>JBBBVM010000080.1:3034131-5434131 GCA_037355625.1 Petunia x hybrida
GCTGAGGGTCTACTGGAAACAGTCTCTCCACCTCTGTGAGGATAAGGTCTCACCTTCCCCAGTCCTCACCGGTGGAATATCAAATGTCCAATGATACTAAACTATAAAATAAAAGTTGCCCCAATCAGTATATAATATCCATGATGTATAACAATGGAAAATAGAGTTGCCAAGCTAGATGATGAAGATTTTATAAATTGCAACAACAAAAAAGAAATAAAGTAGTTCCAAAGATGGCAAATAGCGTAGCAGCTTAGATGCCTTGCTCACGTACTATAAGTTGTTCGGTTTGGCATCTCTCATCAATTGCATCAGCTAGTGTATCAGGCAGCAACCAAATGATGCATCAAAATGGGGCATAAGGAATAGTTGCCAAGCTAGTATAAACAACTAACATTGAGCTTGCACCAGCTGCATCTTATAACAAAAAGTGACTCATTCATCCATTTTTTGAGTAACCTCTGAGATAGCTAATACCATTTCCAAAATTACGATGGGTTACTTGAATAACCATTTCTTTTGCTATCCTAGAAGTTGCACTAACACCCAAAGCAAAATGATCACAATGAGGTCTACTCAAAATATATGCATGTAGAATCAGATTCGCTTAACAGTAAAAAGCAGAAGTATGAATGAAGTGAAAACAGTAGTAAAGACCAGTATCATATTATTTAGAAACTTTGTCCATTGGAAGTAGAAAATGTACCTTTTCACCTTGTCAGTGATACGCTGTAGAAACCTGTAAAAAGAAAAGAAAAGAAACAAAAAAACAAAATCAATAAAGATATTTAATAATTTCAGGCATGTCATCAAACACCTGTGTGAATGATTCTGCATTATAATAGTGAGAATCGCTTATATGAACATCATATTAAACTAAGTACTCAGAAGAAGAGATTGAGCTTAATTAACTATTTCAAATCCATCGTACGGAAAAGGAAACAAATAAATAATATGAAACCAAATTAGAAAGCAAGTGTTCTCATTAAGGAGTGCCTTTAATAAGCTGTGGAAGTAAATTTTTATCCTCTGAACCAGATTCGGCAAACAATAGAGAAAAGTAAAATAAGGATTTCTGATAAGCATCATCAACCTCAGAGGGATATGAGAATAACACAACACATAAAACTGTGGACAATATGAGAATCTTATCAGAGGGATAAAACCATAGAACTAGGAAACATAATTAATCTGAGGTAAGAATACTGATCAGAACATTGACTCAGAAAAATCTTATATGCCATAAGATGTATAAACATCTATGCTGTGGCAATCAAATAAAAAGTTCTGCTCAACTACTGTAAAAGAATAAAGGCAATCAGTAAATATCCATCAGGATTCAGGTGAAGGTTCAAAAGGAAAAAGATTAAAGTCATCGATTGAGTCTACTAAAAGGTACATTTGGCAAGGTAACATGTCTCTTTGAAATGGAAAAGGGGTTAAGGTGCCACTCATGTTCTCTTTCTCGTTGTTTTTACCTCTTCTCTTCTTGTTTATTAACATACTTTTCACTTTTCAGCTCATCCAAGAGAATGTTCTCTAGGTAAGAGTTTGCGCCTTAAGAGGTTAAAGAATGTTTGGAAGTTGAAATTTATTTGATCCATCCAACTCCAATTGGTTTCAGGAGATCCATTATTCTTCCAAGAAGGCATTGTCCTTTCAATTTCTTTATTCCGCATTGATTATAAAAAAAAATTCCCTAGTCTAAACATACACAGGCACATGCTTCATAACAAGTGACCAAAGGCGCAACGAAAGAACAAAAATATGAGTATAATAATTATAAGCATGAATAACGAATATATCCCAATTATGAGCGCCTTTTAAGTGAGGCGAAGCGCTCATCACCTCAGTTCAGGGCTTAAGCGCCTTTGACAACAGAGTTCAAGAATGAACGCGACAGACTAATTCTTAGGTTAAACCTTGTTCTATTGCCTTTGGTGCTGATCAATTGGACAAAAAGAAAACTCCGAGATGTCAACTGGTACTATGCTACTATAGGAATATCAATGCAACTCGCAAAGAAGTTTTCTTTAGTATTGGGCTCTTACCCATTAGACCCTTCCTGATTTTACGTTGCATTCTAACGCTCAATGTGGTAAATAATCAAAAATTCACATGAAGATATGTAAGCCCCAATTTATATTATTTAAGATGAAAATCAAATCACAACACCGTGTTCTCAAAGAAAAGTACTCATGCATACACACAATTTTATAACAGTTTAAAATAAATACCTTTCATTTCTACGTAGAATATTATGCTAAATCTTTAAGAAAACAATGGTGTTTGTTTGCGACATTGAGATATAACGCGTTACCAGAAAATAGGCTTTGGATGGGGTGTTGTGGAGAGAGTTCTCCAAAGTGAAATTGAAGGAAATTACACAGAGCGCGGCACAGGTGAATTGTTACTTATCTGTTGTATAGATATTTATATAGGTTGGTGGTGTCTATTGCCAACATACCCATTTAATAAATTCTGTTGTTAATAAATGTTATATAACCAACTCTTATAAATATACCAAACACATATTTTGCATAACAATTGTTTAATACATTTTAATCCATGTAAGCTAATCCCTGTATAACTTGTACCAACGTGAAAACTTTTGAGTGTTATGTATTGTTACCCACATGGTAAATACTTACCCACACCGGGTGTATACACCCAACCAATAAATGCACACTATTTGTTTACAAATACACCATTATCACTCAATCATGGTTAATTAATATACATCCTCTCTTTATTAAATTATTTGACCATGGTTAATTTTCATGATTAGGTGTATACACCCGGTGTGGGTAAGTTTTTTCCGGTCCGACATTCCCATCTAATAATTCCCCTCCTCATCTCCAAAGACCTACATTTTATTAGAGTATATGCAGATTTAACTAAAGATATAACACAATGAACCAAAAAAATATGTAGACGTGATGGTAATGATAAGGACCTTTTTAATGCTAACAAATTTTCTTATTACTATTATTTGAATATATTTATCCTATTTTTCACTTTTTCTTCTATTTGATATTATGGTGACATGAATTAAGTTTAAATGGAAAAATATAAACTATGAGTATTCATATAGCGCACCTCACGCAACATTTACTTCAAGTATATTTTATTTTCAAACTTTTCAATTGGGTCTATTATTATTGAGTAAATTTTATTCTGATTTGCCATAAGTTTACCGTTATTATAGTGAAATGACCCTGATCAGTCGCTGGGACAGTTTGGACTTTGAATTACGGATCGATAATCTTAAAAGTTTCATAAGGTCCATTAGGACCTATCTGTAAAGTTTGAGTTGAGTTGGACCTCGTTTGGTAGGTGTTGGAAATCGTTTTCGTTTTCTAGTGTCGGTAAAGCCGTATTATGGTTTCGAGCTCATTTTGAGTAAATAAGTTCTATTTCGATATCCGAAAGTGTCTTTGCATGGTCATTTGTCACCTGTTTGAACTTTCGGAAGTGGAATCCGAGGTTGTTCGGATGGTTTTTGCATATATTTCGGAGATGGATGTTTTCCTCCTTCTTACTAACCCTCATGTTGCGTATCGAAGGTCCCTTCGGAGATGTATTACAATAAAATTTTGATTATTATTGTCTTGTATACTAAAAACACATTTTTATTTGTGGAGTAATTTTACACGATGCTCTTAAATAATTATCGTAAATTAATCGAACTGTACCGAAAATGAAGAGAAACCGACATGAACTGGACAGTTTCGAAAACTCAAACTTTTGTTATACATATTAGAATAATAGAAAATTTGGTATGGTACAAAATTTTTAAAATAATCGATTGAACCGAACCATTGATACCCCTAATTTTATTGTAAACTTATTAGTTGCTGACTTGGGTTACTAAAATCCTTTGGGAAAAAATCACACTTACTATTAAAAAAAAAAAAGTTGTTGTAATTGGACATTATACACTTGATTTGCCTTCTACTATTGAAAGTAACCTTTGACCAATCTCTCTTTCGCCCAAAAAAAAAAAAGATAAGAAATTGGAGACGAAGATTTGAATTACCTAACAGAAGTTGGGTTTTGGAAAATAAATCCAACTAAGAACTAATTTAAGCTAACACTAAAGATAACTAAATGATAACTTTCATTGATATCATTCCAAATGATAATATAGAAGATTATAAAGAGAACCACTTGAAGGAATATAAACACAGCGGAAGCAATTCCAGGATCATGACTCACATGTAATCTAGACAAGCTAGCAGGCTATTTAGTTTTACATAAACATAAAACGGAATACCTCTTGAAGCGTGACTTCAACCTTGAAACAAATCCTCAATCACGAGCAGGATCTTCTACGGGGTCGTACTCCAGTTTCATGATCTTCTGTCGCGTGCCCGAACAATACCCAGACTAATAATATTTGGGTGGAACAAATATTTCAGATAGAGAAAACTATTAGGGTTCTCGTGTGTGTTTTACTTTTGGCCAAGAATCCTCCTTATATAGTTTTAAGGTAAAACCCTTTTCCAAAACTATCTAGGATTCTTTTCCACCAAGAAACCTCTCTCCTAGTCCTAATTGGATTCGGTCACAACAGGGACCACAAAATTAATTAATGAGGCTTCCAATTATAGGATTAATTCTCTTTCTCTAGAATTTACCTTTCCATAATAAATTATAAATTATTTCCACTAGAAATTCGTAATTGCACTCCTCAGTTGAATTTCGAATTCTTCCATCAAAACCTTATTTAACTCCCCACGTTAAGATTACAGACACCAATCAATAATATTAAATTACTGACAATTTAATATATTGACTAAATGAATATCCTTTAGACTTCCGCTTAACTTATTCCATGTGCCGGATACAAAATCCACTGGCCAGATTTACACATAGAAACTTATAAGCTTTAAAGGGGTGTCATCAATCTCTATAACGAGACGTGGATTCTATCAACTAGCTATCACTTCGCAAATGTATATTATCGTTATCCAACTTATCAGGAATTATTTGACCCAAATATCCTGGACCTCACCTATTGATAAATCAAGACAATGAATAATGTACACCACTAATAATAGCTATATCAAGATTAAGAGTATAAGTACACTTGATGAGCTAGAGAGTTTGTTTTATATAGTCATTAAAAACACTTATCTCTACTTGGTCCGTTCAATGCACATAAAGCGCACTAGCACAAGAAGTTGGAACTATACCATTCTCATAATCAAGATAAATTATATATAATCTTGTACTACAATCATACCAATGACTTTGTCCAATTTCCATCTTAGATTGTGAACATTACTTTATTATTTATAAGAACCGATGATTTAATCTTCCATGTATAAGCTTGGCTCTACACACTAAATCAACTACTATATAAATAATAGGACACACATGACACAATTGATCTAAATAAATAATACTTCATTATATTTAATAAATGAATACCAATTGTTCAACTAGAAATAATCCAACTAAAACCGCATGGTTATTAGTATATTCCAACAATCTCCCACTTATACTTGCAACCATGCCATTGTTATAATACATACTATATCTAAACTCATGGTTAATAGTATATGTCCCATCAAAATCCCACTTAGACTTTTAACCATGCATCTACAACTTTCACATATGTTCCTTTTACATGAAAAAGGAACTAGCAAAGTTGTTTTCTGATGCAATCATTGTCCAAAAGTGCTTTTTGGATTACTAATCGGTCGGTCTTAACCTCTGCAGGGATTCAGTCATGAGACTTTCCCAAGAGTGCACACCAAACCATTTATTTTTTTCTCCCACTACGACAAAGTACTACTACTAAGTCACACTACCATGTTCTTATGGACAAACCACATAACAATTAGAATCTTAAGTTTCAATATTCTTTCCTTACCTTACGGTATTAGAATATGGACAACTTTTTCTTGTAGTGTATATTAGTGACTTATCAAAAAATCACTCCCACTACTTTGGAGTAGTGGATAATCCAAGCATCTTTTGTCTATTGATATTTTTCCCACTACTTAAATGCAATGGTACATCAATTCCGACATATAGACATATGGATTGGATTTCTTGAACTTTAGGATTTTTAGGTGAATCACTTGTTATTTCTTTTTAAAGTTCCAGTAAATAAAATTTACTTCTATGAGCATTGTTTAAAAAATAGTCATATTCTAGAAATCTGGTATTTATGCTAAACAAATACCTTCTTTTCATTATGACAGGTAACTAAACTTCTTTCGTCCCCTTTGGATAGCCAGTAAACATATACACATTCATCCTTGATTCCAACTAACCAGTTTTTCCTTTAAAAGGTACTAACATAGAAGGACTACATTTAGAATGTAATTTAAATTTTCTAAGGCATATTCCCAATACGAAAGTGAATAACAAGTTTGAATAACTTCACATTGATCTAACCATCTCCATAAGAGTCTAATATATCCTTTCTACTACACCATTTTGTTATAACGTCCCAGGTGTAGACATAATTTCTTATTCTGATAAGTAATTAGTGAACTTTGCAAAGAGGTATCGCCACTACAGTCAGATTGCAGTGACATAATATATTTTTCATAATGCATTTCCTTTTCAGTCTTAAACTCCTTGATTTCTCAAAGTATTAATACTTATAATGCATCAAATAAATATATTCATATTTTGAGTAATCATTTATGAATGTCATAAAAATACTCAAAAATACCTCTTACATATATGTTCACTAGATCATACTAATCAGAATGAATTAATTCTAACTTATCACTAGCTCTATTTTCTTTTAAGGGGAAGTATCACTTAGTCATATTTCCTTTTAACAAGAATTCACAGGGTTGGTAGTGCCTCCAGTTTCAATGAACCTTAAAGATCCATCCATAACCAACCACAATATTCTATTAAAATACACATGACCTTGATACAAGAGCAACAGATAAGTGTTATTCAATTTCAAAGAATATTTTCTCTTATGGGGCGGATCAATATCGTTAAATTCGAAAGACATATCAAATGAAAAGGTCTTGCAATATTGTACTACAAGAGATAAATATTTATTAACCTCAATAACACCAAAGTTATTGGTAAAATAAACTGAATATCCATCTCTTATTAAGCTAGAAACTGAAATCAAATTTCTTTCTAACTTAACATACATATAATGCATCCTTTAAATTAATGTCTTGTCATCACCAAAATAAATCTTAGAACATTTAGTTTTGTGAGAAAATAGCACTTAGGGAATTGAAATAAAGACATATCTAATTAGTGAGATAAAACAATTTAAATAGATCAACTCAGGTCATGTAACATTGAATAATCAAATTCAAAATACATCACATACATATTTTCATACATTTTGAATAGCCAAATTCGTTGGGAAAGTAACTATTTATGCACTATATACATGCAAAGTCAGATTTTCACTCATTAAATTAAACAATATCAAACTCAGTTGGAGAGTCTACTATCAATTTAATTCAAGTAAATATCATTTATTGAATAGCCCTAGTCTCATTGACTCAACATGCAATGCTCAGTTGGAGAGATATATACAAGTCATCAACAACTAGTGATTAAACCTAGTATACCAACAATACATTTATCCGTTAGGGAGGAAGGCCTATTGTCAACACGTAAACACATTGTTTATACTAGTATTTAATCATGGATACCATAGGGACTTTTAAGCCAAGTATACTTAACAATAAATTTATCCGTTATGGAGGAAGAACTATGTCAACACGTAAACTTATTGTTTATACTAGTATATGATCATGGAGACCATATAGAATAATCCCTATTACCACTGGGTGCCAACCATTAACTTTTAGAAGAAAAATAATTTCCAGAAAATAGAAAAACGCCAAAAACACCATCTTAACAGCCTCAAACTGCCGAAAAACGACATGGTTCAGTGCATAGCAGAGAGTTTTTCTCATTGGGCCATTTCCGATGAGCGTACCAAATTTCAGATCAATCAGAGTTCGTTAAATTATCTGATCTCCAAAACTACGACCAAATTCGGACGAGCATTGTTTTCACGTTTTTAGAATTTAAAATATCTCTGTTGCTTGTTCTAATCATATATCAATATAAAACTTTTTGATATCCATGAATCAAGATCAAACAACATATTTTGAAAACTTCTTTTTTATTAAAACAGTGCAACCCTTAAGTCTCTAAGAATATAAAATATGAACTACATTCTCATCATATATCAACATATATTAAATCATCATACATTATCATGTCCCAAATTTAATATAAACCAAAATTGATATATAGAATGATTTTTCATATTCAATTCACGTTTAAATCCAGCACACTGCCTAAAACTCCATCCAAATGATCTCAAAGGGTTAAACTGACATCACTCGGTCTAAAACAATGAAAACTTCTTACTTAACCGTTTCTGATGTCTCTACCGAATTTCAGGTCAATTAGAGATCGTAAATTCATGATAGCAAAGCTATGACCAAATTCGATAGATAATCTTTTAGGCGGTTTTGTGAATTGAAGCAAACACGATGCTCGTTTATATTCTTTTTATAATTATCCCATGAGCACAAGGCATGCATTGTATTACTCAGATACACAAAACCTTATCCAATGTCAAATTGTCCTCTCAATTAATATACGTGAGAATCCAAGATATTATTTTCTCCTATTAGATGAAAATCTCAATATCTTATCTCATGAATTAATTTAGCGTTTCTAGTATGACGAAATTAATCCTCCTTTTCAAATAGATAAAATTTCACCACTAGCAGATACTTACCAAGAGACAATTTACACATGGTACATTGAGAAAAATCAATGACTCAAATAAATAGATCATTCAAGTGAACCCTATTTATTAATCATAATTCTTAATCCATGCATTGACATAATCATACATGTATAAAACTTTAAGAATTTCAATGATTTTGAATAAATGCTCCACTTTGAAGGTAATCATTTATTCATCATAAACTCCTAATCCATATACAATATCCTCTCACATGTATAATATTAAGAATTTTCAATGACTCTCAATAAATATTCCACGTTAATGAAAACTATTTATCAATCATAAATTCTTAGTCTCTGTAGGATATCATCTCACATGTACAACGCCATTAAGAATTTTCAAAGACTCCAAATAAATAAACTACTTTGATTGCAATAATTTATTTATTGCAAAATTCTTAACACATTTATAAAGTACTATTAAGAATCTTACCGTGATTCCAAATAAATAAATAAATCAATTTGGTTGTAACTATTTATCAATCTAAATTCTTAATTCATATAGTACATGACCATGTATAAAACTATTAAGAAATTTCAATGATTTCAAATAAATAAACAACTTTGATAGTAATTATTTATCAATCATAAATTTCTCATTTATACACATTAATATAGGTGGGAGTAAACTAATGCCCATGTAATTATGAACAATTGAAAATCTTTCAATGATCATTAGTAGCAGACTATGACCCAAAACATTAAACTAATTTAGTCGTCATAACAAGGTCAAATAGCTACGAATAAAATAGATAGAAGGAACCGTATTAGATCACTTGATCGCGGTGAGGATCCCTTGATACTGATTATACTCGAAGACTTGAGAACAAAGCATGCAATAAATGTAAACGATGAACAGTATTTGAGCAAGAGCAAAGAGAGTATCTTATTGATATTGTAGATAGAGAAGATAATGTCTGTTACAATGATTCGAAAACAAACGCTATATATAGATTTACTAGGCATCCGTTGGGTTTGTAACCGCTGGGTATGTAACCGTTGGGTACGTAACCGCTGGGTATGTAACCGTTGCCTTTATAACCATTTATTGAGCAGTCGCACATGAACAGGTAACTGTTCATTCAAATTGCATCGGTTCGGGGAGGCGTCATGTAACTGCCTTGGGCCTGCTCGTGGTAACCGCCTAGCCAGTCATCTGTCCGTTAAATGTCTGCCCGAGGAAGCCTCTGCCCGTGCCACGTGGCAGGCACGTGTCACTCTTTTAAGTGACGATGGTTTTTATCCAATACAGATAGTCCCCGCACTTCTCGAGCAGAGTTTCTGCTCAAGGAGTGGATGTGAATCTTGGCGGGAAATTTTATTCGTAAAGTCCAACCTTTATCTGCAATATGACGAATCTCAGTGACGTGCGCATTTCATCAGCAACATGATGGGTCTCAGTGACGTGCGCATTAAATGCGCGATGTAAAAGTAACTGCGCCAGACACGTCCACACGTCCGCCGTCAGCTTTGAAGTGACTACTGTGCACCCCAAGGGCAAAAGTAATGATTTTAACTGCCTCAGTCACGTGCACACGTCCGTTGTCAGTTGCGAGGTGACCGCTGCACTTCAAAGCAATGATGCTGCTTCAAAACTCGGCGAAACCTACTTTTTCTTTTGACAGTTGGATCTGATCGTGATCTCTTCGATGACCTCCACATGTCCTATGGAGACTTGATGGGCCAGACCCGCTTACTCCTATAAATAGGGGTTTGCTGAATTTTACCCCTTTTGCTTGCTTTCATTCTACGACTTCCGAACCTTGAAAACCCTTGAATTTTCTTCAACCTTTCTTCTAACTTTCAATCCTTCTTAAATTATGTCTCCAAAGGCTAAGAAAAATTTGAACATGGATGCTGCCGTCGGTAGTTCTTCTGCAGCTACCCCTAGATCTAGGGCTGCTCAGGCCACTGCTTCAGAAATTATCCCCAAGAACTGGGGTGAACTGGAGAAGGACTGTAGCGTTAAGGCCTTCAATAATTATGGCGATGTATGCATATGGCCAGCGTACAGATTGAAGTCTGGGATCACGTCGGAAATGATCCCACGAGTTAGAGCAAACTGCGGCTGGGATGCGAGCGTTCCCATTTTGCCGGTGTCTGAAAATGAGAATATTACTTCTCATAGGGCTAGGTGGACGACCATGTCCACCTACCCATTCACAGTTGGTTGCACATTACCCCTACATCCTGTACACGACAGGCTCTGTAGGGAGTATTTTCTCTGCCCGGGGCAATTGAGCCCCAGTATGTATAGAATGGTAAAACTTATTGACTGGTTCGCTGAAGAGACCGGTCAAAATTTTGAGTATGAGCATTTTATTTCTTTGTACAACATCTAAATTTTTAAGGATGGGTTTGTCAACGCCAGAATGCGTGGAAGCAAGGGCTTGATACGCAGTTCTGAGGACACCAACGACCGGGGTTGGTTGCACCGGTACATATTTGTGTGCACCCAGGCATTGTCCCTTAACTCCAAGGCTCCTCTCTCCGAGATCTGGAATAAGAGGCATAAGTCCCCGAGTTTTACTTTGAAATTTTCATTTTTTCCCTTTTTGTTTACTCATTCCTTTGATTCTGCCTTACAACTGCTAAGCTGCCCTATGACAAGCTCATATCGATTGATGAGCTGACAGCGTGGGTCGAGGCTATTCTGGAGAAGTTCCCTGTCGAGCAGAGGGAATGGACGTATTTTACCACGCAAAAGGTTCTGACAGCAAAGACTCACGGTGAGAACTTTTTGCGGTTGCGGCTATTTCTTCTCTTCGTGGCTTTGCTGTATCTAATCATTCCGCCTTTTTACAGGTCAAGGCACACAGGGAGACTTCTTCCCTGCCCCTTCCCCTCAGGCCGTGCCGTCAGGACCTGCTGTTGACCCTGAGGATGAGGTCGCAGCGGAGGCAATGCGCAGGAGGGAAGGCGAGAGGAGCTATTGTCTAGCGGCATTAGCTCTCTGAAGAGGAAGAAGAAGAGCCAAGGTGAGGGCGGAGCACGGAAGAAGACTGCTCCTAAAGCTTCCGTTGCTGCTGGGCAGTCCTCAACTGTTGGAGGTGAGACCTCACCTGGTGCCAATGTGCCTGAGCATGAGGGAGAGAGTGTTAAGACTTCTGCAAAAGTCCCCGAGTCTGCACGGGGAGAGGGCTTTGACAAGGAAGTGATCGACATTTCAGATACTGAAACTGTCGCAGACCTTATGAGAAAGCCCTATCTCCAAAGTGACAAGAAGAAGGATGAGGAAAAGACTGCCCGTGCTCCGGAAGGGAGTCCCCGAGTTGATGACGGGGTAAAGGCAGGCTCTTCTCGTGCAGACAAGGGTAAAAGAAAGGTTGGCGAAGAAGAAGAAGAAGAAGAAGAAGAAGAAGAAGAAGAAGAAGAAGAAGGAAGAGAAAAGACCCCCCCAAGAGGGCGGCCAGAGTCCCCGTGTTTTTTATTTCGAGGACCTGAAGAATATGTCTTGTTAGGGGGAGGTGCTTGTTTGTTTGCACGAATGCGACACAAGAGATTCTAGAGTGGCGAATGATTCTGATATGTCAAGGACAAGGCTCACTCGGCGGACCACCATTAGCGGTCAGACTGGACCAAGGGACGTTCAGGGCGTGCGCTATAAATTTGGCCCAAACTTTCCCTCTGAGCAGGCTAGGGAGCCAAAATACTGAGAGAGGGAATGCACCATGAAGCTAGCCCCCAATGTCAACTTTGTGACCAGGCTGGGCAGTTTAGACAAGGCAGTTCCATCGCTCATTGGTCCCCGCGAAGAATGGATAATGAGGGAGATGAGTGATGAAGACGTGGCCTTTGCTATTGCTGCTGACTCTGCCCGGGTAAGTGCCTTTTTAACACTTTCTGGAGTTGGAAGTAATTTTTAATTTATACTTCTAACCTTATTTCTTTTGCTGTTTCAGTCAAGTTTGATGGCCACCGAGTTGATGTTCTGTTCCAGGATCAATAACCCTGATCAGGTGCTTGAACTGAAGAAATAGCTGCTGAAGACTCTGAAGGAGAATAAGGCTCTGGCAGAGAGGTGTCGTTTCCTCGGGGATGAAGTTAACCGGTTGGCTGAGACCAACAATAAACAGGTTGAACAGATTAACAAGCTCACCGAGGAAAAGGACCTTCTTTCTGAAGAGAGAGAAGGGTTCGCACAATCTTCTCGGGACTTGGAGGCTCTGCTTCGTGAAAACAACTCTTTGCTGAAAAAGGCGCTCGACGAACGTGGATCTTTAGAGATGGACCTGAGGGCTAAGGTAGAATCTGCTAAAGCTCGAGCTGAACTTTAAGCCGCCAGGGACCAAGTTGTCCAGTCAATGAGCGTTCAAGACGCGTTATCCAAGGACTTGGCCAACTTGCACGATCAGTTCGAGATCAAGGCGAAGCTTACTGCGCTTGAAACCAAGCGAGCACTGCTCGAGCAGGTCCACACGAGTCAGATCAACGTCGAGGAAGCAATGCTGAAAGCAAAGTGTGCCGTTCGCGAAGTGAGGCAAGTGTTGAACCTTTCTCCTGAAGAGTCTGAAGAAGATGAAGATGAAGATAGTGATGAGAGCTCGGGTGACGATGACGGAGCCGATGGAGCTGGTGCATCGGGTTCTGGTCATAGTCCCTAAAATTAATGCCCCTCTAAATTGATCAAGTTTGTAGGTTTATGTATCCGGCGAGAGCCGGATGATTGGTTGTGGATAGAGGTCTCTTTGGGACTCTCTGATCCTTGTTTGGCCGGTTTCATGGGCCCTTGTTCACTCAACAAAACTTATGTCAGCCGTTTCGACATTTTTATCGTTTTGTCAAGACAATGTATATATTTTCAAATCTTTCTATTCAATGGCTGTGTCTAGCTTGAATCTTTGATCTCTGTAATTATGTTTGGATGCATTGTGGCCTTCATGCCTTTTTTAAGCGCTTTTAGAAGTTTGAACTTTGCTAAGTTCTGGTCTTCAAAAGTCTGTTCGTATGTTTTAACTTAGCCTTTCTCAAGGAAGAGGTCATAAGTTGTGAATGGTCTGCGCAGATGTTTCATTCTGACCGAGTCGCGGTCGATAAGTTCTGGCCGAATAGTTGGCCTTGCGAACAACTTTGCTTATCATTTTTTATAGTTGAAAGTCGACGCAGGTTGGTAGTTTAACTCTGGCCGAGTCGTTGGCCTTGTGAACGACTTCTCTTGTTTTCGTGGAAGCTTGTCACATAAAAAGTTTAAAAAACTCGCCTTTTTACAAGGTCTTTCGCCTTTATGAAGGTCTTATCTGGCCTACAGGGGCCTCTTACCACCCTCCTTGTTTTTATGTTGAAATACGGGAAGTTTTAACATAAAAAGAGTTAAGGCTGGTCGTAGATAAATAAACACATATAACCAAACGAGGAGTGTGTCCGTTGAGGGATTCGAACCCACAGCCGCGAAGTTGAAGAACTTCGAGCTCTACCAGTTGAGTTAAACGAATCTGGCCTTGTTTAGGCTGTTAGTATTATTTAGGAGAAATATAATAAATGTAAGAATGCCATAAAAGTAAAAGGTAGGAAGAGAATAACTGGCCGTTTTACCATTCAGAAGTGATACCTTTTGAGGTGAATCACATTCCAATTGTTTGGGACGATTGAGCCATCTGGTCGTGCCAAACGGTAAGATCCCTTGCCGACTGATGCGACTACCTTGTAGGGGCCTTCCCAATTAGGGCCTAATTTTCCCAAGTTTGCTTCTTGTGTGTTTTGAAATACTTTCCTTAACACAAAATCTCCAACTTGGAAACTTCGTACGCGTAGTCCCCGATTATAGTATTGTTCGATTCGTTCCTTCTGGGCAACTACTCGTACAAGTGCTAGTTCCCTTCGTTCTTCGAGGGGATCTAATTCTTCAGAAAGATTGATTGAGTTGGATTCTTCAGTAGCATGTGCATACCGTAGGCTTGGTTCTCCAATTTCAACTGGGATTAGAGCATCTGCACCGTATACCAACGAGTAAGGTGTCTCCCCTGTACTCATTTTTATTGTCGTGCGATAAGCCCATAGTACACCGGGCAGTTCTTCTACCCAACACCCTTTGGCCTGCTCAAGGCGCTTCTTGAGAGATTCAATGATTATTTTGTTTGTCGACTCCGGTTATCCATTGGCAATCGGATGGTATGGAGAAGAGGTATTCCTTTTGATGTGTAAGTCGTCAAGAAATCTAGTCACTTTCTGGCCGATAAATTGTGGGCTATTATCCATGACTATTTTTTTAGGTGCTCCAAAGCGACATACGACATACCGCCAAAGGAAGTCAATTACCTCCGCTTGCCGTATTTTTGCGTATGCTGCCGCTTAGACCCATTTGGTGAAGTAATCGGTGACGATTAGTAAGAAACGTACCCCTCTTGGTGCGGCAGGAAGAGGACCAACTATGTCCATTGCCCATTTCAAGAACGGCCACGGGGAGATAATTGAGTGGAGCGGCTCTGCCGGTTGATGAAGAAGGTGTGCAAACCTTTGACATTTATCACATTTCTTGACGAAATCATTTGTATCCTTTTCCATTTTATCCCAATAGTATCCCACGCGGATCAATTTGCGCGCTAATGCTTTGCCCCCAGAATGGTTACCACAACAACCTTCGTGGACCTCTCGCATCACGTAGTTGATCTGGTTCGGTCCTAGGCACTAGGCAAGGGGCCCTGCATCTGCGATAGAGATCGCTGTTGACTATTGTATATCGAGAAACTTTGATTCTGAGTTTGCGGGCGACTTTCGCGTCATCCGGCAGAGTTCCGTGAAGAATATAATTTGTGATCTCATTTCGCCTGTCCCAAGTTGCGTTTATAGCATTAATTTCGAATTTTTCTCGATCTATGGTCGTGCAGAGGAGTTGAATGACAGCCGAGGAGCTGGCCGCCCCAATTTCCACCACTGATCCCAAATTCGCCAGGGCGTCTGCTTCATGGTTCTCTTCTCGTAGAATTTGGAGCGCTTCCCATTCGTCGAACTGGGCCAAAAGTTCTTTTACACGGGCAAGGTACACTTGCATTCTGGATTCCCGTGCAATGAAACCACCGGTCACTTGGTTGACTACTAGTTGAGAGTCACTGTTGAGTTTGATAATGTTTGCTCCATAGCTTCGGGCTAACTCCAATCCTACAATTACGGCCTCATACTCGGCCTCGTTGTTAGTAATAAATGGGCACTTGATGGCCTGCCTGACGGTCTCTCCGGACGGGGTGATAAGAACCAGTCCAAGACCGGACCCTTTGACGCTTGATGAGCCATCAGTGAATAGGGTCCATACACCAGGGTCCCGCCCAGCGTAGAGAATTGCGTCTTTTTCTGCATCAGGATATATATTAGCGCTAAAGTCTGCTAGGGCTTGTGATTTTATTGCTACCCGGGGCTGGTAGGTAATATTGAATTCGCTTAATTCTACAGCCCATTTAACCAACCTTCCCAAAAATTCGGGTTTATGCAAAACATTGCATAAAGGAAAGGTTGTCACTACAGCTATTGAATGACCTTGAAAATAAGGACGTAATTTACGGGCAGCAGTTACGAGTGCTAAAGCCAATTTTTCTAAGGGTTGGTAATGCGTTTCCGCATCAATTAAAGCTTTACTAATGTAATAAATGGGAAGTTGCTTACCTTTTTCTTCTCGAACCAAAACTGCACTTACCGAAGACTCTGAAACCGCCAAATAGATCAACAACTGCTCCCCGTGTTGAGGCGTAGAGAGTAGTGGTGGATTGGATAGATATTTTTTCAGATCTCTTAGTGCTTGTTGACACTCCGGAGTCCAATTGAATTCCTTATTTTGCTTTAGAACATCAAAGAAATTTTTACACCAGTCGGATGAACGAGATATAAACCTGCGCAAGGCTGCCACCCTCCCAGTCAATTTCATGACGTCTTTCCGTTTGTGGAGCACGTCTGGAACTGACTCAATTGCTTAGATTTGAGCTGGATTAAGCTTCATGTTGTATTGGTCAAGTATTTGGAAAGCTTCCTTCAAGTGTGCCAGATGATCTTCTGCCTGTTTTGACTTGATCAGCATGTCGTCAATGTATACCTCCATGGTCTTACCGATATGATCGTGGAACATACGATTGACCAATCGCTGATACGTTGCACCTGCATTCTTTAATCCAAACGGCATGATTTGTAGCAATACGTCCCCCTGCACGTTATGAATGACGTTTTCTCCTTGTCGTTGGGATCCATCAATATTTGATTGTACCCTGAATATGCATCAAGGAAGGTGAGCACCTCATCTCCGGCGGTTGCATCGATCAACTGATCTATCCGGGGAAGGGGGTATGAGTCCTTCGGACAAGCCTTGTTTAAATCACCTAAGTCAATGTAAACTCGTCATTTCCCGTTCTTCTTAGCCACAACGACCACATTGGCTAACCAGTCTGGATATTTAACTTCGCGTAAAGATCCAATCTTCAGTAGTCGATCAACCTCATCGTTTATGATTTGATTCCGAAAAGCTCCCTGGGGGCACTTCTTCTGCTTCACCGGACGGTGGTACGGGTCAACATTCAACTTGTGAGAGATAATTTCTGGAGAAATACCCGTCATGTCTGCATGCGACCAAGCGAACGTTGTATGCCGCTCCTTGAGGAATTGAAGGATGTCTCCTCATAGGCGTTCGTTCAATTCTGTCCCTAAGTAGACCTTCCGCTCCGGCATGTCCGCGAACAGTTCTTCCGGTTCCAAAGCTTCCACGGTCGGAGTATAATTCTCCCGTGCTTCGAGCTTTGTGATGAATTCTGGGACCTCATACTTTGCTTCTTCCTTTGCTGCGTTAGATCCCCGTTGCTGTGATTGCTATTTATTTTCCTCGGGCAGCTTGAGGGCCACCAAATAGCAGTCTCGAGCAGAGCGAAGCTCTCCTTGTACCTCGCGTATGTTGACATCCAATTTTGTCCCGGAATTTTCAATTAACGTCTAATTATTTTTAAAATCAGGTTAATTTATATGATAAATTAAGTTCATAATTTTAACGGAAAAATGGCCATAATTGTTTTTTGTTTTAAGTCCAGGCCTATTTACGCAATACACATTTCCCATTTTCCTAGCCCGATTCTAAAACCCTCACCCTCACCCCTATAAAACCTTAAAAACCCTAGCCCCCTCACTATTCATCTTCCTCCTCACAACTTATCATCATCTTCACTACCCTACAACACCAAAATCAGATCCCCTTCCCATTACATAGATCTACACATACACATATCCCTTCCTTTTCTTTACACCATACAACAACACAAACACACATACCGGTAAAAGACCCTTCCCCCCACACTGATTTGATCTAACCTCTATTTAGCTTCACCATTCCCACACGCCATTACATACACATATAATGATTGGAATTGCCTCGGTCTATTCAAGCTTGAAGCATTGAAATTGTCCCCTATTATTGTTGTTTATTCACTACCCCTGGCACTATTTACTAGTGATTTGGATTGGTACCACGTTGAATTGTTATAAAATGCTTCAATTGTTTGCTGGAGGTGTTGGTGGAGTGGAACAGATAGTATACTGGGGTTGACCATGTTCTTGGACTTTACCGATCTAAACGGATGTTATACTATGTCGCTGACCAATGAAAAAATACATATACACGTATTGAGGCCTCGGGATTGATTTGAACATGATACTACACTTGAACAGTCTCGTCCCCGTATCCCTAGAGCAAATAGGCGATGATGAATGTATGAATTTAATGCAAAGCAACTCGAATAGAGTGGTGGATTTGGTACTTGGCATGGCAACCGGCCCGGGCTCCGTGTTTGCAGCCGTATCAATATCCCGAACCTCTACATGACACGCCATACAAACCTGAGCCTAAATTTTACAAAATAAAACCCCATTATTATTATTATTATTATTATTATTATTATTATTATTATTATTATTATTATTATTATTATTATTATTACTTTATTATTATTATTATTGTTATTATTATTATTATTATTATTATTATTATTTTCATTAGTTATTACACTTTATTATCATACTAATCCAATCCAATTTGTTTGTTTTGCGAGGTATATTTGATTGAATGAATATGTCGCTCCCGGGTTCTGCCTTTTTAACTTATTCTTATTATTTATGTAGTTAGACTTAATAGAATTTGTACAAATTATTTGTAGAATGATTAGTCAATGAACCTTTGAATATATGATTATTTGATTGTTTGCTTTGCCTTTATGTTCATTATCCTTATTTTGGAGTTGTTATTTAAGTACCGCAAATTGGGTCCATCTTAGCAAATGCGTGCGTGCAAAAAATATTTTTGCAAATAAGCTTTTATTCGATTAATTATTATTATTATTATTATTATTATTATTATTATTATTATTATTATTATTATTATTATTATTATTTAGTACTATTTTTAAATAATTCTTTCGCAAGAAAAGTGCACTTGTAAATATTTGGAAACCTGTCGAATTAACCGTTGTTATCGGAATTTCGAAAGTGCCTTAAAAATCTTCTTTCGAAATTAACAAAACCTCTTACTTAGAATCTCTGAAAGAAAGACCGCGTTTTTTTTTTTTTAAAAATAGAGTTTTGCACGCATTTGCTTATTTGGTTCCCTGTTTTTTCTTTAAATTGGGTGGCGACTCCAAAAACTCCAAAAGAGTTAGTCCATCCCGTTGATATTCCTAAAATTTAGCCTCTCGGGGTTAGTTTTTGGGGGTTCAACAGCATGGCGACTCCGCTGGGGAGCAATAAAGGTTTTGACCATAAAGGTTTCCAATTATTTGCAACTAGCATGCCTATAATTTATTTTGTTTTATTATATCTGTTTGTTTGGTTTGCCTTATAAAGCATGTATTATATTTATTTGTGCATAGTCTGCATTCCGTTCATATTTCCTCCATCATGGAGCCTGTCAATTCTCTTTCATCTCCTCGATTTCATCACGGGGGGGGGGGGGGGGGGGGGCGCTTGACGGGCAATTATACAGGAAGGGCATTGTCCTTCCTAACTCTTTGAATTTCTTTCGTGTTACCAAAGTTAGTTGGGGTATGGTTTGCCTGGTTTGTCATGACAGATTTTACTGGTTTATGAGGCCAGGTTTATCCTGCATAGGTCGAATCAGCCTCAACCGTTAGCCCACTCTTAGAAGGAGATTTTAGGGCATGCATGCATATACACCTTAGTTTGGACCGGTCCTTGATACCGTTTCCAGGAATTAAGAAACCGCCCTTTTGTTGACGGGTTATTGAATCCCAACGACACTGTATATTATGTGATTGTGTGGATATTATAACGAATCCCAAACCATTTGCCATGTCAAACTTGAGAAGTTGACAATTTTGTCGGTTTATTTTTATCTCAGATGTTGTATTGACAAATGGCTTGTGTCGTTATAATAACCACATGTGCGTGCAACTTGGCGATTAGGCTTACCTCTAGCACAAAGAGGCACCTTACAGGGTAGGACGCGTTTGCATATTTATTTACGCTCAACTACTTGTGGTTGTCACATGTTAATTGCCTGCCTTGCTTTATTTGCTCAAAATGCGTTAAATACTAGGTGTTGCTGGCTTGTGTGCAATCTTATTGATGACATGCAAACTTACATAGTTACCCTTTGAGGTTTCTTTGTTTTGTTTATTTCTTTAGCAGAAATTTGATTTGTAAAGTGGTTGACCATGCAAATCACGCAAGACTCAAGATCTGATCGTTGGTAGATGCTCTACCTCGTGAACGATACAGTACCAGAAGCTAATGGCATTGTTTGAAAGAACTTGGCAATTGAACTTAGTAGCATTATTTTCAATTTTAATTCAGATTGAGGCCCTGAATTGCATTGTACTTTAAAGCTTATGTTAATCTGAATCAATTCATTTTGAATTTATGAAAGTTGAAATAAAACGCATCGCATTCTTATTATATTATTTACGCTTGCATTTGTTTCTGTTTCAAAATTAAAATTGATAAACCTGCTAAAGCTTTGCTTATGACGTATGGCAAAGCAACTGAACAATTTGAAAGTGACGCACTGAAAAGTTATTGTCTGCGCTCTTTGGATACCGCACTATCTGTTAGAACTTCAACTGGGGCAGCTTTTATTTGTTGGTATATGGCGTTGAAGCAGTGTTGCAGAACTACGCACGGTCTGATTCCCAAGGGATACGTAGGCTCCCCCATCGGACCCGACCCTTTAGTATTTAAGTTTTCATTTTCCCTCAAGAAGAACAACTGGGCCAGATTTTGCAAAACGAGTTGGAGATGCGAAAGATAATAACTGGGGCAGAATTTTGCAAGAAGCGGCGTTGGTTATTAAAGATGAGTTGGCAAGAACTCTGTAATTGGTTAAGCAAACAGTGCAAAGTCTAAGCCAAAGGACGTTCAGTTTGTTTTAAAATATGTTACAAGTTTAAGTCAAGGCAAAATTTTCAAAATGCATCTTTGACTTCATTCGCATGCTTATTTCACTTGCTATATTGCATTAAAATATTTTATCTTGCCTCTATTTTTCAAAAATCTATGGTATTTGAGTTCATGAGCCAAGTTTTTGAAAGCAATTCGCAAATCCAAGTCCAATGAAGACGAGGAAGCAGCAGAAGCAGCAGAAGCAGCAAGATTAGGGTGAAGTCTACACAAATCAAACGCTTCCCCCCTCCCTCCCCAAAACTAAAAATTTTTCTTTGAGAGTAGGAACATAAAAGCTTGCAATGAAAGGATCATTCGCACTATGGATGAACAATTTATTGAATGCTCATTCAATGCTGCCTTGCAGATTGCGTCGCATTGCCTTTTTCATGACTTAAATCGTTATGCTTTGCCATGAGTTATTGCCGAACAGGCGGCATTTCTACCTCTATGATTTTCATTCCCAAATAAGCAATGAAGCCGAGGCATGCGTTATGTTTTCAAATCACGCCAAAATAAGCATTGCCTTATTTTTAATCGATAATCCGCACAATGCCATCCTTGCCGGATTGTCTCTCCAATTGATTTATCAATGGCTATCGCACTGACTACATTCCCGCACTGCTTTTCTTTGACTTTTCTTAAAATTATATCGTCGCACTTGCTTTAAAATTGATGCCTTGCTTTACGTTTTTCTGGTTGACCACCAGGCGGGGCTTCTCTCTTGTTGGACATTCACGCCTGTTGATTCGCTAAATTGCTTTTGTGTTGCCTTACATTTCACGCTAAATTGCTTTGCACTTGCTTTCTATTATGAATTCGCACTTGCTTTATATTATGACTCGCTTTACTTTTAGCTTAACAGGTTAACAAGTCAGCCCCGAGACACTCCTTGCTTTGTGCCGGACCAGATTGCCAGCTGATTTGTCGACAATCAACCCCAAGACCCTCCTTGCTGCATGCCCGACTGGCTTGCCAGTTGATTTGTCAAGATTGTTCAAATTGCTTTGCACTTGCTTTAAATTATGCCTTCGCATTTTCTTTGTATTACGTCTTGTTTTACTTTTCAGGTTAACAGGTCAGCCCTGAGACCCCCTTGCATTGTGTCGGATCGGATCACCAGCTGATTTGTAGGCAATCAACCCCAAGACCCTCCTTGCTTCGTTCCCGACCGGCTTGCCAGTTGATTTGTCATGATTGTTGAAAAGGATTTGCACTATACCTTCGCACTTGCTTTATTGCTTCGCCAGTTGATTGGAAGGCAATTTATCAAAGATATTGCAGCTCGCACTTATAAATTACGTCATGCCTACCGTAAGCAATCGGGGGCCTTATTATGAGTCTATCATGAGCAAGCGAAGACTTCATTAGCATTGAAGCCTACCATAAGCAATTGGAGGTATTATTCTGAAGCCTATCATAGACAATTGAAGGCTCTTTTGTTATTGATCCTACCATAAGCAATCAGGGGCCTTATTATGAGTCTATTATGAGCAAGCGAAGACTTCATTAGCATTGAAGCCTACCATAAGCAATTGGAGGCATTATTCTGAAGCCTATCGTAGACAATTGAAGGCTCTTTTGTTATTGATCTTACCGTAAGCAATCAGGGGTCTTATTATCAAGTCTATCGTGAGCAAGCAAAGACATCATTATCATTTGAAGCCTACCATAAGCAATTGGAGGCATTATTCTGAAGCCTATCATAGACAATTGAAGGCGCTTTTGTTATTGATCCTACCGTAAGCAATCGGGGGTCTTATTATCAAGTCTATCGTGAGCAAGCGAAGACATCATTATCATTTCAAGCCTACCATAAATAATTGGAGGCATTATTATGAAGCCTATCATAGACAATAAAAGGGCGCTATTGTTATGGAGCCCACTGTAGGCTCGATCATGATTTATGACCGAAATGCGGCATTTCTATTTCTTATAATTCTTGCAAGTTGTTAAACATATCTGTTTCATTTATATTTCGCTATAAGAACATTTACTAAATTTCCATTGTTGTAATTTGCAGATATTGCTAAGTTTGAAGAAGCACATGCATTAATGAATTTTGTTTCTTTTGCTTTATCTTATGATTTGTGCTCATTCATCTTATGATTGAATGTTTTGGGCTCGTTTGCCTTACAATTGAACGTTTTGGGCTCGTTCGCCTTATAACCCCGTTCGCCTTATAAATGAACAATTCAGGTTCATCCACCTGTAAATAGGATATGCAGATTTATTTTAAGTTGCATTGGGAGGCTGGAGGCTTCGTAACCAGACGCCTCATTGCTTTATCAAGTGATTGGAGCATAGTATGAGATAGCGTTAATAATGATCACCCTAGAGTTGATCGAAGGAAGAACTTATCGATGATACCGCAACCCGCATTTACAATTTTATGTTATCACTTTATCTATTTCTTATTCCAATTATTACAGTTTATTAGCAGTTGCACGCTTACCATTTGTTGAGATTATTACAGGATTTTTAGCAGCACCGCAGCAGCGTTCGGAGCATAACATGAAACTTTTCTTAGTGGTGAACCGGGGTAATCGTTGATATGAACTAGACTCGTCAATGAAGACCTGAAGAATCGCACCCGCATAAGTCATCCACCCTAGAGGTAAGCCTCTTGTTAACCCTGAGTCTGAGGTTTGAGATTGAAGACAAGATGGCTCGGTTATCGAGACGCAGTGGAAGCTATGTCCGTGTAAACCCCTCTTTATGGGTGTGTCGTCGACCACATTTTTATAACTTGGGTGATTACAAACCTCTTTTCCCGCGCTTGAGTAGTCGCTACTATCTCGTCTTTGATTTTCAAATCGCGTCGAACTACATATGGCCTGATACTCTTTCAGCCCGAGATATGTAGGCAACTCGGAAACCGGAGCTCGGCCATGTCCATAAGCCTCGCATTTTGATCCCATAAATCAGAGTCTTGGCTTTACCGTGACAAAATTGGCTTTCACGTCAACTTTCTTTACCCTGAAAACTCTTTCGTCCTTTCCGGGTAAAGAAGGGCAGCTGTTGACACCCAATTTTGTCCTGGAATTTTCAATTAACGTTTAATTATTTTTAAAATAAGGTTAATTTTTAGGATAAATTAAGTTCATAATTTTAACGGAAAAAGGGCCATAATTATTTTTTGTTTTAAGTCCCAACCTATTTACGCAATACGCATTTCCCATTTTCCTAGCCCAATTCTAAAACCCTCACCCTCACCCCTATAAAACCTTAAAAACCCTAGCCCCCTCACTATTCATCTTCCTCCTCACAACTTATCATCATCTTCACTACCCTACAACACCAAAATCAGATCCCCTTCCCATTACATAGATCTACACATACACATATCCCTTCCTTTTCTTTACACCATGCAACAACACAAACACACATACCGGTAAAAGACCCCTCCCCCCACACTGATTTGATCTAACCTCTATTTAGCTTCACCATTCCCACACGCCATTACATACACATATACATTTTAATACACACACACACACACATACCAAAGGTCAGAATAGATCGGGATTCAAGGGGTTTCTGGATTTCTTTTTTTGTTGTTGTTCCTTACGGGTATTAGGAAAAGGGAGATCTGGACATGTCTTGAGATAACGAAAAATTGAAGCCACCCGCTGTCATCACCGGAGTAGCAGCGATGCTGCCGGAAATCGGCTGGTGGTCGCTCCTCTTTCTGTTGATGGCGTTGCTCTGTTTGTCTTGTTGTTTGATCGAAAATATTTACTTATGTTTCGTTAGTCTGACTCGCTGCCTTTTCATGGATTTTCTACACTTCATTCAATTGGAGTTTTCAATTGTTGGTTCTGGATTTTTGCTTTGACCCATTCGTTTCTTTTGATCTGTTGCTGAAATGAAAAGGAAAATGAGTCGGAGTTGTAGTGACGCTGCCATCAGCGTTGCTGCTCCTTTCCCATCTACGTTTATTGTGGTTCTGTTCATTGTTATGCTGCTTGTTTCTTAAATTTACTGCTGCTAATTTTGGTTGATTTTACAGATATGTTAATAATGATTGGAATTGCCTCGGTCTATTCAAGCTTGAAGCATTTGAAAGTGTCCCCTGTTATTGTCGTTTATTCACTACCCCCTGGCACTGTTTGCTAGTGATTTGGATTGGTACCGCGTTGAATTGTTATAAAAATGCTTCAATTGTTTGCTGGAGGTGTTGGTGGAGTGGAACAGATAGTATACTGGGGTTGACCATGTTCTTGGACTTTACCGATCTAAACGGATGTTATACTATGTCGCTGACCAGTGAAAAAATATATATACACGTATTGAGGCCTCGGGATTGATTTGAACATGATACTACGCTTGAACAGTCTCGTCCCCATGTCCCTAAAGCAAATAGGCGATGATGAATGTATGAATTTAATGCAAAGTAAGTCGAATAGAGTGGTGGATTTGGTACTTGGCATGGCAACCGGCTCGGGCTCCGTGTTTGCAGCCGTATCAATATCCCGAACCTCTATATGACACGCCATACAAAGTTGAGCCTAAATTATACAAAATAATACCCCATTATTATTATTATTATTATTATTATTATTATTATTATTATTATTATTATTATTATTATTATTATTATTATTATTATTATTATTATTATTATTATTATTATTATTACTTTATTATTATTATTTTATTTTCATTAGTTATTACACTTTATTATTAAACTAATCCAATCCATTTTATTTGTTTTGCGAGGTACATTTGATTGAATGAATATGCCGCTCCCGGGTTCTGCCTTTTTAACTTATTCTTATTATTTATGTAGTTAGACTTAATAGAATTTGTACAAATTATTTATAGAATGATTAGTCAATGAACCTTTGATTATATGATTATTTGATTGTTTGCTTTGCCTTTATGTTCATTATCCTTATTTTGGAGTTGTTATTTAAGTACCGCAAATTGGGGCCATCTTAGCAAATGTGTGTAAGTAAAAAATATTTTTGCGAATAAGCTTTTATTCGATTAATTATTGTTATTTTTATTATTATTATTATTATTATTATTATTATTTATTACTATTTTTAAATAATTTTTTCGCAAGAAAAGTGCACTTGTAAATATTTGGAAACCTGTCGGATTAACCGTTGTTAACGGAATTTCGAAAGTGTCTTAAAAACCTTCTTTCGAAATTAACAAAACCTCTTACTTAGAATCAGTGAAAGAAAGACCGCATTTTTTTCCAAAAATGGAGTTTTGCACGCATTTGCTTATTTGGTTCCCTGTATTTCTTAAATTGGGTGGCGACTCCAAAAACTCCAAAAGAGTTAGTCCATCCCATTGATATTCCTAAAATTTAGCCTCTCGGGGTTAGTTTTTGGGGGTTCAACAGCGTATTCCCCATTCTGATGGGAATTTCAATACCTGATGATATGTGGAGGGAACGACCTGCATTTCATGGATCCATGGTCTTCTGAGGATAATGTTGTAGGCCATGTCTCCGTTGACAATTTGGAACACTGTCTCCTTTGCTACCCCCTCGACAAGAGTTGTGAGAGTAATCTCGCCAAGGGTCTTTTCACTTGAGTTGTTAAAGCCGGAGAGAACTCGCGACACTGGCACGATCTTCTCCATTAGTTGCATCTCCTTGACAACCCGTGATTGAATGATATTCGCAGAGCTGCCCGCATCAATAAGCACTCTTTTGATATCGAACTCTGCCACGCGCAATATTATGACCAACACGTTGTATCCGAATCCTCAAACGCTATTGTTTCCTCAGCCCGTGGACGCTTGGTCTTTGTAATAGAGACCTTTGCGTATTTTTTCGCTGTGAAAAAATGGAGTCGACTTCGATCCCGCCCGAAATAACGTTAACTGTCTTCTTCGGGGAAGATGCTCGTGGAGGGCCAGATTTTTTCTGTTGAGCCTCCGCATGAGTCTGATTTCCCTTTTCGGTAAGAAGTTCCTTCAGGAATCCTTGTTTTAATAAATGTGCGACCTCGTATCTCAAGGCCTTGCAATATTCAGTGGTGTGACTGTGGTCACGATGAAATTCGCACCAAAGGTCCTGATTTCTCTTACTTGGATCGGTTTTCATGTCATTTGGCCACTTGATGAGGGCTGTAATCAGTTCAGTCATTTCTACGTTGAAGTTTGGTAGACTTGAGGCTCCACGAGCACTTGACTCTGAATCGTCTCCTCGTGCTAGTCCTTTGTTATTGCGACCGCACCCCTTGGAGTTATTGCGTGACCGGTCAGGGTACGGTTCATAACGTACATCCGACCTTTCTGACTCTATCTTCCCGCCAGAGCCACCGCTTCGTGATTGGTTCCTCCCTCGGGCACTAGTCCCTATTAGCTTGTCTTCATCAATGCGTACTTTGGAGTTGTAGCGATTGTAGACATTTGACCAATCGGTTGCTGGGAATTCGCGAAGAGATTCGTATAGCCTACGCGTAGCTTCTGAGCTTTTGACATCCAAACTTCTTCTTAATGCAATGGCCACCCATCTATCCGGTACCTTGGGTAACAACATGCGCTCCCGCTGAAACGGTCCACATATCTTCGGTGAGACTCGCTGGGATTTTGCTTGATCTCAAAGATGTCTTCCACGCGAGTTTCCGTCTTCTGGCCGCCTGCGTGGGCTTTTACGAACAATTCAGCCATCTCCACAAAGGACCCAATAGAGTTTGGTGGCAACATTGAGTACCATCGTAAAGCTCCGTCTGCTAGGGTCTCCACGAATTTTTTCAATTGCACTGATTCGATCTCCTCATCAGTGAGATCACTTGCTTTTATAAAATTGCTAAACATCATGAGATGATCATTGGGGTCAGATGTCCCACGATATCTCGGAATGTTTGGCATTTTGAACATTTTTTGTATCGCCTTTGAGGCTGCTTCCTTCTTCCAAGGCCTTTGCGAGTAGCGCTGAACGTTAATTTTCTTAATTGTGGGTGGATCACGTGGTATCTGGTCAATTCTCTTGTGGAGAGACTTTTGAAGCGCTTGTTGGCTCTCTTTGAATTGCTTGGTGAGTGCCTCCACGACGACGCTCATTTCAGTGGATACCGCAGATCCTCCATTTTGATTTTAATTTGCTTGGGTCGCTGGATCCATGGTTCCTCCATTGTTGGCCGTGTTTTGTTCTCCATCTTGCCTTGAAGTGTGTGAAGAAGGAACATCTCTACCTTGGGCTGCGGGGCCAGTCCTCGTAACTGAGGGGATTTGCCCTCGAAGAGAATTGATCGCCTCGTTTATTCCCATGTTGACCTCCGTTTGTTGTTGCATAAATTCAAAGATTGTTTCTTGGAGGTTCCTTTGGTCAGGGAGAGACTTCTAGGGCGTCGTCTTCTAGGCGGGGTCCTGCTCTGAGAGCGTTCACGCCCGTCCCGTTGCCTTATGGGTCCTTGGGAAGAACATTCTTGCCCGTCGGATGAGTAATCTGGATAGTAATTAGGGCTTGGTGGAGGGGTACGTACCTGACTTCCGCCCACCGTAGTTCTTTGTGAATCGCTTTCTGCCATGTTAGTTACAAACAAAAGATCGACAGAAAAGAATAGAATGCAGGAAAAAGATAAACTATTAACCTATAGAGGCTATTGACCGGCTCCCACTGTGGTCGCCAAATTGTTTAACCTAGATCAGATTTTAGATCAATTAACAATTAAATTTATATTTGCGGAGTCACGATCAATAGTTTAGATTAAGAGTTTAGCCAATTTAGATATGGGATTGCATCAATTACAAGATTATGAATATAAGTACGATTCTCGATGGAGACGTAACGATAAGTAATGATAATAAGAGAGCAATACGAAATAATCAAAGATAATAAGATTAAAGTGCGAATAAAATAGATAGAAGGAACCGTATTAGATCACTTGATCTCGGTGAGGATCCCTTGATTCTGATTATACTTGAAGACTTGAGAACAAAGTATGCAATACATGTAAATGATGAACAATATTTGAGCAAGAGCAGAGAGAGTATCTTATTGATATTGTAGATAGAGAAGAGAATGTCTGTTATAATGATTCGAAAACAAACGCTATATATAGATTTACTAGGCATTTAACCGTTGGGTACGTAACCGCTGGGTGTGTAACCGTTGCCTTTATAACTATTTATTGAGCAGTCGTGCATGAACAGGTAACTGTTCATTCAAATTGTATTGGTTCGGGGAGGCGTCTCATAATTTCCTTGGGCCTGCTCATGGTAACCGCCTAGCCAGTTATCTGTCCGTTAAATATCTTCCCGGGGAAGCCTCTGCCCGTGCCACGTGGCAGGCACGTGTCACTCTTTTAAGTGACGATGGTTTTTATGTAATACAGCAACGAGATGTGGAAAAGCTTTGCAACGCTTGTCTCGTTTGCAAGAAAGCTAAATCGAAGTCCAACCCTCATGGACTGTACACCCCGTTGCCTGTGACTGATCGACCTTGGGTTGATATATCCATGGACTTTGTGTTAGGGTTACCAAAGTCGAGGGGTGGACATGATAGCATCTTTGTTGTCGTGGATCGATTTTCCAAAATGGCTCACTTTATTCCTTGCAAGAAATGTGATGATGCACAACATGTAGCTACCTTGTTTACTTTTAATGTGTTAAAATTGCATGGTGTGCCTCGTACTATTGTGAGTGATCGAGACTCAAAGTTCTTGAGTCATTTTTGGAAATGTTTGTGGGGTGCCCTCGGCACCAAACTACTATTCTCGACGTCTCACCATCCTCAGACTGATGGACAGACCGAGGTAGTTAACCAAACCTTAGGATCTTTGCTTTATGCAATGACCAAAGGCAAGGTTGGAAACTGGGCTGATCGTTTGCCCATGATGGAGTTTGCGTACAATCGAACGGTGCATCGAATGATAAATATGACCCCGTTCGAATGTGTGTATGGTTTTAACCCTTTGATTCCACTTGATTTAACCCCATCGCCACGAGATTCTGTTATTGATTTTGAAGGTACTCGACGAGCCACTGCCTTGATCGAATTACATGCAAAGGTGAAAAAGAACCTCGAGGAAGCTTATGCAAAGGTCGCATCAAAGAAAAATAAAGGGCGTAAGAAGTTGGAATTAAATAAGGGAGATTGGGTTTTGGGTTCACTTTCGAAAGGAACGGTTCCCGAACCAAAGGAAAGGAAAGTTGGCTCCTCGAGGGGATGGTCCATTTCAAGTGCTGAGCAAAATCAACAACAATGCTTATGTGATCGACCTCCCTAGTGAGTATAACGTGTCCAACACCTTTAATGTTGCTGACTTAGTTCCTTGTGCTGTAGGTCAAACTTTGGAGGATGAAGATGGTTCGATTTCGAGTACGAAATCTTCTCAAGAAGGGGAGGATGATGCAGCCCGAACACGTGCTGATCAAGTGTTCGATCCACTGAGGCCAATGACACGAAGCCAAGCCAAGCTACTGCATGATGTTCACATTGAACTACTCCGAAGCTGAGTGGCCGAGCTCAAGAACCGAAGGCTTCATCTATAAGCTTGAGCTCGAAGAAGGGAGTAACCGAACCCCAACTGAACACTCAACATCAACGCCGAAGTAAAAGCAAATAACCGGAGGAAGAGCGATCGATGTCAAGAATGAGCTGAGCCGAAAGCACCGAAGTCAAGAAGCTCGAGCTCAAGTGTTCGAAATTCAAGTGTTTGGTTGAAGGAGTGACCGAACAGTCAGTATGCATCCGTGCATGGCATACTCCCATTTGTCAGTGGTCGCCTGTGGCCATTTACTGTTTTATCCCTAGCATAGTCTATATATACTCCATTACATTTCATTTGTAGAGGTAGAAGTTGTTGAATGATCAAACATAGCAAGTGCTATTGTGAGTCTCCGATGGAGCGAAACCTCGATGAGAGATTTTAAAGAACTTGTGTCAATCGGTGTGAGTCATTTGAACATTTTCTTCTTGGTCATTCAATTTGCAAGAAGCGATGTCTTTCTTGAGGATTGTTCCTTAGTATAGGTGATTCTTGACGTTCATTCGATCGAGCTTGAGACTAGTTCCTCAATGTTCTTTTGAATCGAAGCAAGATTTTTCTTGCTTCTATCTTTGTTCTTGTTTTCTTTCGCGTTTCTTCGTGCTAGGCTTAACTCTCGGGTTTTCTTGCACCATTAATGTACATAATGAATTGTACACGATCAGATATAGCTTGTGTTACAAGTAAATTGAGTCGATACGCACATAACCCAGGTTAAAATTATTGGATGGTAATGAAACGAGTTTTGGGATATCTGCAACATACCCAAAACTTTGCTTTGCACTACAACAAATATCTTGCGGTTTTTTAACTGATTCTAAATCCTTAAGTGGATATATTTTCATAATTAGTGGAGGAGAGGTGTCTTGGAAGTCATCTAAACAAACATTAATTGCTCGCTCTACAATAAAAGATGAGTTTATAACTTTAGATAAGGGCGGTGAAGAAGCTGAATGGCTCCAAAATTTCTTGGAAGATATTCCATTGTGGCCCAAACCGATGACTCCAATTTGCATACATTGAGATAGTCAAGCAGAAATTGGACAAGCTGGGAGCATTATGTATAACGGAAAAAATTGCCACATTAGACAACTACTCTATAGGGGAATTATCACTATTGGCTTCGTAAGGTCAAATGATAATTTATTAGACCCACTTACGAAAAGTCTAACTAGAGAGGTAGTTGAGCGATCATTGAGAGGAATGGGACTTTGGCCAAGGGAAAGTCATCATGACGGTAACTCTACTGGAGATCCCAAGATCTAGGTTTAAGGAGAATACAAAGTTGTGAATGACAGACAGCGTTGTTAAATTAAATTTTTTTGGTCCATTCTTATGATGATTCCATTCCGTCCAACCAATAGTAGAAACATTAGTACGACGATTCCATCATGTGCTGATTTCAACTTCCATTACTACCATCTGGTTGTCTTAATCGACAAACACCCTATGTGGGATCTAGTTTGGTGCACAATTTGGCACCATAACTCAGTTTCCAGTTCATCCCCCATCGCCAGTTCTGCTTTCCAACATTATCGGTTGGTTTCGTGACGAAGAAGTGTGTATTACTACTAGTAAACACAAATTTCTACCGCTTGAACTAAATAGAAAGGAAAATTTACGGATGATTATCCAAGCTTGTGTTTATTATCTAAATGTTCACTATATGCTAATACGTTAAACAAACTCTGACTGCTGGAAGGGATGAATTTTTTAGATAAAAGGTCGAGGATGGATCCTTTAGGTCTTGTGCCTTCAACTTTGGTTTCTGTATCACCAATGGTTCCCGTTCTTGTTTTATCCCTCCTGTTTATCGCATCGGCGTCTTTGATATTTTGAATGGATTTTTTTTTTTTTAATTTTATGTGATGAATAACAGTAAAGTTTTTGTTGTCATCAAATTAGTAAGTTAATGCAACAACAACAACATAACCAGTGTAGTCCCACAAGTGGGGTCTAGGAAGAGTGAGATATATGCAGACCTTACCCCCACCAAAGTGGAGAGACTGTTTTTGATAGACTAGGCTCAAGGAAAAATATTTTTAAAGATGCTAGCAAAAATAAAATGTAACTACACATGGTAAAAACTGACAAAGAAACTACTGATAACTAAGAAAAACAGACAATAGTGAAGATATTAAAGGCACAAAAAAAGACAAAGTACAGCAATAATACAAATGATACTAAGCCAGCACCCAAACGACTACTACATAACCTTCTACCCTAATCCTCAACCTCCACGCTTTTCTATCAAGAGTCATGTCCTCGATGATCTGGAGGTGAGCCCTGTCCTGACGGATCACCTCGCTCCGACTCTTCTTTGGTCTACCTCTACCTCTCCATAGACCCAGAACTACCAATCTCTTGCACCTTCTCACTGGAGCGTCTGTGTTCCTCCTTCTCACGTGGCCAAACCATCGCAGCCTCGCTTATTGCATCTTGTCCGCCACTTAAGTCACTCCCACCTTATCACGAATGGCCTCATTACTAATCTTATCCAACCTTGTATAACCACACATCCATCTAAGCATTCTCATTTCTGTTACGCTCATCCTCTGAAAGTGTGTGGTCTTGACTGGCCAACACTCTACTCCATAACATAGTCGGTCTGACGACCGCTTTATAAAACTTGCCTTTGAGTCTAGTTCTTTATTATCGCATAGGACACCAAACACAAGTCTCCACTTCATCCAGCCTGCCCCCATATAGCGACTGACATCACTATCAATTTTCCCATTACCTTGGAGGATTGAGCAAAGATACTTGAAGCTTCTCTTCTGAGGAATGACATGAGAATAAAGCATCACTGCCACCTCTGATTCCTGAGATGCATCACTAGACTTGCACTCCACGTACTCTATTTTCGTCCTACTCAGCTTGAAACTTGTAGACTCTAGGGTATGTCTCCAAACCTCTAGCTTATCATTAACTCTTCCACGAGCCAACCAAAACTATATTGTCTGCAAATTACATGGACTATGGTACCTCCTCTTGGATGCTGCGTGTCAAATCATCCATCACTAGAGCAAATAAAAGCGGACTAACAGCTCACCCCTGATGCAACCCCATATCGATTGGAAAATGGTCAGAGTCGCCTCAAGCTGTTCTTACGTGGGTCTTGGCGCTGCCGTACATGTCTTTAATCGCACTGATGTATGTCCTTGGAACACCTTTAGATTCCAACCATCTCCACAGAAACTCCCTTGAGACTTTGTCGTACGCCTTCTCTAGGTCAATGAACACCATATGTAAGTCCCTCTTGTTATTTCTGTACTGCTCAATCAATTGTAGTCGATCGCCTATGCATGAATCCAAATTGGTTCTCATAAATGTCACATCCCTCATCATCCTTCTCTCAACCACCCTCTCCCAGACTTTCATGGTGTGGCTTAGTATTTTGATGCCTCTACAATTGTTGCAATTTTTAACATCACCATTGTTCTTGTACGACGGAATCATAGTGCTCCACCTCCATTCTTCTGGCATCTTTGCCGTCTTCGGGATGACATCAAAAAACTCAGTCAGCCAGGTCAAACCTGCTTTACCTGCACTTTTCCAAAACTCCACTGAGATCTCATCAAGTCCGGTCTCTCTTCCCCCTCTCATCTTACGAATACTCTCATGAACCTCCTCAAGTGCAATACACCTGCAGTGCCCAACATCACGATGGCTCCCTAAATGCTCTAGATGACCCAACACAATACTCATGTCTCCTTCTTCATTTAAAAGTCTATGAATGTACTCTTGTCATCTCCGTCTAATGTGAGCGTCTTCCACTTCGACCGTTCAGTAAGTTAATGTTAAAAAAAAAGAAGAAATATCTTATCTTCAAACATCCTTTGAGATATTTAAACATCTCACATGGTTTTTGAAACATCTTGATAAATATATACAAATCTCAAAAAATATTTGACACATACCAATCAATGTTTAAACATCTCTCAGAATGTTTGAAACATGTATGATATAGTGAAGTGTTTACTGATAAGTTAGTGTTTAACTATCATGGAATCTCTCAATAGATGCTTAATTATATTAAAATCAATAAGTTAATAGCTAACTATCGATAAAATTGGTCAATAGGTGTTCAATTATCATTAATTCATTAAGTTATTGGTTAACTATTCGTGGATTTGCACGATAGATGTTCAATCATCATTATATTGATATGTTGACATTTAACTACTCGTATAATCTCTCAATAACTATTCATTTATCATTAATTAACTATGTTAATGTTTAACTTTTTATAGAATCGTTCTATAGATGCTTAATGATTGTTAAATTGATGAGTTAACGTTCGACTACTTATATAACCACTCAATATTTGTTCAATTATCAATGGGTAACTATTCTTAGATCGCTCGATATATGCTCAATTATTGTTAAATTGATATGTTACCGTTTAACTACTTGTATAGTCACTCGATAATTGTTCAATTATCATTCATTCACTGCATTAATGTTTAACTATTCGTAGAATTACTCTATAGATGCTCAATCATCGTTAAATTTATACTTTAATGGTTAACTACTCTTATAATTATTTGATATTTATTCAATTATCATTAATAAACTACAAAAATATTTTACTATTCTTAAATTCGTGTTATAAATATTCAATTATCATTATTAATTCTTTTTGTTCAACTATGCATATAACGTTCATTATAAGTAAATCAATAAGTTAATATTTGATTTTTCATAGAATTGCTTGATAATTTATTTAATTATCATTAAATAAGCAAGCTAGTAGTCAATTATTTCTAGAATTGCTCAATATATGTTTAATTAATATTTAAAATTCATATAATCGCAAGATAGATACTCAATTATCGTTAAATTGATAAGTTAATGTTTAACTACTCGTGTAATCACTTGATATATAGTTATTCAATTATTATAAATTTAATAAGTCAATGTTTAGCTATTCATATAATTATTCGAATAGATGTTCGAGTATTGTTAAATCTTTAAGTTTGTTTATGCCTAAACTTGGTCATTAGGTTAAATAATTAATTTAGAATGAGATCACAAGCAATACAGTCAATACGACGGAAAAGTAAGTAAATAAAGAGAAATAATGAGCAAGAAAAGTAAAGTAGTCTTATTCATTGAGAGTAGCCGGATTCTGTGGTGAATCACCGTGTTGTACAATACAATATAAGGAGGGGGTGTTTATATGAGTGGATCTTGTCCTAATTAAGGTAAAATACAAAGACTAATAAGGTTATGGGCCTATAATTCAAGGCGGTGGTATATACAAAACCCTATCTAGGAGACTGTAACCATAAGGCGACAAGATGTATGCCCTTCGTCCGGCGCCCGTACCGCCCGAACGGTCGTAACTCGTAGAACATACGTGTATCCTTTGTGTCTGATGACTTATAGGATAAGCTAGTCTCGTCAGCTGGACTTGTATCCCTGTAATAGTAGGTGGCGTATTTTTCCCCACACAGTCAGTCCCCCCCAACTTGCTGAGTGTTGACGCAAGAAGTCAGGAAGTGAAAGAAGTGTGATAAGAGACGTATAGGTGTGACTATACTGATACTCGTCCCCTGCCTCTTCGCATGCGTTGTTTTAAATGCAAATCCTTTAGTATAATGACGTGTCCTTCTACGATTGGAGGGGTTTTCTGCGTATCTTCCCAATGCTGCTACTCCTCTATTCATATCCCATAATTATGGGGTTACACATCATATAAACTGCAGTAATCAAAATTATGATCCCATATAACCGTGATCATTCAGCTTCTCATTCAAATAATCCCCACATGCATGTATATATATGTCGTAAACATAGGGATTTACTCATCAGTTTCTAAAGAATTATCAGAACTTCCTTCAGAAAAACAAACATTCCCTTATTTTTATCTTGGTACAAGGACCAAATTTCCTCCCCGAAAACTTTAGAGCTCAAGATTATCTCTCTTCCTTCATTATTTTCAAAGGTGATGGCCACATGCAGGGCCAGACTCCTAAACAACAAGGCGAGAATAACAATATTTCCATAGAATTTACCCTTCTGCAGTTTTGAGGAATGACCTGATGCGTATCAGGTATGAATGCAAGTGGCCAGAATATGCTGATATCATTGTCCCTAGAGATGTGGAAAGAATTTCTTCTCATCGGGCTGGTTATTCGATGGTCCGTACACACCCTTTTATTCTACATCTCAATAAGTGTGTTCATGCGATTGTTAAGGATATATGCCGCCGGTACAATCCAAATTAGCCCTTCTGCTTGGCGTCTGGTGGCCGTGCTGGATCATTTGGCTAATTATGCTCAAGTTGCATTCACCTTTGAACATCTTTTGGCTTTCTATTCTGTATGCTGATGTTTATAAAATGGGGGAAGAAAGCATATTTCCCAACAACGAAGATTCCAAAGACTGCAGCTGGGTCTATAGATATGTTGTTATCTACGGCCCACATAGTTTTCTCTCTTCCTTTCCCAGAGGTCTCCAGCAGAAAGTGTAAGTTCTTGTGAACCCTTCCGTATGCCTTGATGTTATCCACTTCTTGAACTGATTTTTTGTTTTCCTTAGTAAATCCTGTGATTTCTATTTCGTTGAGCCATGATGAGTTGAAGATGTGGATCACGGCGATCTTTGCAAAGAACCACCCTGACACTTTGACCTTCACTGCCCTGGCTAATGCAAACAGCTGGCAGGCAAAAGACCATGGTAATTCTTGCCAGCAAATTTTCCCTTTCACATTGAATCTTCCCCGTTGAAAGAGATCAAGATAGTAGCCCCCTATATTGATCATCTGCAAAATGTGCAAGCTTCCTATAGGAGGATATTGGAGAAAGCAGCTGCTCTTTAAAGAGGAAAAGACCTTCCAGGTCTACTAGTATGGTGGCTGCCAGTGAAACTCTGGTGATTTCTGATGGTGAGGGTGAAGTTCCCTAAGTGCTCGTGCCTGAAGCCGTTGAGACCACTCTGATTGTAACTACTTAATCTGGTCGTCAGCCAGGTTAAGAAGAGGTCGGCGTGGAAGATGAAATGGTAACGCCGCTTGCCTTCTTCGAGCCTCAACTGCCAGGTTAGAACTCCACTTCTTGTTGTACCATTGTGCTTTTCCATGTACTTCATAAGTTGATATTTTTCGTCCATGTTTAGAAATTGTTGTGTTGACTCCTGCTCCCAAAACCACTCACTCGTTCCAAATACTGCCCTGGCAAGGAAGTGGCAGTGGATGTTGTGGCCGAACCCGTGAATGGAGCTCGTGAGGTTGTTATCCCTATCGCCACGAGAGTTAACATGTTCAAGACTCCAAGGGTTGTGATAGATCATACCGCCGAGTTCGTCGGTCTCGCTGAATAGGGTCACCTTTCTGGTTATAATTCTCGCGATCTGCTTGAGGTTGCCGCAGGATGCTCTCCTCGGGTAAATTCTTCCCTCCTTATTTCATGAGCAGCAATTTTGTCTTCTTTTGTTGAATGCTCATTCTGCCAATTGTCCAAGGGTTGATGGTATATCATGAGATACTCCACTGAGGGGGCCAGAAGGAAGCCTTCATAAGGAGATAGAAGCCTTACGCGGGCAAGTTGCCAGCTTACAACCGTTCGTGGAGAAAGTTGAAAAGCTGAAAGGAGAGCTCCAGACTACTCATGAAGCTTATCGAATGGAATCTTTAAAGAGCAAGAACCTGGACAAAGCACTAGCCGACGAAGTTCGCAAGCACAAGCAGACTGTGGAGACTCTCAAATCTTCCTCATGGATGCCCAAGTCTTAGAGCTACTGCATCATAGTAATGTAAACCCTGGAAATGATTGTGGAGGAACTGCAACGAAAGTGGAGGAGAGAATAAACACCGATCAGAAAAGTGTCTTAGATGCCTAGGGCCTTTCTGCTTTCCTTTAAGATGAGAATGATAGGCTGAAGAGCAAAGTTGCGTCCCCGGAGAGGACCTGTGATGAACAGGTGAATGCTTTGAACGCTCGTCGTGTGGCTGAAGTGGATCGAGCTAACATCGCAGCTGCTCTTGCCACTTTCTACTGGGTTCGTGATGACCCTACCTTGGACCTGACTACCGAGATTGCCTCACACACCGAGCTTGTGGCTCAGGCATATGCTCAACTTGGGTCTGACTTTGAGGAAGGTTTCTGAGGAAGCTAGTGGAGAAAGAGGAGATGAAATACTGGATGGGGAACCTGCAGCTGGTGAAGCAGGACCTTCGCGGAGTGTTGTTGTCGAAGGAAGTCCCCCGAGGGAATAGTAGAAATCCCCCCTGATGCTTTTTTTTTCTTGCATCTTTGTTTTGAACACTTTGCCCATGTTTTGTGGGTGTGATGGTATAATTTTCGCGCGTTTTGAGTCGTTTTAACTTGAATTACTTGTTTGCTTATTTGTGACGCTTTTTAATTTCTGCCATAAACAATAAGTAATGTTAAGTTGTATCTTTGTGGGTGTATGCACCTAAAGATTAGCTGGCTTCTGGTCGTCCTGAATGTTCTAACGTTGAGAACGTTTGTCAGTGAGCCTGCTTGGGCAATTATATCTGTTGTGCACCAATGGTTGGCAGCTTAGGTTGCACCTCTAAGAGATGGTTGTTTGCGCCTACAATGGGACGACTTTAGCCCGTGTGATAACGGGCACTTTTGCGTCCGACTTCGAATGTCTCTACTTCGTTACTCGAGTATTTTAGACTTTCTGGCACTATGCGAACAGGCGTCCCCATTGGCATGTAGGTGCAGTCGTTGAATTAACGAGTTCAACTTAGGAATAATGCCTAGTGGCTGAGCTAGACGTGGTCTAGATCTAAGCGAGTAGTGCACCCTACTTTTGTCACGAAAAGTGAGTGTATTACTTCAAATTATAATTGGCCTGGGCTACGAATATTTGGATCGTAGATAGATCTTAATTTGTAGAAAACTAACTATATGAATAGTAGTTTATTAATAAGGGTGCAAAACCTGGAATGTTGTGGGTGAAAACCCGTAACATGACATAAGAGCATGGAAATGTTGTAATTTAAGAACAAAACTAAGTAACTAAAAAGATAAATTCTGAAAATAAAAATACTTCCAAATATCCCTACTTGTTCTCCCCCCTCCTCCCCCAAAAAATGTCAATTAACCATGCCATCGGAATCACGGTCTTGGTTGATTAAGATTTCGGGGTCTTCGGTGACTTCAGAAATGTTTATTTCGGGTACTTCTTCAGGGACATCTGCTTCTAAGATTGCCATTTTGTAGCACTCTCTTACTGCCTCCTGGTCCTCGTTGACTTCTTTTATCCCCTACTTGGTAGGCTATTTAAGCTTTTGATTACAAGTAGATGGCACTGCTTTGACTTGATGGATCCATGGGCTGTCCTACGATCATATTGTAAAGGACACCTCCCTAGATTACCTGAAAAGATGGAACGTAATATGTTCCTGAGATGTGAACAGTAAGGTTAATTTCTCCAACAGCCTTTTCACAACAATTGTTAAAGTCAGGAAGTGTATGGACACTTGGAACCATCTTTTCTTCGACTCCCATTGCCTTCAGCATGTCCCACCTGGTGAGGTTGATGGCACTACCGGCGTCGACCAAGACACGTTTGACGTCCGTATCCTCTATCCTGAGCGTTATGACCAAAGCATCGTGGTGAAGATCATTGCAGCTGGTGCTATCCTCGTTACTAAATAGGATCATCTCGTTCCGGGTGTGACCCTCGTCGGGTGCTACCCTGATATGGTTTTATCTTTGAGCAATGTCGGACCACCAATTATGACATTGATGGACCTCTTCGGATCTGGTAGCTCTGGTGGTCCATCTTGATTTCAACTTTTGACGTAAGTCTGCTTTCCCCTGTCGGTGAGCAAATCCTTGAGATAACCCTTATTCAGTATACCCATGACTTCCAAGATTAGTGCTCTACATCCGGCCATCTCGTGTCCATGATCCATATATAAATAACAATAAAGATTCTTATTTCTTCTGTCCGGCTCGGCCCTCAAATTGCTGGGCCGATGAACTTGGGTGTCCTTCATGTGATCCACATGAATGCTATGACATTGACGCGCAATCCCAACTCTTCAAACCTATTAGGCACCCAATCTACACTGAGTGACCCTTTGGTTGACGGTGCTGAAGACTTCCCGCTGTCTTCTCGCCTTGGGAAATCATCGCTGTAATTTCTCTTGCTTCGCTTCCCTTTGTCTCCGACCCAAGGTTCCTCCTTGTATCCCTATTTCTTTCCTTTCTGGATGCCGTCTTGGACAATAGGGCGAACTTCCTCGGGGGTGGATGATTCTCGGTATACCTCTGATGTAGGGCGTTCCATATTGTCACAGGATGTTGAGTCAAACTCCACTGCAATTCCCTTATGGCTAGCGACCCCTTTGAGTTCGGACTTTTTCCAAAAGCTACCACGGAAATATTATCGAGGACTGGAGGAAACTTCATGCGTTCCCACTGAAACCTGTCGAGGTAGTCCTTCAGCAGTTCGTCAACACGCTGGGGAATCTCAAAGATGTCCTCCATGCACTTCTCCCGCTTGCATGCCCCTGAATGCGCTTTCTTGAATAGATCCTACATCTGAGTGAACGATTCGATGGAGCCCATTGGTAGTTGGGTGTACCAAGCAAGGGAGCCTTTGGTTAGAGTTAAGACAAACCTCTTCACTAGAGCAGACTAAATCTTTTCTTCAGTGATTTCGTTACTTTTTACAGCCGTGTAATACGCAATAATATGCTCATCCAGATCAATTGTTCCATCATACTTCAAGTTATCTGGCAGACGGAAGTTCTTTGGTATGCAGACCGGTGCAGCGCTTGCTTTGTAAGCATACTAGTAAAATTTCTGCTCATCTACCATGGTAACTTGGGGTGGAGCACCTGACACATTACCAATTCGGTCGTGGACGGCCTACATCTCTTTTATGAGGTCTTGGATGACGGGCACTCCCTTAAGGTCTTGATTGTTGATTACTAATAACCCTCCAGGAGAAGCATCCATGTTGATCCTGCGGCTAGGAATAAATGCTGGCGAATTATTTGCGGGCGCGGGTCCTTGCGGGGATGCTGGCCTCTGAGACGATCCAGAAAACATCGCTCCCAGCTTCAGTGATATTCCTTCGACCATATTTCTCGAATCACGTTGTTGTTCTGACATAGTTTTTAGAAGATTAATAAGAAAGTTTCTGAATTCGGGATTAACTTCCAGTAATCGATCGTCTTCTCTATTGCCGGCAACATGAGTTGGCTCTTGGGAAGGGCCTTTAGGTTGCTCAATGGGATCCTTAGCCTGGACGCTAGGATTACTAGGATCCTTCACGAATTCGTCTAATGCGTCTGTAGTATTCTTCAGAACGTTGCTACTATTATCAAACATGATTGCGTCTTTTCTTTCGTAAAATATCTACAATTGTCTGGGCCCCACAGTGGGCACTAAAATATTTATGTCTAAAATCGGTCGTGTAGGCTAAATAATTAATTTATAATGAGGTCACAAGCAATACAGTAAATACGATGGAAAAGTAAGTAAATAAAAGAGAGAAATAATGAGCAAGAAAAGTAAAGTAGTCTTATTCCCTAAGAGTAGCCGGATTCTGTGGTGAATCGCTGTATTGTATAATACAATATAAGGTGTGGTATTTATAGTAGTGGATACTCTGTCCCAATTAAGGTAAAATATAAAGACTAATAAGGCTATGGGCCTATAACTCAAGGCGGTGGTATATACGAAACCTTAACTAGAAGACTATAACCCTAAGGCGGCAGGAATGCATGCTCTTCATCCTACGCCCATACCGCCTGAACAGCCGTAACTCGTAGAACAGGCATATATCCTTTGTGCCCGGTGACTTATAGGATAAGTCTAGTCTTGCTAGCTGGACTTGTATCCCCGTAATAGTAGGTGACGTATTTTTGCCCACACAAAGTTAATGTTTAAGATACCATCTAATATACAACATCAACTGAGACATTAAACATCTCACATGATATATGAAACATTTCAATGGATGTATAAACATCTCACAAGATATTTCAAAATCCCTATAAGATGATTAAACATCTTCTGGAATATTTGAAGCTTCATTTGAAATGTTTAAACATCTTTAGAATATCTAAAATCCATGATATTAAAGCTCTCAAATATCATGAGAGATTTTTACGAATCTACTGGGATGTGCCAAATATTCTAGGAAATGTTAACATCAACCATGATGTTTGAATTCGGTAACAATTTTTAACAATAAGTTTTATCCAAAATCAGTCTAAATACAATTTAAATCACCTTCAGACAATCTCAATTTTTTTTTCAACCTCCAGATGTTATTCCCAACAAATTTAAGCAATACCCACTTTATAATAATAAAATATATTCAACTTTTTAAAACAACCTCAAATTTTCAAGATTTGTTCCATAATGAAGAATTTCCATATATCTTCTCAATAAATAGTAAGAAATGGATCTTAGATTGTATCTCATTTAGAGAAAGTGTGATTAAATAAAGAATAGGACGAAGCCACAAAGGGAGGAGGAGGAGGAGGAGGAGGAGGAGGAGGGGGGGGGGGGGGATGTTTAATTTGGAGGGAAGGGTTTTGCCCATTTTTGTTGGCTGATTTGGGACTTTTGTAGTTATGCGGCAAAGTGTAAACTAAAATAATTGGGAGTTATTTTGGATACTAGTTTTAACTCTATTAATACTAATTATAAATAAGGACCCTATACCCAATTGAAAATTCTTTTTGACTTTTTTATTTATAAAAGAATTTCTTATAATCTTTTCATCAAATGACCCAAGGACTATAAAGTAGTGGGAGTTCTGACGGAGGGAAATACTTGGGTTGGGATATGTGGGGGATAATGAGATATTATAGGAAAAATGGAGATTAAATGATGGCCATCGGATGAACACGATCCAATGGCGGGGAATAAATCTGATATTTTAACTCCTGGGCGGGTCAAAAAATGAGTTGGTTGCTTTACCAAATGAGAGAAATACCAGATGATTTCTTTGCAGAACAATATAGCACATAATAGTTGAAGAAATTTCTAACTTTTTTTTTGAGAAATTATTTAAGTACATGCCAATATTAGATCATTACACTAGCTTTTATTAGATCTATGTTTCGTCATATTTTTTTAAAAAATACGAGGAGTTGCACATGTTAGCCACAACTTTCATTCTCCGTAGAGACCCTATCTCTTAAATTTTTGACACATATATGAAATTGTCACCCTGGATCTCCTTGCTAAACAATATAGTAACACATTAAAGTTGGACAATTGATGACAACGAAATTTTTTTTTATAAAATTTTTGATCTTTTTCTTAATTGATTAACTAAAATAGCTAAACAAAGTGTATATAATACCAGGCAATTTCTAAGGATTGTTTATCGAGAAATTATTTGAGTGCGTGGCACTCATGCCAAAAATAAGTAATTACACTAGTTATTTATATTCATCTATTTTTCGTCGTGTTGCCAAGCATGATAGGGGGCGTGGAACATATTGGCCACGACTCTCATCCTTAATAATCATTCTGTATTTTAAATTTTGACATATATGTAAAATTGTTACACTGAATTAAATTTCTATAAAATCTATGTAAAAATAAGTATTAGTGTGATATATTTTGCAAATAAAAAGAATGACTAAATCTCTTTCGATGGACGACAAATTACTTCTTTACCTATAAGTAAGTCGAAAGACAAAATTAATTCTATCTTAGTTTTTTTTTTTAATGAAAGATGTTTTAGTTATTTCTACCCCTTATATAAATATTTCTCAATTGGTTAATATTAGTACATTAATATGTTAAAATGTCCGATTAAAAGGTAGATGATACCAAAACTTTGAACAATTAAATAGTATGGCTAACACGACTTCAAAATTAAGTATTAGATGACCACAGAGGTCACAATTTCAAGGAGAGGAGTTTTTTTGTAAACTTTGGTTGGTATAGCCATATGTTAGGTCGTTAGTCACTGAATAGCTCGCGTTGGCAATGTTTTAAAAATAGCCATAACTTAGAAATGTAGAAAGTTTTTGAACAGTCAGCTGGTAGAAACTTCAAGACAGTGTTATAGAGTTAAAAAGCTCATGGTGTTTAGGGGAGAATCCTAGAGCTTAAACTGAAGTGGAGTTCAAACTGTAGAACAATCTAAGATGTTATTATGGAATTTTAACGGGGTATTTTTCAAAATCTTTTGGTATGCCTATTATTCAATAGCTCTTTGAAGGCTGACTATATAGAAGCAAATTTCGTAAAAATTTAGTCACGTGGCCTGTTTTGACCGCGTTAAATGAATACTAGCCAGTGATGCAAAACTGTTTGAAGACTAGCCACTTCCGGACAAATCACAGTATAAATACTGAGGCTTTGAACAAGTTTTGTTCAAAGCCCCAGTACTTATACTGGGAAGCTTCAGTAAACTAACCCCAGTATAAAATACTGGGGCTTTGAACAAAACTTGTTCAAAGCCCCATTATTTTGTTATGGGACTTGGTATAAAGCTTCAGTCCCATAACAAAATGTTGGGGCTGTGAACAAAAATTGTTCAAAGCCCCAGTATTTTGTTATGGGACTGAAGCTTTATATATAAAGTCTCATAATAAAATAATGGGATTTATCCCTTTGATGGGACCTTTGTTATGGGAATTAATCCGATTATATTGTAATGGGATAAAGACCCATAACAAAATAATGGGACCTTTGAACATGTTAGTTCAAGGTCCCATTATTTTGTTAAGGGATTATTTTGTTATAGGACTTCTTCAGCCCCATAACAAAATACTTGGGCTTTGAACAAGCTCCCCAGTTTTTTGTTATGGGACTAGTCTGGGGTGTTTTTCCAACGCTAATGGAGCTTAAGTGTGCGCGCAAATTTTTGGCTATTCTTCAATGAATTTTGAAATGGCGGATAGTCCCCAATGAGCGCGTCCAAAAATGGCTACTGATCAAAATTTCCCAAACTTTCTACTATCTACTAAATATAAATGTGAAGATGGTCGTCCAGGGTTAGAAATGTTTTTACAACTATTTTTTCCACCATTAACTCTAAACATGTGTCCTCAAGACCTCAACTGCCATGTTGAAAAGCCACCTCAGTGATGCAAACCAAATTGGACTTAGACTCCAATCAACGAGTGTCAAACTTAAAGGATGCAAAGGACGGAAAGCCAAGGGCTCTAGGAGCGATCCGGAGAAGTGTTAAGAAGATAAGCCCCTAGGCGTACCACCCAGGCACCCAGGCGGTCCGCCCAAGCACCTAGGCGGTCCGCCCAAGAAGCTGCCCAAGTAGGCGCTCCGCCCACCATGAGGCGCTCCACCTCCCTCACACGGTTGCCAAGAAGTCTCCATCCTCAGGCGCTCCGTCTCCTTTTAGGCGCTCCGCCCACGACGCTGAAAGCCTAGATTTTTGTTGTGAACTTTCTATTTTGCCCTTAAGTGTTGTATAATGTTCTAACTTAGTTGAGGGCTATTTTAGTCATTTCGTATTAGTCTTAGAAAGTTCTATAAATAGAATACTTAAGCCTTTCATTTCTTTTACACAACTTTGAATATAGAATGATGTATTTCTTGAGTGAATCTCAATGAAGAACCCGTGAGCGGGCATGATTTCACTTGGTAGAATCCAAGTTGAACATTGAAACCTCTTTGATCATTCTATTTGCAAGAGCCGAGTGTCTCTTGAGGGTAGTTGCGTAGTATAGGTGATCCTTGGCTTCACCGGGGTGTATCGAGACAAGTTCTTCGGTGCCACTTAGGTAAACGTTTCAAGCCTCATCCTGCTTTTATCTCGATATCTTTATTGATATCGCCTATCTTGTTTTAGATTCCGCATTTTCATATCGTCTTTAGCTTCCGCCTATTTTCCATTGCATCAGTTGGTATCAGAGCTCGGCTAGGCTTCGTTCTTACGAATCTTCGGTCTTGTTCTTGTTGTTGTTGTAATTGTGTTGTTTGTTCTTGAAAATTAGAAGAAAAACAAAAAAATTAAAAAATTAAAAAACTTGAAAAAATTTATAGATCGGGTTGAACTTGAATCCCCAAGCATTAAAAAGTATCGGGGAATGTTTTATTATGTTTACCCGTTGATTTGATACCTTCATAACATGTTTTGGGGTTACGGATTGAAAATCGAAATTCTTGAAATCCCAAATTCTTGAAAATCTTGAAATTTTTGCTTCAAAGCTTGAATCAATCTTGTTGTTGGTTGTTTGAAGTTAAAAACCATTGGGGATTGTTGGCTATAGTTGAAAACACCTTTGGGTATCTTTTGATTTGAGTAACGGGTTGAAAACGTTGGATTTTTGGGTGCAAAAACACCAAAAACCCGTTCTTGGAGAAGCTGAAGGCCAAGCCTGGGCGGAGTGCCCACCCCCTACGAGGACCGCCCACCCAGACTGCTGCCCAGAATGTTACAATTTCCAGATTGAGCGCCTCCCCATTGGGGCGGACCGCCCACCTCTGAAACTTGTTCCGGGTAGATTGTTTCCTAGGTTTTCGGTCTTTCTTTGCTTGTATTGCTTTCAGCTAGTACTTCTTGAGTATTTCTCCTACTTATTTAGTACTGTTTCATTGAGCTTTTAGGATCCTCGTGCGTGGTTGTGATTGAAAATTCAAAGAAGACTCGTAGAATATTTTTGGCTCAAGTGCTCACTTATATAGCCGTTCGTCCATAGAGTCTCATCAATTCCACTCACCCCGAAGAGTATTTGGTTCGTGTGACTTGAGTGATCATTGAGGTGGTTGTTCAACTACGAGGAAGCCTTTGAAATCAATATTGAGAGATCCTACCATCCAAAAAATTGAGTGTACCTGAGCGACATTCAAAGGTGGGGGAGCGAGTGAGGTTTTTACTCTAACCTCTTTCTCTTGTCTTTAATTTTTGTAGGTACATGGCCGGAGAGGTATACGATACCGTTAAGGTTCTGGTAAGCACTTTGGCCTACCTCTTGGTCGAGGTGAGATCCATAAGTTTGAGGTTTGATAGCCTTGAAAAAGAATGGACCCCGAGTATCCAAAAGGATGCCGGAGAAGGCATTAGTGAAGGAAAGTTGGGCATTCCCCAATCGTTGGGCATTCCCCACAACTTGGGCATTCCCCAAGATGATGTAGTTACTCACTCTAGGAGTAAGTATACTACTCCTATGAGCCAACCAATGGCAAATGAGGGAGTCGGGGGAGGTGAGCGAGTTGATGACATTCTTAGACCTCATTCCCATACACTTGCACATGAGAGAGAATCAAAAGAAAGAAGAGGAGAGGAAAAACAAATTGAGAATGAGGACCCCCTTTGTCCTAACCATATGTTATCTTCTTCTTCTTGCTATAGCTTTTGTGTAGGTACTCTTGGAGGCGAGCTATTGGAGCTTCAACCGTTTGCCTTGGACAGAAGACAAGAGGATGAAGATCATCATTGTGAGCTTCGTGACAGAGGGATTGAATGCGACACTACAAGCTATGTGAGTGCTCACGGGAGCGACTCAAATGTAAGTGTTACTTCACCCTTTCAAGAACATGTTAATCTCTTGTCTTGTGAGGACTCAACGCTAGTTGGTACTTGTAATGCATTTAATGAAATTGCAACTAGCGTAGAGTCGATTAGTCAACTTGTGTGTGCATGTGAACCACTAGTTGAGAGGATTGATAAGCCACATCATGATGTGAGCTCGATATCCAATGAACCTCTCTTTAGTGAGGAAATAATAGTTGACTATATTTGTGAGCCTTGTTATGACACACCACCAATTTTTGATAAAGGGGAATATGAGTTATGTGACTCTACCCTTGTTGATATAATTGATTTTGGTGGATTTGTGTGTCGTAGTAAGGATGATAGTGATCTTGAGGAGTCCAAATTGCATGAATTGGATAAGGTTGCCTATGATGACTCCTCAAGTGAGAGCGAAGAACCTAGTCTTTATACTATGCCTTTGTTTGACAATGAAATTGAGGTGCACGCTTTTATATTCCCATTGTGTGAGGGCATCTTTATTTGTGGAGGTGATTTGTATCGGACTAGAGTTGAGGATGAGCTAGAACCTCCATAGTGTGAGGGATTTGATCCCATCGACAACTCTTTGTTTGAAGCTTCGATTGAGGTAGATAATTCTTCTAGTAACCCTAGTCTTGTTGGTTCGGGTTATGGTGATGAAGAGGCCTTTATCAATACCTTCCTTGAGAGCTTACTTTGTGAGAGGGGTTGTCTCGAGGATGAAATTGGAGGTGAGGAGGTATCTCTTAGTGTGAGTATGAGAGCTTTTAAGAAGGAGAGTGGGGGTATTTGATGCTAATTGTGAATTGCACTACTTTTCCTATCCCATCCCACATGTTAACCACACTTTGAGAATTGAGCATGCCAAAACCATTGTGCCACATTGTGAAAGTATTGCATTGAAGGATTGGTATGTTGATCATGAGCTTAGGGGTCATAGGAACTTTGATTGCTTAATCTTGAATGTTCTATGTCCTATTGGTCACTTTGCCTGTTATGATTGTGAGTGCTTGTCACTATGGAGCCAAGAACTTGTTGTTTCCTTTGGAGACATAAGCTTCTTGATTAGTATTGATACTTGGCTCTACCACAAGAGTGAATTTTCCACATCACTTGCACTCACCCTCGTTGGACTTGTCTACTCATGTAGTGGAAAGTCTTGGTGTGCTAATCTTAAACTTAGGGATCGTAGGGATTTTGATAGCTTGATGTTGCATATACCATGCACTATTGACCTCTTTGTTTGTTCTTGTGCTCGGTGCACTTCTTTGTTGAACCAAGTAATTGCTATTCCCCTTGGGAATATGAACTTCTTTATTGCTATTGATACTTGGTTATACCATAAGAGTGTGTTTTCTCACACCTTTGGCACTAACCTACTCTTGTAGTGGGAGCTTTTTGTTTTGTTTGTCTTTGGATGTAGTCGTTGATTGTTTGATTTTGAGGACAAAATCCTTTCAAGAAGGGAGGATGATGTAATCCAAATTGGGCTTAGACTCCAATCAACGAGTGCCAAGCTTGAAGGATGCAAAGGACGGAAAGCCAAGGGCTCTAGGAGCGATCCGGAGAAGTATCAAGAAGATAAACCCCTAGGCGCACCACCCAGGCGGTCCGGCCAAGCACCTAGGCGGTCCGCCCAAGAAGCTGCCCAAGTAGGCGCTCCGCCCACTATGGGCCGCTCCGCCCACTATGGGCCGCTCCGTCTCCCTCACACGGCTTCCCAAGAAGTCTCCATCCTCAGGCGCTCCGCCCACAACGCTGAAAGCCTAAATTTTTGTTGTGAACTTCCTATTTTGCCCTTAAGTATTGTATAATGTTCTAACTTAGTTGAGGGCTATTTTAGTCATTTTATATTAGTCTTAGAAAGTTCTATAAATAGAACACTTAGGCCTTTCATTTTTTTTTTATACAACTTTGAATATAGAATGATGTATTTCTTGAGTGAATCTCAATGAAGAATCCGTGAGCGGGCATGATTTCACTTGGTAGAATCCAAGTTGAACATCAAAACCTCTTTGATCATTCTATTTGCAAGAGTCGAGTGTCTCTTGAGGGTAGTTGCGTAGTATAGGTGATCCTTGACTTCACCCGGAGTGTATCGTGACAAGTTCCTCGGTGCTACTTAGGTAAACGTTTCAAGCCTCGTCTTGCTTTTATCTCGGTATCTTTATTGATATCGCCTATCTTGTTTTAGCTTCCGCATTTTCATATCGTCTTTAGCTTCCGCGTATTTTCCATTACATCACTCAGTACTCCATCAGCCCATCCAAACTCTCGAACTCTTCCTTTCATCTTCATCTAAAATTTTCGTTAGCTCAGGTTAGTGTTATTATCTGCTATTTACTCCTTTTTTATTCTTCATTTTTTGTGTTTGTAATTTTGGTCTCATAGCTATTTTAGTTGTGCTCTATGTTCTTTCATTTGTTATTTTAAAGACACAATAACATAATTACAGTTTTAAAATTTGAAAGAGCTCTATTTCAATCGTCTTTGTTTTTAAGTTACTCTATTATCCATTAGCATTTTTTAATGACCTATTAACTTGGATGATGGTGAATTTCACTATAAGAAGGTGGACGAGAAACTATGCACTTTTACAAACTGATGCATCGGTGGTGTTCGATAATATGGTTGAAACACTAACTAAAGGAATTTTATTCATTTCATAAATTTTCTTCAAAATTCACATGTAATTGGTGAATTTATCTAGCAGATGTAGTAACTTGGTCCGCTTCGCAAACTAAAGCTCCTTTTCATAGTTCGAATAACTTTAAGGACTATCCTGGTAATAGATGTTCAACATAAACCTTCGCATGATTTATTAGCTAATAGAACTCATATTAGTGAATAAAACTTCAATGAGAGAACAACTCTTCGACCTTATGCATCTTCAATTGTTCATTAAAGATTCTCCTCTTACTCTGTCATATTGCCATATTACGACATGACAGGTTTGATGTAATTGTCTTCGCGCTCTTTAATGATATAGACTAATTCTTATATTAACGAAATGGTAATTTAAAATTAAAGAAAAAGAATTTAATCCATTTTAAATTAGTTATTTGAAGGTATCCTCTTTTCGATAACATATATATACCTATGTTGCTCGGATCATCCGAAAATGCTGGCGGGTGTGTGTCGGATCCCCCATAAGTAGTGTATTTTTAGAGAATCCAAGCAACTTAGATATACGCTACATTGATTTTGCAGATAAGATGTACAAGTCCAGTCCGTTACTACTGTATGTTACTTTTATTGGACGAGTTATTGCAAGTTTTTTGATGTACTTTATGATGGGAAAAGCAAACCCACATGTAAAATAAAGATAGAAAAGAAAGCTGCAAGTCAAAGAAAGAAAGAGAAAAGACAAAATGAATTAATGAAGAGAGAAGAACAAAAAGAGAAAAGAGGAAAGCATGACAATGTGCAGTAAAAGAAACAGGAGAATGGCAGGCAAAGTAGGTGCCGCAGAAGAAATTTATTTTTCAGTGTTTTCACTTTCCACTAGCCTAGCGCGCTTCCTAACAACTGGTATCAGAGCACGGACAGTGTATTTCTGGTATAAAAGACTGTGTTGGTATAGTACTATTCACGTTTTTACTATTCACAGTCATTGTTCACAAAATATTTTTTTTTTTTGGTGAAATTATGGCTATGGATGAAGGGAAAGTTAAGATTGACAAATTCAATGGCAAAGATTTTGGTTTCTGAAAAATGCAGATAGAGGACTATATGTACAAAAAAAAATGCATTTACCTCTGACCGGGGTAAAACCAGAGAGTACGGTCAAGGCAGATTGGGATCTATTAGATTGCCAAGCTCTTGGCGTGATTAGGCTGACGCTGACACGAAATGTGGCTTTCAATATTATTAATGAAACGACCACCTCAGGCTTGATGACAGCGCTATCAAATATGTATGAGAAGCCATCGGCTTTAAACAAAGTATATTTGATGTGCCGCTTGTTCAACTTAATGATGGCAGAAGGTGCATCTGTCACGGAACATATAAATGAGTTTAATACAATTTTAACTTAGTTGAGTTCAGTCACTATCAAATTTGATGACTAAGTCAAGGCGCTGATTTTACTATCATCCTTAGCGGAGAGTTGGAATGCAACTGTAACTGCAGTCAGCAGTTCATCGAGAAATTCCAAGCTCAAATTGGATGATATTCGGGACTTGATTCTAAGCGAAGATATTCGCCGGAGAGAATCTAGTGATTCTCCATGATCTGCTTTAAACACCGAAAGCAGGGGAGAAGCAGCCAGAGAGGACAAAGTCAAGGACGTGGCAGATCAAAGTCGAGGAGAAGGGGTCAATCCAAAAATCACAAAGATATTAATTGTTGGAATTGCGATAAGAAGGGCCATTACAGCAGTCAGTGCAGAGAACCGAAGAAGAAGAAAGATCATCAAAAGGATGATGGTTCAGCAAATGTTAGTGCTGAACAAGTTGGTGATGCGCTAATTTGTTGCGTGGATAGTCCAGTTGAATCTTGGATTCTGGACTCGGGTGCATATTTTCACTCTACCCCATGCAAAGAATCATTGCATAATTATGTTCCTGGAAAATTCGGCAAGGTTTATCTCGCAGATGATGAACCTTTGGATATTGTGGGGAAATGTGAAGTTCATATAAAGACTGCACAAGGGATGCTGTTGAAATTGCAAAATGTGAGACATGTTCCAGGTCTCAAGAAGAACCTGATATCCATGGGTCAAATTGACAGTAAAGGATATACAACAGTATTCGGTAACGGATCATGGAAGATAACCAAAGGAAATTTGGTTATAGCACGAGGCTCCAAGAAAGGAACACTATATGCAACTGCAGTACAGAGGGACATTGTAGCAGCTGTTGATATTATAGAGGGACATTGTAGCAGCAGTACAGAAGGCTCGGGCACATGAGTGAGAAGGGAATGAAATTGCTAGCATCCAAGGAAAAGTTGCCAAACCTCAAGCATGTTGAACTAGGTTTGTGCGAAGATTGCGTCTATGGGAAACAAAAAGAGTTAGTTTCTCAAAGGCACGAAGGACACCAAAGAAGGAAAAGCTGGAACTAGTGCACACTGATGTGTGGGGACCAGCTCCTGTAAATTCTCTTGGAGGCTCATGCTATTATGTCACCTTCATTGACGATTCCACAAGAAAGGTATGGGTTTATTTTTTGAAAAATAAATCTGACGTATTTGTTACTTTTAAAAGGTGGAAAGCTGAAGTTGAAAATTAGACGGGGATAAAGCTAAAATGTCTGAGGTCAGACAATGGAGGAGAGTATGATAGTCAAGAGTTCAAGGCATTTTGCTTTGAGAATGGGATCAGAATGATCAAGACAGTTCCTCGAACACCAGAACAAAATGGAGTAGCGGAGAGGATGAACAGAACCCCGAATGAACGAGCAAGGAGTATGAGAATGCATTCAAGCTTGCCAAAATGCTTTTGGGCAGAAGCTATTCACACGGCAGCTTTCCTGTTAAATAGGGGACCTTCAGTACCGCTGAACTTCAAAATTCCTGAGGAGGTATGGACAGGAAAAGAGGTAAATCTCTCACATCTGAGAATCTTTGGTTGTGTTGCTTATGGAAATGTAAACTCCAATGATAGAGATAAGCTTGATCCTAAAGCCAAAAAATGTTTCTTTATTGGCTATGGTGATGATAATTTTGGTTATAGATTTTGGGATGACCAGAATAGAAAGATCATAAGACACAGGGACGTCCCTTTCAATGAAAATGTGATGTACAAGGACAGGCTTGGAGTAGAACTGGCTAACACCAGGAGACCAACAACTGAAACAGCTGAGTTGGAAGGATCTCAAAGAATGAAGTGGCTGGAAAGCACGAAGCTGATTCTGAAATTAGAGATGCAGAACCAGAAGCAGGATCAGGAACAGAATCAGAACTAGAACCAGAGATGGAATCAGAATCTGAATCTGATCTGAAACTTGAACCAAATTCTGGATCAGTTACTCCGGAGCCTATATTAAGGAGATCTAAAAGAGTATCTAAAGCTCCTTATAGGCTTTCTCTATCCCTCCATTACTTACTTTTAACTGATGCAGGAGAACCAGAGCATTTTAATGAAGCAATGCAGGTGAAGAACTCTGACAAGTGGAAGTTGGCCATGAAAGAAGAGATGAATTCTCTTCATAAGAATGAAACATGGACACTCACAGAGTTACCAAAGGGAAAGAAGGCATTGCAGAACAAGTGGGTGTACAGGGTCAAAAAAAAGCATGATGGTAAGAAGAAATACAAAGCACGATTAGTAGTAAAAGGCATTCAGCAGAAAGGAGAAATTGACTACACCAAGATCTTCTCTCCTGTAGTCAAATTAACTACTATCAGGCTGGTTCTAAGTATCGTAGCTGCAGAGAATTTGCATTTAGAGCAACTAGATGTCAAAACTGCTTTCTTATATGGTGACCTTGAGGAAGACATATACATGAAGCAACCTGAAGGTTTTCAAGTCCCCGGTAAATAAAATCTTGCGTGCAAGTTGAAGAAGAGTCTATATGGTCTAAAACAGGCTCCTAGAAAGTGGTACAAGAAATTTGATGGATTCATCCATAACAATGGGTTTAAAAGATGTCAAATGGACCATTGTTGCTATATCAAAAATATGAATGAATCATATATCATTTTACTCTTGTACATTGATGATATGCTAATTGCAGGATCTAGCATAGATGAGATCAACAGGGTTAAGCAACAGCTGGCGGAGGAGTTTGAAATGAAGGACTTAGGATCAGCTAAGCAAATACTTGGGATGAGGATTAGCAGAGATAGATCTGAAGGAACCTTAAAGCTATCTCAAGAAAAGTACATACAGAAGGTACTTAGCAGGTTTAGTCTTCATGATGCAAAGACTAGAAGCACTCAACTAGGAAGTCACTCAATCTCTCTAAGGAGCAATCACCAAAAACAGACGAAGAAAGGAGATACATGTCGAAGGTACCATATGCTTCAGAAGTAGGAAGCTTGATGTACGCTATGGTGTGTACCAGACCCGACATAGCCCATGCAGTTGGAGTTGTCAGCAGATACATATCAAACCAAGGAAAAGAGTATTGGGAAGGGGTAAATGGATCTTGCGATACCTCAAAGGCACTTCAGGTATGGCACTTTGTTTCAAAAAGAGCAATATCATCTTACAAGGTTTTTCTGATGCAAACCTAGGTGGTGATCTGGATAGTCGAAAAAGTACTATAGGATATGTGTTTACTTTGGGTGGTACTGCTATTAGTTGGATGTCCAGACTTCAGAAAAGTGTTGCCCTATCTATCACTGAAGCGGAATATATGGCAATATCAGAAGCTACAAAAGATATGATTTGGCTCAAGAACTTTCTGGAAGAGTTAGGCAAAAAACAGGACGATTGTGCACTCTTCAGTGATAGCCAAAGTGCAATTCATCTTGCCAGGAATCCAGTGTTTCATGCAAGATCAAAGCATATACAGCTGAGGTACCATCATATCCAGGAGTTGATAAGTGATGAAACTCTCTTGCTGAAGAAGATACCAGGATCAAAGAACCCCGCGGACATGCTGACCAAGGCCGTTGGAATTGATAAGCTGAGGCTATGCATTGCCTCAGTTAGCTTTCAAGACTAATAATGTGAAGGCACCACACAGAGAACATGTAATATTTCTTTTCTTTGATGTACATGGGTTTGAGGGGGAGATTGATGGGAAAAGCAAACCCACATGTAAAATAAAGATAGAAAAGAAAGCTGCAAGTCAAAAAAAGAAAGAGAAAAGACAAAAAGAATTAATGAAGAGAGAAGAACAAAAAAGAGAAAAGAGGAAAGCATGACAATGTGCAGTAAAAGAAACAGGAGAATGACAGGCAAAGTAGGTGCCGCAGAAGAAATTTATTTTTCAGTGTTTTTACTTTCCACTAGCCTAGCACGCTTCCCCAACACTTTAGACACTCATACAGATTTCTTATTGAAAAATTTGAGTCCTGGTGGCTGAAGGGTGATGCGCTTATTCATGGAATCAACTACATGAGTTTGTTGAAATAGAAGCAATTGCAGAATCTGAATTTTAAGCGATAAACTAAAATTGGAATCGCAAACACCACAGTATAAAAACATATAAACGGTAAGTCTCCCACTATATTCGTTATTTGAAACTCTTGATTTCTTTCATTGAGCCGTCTTTTGGTGCATTTTACTCAACTAAAAAGTAGTTTCCTTTCTCCTTTAGTTAAAGATTCAGAGTGCAAAATAATATATGTATGCACTTAACATTTGATGTATATTAATTATTACACATAAGTAAGAGACTTGTTAGTCTTTCAATATGTTAAAGGGACGAACATAGGACCTTAAATAGAATAAAATATAATAGCTAGAAATAAAGTATTCAGTTATTAATTGTTAAATCTAGCTAACTCTGGTCTATAGCAAGAAACAACATAGATGAATAACAAACAAAATTAGATTAAAAAAATACATAAAAGCTAATATCAACATCAAAATGCACAGTGAAGAAGACAATGAATGAAGATAGCGAGAAAGGGGATTGAGATGAATGACAAAATTTACTAAGAGCTGAATTTTGCTCCATGTCTGAATTTTCAATGGAATTTTGACAAGGATTTGCTGTAGAATTCTTTTTACCAATGAGTTCTATAAGATAATATCTTGTTGTTCTCCTTCAAATCATTTTTTCATGAGTTCTATAAGAGAGTCTATATATTTTTGTGCTACTTCTAAAAATTATGAAGAAACAAATGAATGAAATTTAAAATTTTTTGTACTCATGTGTGAGATTAAGAAGCTCGACCAATTTCAGCTCCTTGTGTATCATTTTTCCTAAATGCCGACATGTCTATTTTTGGCATCTTTATGAACCTTTCAAATAACATCAATCTCAACCGATGCAAAAACTATATACCGTGATACTCGAATCAATAAAATAAAATATCTTATTTATTTCTAATTATCTGGAGTGAATGAACCGATCAAGAGCTGAAGCTAGCTTCGTATTATCAAATCACCCCTATAACAACATAAATTTATTGAAGAAAGATGAAATATCATAAACTTTATAATCCCAACCTGCTGATAGAGTTTTAATCATGTACACTGGATTTCTGCTAGAGAAAGGGAATTGGAGGAATGTCCAACCTCCTTTCCCTTCGGCATAAAACCATGTGGGAATAAGAGTTACTAAAGTCATTTGAAGCCTAGCAACAATAAAGTAGGAAACCTTCGTTTCTTTTTATGGTTTCTAGAAGGAATTCCCTTTATCTCCTCTGATCGTTTCTGAATTATTAGGAAGGAACACTTTATGATCCTAAATGGGTAGCTGCAAATATTCTTTCAATCTACTTTAACTATTAATCATCCAATATAAAGAGAGATTGGGCACGTGAAGAAATACAAGTACTGTGTAATGTGTTTTTGATGTATTGCAATGCTAGGTGAGTAAAATGATTCAATAATATTTATTGTTTTTGTACTAATTGTGTTATTTTAGTTATGTCGCATCATTGTACAAGCAACTCATCTCTACTGCATAATGTTTGATGATGAAGGTTTCATGTACTGTTTTTGTTGCCCATTTTTCATCATATTTGGACGCGATTTTTATTTAAAAGTTAATTTATTCCGTTAGATCAATACATAATGCAATAATCATGCTTGATACTGATGCAGTGTATCTCTCTGTTCTTTTCTATGTGTTTGTATTCAACTCCTTTTTGAAAAAGTTCTTTTATAACAAGAGTTAGCATTGATTTCTAAATATTTAGTATTGGCAAGTTTTAACTTTCTCCCGACGCATATAAATCTCTCCGTATCTGAATTTGAATAGAAGTCTGCATATAATGCTTGAAATTAAGCACAAAATTTAAGTATTATGTGACCAAAATTTGCATATGAGAAAAGAGCAGCAGTACATCAGATATCTTAGTATTTGAGTGTGGCGAAACTTTTATCCTTATCAAACTTGATGTTATCAAACCATTACTTAATTGAAAATCAGTTTATATCTCCTCGGTAATGTTAAATCATGCTTTAGAACTTTTGAGTCCTGAAAGAAAATTTTATGTTTGATTTCAAGTTTTCAACTACTTAGGAAAGCACCCTTGATATTATTTATATGATGCTTTGTTTGGTTGTCTTACAAGTTTGTCCTAGGGGGTCCAGGTTTTGGTTAAGCTCATGACTGCAGGGCATTTGTCCATGACTTAAAAATATTTTTCAAGTGACTTTTATTGAGTTTCATCCAACACTAATTTCTTACTCCTTTTGTTTATTTAAGTGCTTTGATGTTTCTTACTTTTCGTATATTCCTACTAGCCAATATTTTCTATCTTGGCTTTGTCATGGAACAGGTCCTATTATTTGTATCTGAGGCTGCACAAATAAGGTTGATAACAACAGAGCTTGATTGACAGTTTTCAAAATTAATGCATCACATACTAAGAGTGTGTCATAAGTGGATACTGAATACTTTTGTAAACTCTTTAGACATCGTGTAAAGTTTGGTTCACTAATGCGCAATACAAAGGCTTCGTATGTACTAGAGATTCAATCATATTTCAGTTTACCAAATATTCACTGGAGAACTGCAATTGTACCCAACTTCTTACACGATTGGCTTAACTATTTCTATAATATTGGGTCTGTGTTAATAATCACTTATATATAATTTTAAAGTGTTATATACAAATAAATAACAATATTATTTATATTACAAAACATAACATTATTTTTTATACACAAGTTGCTACACACAACAAGAAAAGAAAAACACTAGCCTCCACCCCCACATCCCTCCCCATGACGGCCCTCATGCTGCCTATTTCTCCCACTGTTGCCACCACCGTCCAAGTATGCTGAATCAGTTAGAAACAGTCTAAAATAGCGTAGAAACAATACGAAATAGTGTAGAAACAGTCTGAAACGGTGCAGAAACAGTGTGAAACAGTACAAAACAATTTGAAACATACAGAAACAATGCAGAAATTAGTGCAGAAAAGTGCAGAAACAATTGTAGAAGCAATTAGATACAATGCAAAAACATCAAAACAGTGCAGAAACAATCTTGAAACGGCTAGATACAATACAGAAACAGTCCATAAACAGTTAGATACGATTAGATACAGGTAGATACGGTGAGATACAAAAAGTAAATATACGATGAAAAAAAAAACATCAGATTTAGGTGGAAAATATCGGATCTGCCTAGGAAACATAAAAAATAAACGGAAAACACAAAATATAGCCGAAAAATACTAAGTTTTACTCAAAACACACCATATTTGAACGAGAAAAACATCAAATATAGGGAATCAGGGTATGGGAGGTGGTGGAGGAGGGAGAGAGGGTAGGAAATAAGCAAAAACTTACCGAAAAGGTGACTTGCTGGCCAGAGTTAGGTGTTGGCCGAAACTTTGAAGCTAGATCTACGCTGATTCCACGAGAATTTGGGGGAAAATAGTAGCAAAATAGAAAGAGTGTGTAGAGAGGAATTTTGAAATGTATCTTTTTTAATTTTCGGCTGTGGTACGACGGCGGTCCGGCGGTGGGTGAGTGGTGGTCAGTGGCGGCGACAGGAGGGAGGAGGAGGAGGAAGAAGGGAGAGAAAATGGGAGAGATGAGAGGAGGCGGCTAGGTTTTTTTATGTTTAGGGTTTATATACTTTTTCTATTTTTGTCATTAAGTCTTCATTTCGGGAAATTTTGATGCGTAGCCATTTTTGGACCCACTCAAAGAGTTTTATCCACCGTTTCAAAATTCATTGAGAAATAGCCAAAAAATTGCGCGCACACTTGCGCTCCATTAGCGTTGGAAAAACACCCCAGACTAGTCTCATAACAAAATACTGGGGCTTTGAACAAAACTTGTTCAAGCCCAAGTATTTTGTTATGGGACTGAAGCTTTATACAAAGTCCCATAACAAAATAATCCCACAATAAAATAATGGGACCTTGAACTAACATGTTCAAAGGTCTCATTATTTTGTTATGTGACTTTATCCCATAACAAATAATGGGATTTTTCCCATAACAAATGTCCCATCAAAGGGATAAATCTCATTATTTTGTTATGGGACTGAAGCTTTATACAAAGTCCCATAACAAAATAATGAGCCTTTGAACAAAACGTGTTCAGAGCCCCAGTATTTTATACTGGGGTTAGTTTACTGAAGCTTCCTAGTATAAATACTAGGACTTGTCCGGAGGAGGCTATTTCTCAGCAAATTTATTTTTGACGGCTACAAATCAATTAGCGCGCGCCAAACAGGCCCCTACTCGAAATTTTTATCTTCATTTTCTTTATATTGTGTAATTGTTTCAAAATGTCTATATTTTTTATAATTAAGTTCCACAATTTAAACTTATGTGTAAATTTTCCTTTTTATAATGTTGGGCCCGTGCTGGTACGGACAATATATATCTAGTTTAAAATATAGGTAAAAAGGAGGGTGGTCTTGAGAAGTTGAACACTTTAATGGTGGCCTTTAAAAATTAAGCAGTTTCACATTGAATGAAGCTGAAAGTACATATATAGAAATACCAACCGCATCTTTTTGAAGTCATAATTTCAAAAATATCACATTACCCTAATGTACCCCCGAAATTACAAAAAAGTCAACGCTCCTTAAAAAGTAGAGACAATACCAATCTACATATATTTATTCATATATTGAACCAAAAATTGGGTCCATTTTGTGAAGAAATGAACCCAAATTGACCTCACTTCACGCATCCATAAAAAAAATCTTCATTTGCTTATATATTTTGAAATAACAACAATCGTCTGTGTTTATGTATATATTGAACCAAAAATTGCGTCCCTTTTACAAATAAATGAATCCAAATCGTCTTCACTTCGTTCGTCCATAAAAATACATATGAGAATACAAATATCAACAAAGATTCAAAGGAAAACATAACTACCTGAATATGTCATCATTTATTCATAATGTGAGCCAAATATTAAGTACATTTTGCAAACAAATGAGTTCATGTTGTCTTCACTTCATTCATTCATAAAAATACATAAAAAAAAAATGAAGACAATCTAGTTGTATTTAAGCATAACTAAGAAAAAAAACTCTATCTATTTTATAAATAAATGATACCAAATCATTATCACTTTGTCCTTATACAAAAATTCAAAGTAAAAATAAAATAAGGCCAGTCCGGCATCATTTGTTCATAGTGTGAGCCATATAATATGTACATTTTGCAAATTACTAAAGTCAAATCGGTCATCACTTTCAGTTTAACTTTGAATTACAATTTGTTATCACTTTCATAGTTATATGATGCCTACAAAGACGATTAGAAGTTATTCATATTGACACCCAATTTTGTCCCTCTTTTTTTTATAATTGACTGTAATTTAACTAAGAATGTGCGATTTAACTGTTTGAGCAAAATTGCACTAGAAAGCATGCATTTACGTGTGTTATCCCCTACTTATGCATTATGTATCTAATTATGGCTATATTATACAATTGCATCACTTAGGTTATTTGTTAAATACATGTCAAATTGTGAACATTTATGGTAAATTATTGCATTTATGATATTTATTAATTGTATATGATTATTTATACTTAATTAATTTAATTCCAGTTATTTTATATGTGTTTTTCTTATCTTTATTATACATAATATATATGCTTATATTTTGCATAATTGAGTTAATTATTAGTCCAATATCTCAATCAAATTTTAATTCTTTTAAGATTCAAATTCTTTTGGCTGGTGTCTATGGTTCTACATTCTGATGTTTATTCAGTTGACTTGTGGGTTTTATTGAGTGCAGTTTGACCCGTTTAATCTGTTGGATCATTTTGTTATGCAGCTTAGCCCATTTACTTTGTTATGCCATTAGACCCGTTTTCGTTGTTGTATAGTACCGCTCGACTTCGTACATGCTGTTATGCTATATTGACCCGTTGAAGCCATTGGACGCTCTAGATATTGCACCTACTGATTCAGAATTACATTGCACTCTGTTGTAAAGCCTATGAAAATACTTTATTTGAGGCTTTACACTAATTTGAACGGATACTACACTATTTGGCCAATAACATTTAGGAGGCCTAATACAAGTCTCGTCACATATACATACAATGTCCCTACGTGTCCCTCCGAAAACAAAATAGGTGATGACGATAATATTTATATATACATTGTTGCAAAACAAGCGGGATAGGCAACGGGATCCGCACTTGGCATGGCGACACGACCGGTCGGCGTGATTGCAGCCGTAACGATATCCTTAATCCCCTATCACGTAATCTGAGCCTAAAACTTTCAAAAATTCTTTTTCTCCTTTTATTTTCCTTATTATTATTATTATTATTATTACTTATTTTACTTTATTAATTATCGTACTAATTCACTTTCACGTTTTGTTGTGAGGTACATTCGGACGAAGTTCATTAATGACAACCCAATCAGAAAGGACAAAATATTTCAAAACTATTATATTTTTACTCAATCTTATTTTATTTTGTTTAAGATCTTTACTAATTTATTATTTTATTTGCAAGGTACATTTGGATGAATAATTTTGAAAGACGACGCTCCAGAAAACGCTCATAATCTAATTTACTATTTCGTTCTTGCAATTTGCATTTTATTAATTTATTTTTGATATACTAACTATTTTGTTTTATTCTGCAAGGTCAATATGGTTGAAATTCGCTAAGGAAGAAAGAAACTAGAGAACATGAGCCTTTCATTTAATTTTTGAATATAATTATTTGTATTTAAACTGTATATTATAGTAGAAATTATTTTACTTATTGTTCGAATCTCAATTATATAGTCCGGCCGGTAACCACATTCGGAGGAACTCAAGAGGTGCCTAACACCTTCCTTTCGGGTTAACTTGAACCCTTACCTAAAATTTTTAATTCGCAAGACCAAGTTTTTGGAGATAACTATAAAATTGGCTAGGAATAAAGTAAGTGCCATAATACGCCTAGTTAAAAAATATGTTAGGTGGCGACTCCAAGTCTTACCCTTGAGTTCCAATAAGTCGAGCCCTGTTTCGAACTCTAACCAGTTCGAGAAAATTGGGTGTCATTAGAATGACGACTCTGCTGAGGATATCAATGTTCTAACCATAACGGACTTTATATTGGGATTCTTTGCTTTAGTTTTATTGTCATTTTTTTTGAGACTAAATTTTTTTCCTTTTCCTTTTTGCAGGAATAAAACTTAGTTTTCTTGGCGCATCGTTTATTATTTAAATTTTGTTGGGTTGTTTTTGTACTTCTTCCACTCTTAAAAAGTTTAGACTTGCACACACTATGAGCGATTACGTGGATCTCACGGTCGTTCCACTCTCAAAACACCCTTTAGGAGGAACGGTTTGGAATATAGTTGGTCCGTGGTACAACCAACAATTCTAAACGTCCCCACCCCTTGGTTGTCTACCTGGGGGGACCATGCGTTTGTCTAGAAACCCACTCATAGAAGTTCCATTAGGAGAATGCATCACACCTCACGCTTCAAAGATTTTCAAATCCACCACAAGTTGGCTTAATCTTCTTTTTAAACAGTTTCACCTCATGATTTTTTTTTGCACTTATCTTGCTTCAATTATCATATTTTTCAAAACTAACTTGTTTGTTTGGTTTTTCTTTTCACTCCTCTTTAAAAGTCATTTTGTGAACTACGTCAACATGTGCATCCTTTTTCAAAACTTACACATCTTTAGAGAAAACATGTACGTTTTCTATCAAAACTTGTACATTTTTAAACTTGTGCATACCGCTCATACCTCCCGCCACTCCTGGAAAAATAAAAAACATGCATTGAAAAACACGGAGGTTACGACTGCCTCTTTCCTCACAAATTACCCTTTAGAGGGAACAACTTGGAATGTAGCTGATCTGAGACGTTCCCGCTCCTGAGTTGTTCACTTGGGAGGATAATAAAACCTGGTATAGTTAACACAACTCTTAGTGGTGATGGTAGGGCCATGCATCATGACATAAGTCGACTTGTCCTCAAGTCCAGTAGGCCAACATGTTCAAACAATCCGAATGTGTTTTCGACCCCTAAAAGAGCGTGGAACATGATTTAATTGAATTTAATTAAAGGATTGAACGTGCAAATATGGACCTTTAATTTTGAAGAGATCAAAATTATTCTCTATTCAATGCCATTCAAAGGCACCAAAGGTTACCGAAAAGGCATCAAAGCCCAAATTGAAGCAGAAACGGTCGTTTATTTTCAAACGGTCGGAATTATTTTGTATTCAATGTCATTCAAAGGCGTAAAAGGATAGCCGAAAAGGCATGAAAAGCCCAAATTGAAGCAGAAATGATTGTTTGGAATCATCCTGTATTTAATGTCATTCAAAGGCGCAAAAGGTAACTGAAGATGCATTAAAATCTCATTTGAAGCAGAAAACGATGCTTGATTGACGGGATGACACATAATGCACATGTATCCCATAGGCATTATATAAAGGCTCGACATCCTTGGTATGTCAAAAGTTCATTAGCAACATTCATCTAAAGTGTCCAAAGGGTTCTCAACGTGAAAGACACACTTTTCATATTCTATACCACATTGTCTTTGGAAAAAAACTCATGTCATAAGTTAATCGTTTGCTTACAAGCGAAATTTTAGGCATCTCTTCCCCTTTTTCTCATTCCTTCAGATCATGGTCACTAGAACATTCAACACGGTTACTGAAATCCCTCAGATGCTCAAAGAATGGTAGGGAAATCTAACCATTAATCAACAAAATCAAGACAAAATAATGTTGGGGAATATGATATCACTAATGGAGCACACTGCAGTGAAAGGAATAGTCGAAGCAGCAGTACACTATTGGGATATAGAGCTGGAAGAAATAGGCGGATTAACTCAATTACTAATCGAAAGTGAGGAAATCTTGATGCCTAAGAACATTACACCCGAGGAGTTCTTTGAAATGGTAGGGCTTAAGCCCGAATTATGCACAGACAGTGTAAGGCAGTCGGGAATTTCTTTGGCTTCCTTCTGCATCAAATTTGGATACGGGGAAGCATTTCAAGAATTCGTAGATAATTTTAACATTAACAGGGCTGATTGGAAAGAATTGAGGGTACTCACTTTTGTCACATGCTTTTTAGGGACTGGCGTGTTTCCAGAATGCAAAGGACGGGTTGATGTTTGCGTGATATCAATTTAGAAATACACTTTGGTACCTATGATTGTTGCAGAAATGTACCGTGCTTTAGAAAAATGCAAGAAGGGCGCTGGCTTTTTCGAAGGTTGCAATTTGCTTTTATAAATTTGGCTGATGGAGCATTTGCAAAAGATGAATAGTACAGAGCAAGCTTTTCATTCCATACTAAGAGAAAACTACATCTTGACTCTTACCGCTCGCATGGACAGTGCCCTTGAAAAGTAGGATCGGCCAACATCTACCAAAGGCTGGCACCACATGCTTTCTCAAGTGATATCCGAAAATATGCAATGGATGTTTGATTACTTTCCCAGCACTAGAGTAATCACACGGTCGGAAAGAGATTCATTTCTTATTTTAGTGGGATTTAGAGGATTTTACTCATACACTCCTTTAAGAGCACTGAGACAAGCAGGAAGAAAACAGATCGTACCCCAAATTACAGACGTCAGAAGTTTCAAAGCAGATATTTTTGGAGGAATTATACTTTTCGAAGACAAGATATTAGAACTTTGGAAAGCAAGACACCGAATGGTATTAGAGACTATTGGATGAGACAGGTTTGATGCAGGCTATGATGAAGATTACCTAGACTGGCTCAGGAAAGACATAGCAGGGGCAGTTCAACCCAGTGCAACAACAAAAAAGAAAAGAAATGCTGATGAGTTAGAATCTGAATGCAAGAGGCTTCGCAAACAACTGGCAAAGACATGAGAGAAAATAGCAGAAAAGCAAAGTTTGGTCGAAGCAAAAAGCAAAGAAAAAAGCAAATGGCTCAATAAGGCAGAACTCCTGGCAAAACGCATAGAGTCTATAGGCGTATGGGCTAGCGAAGGAATAAACTCCATGACTGACAAAAGAATAGAGGAGAAAGGAAAAGAGGCTTGGAAAATGTTGAAGGACTTCATAATTGATATATCCCGGCTCTTAACTGACAATATCATTTTTCAAGGAGACTCATCCGAGGCAAGCTCGTCCAAGGGAGACTCGTCCGAAGAAGATGAGGGTTCTTCTAGGGATGGATCGGCATGAAAGATGTTCAACTGGTCATGATCTAATTCCCTAGCAATGTTTAGTCTTTTCCTTCTCTCGCATTATTTCAATATCAGCCAATGTACTAAAGTCAATGCAATACTCTCTTTAAGGCTCCACATTTTGTAGCAAACGAAATGATACATGTGGCACAAAGCACTTTTCAAATCATCGTGCGTAAAGTGGTCCTTCGCATTATAGGATGCATTTCTTATTTGATATGTGTGCATTGCATGAATTTATTTGTTGCTCTAGACCTTTTTTGGCCTAAGTGAATCCCTTCCCAAATACATCTCATCTCCCTACTTTATACCCAAAACCTGATATCAATAATCTTTCATATATCCTGATAACTCTCTATCCCTTACCAACTCAAAACTTATTATTCAAAAGGTTGGCTTAAGTTGAATACTGAGGCATAAGATATGGTTAAGCAAAGCTAACTTGTCGGTGATTTGTGAAAATAAGAAAAGTTTATTGCAGCAAGCACTATGCATATGGAGCGGAATATTAGCAGAGCGAAAGATATGTTGGTCAAACGCAAAACAACACATGACTCACCTTAATACTTTTTGACACAATATTTGAATATTACGTTTTATCTCCTGTCTACACAGTCACACCACATGCAGTACATGAGTGTGATCTAAAGCATTTTCCAAACTTGCTCCTATCATGGTAGAAGTGGCAGTCAAAAGGCTAATGGAAGACAACAAGGAATTGGAAAGCAAGGAATGTAGCAAAGACTTGTGCACAACAACCAAAAACTAGCAGGCCGATTCAACTTGAAAAGGAAGGCAAAGACACAATGACAAAGACTCCATTATATGACAAAACCGGAAGTATATCCCTATTCCCTACCACCTAGCCTATGGGGGACATGACGATGAAATTGTACGTTAAGATACTTGCAAGACTAAGAATTGATTTGATACAAAGACACGGGCGAATAGACTTCTTGGAGCGGTTTTGGTCGAGAGCTTTATTGGAGTGATATGAATCCTCATGACAACAACTATACTGAAAAGGAAAATTCAATATGACTCACCTCTAAAATGGTCTTGACTGAAGCAGCAATCTAAAAATGTAGATAATATGTAGGCAACCTACGCCGAGTCCAGTCTCTTGGCAATAAAATCCTTCTTACTCAACAAGGAAAGTTGGTGCAAAAATTACAGCAGTTAGTTGGAAAGTATGACAGACATTAAGTATCTCTTTCAAAGACACACAGACATCATGGCAGACAATTTGCAAGGGAAGACGAGAAATGCACTCAAAGTCTTGGTATTCGAAAAAAGCCGCCTCCCTTTATGCCGCACAACATAACCTATTCCTTATAAAACATCTTTATCACCTTTCATTGACATTCAGCTTCTCACCTCATGCTTAAACAAGCATCGGTCATTTAACTAAAATCCTTGTCTTGACTGCTGCATAAAGCACTCAAGCAATCTTTTGGGATCTCTAAACAATTTGTCAGGATCTCCGAATTTAAGTGCTAATCTATCATTCGTGGTCTAGGCATTCTCTTACGCTTTATGTGTTGTCCTTGCTTCAAATCGTTGCTAATGTGCTAACACACTTTGTGAATTTTGTCACTTTATGATGGTTGTTTTACATTCGAACATCGAAATTGATCAAGAATTTGCATTAAGAAGAAGCCGAAATGGCAAGCCGAGATGAAAACCTTTACTTGTGGAATAAAGTTTTTTGAACCATCAGCATATGACACCGAGAGAACTCACACAATCCCAATTCCCTTGCCGTACAACTTGTAATTTGGACGAACAAAATCAGCTAGCAAATACCCACACAAGAGTCACAAGAAAGAAATCCAATCACTATACAACCGAAATTGGTAAAACTCACAACCTCACACCGCACCCAACTTATACAATAAACAACCTCCCCACTATCAAGATTTTCAACAACAACCTTATCAGGCTCAACACAATAAAGGACAGATGAAAAGATAAAACTTCACACCTTTACTCATTTAGCTCAGTCAAAAGATAGTGCAACCAACAAATAAACTACTCCTTAGATACCCCATTCCGGAATTCGATCCAACAAATACCTACACCCATCACTCAAACATTCAATACCATGACATTGGAAAATACCCATTACTGAAACACAAAATTCAGAGTCTGACTTGCCAAGGCAAGACAATGATACAACAAGAACCAACAAATAAAAGTTGAAACTCTCGAGCCACAAATACACTTTCTACACAAACCAATCCATAAAAGTTAGCTCCAAGACTTTAAAAAAGAAAAGCACAAAACATGAAGACAACCCATCACAATCCAAGACGAACATAACTTCGGATAACCTCCAAATACGGCAAATCCAAACACCAAGCCGCAGTCCAAGAATAAAAGTATCCACGCAATTCGAATCACCAAGATACCAAATTGTCACACCAAAAGGACAAATGCAGATTCAAGCCACTACTTTGGTGTTCAATGCAATGCAACCACTTTGTTTCAACTGAAAAATCTTTCTTTGGGAGCAGATCCTTCAGAAAAAAAAACACAAGACTCACAGGCACTACTACAATATGGTGATCTATCAAAGGTAATAAACTGGGGCAAAATTTTTGAGGATCCCCTCAAAAATTCCAAAAGACGCAAGCTGACACTAGGGCCAAAAGTTTTGAGATCCCCTCAAATTTTTCAAGAGAGGCATTTAGTTTACTTTTAGCACTTCATTTTACTTTTTGTTCACAGGGTACACAGCTCGACACGATAGGAAAACATCTCACGATGAGAGGGAGTAGTAGTAGGTTCTCTTTACGAGGAGGCAGTAGCTATAGGTTCTCTTTACGAGGAGACACTAGCAGTAGGTTCTCTTTACGAAGAGGCATTAGCAGTTCCTGACAAGTAGTAGGTTCTCTTTACGAGGAGGCAGTAGCAGTAGGTTCTCTTTACGAGGAGGCATGATATTGGGCAAATCAAGCAAAGACTCCAATCAATGAGTGCCAAGGTTGAAGGCTGTAAAGGACGAGAAACAAAGGGCTTTAGGAGCGATTAGGAGAAGTATTAAGAGGACCTAGGAGCAGGTGCACCGTCCAAGACCCTAGGCCCTTCGCCCAAGTGAAGCATACGGCCTAAGGAGAGAGGCGGACCACCCAGGCACCCAAGCAGTCCGCCCAAGAGGCTGCACAAGTGGGTGCTCCGCCTCAAAATGCCACTGCCCAAAAATGCTCCAATTTCAGGCACTCCGCCCACTACGCTGAAGAAGCTATATTTTTGTGTGAACTTCTTATTTTGCCCCTAAGTGTTGTATATTATTTTAACTTAATATGAGGGCTTTTAAGACATTTCACGTTAGTCTTAGTAGGGTCTATAAATACACCCTTAGCCATTTCATTTGTAACTAGCAAACCTTGAATATTAGAATGATAAATAATTTGAGTGAATGTCAATGAAAAACCCGTGAGCGGGCTTGATTTCACTTGGTCGAATCCAAGTTGAACATCCAATCTCTTTGATCATTCTATTTGCAAGAGCCGGGTGCCTCTTGAGTGTAGTTGCCTAGTATAGATGATTCTTGACATTCACCCGGGGTGTATCGAGACAAGTTCCTCGATGCTACTTAAGTAATCGTTTCAAGCTTCGTCTTGCTTTTTATCTCGATATCTTGTTAGATATCACTTTATCGTGTTTTTGCTTCCGCATATTTCGTATCGTTTTAGCTTATGTATTTACCCCGTATCAGTTGGTATCAGAGCAAGACTCGGGTGTTGTTCTTACAAACCCTCGTTCCTTGTTCATCGTGTTAGTATCTTGTTCTTGTTTGTTATTGTTCTTGAGAAAAGAAGAAAAACAAAAAAATTGAAAAACTTGAAAATTACAAAAAAAAAAATAATCATGGATCTTGCTTGATTAGATTCCCCAAATGTTAAAACTTATTGGGGATTGTTCTATATGGTTTACCCGTTCGTTTGATACCAAAATTTCATGATTTGGTGATGTATTCAAAATTTTGAAGATTCAAATCACAAAATTTTCAAAACCCTATTGGGGATTAATTTTGATTTTGGAAGCAAGATTTTCTAGGGTTTTGAAAATTTTGGGATTTAAATCTTCAAAATTTTGAAATACATCACCAAATCATGAAATTTTTGTAACAAAAGAACGGGTAAACCATATAGAACAATCCCCAATAAGTTTTAACACTTGGGGAATCTAATCAAACAAGATTCATGATTTTTTTTGTAATTTTGAAGTTTTTCAATTTTTTTATTTTCTTCTTTTCTCAACAAATAAGAACAAGATACTAACACAATGAACAAGGAACGAGGGTTTGTAAGAACAACACCCGAGCCTTGCTCTGATACCAATTGATACGGGGTAATTTACGGAAGCTAAAACGATACGAAATATGCGGAAGCAAAAACAAGATAAAGTGATATCTAACAAGATATCGAGATAAAAAGCAAGACGAAGCTTGAAACGATTACCTAAGTAGCACCGAGGAACTTGTCTCTATACACCCCGGATGAATGTCAAGAATCACCTATACTACGCAACTACCCTCAAGAGGCACCGACTCTTGCAAATAGAATGATCAAAGAGATTCGATGTTCAACTTGGATTCGACCAAGTGAAATCAAGCCCACTCACAGGTTCTTCATTGAGATTCGCTCAAATTATTCATCATTCTAATATTCAAGGTTTGCTAGTTACAAATGAAATGGCTAAAGGTGTATTTATAGACCCTTCTAAGACTAATATGAAAAGTCTAAAAAGCCCTCAAACTAAGTTAAAATAATATACAACACTTAGGGGCAAAATAGAAAGTTCACACAAAAATCTAGCTTCTTCGGCATAGTGGGCAGAGCGTCTGAAATTGGAGCATTTTTGGGCAGTGGCATTTTGAGGCAGAGCGCCCACTTGTGCAACCTCTTGGGCGGACCGCCTAGGTGCTTGGGCGGACCGCCTAGGTGCCTGGGTGGTGCGCTTCTCTCCTTAGGTTGTGTGCTTTACTTGGGCGGAGAGCCTAGGGTCTTGGGCGGTGCGCCTGGTCCTGGGTCCTCTTGATACTTCTCCAAATCGCTCTTAAAGCCCTTGGCTTCCCATCCGTTGCATCCTTCAAGCTTGGCACTCGTTGATTGGAGTCTTGGCTCGATTTGCCCCACATCAAGGCAGTAGCAGTTCCTGACAAGTAGCAGGTTCTCTTTACGAGGAGGCCGTAGAAGTAGGTTCTATTTACGAGGAGGCAGTAGCAACTCTTGACAAACATAGGTCTTTTTACGAGAAGCACTGGCAAGACGATCCAACAATAGAAAAGTCTACTTTACGTTTATAAATATTATTTGCAACAAGCTCACCTTTATTGCAGGAAACAGCGTGACAATGTTCCAGGGTATACAGCCCGACGCGACAAGAAATTATCTCCTGACAAGAGGAACTTGGCATCTCCGGACGAGAAAATAAATATCCCTAGAGGAGGAGACATAATTCTTAGCACTAAAAGCTCCTGAAAACGGATATTCAACTTAACAGGGGAGTTTACTTTATCTTTATCTCTATTTGCACTTATCATACTGCAGGGCAATCTCCGATCTCTCAACAAACCCCTGCACCATTTCCCATACTCTTACACTTGCTCCTGAAATATCATTACCCCGCACGAAATTGTGCAACCGCTAAACCTCAAATATACACTATGCACCATTCTGGAATACCATTCAAGAAGTTTGGCCCTATAGACATTGCCTCTATTATACCCGCAAACTACCTATTCTATCGAATTCCAACATGCCCAAAGCCGATCATCTCATACTCCCATAAGTAATCTGCATAATCTTTCATTCCAGATTAGGATACCATTTTGAATTTCCTTCCAATTAATGTGTACTTTGCCTAATCGTGCCTATCTGTTTGACGATCGTGCGTGTTTTCGAGCTTAATCATGCCCATCTGTTTGGATCGCACGCATTTATATAGCTCACTCCTCAAATATTCCCTAGGTCAGTCAAGATAATATTGAAGGCAAGATTACTCATTTATCGGGATGAAGTGGAAACTATGTACGTATAAACTCCTCTTTATGGGTGTGTAGCGCACCACATTTTCATAACTAGGATGATTATAAGCCTCTTTTCCCACACTCGATCTATTGATGTTATCTCATTTTCGATAGAGCCTCTGCTTTATTTTTTCATTTAACTCGCCAAAAGACAAAGCATACACAAATCCAAACTTTACATACTTAGATAAGTTTACTCCTGACATCCAAAATCATGCATCATAAACATCTCACTCAAGAGACATGCCACTCTAGAACTACACACGGCCTGATTCTCGTGAAATCTGGAATATGTAGGCAACTCAGAGACCGGGGTTCCGCTGAAACACCCCCAAAACTTTCGCTTTGCCGACCCGTTGTGACAAAATTGGCTACTCCGTCAACTATCTTTGCCTGAAGATTCTTTCATCATCCCCGGGCAAAGAGGGGACACAATTGACACCCAATTTTGTCCCTCCCTTTTCAATAATTGGCTCTAATTTAACTCAAAAGGTGCAATTTAACTATTTGAGCAAAATTGCATTAGAAAGCATGTATTTACATGTGTTATCCCCTACTTATACATTATGTACCAAATTGTGGCTAACATAATTGCATCATTTAGGTTATTTGTTAAATACATGTCAAATTGTGACTATTTATGGTAAATTATTCCATTTATGATATTTACTAATTATATGTGATTATTTATACTTAATAAATTTAATCCCAATTATTTTATATGTGTATTTTCTTATCTTTAGTATACATAATATAAATGCTTATATTTTGCACCATTGAGTTAATTATTAGTCCAATATCTCAATCAAATTTTAATTCTTTGAAGATTCAAATTCTTTTAAAAGTTTAAAATTATTCCTATACCTTCACCTTGAACCTAGACATAACATTGGGCAAAATAGATTTTCATGTATTTCAAAATCTGATTTAATATTCCTAATTATTGCCATATTCTCCAAATCTCCCTCAATCTCTCACAACCCCTCAAAATCATCCCCCATATCTCCTTTCTCCTATCCCTTTAATTGAGGAAAAATCATTCCAAAATCTCTAAAACTTGGCTCCACTCCAACGGCTCTCTTGACAATTCTTGGTTATACTCCCTCCGTCCAATTTTAGTTGTCGCCTTCAGCTTTTTCACGTCCATTAAGAAAATCATTAAATAGGGTGTGTATTTTACTATGTTACCCTTATTTAATGTTTGACTATTAACTTTCTTTGAGAATTATTTTAATTATTAAGGGTATAGTTGGAAAGAACTAGTAAATTTAGTCTTGAAATCCTAAAGTGACAACTAATTTGGGACAAACCATTTCTCCTAAAGCGACAACTAATTTGGGACGGAGGGAGTATATGTCTTGTGTTTGACATTGAAAGAAAGAGAAGGCAGAAAAACCAAACAAGACTTCACCCTCACCATTCCACTCTCTCTCACACATCCCCATCCATACACAAATCAAGATACCAATCACTACCAGTAAAGGGAAAATAAATACACACCACATTCAGACAGATCCACACAACAAGAAATAGATACATACACGCTAGCCCATCTCCTTCTTTACCACGCACTCCAAGATCACGCACCCTGAATGCTCCATTCGTTTTCTCCTCTCTATCCATACAACATACATCACAAACACACGCAGATCGGAAGCAAAGGGGGGTGACACCAATATAAACAAAAGGAGATCGGGAAGATCGGAGAAGAAGGTGGAGAACCACCACCAGAAATCTCCATGCCTGTTCCTCTGTTTCTTCTTCGACTGCTACTACCAAAGCTAAATCGGAACAAAAAGGGGTGGTAGCGACGCCTCTTGGCAGTCGCTCCCCTTCCTCCGTTTGCTCGTTCTCTCCTCCACTTCGCCATGAACCCGTTCACTGGAAATCTAGGATTATGATGATTGATGAACTTTCTTGGATTTTTGCCGTGGTTGGGTTACAGATCGGATAGTTCCGTCCTTGAACTATTTCGTATATGCTGAATATTACCCTCCCTAATTATTTCTTTTGGCTGGTGTTTATGGTTCTAGATTCTGATGTTTATTTGGTTGACTTGTGGGTTTTGTTAAATGCAGTTTGACCCGTTTAATCTGTTGGATCATTTTGTTATGCAGCTTAGCCCATTTACTTTGCTATGCCATTAGACCCGTTTACGTTGCTGTATAGTACCGCTTGACTTCGTTCATGCTGTTATGCTATATTGACCCGTTCAAGCCATTGGATGCTCTAGAAATTTCACCTACTGATTCAGAATTACATTGCACTCTGTTGTAAAGCCTATTAAAATACGTTATTTGAGGCTTTACACTAATTTGAATGGATACTACACCATTTGTCCAATGACATTTTAGAGGCCTAATACAAGTCTTGTCTCGTATACATACAATGCCCCTACGTGTCCCTCCGAAAATAAAATACGCGATGATGATAATATTCATATATATACATTATTGCAAAACAAGTGGGAGAGACAACGGGATCCACACTTGACATGGCGACACGACCGGCCGGCGTGTTTGCAGCCGTGATGGTATCCTTAACCCTCTATCGCGTAATCTAAGCCTAAAACTCTCAAAAATTCCTTTTCCCCTTTTATTTTTCTTGTTTTATTATTATTATTATTACTACTACTTATTTTGATTTATTAATTATCATACTAATTCACTTTCATGTTTTATTGCGAGGCATATTTGGGCGAAATTCATTAATGACGACCCAATCGGAAAGGACAAAATATTTCAAAACTATTACATTTTTACTCAATCTTATTTTATTTTGTTTATGATCCTTACTAATTTATTATTTTATTTTCAAGGAACTAGTCTTGGGGCCACTCGAATCGAAAGGCAATAGAAACACCTAAACTATGCAATAATCCTTAAGAAGACAAACCGTGCTTCTTTCAAATTCAGTGATCAAAGAAGAAGCTGTTCAAACGGAATCCACCGATTAACACAAGTTCTTTAACAATCCTACGATGGGGTTCGACTCATAATGGAGACACAATAACAACAACTAATCATTCAATATCAAAATTTGTTGTCCAACAAATGAAATGCTAAGAAGTCTGTATTGATAATCCCAAGGGTAAACTAGGAAAACGGTCACAGTCGACCAATAAAACAAGGCCACGTAGGGCCGAAGTAAACAATGTGCTCAGGCGCTCTGGGCTTCTATGCTCTGTTGCTCAGCCTCTGTGCAACTGATAATGGACGCTCTTGCCTTGGGCACATTGGTAGCCTTTCTGTCATTTAGTGCTCGCCGTCATGGATTTGTGTTCCGGCATTTCCAGCCTCGGGCTCGAGCTTTAAAATATAGCTTTCAAGTCTTGAGCTCGGCCACTCATTCACCGAATGATTGTTTCTCCACGCCACGCTAAGTGAATGTGCATGTCGTGCATGATCTTGGCTTGGCTTCGTGTGACCGGTCTCGTTGGCTCGAACACTTGTTCTGGCTCCGTTGCTTGATCAGTACGGATACGGACTGCATCATCCTCCCCTTCTTGAGAAGATTTCATCCTCAAAATTGCGCCTTTTTCGGTCTCCGGTGCTCGACCTATATCACAAGGAGTTAAGTCAGCAACATTGAAGGTGTTGGATACATTATACTCACCTGGGAGGTCGATCAAATAAACATTATTGTTGATCTTGCTCAGCACTTGGAACGGACCATCCTCTCTCGGAGCCAACTTTTCTTTCCTTTGGATCGAGAACCTCTCTTTTTTGAAGTGAAGCCAAACCCAATTTCTCTTCTTCAACTCCACCCTCTTTCACCCTTTGTTCTTGTTCGAGGCTACTTTGGCATAGGATTCCTCAAGATTCTTCGTCACTTTAGTGTGTAGCTTGAGCAAAGCAGTGGCTCGGCGTGTACCTTCAAAATCAATAACAGCAACTCGAGGCAATGAGGTTAAATCAAGTGGAATCAAAGGGTTAAAACCATACACAAACTCAAACAGAGTCATTCCAATCATTCGATGCACAGTATGGTTGTATGCAAATTCCATCACGGGCAAACGATCAGCCCAGTTTCCGACCTTACCTTTGGTCATAGCTCCAAGCAGAGCTCCCAAGGTTCGGTTAACTACCTCGGTCTGTCCATCAGTCTGAGGATGGTGGGACGTTGAGAACATTAATTTGGTGTCAAGGGCACCCCATAGACATTTCCAAATATGACTCAAGAAACTAGAGTCTCGGTGACTCACAATAGTATGAGGCACACCATGCAGTTTCAACACATTAGAAATAAACAAGGTAGCTACATATTGTGCATCATCACATTTCTTGCACGAGATAAAGTGAGCCATTTTGGAAAAATGGTCGGCCACGAAAAAGATGCTATCATGTCCACCCCTCGACCTCGGTAACTCCATCACAAAGTCCATAGATATATTAAACCAAGGGAAATTAGGAACAGGCAACGGAGTATACAATCCATGAGGGTTGGACCTAAATTTAGCTTTCTTGAAATCTAAACAAGCATTGGAAAGATTTTCCACATCTCTTCACATCTTGGGCTAGTGAAACTGCTCGGTTAAGATACCAAGAGTTTTACCGATACCAAAGTGTCCCATTAAGCCCCCAGAGTGAGCTTCTCGAACCAAAAGCTCTCTCCAAGATGACACATGCACACAAACTCTCCCATTCTTAAAGAGATAGCCATCGTGCCACTGATACTTCTCCACCCTTCGGCCACTCAAGACAGTGTCGCAGATGCCCTTAAGCTTGGGGTCATGTTCATACATCAGCTTGATGCTCTCGAGCCCCATTAATCTCGAAGCGAGAGTGGTCGCTAAGATAAATTTCCTTGATAGCGAATATGACACAACATTGTCTTTACCCTTTTTGTACTGAATTACATAGGGAAAGCTCTCAATGAATTCTACCCATTTGGCATGCCGCCGGTTCAAATTCTCTTGGCCTTGGAGATGTTTTAAAGATTCATGATTATTTCTAATCACAAACTCCCTCGGCCACAGATAATGTTGCCAATGAGCGAGTGCTCAAACGAGGGCATACAATTTTTTGTCATACATGGAGTAATTCAAGATTGCACCCTTAAGATCTTCGCTAAAGTAAGCGATTGGCTTCGATTCTTGCATAAGCACTCCTTCGATCCCAACTCCGTATACATCACATTCAACCTCGAACGCTTTGCAAAAGTCAGGGAGTTGTAACAACTGGGCAGAGCTAAGCCTCCGTTTCAACTCTTGGAAAGCCCTCTCTTGGGACTTTCCACACACAAATGGATGGTCTTTCTTTATCAGCTCGGTTAAGGGAGTTGTCATGGTACTAAAGTCACAGATAAATCTCCTATAAAAACTAGCAAACCCCATAAAATCTACGGACTTGAAACATCGAAGTAGGGGTCGGCCTATCTTAAATTGCTTCGACTTTGGACTCATCAACTTCAACACCGTTAGCACTCACAACAAATCCAAGAAAGACTACACGCTCGATACAAAAGGTACACTTCTTGAAGTTAGTATACAACTTCTCGATTCTAAGTGTATCAAACACAAGCCTTAAGTGTTCATCATGTTCATTCATAGATTTACTATAAACAAGTATGTTATCGAAATACACAACAACAAACTTATTCATAACGGTTTAAGCACATGGTTCATCAATCTCATAAAATTGCTCGGGGCGTTAGAGTGGCCAAACGGCATCACTGACCATTCATAGAGACCGAATTTGGTCTTGAATGCAGTTTCCCACTCATCACCCGATTTTATTCGAATTTGGTGGTAACCGGACCTGAGATCAATATTTGAAAAGCTAGAAGAACCACTCAATTCATCAAGCATGTCATCTAATCGAGGGATATAATAACGATACTTTACCGTAATTTTGTTGACTGCTCGGCAATCAACACACATTCGCCATGTTCCATCTTTTTTGGGAACAAGTATAAAAGAAATGGCACATTGACTCAAGCTCTCTCGAATCGGTCCTTTTGTTCAGCAATTCATCCACCTGCCACTGGAGCTCTTTGGTGTCTTTGTGATTACATTGGTAGGATGGCTTCTTCAATATTTGAAACCCCGAGATGAAGTCAATTTGGTGCTTGATTCCCCTCAACGGAGGTAATCCACCTGGCATTTCTTCAGGGAACATGTCCTCAAAGTCCTGTAAAACACTTTGAACAACACTAGGCAAAGGGTTATCGTTAGTGAAATCGTCAATGGAGTTCAGAAGGATACCTTTATGCACGAGGCAAATCATCAGTTTGCTTTGATCATTGCTTCGGAGGCACTCACTCGCATAATTGTACAAATATTACCTGCCTCGAGCGATGTCTCTTTGTCCTCGGCCACAATTTGTATCCCAACGGGAGACTTAGCTTTGGCCATTTCTTTCAGCTCATTCATTCGTTTATAGTCCTCGCTGACTTGTTTTGGAGACAAAGATTTGAGAATGAAGTTCTCTCCTCCGAGCTTAGCAGTTTAAGTGTTGGTTCAGCCGTTACGGATAACACACCTATCATGTCGCTACGGTCGCCCACATAGTAAATGAAAAGGTTGCATCGGGACCACATCAAACACTGATTCATCTTGATAGGCTCCCACCTTGAATTTGATCAACACTTGCTTAGCAACCTTCAACGCTCCACATCCATTCAACCATTGTAATCGATAACGATGAGGGTGCTTCATGGTACGAAGTCCTAATTGAGAAACCAAACTTTGGCTTGCTACATTAGCACAACTACCCGAATCAATAATCACCGAACACATTCACCCACTCACTCGACACCTCGCATGGAAGAGATTTTCCCTCTGATTGTCATCTTTCTCTTCCATGTTCATAGTGCTCAAGTTCTTACGAACCACAAGAAACACTTCCAGATGGTCAGCCTCAGTAGCTTCTCGACCATCATCATTTTCAGCTCGGTCAGTCTTCTCTCCATTTTCCTCCTCGGAGTCACTCGGTTGCTCATGGACAGTTCCACCTTCGAACAAAAGCATAACCTTGCGAGTCGAACACTTTTTGGCCATGTGACCATACCCCCTGCATTTATGACACGGAATATTTAAAGCACTAGGAGTATCAAATTGAACTTTACCTCCCATCTCCTTGGAGTTATTAACAATCACTCCCCTTTCGAAGGGTTTCTTTGGATCTCGGTCAGTATTGGCACTTGCTGGATTCAGACTCTTCCAATCTTTACCCTGGTTCAAAGGAGTTGAAGTAGTAACCCCTCGGTACCAATTTTCTTTATCGTTCTTCACCTATTTCTCAGCATCAACGGCTGCATGGAAAAGATTATCCAATATTTGGTACAGATGCAGTCTCAATTGAGATGACATATCTCGAGTCGGTCCATTTTTTAACCGAATGATGACTTGCTCATCATCTTTTTCCATATCAAGAGCCAATCGAATCTTTTCAAACTCATCATAGTAATCTTCACCAATTTGGACCCTTGATTCAAATCATAGAGCTTCCGAAGTTGCTTATGCCGATATTTGGCAGTCACATACTTAGCATCCACAGTAAGAATCTTAGGGAAAACATGTCTTCTCCTCATTTTTCTTATCAAATTCCCACTAAGTAGAGCATAGGCCTCGAATGAAGCAATGGCATGTGCATCTTTTCTTTCCTCTGTCATCTCATTTATTTCAAAGATTCGTTCCAAACGAATCTTCCAATCAAGATATTGGTCCAGATCACTAGTTCCTCTAAAGGGTAGAATAGTGATCTTGACATTGTTCAAGTTTGAATCTCGAGCACCTCGGATCAGTTTCAGATACTCATCATAATAATCATTAGCCTTACGCTCATAATTTGTGTCAATACATGTGCCTCGGCCTCGACCTCGAGGGTTTCCACGGCCTCGTTGAGACTGCCTTTGTTGAACGAACGGTGGCTCATACTCAACTTCAGCATCGGGATACTCTTCATCATCACCCTCTTCATTAACGACCACGACATGTCTTCGGGGCCTTGGAAGTGGTGTTCTATCACCTCGTGGAATGCGCAAGTTTTGTTATTTAGCTTGGGGAATGCCCAAGTTCTATTGATCCGCTCGGGGAATGCTCAAGTTTTGTGGTCTAGCTCGGGGATTGCCCAAAGCTTCATTTAGAACGGCCTTGTTCCTCAATCGTTTTTGATGAGCCAATTCAATAAATTGCTCTGGTTTCATAATAGTTGAATTACTAGTGCCAGAGCCGGACTCAGGCAAGGCCACAGATGCTTTCTCCTGCTCGAGGTTAGCTACTCGAGCACTTACTCCTTTCAACTCGACACTGATGTCTTGTATCGCAGCCAAGAGGTCGCCTAATGACACCTCGGGTGCCTCAACACCCTTCTCTCCATTTCCAGCCATTGATCCTGTACAAATCAAAGACGAGAAAATGTTAAGGTTAGAAATCAGCTCATACACTCCCTCACTTTTGTTGAGTAGCATTCGAGTCCACTCAATTTGTAGGTTCGGTCACTCAAGAACTTGTAGCCAATGGATTCCTCGGTTTGATCAATCTCTCTGTGATCCTCTGAATTCGACAAGTCACACTGTCTTCTTCGGGAAGAGTGAATTGATTCGACTCGATGAACAGATGCTATTTAACAGCGCATGGGAGGTCAAGAAGTAACTACGGAATTTGGACTTGGTCACCCACATGAGTTCCTATAAGCTCAAACAAGTTAGTAGTACCTCGAGTAGAAGAATTTACTCTAGAGATCTACTAACGAGATTCCACAGACACAAAGAAGGAAAAAACCTAGGAGAATCAACCCTCCGTTTCCTCTTTTAGAAACCTTGGACACGTCACCCTTGTACGAACAAAAGTGGTCTCTCTTTTGGTACGGATTAGGGTTTAACCTTATCCAATTTCCTCTTTTTTACCGATAAATTTTCACCTGGAGTTTTAGCCAACGACGCCTTCCCCTTTCTTCTTCAATGGAACAGTGAATCCTTTAAACTCTGGTGTACGGACACCTTTAACTTTGTTCACTATCAAGAATTCAAGCAAGATTTTAAGGTCGCTTCTCCGTTAAAATTGTGACAACAAACAGAGGAAACTTTCAGCTCGAAGCAACAAGAATAGCTTCGACGTCGTCCGTACACTGTTACAATGTAACAATTTTTTGGCATACGGATGGTGCTTAATGACTGAGCTTTGAAGTTTTTAAGCAAAACACGACCCGAAATCAACCAATGACCACCAGTTTTAACAAAAAACAATCAAAACTCAAATGGGGTTCTTCAAACAAAAATACCACGTCGGACCGTACAATTTCTTCAAGAAACCCTAGTCGTCAAATGGTGCACGACGGGTACTTTTCAGAATCACAGGTCGACGGTGATTACGAATTTGTGGTTGTTTACTCCAAACAACCAATAATCAAACCAAAATTTTTGAGTTTTCTCCTTTTTACTTTTTTTTTTTTTTTTTTTTTTTGTAAATAAGAACAACAACACATTAACAAAATAAGAACACAAAACTGAAACTAACGCATGAAATTTAAAGATAACGTAGAATAGGATTGGGGTGGTAAGAACAAGCCCAAACCATGCTCTGATACCAAGATGGTACAAGCCAAAATGGGAGCTTAGCAAACGAACACAAGAACAACGGAAAACAAGACAGAAAATAAAGATAGAAGCTAGATAGTTCTAAGTTTGATTCAAACGAACCCAAGAAACTAGTCTTGGGGCCGCTCGAATCGAAAGGCAATAGAAACACCTAAACTATGCCACAGTCCTCAAGAAGACAAACCATGCTTCTTACAAATTGAATGATCAAAGAAGAAGCTGTTCAAACAGAATCCACTGACTGACACAAGTTCTTTAACAATCCCACAATGGGGTTCGGCTCACAACGGAGACACAATAACAACAACTAATCATTCAATATCAAAACTAGGTATCCAATAAATGAAATATTAAGGGATTTATATAGATAGCCCCAAGGGTAAACTAGGAAAATGGTCACAGTCGACCAATAAAACAAGGCCACGTAGGGCCGAAGTAAACAATGTGCGTTGGTGTTCTGGGCTTCGATGCTCGGTTGCTCAGCCTCGACACAATTGATAACAGGTGCTCTCCTGCCTCGGGAAAATTGGTAGCCTTTCAGTCATTTTAGTGCTCGGCGTCATGGATTAGTGTTCGGGCACTTCCAGCCTCGGGCTCGAGCTTGCAAATGTAGCTTTCAAGTCTTGAGCTCGGCCACTCATTCACCGAACGGTTGCTTTCTCCCGGCCACACTAAGTGAATGTGCACGTCATGCATGGTCTTGGCTTGGCTTTGTATGACCGGTTTCGTTGGCTCAAACACTGGTTCTAGCTCGGTTGCTTGATCAGTACAGACATGGACTGCATCAGTGATAGTAGGAAGAAAGAGGGGAAAAAATCCTATTTTGTGTGATTTGTTGGACTTTGTAGATTATAGGTAAAAAAGATGTTGGTATGCTTTGCGAAGTGCATCATATCGTTATTTTATTTTATATAATTTAAAACTTATGGTTGTACATTTTTGTAATCAACCCTCAATTATTGTTCCATTTACTAAATTAATCTCATAAATCAAGTTGCAATTCTTGGGCAAAATTTAATTTATACTGATATGAAATTTTTTTTTAACTATACATATTTTTTCAAACCATTAATCTCGTTATAGAAATATGCAATGTAGAGAACAGTTATAAAAAAATATCAATATTATATCACTTTAAAAATATGGAATACTTTTTAACATAATATATACAAACTCAACAACTGTGTATATAGATGTATATACGATTGCGTATATACATGTATATATAATTGCGCATATCATTGTATCAACTTATATGTCATTTGTATCTTTGTATATTCATGTATACATAAACTGCGTATGCTATTGTATATGCAATAGAATACATTGTCTTATATTTATTCCACCACCAACCACACCTCAAATCCCCCAAAACCTCCACCAACAAATACCTTAACCACCACTTATTCGATCAGATATATCAAAAATTAGATTAGTATAAAAAATAGGAAGAAGAAAAAAAAGAAGAAGAAAAAGAAGAAGAAGAAGAAGAAGAAGAAGAAGAAGAAGAAGAAGAAGAGGATGAGGGGGAAGAAGAAGCTCCAGATTTGTAGATCGCCAAAAAACTAGCGACAAGGTAACAACGAGACAGATCTGATTGGTGACGAAGAAAAAGAAATCAATGACAGATTTTATCGGCGTACCCGAATAGAAGAAGAAGGTCCTTGGTGGCCAGGTGAAAAAGAGTGGGTGAGGGGTACAAGAAAGAGATTATATTTAGATGCTAGAAAGAAAGAGATATCCTATTTTGCCTAAAGCGATATGTCCTATAACAAATTTGAATGTGCCATTATACTTTAAATTTTTTAAAAGTGTTGTTATATTGTGTAATAAACTTCCATAAATCGTTCAGTGGCATAAAAATCTGTAAGATATTTCAATGTCAAACTTGAGAACAATGGTTTAAAATTGAAAAAAAAACTCTGAATTACCAATTAAATTTTGGGTGATTTACACAAATATACAATCCTATACCCAAAATTACGTAAAATACCGATAGTATTTCACTTAACAAAAAATAACAATAGTTAATTTTTCAAATACATACAAAATATAACAATCTATAAATACCTACAATTTTAGAAAATTCTGCCTTTCTTTCCTTACCCACCTCTACTTTCCTTCCTACGTAAACTACTCTCTCTCAAAAAATCCTTCAATTACACTCCAAAACTAGGGTTTACATTGTGAAATTTAGGTTCAAATACAATTCTAAAACAACATACAATTGTTATTGTTCAACAATTCGAAGCTGTGATTCAGTCAAATTCAAAATATCAAAAGTCGATTTTGCGATTTTGATTCCTGATTCATCGATTTTACAGGTAAGTGTTCGAAGTTTTGTATTTACGTATTCAAAATATCAATTGTTTGATTTTGTATTCGAAGTTTTGAATTTGAAATTGGTTGATTTTCTATACGAAGTTTTGAATTTTTGATTCTGCTTTTGATTTTGCGATTATGAATTTGTACAAAATTGTACATTAGAAGTTCTGAAAACAAATTGTACATTCATTGATTTTTCTGTAAAGACATTGCGATTCTGACATTCTGTAAATTGCGTAGTTGCTTTTGTATTAGCAGCTCTGTAACATACACATACATTTCATTTGTTTTACTGATTCAATTTTGTATTAGTAGTTCTGTATTAGCTTCCGCAATTCAGTATTCGAAGTTATACATTTATGTATTACTATTTCTGTATTAGCTTCAGCGATTGAGTTGTTTAAGTGATTCGATGTTGTATTAGTAGTTTTGTATTACGAGTAACAAAATGCGTAGTCACTGCGCATATTCATACAAATTCATACAAATTCATACACATTCATACAGGCAATAGTAATAACCTGTGATTGTTTTGCATAGTCACTTTGCGGATTCAAAATGCATACAAATTAATACATTTAATTGCATATAATTGCATTTACTCTGTATTTAACTGCATACAATATGTCATTGTTGAATGCTAGCATACAGATTCATGCACTGCATATACAAATTAAATACAGATCCATACAATGCAAATGCTAAAGTTATGTAACAATTTTGATACAGGTCTGATATGGCATCAGTCACAGTACTTCTCCAACACAAAGGACGATGGGATGCAACAGGAAACTACATTGATTATAGTGTTGGCGCAATAGTAAGAAACTGTGATTGTACTTTTGATGATCTGATCTCTACAATTGCAAACCAATTTCGTGTTGATACCACTACAAAACAAATAGAAATAAGGTACAAGATGGATGCAACACGACCTGCAATGGAAATACACAATGACATGGGAGTCAAAGTGTTTGTTGAGGTGAAAAAGGATAACAAGGAACTAGGAAGATATCCATTGTGTATTTCAGTGAATGAAAGGTCATTCAATGAAGCTGGATATAGTGAAAAATTGATAGCTGATTCACCTGAATATGTAGAGAGTAATAACATACAGTCAATAGCCGAGGAGAATACACAAGAATTGATAGCTATCCCAGACTTTGGAGACTTTGAAGATTGTAGTGCTCTTATAATTACAGATCCTATGCAAAAAGATATTACCGAGGGGCAGGTTTTCCAAGACAAGAAAACACTCGTCAAAGCAATGAAGCACTATGCATTAACGATAAAGTTTCACTTTGAGGTTAAAAGATCAAGCTCAACGTGGTACGAAACTTCAAAAACTGTTGCCTAACTTGTGTCTGAAGTTACTTGTGTATAAATCTGTACATATCTGTATACTGTTTTTTATCACTGTGTCACTATACTTAAGTCTCTATGTTGTGAAAAGGTCTGTATATGTATGAGTGTACAATGTATCATAATGTATGACAGTGTAAAAATCTATATATTTAAGAGTATGACAGTGTAAAAAATTGTAAGATCAAAAGCTGTATAATTATTCGTCTATCTGTATAATAGTTGTATGTAAAATACTAACCTGTGACATCTTATGAATGTATAGCTATTGCCTGATTTGCACCGGGGAGAATTGCACATGGCAGTTTAAGCTTCAAGCTTGAATGCATCTAATCTGTTCAAAATTAGGAAATTTGTGAATGAACACTCTTACCCGCTGAAAAACAGAATTTTCAGCCATAAACAAGCAACTGCAAACATTATTGGGAGTGTTATCCAGTACAAATTTAAAGATGTGAAGGCAACTTACAAACCAAAGGAGATAATTGAAGACATTCACAAACAATTCGGTGTGGAGTTTCCCTATATGAAGGCATGGCGATCAAAGAAAATAGCTATGGAAATAATGAGAGGTGATCCAAAAGATTCATACAACAAGTTACCAAGCTACTTATACATTTTGGAGAAATTTGACCCGGGGTCAATTGTGGACTTCGTTAAAACTGATGATGATTGCTTCTTATATGCTTTTGTGGCACTTAATGCATCAATAAAAAGATGGGAATATTGCATACCAATTGTTGTTGTTGATGGTAGCTTCCTTATAGCTACACATAAGGGGACATTCCTTGCTGCGAGTACAATGGATGCAGCAGGTAAAGTTTAAAACTATATGAATTCCAGTGTATAAATCTGTATGAATTTGTATAATTCTCTACTGATTGGCCTTTCTAATTTGTATGGTCATGCACAAGCAGAATCCTCCCTCTAGCGTATGCTATAGTCGATTCAGAGAATGATTCTGCGTGGCATTGGTTTTTAGATAATTTTAGAAAAGCATATGGTGAAAGGCATGATATGTGTATTGTTTCAGACCGTAAAGAAAGCATTTTGAAAGCAACCTCCATTGTATATCCCATGGTTCCATACTATGCATGCATTTGGCATCTCTGGAACAATGTGAAAAGTAAATTCAAAAGGGCTGAAGACAAACTGTATGAAGCATTCTTTACAATGGCTAAAGCATACACAGTTAGGGAGTTTGATTTAAAAAAATGAAAGAAGTGGCAAATATGGACAACCGGATCAAAACATACCTGTATGATGTTGGCTATCAAAAGTGGGCTAGGGCACATGCAACTGTCCATCGTGGCTGGATAATGACTTCAAATATTGCGGAGTCATTAAATACAACTAGCAAGGGTGCAAGAGATATGCCTGTATCAGGATAGGAGACTTATGGAAGCAGCAGGGCTGGGTCTGCAAGTGAAACCCCAAAACCTCAAATCCCCTAATGCCTATCAAACAAGAGTATGGAGTCCATGAGAGCAAAAGTTGAACTCTGGAACAATCGCAACAGGGAAGGTGCAGAGAATACATTCACAAAGCTGGGTGAAAAATATAATGATATTCTTGATAAACATCGAACCTTGGCTCTCGAGATGACGGTAACACTTTTTTGTAGTTCAGTTTCAAAAATTTATGAAGTATGTATATATTTGAATAATTCTGCACTAACGTTGCTCCAGTAGCTAAAAAACTACAATATGGGTGATGACTAATCTAATTTACTTTGTATTTAATTGCATACAAAGTATTCTGTATATTTTTGTAGAACTGTGTATTAATGCGTATGTATAGTATATATTGTAGCGCTGTAGACTATATACTGTAGATAATATTCCAAAAGCTTATATATTACAGGTAAATACTTCATCAGCTTATTCATATTCAGTTTGGCATGGGCAAAAGAAATTTCTTGTGTCATTAAAAGACCGAACATGTTGCTGTAGAAGGTTCCAAATCGATGAGCTACCATGTGCACATGCAGTCGTTGTGATGAAATCTAGATGCATAGATGAGGAGTTGTATGCCTCCCCATACTACACAAAAGACTACTTGTTGAAGACATATCAAGTGTCTGTCAATCCAATACCAGATGAAAGCAATTGGGACATCCCTACATACATTACTAATGAAGTTGTGCACCCCCCAATATGGAAAAGGACTCCGGGCAGACCAAAAAAGACCAGACACAAGTCAGCTTGGGAACTGCATCCAATAAGAACAAAGATGACATGTGGACTGTGTGGGAACAAAGGGCACAATAAAGCAACATGCACAAATCTGCCTAAGAGAAGCTGAAAACAAGATGTGGATACTGTTTGTTCTCATTCACAAAAATCATTTATTACAATGACAATTATTACATTGCAAGTGTATAAAAATTTCATACATTGAAATGCATGGAACTACAAAAATATTTGTTTCTCAGCTTAGTTCGAAAAGACTGTTCAAATATTGTTTTGAATAAATCTGTGGTGTTTTGTATCGATCTGTAGAATTTTGTATAAGTCTTTATATGTGAAATGTATGGCACGTAGTGCAGGCATACAGTTTTGTTGCCGGTATGTATAAAACTGTATAATAGTGTATGTCCAGTATGGGTAGAATGTATGTTAGACTAGCAAAGCTCAGGTGGTAATGCAAGTGCGCGGTGAGCGTAGTAGCCCCCTCGGGCATGCTCTTTGTACAAGCAAGCAAAGAGCTACTGAGTGAAAGTGAAAGATGAGTAAGCAGGGTACGACGAAGCCCTAGGCCTAATGTCATCAGATAACAAAGTATATTTCGCCCCAGAACCCTCCGCAGCCCGGGGCCCCACACGAAAGTGCGATAAGCTTATATGGATATCTTGCAAAGCACCATCAGCCAAAGTCAGGCGACCCGAAAGGACCAGACATAAACCACCCGCTAAGAAAATGGTAAATAAGACAAGCGATCAAGCTGGGAAGTTAGGGATACATGATGGATTTTTCCAGGGTGTATGTGTGGGCATACAGTTTTGTTGCCGGTATGTATAAAACTATATAATGGCGTATGTCCAGTATGGGTAGAATGTATGTTAGGCTACATAGACATACACTTAATTCGCTTGCATAGCACATACAATTTTATTGGCATGCAGTGGGGACGGATTTGCTATAGGAAACAACTTATCTACCCATTGTGTGAAATTTATGTCAGGTTGTGTGGACATACATTTTTATTCGAGTATGCATAAAACTGTATGTTAGGCTGCATACACATACATTTCATTCACCACCCGGTGCAATAGACATGTATGTTAAAATTCATACATGTCTATTGCAACACAGACTGAAACAGTGCTCAAGGGAGGGCGATGCACTTCACCCTTATCAGAAACCAAGTTCTGAATGAGTGAAAATGGGTACTAAAATTCATTTCATTAACATATAAAAATTGTATAGACTATAAACAAAAAAAGGAATAAGAACGTCATTATATTAACAGATTATAAAAACCAAACATCCAGAAGCATATTCCTTGATGTAACTTAGAAACAAAAATAGAACAATGATGTCTTAAACATCAGTACATTCCAAACTACTTAAACCTAAACATAAACTACTTAATGATAAACTTCTCCCCGCTTTGGACCAGCCTTCTTCTTGAACTGAATTCCTGTAACCTCATCCCCACTGATGGAACGTTCGTCCTGCTTTGTTTTTGCATAGTGCCATAGTAGTGTGCCCAATCTGCTACGGTAAATATCAATATTAAAGTCGGCAGGTGGTTGATCAAATCCACATGCAAAATAATCAGCATATGCTACAATATACACACCACAGTCGCTGCAAACACAACAAAAACAAAATTTAAGTCAAAAGAACTACATAACAGAAATAGTAACAAAAATGTATTTCTAATATACATATACTGATCCAACAGCTTGTTTTGGAATATCTGTAACTGAAACAACGGAGAACGGAGCTGTCGCAGATTTATCTTTGAAAGCTGGGTTTAAATTCCAATCAATGTCAGGCCTCGCACCATAGAAGCCGGTGACTGAAAGGTAAAGAGGCAAGACAACAGCCAATTTTTGAACTAGACCACGCACAGGAGCACTAGATCTTCCACGCATAGAATCAAACAACCAAATGCACCTCTCTTTGAATGCCACAACAGCCAACACCTAGTGAAATTTCTCTTTAACATGCAATGGGACTAAAACATAATCAACGTTAACCCATGGGGTATTTCCAATCAGCCTAAATCCCATAACATACTGCGGTATAGGATCATCATTAGACACCACAGTCGGATTGTTTTTACTAGCTTTGTACGCCTTAAAAACGTCCTCAACCATATTCTTGAAATAACAGTTAGTAGTGGTGAATTTACGAGAAACATCAGGACCATATTTTCCTTTCTTCCTCAAGTAGTAAAACACAACATCAATGTGCTGGACATTTGAGATAAATATACAATCAGAAAAGGCTATACATAACAATCAGGAATATAAACATATAATTGAGATAAATGTATACAGGTTCATACAGTTTTATATAAAAAATTACAGGAAAATAACAATCAGTTGATACACATGCATACAGGTATATACAAACACATATATACCTGGTCATTCAAAGTGCCTCCACTGTGCAGCAACGTCCGAAACCATTCCTTCCTTTCAACTTTCACAACTCCTAACGCAAAAGGCTGCGGAATTCGGTTAGCTTCTCTTGGATAAAGCGACTTCCTGATGATTCACAAAAATTAAACAAAACAAATCATTACAAAGGAATACAAAAGGAAAAATACCATCAACAGTACAAAATAAAAGGGAAAATACCTTCGAGTGCTTGGCTCGATCCCATCCTCAACCCATGCAACAAATGCATTTTCCAGATCTTGGTCAACGTCAGCATCAACATTATAAATAAAAGGATGTTTTGTCTGAAAAATTTTTGGTCCCGGAGAATTGAGAACCCAAGGAGACCTGCCATACCTCCCTGGACGCCGCATGCGTGCAATCAACTGCTCAGGTGTGGCAGCATCATCTCCATCACTCAAGACCAAAATAATCAGGGATTCCTGCCCATCAAGAACTGCTGCGTCGGGCTGACTGTTGTCATCAGAACATGTATCTTCACTTGGGGCATCCTCTAATAGGTTTTCAAATCCATCTCTTTACAATCAACATTGTGAGTAGGTTGGTTATCAGCTGGTACAACCACCACTGCCTTACACATAGACATAGCTCGTGCGATAGCTGCATCGATGTCATCATACGCAGACAGGGGGAAATCGGGAAAATTGGGATCAATAGAAAATTTGGGGAGTTGATCACCATCTGGCTTCAGAACAGCTAATGGTCCCACAGTAACAACCTGCTACAATATATAAAATATATGAAAAATACATTAAATATACAGAAAAATACACTTAACTACAAAGAAATACACAAAAATACAAAAAAAAAAGTAAAAAAAAAGTAAAACAGTACATACACTGTCCACTCGAGCTTCACTTCCACAGCCCATATTACTATCTGGCTTCAGAACAGCTAATGGTCCCACAGTAACAACCTGCTACAATATATAAATATATGGAAAATACATTAATATACAGAAAATACACTTAACTACAAAGGAATACACAAAATACAAAATACAAAATACAAAAAAAAAAAAAAACTAAAAATAGTGCATACACTGTCCACTGGAGCTTCACTTCTACCGGCCACATTACCAACATGTTCAGAGCCTTCACTAAAATCCCCAATCGAAGAACTTGGTCCACCATATAGATGATAAGTAGAATCCTTCTGATCGAGTACTCCACAAACGATACCTGGCACATCCTCTCTGCGACCAGCATGTTCACGCTGTCTATAAACTCCAGGCGTAACAGCCTGTATCAAGAAAAAAAATGGTTCAACTTTTCCAGCAGTTCAATCCAAAAATGTCAAAAATAAAGACAAAAAACATACACTACTACTAAGTGGGGTGGCAGTATGTTACACTGGACTGCAAACTTTTCCAGCGGTTCGATCCAAAAAATCAGAATCATGGCCAACAGATGGAGCATCAGAAACACCCTGTATACAAAACAATACATTTGTATACATTAGGAAAAGTAAACATAAATAATAGAACAGAAGCAACCACACATACAAAAAAATTGGCGTCGCTATCAGTAGGTTGCATAGAAGGACCGCCTTCAAAGGGACTGCCATATTGAGAATCACCAGCTCGATTATCATGTTCATCCACAACAGGGCTGCTTCTAACACCCTGTTGAAATAAGAAATAGTTACAAAAATAAAACACAAAATACAACAAATGTATTTATAAAAACGGTAAGTCATTACCTTCAAGCGAGCAAACACCTCACTAAATGAGTTACTGAGGAAAGTATGAAGATTAGTAAATTGAGAATCAACCTACAAAATAAATACAAAACAAAGTACAGAAAGGTCAACTTGCAAGCATACAAAATCAACAAGATGCTAAACATAAAAGCAATACATACATGCGTCTTGTAATCCTGAAAGTCAGTAGTCAACTGCTGCAACTGAGCGGCAACATCACTTAGATGCACAGTTTGGGACGCATGAACAGGTGGTTTCTGATGCTGCATTTTTTGAGAGGGGATGGGTATAGACGCAGAAGAAGGCAGTCGAGTGGCGACACTTTGTCTGGGAAGGGCCTTATTTACAATGACAGCAGCATCATCCAAAGAGGCAAGTTGAATTTTTGTACCTCATCACGAGTTGAAACAATATTGGTAAACACCAACTACAAAAACAAACCACACAATAATCGTTAAATGAAATATGTACAAAGGCATACATATACATAAAAAAACACAAATAAAGTAAATGTAACAATTTTTTACCTCAGCGCTTGTGCCACTAAACATTCCTTTGGACAGATTGCTAAACCTAGGTTGATTGACAATAACTTTCCAATTGAGAATCGTAGGAGTTAAGTTACCAACACAAGGAGCAACTTTTCGATCAACCACCGAACAACATTCATAAAACCAAACTTGTACTGCAAGCGGTAACCCACCAATACGATAAAATTTCAAAGGAGGATATAACTTCTGGCTAATGGTTTCAAGCAATAACATAAACGAACATTTGCCCCATGGATAAGTAAGATATGCCCCTGATTCAACTAAATCAAAGTGTTCCTTGGGTATATACTGACCACTGTCAGTAGATATCACAAACACATGTAGAAAATACAAAACAGCCAACTTCACGGCATCTTCATCACCAATCCAACGCTTACCAGTGAAACATTTGATTAACTCACTCCTACGCACCTTTTCCTGATTGGGGAAATAGCTCGACATAAGCCTATTAGGAGTAGCATCAGCAACAACTATATCATCCCCAAAGCAATTCAAACCTGTTATAACTGCAAAGTCTCTTAGCCCAAAGCATAACCGCGTACCATTAACCATAATAGTAAACTCACTTGGGCGGTCTGATATAATTTCTCTTAACATCAACTGGTGAATTAATTGATATTGACCAAAAACTTGTGGTAGATCCAAGAAGTACCCAAAGCAGGTCTGCCTAAACAATTGAAATTGAACAGGTATCAAAGTGTCTTCTAATGTGCTAACAATGTCATAACGAGTTGTCGCAGTCCAGTGATCGACAACAGAAATAATATCTGCAGGAACATAAAATTTGCAGCCCTATATATGGGCAAAATAAAGAAGTAAAATTAACAATATGGATATATAAAAGAGAATACAAAAATATACAAATTCATTCAACAAAAAGAGCAAAAGGTAAAGGAATAAGCAAGAACATACAGAATAAGTCTACATAGGTACGCACATGAATAACTTTATTTTAAACATGAAGACACACTTTAAACAAGGGACATACAAAAATATACAAGCAAACACAAGTCTATACATTAATATCCAAGACACATAAAGAAAAAACACAGTTTACACAAAAATATACATATCATGTCTATTTTAAACAAGAACATACAAAATATACAAGCGAATACAGGTTTATACATCAATAGCCGACAACATACAGAAATATACAGGAAAATACACAGTTTACACAAACATATACATATCATGTCTATTTTAAACAGGAACATAAAAAATACACAAGCGAATACAGGTTTATACATCAATAGCCTAGAAACATACAGAAATATACAGGAAAATACACAGTTTACACAAAAATATACATATCATGTCTGTTTTAAACAAGAACATACAAAATATACAAGCGAATACAGGTTTATACATCAGTAGCCGAGAAACATACATAAATATACAGGAAAATACACAGGTTACACAAAAAATATACAGTTTACACAAAAATATACAAATTTAACAAAAAAATACATAGTTTAGACATGTGTACTAGGAAAACATACACAAATATAGAATAATATACAATATGAAAAAAAAAATAATAATAATACTTACAGTTTCCTCTGAGCACACTTGATTTTGTGCGAGAACTCCACACCGGTCAAATTTGCTCATTTTCAACTTAACGTCAGCGTCGATTTCGTCGACGAAATCATCATCCACCACACGTTTACCTTTATCCTCATCTCTCACCTTCCGTTTACCAGGTTTAACATCCGGCGAAACTTCAGGACTACTAAGTCCAACTGACCGCCCTCGTCGAAGTCCCTGAACAACCGGCGAACCTTCATGGCGCGATTTCATACGCTTTTCACGATCAGACCGTAAACTATTTGATTTTTGAGATATGTTCGATCAAATTGAAGCACGTATTTGAGAAATTCCGGCAAAAACCCTAAATTGATAACTATGAAGAAATTAAAGAGGAATAGAGAGAATAAACTGTAGAGTTTGTTGAGAGAAATGGAGAAGGTAAAGCGGAAATACAAAAATCGCTAAAATAATGTAGGAAATTTCTATTTTGCCCCTTATGGTATGTTTTGTAATTAATTTAAAAGTATTGTTATGTTACGTAAATTTTGAAAAGTATCATTATGTTACGTAATTAAGCTGTTTAGAGCGTCGACTCGCGTAAATTTTCCTAAAAATATCTTATGACAAAATTTTAGACCATTTGCCTAAGTTAATAGCATAAATTTTTGGGATTTTTTAACACTCTAAAATTTAAAGTATTTACAAGTGATACCCATTAAAAATTACACTACCCATAATATTAAAAGTATTTACCCAACATACACATTTATTATTGTATACCTTTGTTATGCCTTATAGGTGTATACCTTTAAGGTATACTGCATAAATTATGATATAATAGTCTAGAGAGCCATTTATTACTGTAAATATTTGTTATACCTTATATGTGCATACCTTTATGGTATACAAGTCTGGAGAAATAGAGGGGTAAATAATTTAGTAGATATATCGGATAATATTTGAAAGTAGTGGGTAATGGCTGTAATTATTTTAGATTTTGTGTGTATTTTTGTAAGTGCCAGTTTTTTCATTCTTCAATTGTGAAGCCTTAAAAAATTGGATTTTTTTCTTAACAAGGACATAATAAAAGAGGAAGAGGGAACAATTTCCTCTCCTTTTTCTCTTTTTTAACCAAAAGTCTTCGTCAAAGTTTCAAACAAATACTAGCACTTTTCTTGATTAACACAACATACAAAAATATTTAGATGTAAAGAACAATGAAAGGGGTTTCTCTTTCATCAGATCACATGTGTTGCAAAGCAACCCATTATTAGAAAAATAAAAGAGTGAGAGAGAAATAGGCGGAGTGAATAAATGAATGAATGAGAACCGAGGCAGCACCCTCCCTTGTTTCCCTCACAATTGACTCAGCCCTCCTTCACATCTCCTCCTTTTCTGATCTCTCTTTCTTGCCTGAACACATTCTTCTTGATCTTTTCCTGGTACTCCCTAACTTCCACTTTCTTCATTCACTTACTTAACACTTTCTTTTTGGATTATCAAGTATGATCTCGTTCTTGATGCATTTCTGAGTTTTTTTTTTTTATTTTTTGTTATCCACTGTAAATAAATATACCGGTATGATCCTACAAGTGGGGTTTGGGGAGGTTGGAGTGTACGAATAACTTACCCCTACCTTGTGAGGTAAAAAAGTGGTTTCTGATAGACCCTCGGCTCAAGAAAAAGCATTTTGAAAACAGGTTAAAAAATATAAGAGGAAAAGCTAAGATGAAAATACTGTAGGGTAAGAGAGTATAGACAGTTAAAGATAGTAACGGTAACCAAAGTAAAAGGAAACAACAGTAGTAATAAAAGTGAATCCACGGTAGTTATTGAAATGTATAAATTAAAGAGAATAGGGTTTGATACTTGCACGGTAGATATGGCTTTTTCTCATTTTTGAATTTGGGGCAGGTTTTAATTGTGAAGTATAGTTATGATAATTTATCTGTGATATGATCTGATTCTTAAACTATTGAGTGATATAGCTATCCAGATATAGATTGAAGCGAGAAAGAAAGTATTGTTTTCTATTTTTTAAGCTTCCACTTGTATAGTTATGGGATTTATCTCACTGTTTACTTAGCAAGATATAATTCAACCCTATACAGCATTAGATGTTGGGTTGTGAGAACTAATTTACAGTTTTGGATTGTCGTGTTACATAATACTCAGAGTGTAAGGGGTGTTTTTTGGCACTTCAATATGCCTAGACTACATGATTGTGCATACTGTTAAAGTGAAAGGTGGAATACAAACTGAATGATAAAAGTAGCTAGAAATGACATTGATGGTTATCTTTATGTCTTTGGGACTATCAGTAAATCTTGTGTTAGAGCCTTAGAAGACATAAGATTCACACCATATCTTGTTTCTTTTTTAGTTTTGGGGGGTTTTGATGGGGTGGGGACTCATTTGGATGAGTAGCTTTGGAGAAGTACTCTTTTTGAATGTTTTTTGTAATTAAGAAAAAGGGATACTTCATGAAACATTGTATAAGCACTTCAGCAATTTCTACAACTCAGTCTTATTTTGTAAAAGACATGTTTAACTTATTATATTCACATTAACAATTTACAGATTGATTTGAGATATGGGTAGTTATCTGTAGAACTGATACTTAAGTTTTTTAACCTGAAAAAATTAGTTTCTTTGGCTCAAAAGTTGAGTTTTTATCAGAAGCGCTTCCTTTCTCACAATTTCTACAGACTTAAAGTACTTTTAAACTTTATGAGAACCGGAGAAGTCCTTTTTTATGGTAAAATAGTCTTTTGTCAAATGCGTAGCATTTTCTAAATGGACCTTAAAGAGCTTGATTTCATTTATTGAATTTCTGTATGATCTAGAGAAAGTAGCTTTCTCAGAGCAAGATGAGTGTTGAATAATATTATACACATGTATGTGTATAAAAAGGTGCCCATTAGTTCCGTTTTACAAGCACTGACTCATAATTGTGTTACTGCTCCAATTTTTCAACTATGACCAAGTAAAGGGAAACTACACCTGAACCTGACATTCACAACCAACTTCTATCTCCAATTGTGGTATCGGCAACTATAGCAGGGCAATTTATACCTCTTCTGATTGTGGTTCAGATATTTTTTTAGAATGGTTGTGATTCAGATGTCTGGGAGACAAAATAGTCTGGTCCTCTAAAGCATGAAGCCGGTCTCCCAGCCTAGACTATTGAGATAGCTTATGAGTGGGAAATAACATTTGCGTCAGTTCCACTTAACCATTACTAAAGAAAATTCGTCAGTTGACTTGTTAGAGATAACTTCTGTAGCATTTAGTGATAAAATCTTTAACTGAGGTTGGGTTGGCTTTTATTCTCCCATCTTTGCCCTAAACGATCAGAACTGAAACAGTGATCCAATAAAAGAAAATCGGCTACCATCTTCATGGACCTTCCTGTGAGCTGTTGTGGAATAACTTTATTTTGGTCGAATCCAGAAAAGGTGGCATCTAAAGGACTATTTGGTGCTATAGCAGATGAATTAAGTATTGAGTGAGCTCTTAACCTTTGGAGTCCTTGATGTGTCTGAATACTGAACTATGCGAGTTTGGAGTACACGTTTTATCCTTCTGCAGTTACTTGGTCATAGCTGTGTACTGCTCCAATTTAGTGGTTGTCTTTTCGCATTAATACTTCAATATGTAAACCTTGGCAATTAATATTAATTGTCTTAATGAAAAACTGTCTATTTATGCATTGCTTTGGGATAAGCTAAAAGAGACTATTTTAATGATGGCCTTCCTTGGAATTTCCAGATCCAATGACAAACTGCATAAAATCGTTGTGAAGCCATCTATTTAATCGTGTTAGAGCAGGTTCACATGTTATAACACCTTAATTTCCTTCTCTTGGCAGAGGACTTTGAGAGCTGGAAAGCTAAATGAAAAGATTTTGAAGCTGTTTATTGCAACCGGGAAAGAAGAAATCCTTTCTTTAATTGACGCGTTTAACATCCAATGTGTTCTTACTCCTGTGCTTCCTACTAGTAAGTTTTTTATTTAAAATTCCTTCTGTAGCATCATGATGGAATCTTTATAACTATCTAATATTGCAGGATGCTCTGAGAAATTCTGATATTGTTCGATAGCAAGCAAATTATCACAAAAGGCTCTGTCCATTTTCCAAGACACCGAACCTTGTTCTTTGCTTTTGCTTGTTGCTAGCCTGAAAAAATGTCTCTAGTCAGCGTCAGAGATGATGAGGTTGATATTGTGATAGCTGCAATTCAACCAGACCTTACTTCATTTCTGGAAGAATGGAGAGCAGTGTTCTCCCGATTTCACCTGATAATTATCAAAGATCCTGACCTCAAAGAAGAACTTAAAATTCCAGGTGGATTTAATTATGATACCTATACAAAAGCTGATATTCAACAAATTGTAGGATCTTCAAATGCTGTAACTTTCTCTGGTTATTCATGCCGGTATTTTGGCTATCTCTTATCAAAAAAGAAATATATCATCTCAATCGATGATGATTGCTTTCCAGCTAAGGATAACGGGGGTAACCAAGTTGATGCCATCGCCCAACATATCAATAACCTCTCGACTCCTGCCACCCCTTTTTTCTTTAATACTCTCTATGATCCTTTCCGTAAAGGAGCTGATTTTGTTCGTGGCTACCCTTTTAGCTTGCGAAGTGGTGTCTCGTGTGCTCTGTCATGTGGACTCTGGCTTAATTTAGCAGATCTTGATGCACCTACACAAGCCCTCAAGCCGGCGCTGAGGAACAATCAATATGTTGATGCTGTCCTCACTGTACCAGTTAGGGCCATGATGCCTCTGAGTGGAATCAATATAGCATTTGATCGTGAGCTGGTGGGACCTGCTTTGTTGCCATCTTTCAGGTTGGCAAAAGAAGGAAAGTTCAGGTGGGAAACTGTGGAGGATATATGGACTGGAATGTGTGTTAAGGTCATTTGTGATCACTTGGGCTATGGTGTGAAAACTGGGCTTCCATACGTGTGGAGGAAAGAAAGAGGTGATGCCGTAGAGAGTTTGAAAAAAGAGTGGGAAGGGGTGAAGCTGATGGAAGAAGTTGTTCCATTCTTTCAATCAGTGAGATTGACTCCGGCTGCAAAAACAGCAGAAGATTGCGTGGTTGAGATTGCTGCAGCCGTGAAGGAGCAACTGGGACGAGTAGATCCTGTGTTCACTCGTGCTGCTGATTCCATGGTTGAGTGGGTGAAGCTCTGGAAGACGGTCAAAACCCAAGTGTAATCCAGTCTTCCTCTGAACAGGTGTTGAAGTTTTACATCATTTATTTTCAGCCAGATTTCCTTACAATACCTGTACATGTCTTCCAGACGGTTCTCTCGTCAACTGATACATTAAAGACAAGTTTTCAGATGTTACATTAGGCTGAGTAAGAGTTGAAAATAATGTTTACTGGGTTTTCTTGGTTTACATTCTGTACCCCTAAGATGCTTGGTTCATTTTATGTAAGCATTGTGTTCACTGTTGTGTTTTCGTTTGCACCTTTACTCTTTGATTAACAAGTAGTGAGAAAGGAAATATAGAAACAGCTCATTTACTTTTATGTGGTAAATGGTGGTTACGGTAATGCCAACTTTTACCAAGTCACTGATTTCTAACTCTTTAACCATTTGAATGAGATGGTGAGACTTGAGCACCATGACATTTGCTAGTTATTCAAGATATTACACATGCATTTGTGCAGTGTGTTTCAACATGAGCTAGTTGAAGTATTGGGCTAATCTACTTAATTACATAGAAGTCTTGGATTGGATATTCATTCCTTTTCGCGTGGCATTTGTCGCATAAAATTGACTTGTGAATTCAAAATCAGGTTACGTACAGCTCTCACCCATGCATTCAGTTCTCTTCAGCTATTCTTTGCTTTTATTTGAAATGCAACTTTTGTGCATTAGTCTGGACTTTCCAATGGATTATAATTTCATTTTTAAAAAATAATTGAAGGACAACTTAATGTCTCTTAAATTCGACGAGTTAAAGTGAAGTGCGTTGACATCCTTGTCATTCTCAGTTAATTCGCTATACCAAATACAGAATAACAATCTAAAATGTGAGATGTGAGCTCGACAGTGTATTACGCATGGACATGTTAGGTTAACTTGTAGGCAGTTTTACATTTAAGAGTTTATGCATATTGTATGCATAAGCCGACCATTGAATCTTTTGTAAGACATAAACACTAGTCAATTAACCCGCGCGGTATTTTTGCTATTGTAGAATTTTGTTTATATTATTTAAAAACAATACACATTGATAGGGTCCTCTCATTTTATTGAATTAGGTCCTCTCGCCTTTCAATCCTATTTTACATGTAATATTCATTAGTGATTATAGTTAGAAGTAAATATTATTTAAAATTAAAGAATGTCGGTATTCTTATTTAGAAGTTCTCTAACTTTACTTAAGAAATTAATAATTCAATGTGATTATACTTAAAAGACTTTAACAACCTTGTGATGGAGTGGTAAGTACATCATTCATCCTTAAACATCGATCCTGAATTCGAACCTTAAAAAAATGATAAATTAGAGAGTTGAAAGATAAATAAAAATGATAGATGAGCATGAGAATTTTAGAAGGAAAAGTAGATTACCATTTACCACAATGTTATGACTACCGATCGAAGAATTCTTTACCAGCCCAATATTATTTGTATGGGCCTAAACCAGTTTTAGAATCACAAATCGAATTTGGGTTAGAATATAAGCAAAACTTCGTATCAAAGCTAGAAAAGTGCAAGCAATAAGCGTAAATGCGAAAGAACAACTTGATTTCAATATATTGTAGTGAGTACAAATTTGGGCAGAGTTTCTGTATGTATTTCTGGATGCCTACCATACAAAATGAAGTACTATTTATAGGCTTAGGGGGCCTTGCCCACGTCTTCCACTATCAATCATGCTTTGACCTACGTTCTTGGCATTAATGGGAGAAGTTAGTGGGCTGAAATAGTGGGCTGCAAAGCCGTTGGAACCGAGGTGCACCATCGAAGTTCGATCACATGACTTCGATGGCATGACCTTGCTGTTCGGTTGGAAAGGGATGTCACCGAAGCTCAACTCGCGGCTCGCCTTCGGTAGTGACATTGAAGTTCACCTTCGGTAACTTGATCGATTGCTTCAATCATTCTTCTTTGGAGCGTTGGCTCGTTTTCTCTTTGGTTCATCATGCCGAGGTGCTAACCGAGCACGTCAATTTTTATCCAATACAGATAGTCCTCTCACTCCTCGGATGAACGCCGAGGTCGCCAAGGAGTGGAATGAATTTGAGCGGGAAGCCGACATGGCGCAACCCTATCCAAAAATTTCAAAAAATTGCACCTCTTTCGGATTACTGTTCCACATTACGTGGCGGTCGTTGGTTGGCCACCGAACGGTCGCGCCGACTTTTCACTTTCTCCAACGTTACAGTCATCATTACTTCTCCAACTTGCACGTGCACATCTCCTATAAATACCACACTTCACATTCTTCTTCTTCACTTGAAAAACTCCTGACATACAGTGGAAATATAGAGAAAAACACTTCTAATCTTCAAGCAATTTTCTTGATCTCAATCTTCCTTCCCATCATCATCATGTCTGCTACAAACTCTGGCCATGGCTCTAGCGATTCCGGTGAGAGGGCGGAGCGCTTTGCCACCGCAGCTATGAGTGGAGACTTTATAGCCGCCGTGCCTCCGCTGCAGGTGGTCGAGGCGAGGCCACGTCGACGGCTATTATCCCTAGGCGGCGCAAGGCGAGGGCTGGCCGTGACACGGCGGAGATCTGTTATGACGTTGAAGTCGATGTTGGTGGTGACGACCACGACGATAACAGGGGTGACGTCGAGGGGGATGACGTCACCAGTGCCCAGGAGGTTGGTGGCTCGGCGGGCAGAACCGAAGTAAGTGGTGGGGCTAGTGGCCAAAGGGGCGAAGCCGAAGCCAGCAAGGGGGGACTCAAACCGAAGCTGGCACATCAAAGAAATCGAAGAGGAAGATTCCTCTCGAAGTGGAGATTGACCCTCAGCTGGTTATTCCTTCGAGTTTCAACAACGACAAGGACTTGAAGATCCACGTTCAGTCCGATGCTCAGAAAGGGAAGAAAAGCAATATACCGGTTCATGTTACCCCGAGCATCACAACCGAAGAGATGCTTGAAGCAGTTCGGGCTGACTGCCGTTGGGGGCCCGAGGTGGAGATTAGGGTCCCGGCTCTAGAAACAACTGTTTCTACTCATGTTGAGGGGTACTCTTTGGTTTTCACATACCCATTCACTATAGAATTCAACCTGCAGGTCCATCCCATTATTGACATATTTTGTAGATCTTACAACTTGTGTTCGGCTTAATTAGGGCCCGGGGTTCGGAGAGTCGTTTAAGCCCTCGAGTATTTGAGTGACATAGCTAGATTGCCCTTTACCTTCCAACATTTGATTTCTCTTTACTACCCCTATTTTCATATAGCCGGGGTAGTTGCCCTCCTACCTCGTGGGTCTTACGCCATCTTGAGCAAAAGCGAAGACCATGGGGACTGAGGCTGGAACGACCGGTATGTGCTCATCCCTACAAGGCTGCTGTCAACCGAACTCGGCTTCCCCGAAGTGTGGAATGCTCAGGGTAAGTGTTTACTTCTGTTCCTCCTTCGGCTTTCAACTATTGTAGCTGACACTTGTCTTCCTACCTATGACTTGCAGCTGAAAAGGTTCCAGTTAACCCATCGAAGAATATGCTTGAGTGGGTTACCGAGGTCATGCAGTTGGAGACACGCCCACGCCGGTAATGGATGATTTTAGCCGGCTTGGAGGGGAATCGATGGGTATTCAAGAGGCATGGTGAGTTGCGTATCTACGTTTGTGATTCCTTAAATTCGCTTTGAACTACTGTACCCTGATATTCTCCCCTTTCATGCAGGTTTCCCCAACAGGGCTGTGAAGGATGCCGAAGAGGAGGAGGAGGAAACCGAGGCGAAGGGAGATGAGGGAGGAGAAGAGAAGGAGGGTAAGAAGGAGAAGAGAAAGAGGGAGAAAAAAGTGCTTGACATCACCGAGGGTGTCGCTAAGATGGCGAGTCTGGCAAGGCGGATCGCCGAAGAGAAGAAAGTCAAAAGTTCATCGGGCCAAGGGACATCACAAGGTGATGAAATTTTCCTAGGTCGATTTTCGTGCATCTCCACTCTTTCCCTATCCCATGTTAATCAAATTGCTCTTCTTCCTTCCTCAGGCTCTAAAAGAAAAAGAGTCGAGTCAAAGCGAGCGGCGAAGGCGAAAGGACCTCAGGTTGAAGAGGTTGCTACTCCTGATGTCGAGGTGACGATCGTAAAGCGTCGAGGCCTCATTGACGAGCCTAGTGATGAGGAGATTCCTCCCATTGTTCCCGAGGTGGCGATCGAGCCGGCCTCTGAGACGATTCCAGAGCCGAGGGCCGAGGCTGCTAGGGTGACCGAGGTAATAAATGTGGAGGAGTCTGATCAGGAGGCTGCGAAGCAAAAGTGCAAGGCCAGAGCACGCGAGGGTTTGATTAAGAGCACGATTAAAGCCTCTCGAGCCTTGCCGAAGTCTTCTAGCACCGTACCTCAGGCATTTGAGATATTTCCCGACACCAACTTGCTAGATCCTACCAAAGAGGATGTTGCCGCCCTTGATGGCATGCTTGGCCCGACCGAGGCTCACGCCCTTCGGAATCTTAGCCCGATGAGTTTGATGGGTGTCTCCGCTGCTTCTGCCCTTCGGGTAAGTCTTAATGTGCTTCATTCGCATAACTTGCCCTGCCTCTCTTCTAACATTAATGTTTTGTTTTAATGCAGAGTTTGGTTCTTGCATTGCAAGCTGTTCACCTCGAGCGCGAGCGGGCCAAATAGATCCAAGCAGCGGTCGTCGCTTGGGATGAGCAGAAGAGAGAGCTTATAGGAAGAGTCACCGAGCTGGAAGCCAAGTTCGCCGCCCTGAATGAGGAGCTGGAGCGTGCTAATGAAGCTTCGGCTAAGGCTGAAGCTGATCTTTGTGGGGTCGTGGAGTCCGCCGAGGCTAGGGTTCAAGCTGCGGCGAATGATTTTACCTCTGAGCGTTCGAGGTTGAGCCTTGAAAATGCTCGCCTTGAGGCTGAGCTCTTCAGGGCCAAGACCGAAGTGCTTGAAGCAGGCGAAAAGTATCGCGGTAAACTTAGTGAGTACAACACCAAGCTCATTGGGCTGCAGAGCCAAGTAGACCAGGTGCCATCCCTTCGTGGCCAGATCTCTGAGCTCGAAGGCAGAGTTGCTTACCTCAACGAGCGGGCCGAAGTCAAGGCGACGAGGGCGAAGTTTGAAGAAGCATGGGCCGTCGTCAAGACTAGGCTTAGCACGTTTGAGCAAGTCCAAGCTGGGCAAATCGTACTCGAAGAGGAGATTTCCAAAGCAAGGGAGGCTTCTGCTGAGGCTCAAAAGATCGTGGATGAACTTCCTTCGAGCAAGGGCTCGGATGATGGTGGACCCGAAGGTGATGAAGAGGGCGAAAGTGCCGAAGAGGGCAGCGAAGATGCCGATGGGGAGAATCCTTAGTAGTAGGAAAAAACACCTTTTGATGTATTATTTTTGTTTAGGCCTCAATGCCTTTTTGATATGAGCCTTCGGGCTTTTGGATGTACATATGATTTTGAACTTCGGGTCATTTTGTTCAATGAATATAATTAGCCTTCGGGCCTTTTGATATGATTTTGTATCTTTTAAGTGTTAGTTTCTGCATGCACTGAACACTTTAGAATAAATAGCTCGCTTGCAAGACTTAATCTCATTCAACCAATGCAAACTTAGAACGACGTCTCGTCCTCGAGTCGGTACATTTAAAGTGCAACTTCGGAGTACAAATTTATAGAAACATAAAAGTTACGAAATGAAGTTTATTTCATTGATAATACTAACAGGCCGAAATCGGCTTTTACATGGAACCAAGTTGAAGCGGACCTTGGGTAAAAACACAAATTAACAATGTGCCACTACCGGGCGAGGTTACAATGTACTAAATCTACTCCTCGGGTAACAGTCCCCGGTTGTCGAATAGATGGTCTTCGGTTGGGAGGTGCGTTTTCGACCTCGGTTGCAACTCGTCCCTTACTCCCCCCCCCAGTGTTCGGGTGCAAACTTGATGAAGACCCGGGCACTGGAGATCGTTTAATCTGCTCCCTGAAAAGGTCAAGCAAAATGAAAAGAGGAGCAAGTTAGTACATTTCGACCGAAGCCTTTAGGAGTGTTGTTCTGCTCGAGGCTGTGGGTAAAAATCTTAAAATGAGCAAGATATATTTACCTCGATTAGAAGTAGTACCGCTTTAAATTGGAGATGTTCCAATTTAAGGGTTCGGGCACACCTTGTAGATCTTCAATTTGATAAGATCCTTTCCCAACAATTGCTTTGACTCTGTAAGGTCCTTCCCAATTCCCAACAAGCTTTCCCCAGTTTTCTTCCTTCGTTGACTGGTTCGTGGCCTTTAGCACATAATCGCCGACTTTAAAATCTCTAAGCTTGGCTTTCCTGTTGAGGTATGCTTCGATCTGCCTTTTTTGGGCGACTAGCCGAACCAAAGCTAACTCTCTTTTCTCCTCGAGCAGATCCAACTCTATGCGCATAGCCTGTTGATTTGCATCTTCGGTGGTGTGGGCATACCGAAGACTTGGTTCGCCCACTTCCACGGGGATGAGGGAATCCAGACCATAAGCAAGTGAAAAAGGAGTCTCACCGGTGCTGTTCTTCTCCGTTGTTCGCATGGCCTACAACACACCTGGCAACTCCTTGGGGCAGGGACTTTTTTTTCTCATCGAACCTTTTCTTGAGATTTTTGATTATAATTATTTGAAGATTCATCTTGACCGCTGGCACTTGGATGATAGGGGGTCGAAGCAATTCTCTTGATTCCCCATTGTTTGAAGAAATCAGTGATGACTGCTCCCATGAACTGTTTACCATTGTCGCAGGCAATTTCCCTTGGGACACCGAACCTGTAGATGATGTTTTTCTTGATGAAATCGATTACCTGCTTTTGTTTAACTTCGGTAAGAGCTCCTGCTTTCACCCATTTAGTGAAGTAATCGGTTAACACAAGGATGAAGCGAACACCACCCTTTCCCTTCGGTAAGGGCCCAACAACATCCATCCCCCACTTCATGAAAGGCCATGGTGACAGCACCGAATGCAGAGGTTCGGCCTGTTGGTGGATCATCCGTCCATGGCGTTGGCACTTATCACATTTCTGCACGAAGGCCTTTGCATATGTGCTGATGGTGGGCCAATAATACCTAGCTCTTAGTAATTTGCGCACCAAGGAATTTCCCCCCGAGTGATTGCCACACTCGCCTTCGTGCACCTCGGCCATCACATATCTAGCCTCATCGGGTCCCAAGAACTTGGCCATCGGGTCGCATTATAACCTCTTGTACAAATTACCCTCGATCAAGTGGTACGAAGCTGCTTGGGTCCTCAACTTTTTGACCTACTTTTTATCTTGGGGAACAGTCCCCGAGTCGAAGTAAGATATAAAATTACTTCGCCAATCCCATCTGTTGTCCATCGAGTTGACCTGCAGTTTCATCTCTCTCATTTGCGCGGACAACAACTGAACCACTGAGTCAGTCCTCGAGTGAGCTTCATCAACTGTCGAACCCAAATTTTCCAGGGCATCAGCCTCGGTATTCTCCTCCCGAGGCACTTGCTTGACTTGCCACTCTTGGAATTGTGCAAAGATCCTTTGTGCTCGGTCTAAGAATAGTTGCATCCTGGGCTCTCGAGCCGTGTATTCGCCGAGCACTTGGTTCACCACCAACTGAGAGTCGCACCTTAGCTCAATTCTCTCCACCCCCATTTCCTTAGCCAACTCCAAGCCAGCCAGAGCCATTTTGTATTCAGCCTCGTTATTGGTCACTTTTTTTAACCGAACCTTGTGCCTGATTTTCTCCCCGGTGGGTGCTTTCAAGACTATGCCTAACCCCGAACCCTTGGAGTTAGTTGCCCCATCGGTGTGAAGTATCTATAGCCCCGAAGCCGTTCCTTTCGATATTGAGTTCTCCTATTCGGCTTCGGGCAGAATCCCAACACTAAAATCAGCTACGAAGTCGGCCAAAACTTGGGATTTAATGGTTGTTCGGGGTTGGTAGGTGATGTCATATTCGCTTAATTCTACCGCCCATTTTGATAACCTCCCCGATAACTCCGGTTTGTGCAATATACTTCTCAAGGGAAGGTTGAAACTACCGCTATTGGGTGACATTGAAAATAGGGTCGTAGTTTTCGGGCAGTAACAATTAAAGCAAGTGCTGGTTTTTCCAAATGTGGGTACCTTGTTTCGGCATCGAGGAGTGTCTTGCTCACATAGTAGATAGGTTTTTGCTTGCCATCCTCCTCCCGAACCAGGACCGCGCTGACTGACACCTCGGACACAGCCAAGTAAACTAGCAATGTTTCACCATCCTTAGGCTTGGCAAGCAACAACGCGTTAGCCAAATAGCGTTTCAAGTCTTTCAGTGCTTCTTTACACTCCGGTGTCCATTCGAAGTGGCTGTTCTTCCTCAAAACAGAGAAGAATTTGTGGCATCGCTTCGAAGACCTTGAGATGAAACGACTCAAGGCGGCGATTCGGCCAATTAAGCTGAACCTCTTTCACCCCGGTCAGCTCTTCGGGGATTTCTTCGATAGCTTTAATCTTGTCGGGGTTTTCTTCGATGCCTCGTTCGGATACAATGAATCCCAAGAATTTGCCTGACCCAACACCGAAGGCACACTTCTGAGGGTTCAACTTCATGCCGTATTGCCTCAAGACAGCGAAAGCTTCCCTTAGATGATTCAAATGATCCTCCATTCGAACCGATTTGATGAGCATATCATCTATGTAGACCTCCATAGACTTTCTAATATACTCTTTGAACATGCGACACACCAACCTTTGATACGTCGCTCCAGCATTTTTCAGACCGAAGGGCATCATTTTATAGCAGAAAGTGCCTCGATCAGTGATGAACGAGGTTTTCTCTTCGTCCTTCGGGTCCATGAGGATCTGGTTGTAACCCGAATAGGCATCCAAGAAGGTCAATAATTTATGTCCAGCCGTGGAGTCTATTAACATGTCTATTTGTGGCAATGGGTAGGAGTCTTTGGGGCAGGCCTTGTTCAAATCGGTGTAATCTACACACATCCTCCACTTGCTATTCTTCTTCGGTACGACAACCACATTAGCCAGCCATTCGGGGTATTTCACCTCCCTTATGAAACCATTTTCTTGCAACTTTGTGGTTTCATCTTCAATTGCCTTCTTTTTAACCCCGGCGTGAGGTCTCTTCTTTTCCTTCACCGGGGTGAACTTTGGGTCCACATTCAGCTTATGGGTCATGATCTCCGGATCGATACCAATCATGTCTGAATGAGACCAAGCAAAACAATCGTCGTTGGACTTTAAAACTTCAATGATGGCTTTCTTCGACTCTGGGTCCAACTCCAAGCCGACAAACACCTTTCTTTCGGGAAAGTCTTTCAGTAGTACGAAAGACTCCAATTCCTCAATGGTAGAGTCGTCGGCTTTTTGTTTCCGAGGTTCTTGAATGCAAACCGGGATCTTTTCAACCGGGATCTTTTCAACTTCTCCTTGAAGGTCCAATTCCTCAGTTGCTGTAATTGCTATTATTTTGGCCCGGTCGAGGCGACACCACTTTTCAACGCAACCGAATAGCATTCCCTTGCTACTCGTTGCTCTCCTTTAATTGACCGAACCCCCCAAGGTGTAGAGAATTTGATCACTTGATGCAGCGTGGAAGGAACAGCCTCCATGGAATGGATCCATGGCCTGCCGAAGATCACATTATATGCCATGTCCTCGGGCAACACTTGGAACAGTGTTTCCTTGCTCATTCCTTCAGCAAATATTTTTAGTGTAATTTCACCCAAAGTTTTTTCTGTGGAGTTGTTGAAGCCGGTCAGCACCGTTGCTTTGGGGACAACTTCCCCTTTGAGCCACATTTTCTTAATGGCCCCGTAGATGATTATATTGATCGAGCTGCCGGGGTCGATCAAGACTCTCTTGATGTCGGAGTCGTTGATTCTTAACATGGTGACCAAGGCATCGTGATGAGGGAATATCATCCCATCACAATCGTCATCATCAAATACAATCTCTTTGCCCGAGCCGCCAACTCGGGTTCTTTTTTCCATAGTGATCGATAATTTGGCGAATTTCTTCGCAGCTGTAAAATTCACCCCGTTCACCTCTGATCCCCCAGTGATGACATTCATAACTCTCTCTAGGGGTGGAGCCCGAGGTGGTTGCCCATCACCTCGGTTCTTGGAGTAGTTGTCCTTTCCTTTGTCGGTACGGAACTCGGCCAACACCCCTTTCTTCAACAAATGAGCCACCTCGAGGCGCAGTGCTTTGCAATTCTCGGTTCGGTGGCCGTAATCCGCGTGGAACTCACAGTGCAAATTATGATCTCTCTTATCCGCTGGAGTTCTCATATCTTTGGGCACTCTTACCCCGGCAGTCCCCTTGACTACGTTGACCAGCTCCGAGGTCGATATGTTGAAATTGTAGTCAGGGATCCGGGGCAGTTCCCTCTTCGAGGCCGAAGCTGGGCTTGAGGAATTTCTTTGGTTCGTGTTGGAGTGAGCCTTTCCCCCGAGCCGTTGGCTTATGTGCGGGCTTGTGAATGAATTTTCGAAGGAGTTTCCTAGCCTTTGGTTGACAGGCTGCCTTATGGAGGTATATGATTCATACCTCCCCTTCAGATTTCCTCGCGATGCCTCAGCGCGGTGTGAGGATTCGCCTCGATTTTTATAATTCTAACCTCGACTTTTGAGCTCAGCTTCCTCCAATCTGATCTTGGAGTAAGTCCGCTTGTGTAGATCTTCCCATGTCTAAACTTGGTATTGTTGAAGCTCCTTTTGCAATTCAGCAGCGGCATCAGAATTGCGAACATTGATACCCTTTTCAAATGCCATGATAGCCAGAGTATCATCCATCCGAGGTAGTTCCATGCGCTCAGCGTGAAAGCGCTCAAGGAACTCCTTAAGTGGCTCACCGGGCCGTTGCTTAACCTCGCATATGTCCTCCTTCCTTTGGAGGATTTTTTGAGCCCCGGTGTGTGCCTTAACAAAGGCGTTGGACATTTCCTTGAAGGTGGAAATCGACCACGCTAGTAAGCACATGTACCAGCGTAGCGCTCCTTTCTCCAAGGATTCGCCAAACTTCTTTAAGAACATTGACTCGAGCTCTATCGCCGTTAAGTCATTGCTCTTTACCATTACCATGTACTCCCTTACATGCTCTCTTGGATCGGTGGTCCCATCATACTTCTTTAAAAACATAAGCTTGAAGTTCTTAGGAGTTGGGGCTGGAGCCGCTTCGGGCTTGAAAGGTAACTCCCTGTACTGATCTATATCAAGATCATCTTCGACTTTTGTCATCCCCGATACGCTCTCGAGGCGTTTTTCCACGTGTGCCTCGACGCGAGCTTCAATCTCTCTGGTCAACCTTTCAACGTCGACCGAGGACGTTGTTTCAGCCACGTTGGGAATCGTCCCGAAGTGTGGCATTGCGACTGGTACGTTTCCCGAACCCCCAGACGTGGCTCCGTTGAGAAGTCCCCCTATTATCGCGCCCGTAGGAATGAAAGTCGAGATGCCTCCATTTGGAGCCGAAGGCTAGATGCCATTTGGTGCTGCGCTATTCCTCACTTCCAACGAGGCGCGAAATTCAGCATTAATGATGATTTGCTCATCCTGTCGATCTTGGAGAGCTCTTAGTGCGTTAACAACAAAAGCTTGGAACACTTTGGTTGTCATTGGAGACGTGGACTGTTGGTTCGACGGAACGTCAGCCCGTTCGTTAAGATTGTCATTGTTATCAGCCATAACGTTGTTGAAGAAACTGTAGGCTGTAACGAAAAAGAGCGTTGAACTTTGGAACAAAGTGATTCTGCTTATTTCCCTACAGACGGCGCCAATTTGTATGGGCCTAAACCAGTTTTAGGATCACAAATCGAATTTGGGTTAGAATATAAGCAAAACTTCGTATCAAAGCTAGAAAAGTGCAAGCAATAAGCGTAAATGCGAAAGAACAACTTGATTTCAATATATTGTAGTGAGTACAAATTTGGGCAGAGTTTCTGTATGCATTTCTGGATGCCTATCATACAAAATGAAGTACTATGTATCGGCCTAGGGGCCTTGCCCACGTCTTCCACTATCAATCATGCTTTGACCCACGTTCTTGGCATTAATGGAAGAAGTTAGTGGGCTGAAATAGTGGGCTGCAAAGCCGTTGGAACCGAGGTGCACCACCGAAGTTCGAACACATGACTTCGGTGGCATAACCTTGCTGTTCGGTTGGAAAGGGATGTCACCGAAGCTCAACTCGCGGCTCGCCTTCGGTAGTGACATTGAAGTTCACCTTCGGTAACTTGATCGATTGCTTCAATCATTCTTCTTTGGAGCGTCGGCTCGTTTTTTCTTTGGTTCATCATGCCGAGGTGCTAACCGAGTACGTCAATTTTTACCCAAGACACTATCCATGATCAACCACAACCACAAGTAAATTCTAATGAATGAGATAGAAAAATATACACTATCAATTTAACCACCATATTTTGGTTTTTAATTTGAAGTTCATTAGGAGAGAGTTCTCTAAAAATGCTGAGTGCCCCAGCCATTGTCTTAGATCTGCAATATATAAAGATGTACTAACAATTAAGAGGTAAAAGACAGTAAATAATATATTTTGTAACGTCAAGCAACTGCTAGTGCTAAAGAAAGAAAAAAAGAGTAAAGAGATCTTTTTTGTTGTCTCTTGTAACGTTAGGATGAACTGGGGGGTTTCTTTTCTATTTGTTTCAGTTATCAGTTGGTGTAGTGAATGCACTAACAAAGAGATTAATGAGATAATGATTAATGAGGAAAGGAAATAACGAGAAAAATTTTAAAAAAGAGGAAAATTAGGAAAAAGGTACAAAATCTGAGAAAAAAAGCTAAAGTAGCAATCCAGGTCTATGGATGTTGCCACATCAGCTTTTCTATTGCCCAGAATTATAGTACTAATTGTATTGGGTAAAAATCGACATGCTCGGATAGCACTTCGGTGTGATGAACCGAGGATAATCGAACTGATGTTCCGAAGGAGAAAGATCGAAGCAAACGATTGAACCACCGAAGTCGAGCACCAATATCACCACCGAAGGCGAGCCGCGAGCTGTGCTTCAGTGATACTCACTTCGACCAAACAACAAGGTCATACCACCAAGGTCATGTCTAGCGGCTTAGCAGCCCACTAACTACACTAATAAATGTCCAGAACGTGGGTTTAGGCATGATCATTCATGGAAAACGTGGGCAACACCCCTTGTATCTATAAATAGCTCCTCATTTTACATTGTATTCATTCAGAAATACTTACAGAAACTCTGGCAAAATTTGTACTCACATATGTATATATATTGAAATCGCATCATTTTCTTATATTTTCGCTTGTTATTCGTATTGTCTCGATTTTGATACTGAGATTTGCTTGTATTCGCTACCCAAATTTGATTTGTGATCCTAAATCAGTTTAGACCCATACACTAATATATATTGATTGTTCTCAAACGAGTGGAAAAAATCAAAATTGTAATAACAATAACTATCTCATTAGTTTCTAATACAATAAACCAGTCAAATCATAAGTTCCTAACAAACTAGGAAATTGTAATTTTCTGATTAAGATGCAAAGTTAGAATTGCGCAAATATATTCGGTAAAAACCACTACATTAGCTAAAAGATAACACAATGACATATTTCAAATTAGATAGGTTACTTATTTTGGTCCATTTGAAACAGAAAAGGCATCTACATACTACATGCTTCACGTCTAAACGGCATGCATGAATTAATTAGGAACAAAAAATGAACCTTTACCTAACATTGGGTACTCCAAATTTGCAAAGCCTTACTGTTTGGCCTAACTAAAACAAAGATACTTTGAGACGGCTAAGAGTATCTTTTAAACACATGAGCCAAATAATTTTAAGAGACCTTTTTTGGTTGTTTTTAGCGGTAGTACAAACTTCACTCATTTCCCCATTATCACCATTCCATTTTTTCTTAATGGCTGCTTGTGTTCCACTTGTTCATTTCCCAACTCATAAGAAGCCACTCCTTTCATCACAACCTAAATTCAATGGTAATATTACCACATTATTATTGACACACAAGTTTCAAAAGCCCGTATTTGATGGTCATTGTTTTGATGCAGGAAATATTAGGTGTTGTTCAAATGGAAGAGAGGTAGATGAGGGAGTGAAGAAGCCAGTACAAGACAAAAGGAGAGCTGAATTGTCTGCTCGTATTGCTTCTGGCGCCTTCACTGTTCAACAAACTGGGTAATTGTCTTCTTCTTTTCTTTGGCTGTCTAGCGGATAATAGTTCTATGGTCTTATAGTAATAAGGCAAACATTAAGTCTTAATCACTTATATGTAAAAGCACCGAGGGAATCTCTCAATTAATGTTGCTTAATGTAAAATTTAGTCATTTATTTCCTCTCATTTGGAATTTTATTCCTGTATAAACCAAAGCAAGGACAAAAAGAAAGGGCAAGTACAAGCAAGGAAAATTGTGGAATAATTATATTGTTTCTTCTTGTTTGGATAGAAAATGCATGTTTGCAAGAGAAGGAAAATCTAACTTTTTTGTCTTCTCGGTGGCCAAGATAATCTACTCTGTTCTGCATTAATTGGTTAAGCTGTCCGCGGAGCTCGTGCTGATCCTCGCAGACAAGAATTAGTTGGAAAGTTGAATAATCTCACTATCACTCGACATGATATTGCTTTTCAGATAAATGTACTAAGTCAGTTTAGGGACTAATCCATGGGATACTCATTAGGATTCAGTAGTTCGCATCTTCTGAAATATAAAAATCTACTCTAGGACAAGAATTACTCTATGAGAATCGAGGATATGAGCAAATTGTTCGATATGAAAATGCATATTGGGGACCGTGACCTTTTATTAGATGCTCTACCCCGAATACTACCATTTTTGTTAGAGGCACTTCGGTGTTTTAGAAGATTAAGAAATGAAACGTAACTGCTAAGACATAGTGCAAAAGTAATGAAGTAATGAGGTATTGTGGACAAGTAAAACCTTTGAGTTAAGGAATGTTACAAACATATTTGCTCTCAAAATGAGATGATTGATTCTTGGCCTTGGAAGTTAATTTGGAGAGCAAAATCACCCATGAGTCATTTGCTTCAGTCGGATTGCTCAGCATGCCTTACTGAGGATAGTCTTCAAAGAAGTGGATTCCAGTTGGTTAATAGATGCCATATGTGCTTGCAGAGCTCAGAGAATACCAATCATCTCTTCCTACACTGTGCTATGGCTAATGACCTTTGGAACATGTTCTACTCTTCTTTTGGTCTTCATTGGGTTATGCCACATGGAATTCGAGATGCATATGCTAGTTGGTGCCTTTGGAGAGCTGATAAAACCAATAAAAAACATGGATGATGATCCCAACAGCTATTGTTTTGGTGTATATGGAATGAGAGGAACATAAGGTGTTTTTATGGAATATTAGCTCCAAACCATATTCTTAAGGCTAGATGGTTACTTAATTTGTTTAGCTGGATAAATCTAACCCATGTAACTAGCTCTGTCCACTTTCTGAACTTTACTAGTTCCTTAGTCCTAACTTGATTTTTGTAATGGAACAGAAGCTGTACTTTTGTAATTTGTGCATCTGCTGGATGCTTTTTGAATGAAACAACTTACTTCATATATAAAAAAAAAAAAAAAGACATAGTGCAAAAGCAGAATATTGGATGATAGTCGTGGCAACTTCTAAGCTTATATGGATCAAATAGTTTCTCCAATAATTGAAGTTTGAGAGGCCAATCAGAACTTTAGATGGAACTTTTGTGTGAAATCAATTTACTTCTCTTATTGCATGAAATCATGTCTTTCATGGACAAACTAAATACATAAAAACCGATTGTCACTTTGTTAGAGAGACATGTAATTGGTGAAGTTGAACGATCACCAAATTGAATCAGTTACTATGTGACAAGCTCGGTACATACGCCTTGTCGTATATGCACTGGAGTGAAAAGGAGTGCTAGAGAGTCAAGCATGGAAAGCCAAGTGTATATAGCTTTACTTGGTGCAAAACGTCGAAAAATACAGTTTTGTACTTTGTAAAATGTTCCTATAAAATGAATCAGGTTTTTGACTTTAGTGTCCACTCATTCCCTCAATTCTTTTATATGTCTTCCATTTTTCACGTGTTCAATCATCAATCATGAATTATGGAGCACATACTCAATTCATGCATTATCTAGTTTACTAGTTCTTCCAGATTTTCCCTCTTAGCGAGAATAATTTTTTCTTATTTGGATGTTCAGGAAACAAGTTTTAATTAATGAAGCACCATCTGATATATGTGGTTAGCAGTTTTCCTTATTGAGGCTGGCATTACTGTTTTACTTAAGCTATTTCTACTTGATCAAGAGGTTCCTTTGACGCAGCATATTTCTATTTTACCATGAAAATGTGCACTCAAGCTATTCTGGTTTTTTCTGTTGCTATTCCTCTCTGCACTAGATTCCCATCATCGCTCAAAAATGGTTTATCGAAATTGGGTGTACCTACGGAGTTTCTTGAGTTCTTCTCTCAATGGCTGGGTGATCATCCTCGCATTCCAGAGGCAAAAGGATCCATCGGTGCTATTCGGAATGAGGCATTCTTCATTCCGCTTTATGAGCTTTTCCTTACTTATGGTGGAATTTTCCGGTTAACTTTTGGTCCCAAGGTTTGTTCATTTGCATTTAGATCTAAAATTTCCAGTACTGCATTTTAATATCAACTTAACTTCCTCTATATATCTATATGATGATTTGGCATTGTCTGCAGTCTTTCTTAATAGTTTCTGATCCATCAATAGCCAAACACATACTGAAAGATAATTCAAAGGCTTATTCTAAGGTATCAATTTGTGTTCTGTACTCTGATAGTTTGTTAAATACGAGAGTGAAGGAAAGAATAATGAACTCACAACTCAAAAGATGATTTCTTCTGACTCTTCCATCTTCAGGGTATCCTAGCTGAAATATTGGACTTTGTGATGGGGAAGGGACTTATACCTGCAGATGGAGAAATTTGGAGGGTCAGGCGACGTGCCATTGTACCAGCATTGCATCAAAAGGTAACAATGTAATTGTTATACTTCTTGTGCCTTATCTTTATGTCGTACTTCTTTGTAGTTAGTTGGCCTCCTACTGAATTCATTTGAGCTAATTTTGTCTTATATTTTATATACTTATCTATTGTGTAGGGTTAAGTGAGAGGGGAAATTCCTTCTAAACTTTATTCTTGTCATCATTTTCCATTGCTGATTGTAGTATGTAGCAGCTATGATCGGCCTATTTGGACAAGCAACCGACAGGCTGTGCAAAAAGCTTGATGTTGCTGCATCTGATGGAGAAGATGTAGAGATGGAATCGCTATTCTCCCGTCTAACATTAGACATCATTGGCAAAGCTGTATTTAATTATGACTTTGACTCGTTAACAGTAGACAATGGTATCGTGGAGGTACTACTTTTGCTTGGATCAAATTTACTTGTTTAGTCTATTATATTGCAGTTATTATTTGTTTTACTTATAGTTAGCAGCAGCGAGTGTACCTGTGCTTGTGATTTTTTGTCTTGTTCAGGCTGTATATACAGTGCTTAGAGAAGCAGAAGATCGCAGTGTCTCACCAATCCCAGTTTGGGAGATACCTATCTGGAAAGATATCTCTCCAAAGCTGAAAAAGGTCAATGCATCTCTCAAGTTGGTTAATGAAACCTTGGATAATTTGATTGCTACATGTAAGGTAATTTTTCTATTTACTTCAGAGATCATCCTGAACCACTAGTTATCAAGAAAATAATTATTCTGAACCACTTGCTTTACTAATTTTATTATTGTTTGCCAGATAAAACTGACGTGACTAGTTTAGGTTTTTATAGTCTTGAGATGAAGTCTCCTTATCAGACATACTAGAAATGGGGTATTTCCCTAAAAAGAAACCTCAGACCTTTACCCGTTTATGAAGAGAACCTTTTGGTCCGTGTCATTAGAACTGCAATGCACATAGGTTCATGCAATTCCACGATCCAACTGTTAGACTGGTATAATGTTACAATGTTATATAAGAATTCATGCAATTCCACCAAGTGATGTGGTGTAGCGGATGGGGCCACTCCTCCCTTAACCAGAGGTCTCGGGTTCGAGCCTTGGGTATGGAAAAATCACTGGTAGGGAGCGCTTCCCCCCGAATGGGGCCCTACACAGCGCGAATCCGGATTAGTCGGGGCTCCAATGAGGGTACCAGACACCGGGTGGGAAACCCAAAAAAAAAAAAAATGTTATAGTAGAATTTTAAAAAAAAAAAAACGTATCTTGTGTATTTTATAAACTATCAATAACAGCTCCTAGATTTTGGAGTTATCTAAAACATTCTCCCACTCTCTTCTCGTATTTCTGACATGGTATCAGGGTATAGATAAAAACACAATTTGTTTCCTCTACAGCTGCTCCCTCAGCCAAAATTTTCATTCTTCTTCCTAATTTCACTGTTTCAAACTCTTTCCAGTGCTTGTTCTAGTGACACCATGACTCTTTCGATGTTCGTTCAGTGTCATTCTCCTTTCAACACTGTCTTGAGAAGTACTCTTTGTCAGCATTGTGCCTCATTAGTGATCGTTTCTATGCATTTTGCCTGTTTTTAGCGACTTTTCCGACCCTGTTCAGTCACTTCGCCGATGACTATTCATTATCCAACGAGTCTGCTGACAACTGTTCCTACCACTTTTTGAGAGGCCACTGGTCCAGCCATCCTATGAATACAATTTTAGCCACTATTCTGGCTGCTTGGCAGCTATTCTGATGTACCTGCTGCATACTGATCAACATTACTTGTTGAGGTCCTATGCTACAGTACTGATTTCCAAGCTGAAGGTTACTTTTCCACATTTGAGGTTGAAGCAGTGCGTTAGAATATTAGATATATCGTCCCCATAATAGAAAAAAAAAATTAGAAACCATCGAAGAGCTACTATGTGTAAGAGATCTGTTCATTACATTATCGGAATACTGTTTCGTATCAAAAAGTAGTCAAATTGGAGCAGAGTCATCCTTGGATCAGTAAGGATCGTATAGGATTACAAGAGGGATCCTTGGATCCTAACAATCCTACTACTGCAATTTAGAAGCTTTTCTTTCTTTTCACTGTTTCTTCATGACTTGTAGAGTTTATGTTATTAATTTCAAGACAACTTACTTTATTGCTCCCTCCGTTTCATCGTGAACCTATTTCCTTTTTAGTCTGTTTCAAAAAGAATGACCCCTTTCTAAATTTGGAAACAAACTTATACTTTTACTTTTAATGAGATGATTTGTAGCCACGCAAACATCTATGGCTTATTTTTAGACCACAAATTTCAAAAGTCATCCTTTCCTCATTAAACTCCGTGCCAAGTCAAATGGGTTCACATAAAGTGAAACAGAGGGAGTAATAGTTATGGAGATAAGTGCTTGAATATAACTGGAGTTAGTATGATTCAGGATGAACCCTCAAGAGTAACAAGCTGAGAATTAATAGAAAACTGGTAATCTGATATGGACAGATTCTTTGAAGATGTGCTACAATGGAACTAGCATAGTGGCTTTATTGAAGTGCATGTGTGGGTTCTTTTTATTGACTTTTAAATCTCTTGGACTGAAACTAGGAGAAAATGGTCCTCCTCTCTAATACTGCAAAGCTCCATGACTAGTTTGTTATATCTTCTTAACTAAACTGCAATATGATTCAAATAATTTGTCATATTAATGTCATTCTCAATTTTGTTTTAGAATAGCTTGCCCTACTTTTCCAGTAGGATGTATGAACTTTGCAACAAAAGATGTATTTCTTCTTCTTTTAATTAAGTTAAAAGAAACAGTAATTCAGTCGAGGAATAAAGGCAAAGAGATGACCTGTTATTGCAAATAGGGTTAAGCATCAGAACCACACCCTTTAGTAAATGAGTTGCAGACGTTATTGCAAATGGAAAATTATGAAAAATATGTTGCAACGACTATTTAAACTCTTTTTTTCTATGTTGTCAGTGACTTTTATATACATATCGGAATTTATTTTGCTTGATCGTTTACTAGTAATTTCTGAATCGTGCTTACCTCGAAATGTGTTTCAGAGGATGGTAGACAATGAAGAATTGCAGTTTCATGAGGAATACATGAATGAACAAGATCCTAGCATCCTCCATTTCCTCTTAGCATCTGGAGATGAGGTATGATCATTGGAGTCTTGGCTGCATTTATATTGCCAAACAATTGGTTTGGAAGCTTCTCATGCACTAAGTTGTAGGTCTCAAGCAAACAACTCCGTGATGACCTCATGACAATGCTTATAGCTGGACACGAAACATCTGCGGCAGTTCTCACATGGACCTTTTATCTGTTGTCCAAGGTTGGTGTCCTTTCAAGTTCAGGCAGAAGCATAAGTTTTTGGCCTTTCTTCTTTCAACGGCTGCCTTTTTAGGGGAGAAAAGTTTCTTCCTTTTTTGTGGGTTGGGTTTGGAGGGGGGGGGGGGGGGGGTGGCTTGCTTTTCAATTTGGATTTTCTGTGAGTAACAGTAGCAATATGCATATACAAACTAATTTTAAGTGTGTGCTCTTATGGGCGTTCAACTTCCATAGAATAGAATAACAATCAATTACAAGAAGCTTGAGAATTTGGAGATCAGATAACTCTATGCAGATGTTCTTTGAAGTCTGTGGAGAGCTTTAAGAAAAAATATTATGCACATACTTCATAGAATATTTTGTGTTAAGATCGTGATTTGTGTGCCTGTCGTGTTTCACTCCAAATACATACTCTAGAGCTAAAGTTGTTCTCATAGTTGAAGTTTTGGAAATTATAATTTGTTCACGATATGAGAAAAGGAGATGAAGCTATTCCAACATGAAGCTTTAGGTCCTTCTTTATAGTATCTTTGACCTTTCTTTCAACCCTGAATAACTGCAGGAACCTAGTGTCATGGCCAAGCTTCAAGATGAGGTGGGCTATATATATAACATATTCACTTAGAATATTTAGCTATTATGAAAAGCAGCCACTTGGATCTGATATGTATTATATTTACTGTTAATTTCAGGTCGATTCAGTTCTAGGGGATCGGTTTCCAACCATTGAAGATCTCAAGAAACTCAGATACACAACTCGTGTGATTAATGAAGTGAGAAGAATGTTACCTTCAAACAAAATCTGTTTATTGTTTTCGCGGGTGTTTATTTAGTGTTATGCTTCTTTTTGTTCTGCAGTCTTTAAGACTATACCCTCAGCCACCAGTCTTGATTCGTCGTTCAATTGAAGAGGACGTACTTGGAGGTTACCCGATTAAAAGGTCATTTCCGAAATCTGATCTGAGAAGCGTTTCTCACATGCCTGCTAATGCATGCTAATTTGAATTTAGTTGTTTGTCCCACGTGTGTATACAATCTTTGGAGACTGAAAATGCATCTCCTTCCCTCGGAACAGAAAATTAAAAAACCAAAGGATGAAAAGAAAAAATTGAGCCTACTTTTAGCATGTTAAATGTTGGCTGTTAGATAGTGAAAATCAACTAATTGTTTTTTCCAGCATTTAAACTAATACTACCAAAATTGGTCTGTCTTCTAGCTCAGGGTGAGAGATGCTTAAATAAGTGAATGCTGCAGATAATTTCTATCTTGCTCCAAGAAAGGAAGAAACTGGTGTATCCAATTTGCAGAAACAGTCATGCCCCTCCATTGTTTCCTTTTCCTTCCGCACCTTTTTCCTTGAAATGAGTCCTGTTAGGTTCTTAGCAGCAATCGACGACCTTTTCCTCTTTTACTTCACACAGCTTTTCGTCTCCTTGATAGCTGAAAGTTCTCCAAAGAAACTTCGAGGAAGATAGCATTGGGACATGCTATTACCTATGTATGGTGACGGGTGTCATCCGGAGTCTGTCAATCCGGCCCGAGATGCATTTGTTGACAAAACCGCCACAGGAATTCCGACTTTGCGTCAGCTCATTTCGTAAAATTTTTCAGTTTGTCAATAATTTCAGCAGGTCTTTGTTATCTGACTTTGCACCCCTATGTCCTCCCTTTTCATAATAGTAGCTAGACACAGAACAGGAGCTTTCACCATGAATTGTATATACTTTTTCCTCTGCCTTGAACATTTCCACAAGGACAAAGTGGAGACAGTTTAGTCAGATTGGGTTGTGATCAATCTTGATTTTGGCCTCATACAAATTGGTGAGATTATGTGTTGTGACTTACTGATTTTCTTGAAAAGATGAATTAGAAACATAGATTATTGATTGAGTGTTCCCATACTACGCCAGTTGTTTGAAGAGATCAAAATGGAAATTAAGAGATTTGGTCATTGAGTTCTTTTGACGTCTTTAAATTTTCAATACTTGGGTTCGACATGGGACAACCATGCTTAGTGATACTGAAGTCCTATCTTCATAAACCTTGGAAAAGGAACTTCCCTCTGCACTATTTTTAGTCTATGGCCATTATCATCTGTCTGGTTTCTGTGGAACTATGTGTTGGTTTAGGTTCTCTGAGATCGGTTCTCTGAGATCGTCTTTTAATCATCATATTTCTGAAATTATTTGTCACTTTCATAGGGGTGAAGACATTTTCATTTCTGTTTGGAACTTGCATCGATGCCCCAATCACTGGGAAGAAGCTGATAAATTCAATCCTGAAAGGTGGCCTTTAGATGGACCTAACCCAAATGAGACAAACCAAAATTTCAGGTATTGCAGTTTTCAGCTCATTAGCGCGTCATGTTAAAAAGAGGTAGCTCAATTTTGCATCTGTATTTTAGTAAAGAGTTGGTCATTCTTGGAGTGTGTTAATTTTAATAGTGCTAAAGAAATGTTTTTTTATTTTTGTTTTGATGACTTAACATTGAAAATGACGAGATCAACATTAATCATATCTAACTAGTTGACATTTCAAATTTGAGTTACTGAGCTCGGACACTTTATGTTTGCCATCAATATTATGAGCTTGTGGATTGAGCCATGTTATATATGGTTTCTCTTTCACCATTTGGATTAATATGAGATGATATGTTTATTCTTTCAACTCTCCCTTCAGTTTACTATCAGTGGAATAGATTGGCAATCAGTTAAGTGATGCTTAGAAGATCTTCCAAATTGTTGAGTTTATTTGAGCAAGTTATATACTATATACAATGCATGAACTGATATTCTTTGATAATGATAATGCTTGTATGAATAGTGAATCTTCCTTTTTAATGTTAACTGTTAGTTCATGAAAATTAAATTATAGGTGTTACTTTAGTGAGGGACGCGAATTAATACTACATCACTGGAAGTTTTTTTTAGTGATGGTGAACGGAATTTATTTCAACTCCGGGGGCAAATCTTATGATATCACTGAGAAAAGTACTCGTTCAGAACAATGGTACGAATGGGTCGAACGTGGGAGAAACTTCTTAATGAGGATGACTTTAAGTCGGGGTGTCATGTTATGGTTATGCAAGAATTTCAAGGCGGCATCAAAGGGGACAGGGAATTTATTTAGAAGATGGAAAACCAGGGACCATCTTTACAACTTTTATTGCACTCAGAAATACAATAAATATGGTAGATTCATGAGTATAGTGGCAGTACAGGGGATGCTCCGAACTGTGATTATCATTCCTGAAGTAACAGTCAACGCTGGGTGGAGGGCTTTGGCAACAAAAATTGAGAACTTTATACATCAGGGAGAGCCAGTTACAAGGAGAACTATCAAATCAACTTCAAACCATTCTTATACAGAAGCTATGAGATCAGATAAATGGGAATCAAAAGGTGCATCAACATCAGCAACTACAAACACATCAGACGCAGCGAATCGTGGTAGAAGGCCCTCAGCCGTCTGATGATGATGTACTTATTAGATGTTTGGTTGGTAGCTTCATCAACATCAGTGAAAACCCAACCTTGTCTGATGTGAGAAGATGGATAAGCAGTCAATGGAGTAACATTCCAGGTATCCAGATCTATGAGATGAATGGGAGGAAGTTTCTTTTTCAATTTCCTTCAAAGAAGATGGCAGAGCATACCAAGTTGGGGGAATGGAGATGGAGACAATCATGGCTGAAGCTTGAATGGTGGAGATCGACATCGGGATGTGCATCAATGGAGGAAAAATTTGATTGGTTATGGGTTAGGCTCATTGGAGTTCCACTTCATCTTTGGTCACAAATTTTTTTTCAACATATCGGCAATAACTGTGGTGGCTGGATTGAAACAGAAGAGGAGACATCATTGAAGAATCATCTAAAGTGGGCTCGAATCAAAGTTCGGGGCCCTCTTGAAAGAATCCCAAGAGTGGTAGAAGTGGAGAAAGATGGACTGATTTTCAAAATTCCAGTATGGTGTGAAGCTCCAGTGCAGTGGAGGTCTGATGGGGAAAGTAGGGTACTTGATCAGTTGAATAGGATAGGAGTCTATAAAGCTGCAGAAAAGGGGATGGATGGGATTGGGCACGTGAACCAAAGGGGGGACTTTTTGAATTTTAATCCAATGGGTAATAGAGGGGTGGCCCCAGAAAATTCTCATGAGGGTAATATTGGATCTTTTGCTGGTGGAAAAAATAAGGTAGTAAATGGGCCTAAGCCCACAAACGTGGTGAATAGATCAGGACTTTCTAAAAGCTCTGAGTTGGGCCTCAAGATTATCAGTGAAAACAGATTCTCTGTCCTGACCCAAGAAGAGCCACCCAATCCAATTAATTTAGAAGAGAATAATATTGCTTCTTCTTCCAAGACTCCAGCTTCTTCTTCTAAAGAAGGGACTATGGTTCTGACTGACCAAAACCAAGAGAGCGCTTTGGCAATCATGCATGCAAGCGAAATCACAGAGATGGGGGAAATCAAAGGGGGAGAAGTAGTTCCTTTCAAACCTCAAATTACCAGTTACTGTGAATGAAGAGACCGAAATTTGGTCTGTTGATGAGGCAGATCCTCTTGATTCATTTGTTTCTGATGCAGAGATGGAGGCTTCTTTATGGGTCCATAGGAATGTGATGAAGATGAGCAAAACTTATGGGGTAAATTTTGAAGGGTGTGAGAGTGAAGCTCTGTCCCTGTTCATGAAAATTGACAGAGGTAGACAAAAGAAGAGATTGGCAGAGATGATGAATAATGTTAATACTCCAAGAAGGAAGATGGGGGACAGGGAGGTTAAAAACTTGGTGTTCAATATGAACTTTCCGGAGTCTGGGAACAGAAACAAGGGGAAATCCACATGCACTAGTTATCAATGAAGGTAAACCTAATTTCTTGGAATGTCAGGGGGTTGAACAGAAGAGCAAAAAGAAGGCTGGTCAAGAGCCTTATTAGAAAATGGAAAGCTGATGTTTATTGTCTGCAAGAGACTAAACTAGAGGGAAATATGGAGTTTTGGGTGAAGCAGTTGCGATTTAACAGGTGGGTTAGGTTTGGTTGTGTGGAGGCTAGTGGAAGCAGGGGGGGCATCCTCGTGATGTGGGATAGCAGGGTATGGAGAGGAGAGGTGGTAAATACGGGAATCTATGTTATCACTTGCAAATTTTCTTCTCTTTCACATAACTTCGAGTGGCACTTAACAGGGGTTTATGGGCCTCATTGTAGGCTGGAAAGGGAGCAGTTGTGGTGGGAAGCTGCAGCATCGAGGGGTATTTGTGCAGGGCCATGGATGGTGTGTGGTGATTTCAACACCACGAAATTTCTAGGAGAAAGAAAAAATAGCAGCAGAATTACTCGAGCTATGACTACTTTTCAAACTTTATTGAGGAGCTAGAACTCATTGATCCTGCTATGATTGGGGGTAACTATACTTGGTTTAAAGGGGAAAATCACCGTTCAGCATCTAGATTGGACAGATTTTTGTTCTCTACAGAATGGGATGAAAGTTTCAAGAATATCAGGCAATTCCGACTTCCAAAAGTAGACTCTGACCATAATCCTATTCAACTTATTTGTGGGGATTGGGAGAACAGTAAAACTTACTTTAAGTTTGAAAATTGGTGGTTGGGTTCTGAGGGGTTTATTGATAAAGTGAAAGCCTGGTGGTTATCTTTCGATGTGCAAGGTAGGCCGAATTATATTTTGGCTCAAAAACTCAGGCTATTAAAAGGAAAATTAAAGGAGTGGAATATCACACGAGGGGGAAACTTGGAGGTTCAGAAAAATGAGTGCCTAAAAATCATTGCTGATCTAGATTCGGAACAGGAAGGAAGAGCTTTAAATGAAAGCGAGCTTTTGTTGAAAGCTAGTCTTTTCATGGATTTAGAAGATATTGCAAAAAATGAGGAAATAGCAGGGAGACAGAGAGCCAGAGTCCAGTGGTTAAAAGCAGGGGATAAAAATACTAAATACTTCATAAGGTTGCAAATGCTCACAGAAGAAACAATACCATTGACAAGCTCTCTATCAACGGGATAGAGGTAGATGATCCAACAATCATTAAAGGGGAAATCTCAGCCTACTATCAGAACTTGTACAAAGAATCAGAACTCTGGAGACCTCTGGAGACCTGAATTCAACTATCTGGATTGTCCTAAAATCAGTGCAGAAGAGGAGCAGTGGCTACAAAGAAGTTTTGACGAGCAGGAGATACTAGCAGGCTTGAAGGCTTGTGCTGCAGATAAAGCTCCTGGTCCGGATGGATACACCATGGGTTTTTTCATTGCCTGCTGGGAGATTCTAAAAGATGACCTTGTTTTAACAGTGCAAAATTTTCACTCCCAGGAATATTTTGAAAAGAGTCTTAATGCTACTTATGTAGCTTTGATTCCAAAAAAGATAGGGGCTGTTGAGCTCAGGGATTTTAGACCTATAAGTTTAATTGGAAGTGTTTACAAAATCATTTCCAAAGTGTTAACTGAGAGGTTGAAGAAGGTGATACACAAGGTAGTGGACACATATCAAATGGCTTTCATTGAAGGTAGACAAATTATGGATGCTTCTCTTATAGCAAATGAAGGTGTTGATTCCAGGATAAAAGGGAGGATGCCAGGGGTGCTTTGCAAATTAGACATTGAAAAGGCATATGATCATTTGAATTGGAATTTTCTACTGAAAGTTTAAAGGATATGGGTTTTGGAGACAAGTGGATTAGATGGATTGCTTTTTGTATCAGTAATGTCAAGTTCTCAATCTTGATAAATGGTAGTCCTGAGGGTTTCTTTCCATCACAAAGAGGTTTGAGGCAAAGGCGACCCACTATCACCATTCCTCTTTATTATTGCTATGAAAGGTCTTAACAACATGATCAAGAAAGCTAATCAGAATGGGTGGATGGGAGGCTTCAGAGTGCTTAATAGTGGAGGGAGTAATATGGAGATCACCCATTTATTGTATGCTGACGATTCTTTAATCTTTTGTGATGCTGATTTGGAACAGGTCAAGCATCTGAGGCTAATCTTAATTATTTTTGAAGCTATTTCCGGTCTTCATGTGAATTGGAGCAAAAGCTTGATTTTTCCTGTGAATGAAGTTCCAAATATTCTGTTATTGGCAAGTACCCTGGGATGTGAGATAGGAGCACTTCCAACTAAATATTTAGGGTTGCCTCTGGGTGCAAAAAACAAATCTGAAGAAATCTGGAATGAGGTACTTGAGAGATGTGAAAAAAGGTTATCTAGATGGAAGAGAAATTATCTGTCACTTGGGGGGAGGGTTACTTTGGTAAACAGTGTTTTGGATTCTCTACCAACTTATATGATGTCTTTTTTCCAATTCCTTCAAAGATTGAGAGGAAAATCGATACCTTGAGGAGGAATTTCATTTGGCAGGGGAACAAAGAAAAGAGAAGCTATCACTTGGTGAAATGGAAAACATTGATTACTCCTAGAAAGGAGGGGGTCCTAGGCATCAGAAATTTGAGACAACAGAACAAGAGCTTAATGATGAAATGGCTATGGAGGTTTTCTATGAATGAGAATGCACTATGGAAACGAGTAGTTTCTGAAAAATATGGTGAAGGGGGGCAGTGGTGCACTAAAGCAGTCTTTGCAAGTTATGGTGTTAGTGTGTGGAAGTCCATAAGGAATCTTTGGCCAATTTTCTCAAGTTATGTGGGTGTTAGGGTGGGAAATGGGATGAAAATCTCATTTTGGAATGATCAATGGATAGGAAATGAATCTTTAAAAGAGCAATTCCCTGATATATTTAACTTGGTCCAACAACCAAATGCTACTATAGCTGAGCTATGGAGTCAGCAGGGATGGAACTTGACCTTTAGAAGATTTTTGAATGACTGGGAGGTGCTTAGACTAGTTGAATTCTATAAAGTGTTGGAGGACTTCAAAGGAATCTCGGATCAGGAAGATAAACTTCATTGGAAAGGGGACAACAAAGGCCTTTTTACTGTGAAGTCTGCTTATATGGGACTCAATAGCTCAGGACAACATAGTGAAGGATGGCATTGGAAACACTTGTGGAAAATGAAAGCACCTTTTAAGGTTGTATGTTTCTGCTGGCTGGTGGTAAAAGAGGCTGTTTTGACACAAGAAAATTTGCAAAGAAGAGGCATGCAGTTGTGTTCAAGACGTTCTCTATGCGGGAAAGAAAATGAAACCAATAGTCACCTGTTTTTGCACTGCCGGGTTACTTGGAGTCTGTGGCTGCTATTTTTAAACATGAAGGACCTCAGGTGGACAATGCCAAGATCAACGGGAGAGCTCTTAGCATGCTGGTACAATCAGGGGGAGTAATTAGCCAGAAAAAATGGTGGCGCATCATTCCTGCATGCATTTGGTGGACAATATGGAGGGAAAGAAATTCCAGATGCTTTGAGGACATATCTAATCCTGAGCAGAAAATCAAGATGAACTGTCTTTTTTTACTTCACTTTTGGGGTAAAGGAAAACTTGTAGAGGAGGTAGGATCCCTGTTAGATATAATTGAAGGTCTCTAAAGGATAAAGGCTAGTATATCTTTGGGGATGCTTTTTCCTATTTTGCTATGTAATTATCTGTTTCTTTAGCACTTTCTTTGTGCTATCGAACTTTTTTTTTTTTTCATAATAAAATATGTTACCAGACTCAAAAAAAGATCTTCCAAATTGTTGGAATATAAGTATACCTAAAACGTAAGTTAACAAGACTTCTTAATCATGTAAATTGTTGTTGATTGGGGTTCTTGCTGTGTAACAAGTCAATCACTTGTTTAGCCAACAATTTGTGAAGCAATAAATGGTATATTGACATAAATGTCCATTCTTTCGCTACTCAAAATTGTTCTCCTCTATACTGCATTTTTCTTCTGCTGTAGTTTTTTTTTAAAAAAAAAAAGAATGGCAACATGTTATATATAACAACCTGCACAAAGGCTGTGCAGAAGCCATATTTACAATTCCAAAATGAGCAAAAACAAAGAGAAGCTCCTTGAGACTTTACAGGGAGCTTATCATATCTATCAAAGATTCAGCATCATTACAAAGATCTTCTTTACGCCAAAAATAGAATAGAGATAAGCAATTCATCTATTTTCTGCATTGAGTTGAAGGTTCCTTTAAAACACCTTGTGTTCCTCTCCTTCCAAGCTATCCACCAAACACATGCTGGTATTGTTCGACACCAAACTTTCTGTTGTGCAGCTCCTGCATTCAGGTTCCAGCAGTTCAACAGTTTTCTAGGGGTCTTCGGCATTAACCATCTTACCCCAAGTAAATTCAAAAGGAGTTGCCACAACTGCTCCATGGCTTCACAATGAAGAAATAAGTGTGAGATGGTTTCGGAATCTTTCCCACATAAATAACATCTTGAACATAGCTGCATCCCCCTCTTCATTAGGTTTTCGTGAGTTAAACAAGCTTCTTTAACCACCAGCAACTGTAGTTTTATCAACTCCCACGAGGTGGGTAGGAGAACAGATCACTGCATTGGATTTGCATGTGATGAGGATATGCAGTCCTTATTTTCAGTTGTTTGAAGAATCTTGACTTCGTGAAATTTGTAGTTCACTAACTGCTATTTCAGTCAAGCTACACAGCATTCTTCTATGCACAAAACCTCTTCCAATTTCGTGCCAGATAACAGTTGATAAAGGCAACTTGTTAGAATATCAGTGAAATCCTAAAGTTGAAAATTCTTTACAACAGAAAAAGGAGGAAAAATGTTGAAAACTAAAAAAATGACGTCACAATAAGTCAATTTTTTTTATCATTTTTCAAATGTATGTTCACCTAGTCTATGCTTTTATCCTAGTTTCAGAGTCCTTAATATTATTTCTAAGTAAAGTTTTGAAATACGCTAGGATATGATCTCGATTTATCATAGTTAAGCCTCTAGTTTTTGGCAGACATCCATATTCTTCTACCATCTTCCAATTGTAAGAAAAAAAAGTTCAGTTATATTATGTCGTAGTTACTTGAGGTGGGCTTAATTTAGCAGTTGAAATAAAGTTTTACTGATAAGATGTATAAACAGCAAATAAATGTATAGTATCAGTTTGAATTATTAGGGCAAACAACCGTGAAGACTTAGCAGATGAAGCACAAAAGTAGGTTTGATAAATTGAGAAAATGGAAGTATTAACAGAAGAAATGGATTTCGAGATTTATTACTTTTCCAGGCTCCTAGCGATATTGTAATCTGACAAAAATTGTAAAAGCTATTTTCTTGCTTCTGGTGCTGTCAGTTTATTTAACCTCTCAAGGGTAGCAGTTATGTGTTCAAGTTAGTCATCCGCATCTTATTCAGAGCCTATTGGTTACATCAGGAAAAGGTATATTCTACGATGTTTTTGGTAGCAGGCAATATATTGTACAGATAGAGGATAAGTGGGTAATTGACTGTGCCATGTTATTTCTTCTCTTACCATTGATCTGTTTTTTCTTTAAGTCCATTTAGGATGAGGACACATGATAAAAATATAATAGCGAAAAGTCAAGAAGGTTTTGCTTTTGGTCTGGGTTTGTTTTGATATCCTTTACTAAAACAAACAACAAACGGCTGGATTTGGTAGTCTTGATGCCTTGTATAAGTGAAAGGAAGGTTTTAGTTCAATTCTTGCACAACCAAGCATTCGAGCAAGTTTGTTTACTTGTGCTCATTTTGGTTAGATTGCATAAATGCATTTCATCCATGCTCCTAGAGATATCAGATGTGTGGAGTAACTTTCAGGGCACTATCTTTGTTTCTTGCTGTGTAGAGATAATATGTCAGTATTGTTTAATATGGGAAGGTGTCCTGGCATTTCTCCATTCTAAATTTTGTAATAGATAAGCCATAAAAGCTTTTTCCATTCCATTCTTTCAGTTACCTTCCATTCGGTGGAGGACCAAGAAAATGCGTTGGAGACATGTTCGCCACGTTTGAGGTAATCCTTCAAATAGTAGACTGCAGTTGTGGGACAAAGGTTTTGGAAAATATATAAGGGAAGTTGCTTGACATAACTGCATTTTTGCTCTTTCTCCTAGTGTTTTTCTACCTTCAAAATCTCCCCTCATAATTTTTTGAATTTTCAGAATATAGTGGCAGTTGCAATGCTTGTCCGACGATTTGATTTTCAACTTGCTCTTGGAGCTCCTCCTGTGAGTTAGACTGTCGTCTCTTTACTTTTTGGAATTTCTGAATGAAAGATTTATTACTGAGATATAGGTTTTTCGTGTGCCTACCACTGGCGAAAGGTTATGACTTCTCATTTTACATACTCGAAACTTTGAGAATAATCAACTTCTCCGCAGGTTACAATGACTACTGGGGCTACAATTCACACTACAAACGGATTACAAATGACCGTAACACGGAGAACAAGACCTCCAGTGGTGCCCAAATTGGAGATGGCAACATTAGAAGTAGATTCATCTCTGAATAGTTCAGAGGTGAACTCACTTTCAGGCCAAAGAGCCGAAGCCGAAGCTTCTACTGTTTGATCCTAGTAGAACAGAAAACAGGGAACCATGTCTTACACAATATTAATCCATTCCTTGGCAACTCATTAGCTGAAGTCCTCTAAGATAAGGAAGTCTATAGCTCTATAGTTAATTATAGGCAACAATTCTCATTAAAATTGAATCCACTTTTGGTGGAACATACCTGTATTCTTGTCAAACCTTGAAATAGTCAAAATTCCAATTTAATTTAACTCTCCGATGTTGTAATCATTACAACAGTGAAAGCAGTATTCTTCAATATTTGTACCAAGTACTACTTTTCTTTCATTTCCCCACTAATACCGTACCTTCTTCAATTACTTTAGGCAGTACCGATAATGCTGTTTATAACGGCCTGACTTTCTAAAAAAGGAGTACATGTATTACTCTAGTGATTTTGAAATGTTAGTGGGGGGAAACCAAACGAAAGTACGGGCTTGAGTGTGTTTGGTACAGTCAAATCTTTCTATAGTACAGTCAAATCTTTCTATAACAGCCTCTTGTTATAACAACATTTCAATATGGCAGCCTAATTTTTTCTAAAATTGATCTTTCATGTTATATTTTACTTCTCTATAATAGCATTTTACCTATAAACGTTCATTATAGTTGTACAGTCTTTATAAAATTACCTCTCTATAACGGCCATATTCAAATATAGAAGATTCAATTATTAAGCTTTCAGACGGCCTTCAAGGAAAAACTATTGAACACCCTTTTGCTGAAAATTTGGACAAAAATCTTCGCCAATTTAAACATTATATTGTTACTAATGCATATGTTCTTTAGATTTTAATTACGTCAATCTTTTTTTTTTTTTTTTTTTTTGCATTTTTTATTAATTTTAATGTATATGTTCCTGAAATTTTAATTTTTTATTGAAACGGTACGAATAATTATAAATTTATTAATGACGTATTAACTTTTTCAATTTTTAATTAATGAAATATGAAAATCTATTGAGATTTTAAATTTAATATTTATTTTTTATGAAGTATTCAACTTTAACAACTAATTGAAGTCTAAACGTCAAATACCAGTATACATGTATAACAACACCTCACTATAGCAGTCACTAAAATTCCAGACAAGCCATTATAAAGAGGTTTAGCTGTACTAAGGAAAATATGTTTCGTGGAAAATAAGTAGTTTTCTCAATTATTCCTGATATTCGGTAAGTTAGTGAAGCAAATTGTCCCAATGCATTTACGGAATTTGTTATCTTAGATAATGTTGGGAGTGGGACGCAACGGGTACTGTTGGGGGAAGGTAGGAGACAGAGCAGAGTCACTTCTGGAACTTGTTATGAGTACTTAAATCTACTGAGTTTGTTTTCCTAGATAATGTATTCCAAAACATTCTGAACAGCTAAACATAAGAAAGTTGGAATTTCCTTTACACACACACAATCTGATTTTATAGTCCCTTTCTCTCACTAAACAGGAAAATAAGAGCTCCATACACAATTGTCTCTCCTCTGTCAATTCATTTCTTTCTACATGCCTTAATTCCTTTCGATAGCTCAAGAGATACAAAAACTAACATTGCTATACATAACTCCATACACTGCAAAACTATCATTTTTCTTTCAACCACCCATAACTCCCGCTCCCTTTCAATACAAAACCACATCCGAAATACAATCATATATCTCCGCAACATATCTAATCATAATATTGAATTTTATCATGGTGTCAGATCCAAAATTCTTATGGATTCTTTTGTTACAACTCGGACGAGATTTCCAGCTATTTCTACATCATTGAGCGTACTTTAGTACAGCTTTGAATCAAAATTAGGAGTGTCCAAAGCACCGTCTTAGGGAAAAGATATGGTGAGGGCGAGGTGGTGCCTCAGGCTTAGGCTCAAGTGATTCTCGAGGGAAATGTTTATAGAAAGCTTTCACAGCTCCAGTCACTCCATCCTCATTTTCCATGGCTTTTGCTAGTTCCACTGCACGTTCTTTGACCTGCACACCATGGTAATGTATTAAAACAGCACGTATACATTGGTGTTGAAAATACTAAATATCCAAGCCAGAATCATCAAATTTAATAAGAAAGTATAAACACTATTAAGGTATATCAAACTAGCGACGTACCTTCGGATCTAGCATGAAGCGGATGGAAGAAACCAGCTTATCAAGTGAGAACTCATCCACAGGGATGGGAGCAGGACCAACTCCCCTAGCATGGACCCGTTCGCCCCAGAACGGTTGATCCCCAAAGAAAGGTACCACAGTCGTCGGGCACTGAACATCATCCAAAAATGCTATCAGACGGAGTAAGCCAATGAGAGTGTCTACAGGACTATTGTAATGTATGATATAGATATTACCGCAGCTTTAAGTCCAGCAGCAGTTGTTCCAGCACCACCATGATGCACCTGCAAGAATGAGCAATAAAATCTCCACATATCAGTGGTCGCTTGATGATCGAACGGCCTAACAAAAATTTTAATATAACTGATGTTACTAACCAACTACTTTATCACGTGGGAGGGAGATTAAAACCAATGAACATATGGCTTGGCACATGAAATACAGAATTTCTTTTGTGTCCCGATCCAGATTATGCACTATATCAGTATCCATTGATGTTATCAGAGTTAAGCTGGATGAATAAACTAAGTGGATCACCCAACAAGTTCCCTACCTAAAGTAATCTTTACAATGATACGAAGACTTTTGAAAGTGACAGAATGACCATTTATCAACTAACTTAAACAATATATTGCGTTAGCCACATAATAGATCATCAATCCAAGATTCAGTCTTTTAACAGTTCAAGAGGAAAAGGCAGGGGAAATGGGCACATACACGATGGGGCCACCCAAATTTAGATAAAAATAGACCAATAAACTGAGGTAAAGTGGTTATACCACAGCAGCACATCGCAAGAACAGCCAATCATGAGGGCAATTGTCCAACAGGTACACAAAATCCTTAGGCTCCTTCACTGCGAGGAGATGACTTAGTTTATCAGCTAATCATAATCAATCATAAACCTGATCAACTGTAGGTTGTACACGTGGAAAAATAAAAATTAAATCAAATACTTACAATTCCCAAGGCCACCCCAGCCTTTGTTAATGATACCTCTTTGTCCTGTTATTTCCAGAGCTTGAACAATTATCTCGGTCATTTTTTCTGGTTCTTGAACAGGCTGTGAAGATCACTTAATCTTGAGAAATTTGTCACGAAAAGGTAACTATAATACTTCAATATCCCAAATAAATGCACATAAAATGTCATTGATTTTGGATCCCGTGTAGGTAGACACGCAAACTAGAAAAAGTAGCCACACTATAGTTGATTTTAAATCCCATGTAGCTTAGACTCATGAGTACTAGATTAATGCCGGTCAACTTACAAGACTTCCAAAGCCAATATAGATAGGCTTTTCACCGTCTTCAAGCCATTTAACGAGTGCTTCTGGGGGTTCATAATTGGAAGCAAGGTCTAGGAAGCAAAATCCCACCACGTCAATTTTTGGGCCCCAATCTGCATAGAAATAACAGTGTTACTAAGACAGCACCTTCTGCAGCCAATCAAGTTCAAATCAAAAATCAACAAAGCAAGAAGCTGTGTCTTCTAAAGAAAGTTACTAGCAGAAAACACATTAACCTTCATATGTAGCATTCCATCCTTATAAAAAAGAATAGTGGCATGTTATACTCAGAGTCAGACACACACTTGGTATATTACTACCCCGGATTAATTTGTAGCAGAGTGAATATCAACTAGAAAATTTGAGGACGCCAATTAAATGGCTGATATGACAGAATTGCAGATTGAGTACCTCCCCTATGAACTACCCCGAAGCTAAGAAGAACCTGAATGCTGGAAAAGGCAACATCTAGCTAAGATTTACACAAAATTAAAAAACATACCAACAGTAGGAAAACAGACTCCAACAATCTTAATTGAACTTTCTTTAGTCATACATCAAAAGAACAATATGGACCTAAGATTTTAAAGAACGCAAGAAATTGAATTAAAAACGCATCAACAGAGAAAAGAGCAATTAGATAGAGGAAGCAGTTAGAACTATTTCAGCTATATTGACTTTTCACCCTGTCTTGTTTTAACCAACTTATTTGCGCTAATACAGGCAAAGAATTTCAAGCATTTATTACCATTAATAATATTTTCAGCACATTAATATTCCTTGCTTATAACAATGCTCCTTTTTGCTTCTTCCAAGTCTAGCTTCAGACAGAAGCTATTTATTTTCTTCACCCTACATTACGATTTGCAAGTGTTCTGAGCATACAGATGTATTCAATGAAACAGTGTCTTATCCCAATCAACCTTCTCTAAAATTGAGCATCGTGTAATGTGGCCCCCCCAATGACACTAGTATCCCAGAAAGGCACACTCAAATTCTCATGTACCAAGGTTGATTTGTGGTTGTAATCCATAATAGTTGGACTCCAAGCCAAGGTCTAGTGGTATGGCCCACAACGTGATGTATGGATTAGTTGCACATCACGGTTAAAACTCTATCGCATATGAAAAGCCTGGTATTTAAGTGGATAAGGGAAGAGGGGCGAGCCCGTCATCCACCGAATTCAGAACTGTGCGGCATTGGCCCTTAAGGATTATATGATAAGGGATTGAGAGATAGAGAGAGAGAGAATTGACTTCAGGACTTAGTATAGGATCAAAGAGCACAACTTCTATTCCCTATGTTTTGCCAAAGATGATTTTTGGTATCTACTTCTAACAACTTGACCACCTTTCTCATCGCTGTAAACCAGTCATAAGATATTTCTGGATCGAAAGAGAAGTTAAAGTACCACCCAAAGCTTAAGAAATCAAACCGAAAGTAGAGGAAATAAAAACAGAATGAAGCGAGGATGTGAAGGCTAAAGGAAGATAGCAAGGGAAGGAATAGGGTTTTCGGAAGTAATAATACCTAGACGGAAATGTGAAGATGGAATATTTTAGGTGGTTGATCAATCGGGAAATTAATAGGAGATAGCTAATGCACGCAGAAGGACCAACACCATAGACCAACTGGAGATAAATGCTAATCTCACCGCAGATGTAGACTCAATAAAAGACTCCACTTTGAATTTCTATCGGGATTTGTACCCGGAGTCTGAGAATTGGAGGCCTGACTTCACTTTATTCGAACTGTCCGACAATCACTATGGAGGAACAACAATGGTTGGAGAGAAGTTTTGATGAGGAGGAGGTATTACAGGGATTGAAATTGTGCGCCGCTGACAAAGCACCTGGCCTGGACGGCTTCTCCATGGGGTTCTTTCTTAAATATTGGGAGATAGTTAAAGATGACATGATGAGGACCATGAATAACTTTTATTCTCAATCCTACTTTAAGAAGAGTTTTAATGCTACATACGTAGCACTGGTACCAAAGAAGACAGGGGCAAAGGAGTTGAAAGACTTTAGACCAATCAGTTTGGTCGGGGGTGTGTTCAAGGTGATTTCTAAAGTTCTAACTGAGAGACTGAAGATGGTGATGGGAAATTAATCAGCAAACAGCAACTGACATTCTTAAAAGGGAGGCAAATTCTAGATGCAGTTCTCATGGCAAATGAGTGTGTAGACTCAAAGCTAAGGGAGCAGGAATCCAGAATCTTATGTAAGCTGGACATAAGCTGGACATTGGAAAAGCTTATGACCACGTCAACTGGAAATTTCTGCTCAACATCCTGAAGGACATGGATTTTGAACAAAATGGACAAAGTGGATCCAATTCTGTATCAGCACCGTCAGGTTTTCTATTTTAATTAATGGCACTTCTGGAGGTTTTATTTTTAAAAAATCTGAAAGAAGGCTAAGACAGGATGACCCTCTGTCACCTTTTTGTTCATCATTGCAATGGAGGGGCTAAATCATATGTTGAAGGTTGCAAATCAAAATTCATGGCGGAAGGGGTTTAGAATAAGAGATAGATATGGAACTGCAGTAAAAGTGACTCACATACTCTACGTTGATGACACATTAGTCTTTTGTGAAGCTAAAGAAGAGAAAGTAAGATATCTAAGGCTTATTTTATCAGTTTTTGAAGCAGTATCTGGGCTACATGTCAACTGGTACAAGAGCAGATGGTATGCAGTCAATGCCGTGGAAAATTTACCAACTTTGGCTGGTATTTTGGGGTCCCAAACTGATCAGCTACCCACTACTTATCTTGGGTTAGCACTGGGAGCTAAAAATAAGGCTATAGAGATTTGGAGTGGAGTAACTGAGAGGGTTGAAAAAAAATTAGCTAGATAGAAAGCACAGTTTTTATCTTATGGAGGTAGACTCACACTTATCAATTCAGTCCTAGATTCCTTACCTACATATGTCATGTCCCTTTTTCCACTACCGGCAAAACTGGAAAAAAGACGGGACATGCTAAGAAGGAACTTTTTGTGGCAAGTTAATAGGGAAACTACAACTTTCCATCTGGAAAAGTAGAGTGAGTGCATCAAAAGGAAAGAGGATGGAGGTCTGGGCATCAGGAATCTTAGGATGCATACCAAAAGCTTACTGATGAAGTGGATTTGGAGATTCAAATTGGAAAATCAAGCTTTTTGGAAAAAAAAAAATCTCTAAGAAATATGGAATGCTTGGATATTGGTGCACAAAATCACTCAACTCAACTTATGGAGTGAGCTAGTGAAAGACTGTTAGAAGTCATTGGTCGGATTTGAAGCAAAACTTGACAATTCAAGTTGGTGATGGCAGAAAGACAATTTTTTGGCATGATAACTGGTTGGGACACGGTCCTCTTAAAGAAAGATTTGCTGATCTGTTTAATATAGCTTTGTTTCCTGAAGCCACCATTAATCAATTATGGTCTCATCATGGTTGGGATTTATCTTTCAGAAGATTACTAAATGATTGGGAAATTGGTAGGGTAGCTTCTCTACTTGGTGAAATAGAGAAATTTACAGGTACTACCGATTCTATAGATACACTGAAATCGAAAGCAGACATAAGAGGTAACTTCACAGTCAAGTCGGCTTACAACTTTCTACAACTTTCTGATGGAGGAAAGCCAAGAACACATTCATTGCTCATGGAGAAGTATCTGGAAGACTATTGCACCTCCCAAGGTCGTTTTTCTTAGTTGGCTTCTTGTTAGAAAAGCTTGCCTCACACATGAAAATCTTCAGAAAAGGGGTATACAACTGAGTTCCAGATGCTTCTTGTGTCAACAAAGTGAGGAAAACATCAATCACCTTTTTTTGCATTGCAAGACGAGGCAGATTTTTTTTTAATGTATTAGGTTTGAGTCGGGTCATGCCAGAATCTACTAGGGAGGCAGCAATTAACACTTGGCATAGACCAGGGGGAAACAAATTGCAGAAGAAATGCTGGAGGTCAGTCCCACCGTGTATCTGGTGAAGATGCCTTGAAAACAAGGGAAGTCCTATCCAGAAAATCAAATCCAATTGTGTTATGCTTTTATATTGTTGGTGCAAGAAAAGTTAGGTAGAAGAAACCGGTGCACTTTTAGACTTATTAGAATCCTTGTAGTTACGATCAGAGAGTTTTTGGTATTTCTGATTTTGCTCAAGGAACTTGTATATCTGGTGGCCAACATTGCCTTAATGTTGATGAATATACTGTTAACCTTTCAAAAAAAAAAAACGCCACAAAATTGGCGTAAGAAGTGACAGAGAGGGAGTTGGGAAGTCAGCATTCAAGAGAGAGAAAAATGTAGGTGAAACTATTAGGACAGGTTTCTATGGACTATAAGATGTCTCCTATAAATATTCTTCAAGTATGCTTCTCAAATAGTAGAACAGTACCAAGATGCCACCAGTAAAATCTCACCCAACTTTATCTCCCATCTCAACAATCAAATATGGTGTTGAAGTTTTTATAAAAAGACCAAGACACAATATACAACTACAGACTATTAACAGAGGCTCCGCAATCACTTCAAAACAGTCCTTTATTTTCTCACGATTATTCCATATGTGAGAATAAATGGGGATGTAGCTCAAATGGTAGAGCACTCGCTTTGCATGCGAGAGGCACGGCGTTCGATCCCCCACATCTCCACTCCACATTAGCCAGCTTTCCTCTCCACCTTGGTGGGGATAAGGTCTGCTGCATACATCTCACCCTCACCCGACCCCCATTTATGGCAAATTACTGGGCATCATGTTTTTTATTCCACATGTGAGAATATTGAACTAAACTAATAGGCAGAAGATCTCATTTATCCATTGATGCAGACCCACCGGTTATCTACTGAAAAGAGAATATTTTATACTCCTATGAGAAATAGGGAAAGAAATCCTACACATATATAAATGAACTTAACTATCGAAGATACAAGGGACAAGAGTAAATGGCCGAACAAATTAAACAGGATGTAAAAGAGGCATATAACTTAATCAGGACAACAACTGGAGTAAGTGGAGTCATTTGTGACCATTATATTTCCCACTACAGAATCTCTTGTTCTTTACTTCTGGGAAGCAATACCCCCTTGTGACTTTGAACCTTCTCTTATTTTCATCTATTATTCTTATTTATGGCTGTGGCTAACCAAACCTCCGCCAAATCAATGTCCTAGAAAGGAAAGAGAATACAGAAGTTTGTTCAAACCCAAAATACTTCAGCTTAATACATGGTCACACCATGGAACAGCCTCCGTCTGAATGCAAACTTTCTTTCTGGATGTGACCAAACCTACCCGTTGGTTCATCCAAACTGACCATCTGAGGCACATTACAGAGATAAATCTAGCAAGAGAAGAACAAATGTATCATTCAATTAACAGCGACGTAACATTGACTGTTTTCTTCACGACCAAATGCAACGTAACTAAAAGAGGCAGACAAATTGGCAAAGACATCATAATTTTCTATTAGAAAGTGTTGATCTATGTAGAGAAGGAAACATCGAAGATTCACAATGCATCTCAGCAATGCAAAGATAAGTCTATAACAAGATACTTAGAAAGAGACCTTTGGGTTTAGGAACTAGGTGTGGACTCCATATATACCCATAAGGCACATCTGGATGAAAGCTGTTAGAGTTGCTCAAATATGTTACAGGCCTTAGCTTCAATTTTTTCTTCCTGAAGTCATTTACAACATCCCGAATCCCAAGCCAAATCAGTCCATCAACGACTTGATATGATAGCTGCACAAAGTAATCAAAATTAAGAAAATGATGATACACAAAAGAAACAACAAATAAAGCCACCTATCAAAAAAAAAAAAACAGATAAAGTCAAAATGCTAAAGAAAATGTATATCACCAAACACTCACTCTATATCCAACTGCCTGCTTGACCCGAGAGAGAGGATGTGGAAACTCACTAGTAGGCCTGCAAAGGCATGAGAGCAAGGAACATAAAAGAGTGGAAAGATTGCATGATAAACACCGCATAATCCTACCCAGATAGAAGGGACAAGATTTCCAAAAGAAACATGATTTTTTTTTTTTTTTTAAAAAAAAGAGAGATTCGAACCAGTAGGCACACTGAATTATCTTTTTGACTTCTCACCTGATTTCAAATAGAGTATACTAGAGTTGGGAAAATCAATGAAATAGACCACTTACGTCCATGGCATGGTGAAAAATATGTGCAATGGTACTTTCAGGGCCTCTGCTACATGCATATGTCCTAAACAAAATTTCAAGGCAAAAGATGAGACAAATCAGGCACCAATCTGTAAGAAATTTTACTTGATCTAAAAAATCATCAATCGTGATAGAGTTCAGCAGATATTGTACTCTTGAATCAAAATCTTTTCCAACTAAAACAATCCAGCTATACTGGCAGGAAGTTCCTGTGACAAGAGAATCAATGGCATATCAACCAAGTTACACGGACTAAATGTAAGTTTCTTCAACTTTGTGTAACTAATGTCTCATACAATTGCAACAACAGGAAAGTCAGAAAGTTAAAAATATATTGCAGATTTATTTCGAGAGCAATCGACTGAGTGGCTTTCAATATGAGCAATGCTATGCAAACCTACAGCTTTGACCAAAAATATTTGTAGCTTCCTACATGGATTACATAAATTGACCTTTTTAAATCAATCCGTCAGATATATTACACAAACAGGAAAATGTAAGACAAGCCGGTAAAAAGGTAAAGGATAGTGCTTTTCGTCACAAACCAACCACTAGGATCGAATAAGATAACAACAAAGAGTGGAAATGTCTTCATAATCTCAATCACCACAATCAAGATCAGTATCTGGTGCCAAAATCCAATCTTTAACCCAAAAAAAAAAAAAAAAAAAAAAAAAAACTTACACTGGTCCCAACGTGTTAGCCATATTGAAATTTAGCAGATAAAATCTAATAATTGCTGGATCCAAGGACCTGAAGAAGTAGCTTATCTCTAAAAGTTTGAATCTCATAAACTATGTTTTATCTATATGTACCTTTATTTGAAACCCACATCATAATTGGATAAAGTTTACATTTTGACATCATGTATTGAAGAACCAAGCCTTTTACACGTATACAGAAGAAAAAGAGGGAACAAAAATTCACAAATTTCCTTCGCAACAAGTCAAAGATAAAACGTACAACACAAACCACTTCTATCATAGCATGACTTGTTTATATTACAATTCATCAAGCTGATAGTCTTACCATATGCAGGAGGATTGGCAATAATGGCATCTACTTTGAATGGAACCTTGGACTCTGGATCAGGTTCTATACACGCAGGCAGTAAAGAGAACACGATATCTTTTATTTGACCTCGTTGAATATGTATTTCAGAAGGTCCAGATGGCAAAAACCCTTTGTTCTTTACCATGTCTGCAAAAATATATATAAAGTGGTCAAGCTTGATTGAGTTTACTAAATTTGATACTTAACCAAAACAACAAAGAAAGAGAGAGAGAAAAGCCAAGCATCAACATTTACAACTACTAATAGAGCACGGGTGTGAAGTGAAATACAATCCAACCAGGATATCATCATAACAAAAGTGAATCTGAGTACTGTTAATAAGGGGATTTGTCTGTTTCAATACAAGACCCATGCAGAAAGACAAGTAAGAATGAGCCCAAAAATGGCATATATCTTCAACAATCGCTCACCAACATGTAGATGAAATTCACGGAGCATCAAATGATCTCTTTCTTTCTGCATCCAATTGCCTCAAATAATGAGGATACAATTTCCAAGCTCGCGTATGCAGAACACATGTAGATATCAGTTCAGCAACATGAATATAAAAGCCCCATCAACCCGCTCCCTCGATACGGCATTAATGACTACCAAAACATACCTCATATGAACAGAAAACAACATTCTAAAGCTCAAAAGCCATCTGAAGAGGTTTGTGACAAGTGCCCGCCATGGATTCTCCACAATACACAAAAAAAGAAATGATAAACGTTTTGGATAAGTTTTTCTCCTCCTCTTAAGGTACTAGCTGTACACACTAGAAGACTTTGGAGCACAACTCGCAAAAAACTTCCAAGGGAACTCCCAGCATGTTTCACTTCGCAGTGAAAACCCAATTCCATGATCGGAAGCATAGAATTGGCATCTAGCTGCTCCTCTTTTGTTGACAAGGTACTAATTTATTTGTTGTAGGATTCAAGTCTCAAGATACAAGTGGTATACAAATAGTAGAGAGCCCACACCAATATACAGTTTTCCGGTAATAAGATCTAGTCATCTATCCTAACAATATCTCATGGGTATGCATAAAAAAAATTAACCAGAAACAAAAACCCAGGCTTTATATGTAGAAAGAACAAATATTTGACACCCCTCCAAAGGCTTTTCTATTTTTCCCTCCAAATTACTCATATAAGAGCCATACAAGCTACATACAAGCTCTACATATTCAGGTAGTCCAGCTGATTACATCCATCTTGTACTGTTGCTGGTATTGCTCATCATATTCCAAACAGATGCAGCACTGTTCATCAGGCAGTATTCTCCTGAACATTTACACAAGAAGAACCAGCTGGTGGTATATCTCTATCCTCAAATTTTCTGAGGGTGAACTCCACTTTGCTGCCATCAAGTGAAAAAAAAGAAAAGAAAAAAGACAACCTTCCTCCAAGTTCAGGAAATTCATACATATTGATGGATGTGGAAACACCATGTTATCTCTATTTAACAGCCAGCGATACAAGGAGTTCATCGAGAATCCCCAGTTCCCCTTCAGTATTTCCAATTTGAAAAAATGAGTACTTTCTTTTCTCTTCTTTGTCCAAGTACAATAAGTACTGCATGAGGACAAGCTCCTAGCTAATTCTTAGTTCCAAATCCCCACTAAATCAAATATCCAGATCCACCACCCACCACCTCCCCGCACCAGCAACACCCACTTCAGCAAGAGCAGCAAACTTATTTTACCAAGCAGCAAACAGCTGGATATCCCTATTTCAAATTTACAGCCAATATCTTGTTACACTTGCTTCTAATACACCTGAACTGAAAGTGTGACCCTTCACTATTGTATGCTGCCCACAGAGGAGGTTGCGGAAACACATATAATAGTACAGAGAACTTGAGATGATGGCAGTGTTAGAAGTCCTGAAAGCATGTCTACAAAGCAATTGGAAGTCGAACCCGAATGACAAAGGGAAGGGTCAAACAATTGGTACTAAGAAACAGCCTTGCTGAGTCTGCTCTTTATTTTATTGCTGAAGTTTCACAGTTGTTTTTATGCCTGAACATCTTTATTTCTATCCATATAATTTTCGCTATGGTTTTGAGTCTCAAAATGTTCACGGTAAAAACAATGAAAAATATTAAATGCTGTCAACCTTGAGCCACTTATCTCGAGGTTTCACATCAAAAATACACTTGATTAAAGATAAAATACACCTAGTTCTCTGAAAGCTAAAAGCTGAAGCTGATCGCTTACTAACTCAATGTGTGGTAGATTTAAGTTAAACAAGGAACTTGACCAATGTAAGAGGTATGTCACTAAATTAACTTTTTACAAGCACAATTTACCTTTATTAGCTGTTTACAAAGGATGAAATGATGTACCAATAAGATATACATGATATAGAACGGAGGACGCAGGACAGCAAAAAACGGGTGGAAGAAAAAAGATTAAAGATATAGACCATGAGCCCCCCAATCAACAAGGGTTACTCGATTAGAAGCTGTAAAGTATTTTTAAGTGGTGATTAATATGTGCGACTTAAGATCTAAATATGCGAAATATGACGTAATGAAAAGCCAGTGGATAAGGTTTCCAGTGATTACTCACAAGCAGCAAGAACTTTTGGATCTCCACCTAGAGGATAAAACTCCAATCCAGCACCCAAGACGAACTCTCTAAAATTGGCATGAGTTGCTAGTCTCACCCTATGACCGTTTTCCTGCGAAAGAAATTTCCACCATCAAGTTATAATATGCCTGTTATTGGACGTCAAAGTTCAATAATAATTGGAGACTCATCGAACAGATGCTATTTTCCTCATATACATTGATATATTTATTGTATCCTGACACGGTAAAAGAAGGATGCATATGTATGAACCAGAAATTGGGTCAGATAAATATAGAGAAGTTATCTCAAACAAATAGAAAGCAAGGATGGTTAAACTTCTAGACGGTTCAAGGTTGCACATTTCCCTGATGTATCTCAAACTCATAGGATGCAAATATGTATGTTTATTAATAAAAGCAGCAATAATTATAGATTGTTGTGCTTATTGAGTAGGACGGCAAGTAAACCTGAAATTTTTTTCCAATGGCGACAAAGGGTTGCACATCTCCCCTTGTACCGACAATGAGCATAACAATTTGTAATGGAGGTAGTTCTGGAATATCAGCTACATCAGTTGCTGCTTCACCTGTGGCTCCATTGTAAACAACTCCAGTGCCAAAATCAAGTTTATCGGGTTTAATATCCCCAGGAACTTCAAATTGCACAGTCCCGTCATCTTGAACAGTGGCAAGCCTATTGAACAATTTGAGCTGCAAAGTTTAGGTTCGTCACAAATTACAAGAAGAGGCACAAATTTCATATAAATAATTTTTGGAAGAAAATGGTCATCAGGTAACAATGATGCTCCATTATTGAACACCAAATTCCTGTTAGATAGTAAAATGCAACTAAGCTAACCCAAGCAATGCCAATGAACTGACAACAATTAAATTCACTTATGGACCAGCCCTTGTAAATGAAAGACGGTGTTGAAAGCTCTAAGAACAGGTGAGAAGATAAGGTAGAAAGGAACGTGAATTTCACAAGACCGCAGTATGTCCGAATTTACCTAGGGTTACCATGAGAAGTGATTAAATATGGTCATGAGAACATCTTTTTTTTTCCTCATTGGGGAGGCTGAAGAACCGGAAATTCCAGCCTCCAAACCAGTAGCCTGACCAGTGCCTAGATACCCAAAATTAAAATAAAAATGATATACTTTAACATACACCTATACAAGCAAAACACAGATGTGGAGCGTTCTGTTCCAGTGCAAAAATTCAATTTGTATATCTTCTACGAACCCAAAGTAGGCCATTAATTAGTGTTAAGCAGTAATTTTCTTTAGGCCGTTCTAGGAATCTAACGTCAGATTCTTAGACAAGCAAACCCCTTCACAGAAGGAAACATGGCATTGTACTTTACTAACAAGATATCAAATGCACCAATCCAAAATGCTTGATATCAATCATATCTTCACAAAGTAGACAGAAGCATCCAGCATGACATGGAAAATCATAACGTGACCTCAGTAGATAAGTATACGCCCAAGGCAAGCTAAAAGGTCTCATTATTGTGATGTTTTCTTCAGACAGAAAGACTAATGAACACATTATTAATTCATGAAAGGAAAAAATGAAGCATCTAACAACAAGATGTCCTGAATTAGATATTGAGAAGAAGCTCTCAACATGTGAGGCTTCTCCAACCCAATCCCTCTGGAAATCTGAAGACAAACACAACAAAGAACATGTACAAAAATTTGTAAAAAAGTGTCATATTAGACCTGCCTTTTTTCTTAAAGGAACTTTCTCATCAAAAAGCTTTGCTGCTAGCAGACCTAGGGCGCGATTGTGGTTTTGTTTGCCTCTCCCAGCTTTAACTAGCTGACTGGTAACAGGTTCCAATGTCTCCACTGGCTTTTCCACATTTGTAGAGCTATGTCCAGTGGTATCCCTGCCAACAGAACCTGGGAATAGCATATTAATTTTGAGCCAACGGTATGAGTAACAAAGTAGCTTAGGACTAGCCATCAAATAGTAAAATATGACAGAGGAAGTGATAAATCAACAATGCCATAATTCCAAGAAACAGTAGGTAACTAGAAGCAGACTTTTGGATTTCTCTCACAGTAGCCAGATAGAAGCGAGAACTATACACAGTAAAATCGCCCAAAGAAAGAACATAGAAGTGCTTCGGAATTTAAGTACCATCAGAAAAATTCAATAACCAATAGTAACTATTAGAAAGGAAAGCTGACTCAATCGTAAAGATGCTAGCCAACGCAGAAGGTGAAGATGAAACGAAGGCAGGTCCCACCGTACAAGCTAATTGATGCATACAAGTTTGATGTGTATTTAACACCACAATTTTGCCAAAAGAGCAGCCACAGAACCAACCCAGTATAGAAGCCCGACTATCTAGGCCAAGAAGCACAAAGATATTTGGTTGGTGATAATAAAATGGACCTAGGCCTTACTCAACCCAAAGCTAGCTCAACTTCCTTAAGACCATATAAAGAGACCAACCAATCCAGCCACCAATGTGGGACTCTAACCACCTATAATAACCCCCCCCCCCAACATAATGGCCTACCAACGGGAACGTTGGCAATATAACATGGGGCCCAAACAATAGGTCTGGCACTAATACCATGAAAGCAAACAATAGTGTGGATGAATTTCCTTGTTCTATTAATCCACTAGGTGTAAGATTATATACAACTACATTGTATCAAAATAAGGTAATAATCAAAGAAAGGAATCCTAAAAACGCTAAATATAATACTATTTACATTACTAATAAACTAGTCTAGGTCCATTATTCTTCACATCCTAACCAAAAGCAAAACAAACAAGTTTTAGTGTAGGCCCTGGGGAGAAGAAAAGGTGCAGATATCAAAATGTTGGCTAAACCTAGGCAACTCAACTTGAAACATTTTGCTCACACTCATTTACTCTTTGACAACATTCACCCAAAGCAGTAATACATACTCAGTCTATCAGAGTTATCCAATACCTATACTAGTGGGAGGTAACCAAAGTTTGTGCAAATTGGCACCCAAAGTTTGTACAAATTGGCTTGAAAACAACCGTCATCAAATACACACATATTATATACTCCATCTGTTCCAATTTATGTGGAGGTGGTTGACCGAGCACGAAGTTAAAGAAGACTTAAAATAAACCTTAGAAATTTGTGTGGCGGTGAATTATCTCATAAATATGTCGTTCTTTAAAACGGAAAAAACTTCACATAAAATGGGAAGGAGGGAGCATATTGATTCAACACAAGTCCAAATGCAAATGACACATAGAACTAATCAAGCGCAAGTGAATGTAAAACAATGCCAGAAATTAAAGCAATACCTGGCACATTAATATTATTATCGTTGTGCATTTCATTCCCATTTAGTTGAGCCTCGTGTATTTCAACTTCGAAATCAACAGGAATATCACAACCCGAATCACCATCAAACCCATTATTCTTTTGCAATGAATCCGCCATTCACAACCCAAGAAAAAGGCAAAACAACAACTGGGTCTCTTTCCTTTTTTGTACTTTAGAAGAGATTAAAGCAGATGGGTTTTTGTTTAGGTGGGGGTACTGTCTATACAAAACTAATTTTCAAAGGCTAAGGTAGATACATTAATGTGCAAGAAAAGAAAGGAACATTTAAATGTTCTGTTATAGAAGAGAAAACATAGTAATAAAATACATGCAGAAAAGAGAAAGAGATGGCGACACGTTGTTCAAAATGTTAGGCCACGTACTACTCCTACTTGGGATTTGTTTGTTTACTTGTCCCCACTCCCCACCCTTTTTCTTCGCTCCGCACTATTTTCCCTTTTGTCTCCCTCTCCGCATTGGTAATTTGGTATTGCCAAACACCAAAATGCAAATTGATACGCCATTTTCAACTAAATTAAAGTTGCTTTGAAACATTTTTACTTTTTAAAATAAAAATAAAAAGCCATTCAATTTTCCACCCAAAAAAAAACAACCAATAGGAATTTGACCTAACAATCAATCCACCACTTTCTAACTATTAATCTAATCATTCCAACATACAAGTCTTAGTTATAACAACTACATGCATAACATGAAAGCCTAATGGCACGGCCTAATCTTCAAATCAGCACTTCGTGCGCCACTTGACAATTTGTCTATAAAGTAACAAATTCAAGTAAGCCTTAAACTTCAAAAGATCGCTAAGAGAATAATAACAAAGAAAGACTAGAGAGATTTGCCAAAAGGAAGTATTGTATTCACTCAAACTTTTCTGGATGCATTTACAAATGAATGCCCCTCTATTTATATTAATCATCCAGGGGCTAATGTGTAAATAATAATTGCATACAAGTCTCTACTATTTACACTTAAGGACCTATTCTAGAAAATTCCATGGACCTAGAATCTTCTAAGGCATTCTTCATATATCCAAGAGGTTCTGGGTTGTTCTATGAGAACACCCCACACTGTTCTAGAGTATTCCACTTCCTTTGGCTTGGTTGGCGCCATCTATGCGCCATGTCACGCCCATGTGGCGTGATGACTTGGCGAGGGTGTCACACTCTCCCCCACCTGATGTTGCGACGACCGCGGCGCAATGCTGCTGCATATACTCGTGGCACTTATCCTTGAATTGCCACAAGTCTTGATATCGCTCCCATGTAGCCTCCTCTGGAGATTGTCCCTTCCAATGCACAAGGAACATGGCTGTCAGTTTTTTTACCCTTCTTGCCTCTCGCCTCATAGTCAATGATGGCTTCAATCTCACGATCTTGTGAGGCAGTGACAGTGATAGGTGCGCGAGTCGTCTGGCCCCGACTCGGGTCTTCCTTGTCTTCATGATACGGCTTCAGCACACTAGCATGGAAGACTGGATGAATCTTCAAGTGTGTAGGCAAGTCTAGCTTGTAAGAAACTTTGCCCACCTTAGCAATGATCTCGAACGGCCCTTCATACTTGCGCACTAAGTTCGAATGCATGTTTCGTAGTGCCTTGAACTGTCTCGGGTTGAACTTAACTAAGACCATGACCCCAGCTTGATACTCCATGGGACGCCTCTTGCGGTCGGCAAACTTCTTCATCTTCCGGGACGCCTTGTCCAAGTAAGACTTAGCAGTGTCAAGCTGCTCTCCAAAGCCCTTAGCCATGTGATATGCTCCCAAGCTCTTACCCTCGAACGCGGCTGGTAAAGAATGAGGAGTTTGAGGCTGTTGGCTGTGGCTAGCTCGAACGGTGTCTTCCCTGTGGACTTGCTCCGCTGCAAATTATATGAGAATTGGGCTACATCCAAGAGCCTCACCCAATCTTTTTGGTGTGCGCTCACAAAGTGTCTCAAGTAGCACTCAAGTAGCGCATTGACTCGTTCCGTCTGGCCATCCGTCTGTGGGTGGAAACTGGTAGAGAAATGCAACTCCGTGCCAAGCATCTCGAATAACTCCTTCCAAAAGTTCCCACTGAAGCGAGGGTCTCGGTCACTGATGATATGCCTTGGCAAGCCCCAATACTTCACAACATTCTTAAAGAATAACTTGGCGGCTTCCTTAGCAGTGCAACTATCTGAGGCCGGCATGAAGGTAGCATACTTAGAAAATCTGTCCACCATGACCATAATAGTACCATATCCGTCGGACTTCGGCAAGCAAGTGATGAAGTCCATGATGACACTTTCCCACGGACGCTCCGCAACAGGTAGTGGCTCCAATAGTCCTTCGGGTGACTGCTACAAGTCTGCACATATGCCTCAATATCGTCTCTCATGCGCGGCCAATAGTATAGTGATTCAACCAAGGCCCTTGTGCGGCGTTGGCCTGGGTGACCGGCCCATAATGTGTCATGGCTCTTCTTCACAATGCACTGCCTAAGGTTCTCATACTTAGGCACATGGACCCTCCGTCTGGTGGTGAGCAATAAGCCATCTACAACCCAAAAGCGCCTTGTCTTGCCCTAAGTGACTAGCTCTAAAAGCTGCTTAGCGACTGGATCATGCTGCATACCCTCCTTTATGGCATCTCGGATGGAAAAACTTGTTGAAGTGATGGCAGCAAGTTCGGCCTTACGACTCAAGGCATCAGCCACAACATTGCCTTTCCCGGGCTTGTATTCAAGCACATAATCAAACTCGGCCAGGAAGTCTTGCCATCTAGCTTGCTTCGGTGTGAGCTTCTTCTGCGACTGGAAGTAGCTAGTGGCCACATTATCGGTCTTGACCACTAACTTCGATCCAAGCAAGTAATGGCGCCAAGTGCGGAGGCAATGCACAATGGCCGTCATCTCCTTCTCTTGCATAGTGTAGCGCCGCTCCGTCTCGTTCAACTTGCGGCTCTCAAAGGCTATGGGGTGTTTGTCTTGCATCAACACACCCCCAATAGCAAAGTCAGACGCATCCGTATGTACTTCGAACATCTTGGTGAAGTCAAGCAATACTAGAACTGGCTCCTCCATCACAACTCTCTTAAGGCATTCAAACGCCTTTTGACATAGCTCCGACAAAACCCACAACTTGTTCTTCTTTAGTAACTCCGTCAAGGGTGCGGCTTTAGCAGAGTATCCACCTATGAAGCGTCAGTATTAGTTGACAAGACCAAGGAAAGATCTCAACTCAGTTACCTTGGTCGGCGGCTCTCGTTCTTGTATGGCACGGACTTTGGCCTTGTCCATCCGCAGCTCTCAATTGCTAAAGACATGCCCCAAGAAGTACACCTTTGATTAAGCAAACTCACACTTCTCCCTTGATGTATAGCTCGTTCTCCCGCAAGACTTGGAAAACTATCCTCAAAATGCTCCACGTGCTCCTCCAAAGTATGGCTATAGATGACAATGTCGTCCAAGTAGACTACCCCGAACTAATCAAGGTAGGGGTGGAAAATCTTGTTCATGAGTGTGCAAAAGGTAGCGGGTGCGTTGGTTAAGCCGAAGGGCATCACCAACCACTCGAAAGCTCCATACTTTGTCACACACGTGGTTTTCGGCTCATCCCCTTCCGCAATGCGAACTTGGTAGTAGCCCTTCCGTAGATCCACATTGGTGAAGTACTTTGCTTGTCCAAGCCTGTCGAACAAATCGACAATGAGAGGGATGGGATACTTATTCTTTACAGTCACCTTGTTGAGCACCCGGTAGTTAATGCATAGCCTCAACGAACCATCTTTCTTCTTCTAGAACAGGACCGGTACGCCATAGGGTGCCTTTGACGGACGAATGTGGCCGACATCAAGCAACCCCTTCAACTGCTTGCGTAGCTCCTCTAACTCAGGTGGTGCCATACGGTATGGAGCATAGGCAGACGGCTTAGCTCTAGGCTCCAACTCGATCTTATGATATACCTCACGCCTAGGTGAAAAGTGTTTCCGCAACTCTTCGGGCATCACGTCCTTGTTCTCTTCGAGCACCTTTTCTATGCATGGTGGTAAGGTCACTACGGCACTATTGTCTTCACTCAAGCTTGCAATGGTTGCCATGAATGTCGGCTCGCCCTACTTCAGTCCTTTCACAAGCTGCATGGCTGACAAGTGTGCATGACTTTGTCCTTGGGGCATCGTAGACATAGGCACCATGCATGACCCTTCTCGCTCCACAACCAAGAGACGTTGTAAGTAAGGATCGATCAAGGTGTGGCACTACCTGAAGAACTCCTGCCCAAGGATGATGTCGAATATGTCCAATGGCGTCACGGTGAAGTTAGTCTTGCCCTTCCAACTGCCCAAGGCGATACTAACTCCGTTGGTTATGCCTCGTACTGGTATTGCTGGGGCATTGACTGTCTTGAAGCGGGTATCAGTCGGGCTCAGCTTCAATCCAAGTCTCTTTGATGCGGTCTCAGTCATGAAATTGGCTTGTGCTCCAGTGTCAACCATGGCGCGGGTAGGCTTGTTGTTGATAGTGATGTCCATGTACTGCGTGCCGTTCTCCTCTGATTTGCTAGTTTTTTCTATGACAGCAGCACATAGTCCAATCATGCCTAGCTGCGTCGTGCCCGAACTCGTCTCTGGATCTTGTGCCTCCCGTTCTTTCTTCTCCCGTATCATGGTACCAAGGGTCTTCAACTCGGGACACTTTGCGAAGCCATGAGGTCCCCCGCACACATAGCATCCACTTCCTTTCTTCTCGGCCTACGCCTTCTTCTCGGCATAATCTTGACGCCCAGATTTCTTGCCATCGGACTTGTGAGCATCGTTTGTCTTGGAATGTTGTTGCTTCTCCTTACCTTTGCCACGATCTCCCCCACCTTTGGCTTGATTACCCTTCGAATCTTTGCCCTTGTTCTTGTCATCCGTCAAAGCGTCAGCCTCGTTGATAGCCTCATCAATGGTAGTGACTTTCCGGCGTTGCAACTCCTTCCTAGCCCAGCCTTGTAACCAGTCCATGAAGTGGAATAGCAAGTCTTCATCGGTAAGGTTTGGGATTTGAAGCATGAGCGTCTGGAACTTTTCAATATAGGCACTGATGCTTCCCGTCTGCTTCAACTCCCTCAGCTTGCACCTTGCTACATATATGACATTGTTGGGGGAAGAAAGCCCTCTTAAACTCGGTCTTGAATTGCTCCCATGTGTCAATGGTACACGAGCCTTTCTTCATGTCGGCCTCCTTCCTCCTCCACCAAAGCATGGCCTTCTCAGAGAGATATGGGATAGCGGCATCAATCTTCTTCTCCTCAGCCTTTACATTGCCATGATTGAAATAGTTCTCCATGTGCCATAGGAAGTTGTCAACCTCTTGCGCGTCACGAACTCCCTTGAACACAGGTGGCTTGGGGATCTCGATCTTCCCCTCCTAGTTAGCACTGGATGCCACAGCCCCTCCAGCATTAAATTCCTCCTCGAGTGCATCGATCTTAGCCTTCATCGCCTCGATAGTGCTCAACACCTCCATGAGCCTGCACTCCAAGGTGTTGATGGTTTCCTTCATATCCAACTCGAATTGCTCGCGTTCCCCAAACTTGTCCTGGATGGCGTCGAACTCGGACAAGGAACAGTTCTCAAAGGTCTCCAGCTTGCCTTCAATCTTCGACATACGTGGTCATGGGCTTCCACAACTAACGTCGCCTCATCCGCCTTCTTAACCCACTCACAACCAGGGGTGAGATATTTTTCATCGTCGCTCATCTCCGTAGCCGATGGTTGGGTGGTGTGGCCTTCACTTCGAGAGGCTTCGGGCAGCACCTCGTCGCCCTTCCTAGCATTCTTCCTCTTCTTGTTCTTCTTCCTGACAGTATCCTAGACGTTGATAAGGGTGCTAGCATTGATATATTCTCCGTTGTGTGCCATTCCCTTAGTAGTAACCTTCGCTCTAATACCACGTTGTCACGACCTAATCTTCAAATTAGCACTCCGTGCGGCACTTGGCGGTTTGTCTACAAAGTAGCAAACTCAAGTAATCCTTAAACTTCAAAAGATCGCTAAGAGAATGATAACAAAGAAAGACTAGAGAGATTTGCCATGTATTCACTCAAACTTTTCTGGATGCCTTTACAAATGAATGTCCTCTCTATTTATACTAATCATCCAAAGGCTAACGTGTAAATAATAATTACATACAAGTCCCTACTATTTACACTTAAGGACCTACTCTAGAAAATTCCATGGACCTAGAATCTTCTAAGGCATTCTTCACATATTCAAGAGGTTCTAGGTTGTTCCATCAGAACACCCCCACACTATTCTAGAGTATTCCACTCCCTTTGGCTTGGTTGGCGCCATCCGTGCGCGAGGTCGCGCCCATGTGGCATGATGACTTGGTGAGAGTGTCACACTAAACATACAAGTCTTAGTAACCACATACCAGTATAGATATCCAAACACAAGCAAGCCTAAATATATGTTAATCAAGTCTAAACATTCAATGCAAATATCACATTAACAGGTTAAACCATTGCATCAAAGCCAGATTATGGATCACCATGAATCGATTGGGTTGAGCTACTATCCCCAAAAGACAACTTGCTTTGACAACATACAAACAATATTTATACCCACTCTGAAGTAGTAATAATGTATAAGTATCATATACGTATTAAAGAAACAAAATAAGCCTAAACTTAGTATATTACCTATGTCCTCTCAATACGTTCCTCAACCCAATCAGTTTTTTATCATCCTTGCTCTTGAGCCTATGTAGCTCCTCAAAGACCGGATGGCGGAGTGATCGGTATGAACAATTGTCTTCGACCCCACCAAATATGACCGGAATTTTTCAAAAGCGAATACAATAGCCAAGAGCTCTTTCTCCGTCACCGTATAATTGAATTGAGCTCTGTTCATTGTCTTACTTGCATAGTAGATGGGATGAAATATCTTGTTCACCCGTTAACCTAGAACGGCCCTCAAAGCCACGTCACTAGCGCCACACATAAGCTCGAACGGAAGCTCCCAATTAGGACTCACAATTATCGGTGTGGTTGTTAACCTCTTCTTCACTTCTTCAAAAGCTTCTAGTCAAGCCTTGTCAAATACGAACTTGGCATCCTTCTCCAAAAGTTTGCACATAGGATTCACAATTTTGGAGAAGTCCTTGATAAAGCAGCGATAAAATTTCGCATGCCCTAAGAAACATCGGACACCCTTCACGGTCATTGGAGGTGGAAGCTTCGAAATCACCTCAATCTTTGCTTGATCTACTTCGATGCCTTTCTTGGAGACTCTGTGTCCCAACAATATGCCTTCTTGCACCAAGAAGAGACATTTTTCCTAATTGAGCACAAGCCTTATTTTTTCGCATCTTTCTATTACTCTCTCCAAGTTTGACAAGCAATCTTCGAATGAATCTCCAACCACCGAGAAATCATCCATGAAAACTTCAAGAAAATTCTCTACCATGTCATGGAAGAGATCTAGCATGCATCTTTGGAACATGGCGGGGGGCATTACAAAGACCAAATGGCATTTTTCAGAATGCGTGGTCTTGTCTTGGTCATTGGCTTCAATGGATAATTGGTTATAGCCGAAGTACCCATCCAAGAAACAATAGTAAGCACGACCTGCCAACCGATCAAGCATTTGATCAATGAATGGTAAAAGAAAATGATCCTTTCTTGTAGGAGTGTTGAGCTTCCGATAATTCATACACACTCTCCACCCAGTTACGGGTCTAGTTGCAATGGACTCTCCCTTTTCATTTAGAATCATCGTCATCCCCCTATTCTTGGGCACGCATTTCACGGGTGACACCCACTTGCTATTAGACAATGGAACTATCACACCCGCATCTAGCCATTTGATGATTTCTTTCTTCACCACTTCTTGCATAGGAGGATTCAACATCCTTTGGTGTTCTACGCTTGGCCTACACCCCTCTTCAAGCACGATTTTATGAGTGCATACCCCCAGATCGATCCCTCTTATATCCTCCAAAGTCCACCCTATAGCTTTAATTCTCCTCTTCACCACTTCAATAAGGTTAGATTCTTGAGTTTTGGTCAAGTGGGATGAAATGATTATGGGTAGAGTGGAGTTGGGACCAAGGAAAGTGTATCTCAAATGGGAAGGTAGGATTTTCAACTTAAGTTTCGGTGGTTCTTCGATGGATGGTTTTGTAGGTGAGGTTTCTCAGTTTTCAAGGTCTAAGCATAGCTTTTTAGGTACATAGGGTTTTGATCCAAAGCCTTCTAATGCCTTTACCACCTCCGCCACTCTCTCTCCATCTTCCACATCCATGTTCCAAATTTTTGCCTCCAATGTGTCTTCTTGACTAGCTAAGACACTCTCCTTTTCCTACTAGAGCATCAACCACGACATCGACATAAGAACAAGTCGCATCATCATCCATTGATTGTTTCAAAGCCTTGCAAATATGAAATACAGCTTTCTTTCCATTGAACCTAAAAGTAAGTTCACCTCTTTCCACATCACAAAGAGCTCTTCCGGTTGCCAAGAATGGTCTCCCAAGAATGATAGATACCTCAAAGTCTACTGGGCAATAAAGAATAACAAAATCCGTCAGGAAGACAAATTTTTCGACCTTCACCAACACATTGTCAATAATCCCATTCGAACTTTTCATTGAACGATCAGCCATTTGTAGGTTCATAGTTGTTGGTCTAGGTGATTTGGTGTCCAATGTCTTATACACCGCATATGGCATTAAGTTGATACTTTCACCAAGGTCACACAAAGCCTTCTTGAAGTGTCTTCCACCAATTGTGCATGGAATGGTAAAAGCCCCGGGGTCTTCCATCTTTTGTGCTATGTGTTTTGACACAATTGCACTCACTTAATGAGTTACCTTGACTGTCTCAAAATCTCCATATGTCTTGTTAGTCACCAAGTCTTCCATGAATTTAGCAATACTGGGCATTTTTCCCAATGCATCAACCAATGGAATGTTGATGGAAGTACTTTCTATCTTCTCCCAAATCTTCTTTGCATGTGATATTTCTCTTTGTTTGTTGCTCTTTTGTGGGAAAAGAAAGGGTATTTTAGGAATGGAGCTTGGGTTGGAAGGGCTTCCTTTGGGTTCTGGAGTATTCTTTGGTTTGGCTATTTGGGTAGTGGTATTTTGGGGGTTAGGCTTTTTAGTGACTTCTTGAACATCATCATCATACTCTTGCACAAACACATCACCTTGCCTCTCCATTTCTTCTTGCACCATCTCCTCTCCAATAGCTTCATTATCATTCCACTCGGCTCGGCACCCACATGATCATCTTGCATTCTCAACTCCGCGTCATCATTACTCTTGGCTTTTGGATCTTCCCATGTCTTGCCACTTCGAGTTTTGATTGCCATCACTTGGTCCTTACCGCCTCTTTTAGGATTCACTACCGTATCACTTGGTAGTGCTCCCTGCAGCCTTTGATTGACTTGATGTGCTAGTTGGCTTATTTGCGACTCAAGCTCCTTGATGGATGTGAAATGTGACGTCATAGTTTGCTTCATCTCTTTCATATCTCCGGAGTACCCTTGTTGATTTTCAAGCACTTGACTCATTATTTCTTCCAATTTTGTAGGAGCTTTCGCTTATTGATCATTTTGTTTGAACGAAGGTCTTGGAGCATACTGTTGAGAAGAACCGACTCCTCTCCCCTTTTGGTTGTTACTCCAATTACTTCTTTCTTGACTCGGCCTCCATTTTCCTTGTTGTTGGTAGGCTTGTTGATATGGTTGCTGGTAGGGTTGTTGATAAGGTCTTTGATAACCACCTTGATCATATCCTCTTTGCCCTTGGTAGTTACCCACATAATTTTCTTCTTCTCCATCTTGCACATGATAGCATTGTTCTGGATAGTATCCTTCTTGCCCATGTTGGAGAAGGGACAAAGGAACACCTCCGGGAGTCACATAACCTATTGGAGCCACTTGATGCCCGGCATTTGTGGTGTGGATGTTCTCTATCTTGTTCAATTTCTTTTTATTGGCTTCTCTATCAGCCTTTGAGTTCTTGTTCATGTATTCCACGGATGTCAATATTCTTGTCATTTTCTCATCTTGAGCTTCAAGTCTTTCCATCATCATTGGACTAATCCCAACTTCTTTTCTCAGATTCTTAGATCTTGATTGCCATTCTTGAGATCTCTTGGTCACTTTGTCTAGAATATCTTTTACTCTTCATATCTCTTGTCCATGATGACACCATCACACAAAGTGTCCAAGGCGGATTGGTTCATCTTGTTTAAACCTTGATAGAAGCTTTGCAACAACATGCTTCCATTGAAGCCATGATTAGGACACCAGAGCAATCCATCTTGGAAAGCCTCCCAAGCCTCGGTCAAAGAATCGGATGCCTCTTGTTCGAACATGTAGATCTTGTCCCTCAATGCCGCTTGCTTTTCTTTTGGTGCAAACTTCCCTAGGAATTGTTTTACTAATTCTTGCCTAGTGAAAATGGAGTTTCTCGGCAACTTGTTCAACTAAACTTTAGCTTTTCCGGTGAGAGAGTAAGGAAACACTCTCAACCTCAATGACTCTTTCGATGCCCTTGCCGACTTGTAGAGATTACAAGTTTGTATAAAATTTCTCAAGTGATCATTTGCGTCTTCACTCTTAGTACCACCAAAGCAACAATGTTGTTCAAGACCTTGAAGAATTACATTTGGAATACTAAAACTAGCATTGCCATGAATAAGATGAGGAACTATGGCACTTGCAAAACAATTCATATCAATTTCTTCTTCGATCTCCTCATCATCTTCATAGTTTTGCATCTCTTGTTGATAGTCCCGAGCACCTCTAGCATACTCTTGATTCTGGTTGACATTGCGAACATTAACTCTATTGACATTGCCCCCTCGGTGGACATTTGCTCTACCTCCACGGCTTAGACCTCGACCCCCTTGGTTTACATCTCGGCCGCCTCGGTTTGCATTTTCTTCCACCCCGATTAGCATTACCTGCACACCTTCATTTTCTCCAAGATTTCCTTCTTCATTTACTTGGACCCCCACATTTGCTTGGACAAACGGGTTGTCGTCTTGAGGGATCACATTCTCAACTTGAGGATCATTATCTTCCTCTTGTATATTATCTTCATCCACTTGTTCGACATGGAATGGATAGCCTTCTTGGTTGAGTTCTATATGGAACTCTTCATCATATTCTTCTTCATAGCCTTGCGGATCCCCATGTTGTTGGTTATAATAATGATTATACTTGGGGTTCCGCAAATTCCGATTAGGATTTCTCCTATAAGACATGTTCACCTACACAAGGTAAAACAAAAAACAAAAGTAAAATGCTAGGACTTGCGAACTAAAAAACTTTGATTAACTAATGCAACTCAATATTGAAACCATAGTTCCCCGACAACGGCGCCAAAATTTGATCCACGCTCAATCCTACACCTTAAATGGTGAGGGGCGGTTGTCAAAGTATAATACCCGATGTGAGTCGGGGTCGATTTCCCAAGGGAACTAGCTTGTCAAGTAAGAGAGTTGCAAGTAGAAATTCAATTGAAGTTTAATGTTGAGTCCTATAGATGGAGTTTGTTTTATGTGACACTACAATTAACTACAAAGCATATAAATTAAGCAAGTAAGTTGATTCGATAATACGAGACTAGGAGTGTAAATGGCTAATAGCAATTTCCAATCAACGGGTATAATTACTTCACATTCACAATGCAAGTATAATTATGGTTGAGTCTTCCTATTATGATCTCTAGAATCCTTCCGGCCTAAAAGAGATCTTTCACTACCCGCTCGTCAAAGCCTTAGTTGAATGCTTAACGCACTACTCAAAGACCCGAGGAAAGGAGACCTCTTCCGAGCGTAACTCCTTTTAGATGGGGTAGTCTATACAAATAACTTATCAACCCAAATCCTCGCCAATTCCACTATTCTACACTAACTAATCTCTCTCGAGTCTTTAATTAGTAAAGTAGACAAGAAATCTCAAATATCATGGATATTGAAATTTTTATGTTATTGTAATGGGGAATTAGATAATTGATACTTGTGTTATGGGTAATGAAATGGAACTACACCCATTGATTTTCTATTGCTATAGCATATTTACACCCCTAGTTATGAATTTAGCTACTCATAATTAGGGTTTGAATCAAAGAAAAAAATATGTAATGGATTCAAATATGGATCTTGAATTGATATAATAATTACGATTCGATAATACAAGTTAAGAAGCTTACAAATTGATGTAATGACCTCTACTTGGCTCTCCAAATCGCCTCCTAGCTCTAGAGTGTATATATAGAATTAGTTTCTGTCAAAACCCTAGCTTTTAGTATTTATACAAGTTCAGAATCCCGAGAATTACGCATCGTTGGATAGTCTCTCACTCAGGCGGAGCGCCTCCTTCTCAGGCGGAGCGCCTTGCCAGTGCTTGTCTTGGGCGGAGCGCCTAATGCCAGGCGGAGCGCCTGGAGAATGTGCATCCTTAGGTAGTGGCTGGCTCAGGCGGAGCGCCTGGACAATGCTTTCTTTGGGTGGAGCGCTTACTTGCTAGGCGGAGCGCCTCAAGCTGTGACAGGATCCTTGATTTTTTTACTCCAATTCTTGCTCTTTTAGCTTCACTTTTCAATCAATGTTCATACCACTCGATATAACCTGAAAGTGAGCAATTCACGACATTAATAACACCAAACGTTGCCTTTGGATTCAAAGACGAAAGCTTAGAATAGTCTTTAAGTTGGTAAAATACCAACTTATCAAGCTACTATCCCCAAAAGACGACTTGCATTTACAACATACAAACAATATTTATATCCACTCTGAAGTAGTAATAATGTATAAGTATCATATACGTATTAAAGAAACAAAATAAGCCTAAAGTTAATATATTACCTATGTCCTCTCAATACGTTCCTCAACCTAATCAATTTTTTATCATCCTTGCTCTTGAGCCTATGTAGCTCCTCAAAGACTTTATCATAAGACACTCCCTCTTTTCGTTTCTTGCCAAAAAATAAGTTGAATAAAATATGATGACATTTTAATCAAGAACAAGTTAATAAAAAACTTACCAATCTCTTTTGATGGATCCCTATACTAACTGAACCACTAGTGTGCAAGGAGCTATTCTTTTCGGAGAGCGCCCTTTACTTTAAATGTTGGAGTATTCCACCACTTATTTAAGTCTAGCCTATACACAATCCATATTCCATGAGGGCTTCTCAGCCTTTTTTTTTTCAATGAAAAAAATGTATCTTTCAAACTATCAATCGTTTTTCTCTTGAAATATCACTCATTTGATGATCATAAAAGGAATGTTGTGAACACTTCAACCGCAAAAAATTACTACCTCATTCATCCAAAAAAAGATGACACAATTTTCTTATTAATACGTACCAAAGTGAATGACACAATTCTAAATATGAAACCAATGTAGCTTCAATTTTACCAATTTAACGTTAATGATATGATTTATAGCCACATAAATATCTATGACTTATTTTAGACCATAAATTTTAAAAATTATATTTTTTTTAAAAATTTTGTCTCATCTCAAACTACGTTATTCTTTTTTTAAACGAATAAAAGATTATATAAAAAAAATGGTAACTAGATAAATAATATAAAAATTATTTTATTTGTATGTGTAAATGTTTACACATGCTAGTATTGACATCAAAAGTACCTCTCCGAGTAGACAAACATCTTTATGAATGCTTTAATAGAGTCTGGCACCACTTAGGTAAATTGTTGTGAGGGTAAAACATGCGTGAAATTAATTAAGATGCGTTAAAAAATAGAATCAATAACGTAAAATTAACAGAAGATTGTTTACCCAGAATTTTTATCTAAAGCTATAATCAGCATTCGAAGATATATTGGGTAAAATTAATACTATCCATATAACCTATGTGGCCGGCACATAGCAACATACAACAACAACAACAACAACAACAACATACCAGTAATATCTCACAAGTGGGGTCTGGAACGGGTAGGGTATATGCAGACCTTATTCCTAGTGGCAAGAGACTAGATCTAAGGATGAAAAGATTGTATACAAGGCGAACAAGAGTTGTCACGGCAACGCGCACATCAACAGCCCCTATCTCTGCTCGAAGACTCAAGAAGAAACCTGGGCAAGTACATCAGTACGAGGAATATTTGTCGATCGTACACTGACAGCAACGTTCATATTTCACAAATGGACAAAACCTTATTCAAGAAGAGGGGCACGTTCCCAAGAATGAATATGGAACCTATGGGGTTAGAATTTACTATAAATACATCTTATTCCATTCTTGTATCATGAATTTTTATTCATTGATTATCATACTACCTTCTATTAGAGACGGTTGCTTCGTAAAAAGGATTAGTAAAACATCAAGTTCTCTTGTGGCTTTCTTGGATCTACATTATTCAATAAATTTACTCTTGCTCTTTACTCTGTGTATTATTTATCTTACTTGTTAATCTCACGACATTAGCTTAAACACACAATTTTTAACCTTAAACCTAGCTCCAAGCCTAAAGACACTTGTAAATCTTAATATAACACATTGATTTTGGCCCATATAAACTGAAACTTAATTGTTATTGTCTAAATTTAATTTTAACACATACAGAAGATCATTCGACGTGCCAATCTCTCTCTCTAAGAATCTCGTTCGGGTGTAAAGACTAGTGTAGACATATCTTCGGATGGGGATGAAGTGGCTCCAATATGCATCCTAAAAATGTTTGAGATTGGATAATGATAGGGATGGAGATGAAGTGGATGATGATGGAGGTGTGGATGAGTGTTTTCCATGCTGACTATTGATAACTAAGGGACCGATATGACAGGTTAGGTGTAGGCTTAATGGGTGGACTTACAAATTTATGGAAGAGAATTCAAAAAATATATAAGGATGTGGCACTTGGATGTTGAACTTGGGACCTAGAGCACTTCTTGAACCCATTTTACCACTACAATAGAAGATATTATCGTATGGGAGGGGTTCAAAAGTGTATATATAACCAAACAAATTTACTTTTTTCCTTACTACACAATATAATTTTCCAGCGAATGGAGTTTACTTGGGCATGCATAGGTCTGGCCCTGTGTAGGCCGGGCTGGGTGCATGCATCGAGTCCATACCATGAGAAGATATAGTATAAACATACACCAAGGTAGTAGGGGCATCAAGAAAAATTCAGGTGGATACGTAGTGTTAACACCCAATTGTCCATCTTATATCTTATCATTCTAAATGGATTATATTTGAGCTAAAAATGCCAAAGATGACTTTTATTGCTTTAGTCACATTAATCACACATTTCCAATGCATTATATCTATATATTTATCCCTACATATGTATATTAACTACCCAATTGTAGACATTTTAAGCAATTCCGTCGTTCCAGGCTATTTCCTAAATACGTACTTCAATTCTAGGCTATTTGCACAGCTACTATCCACGCTAATAGATTTATTAATTATTTGTCGACTAAATATACTGAATATTTATTATTGGTATATAATTTTGCGGTATTTATTTTAAATTAAAATTATATATATTTAATTACCAATTTTTCATTTTTCATGACATTTTTACCTCAATTTATAGCCAATTTACACTCATTTTAATCCACCTAGCTAATCATAGGCTCCCACGTCACCATCCTTGTCCAACATATGCATACACTCAGCAAAGAGCTGCCTACGTGGCAGAGTCCTAGTCGTCCATACCTTGATCCAACAGCTAGGATGAGAAGTTTCCATTTTAACTACACCCCAACCCCCAAACACTAAAAATATTTCATTTTCCCTCACACCACAAAACAAATCCACCCCGCCCCCACCCCCCTCTCCGCTCTCTCCTCTCCTCTCTCCACGAACCCTAATTCCTCTTGACTAGCCATGAATGTGGGTAGAGGTCACAAATACCCTAATGGAAGTAGGGATCGAACACAATGACTTGTACGAGACGGAATTTAGTTGAATGCGTTCGAATTGGCTTGTTCTAATTAGATAATCCTAGTGATTGTAATCGAAACTATTTATAACTAATAGAAAGCAATAAAAGTCTAGATTTAACAAAGAGACTATTATACTAATCTCCCCCTAACCCTATAATCTAATGAGTAGTTATGAGCTTCATCACACTTTAGTCACCCAATGGACCTCGCTCACATATACTCAATTCACCCCTTTCGGTGATGAATCAAGACTATCAACTTTTGCCCTTTTGGTACTAAGAGTTGGTACTTTCAGTGCTAGAAACTAGTCCCAAGTAGGGTATCCTCCTTTCGGTGTTCAACACGTTAACCCAGGATATATGTGACACACTTACCCCCGGTACCCCTTCACTATACTTTCCATTCCTAGAAATACCTTTTCGGTGCAAGTCTAGTACTATAGGACTCATTGAGTTGTACACCTCAAGTTGTAATGGAATCAAAAGTAGTGAAATGAGATATTCCTAAGTGTTTTAAAGCTTATTATACTATATCCATTCGATTATTGGATTAAGGTTTAATTAGTACCCTAGATGGTGATTTAGCTACTCATACTATGTAAAGAATCAAAACTTGTAAGTAATGGATATTGCATTGAAATAAGTAATGGAAAATGATTCTTACAAAGTATGATGTTGTTCTTTACAACCCAAGAAAGATTTACAAGAAATTAATGGTGTTTTCTCTCTATCTTACCTCTCAAGTTATGTAAAGTGAAGAATATTCTTAAAAACCTAAGTCTAGCTATATAGTGTTTGCCTAGACTAATTATAAAAGTTCCACTTGTAGGTTGGGCGCCCTTTTGAATAAGGGTTGAGTTTCTAGAGTTGGACTGGGCAGAAAAGATGGCACCTCTTGGAAAAAGATTGGCGTCCTTTTCTGAAGTTGTATGAGAGGGCGGCCACCCTTTACAATGGGCGACCACTTTTTCTTTTTTTCCAAGAGATGGCGGAGTTCAGCATCAGAATATCATTGCCGCTTCTTCTCAACAACTCTTCCACATTAGTGCAATGGGCTCCCGCCCTTTGGATAGACGGTGTCGATACCCATTTTTCCCCGAACGCGGTTAGAGTTCGAAAAGGGTTCGACTTATTGGAACTCACGGGTAAAGACTTGGAGTCGCCACCAAACATATTTTTTTAACTAGACGTATTAGGGCACCTATTTTGTTTCTAGCCAATTTAAATGTTAACTCCGAAATTTGATCTACGAACCGAAAATTCTGAGTAAGGGTTCAAATTAACCCGAAAGGAAGGTGTCAGGCACCTCTCAGATTCCACCAAGTCTGGTTCCCGGCCGGACTAAATAATTGGGATTCGAATAAAAAATTAAAGTAAAGCAAACAATTTCATTAATATTCTATAATATAAATAATTTGCATAAAAATATAAATATTCATCTTCTCTTATGTCTTCATCCTTCATAAATTTCATCTCGAATGTTCCTTGAAAAAAAAAAACAAAGCGAATAGTTAGTACAAATAAAATAAAATGGGATAAAGTATTGTCCACTCTGGATTTGTCGTCTTTAATAGACTTCATCCAAATATACCTCGCAAAAAGCATAAAAACGAAGTTAGTATTATAATTAATGAATTAAAGCAAAAGCATAATAAGTAATAATAATAATAATAAGAAAGTAATAATAATGATAATAATAATAATAATAGTAATAATAAATATAATAATAATAGTAATAATAAATAATAGTAACGATAATAGTTAAAATGTTAGTAGTAATGAAAATAATGATAAAAAGAATAATAGTAATTATAACAATAATATTAGTAATAAAATGAAAACAAAAGGAAAAAGGAAACTTTTGAAAGTTTAGGCTCGAATTCGGGTGATGGGAGGCTAAGGATAACGTCACGGCTGCAAACACGCCAGCCGGTCGTGTTGCCATGCCAAGTGCGAGTCTTGTTGCCTATCCCATTCATTTTTTCAACATTGTATATGTTATCGTCATCGCCTTTATTGTTTGTTTTCGAGACACGTAAGGGACGGTAAATACGGAACGGGACTTGTATAGGCCTCCAAACGTCATTGGCCTGAGTATAGTATCATGTTCAAATCAATTTCCATGCCTCAATATATGTTCATATATTTTTTCATTAGCTGTGCTGCATAGCAAATACAATAAAATGGGTCAAAGCTTGTGTAACCAAATACTCCAGGCAGGTAACGGATAAAGCCAAAGCTGCACGGTAGCAAAATTAACCAAATTAGCAAGTGGAACTTGAATAAAATAGCCGAAATAGAGGGTATCCAAATCGAATAGAACATCAGTAACAGCGACATCTCATCAACGAGAAGCGCAGATGGAAACCGATGAACCAAAGCAGCATTCAAATGGAGCCATGGCAATGAAAACACGATTCCCAGTCAACATTTGAGACAAAAAGAAAACAGGAGATATTGACACCATCGCCGGCCACAATCTGGCGGCGGCACCATAGTAACGGCGGGATTGAAAGAATAACGCCGTCAATAGCACTCCGATCCCGGCGAGACAAGCAGCAAAACTGATGAGCGACTTCTGGTGGCAGATACCCTGGTGTCGCTGCGACCCTATCTTATGGATATCTCCACCGCGAGCGGTGGTTCTCCCCACCAATTTCTGCAACAATTACTCCCCTGTCGTCGATTTGTAAACCCATGTCCCCGATTTGGTTTTGTAACGATGGAGTGGTGGTGATGGTCTTCACCACTGTTTTGGATTATGAATTCCCTTTCCCCGATCTCTCTCTGTTTCAGATCTGGTATGTCTATGTATAATCAAAGGATGTATTAGCTGTATGGATTTAGAATAAAGGAGATGAAGGGTGTGTGTGGTGTATTTATGGATCTGTGTTGATGTGAGGAAACGATAAAAATGGTGTGTGAGGGAGAGGATATATGTAATGCTCATGTATTGTGTATAATGGTGTCTCCCAGAGAGGAAGATCTAGGGGTCCCCATGTGTGTGTTTATTGTACTGTATATATAACAAATGTGTAGAGGAGAGTACCGTTGGTAATCATCCCAAATTCAGGGATTCTATTAAAAAAAATGGAGAGGAATTAAAAGAGATGAGGGAGAGATTGGGGGATCTGATTATGTGGGGAAGGAAATTTGTTTTGAAATTTTTATTCAAAATAATTAAGATTATGGAAAATGTATTTGAATCTATATCGGGTCTAGGTTCAAAGTGAACGAAATTTGATAAATAGAATAAATAAATAAATAATATAATGAATCTTTGGAAGAGATTTTGAATTCGAAAATGAACGAAAAGCTATTAGAAAATTGGACATGAATACTATAATTAGGCCAGTATTTAATTAAAGGTGCTGAATGAAAATATATACGTATATATAAAAGATGCACATAAGAAAGCAATTGAAATTAAAATTAATTAACTAAGAATAAATAACCACAGATATTTATTAAATGCTATAAATGTGCTAAATTGCACAAACAACTATAATTATGATAAATAGTCTAAATAATGTAAAATTACGTAATATAATCACAATTAGGTACATAATGTATAAGTAGGGGATAACACACGTAAATGAATGCTTCTAATGCAAATTTGCTCAAATAATCAACATTGCACCTTTAAGATAAATATAGCCAATTGTAGGGAAAAGAAGTGACAAAATTGGTTGTCAACAGCTGCCCCTCTTTGCCCGGAGATGATAAAAAAATCTTCGGGCAAAGATAGTTGATGGAGTAGCCAATTTTGTCACGACTGGAAGGCAAATGGTGGAGAGAGGAAAAAAAGAGAGTTTTGGGGGGTGTTTTGGCCGAACCCCAATCTCTGAGTTGTCTACATATCTCGGGTTTCACGAGAATCAGGCCGTGTGTAGTTCTAGAATGGCATGTTGCCTGTATGAGATGTGTATGACGCACGATTTGGGTGTCAAGAGTAAACTTGTCAAAGTATGTGAAGTTTACATTTGAATGTACGTTTTGCCTCTTGGCGAGATAAATGGCTAAAGAATAAAATAGAGACACTATCGAAGGTGAGATAACATCAATAGATCGAGCGTGGGAAAAGAGGCTTATAATCATCCTAATTATGAAAATGTGGTGCACGACACACCCATAAAGAGGAGTTTACACGCACATAGTTTCCACTTCATCTCGATAATCGAGTCATCTTGCCTTCAATATTGTCTTGAACAAACTGGCGAATTTTGAGAAGCGAAACACGATATATGCGCACGATTCAAATAGATGGGCACGATTGAGCACGAAAGTACGCACGATTGACACAGATAGGCTTGAATAGGAAGGAACACAGACTGGCATCCAGTCAGGGATGAAAGGTTAGGTAAATCACTTGTGTGAGTAGGGAACTTTAGCTTTGGGCGCTTTGGAGCTTAGCAAAATAGATAGTCTGCGAGTGTAGTGAAGGCATTGTCTATAGGTTTAGGCTTCTTGAATAGAGTTCCAAAACGGTGCATAGCTTGTACTTGAGGTTTTGCGGTTGCAAAATTTCGTATGGGGTAATGACTTTCGGGAGCAAGTGTACATGTATGTGAAATGGAGCAGGGGTTTGTCAAGGGGTCTGAGAGTGTCCTGCAACAAAAGTAGGATTAATGCAACCAAAGATAATGATAAAGTAAACTCCCCTGTAGAGTTGAACTCTCCTTTGTCATGTAGTTGTCTAGTCTGTTTTCAGGTGTTTTGAGCATTAGGAAATATATGATTCTCCTCTGGGGATATTCATTTAGGTGCATCTTTTCAGTAGATAATTGCTTGTTGCACCAGGCTGTATACCTTGGAACATTGTACCGCTGTTTCCTGCAATAAAGGGTGAGCTTTTGTAAATAATATTTATAAATGTAAAATAGACTTTCCTGTCGTTGGATTGTCAACTGTCATTTGTCGTGGTTTCTTGTTATGAGATGTTTGCCTATTCGTCAGGAATCATAAGTGCCTCTCGTCAAGAGATATTTGTCTGCTCGTCAGAAGCTATTTGCCTGCTCGTCAGGAGCTACTAGGTGCCTCTTGTCAGGAGATATTTGTCTGCTCGCCAGGAGCTACTAAGTGCCTTTCGTCATGAGATATTATCTGCTCGTCAGGAGCTAATTGTCTATCGCGCTGGGCTGTGAACCTTTCGTAATGCCTGCACTCAAAGAAAAATTTTGTGAGTTGTGGGGGAAGGTTTGCTTTGTGCAGTCTTCATCTATTCTGTGCCTTCCTCCTGTAGTATCTTCTTTCATGAATCCTGGGGCCTTGGTCAAACTTTCTTCGGTGAATTCCTAGTTTCTATACTTCGTCTTTCTTGAGATTTTTGAGGGGATCTCAAAAATTTCTGCCCAGTATCAGCTTGCGTCTTTTGGAATTTTTGAGGGGATCCTAAAAAATTCTGCCCCAGTTTATTGCCTTTGATAGATCATCATATCATGGTAGTGCCTGAAAAATAAACAAAAAATACGCGTATGTCCAATTTTAAGGCGGACGAGCCTATTGTAGTGGTGCCTGCAAAAAAAAGTATGTAAATTTGTCCTATTTTAAGCCGGACAGAGCTGATCGTCATATTTTAAGCCTGACGTGGCTAGTCGTCATATTTTAAGCCTAACGAGGCTAGTCGTCATATTCTAAGCCTGACGTGGCTAATCTTCGTATTTTAAGCCTGACGAGGCTAGTCGTCATATTCTAAGCCTGACAAGGCTAGTCGTCATATTTTATGCCTGACGAGGCTAGTTGTCATATTCTAAGCATGACGTGGCTAGTCGTCATATTCTAAGCCTGACGGGGCTAGTCGTCATATTCTAAGCCCGACGAGGGTAATCGTCATATTCTAAGCCTGATGGGGCTAGTCGTCATATTCTATGTCCGACGTGGCTGATCGTCATATTTTAAGCCTGACGTGGCTAATCGTCATATTTTAAGCCTGACGAGGCTAATCGTCATATTTTAAGCCTGACGAGGCTAGTCGTCATATTTTAAGCCTGACGTGGCTGAAGTGCTATCATGTCCGTTGTGATTGCCTGCTAGTCTTGTGTTTGTGCTGAAAGATCTGTTGCCAAAGAAAGATTCGTTAGTCGAAACAAAGTGGTCGCATTGCACTGAACACCAATGTATTGTCTTGAATCTGCATTCGTCTTTTTGGTGTGACCTTGGGTATCTGGATGACTCTAATTATATGGGTACTTGCATACTTAGAGTGAGGTTGGATTTGCCGGATTTGGAAGCTGTCCAAAATTATATTTGTCTTGGGTTGTGTTGGGATGTTTTCATGTTTCGTGCTTCTCTTTTCAAAAATTCATGGAGCTAACTTTGATGGATAGATGTATATAGAAAATGTATTTGTGGTTTAGGAGTTGCGGTTGGTTCTTGTTGTATCATTGTTTTGCCTTCTGAATTTTGTGTTCCAGTGCTGGGTGTTTTCCGGTGTCATGGTATTGAATGTTTGAATAATAGGTGAAGATCTTTGTTGGATCAAAATCAAGAATAAGTCTCTAGGGAATAGTTCATTTGTTGGTTGCAATATTTTTGACTGACCTAAAGGAGTAAAGGTCTGAGGTTTTGTCTTTTCGTCTGTCCTCAGTTGTGTTGGGCCTGATAAGGTTATTGTTGAAAGTCTTGACAGAAGGAGGTTGTTTATCGTGTAAGTCGGGTTTAGTGTGAGGATGTGAGTTTTGCCAGTTTCAGTTGTATGATGATTGGATTTGTTTCTTGCGACTCTTGTGTGGGTATAATACCAGCTGATTTTGGTTCGTTCATACTACAAGTTGTACGGAAGTGGAATTGGGATTATCTGAGTTTTCTTGGTGTCATATGCTGGTGTTTCGAAAGACTTTATTTCAAAAGTAAATGTTATCAGCTTGGCTCACCATTTTGGCTTTCTCTAAATGCAGATTCTTAACCAATCTCGGTGTTTAAATGCAAAGCAACCGTAAATTCGTGAAACTGCGTTAGCACATTAGCAAAGATTTGAAGCAAGTACAATACATAAAGCTTAAGAGTATGCCTAGACCGCAGATGATAGATTAGCACTTGAACTTGGAGATTATAAAAAAGTGTATAAAGATTCCAAGAGATTGCTTGAGTGCTTTATGTAGCAGTCAAGACAAGGATTTTGGTTAAATGATTGATGCTTGCTTAAGCAGGAGATGGGTCTGGTTAGATCTCAATCAAAATTTGACAAATATTTTGGGTAAGGTGTATATATATGACTGAAAAAGAAGTTGGCTTTTGTTGAACACCATGACCTTAGTGCATTTGTCATCCTTTCTTGCGAATTTGTGTGTCATGATGCCCGGGTGTCTTTGAGAGAGATACTCAATGTCTTTCATACTTGTCAACCAACTGCTGCGATTCAATCTTTGCCTCAACTTTTGCTTGCCAGGTAGCTTTTGTTGCTAAGAGACCGATCCCGGTGTATCATGAGATCGCTGCTTCAGTCAAGACCATTTTAGAGGTAAACCATATTGTATTCCTGTAGTTGTTGTCATGAAAATTTATCAAATAAAGCTTTTGACCAAAATCGCTCCAAGAAATCTATCTGCCCTTGTTTTGTATCAAATTAATTCATGGTCTTGTGAGTGTCTCAAATAGCTTTGTATTGAGTTCATCGTCACATCCCACACTTGCTAGTAGGTAGGGGGTGTGCTTCCAATACTCAACAAGAGTTTCTGGCTCCGTCATATAATGGAATCTTTGTCACTGCGCCTTTGCATTCTTTTCCAAATTGAATTAGCCTGCTAATTTGGTTGTTATGCATAAAATTTTGTATCATCAAGCGGGCTTTGATCATTTCTCACTTCCTTATTGCCTTGTGATAATCTTTTGAACGTCTTTTTTGGCCATGAATAAGTGCAAGTTTGGAAACATTTTGGATTGCTTTAAATGTATTACAATATGGACAAGACCAACAAAATGATCCTCAGGTATTGTGTCAAAACGAAGTACTTCGGTAAGTCATGTGTGCCTTTGAGTTTGACCAACAAATCTCTTGCCCTGTTAATTTTCCGCTTTATAGTGCCTGCTATTACAAACTCTTCTTGTTTTGAAAGATCCTTTATAAGTGCACTTTTCTTAACCAAATCTTCTGCCTTGGTATTCAACTTAAGTCAACCTTTTGGATAATAGGTTTTTGAGTTCGTAAGGGATAGGGAATTATCAAGACATGCGAAAGAATTCTGATATCAGGATTTGGGCATAGAGTAGGGAGATGAGGTGCCTTGGTAGGAGATTGGATTTGGGAAGGGATTGAATCAGGTAGAAAGAGACCCAGAGCAATCAAGAAAATTCACGCAATGCACACCTAGCAAATAAAATGTATCCTATGACCGCTTTATGCATGATGATTTGGAAAGCGCTTTGTGCCACATGTATCATTTCATTTGCTACAAAGTGCAGAGTCTAAAAGAGAATATAGCATTTATTTAACATTGATCTTTATTACAATGGTTGATATTGAAACAACGTAAGAGAAGGAAAAGACTAAAAATTGCTAGGAAATTAGATCATGGCCAAGTAAACATCTTTCATGTTGATCCCTTCTCAGAAGATTCTTCTTCTTCAGATGAGTCTTCTTCGACCGAACTTTCCCCTGATGAATCCCCTTGGAAGATGATGTTGTCTGCGTCAGTTAAGAGCCGGGATATGTCGAAGGTGAAGTTTTTCAACATTTCCCAAGCCTTCCTTCCTTTCTCCTCTATTCCTTTGTTAGCCACATAATTCATTCCTTCTCTAGCCCATACACCTATAGACTCTATTCGCTCGGCCAGGAGTTCTGCCTTATTACGCCATTTGTCTTTTTCTTTATTCTTTACTTCGACCAAACTTTTCTTTTTCGCTATTTTCTCTCGTGCCTTTGTCAGTTGTTTGTGTAGCCTCTTGCACTCAGATTCTAATTCATCAGCATTTCTTTTCCTTTTTCTTGTTGCTTTTGGTTGAACTACCTTTGCTATGTCTTTCTTGAGCCAGTCTGGGTAATCTTCATCATAGCCTGCGTCAAACCTGTCTCGTCCAATAGTCTCGAACCCTATTCGATACCTTGCCTTTTAAAGTTCTAATATATTGTCTCTGAATGGTATCATCCCTCAGAAAATATCAGCTTTGAAACTTCTGATGTCTGCAATTTGGGGTACAATCTGCTTTCTCCCTGCTTGTCTAAGTTCCCTTAAAAGAGTGTTTGGGTAAACTCTTCTAAACCCAACCAAGATAAGAAATGAAGCTCCTTCCGATCGTGTGATCACTGTGATGCTGGGAAAGTAGTCAAACATCCATTGTATATTTTTCGGATGTCTACTGAGAAAGCCTGTGGTGCCAGCCTATGGCATTTGTTGGCCGGTCCCACTTCTCGAGAGCATTATCCATGCGGGCGGCATGAGTCAAGATGTAGTTTTCTCTTGGTATTGGATGGAAGGCTTGGTCTATGCTGCTCATCCTTTGCAGATGTTCCATCAACCAAATTTGTAGGAGTAAATTACAACCCTCGAAAAAGCTAGCACCTTTCTTGCACCTTTCTAAAGCTCGGTACATTTCCGCAACAATCATCAGTACCAAAGTGTATTTCTTGTTGAGGTCCTTGAGTAAGGCATCGGAAATTGATACCATGCAAACATCAGCTCGTCCTTTGTGTTGTGGAAACACGATAGTCCCTAAAAAGCTAATGACAAAAGCAAGTACCCTCCGCTCTTGCCAATCTGCCTGGTTAATGCTAAAATAGTCCTCGGATTCTTGAAATGCTTCTCCATACCCAAATTTGATATAGAGGGAAGTCAGAGAAATTCCCGACTGCCTTATACTGTCTGTGCATAACTCGAACTTAAATCCTACCATTTTGAAGAACTCCTCGGGTGCAATGTTCTTTGGCATCAAGACTTCTTCACTTTCGAATGGTAATTGAGTTAACCCGCCAATTTCTTCCAGTAATGGTGTCAACTCTATACTCCCAAAATGAAAAACCGCTCGATCCGCATCCAAATAATGTACTGCTGCTTCTACTATCCCTTTTACTGCAGTGTGCTCCATTAGTGAAACTAGGTTCCCCAACACCACTTTAACTCGGTCTTGTTGATCTATGCTTACGATTCCCCACCAATCTCTTAGCAACTGGGGGACTTCAACGACCATGTCAAATGTTCTAGTGGCCATGATCTTTTAGAAAAGTTGAAGGAAGGAGAAAAAAGGGAAGGAAGATGCCTAAATGGTTGTAAGGAAACGATTAACGTGTGGCACGAGCTTTTGAAAACAATGCAGTATGAAATATGAAGAGAAGTTTCGTTATGGATTGAGAATCTTTTAGACACTTTGGACGAAAGTTGCTAATGGACTTTGGACGAAAGTTGCTAATGGACGATGGCCAGTCTTTATATAATGCCTAAAGGATAAATGCGCATTATGTGTCATCCTGTCTATCAAGCGGTTATTTCTGCTTCAAGTTGGGCCTTTAATGCATTTTCGGTTACCTTTCGCGCGTTTGAATACCATTGAATACAAAATGATTTTAACCGCTTAGGAATAAACAGTCGTTTCTGATTCAAGTTGGGCTTTGATGCCATTTCGGTTACCTTTTGTGCCTTTGAATGGCATTGAATGCGGAATAATTTTCAATAAACAGTCCATATTTGCACGTTCAATTCTTTAAGTATATGCTAATAAATCATGTTTAACACTCTTTGGGGGTCAAAACCCGTTCGGATTGTTTTAATATGTTGGCCTATCGGACCTGAGAACAAGTCGACTAATGACATGTCATGATGCATGATTCCTAACGCCGCTACTAAGGAATAAAGTTAGCTAGACCGAGTTTTATTATCCTCCCAAGCTGACGGCTCGGGAGTAGGAACCTCTCGGACCAAATAGATTCCAAGTCGTCCCCCCCTAAAGGTTTTTGTGAGGGAAGAAGTGGTCGCAACAACTGTATTTTAATGCACGATTTAAAAACTTGTCAGGAGTGGCGGAGAGTATGCGTGATATGCAAAAGTTTAAAAATGTACAAGTTTTTGAAATAAATGCATATGTTTTGTAAAATGATAAACACATATTGAAGTATTTCGTAAATTGATTTTAGAAGGATAAGAACAAAACAAACGCGTTAGTTTCGAAAGATAGGATTAATATAAACTAGACAATATTAAAAATCACGAAAAAGAAAAGATGCACATATTGAAATATTTTACCAACTTTTAAAAGAGAGAAAGACAAATCAAACAAATTAATTTTGAAAAGTAGGCTAATAGAGTTAGGCGATATATTTCCAAAATGAGAAAAGAATTATGAAGTGAAACCTATTTTAAGAAAAAGATTTGGCAAATTTATGAAAATAGTGCACATATCGAAATTTTTTTTAAAATAAATTTTAAAAGGGAAGAACAAACAAGTTAATTCTGGAAAATAGGTTAAAATTTCCGAAAAAGGCAAAAGAATTATGAAGTAAAACTGTTTTAAAGAAAAAGATTTAGAAGATTCGAAAATAACTGAAGTTTAGGACATGTTGTGTTATCCTAAAAGAATCTTCTAAGAGTGGGTTAGTCTAGACAAGGATATGGTTCCTCGCCATCTATGGTGCAACATTCGGGCTGCTTCACCTAGCAGCACGACGCTTGTATTGCTCTCCTGGCGGACAACCAAAGGGTGGGATCGTTTGAAGAGGTTGGTTGTACCACGGACCAACTATACTCCAAACGTCCCTCCTAAAGGGGTTTTATTTTAGAGTGAAACGGCCGCGGGATCCACGTAACCGTTTATGGTATGTGCAAGTGTAAAAATTTTCCAGGAGTGGAGCAAGTGTTAGCAACATAAACAATTACAAAAGAGGATACAACTAAGCAATAATATGGTGCAAAAATTCTAGAATTTAAAAATAACCTTAAACCTGTAAAAAGGAAAGGAAGAAAAAATTAGTATTAAAATAAATGGCAAGAATATAAAGCAATTAAATAATCCCAATTCAAAGTCCGTTATGGTTTGAACCTTGATTTCCCAGCAGAGTCTTCATTCTGTCGACACCCATTTTTCCCCGAACGCGGTTAGAGTTCGAAAATGGTTCGACTTATTGGAACTCACGGGTAAAGATTTGGAATCGCCATCTAACATATTTTTTTAACTAGGCTTATTAGGGTACCTATTTTGTTTCTAGCCAATTTTAATGTTAACTCCGAAATTTGATCTACGAACCGGAAATTCTGAGTAAGGGTTCAAATTAACCCTAAAGGAAGGTGTCAGGCACCTCTCAGATTCCACCAAGTATGTTTCCCGGCTGGACTAAATAATTGGGATTCGAATAAGAAATTAAAGTAAAGCAAACAATTTCACTAATATTCTATAATACAAATAATTTGCATAAAAATATAAATATTCTATCTTTTCTTATGTCTTCATCCTTCATAAATTTCATCTTGAATGTTCCTTGAAAAAAAAAAAGAAAGCGAATAGTTAGTGCAACTAAAATAAAATGGGATAAAGTATTGTCCACTCCGGATGCGTCGTCTTTAATAGACTTCATCCAAATATACCTCGCAAAAAGCATAAAAACGAAGTTAGTATTATAATTAATGAATTAAAGCAAAAGCATAATAAGTAATAATAATAATAAAAAAGTAATAACAATGATAATAATAATAGTAATAATAAATAATAGTAACGATAATAGTTAAAATGTTAGTAGTAATGAAAATAATGATAAAAAGAATTATAGTAATTATAACAATAATATTAGTAATAAAATGAAAACAAAAGGAAAAAGGAAACTTTTGAAAGTTTAGGCTCGGATTCGGGTGATGGGAGGCTAAGGATAACGTCACGGCTGCAAACACGCCGGCCGATCGTGTTGCCATGCCAAGTGCGAGTCTTATTGCCTATCCCATTCATTTTTTCAACATTGTATATGTTATCGTCATCGCCTTTATTGTTTATTTTCGGGACACGTAAGGGACGGTAAATACGAGACGGGACTTGTATAGGCCTCCAAACGTCATTGGCCTGAGTATAATATCATGTTCAAATCAATTTCCAGGCCTCAATATATGTTCATATATTTTTTCATTAGCCGTGCTGCATAGCAAATACAATAAAATGGGTCAAAACTTGTGTAACCAAATACTCCAGTGAAGTTATACTCTCAACATCTGCAAAATTAAAAAGCAGGTAACGGATAAAGCCAAAGCTGCACGGTAGCAAAATTAACCAAATTAGCAAGTGGAACTTGAATAAAATAGCCGAAACAGAGGGTATCCAAATCGAATAGAACATCAGTAACAGCGACATCTCATCAACGAGAAGCGCTGATGGAAACCGATGAACCAAAGCAGCATTCAAACGGAGCCATGGCAATGAAAACACGATTCCCAGTCAACATTTGAGATAAAAAGAAAACAGGAGATATTGACACCATCGCCGGCCACAATCTGGCGGCGGCACCATAGTAACGGCGGGATTGAAAGAATAACGCCGTCAATAGCACTCCGATCCCGGCGAGACAAGCAGCAAAACTGATGAGCGACTTCTGGTGGCAGACACCCCGGTGTCGCTGTGACCCTATCTTATGGATATCTCCACCGCGAGCGGTGGTTCTCCCCACCAGTTTCTGCAACAATTACTCCCCTGTCGTCGATTTGTAAACCCATGTCCCCGATTTGGTTTTGTAACGATGGAGTGGTGGTGATGGTCTTCACCACTGTTTTGGATTATGAATTCCCTTTCCCCGATCTCCCTTTGTTTCAGATCTGGTATGTCTATGTATAATCAAAGGATGTATTGGCTGTGTGGGTTTAGAATAAAGGAGATGAAGGGTGTGTGTGGTGAATTTATGGATCTGTGTTGATGTGAGGAAACGATAAAAATGGTGTGTGAGGGAGAGGATATATGTAATGCTCATGTATTGTGTATAATGGTGTCTCCCAGAGAGGAAGATCTAGGGGTCCCGATGTGTGTGTTTATTATACTGTATATATAACAAATGTGTAGAGGAGAGTGCCGTTGGTAATCATCCCAAATTCAGGGTTCTATTAAAAAAAAATGGAGAGGAATTAAAAGAGATGAGGGAGAGATTTGGGGATCTGATTATGTGGGGAAGGAAATTTGTTTTGAAATTTTTATTCAAAATAATTAAGATTATGGGAAATGTATTTGAATCTATATCGGGTCTAGGTTCAAAGTGAACGAAATTTGATAAATAGAATAAATAAATAAATAATATAATGAATCTTTGGAAGAGATTTTGAATTCGAAAATGAATGAAAAGTTATTAGAAAATTGGACATGAATACTATAATTAGGCCGGTATTTAATTAAAGGTGCTGAATGAAAATATATACGTATATATAAAAGATGCACATAAGAAAGCAATTGAAATTAAAATTAATTAACTAAGAATAAATAACCACAGATATTTATTAAATGCTATAAATGTGCTAAATTGCACAAACAACTATAATTCTGATAAATAGTCTAAATAATGCAAAATTACGTAATATAATCACAATTAGGTACATAATGTATAAGTAGGGGATAACACACGTAAATGCATGCTTCTAATGCAAATTTGCTCAAATAATCAACATTGCACCTTTAAGATAAATATAGTCAATTGTAGAGAAAAGGAGAGACAAAATTGGGTGTCAACAGACGGTCGCCTCATTAATTCTCCAAATCTCCAAATTCCTTCGAGGGGCTGGGCCTTGATGCAACCCGGGTCGTGACTAGACCCTTTACAAGGAGCTAAGTGAAGGAGTTGCAAGAGCTACATGGCATGTTCTCAATACTTGAGCTGCTGGGGCAGATATTAGATGATGCATGACCTGTTTGCAAGCTCATTGCCTCAGAATCAGAATGTGTTCAGCATGATTGCGAAGAAGCTAGAATATGTTCAACGCGATCGCGAGGCCTCAGACGCGATCCCGTAGGAGCCAAGATGAGCTGAAAAGAAATTTCCTTCGTGAGCGCGTGACCTAGGCTGCATTTGCGAAGCACTGATTGATCATAAAGCGCGATCGCGCCACCAATGACGCGATAGCGCTGAGGCAACGACCATAATGTTGTTTTTTTTGTTAATGACTTTGCATTTCAGCCCACTTTTGGAGAAATTAAGGCATTTCATGCCATATTAATAAAGGCAACTATTTAAGCCTCATTATGTTCATTTTCTAGGTTTTAAACTTTTTTGAATATTGATGAATTGTGAGATTTGGCTAAGGCTGCTTAAGCACTTGATTACCTTAGCTTGCAATTGAATATTGATTCAATTGAGGGTTAAATAGTATAGGTACTCTTTGTTTGATGATTAAAGGAGGTGATTAGGCCTCACCTCCTAATTTTTTTCCTTAATCCATTTCAATCAAATTGTGTCTTGCTTTATTTTTTTTAATCTTTTCCTTGTTATTTCAATTCCATAGATTTGGGTTCCTATCAGTTGGTATAAGAGCTTGGATTAGTGTTTGTTCTTACAAACATTGTCTAGGATTTGATTTATCAAATCTGGTTTTTTTTTTTTTAAAAAAAAACCAAAAATTTCAAAAATTGAGTAATAGATTTAGGGTTTCTTTGGATGAAATTTTTGTTAGAAGTTGTTGATTATTGATGCTAGAAGCTGTATTTGGAAGGAATCGAACAACAAACAACGTTTGAGGCATCAATTTGAAGATTTAAGTTTTAGGGTTCTTCAAGTTCTTCAACAGGAGAATGGGGTTTTTATTTTGGGTGTTGATTTTGAAGAATCAAGCATCGAGGTTTGTTAGCGGACTCACAAGGAGCTTACACCTCAAATTTAGAGCAACAATAAGCTGATTTGTGAAGATTCAAGTGAAGAAAATTTCCAAAAACTCAGGTTCTTCATAAACCCAGGCGTACTCATCATGATCGCGCGCATTTAGATGCGATCGTGCAAACCTGACCTGATTACTCTTTGCGATCACGAGCCTATCAATGGAATCGTGCAAGACTGCTGAATCCTTCTTCGTGATCGCGACCAATGTCACGCAATCGCGCAGATATGAAAAATTGCCACTTTACATATTGTTTGAAACAGCCTCTAAACAATTTCAAACCACCAAAACTCCATTCTCATCATCAAATAAATTAAGTTTCTAGATCATAAACAAAATTTCATCTAAATCCAAATTCATTTCGTGCCAATTCGATCCATGCTTCTCTCTTTTTCACTTAGTTGACTTTTCTAAATCCCGTTTGATAGCTTTAATTGTCCGTTCTTTGATATATCAACTCCATTCCACCCTGAGTTGGATTGAATTCGATTATCAAAGATTAGAATTGAGTGCAAAGATAAACTTAATTTGTGCCAAGAGAGGTAAAAGACAAGTGTGGTGAGAACACTTGAGCAAGTAAAAGCCAATCATTGAGTGTAAACATGAGTGAATTGAGGGCAATCAAACGAGCGTAAACACTTAGGGAGTGAATTGGTACCTCTTTCTACTAACGTTGTTTGCTTTGATTGTTTGTAGGTACTATATCTCAAAGAGAAGGCGAGATGAACATGGAAACAAACACCATATTTCAAGCGATCATGGCCCGGTTGGATGGATTCTATAATGAATTCAAAGGGGTCAAGGAAACCGTTGAGGACCTAACTTGCAAGTCTAGGCTCCAAGAAATGGGAAAATAAGTGGTGGAGACACCTCCGACTGCGGGGGTGCGAGGTGATGGTCCTAGTAGGCTTTCTCGTGCTAGTGACCGCTATTCTTAAATGATTGCCCAAGACACCTATTCTCCAAATATCACTCCACAAGCAAAGGATCCTTCTTATGATCCTCCAAAGCATAACCCTCCAAGGCATGACCTTCCAAAGCATGACCCTCCAAGGTATGATCCACCAAGGCGTGAAGGTGTGGTGCACCAACAAATTGGTCATTAATATGATGAAGAATCCTACATTCACTTAATGATTATGATGATGACGACCAATACTTATACTCGGTGGGAGCACAACAAGGAGGTCATAGAGGCCGTGGTGGTCGATTTGGGAGATGTTATCAAGGGAGAGTGTTCTGTGAAGAGAACCACTATGACTATGGTGGTCAAGGGGGAAACCAGAGATATTATGATGAAGATAGAGGATTGAATACCATCAATATCAACCTTCCCACATTCCAAGGAGGTAGTGATCCCGAAGAGTATCTAGAATAGGTTGTCAAACTGGAGAGAATCTTCCAAACCAAGAATGTGCAAGAAGCTACAAAAGTCAAGTATATCATTACTCAGTTTGAAGGCTATGCTTCTACTTGGTGGGAATCTAAGCATAGGCAAAGGGAGACTCATAGGCTATTTGCAGATGGTAGATGGATAGTATTGAAGGAAATAATGGAAGATCTGTTTCTAAAAGAGAGATTTCCCAACAAGAGAACAAGCAAGTTGATTCCAAGAGGTGGTGACCCTTTTCAAGTCCTTGAGCGCCTCAATGACAATGCCTACAAGATTGATTTTCATAGTGACTATCAAGTGCACAATACATTCAATATGTGCGACTTGTCCTCTTTCGAGATAGATGATCAAACTAATTCGTGGTCGAATTCTTTTCAAGAAGGGGAGAATGATGCAACCCGAATCGTGACAAGACTCTTTACAAGGAGCCAAGCGGAGGAGTTGCAAGATCTACATGGCATGTTCTCAAAACTGGAGCTGTTGGGGTAGATATTGGATGATGCGGGACCTGTTTGCAAACTCACTACCTCAAAATCAAAATTTGTTAAGCGTGATCGCGAAGAAGCCAGAAGATGTTCAACTTGATCGCAAGGCCTCAGATGAATCGCGTAGGAGCCAAGATGAGCTGAAAAGAAATTCCCTTCGCGAGCGCGCGACATAGGCCGCGTTCGTGAAGCACTGGTTGATCATAAAGCGCGATCGCGCCACTAATGACGCGATATCACTGAGGCAACGACCAAAATGCTGTTTTTTGGTTAATGAATTTTCATTTCAGCCCACTTTAGGGGGCAATTAAGGCATTTCATGCCATATTAGGAGAGGCCACTATTTAATCCTCATTATGTTCATTTTCTAGATTTTAGACTTTGTTGAATATTGGTGAATTGTTAGATTTGGCTAAGCTTGTTGCTTAAGCACTTAATTACCTTAGCTTGCAATTGAATATTAATTCAATTGAAGGTTAAATAGTAAAGGTATTCTTTGTTTGATGACTAAAGGGGATGATTAGGCCTCACCTCCTAATTTGAATCCTTAATCCATTTCAATCAAATTGTGTCTTGCTTTATTTTTTTATCTTTTCCTTGTTATTTCAATTCCATAGATTTAGGTTCATATCACCTATTAAGTCACCCAATTGAAACTCAACATGGTTTTCACATTCATGGAAAGGCCGGTCTCCCTAAGCATGGGCGGCCGCCATTTCGATGTTTCTGCAGCTTCTTGAACTTGATCACTTTCTTGGGCATGTCTTGCTCTTTTTGGTCTCTTATCTTTCCATTTGGCTCTAACACCATAAACTAAGCAAAACACATCAATCTTTCCTAAGGATTTGTTACTTTTAGACTTACAAAAAGTTTAAGCAAATTAAAATAAGAAAAATGCTCGCGCATCACCGCTTCCTTTTCTGCCACTTCCGACCATATCCACCAGCGAAACACTTTGAAATTTATACTATCTGAGTCCTCTCAATGTCCGCTACAAAACCCTTCCATTGATTTCATATAAAGAAGAGGTCCAAATTTCAAGTCTTTTGCACGGTAATCGAAAATGGAGAAATCCAGTAAGGTTTCAAACCGAAAAACTAATATGGAATACAAACAAGCAGAAGCAAGGGGAATCCAGACACAAACATACAAAAGCAAGACAAAACGGGTCAAAGCTGATGTGATTCAATTCAAGTTTCAAATGGGTACACTCGCTCTTTATGTTTAAATTTTCCTAGGTGATTCCTATATGTTAAGCTGATTACTTGACTTGATTCATGACATAATTAGCATTATACGTTATGATTATTATTGAAATAGGAGTGAAAGCGTAATACGATCGGACTTTAACTTAGATTAATTTTATGTGCTCAATTTTGAAGTTTAGCAAGCTTAGTATAGTGAAAACAGTCGTCTTGTTTGATTGATTTAATTTCTAGACGATAAGTAAATTCCTTGAATGAAGATTAGTTAAGTGTGATCATTTTCTTTTCCATGTTTGATAGCTTGAATATCGGCATGTTATTTGAATGTCAAAATTCTTTTAAAATAAGTATATTTAAGTTTCTATGCAATCTAAATCTGTACCTAAGCTTTCTTGAATGTACTTAGCTGAAATACATGATTAAATACAAGGCAGACAAGATATTTCACTAGAGGTATACACTTAGTATATTTGAACTTTCAAATTTGTTAGAGTTGTTTTAGGAGAAAATAGCTTAAAGTCAGCCGTGTGAATGTGTGATTATGAGTTATTAGTTTGAAAGATTTGTTTTAGGAGCCTTGTAAAAGAAAAGTTTTTATTTTATTTATGCTATTTTGATTTTCGAAAATCAACTGAATTTGTATAAGGAAGTACAAATAAACATGATTTCCCTTGATTTTATTGATTGGCAAAACAAATTTTCCATTTCCTTCTTTAACACTACAGATTTTCTGTATTCTTTTGACAGTTAGTGATTAGAATTTAGATCACCCCCAACTACAACTATAAAACCGGTCCATCCTCGCTCTTATTTCACATGCTGAAAACTTTGAAAACAATAAGCAACTTCTCTCTTTTCTGTGAAGCAAAGTAAAAGGCTTTTTGTTAGTTTCTTGCTCTACTAGTTTTACGCAAACGCTTTGGGGTTCTCTTACCTCCTCGAACTGCTCAATCTCTTACCTATCTTTATTGTCTTTTACCAAGGTATAAAATATGAAACTGAGAGAATGTGACTCTTAACTTGAAGCTTACTCTTGTTCACTGCATTTAACTTATTCTTGTCTGGAAATATGTGTGATTAGTTGGCAAAGTTTGGCGCTTCACTAACCTTTTCTATTTAGCATATGTTGGATAGCCATAAAGGCTAACCCTAATCTTTCATCATCTAAAACTAGAAGCTGTAATTCAGAACATGGTTATTTTGTAAGATAGGAGTTTGAGCTCATATCAATTCGTAAGAAATAGAATCTCAATTTTTTTTTGAATAAGCAAAGGCTATTTTAAAATCATGTCTCAATTGAGAGATATTTCTGCAAAGCTGAAACTGTCCAATTTTAAACTTGAGGCCTGATTTTCTGTAAAATCATAACAAAACTGATTTTTTTTTTTACAAAAGTTAAACATCTTCTACACACTAATTAATAGTGTGGAAGGGAAAGTAAAGGTTTTGGGGGTCCATCCATTACACTTATAATCTATATATATATATATATATATATATATATGTATATATATATATATATATATATATATGTGTGTGTGTGTGTGTGTGTGTGTGTGTGTGTGTGTGTGTACGATTATTTTTGAAAAATATCAATATAACCAAATTTATGAAATTGTGTGTGTTTTATACTATGATTGGCATAAGGGTCTTTAATTAAATATGTCATTTTTACAAAAACTTCTATGCTTATTAAAGTATTTTGTTACACAACGGTGAGAAAAACTAATAAGGATAAGAGTAATGTGTATAAGCATAGTCACGTTCTGCAATTGATAGTTCACAGGGTGCTTGACGTTACTGAGATACCGAGGGGGGAATTTCCTTTCAAGTATCTTGGTGTGCCTATCTATTATTGTAGGAGGAAAAATTGTCACTACATTGAATTGGTGGAGAAGGTGCAGAAAAAGCTTGACTCCTGGACTGGTAAATTACTTTCCGTAGGTGGACATGCAGCTCTGATTTCCTCAGTGCTTCAGAGTATGCCTATTCACTTGTTATCTGCCTGTGACCTCCCTGTTGGGGTGGTAGCTCAGCTTCACAGGATGTTTGCTAAGTTTTTCTGGAGCAATTTTGTGGGTCAGGATAGCAAGCACTGGGCTTCTTGGACGACTTTGTGTCATCCTCTGAATGAAGGTGGAGTTTGCTTTAGGAGCTTATATGATATCTTCAAGGCATTATTCGCAAAGCTGTGGTGGAATTTTCGTACCAAGCAGTCTTTACGGAGGGATTATATGAGCAACAAATGCTTGAAAAAGCATCATTCCGTGGTGGTGCCATGGAAGAAGGGGACTTACGCATGGAAGAAAATGTTCCAGAGCAGGCCTGAGATGGATTATGAGATATTTTGGCAGCTGAAAAGGGGCAATTCTTATTTCTGGCTTAATAACTGGACTGAACTTGGTCTGTTGTATCATGCAGTTCCTCGTGCGTTTGCATATGATGAGACTGTTGTGTGTGTCTGTGAAGTTTCTGAGGGTGGAGTATGGCTGTAACAACGCCTCGGAGAGCTATTGTTTGAAGACATTGCTGAGCACGTGATTCAGAATGTCAAACCTCCTACTTGTCCTGAACAGAGGGACATGCCTTTTTGGATGTTGGAGTCTTGGGGAACATTTTCAGTCCGGTCAACTTACCATTTGGTTTGGCAAAGGAAGAAGTCAAGTGATTTTTACAAGCACATTTGGATCAAAGGTATTCCGTTTAAAATGTCATTTTTCTTATGGAGGTTTTGGAAATTTAAATTTCCCTTAGATGATATGCTGAAGATGTGGAGAATTCAATTACCCTCTAGGTGTCATTGTTGTGTGAACCCTAATGTGGAGACTGTTTCACATCTGTTTCTGAGTGCACCTGTAGCACGTTATGTCTGGAAATATTTTGGAGGGCCTGCAGGTCTTAATTTTGATGGGTTGCACTTGACACAACTTATAAATTTGTGGTGGGATGCTCCCGGTAGCCCGGTCCTGAGGTTGATTCACCATGTTATTCCTATTTTTATCTTGTAGGAGTTGTGAAAACTGAGGAATAATTTGAGGCATGGTGGGTCGAGCTCAGCTCATAGGTTGGTGTATCTTGTCACTCAGCATATTATTATGTTGCTGAGAGTTCGCAGGTGGAACTTTCAATATGCGCCTAGTAGGTGGGAGTATTTGTTGCCGGTGTTAAGGGATTATACGCCTAAACTTGTAATGACAAAGGTTGCTTGGAGTCTGCCTCAGGTGGGATGGATCAAATGTAATACAGATGGAGCTTCTAGAGGTAATCTAGGTGTTAGTTCTTGGGTTGTTTGTGTTCGGGACGACGGGGGAATATTGTTTGTGCTTGTGCTAAGGAGATGGAGGATTGCATGACCACGAATACTCAAGCGGAGGCAACTACAATTCTTATGGCCTTGAGGTATGTGGCTTCTACTTCTTATTCACAAGTTATTGTTGAAACGAACTCAATGTCGCTCAAGAATGTGGTGACTAAGACTTGGGAGGTACCTTGGCAAATTGGATAAATAATGGAGGAAATTTGGAGTTTGATAGAAGGCATATAGGTAGTGGTGATGCATGTGTTTAGAGAAGGAAATAAATTAGCGGATCACTTGGTAAACTTGGTGATTGATCAAGGAGATGTCAAGATGAATTCGTTTCATGAGTTGGATAGTATGGGAAGGAGTTTGGTGAATGGTGATAAGTATAATGAGCCTTACATTCGCACTAGGCCGAGGATGAATGTTTAGAAACAAGGGAGATGGAATTTTTCTTCATGTTCGAATCTATGTAGAGGAGAGCATGAAGGCTTTACTACTAACTTTGTTTTCTTTTTTGCAGATACATTCATAGCTTTAAACTCATGGTGGAATTTCTTCATTCTAATTTGTATCATTGTGTGTTTGGTTCATTGTTTCAAGATTGGATTGAGCTTTGGAGAATGCGTTGTTTGATGTTGATAGATTTTAGAAACTAGGCAGCAAAGGTATGTACTCAACGAGAGGGTCAGTGAGCTGCTCATTATATGGTTCATGCAAGGAGCGGGCAGAATTTTACTCACCTCAACGAGCGAGGTTGGCGAGCAAAGATTAGGAACGGATGAGGGCAGCTTCATGTGGGCAGAACTTTAGCTCGCTCAATGAGCATACTCAGTGAGCAAATATGGGAGCATGTATTAAACGCGGGCAGATTTTTGGTGAGGCTAGCGAGCGAGGCGAGCGAGCGCCTATGCTTCTCCTTGGAAGCGGCCACCAACTTGCTCAACTCAACGAGCGGCTGGCGTGAGCTTCAAAGAGGCGCGGGCAGATTTCCTTCTCCCTCAATGAGCTCTTTAACGAGCGATCTTGAAGGAAAAATCACTACATGCTTTGGTCCTAATCTTGGAGGATTCATTATGGATGCTATTCAACTAAATCATGGATGCATTTCAATCTCATCACTTAGGATGTTGATAGCATTAATCAAGTACTTAGTTATACACTTCATCATTTTTTTCATACACATTATTTTTAAGTACTGTGGTAAAATATGTAAAGCAAATTATCATAGCATTAAACTTGCTTCAATTGGTGGTGTTAGCATTGTATGATGCTCAACCCAATGAGGTGAATGCAATGCTTGGTCATGTTGCTATCTTACCATTTCATGATTGTAAAAAAAAAAGTATTTTCTTATATGTATATGTTTAAGGTATTTTTTATACACACACACATACTTTATTTTAAAACTCTACTTTTGACGTATTTTACACGACCCTACAACAATACATATACACTATTTGACACTTGATAATTAATTTTAAAATATCATAAAAATGGCTAACATCCCTTTTAACACAATTGTCCTTGTCCCTATGTTTTGAAATGTTGTATATTTAAGGAATCTATAAGTTGTATTAATATTGCTTTGAAAACCTGACAAAAATCTAAAATTTGTAGAAATGACCCGAATTGAGTCATTATTGAGATTTTAGCCCCTTGATAAATAAAAGACAAAATTGGAGTTAAAATTGCAATCAAGAAGTGGCTTTGGAGCGTTTATGCAAAGCTTAAAGTGTTAGAAAATTTGCGCACAATAGTAAGTTAAATTTTAAGCTTAAATTGGCGTGAAATGTTCCTAATTTAGTCATAGTTTGGTATTTAGCCTGATTTTTGGGGGATACAATTCTTTAAGTTGAGATTGAACCATTAGTCCATAGTCTAGTTCATATTTTATTTCTCGGCCTAATCTAAGCTTAGTTTGACCTTTCTTGCGTAATTAGGCCTATTTTGCATGATTAGCGTATACTTTGGCCTATAATCCCATAAATACAAATCCGGACGGGAACCACCTTTCGTGGGACTTGAAAAATGCCTAATAACTTCTTCTCAGGTCATAAGGACTTTTTACCCTCAATATCTCTTAGCGAAGACCTACCAGGAGTTAATTCAGCAACTTAGACACAATGTAGGTGCCCTAATCACCTAGTTCCAAAATATGTTACGTGATGACTCTAAAACCAACTCCTAACGAGTCATCTTGTCAAACCAGACATTCGAACTTAATCAAGCTCGAAAAATAGGGTGCGACATATAGAATGTTGAGAAGTAGGAAGCACATGTAGAATGGATGAAGAAAAAGTATGACATGCCATTGGAGAGGTAGTGTGACTTCTCGATGGGGGATAGTATGACTCGTAGTGTCGAGAAGTTATTGTCCCCCTTAAATTTGGCCTTCCTCTAGATTTCATCTTTATAATATAAAAACAACATAAACAACTAGATAAGTTAATCAAGAATACTCATGTAGCGACCTTTACTTTAGGCTATAAAATGATTAAGGAAAAACATAAAAAACCAACATGTCAACCATATTTGCTTGCTTCATTTTCATCAATAATTTTTTCCTCTTCAATTGCTTCATTTTCATCTACAAATGCTTCCTCTTTGCTTGTTTCATTTCATTGAAAATTTCGTCCTCCTCGTTTTTCTTATGCCTATTTCACTGTTGTATAATATGAGAAATATTTTTATTGGCGGGTCCTTTTATTGCTTTTACCTTATGCCTATTTTGACGTAAAGGATTAGTACACATTGGCATGCATCTAGTAGGAATTGAACCTATGAATTCGCCAATATGAGTTTGACTATAGGATCGAATTCCCTTTTCAAGAATCTGGTCTTCCCATACCATATCATGTCTCATATGTGTGGAACCTATACAGTCTTTGTAATTTCATGATATACCCATGAATTAACTAGCTCTTATTTGGAAGGCTGCAATTTCTTAACTACCACAGTTAGTATTACTACTACTACTACTACTACTACTACTACTACTACTACTACTACTACTACTACTACTACTACTTCTTCTATTGATGTTGCTGCTGATGCTGCTGCTGCTACTGCTACTGCTACTACTGTTGCTACTACTGCTACTAGCAAAAGCGACTCTCGGGAGTCATATTGATTGGTTGAAAAACCTAAAAAAAAAAAATTGTTTTGGGAGAGGCGATACCCTTTGGTACCAGATTCAAGGGATTAGTGCACCTTTCACAATAACATAAGAAAATTCCTTTGTAAATAAAAAATGTATTCAAGGCCGTGAGAAATATTTTTCCCACCCATATATTTGTATCTTCATGAACATCATATCGCGCCGTGCTGAGCACGAGCTTGATCTCATATAGTTTCCCTAGTTATTATTTTCCAATACATTTTTTCTCTATTTCATCATTTTGGGTGAGGGATACGTGGGGGAGGTTATGACTCTAATTCATCAATTAGAGTAATACCACTTTGTTCATCTGAAAAGCAACCAATTAAGGTTAATTAATTTTATCCTACGTTGAACAGGCTTTTATTTAAGTTTTTCTTAGGAACTTTGCTTTTGATACCTAAAAATAACTAAATAATAGTGTGCTTTGTGATAATTTTTAAGTCTTAAAGTAAACTATTGAGAGTCAAATTGATATATTTCTACTTGGTTTCAGGTTTTGGTGACATTTTGAAGAAATGTGGAACCAAAGAGCTAAACACAAGTCAAGAAGACTAAATGAAGAAGAAGTAGGGCAATGTGGCTGCCTAACATGTAAAGGGCAATAATCCATGGTGATTTATACGGCCGCCCTTGTGCCACAAGCCAAAGCAGAATGTTGGAGACCAAAAGAAGGCGACTCACTTTAAGTCCAGGTACCCCACATCTAAAGAACAAGTGGTCGCCCTTGATGAACAAGCGGCTGCCCAATTTGGAGAAAGAAGAATATGCAGCCACCCATTGCTGATGCACACCACCTTCCCTGCAAAGTAAAAAAGAAGAGCTCATCAACATTTAAAAGGGCAGCCTCCTTATGCAATTAGACGGCCGCCCATGGCCAAAAAGGGTAGTTTCGGGATTTGTACAATAAAATATTTTCTACCATTAAGGTTATCCTTTAACTTGTTGAGCAGCCCAAAGCATAGTATTGACTTCTTTGGCAGGTTTCATAATTTTAAAGGACAAGATTCACTCATGTTGTGAGAATTCTTTATATTAATGTCCATAATGATTTTGTCTATATTCTAGGTCGTTCTCCTTTAAATTTCATGAGTAGCTAAATCCTTAGGTAGGGTTGTAATCAAAGCTTAGTTCTTTAACTTAATGGGTTTAATGTGTTAAGCCTTAAACTAGTTGATAATATCCCATTTCACCACCTTCAATCTAACAACATAACAACTTGTTTTGTACATAATGCAAGCGGAAGTAAATAAGATAAAAGCAAGACACAAACTCAACTTTATCCAAATAATACCAAGGAACTAGTCTTGATACCTTTTGAATGAAAAGTGAACAAGCACATATACTATGTAACGAGCCTCAAGTATACGAATGATTCTTGCAAACCGAATGATAAAAAAAGAAAAGGTTCAATTGAATTCCACCAAATGAATAAGTTCCACAAGTTCCCACACAGGGTTTCTCTTAACAAGAGAGCAAACATAAGCTTAAGGTTCAATATCAAAGATTAGGTAATGAAAATAAGCTACTAGTGAGGTTTATATAGTAAAGCCCATGGTTAGGTTAGAAATAGGCCACAAGTCGGCCCAAAAATAAGGCCACGCAGGGCCGAAATAAAGTGTCTTGGCTTGGGCACTCTCAGTCTCGAGCACAGGCTTCAGCACATCGGACGCTCACTGCTTGGCGCCAGTAATCATGATTCAGGCGCTCTCCACCTCGGGATCAAGCTTGCATATTGATCTTCCACAGCTGGTGCCTAGCTACACAGCCTCCAAGTCGTTTCCTCCCGGCCACACTAAGTGAACATACACATCGTGTAGATCCTTAGCTTGACTTCGTGTGACCGGTCTTAATGGCAGGAATACATCTTTAGCTGCACAGACATGGGTTGAATCATCCTCCCTTTCTTGAGAAGATCTCATCCCCAAAATCATACCATCATCTAACTCCGGCACTCGTCCTACGATACAAGGAGTCAAGTCAGCAATATTAAAGGTGTTGCACACGTTATACTCACCTGGGAGGTTGATCACATAAGTATTTTTGTTGATCTTGTGCAACACTTGGAATAAACCATCCCCTCTCGATGCCAACTTTCCTTTCCTTTGGTTCAGTAACCTCTCCTTTCGGAAGTGTACCAAACCCAATCTCTTTTCCTTAACTCAACTTTTTGTGCCCCTTGTTCTTCTTTGATGCCATCTTTGCACATATGCTTCCTCAAGATTTTTCCTAACTTTAGCATGGATCTTGAGCAAAGCAGTAGCTCGGCATGTACCTTCACAATCAACAACGACATCTCGAGGCAACATGCTTAAAATCGAGTGGAATTAAAGGGTTAAAGCCATACATACACTCAAACTGAGTCATCCGATCATTCTATGCACGGTACGGTTATATGAATATTCCATTACGGGCAAACGATTGACCCTAAGTCCCGGCCTTACATTTGGTCATAACTCGAAGCAGCGCTCTCAAGGTTCAGTTGACTATCTCAGTCTGTCCATCCGTTTGGGGATGATGAGACGTCGAGAATAATAGTTTGGTGCCCCCACAAGCATTTCCAAAAATGACTTCAAGAACTTAGAGTCTGGGTCACTCACAATGGTAGAAGGCACACCATGAAATTTCAACACATGAGTAATAAATAAATTAGCAACATGTTGTGCATCATCACATTTCTTGCACGGGATAAAGTGACCCATTTTGGAAAATTGATCCACCAAGACAAAGATGCTATCATGTCCACCCCTACACCGTGGAAATCCCATCACAAAATCCATTGATATATTAACCCACGGGCTAATAGGGACGAGTAATGGAGTATACAAACCATGAGGACTAGACCCAGACTTAGCGGCATTGCAAAATTTCTCCACATCTCGTCGCATCTTCGGCCAGTGGAACTGCTCTGATAGAATTCCAAGAGTTATATCCACTCCGAGTGACCCATTAAGCTCCCAGAGTGAGCTTCTCAGACCAAAATTTCTCTCCAAGATGACACGGGCACACACACTCTTCATTTTTTGAAGAGATAGCCATCACGCCATTGATATTTGTCCACTCTCCCGCCACTAATTATAGAATCATAGATGTTTTTGAGTTTAGGGTCATGTTCATACACCGACTTGATGCTCTTGAAACCCATAAGCCTCGAAGCTAGAGCGGTCTCTAAGGCAAACTTTCTTGAAAGCGCATCAGCCTCAACATTTTTCTTTCCCTTTTTGTAATAAATTACATAGGGAAAATTCTCAATAAATTTCACCCACTTGGCATGCCTCTGATTCAACTTCTCTTAGCCCCCGAGATGTTTCAAGGACTCATGGTCACTCTTAATCACAAACTCTCTCAGCCGCAGATAATGTTGCCAATGAGCCAATGCTCTCACTAAGGCGTACAACTCATTGTGATACATAGAGTAATTAAATATTGCACCATTAAGCTTCTCAATAAAATAAGTGATCGGCTTCCCATCTTGCATTAGCAATCCTCCTATCCCGACCACGGAAGCACCACATTCTGCCTCGAAGGCTTAACTAAAGTCGGGTAGTTGCAACAATGGGGATGAACTAAGCCTCTGCTTCAACTCTTGAAAAACCCTCTCTTGGGACTCTCCCTATACAAACGGTTGGTCTTTCCTAACCAGCTCGTTCAGGGGTGTTGCGACGGTGCTAAGTCACAGAAAAAACCTCTTATAAAAACTAGCTAACCCATGGAAACTACGAAAAAAAGACACCGAAGTAGGGGTAGGCCAATCTTTGATAGCCTCAACTTTTGGTTCGTCAACCTCAACACCATTAACATTCATAACAAACCCAAGAAACACAACATGTAAAACACAAAAACCACACTTTTTGAAATTAGCGTACAACTTTTCAGTTCTTAAAACATAAAAGCACAAGCCTTAAGTGTTCTACATGTTCATCCACAAATTTACTATAAACGAGTATGTCATCGAAATACACAACAACAAACTTATTTATAAAAGGTTTAAGCACATGGTTCATCAATCTTATGAATGTGCTCGGTGCATTGAAGAGACCGAAAGACATCACTAACCATTCATACAGACCGAATTTGGTCTTGAATGCAGTCTTCCACTCATCACCCGATTTTATTCGGATTTGGTGATAACCGGACCCGAAGTTCAATCTTTGAAAAGCAATATGAACCACTCAATTCATCAAGCATGTCATCTGATCGAGATATAGGATGATGATATTTTACCGTTATTGACTACCCAGCAATCAACATACATTCGCCGCAATTTATCTTTCTTCGGCACAAGTATGACCGGAACGGCACACTGAATCAAGCTCTTACGAACCAGTCCTTTGTTTAGAAATTCATCCACCTGCCGTTGGAGCTCTTTGGTGTCTTCGAGATTACACCTAGGCTGGTTTGTACGGGATTTGAGACCCCGGGACGAAATCAATTTTGTGCTTGATCCTCGCAATAGAGGCAATCCACCTGGAATTTCTTTAGGAAACATGTCCCCTAATTCCTGCAAAAATATTTTGAATTAGACTAGGCAAAGGGTTATCATTAGTGAAATCATCATTAGAGCTCCAAAGATACCCTTGTTTACGAGGAAAATCATCAACTTGTTGCTATCACTACCTCGTAGATACTCATCCGGTTGCATGATTACACAAATATTACTTGCCTCGGGCGGTTCCTTTGCATTGTCCTCGGCTTTATGTCTAATCCCTATGGGAGGCATAGATTTAGTCGTCTCTTTCAGTTATGTCATTCGTTTATAGTCCTCACTGACTTGTTTCGGAGACAAAGGTTAAGTATGAAGCTCTTCTCCTCGAGCTTAGTAGTGTGAGTGTTGGCTCGACCATCATGAACAACGACCCTATCATGTTGCCACGACCTATCCAATAGCAGATGACAATCTTGCATCGGGACCACATCAAACATCAATTTATCTTGAAAAGCCCTCACTTTGAATTTAATCAACACTTGCTTGGTTACCCACAATTCTCCACATTCATTGAGCCATTGTAACCGATAGGGATGGGTATATTCATCATGGAAATCCCATTTGTGAGACCGAAGTTTGGCTCACCATATTAGCACAACTACTCAAATCAACAATCATCGAATACACTTTTCCCCTTACTCGGCACCTCGCATGAAAGAAATTTTCCCTTTGCACATCCTCCTCTTTCTCCATGCTCATGGTACTTAAATTCCTTCATACCACAAGAAACAGATCAGGCCTGTCAGCCTCTGCTGCCTCGTGCTCGACATGGTCGACATTGTCAGCTTTTTCTCTGTTTTCTTCATTCGAGTCATTCGCTTGTTCTCGGATAGTTCCATCATCGAGCACGATCATAGCTCGGCGAGTTGGATATTCTTTGGTCATGTGTCCATAACCACTGCACTTGTGACATTGAATAGATGAAGCATTAGGAGTAATGAGTTGATTTTTACCTCCCAGCTCCTTAGAGTCATTTCTGGCCACACACTAATCGAAGGATTTCTCACTTTTCAGCCTAAGTTAGCACCGGTTGGATTCAGAGTCTTCCATTCTTTGCCCCGGTTTAAAGGAGTAGTGGTAGTGCTCCCTATATACCGACTTGCTTTGTCGTCCTTCACCCCCATTTTTTAACCGAATGATGGATTGCTCCTCATCTTCTTCCATATCAATGGTCAAACGAATCTTTTCAAACTCATCAAAATATTCTTCCACTGATTTGGAACCTTGATTCAAGTCATAGAGCTTCCGAAGTTGCTCTTGACGATGTTTAGTCGTTATATACTTAGCATCTATCACTCTTTTCAATTGTACCCAATTAAGGCGCTCAGGTTGGGCATGTCTTCTTCTCATTCTCTTTTCAGACTCCCACAAAGTGGAAGCGTATGTCTCAAATGAAGCAATGACATAGGTTGTTTTCCTCTCATCATTCATCTAATATGTTTCAAAGATTCGTTCCAAATAAACCTTCCAATCAAGATATTGGTCCGGATCACTAGTCCCTGTGAACGGTGGAATAGTGATCTTGACACTGTTCGATTTTCTTTCTCTACCACCTCGGGCTTGTTCCAGATACTCATCATAATAGTCATCAGCCCCGCGTTCAAGATTTTGATCAACATAAGCTCCACGACCACGACCTTGAGGGTTCCCACGGCCTCTTTGAGCATGTCCTCATGGTAAATACGGAGGCTCAAAGTCATTTTCGACCTGGGGAAACTCTCCACCTCGAACATCACCATCTTCTTCAACGACCATTAAATTCCTTCGGGGCCTTAGAAGTGGTGGTATTTTAGCTTGGGGATTGCCCAATACTTGCTCATTACGAGCTGCCTCAGCTCTCAACGTTGTCTACGAACCATCTCATTAAATTATGCTAGTCTCATTGGAGTAAAATTGCTAGTTGCTTCTTCGGTTCCTTGTCGAGTCACGGAGGCTCGTTTCTACTCGATGTTAGCAACTCAGGCACCCTCTCCTCTCACCTCGGCGCTAATGCTTCTTATCTCAGCCAGAATATCTACCAAAGATACTTCGAGTGCATTCACACCTTTCTCTCCGTTTCCAGCCATGTACCTACAAAATTTAAAAGCTTTAAGAAGTGTTAGAAATCGCCTCACACACTCCCTCACTTTGTTTAGTGGTATTCAGGTCTACCCAATTTGCAAGGTTGGATCATACAAGAACTTGTCACAAATGGCTTCTTCGGATTGACCGGTTCCCTAATCAACCCTATGAGTTCGACAAGATTCACAGTCCTCTTCGGGATGGGTAAATTGATCCGACTCGATGGACGGATGCTAGGTCAAGAATTAAACTACGAAATTTGGACTTCAACCTTCACGCACGAATTTCCCAATTATGCTCAGACGATTAGTATAAAATTAAGTAAGAAAAATTACTCAAGAAATACTAATGAGATTTAATGATAACAAAGAATGAAAGAGAACCTAAGAGAATCTACCCTCTGTTTTCCCTTTTTGGGAAAACCCCGGACACTCCACTCCTGTACGGAATGGAAGTGGTCCTCCCTTCCCCTGTACGGACTAGAGTTTCTCTTTTCCATTTTCCTCTTTTCAGTCGCCTTGCCTTTCACCTAGGTTTTGGAAACGACGCTTTCCTTTTTCTTCACCAATGAAATAATGTACTTTCTCTTTCCGGCGTACGGAAAGTTTCACTCGTTTCAACTGCCTAACAAGATAGAGGTTCAGGTCATCTCCGTCGTCTAATGTTTATGTATGGAACAACTTGAGCTTTAAGTAAACCCAACATGGCTTCGTGACTGTACACTGTAACAAGAACCAACAATTTTATGATAGTACAGATAGTGATTCACGCCGGAGCTTCAAACTTTTATCAATAACACGACCCAAATCCAGCTACCAATAATCATAAACACCAAAACTTGGATTCCAAGTAAACCCTAAGTTTTAAATGGTCGCGACATCAACATCATCTAGCACCAACAATCGACATACGAACCAACAACCCATGACTGGTTTCAACAATAAAACCACGATTGTTTTTCGAACAACAACAATCAACAACGATGAAAATTTTTGAGTTTTTCTTTTAACAACAACAACAAAACAAGAACACAAAAATAGAAAAATCAAAACGAAAGCACGAAGAATGTGATTGGGATTGTAAGAATAGAACTCAAACCGTGCTCTGATACCAAAAATTGATGCAAGCGAAAGTAAACAAGATAAAAGTAAGACACAAACTCAACTTTATCCAAACAATACCAAGGATCTAGTATTGATACCTTTTGGATGAAAAGTGAAGGAGCACCTATACTATGCAATGATCCTCAAGGATACCAATGATTCTTGCAAACCGAATGATCAAAAAGGAAAAGGTTCAATTGGATTCCACCAAATGAACAAGTTCCACAAATTCCTACATGGGGTTTCTCTTAACAAGAGAGCAACCATAAGCTTAAGGTTCAATATCAAAGATTAGGTAATGAAAATAAGCTACTAGTGAGGTTTATATAGTAAAGCCCACGGTTAGGTTAGAAATAAGGCCACAAGTCAGCCAAAAAATAAGGCCACGCAGGGCCGAAATAAAGTGTCTTGGCTCGGGCACTCTTAGTTTTGAGCACAGGCTTCAGCACTTCGGACGCTTACTGCTTGGCGCCAGTAATCATGATTCAGGCGCTCTCCGCCTCGGCCTCAAGCTTGCATATTGATCTTCCACAGCTGGTGCCCGACCACAGAACCTCCAAGTTGCTTCCTCTCGGTCGCACTAAGTGAACATGCACATCGTGTAGATCCTTAGCTTGACTTTGTGTGACCAGTCTTGACGGCACGAACACTTCTTGATCAGCACAGACACGGGCTGCATCAGTACAACATAAGTTTATGCCCTAAAGTACTAAATGTACATCAAAAGAGTATATTTAGGAATAAGTACGGTGTTAGTCTTGCTCATCAATGAAAGAGGTGAGTTAGGTGAAATTGTGTGAGTCCTATTGGATGACTCCAATTGGGTTGTGGCTTAACTATTAGATTCCATTAGGTTATATGGATTAGGTAGAGATTATATAGCCCTATTTCCTTTAAATCATTAGAAGAAATTCGTTACAATTGCTTGTTTAATTTCACTCTTAGACTTAGCATTACTTTCAATCCTATTTAGGAATCATTAAAGTAATACTTCGTAAGCGAACAACCTAACTACAATTGCATAATTCATCACAAGTTCCTCATGTACCATCCTGACTATGACAAGTTTGGGTATTTGTGACACCTATCCCTTTCTAGGGCACGTCAGCTTGACACATAGCAAAAATCATATATATATATATATATATATATATATATATATATATATATATATATATATATATATATAGAGAGAGAGAGAGAGAGAGAGAGAGAGAGAGCGCTCTCTAAAATCCTTGTAGATTTTAGCAAATGTAGAAAATATGAGATCTCACTAAAGTTTTAAAACTTGAAGTACAATTTTTTTGACAGAAAAAAGGATTAATAACTTCTCCAAATATCTTTTTGAACAAGTATTTCAAAAATATTATCTAGAGGGACTTGTCAAAAAATTCGGGTAAATATTACCTATGGTCACTAAACGTGCAACACTAAAGTTACAAAATTATTTCTTTGTAAAAAGAAAGTCCTAATTTTACTCTATGTAACGCTAATTCATAAAAATTATTTTTTATAAGAAAGTCAGTGAACTTTACCCTATGTAATGCTAAATTCTCAAAACTATTCTGTAACAAGAAAGTCACTAAATTATAGATCAATTACATCAAAAAGTTAAAAGCTCTTATTAAAAAAATGATATCTCATCGTCAAATCATCATTTTGCCACTATGTACATTCCACGTTTTTCTCAAATCCACGTTATTGTAAGATATTTTCAAATCATAAAAATTTTAAAAAATAAGTAATTTGATAAATTTTTTATATAAAATTTAAATAAAAAAATTGAATATAAACTCTTACATAAAAATATCGATGATAGATTTGAATTGATATTTACATATAAAAATTGACACAATTTGGATTTAGAAAAATGTAGATTTAAATAAAATTTTAATTTCTCATGATTTAAAGATATATGGCGATAATGTGGATTTTAAAAAAGAAAATTGAATGGCAGGTACATGATGGTAAAATAATGATATAACGAGGAGATAACATTTTACAGAACTGAAGCTTTGACTTTCTGATACTTAACTATATTTGCAGCTAACACATAGTTTAGTGGCTTCTTCTTACAAAAAATAGTTTCGTGACTTTATTGTTATATAAAGTAAACTTTAGTAACTTCCTTGTTACAAAAATAGTTTTATGATTTTAGTGTTATCAAAAAAAAAAATTGTTATAAAAAATAATTTATATACACACATATATATATATATGTCATCACAAACTTAGATAATGAAGGCTGTATTAGAAATTATGAAAAAGTTGGGAGGAAAGTAAAAGAGCAGTAAATGAAGATAAAAGTAGTTATGGACCAAAATATTAAAGACTGCGAGGAGGTGGGCAGCACTGGTTCTGAAAGGACTGTTGCGTATATCTACGCTATGTACGTATTTCTCACAAGTGTTCCATCCTTGCGTCTTTCAAGACATAAAGCAACAAAGGCTACTCTGCCTAAAGCAGCATGGACCCTCTTTGCTTTTCTCATGTGTTATGTCTTACTATGAGTTATGGATAACTAGGTTTGAGTTTTCAAATTTTTACTGAGTTTCTCTTTAGTATTGTTTGACCAGGAATGCAAGTCCCTTTTGCATGACATAGGTGTTTGTAATATAGTACTCCTATTCGATTAGATTCAAAAAATTATATGTACAATTTAAAGTTAAAAAATAGGATACTTTACTATTTTAAACATAAAAATTTAAAGTAGTATCAATTTAAAGATTTTGTGAGTGAAAATTCTTATTTCACTATCCCTGGGGTCATTTAGTGCGCGGATAAGGTATACCGATATTATAATATTCAGGACTATAATACAAATATTACAAAACTCTCTCTTATTTTACTAGTATCGTAGAACAATTAAGTAGCTGAAAAAAGAGAAAATTTATCTGTTAATTTATTTTTCTACTATTTTGTGTAAAGGTTTTATTAATTTTATTTTAATTTTTCTGGTAAATGCATTTCATCCATTAATATCAACTTCTTTCATTTGTATGCATAAACAAAATGATGAAAAAGTTATAAAATACATAAATTTTCTCTACTTTCTTTCAAGGCTTTCTTAGCTCTTAGGTTACAATCTTATTAATGATATTTGTATTTTTTATTAAATTAAAAGAAAAGCTATTTGAAGGATAGCTATCAGAAACAATGTTTTTATTTTTCTCAAGATAAAGGTAAGGTCTATGTACGTCTCGCCCCCAACACTACTTATAAACTTATATTAGGTATTTTGTTGTCGTGGTTGAATGAAGGATAATATATGACAATTGGATCATGAAATTATTGTTTGTTTCTATAGGAAAGAATAAAACTAAAATAAAAGGGTAAAATTTTGTCTCCTTAATTATGGTAGTTACTAGTACTATTTTATTATATTCACATGTATATCCATATTTTACAAGAATAACTGATTCAATTAAACTGGATAGAGGTGTAGTACTAAATATTTTAACGTTGAACCCACGCTTAACTTTTGAATTTATATTTATTTTTACCTCTAACCAAGCCACAAATTCTAAAGAAAATACACCCTCTCTCCCAATTTATGTGTCACATTTTTTTTTTGGCTGTCTAAAAAAGAATGTCACATTTCCTTATTTGTCAATTATTTAATGCGTCATCTCTATTTTATCCCTATTGGACCCTACTTACTTTAAAAGCCACAAATAGCTTTTTGTTATTCTAATCTTCTCTCTCTTACTTTTTTAAGGTTAAATTTGAACATTTTCAAAATCAACTTTTATTTCTTAAACTCCGTATCAAGTCAAACACTGCCTATAAATTGAGACAGATGGAGTATTAGATTAAGGAGGGTGCTATTCGACCACATCATTCTTGCCACACCTCGGCCACACTCGTGTAATGACTAGGGTACCCTCAATGTGTGTTTGGCTTCTTAAACTATTTTTCCCCCTAAAGCTTTCCCTCGAACCGAACTATTAAATGTAGCATATTCCCAAAACCTTGATCCCTACAAAATATTCATGGGTGGGAGATGGAAGGTTAATATACTAACTTTACATAATACGTGTCCGCATACGTACATACATAATGTCAAATTATACTTTTTCTTATTTTTAAATACACTTTATTTATTAGAATCATTTCTTATACCATATACATTTCAAACCCATCAACAAATATTTACTTTTAGTTGTCCATAACTTTTTCTATCCAAAAACTTAATACATAAATTTATATCTGAAATATATAAAATATATTAAATATATATCTAAATTATATATTAAATATATATTTAATATTTATTAAATATATATCTGAAATACATAATATTAAATATATATCCAAAATATTTAAAATATATTTTAAAAAGGAAAATGATTATGGAAAGAAAGAAACAACAAAAGTTAGACAAAAATAATAATTATTCTTTCCTAACGATTATGTGGTGTAATTTTTCCGATTATATAAACATAAACAATAATATGAATATTTGTTTAAAATAAGGCAGAATAGGCTTAATGACACTTCAACTTGTCACTTTTTCTATTCCCGGCTCCTGTACTCTACAAAGTCTCACATAAACACCTCAACTTAACCCAAACACTACTCTTAAACACCTCGTTTGTACTTATGACTGAGCGTGTATATCACTCTCGCCACACATGTTACCACGCGTATACCACGTCGGATAATATTTTCCACCTCAGTATCATTCTTCCTCCTAAACCAAAAGGCACCAAAATATTTCCAAATCATTTCCTAAATCAGAAAACCCGACCAAATCATCGCCTCTTTCTCTTCCTCTTCCAAATCATCGCCTCTATCTCTTCCTCTTCCAAATCGTCGCCTGTATCAAAACAATTCCTACAATGAAAGAAAGTCCTCTTGATTAGTTGTTGTATCCGTTTTAGTTCTTACTCAAAAAATCATCATTGTACCCGTAAAATTCAATCTCGTTGTTCGCTGCTATTTTCTTAACTTCAAGAGGAATTTGTCAGCATATTCGTTGCATATAAGGTAAGACATAAGTTAGTTTATTGTGTATTGCATGTAGTGGCTTTGTCGATATTTTGGGAAAATTTTTAAGGTTTTTTAGTAAATCCAAATAGACCGATTTTGAATTAATTTTATATAGTCTTTATTTAAGAATCTTTGAATGTTGGGACCAACTCCTACAGTGACTGTCGGTTTTTTGGTAGATAGTGATAAAAATTAGGGTTTTATGGGAATTAGGAGTTATTAGGGAAAACGACAGATTCTGATTTATCATGTTAAATTAAGTCAATATTATACTGATTAAATATTTTTAATATAGATTAACTGATTATCATATTCCGTAACTTATTTTGTAGGTCGAAATTGGTTGATATGACTGCAATTTGGGTAGACTTGCAATTACACCATCAAGGTGCTTTTGTCTCTGACCCTGAATTACGGTATGCAAATGCAGTAACTTATCCTCAAGTACTCACTACCGATGTAGATGAAATGAATATAATCAAGTTCAACAAGTGGTCAAATTTGATAGGGTACTTGAAAGTAGAAAAATTTGCTTGTAGAATTAACAAAAGAGGTGTTTATCACTTTTTAAGTACTGATGAAGATATTTTGAACTTTGTTCCCTACTTAAAGCATAAGGACCATGTGGATGTCTATGTGGTCCATACAATAGAGGGGAGTCCTACTGGACCCACAATAGGCCTTCTTGAGGGCCCTACTGAACCAACTGGTGTGGAGCCTAGTGGGGAGACTAGTGTGGAGACTAGTGGGGAGCCTAGTGGGGTTAATATTAGGACAAATGATTTTCTTAGTGATTTAAATACTAGTGAAAGGGAAAGGGTTAGGGATAAAGGTAAGCAGCCTGCTGAACCTACTAGTAAAGGTGAGGGAGAAAATTTATATGACTTCTCATCCTACCATCTTCAAACATCTGATTCTGAAGATCTAGACTATAATGAAGAGTCTAGTGATGAATCAAAGTATGGTAGTGATGAGGATTTTCTGATGATGAAACTGATTTAGAAGAGGAGTTTACTGCAGCAAGAAAGACTAAAATAAAAGATAAAATCAACAAGAAGAAGTCTGTACTAGATAACTTAGATGAGATACCTACAGGGCCTGTGGGTATAGATGATGGGTTTGAAGATATGTATAAAGACAAGAAGAGGAGGTATGAGGGAAAATTAGGAGGGGATGAACCATACTTTGATAGTTCAGATCCAGGTAGTGAGGTAAGTGATGAGGATGATTTGGTTGGTGAAGATGAAGTTGTTAACCTAGAAAGGAAAGCAACAAGTTGTACTTTGATCCAACTTCCAAGAAAGTATTATTCCAGCTTGACATGATTTTTGTGAATGCAATTCAGTTCAGAGATGCTTTGCAAACTTATGCAATTCAGAAAGGTGTGCATTTAAATTTGAGGCCTAATGAGAGGCATAGGGTAAGGGCTAAGTGCATGAGTGAAAAGTGCACATGGCATATCCTTGGTAGTATAGAGGGGAGTACTGGTAATTTCATTGTAAAGATCTACTACACTGTTCATTCATGCAGCAGGTTGACCAAGAATAAATCCTGCAATGCAGTTTGGATTGCAAAAAAATACAAGGACTTGATTATTAAAGTGCCACAGATTAAACTTAGAGAGATTCAGGCACTTCTTAAGAAAAAATACAATGTGTATGTGAACAAATCTGCTTGTGCTAGAGCTAAAATGATGATAATGAAAGAGCACATGGGAGATTACAAGCTAGAGTTTAGCAGGCTGTATGATTATGCAGACATGATAAGAAGAACCAACTCTGGCAGCACAGTTGTTATCAAAACTTCAAAAGAGACACAGCCTGGTAAGGAGGTTTTTATGGGCATTTATGTATGCTTTCATGCTCTTAAAACAAGCTGGTTGGAGGGGTGCAGAAATATAATAGGGTTTGATGGTGCCTTTTTAAAAGGAGTATGTAAAGGAGAGATCTTATCTTGTATTTTCAAGGATGGAAACAACCAAATGTGCCCTGTTGCATGGGCTGTGGTTGACAAAGAAACCAACAACACTTGGTCTTGGTTCATTAGGTGTCTTATACATGACTTGAATCTAACAGAATTGAAGAAAGGCTCACAATAATGTCTGATATGCAGAAGGTATGTGCTCTTCTATAATTATTTTGTTTATTTTCTTTCATCTACTTTTCTGCTTTTGTCTTTAATTTGGATTTTTTTGATGAACTGCAGGGACTAGTGGAAGCTATGAAACTGTTACTTCAAATGCTGAGCACAGGATGTGTGCTAGACATATATGGAGTAATTGGAAACAAACTTGGAGGGGTGAGGAAAGAAGAAGGTAGTTTTGGAAGTGTGCAAGAGCAAATTTTGAGGTGGGATTCAGTGACCAGATGGATGAACTAGATAAGTTAGGGGATCAAATTTGTGAAGGTCTATTGTGCTACAACAAGGAGTATTGGGTTAGGGCTTACATTAGGGAACATAGCAAATGTGATGTTGTAGAGAATAACATGTGTGAGACATTCAACAGTTGGATTGTGGAAGCTTGGCACAAAACCATCATTACAATGTTGGAGGAAATCAGGTACAAAATGATGGACAACATGCAAAAGATGAGAGAGTTTGCTGCAAAATAGCCAGATGATGTATCACCAATGGCACAAGATTTGCTATCAAAGAATGCCCAAGCTGCAATGGATTGTTCTGTAGTTTTCAATGGGGGTTCAGGATTTGAGGTGTTAGATGATCCATATCAACATGAGGTCTGCATAATGAAGAGAACATGTACTTGTAGATCATAGCAACTGAAGGGAATACCATGTGCACATGAAAGAAGTGCAATGCATAGCAGAGATTTAGATCCAAAAGAGTTTGTTGAACATTGGTATTGGAAAAACACTTACTTGATGGGGTTTACTAACTTCATTCAACCTATTACCAATATAAAGATGTGGCCTGCCTCTACAAATCCTTCCATTGAGCCACCTGTAGTGACTAAAATGCCAGGAAGACCAAAAAAGAATAGAAGAAAAGCACCAGATGAACCAAAGAAGAAATTTGGGAAGAGATCAATTAAAGGAACACCAATGACATGCTCTAACTGCAAGGTGACTGGACACAACAAGAAAGGATGTCCACAACTGGTAAGGTCTATTTTTTTAAGGACTTTTATAGACTAAAATTGATTGTTTAACTATTTTTTTTAATCATGACAGAGGACTGCAGGTGGAACCTCTGCTGTAACAGGTGTTTCTGCACCTGCAAACCCTTCACAACCATCTCAGTCCACCTGTGAAACTACTGCTGCTGCTGCTAGGTATAGGAGAAACCAACCAAAGAAAAGGCTTCTACTACTGCTGGTAGAACTGGTGGTTGTACTATTGCTGGACCTGTTGGTGGAACTAGTGGTCCATCAACACAACAGTCTAGAGTTAATTTTGAGACTACTGCTGCTCCTGGTCCTTCACAACCATCTCAGTCCAACAATGCAAATATTGCTGCTGGTGGAACTAGGAGAAACCAACCAAACAACAGGGGTGGTGCAAATTCTGGGAATAAAAGGCAAAAAACTGTAGGATTTAGTGTCCTATTTGGTAAAAGAAGAGTGGTTATACAAAGGGTAAGTAAGCATCTCCATTAATACTAAGTACATATTATTGTTGGCCTATATTCATCAATTAAGTTGACTTATTTTCTGTGTTTACAGTCTAGTCTGAGTGATAGGATTGTTCACAGTCCATCTAAAATTAAGAGTACAGCACCAACAATAATTGGGCTTAGGTTCAAGCCACCAGGACTTAAGTGGAAGGGCAGGGATGCTATCACAGGGTCACAGCTGCAACAACAAAGAGATGCTGCTCGTTCTAAGACCAGTGCAACAACCCAAGCTTCTGGAGAAATTTGAATTACTAGGTATCAGCTGCTAATGTATTTTGCTACTTCAGTAATGCTACTTTGATTTGCCTTCTTTTGTGGCCTAATATTGAACTTAAAGGCCATTTAGTTACTGGTTTTTTTTAAACTTAAAGGCCATTCAGTTTCCTTCTTTTGTGGCCTAACTTGTTAACATTGATATGTTTATGCTCATTATCAGTTCATTTAGCTGCTCTGCCTTGTTTATGCTTAAAGCCCATTTAGTTGCCTTCTTTTGTGGCCTATCTTGTCAACATAGACATGTAGCTCATCATCAGTTCATTTAGCTTCTCGTTGTTTATTCTTAAAGGCCATTTAGTTCCTTTCTTTATGTTCAATATTGTTGCAACAAGAAAAAAATATCAACATCAAAAGCCAGCTTATACATTCCATTATTGTACAATATTTGAACAAAATAAAAGGAAGCTTCATAAATTAACTTAACAACCCGAAGTACAACACTAAGAAGCCAACAATAATGGAAAAAACACAGAAATTCCAGCGTCCCTTTGACTGTTTGGCACTAGCTTCACGTTCTTTGTCCTTGATCCGCTTAAGTAAACCATTAATCACACACTTGTAATGCTCATTAATAGGAGGATCAAACCACATGAAGAACTTACACCCATGTCCTATACCATAATTTTGGCAGCCAAGAAACCTCCTCCCAGGGTTAGTTGATGTCCAAGATGTTATAAGCTCAGCAACAATACCACAATGGCACACGTGCAGCTCCATATTTGTAGGGGGTGCTCGATATTTATATGCTTCTTAATTTTAATACGAAATTGTATAAAATAGGCGGGGTGCTAGATCTTTAGATAATAATATTATGGCCTTACATATTTTTTGGTTCAAGAGAAAAAAAAATTGTGATAGAAGAACCCCAAAATTTAGTAGCAACAATGGAGATTTTGCAATGGAGAAGGAGGAGGAAGAAGGTTTTTAAAGAAGAATGAAAATCTGACTGTTTGGGCCTTTTTTTGGTCTTCTCACGCCCCTTTTTTTGTGTGTTACCCACGCCCTTTGTACAACTCAGCAGCTTTGACTAAGTCAGCAGTCAGGGGTGTTTAAGAGTAGTGTTTGGGTTAAGTTAAGGTATTGAGTACAGGGGCCGGGAATAGAAAAAGTGACAAGTTGAAGTGTCATTTTGCCTATTATGCCTTTAAAATAATGACACCTAATTGCATATTTTGGACTGATATTATAGCATAATTAAATTAATGACTCAATACAAATTACATCTAATAAAATATTTCAAATATTTTATGACATAACTAATTAGACATGAACAAAATTATTTGTTGGAAGTCTAAGGGTGTAATTGACTATAATCACTCACTTTAATTGCATCATGTAGTCACTAGAATACAAATTTATGTGATCACATTTATACAATAGCATGATGTACACTACGACATTATACCGGTGACCTTAACTCGCCACATGGACCATTGTGGGATATCTAAAAGTGTCATTACCTATGAGCACTCACTTCAATTGCATCATGTTTGCAAAAGAATATACATTTTATGTGATCATATTTATACAATAGCATATGTACACTACTACATTATACTGGTGACCTTAGCTCTCCACAAGGACTATTGTGGGAGATCTAAGGGTGTCATTAGCTATTATCAATCACTTCATTACATCACGCAGTCACAAGAACACAATTATATGTGATTACATGTATACAATAGAAAAATGAGCACTACGACATCATATCGGTGACCTTAACTCACCACACGGGCCAATGTGAGATATTATATACACTATCGTGATGTATAGTACGAAATTAGACTAGTGACCTTTAGGGTTTAGATTTTTATGAATCTGGACTTAAAAAGCACATATAAAAAAAAGAAAAAAAAAAAGAGTCTAACCAAATTCGAACCCTAAACCCCCACCTCAAGTTATTACAGTTAACACCACTTTGCTAGAATAAAATGTTCTGCCTAAACAACTAACTTTCGTTTCTTTATTTAATGTTGTAGTTGGTCGTCAATAGGTGCGTAATTTATTATAGGTACACTTAACGACGTGAAGTTATAAACATAAACATTAATGAGATTGTTTTTAAATAAAGACCCTAATTGCATATTTTGGACTGATAATATTGTGTCATTTAATTAATGACTCTATACAAATTATATTTAATAAAATAATTTCAAATATTATAGTGTTCCATTAATTAATCAAGAACAACATTATACATGGGGGATCTAGGGTGTCATTAGCTATGGTCACTCACTTCAATTGCATCATATAGGTACAAGAACACAATTATAAGTGCTCACTTGTATACAATATCATGTTGTACAAGTATGACATTATACTGGTGACCTTAACTCACCACATGGACCAATGTATAATATTTAAATGTGTTATTACATATGATCACTCACTTCAATTGCATCATGAAGACACAAGTACGATATTATACCGGTGACCTTAACTCACCACATGGACTATTGAGGGATATCTAATGGTGTCATTATCTATGATCACTCACTTCACTTGCATCATATTGGCAAAAGAACACAATTATATGTGATCATTTGTAGACATTTATACCGATAACCTTAAGGGATCGTTTGGTTTGCCGGACTAAATATCAAGAAAATCCCTTAAATAATCCCACCACCTCCATGGTATAAGTTATAAAAATAATTTAATGATAAAATCTATCTCGAAATAATTAATACTACTAAACAAACGTGGGATAACTATTATCCTTATCAAAGCCAACCAAACGACCCGTAAGGGTTAACAGTTAAGGGTTTAGGGTTTGGGGTTTAGGGATTACAGTTTTAAAAGGCACATCATGTTAATAACCCATAACCACTTTGCTGGAATAGCATCATCTGCCATATGACTAACTTTTTATTTCTTTATTTAATGTTGTAGCTTATTATATTTAGGGGGAATTCAAAGAGGAAAAAATATAGGCACGTATTTTTAAACTAAAATGTCTAATAAACTTCGTGAAGGGAAAATTAAAGTAGAAGAAATTATTAGGTCCGGCAGTCATATTTAAAGGTGTACATATATTTCTCAAAGTATTAGGGTTAGAAAATGACCAATAAAAAAAATGAGCTAATATCTCAAATGGTCACTCAACTTTGAGAAATTAATCACTATAGTCACTTTGCTTTGGTTGGTCCCAAAAAGGTCACTCAACTTAGGGAAAATATCTCCAAAAGTAATTCTTGCCAGTTTTTGCACCATCACCCACCGAAAATCTGATGTGGCTTTTAAAAATATTTTTATATAATCGTAGGTCTCACTTTCTTTGCTATAGGACTTTTTTAATAGTTACTTGCTAGTTTTCTGACAAGTGCAATGCATGTGTATTCCTAATAACTAGTACAAAAATTATGAATATTGTGTGTAATAAGCGTGTAACATTGCTAGTAAATTAAAGGAAAAAATATAAATTTAAAGTATTGATATATCGAATCTTTTCCGTTCGATATTTTTTGTTATCGTAGTATATAATCATACTAAACATTACTATTGTACGAAGGCCAGTAATTAATATTTGAATGATTATAATCATACAAATTTTATAATATATCAAGTTCGAAGGCTAAATAATTATTTGTTGTACTCCTAATTTCTAGTGCATAATAACAGTTTGCCATTAGCATAAAAAAATAAAAACCAAGAAAATGTATTGATATCAAGCTAAATACTTGATATTATAAAATTTGCATGATTAAAAATTTTCAAATATTAATTACTGGCCTTCGTACAATAGTAATGTTTAATTAGTATGATTATGTATTGAGAAAATAAAAAATATCAATTGTAAATGATTTGGTATATCAATACTTTAAATTTACATTTTTTCTTTAATTTACTAGCAAATATACACGCTTATTAGTACATATTTATAATTTTTGTACTAGTTATTAAGAATACACGTGCATTCCACTTGTCAGTAACTAGTAACTATTAAAAAAGTCCTACATGACAAAGAAAGTGGGACCTACGGTTATATAAAAATATTTTATAAAGCCACGTCAGATTTCCGGTGGGTGACAGTGCAAAAACCGGCAATAATTATTTTTGGAGATATTTTCCCGAAGTTGAGTGACCTTTTAGGGACCAACCAAAGCAAAGTGACTTTGTTGGTTAATTTCCCAAAGTTAAGTGACCGTTTGAGATTTTAACTCTAAAAAAAAGAGTTGGGAATTAATCTATAAGTATAGCATACAAATTTGTAGTAAATACACGAAAAATGGAGTATAGTATACTAGTAATATGTATTTTGTATGTATTTTTATACTCTATCTAACCTCATTAAATAATTTATGGGAAACAATCAAATGCATGTTTAGTTGTGAAAGTACTTTGAGAATATAACTAAAAATTAATAACATGGGAGAGAATTATACAAATTATTCAAAATTAACTTTAAATCTGATTAGGAGTATAAATTGAATAAAATTAATGAAGTTATTAAAAAGACGTGTGAAATTACTTTAATAACTCTATTTAGGATGTTTGAGCCATAAATGGTGTGGTCAATTATATTTTTGTCTAGATTAAAGGATGAAATGGTTGTAAAAGAGGAAAAACGAATATTGAAGTAGAGTTGCAGTTTAAAGTAGTTTACTCGAATTTAAGCTATGCTAATCTAGAACAAAGGAGTTGGATTTGCAATAAATAGAAAAAGCTGCTGACCAGTGAGAGAGTCCAAAAAGAGAGCACACACTTTCTCTCTCCTCCACTTTAATCAGAGGGAAGACAACTACTCAGTTCAACTACAAACTACACACACTGCTGGTGCTACTGTGTGTAGCTTTCTGTCCTAAACTTATCAGCTCTTTGTCTCCGGCAGTTATACGGTAACCTCATACTTATCTCTTTAGCTCTCTTTATTCTTTCTGTTGTAAAAACAATATACTAATATATAGTGACTGCTGCCTTTGGAGTATCAACTTTGTCTGTCACTTTCCTGTTTGGGCATTTCTTGGTGTTGTTCATTACTCTACTTTTGATAAGAATCTTTGCAAACTGCATGTTGGTACTTGAATCTTCAGTTGCTATGTTGGCTTATGCTGAATTTCTTTTCTCTGCTTTATTTTGTAAGTATGTTGTTTTAAAGGTTTTGGTCAAGAAGATATTAAATGGTAGTAACAGATAAGCATGTCAAAAGATGTTTGGATACTGCTGAGTATAACGAATGTTGTTGATAACAAGCGCTTGATAAGGTCGCTGGCAAGCCTGCTGTTTAAGTGGAGAAGGGTAGAGGGATGGACCATTATCGACATAGTTTCGAACCTTGCGCCCTCGGCGCTAATCGGATTTCTCCCTTGAGTTCTGGCTACTGAAAAGTTTGAGCTGGAAGTTTGACTTTTGTGTTGCTCTGGCTCATTTAGGAATTCCTATAACGATTATTTTGAATTGGACAAGATGACCTTGCACATATTAGCCACATATATATGCTTATTTGCAAGGGTTTTAGAACTAAGGCTGAAGAGTAAATGTTGCTTATAATCCTCCCCCCCCCCCCCCCCCCCCCCCCCCCCCCTCCAAACGGGTTGTTTACCAAGATTCTGCTATGTTGCATTTGTATTTGCAAATTATTGGCATTGGATGAGTTTAAATTTAGCAGTATCACTGACGATTTATATAGCCAACCCTTGTTTGGGACTAGGGCGTTGTAATTATTATTTGCCAATATTATAATCACATAGTTTAAATTCAATAACGAGTCCTTGCTATGGGGTGAAAAATGGTTCATGTTGAGCGCACATGATGTCATTTTGATGTAGTTTCTTTTTTGTGGTTTTTGCAGCATATATATTGCATCACTTCATCTTCAAGTCGACAACTTTGCAATTCATGTTGTTTTAAGTTTACTGCAGAAGTTTAAGCACCTTTCTGTATAACCTTTCCAAAACTTAATGATTCGGAAGAAAGTGTTCTTGACTTACAAGCGAAAGCGGCAACCAAGTTCTGATCTTTATCTGGAAAATGTGCTTCCTAATACACCTGCTGGGTGTCAAAAATCGAATGATGCAAGCCCTTTTCCTAAGGAAGAGGAGAAGTATGAGACCTATAGCTGTAAGGAGGAAAAGAAACTCTCCGAGGTAAGATCTTTGATGTACCATACAGCCCATTTGGCTTCAAACCAGAGATTTTATGGAGACATGAGGTCTTTGCTGTTGTTTGATTTTCTTTGAATACTTATGTTCTACTTCACTTTGTCACATTTAATTGAAACCGTGGCAGCATATCTGAATTAAATGTTAATAAGACATCTTGATCACCTCGTAGTTCTTGACTTACTAGTGATTATTAGTAATAAATTAACACAGGTGTGTAGTGTACGTAGTTGATCTCAACACTTGTATCTCTTCCTTTCAGAAGTACATCATGCAAAACACATTTTTGAGAAAAATGTAATCAGATTAAAGATACAGCATCAAGAATTGAAATAGTTGCAGGTTGAGCAAAAAAACCAAAAATAAGGAATCCCTTTCTACTCTAATTGGGATTGCTGAGGGTAGAGATCGTCATCTGCAAATTATACAAATGACTAATTATATGATTCTTAGCTTCCATTCTACACTGTCCTTGTTCTTGGCCCGTCAAATGTGCTAGCTTATTTGACAGCTCTGATAGCCATTCAATCTCTCTCTCTCTCCCCCCTTTCAACTTCATTGAAATTTTTACTTGTAATTACGAATGACAATTAGGATGAAGAATATACTAGGAAATTTCAAGAGTTTGCTGTTCAGTTTGAAATGAATTGCAAATTTGTGCATACCGAGTATATTGTGCTGAAGAAAAATAGGTTCCGCATCTGCAATTTGTTTGCAGCATCTGAGATTTCTTGCTTCACTTCAGTACTGTACTCTATACCTACTTGTAGTGTAATTTTTTTTTTCTTTAAATCTAAACCCTGTGGGAGGTTTTTAACAAAATGTCTTTATGCACACTCCACACTTGACTTGACTTCCAATTCTCTCAGCCTACTATTCTCGAGCATTAAAATCTTTCCTAAGATACTACTATAATTTTGCAGATTTTATGCTATTTTAACACTTCTCTTCCGAATTCTACTGTACTATTATTAGAACTTCTTTATTCCTGCAGCTCTCTCCATTGTCAAAGTAGGACTCTTTTGGGGGTAGTAAAGCATAATTAGTCCCATGATACAGGATGTGAATGGTTCAAACTGATCCCACCACTTCTTATTTCCAGCTTTCATCCTTTTATATCTTTAGATTTTGTCCATTGAGGGCACCTTGTCCTCCTTAGCATTCTTCATTTTGTTCTACATTATTTTCTCAAGTAGAAGTTGTGGTCATTTGAAAGATGGCCAGTGGAAACTACTTGATTGGACGTAGTAGCATATCAACCGTCTTTATTAAATTAACTTGTGTATTTGTTAATGATGCTAATTTGCCCATTGCAAGCTTATTTGTGTCACCTGGTACATTTAAATGCACGCTCCTCGTCAAAATCAAGAAATTAGATAGGTCATTGAGTTATTAAAATTATTTTGTACTTATGCAATATGTGTTCTGGAATTTATTACATTCACTGTTTATGCTCCGACTTTTAGAGAGAGTGACTTGTTATGCTTAGGCCTTTTAGGGACTGTCACTGTTATGAATATTGAGATTTAATATGGCTTTTTTTGGCAGCGCGGTTTTCGTTGAAACAATTTCATCTTGCTTCTAATGGATTTTGACTCTGGAAGTTAAGGTGTCTTTTTGTAAACATCTTAAGTTGCTTCATTGCTAATCGTCTTTGCAGGATAATTCTATAGAAGCTCACTCTTCAAAGGATTTCGGAGGGCCTCTCTCTGAAGGAGAATCAAGGAGTTCAGGTAAGAGATTATGTTCTTGCGTTACCTTAGGTTATGGATGTGACTATAAATGCACGAAGAAGTTTTCATTTTCCCCGTTGACAGGATTGAATACTTTGAGAGAACAGGATTTAGTCACGCCAAATTCTGGTGGCGAGAGGAGATGCAATCTTCAGTATTGTGATACCTCTGATTTGGGGAAACTGAATCTGAAAGAAGAAGCTGGCACACAAAAAGACATGTCTGAGAGCATCCCTGTCAATGTAGTAAGAAAAAGCAAGTCAGCTTCCGCTCTAATTACTTTTCAGCGGAGAGTCAAGCGGGACAAGGATGCAGGTCGGGAAGATGCCAAGTGCGAGCTCAAAGTTGAAGATGTTGCTAATTATACTGCATGTCTTGTTACTCCTCGCGGCTCTGAAGACTCAGTTCCTAAGAGTTGTTCTATTGACCTCTCAACAAATTTTAAGCATCCGGAGGTTAATCCTTATCCTTGGACTGACACTTAATTGCTGAGAATTGAAGAAACTTTTGTCTGTTGACTTTTAGATAAAATAAGAAAGAGCCGTATTAGCATTACTAAGAGTTAATCAGAAACTATCTGAAACATATTTTACCAATTTTTGGAGATTAATGCTGATGATTGATATTTCTAATCTATGTATTAGTTATTCCTAAACTGAAAATGCCAAAAATGGTAGGAAAGACTTGCCAAGATGTTATGCATTTGTAGGGTAATCATAGTATTTCTCAAGTTTCTTCCTCTGAATATGTGACGGGAATACTCATACTCCCATACCATTTTTTCTTTTAGCTGTTACAAACTTATATGTTTCTTGTATGAGTTCTCGTCTCTTTAGTTGGTGAAGTCATATATACAACCAGTCAACCACAATCATGCAGATTTAAGCCAAAACTTTTATCTAGTCTCTGCTGGCTTTTGCAGTGCGGGGTTTTAAGTTGGTGTCTGGATTTAATTTTTTTGAGGGCGCTTGTACTAGAAATTGATAGTTTAGTTGGTGTTTTCCTTTTAAATAGTTTTTCTTTTTACAAGAGAGGCTACTCAAGTGGGAAACACCTCCACCTCCAACCTTAAGGTTGTTGGTTCAACTCCACGAGAGCAAATTACCATATCAAAAAGAGGAAAACTTTTTGTTTTATTTCTATGGATGCTTGATTTGGTAGAAATGCTTTTGGGACTACTCTGACAGTTTTCTTTTTTGTCTTTTTTTTTTTCAGATTTATAAAACAAGAATATTTGGATAAGAAAATAAATTAACTATGTATTTTTTTTTAAAATTTATTTATATCAAGACCAGACTCAAGTAATATTAGTTCTCTGAAAGATTATGCAGAAAGAATTCTTGTTCTGTAACTGCAGATATCTAGCCTATTGGTTCTGTATTTTGGGCGACAGTTTCACTTGTCCTGACAAAACATTATCCACGTACTGTTCAAACTGGATACATTTTACTCCTTTGACATGTTAAGCTATGTCTACCTCACACAAGGTAGGGGCAAGGTCTACACACACCTCACCCTCCCAGACCCCACTCGTGAGACTACACTGGGTAATGTTGTTGTTGTCGTTGACATGCTAAGCTATGTGATGGGATTGATATCACATTTGGTTGAACCTGCTTGTTCTGTCCTACTAGACCTGATGAAGATTGACATGTTATTTATTTCTCTAGAAAATCTTGTAAATTTCAATGTTAACCAAGTCTCTTATTTTGTAATAGACTACCAGCAAAGGTGACAATAATCCATGTGTTTGTGCTGGATCAGCTCTACCAATTAAGATGTAAGCTTAACTATTTTCCTCTCCTGCCTTATAGTGAGCTAGGATCGGTATAGTGAAAGATTCTTCTTTGGAAATGTGCCCTAGTTGGAGATATTCATTTTTATTTTCTGGATTTTGCTAGTACAGATTGATAGATGTTAACGAACAGCCTACCTCAGTCACGGAATCTCCACCAATAGGTGAAGTAACTGTTCCAAATTCTGGAGTAGGTTTCTCTGGTTCTGACAACAGTGTGGATTCAGATGCTCTCAAGGATCAATCATTTCATATCCCTCAGGAACCTTTTGCTGCTTTATCCAGAATTGAAGTGCCAATGTCATCTCCGTTAGAGGTTGCGAGCAACGCAGGTTCCAGAGCTTTAGATCTATCTAATCGTTGTGACGGTATGTAATTTTCTTGCTTTGATCCTCGTGGGATGTAATATACATGTTTTTGTAGGACTTAGTGGTCATGCATTCTATGAGTCTCAATATGCTTCTGTTTTGCAGATATTGATGACAAACTTGACCGCAATAGAAGGTCAGAAGAGGTGTCTGGCGAACACCTCATTCCAATGGCACCGGAAGTTCAGCAGAACCCTCCTTGCTCCTTAAATGGAAATGATTCTACGGTTTTGCACAAGGTTCCTTCTGACAAAAGTTTGGAATTACTTGACAGCAAACCCGAAATTCAAGCAGAGGTGCCTGAAGCTGATTGCTTATCTGGAAAAGCAGCGGCTGATAGCAACGATAACATTGCTTTGAAAAATGATTTACTGCAGGTAGATATAAGAGTACAGTTGTAAAAGTTGATCTTCATTAAAAGTCTACAAGTTTTTTGTTAATCATTGCTAGTTTAAATTGAGTCTTTAATGTTTGATTGAAATGCATTAAATTGTTTGATTTCAGTTTTTCTCGGAAGATAGAACATTCAACTTCTTCCCATTAGCAAGCACACAGGAAGATGAGAGTGCTCATGTGACTAAAGAAGGAAAAGCTTCATCGTCAGAAGACCTGAAGCATAGTAGGTCTACTGTGGCGACATCCTCAGATTTTCTTGGTTTGTCACTGCCAACTGAATCTATAGTTGGTGGTCAAGCTTTTACTTCTAGCTCATCACAGTTCCCTGGTATATGCAATCAACCAAGGGAATTTAGTCAAGGAGTAGTTCCTCAGTTCTCTGTTGACGCATCATTGCTTCACCGACATCAAATGATACTGGACGACATTCTTAATAGAGCAAGATCTCAGAAGGCAAACAGGAGGAGATTCACAGAAAAATTTGAGTCTCCAACCATGTGGTCAGAAGAGGAGCTAGACTCTCTTTGGATTGGTGTAAGGAGGCATGGAAGAGGCAACTGGGACGTAATGTTGAAGGATCCACGGCTGCACTTCTTTTCCTGGAGGACACCAAGGGACTTGGCGGAACAGTGGGTGGAGGAACAATTGAAACTTTTACATGGAAAGTCGATTTCCCCTGTTAGACTGTTACAAAAACCTGACCTTTTGTCCCATGATATGGATGATGTTCGACTTTCACTTGGCCATGCATATTCGCAGTTTGAGGACAACTTTTACAGCCAAATACCGTTCCATTTTCGAAATGTTCAACATACTTTGTCCAAACGACATCACCTGGCTACAACAACTGTAGGGACCTTAGACTCTCTCTGTCTCAGGGGAAAACGGAAAAGAGCTAGGTTCAATCAATCCGGAAACTGTGCAGGGTCAGGTGTGGAATGTTCATTTGGTTCTCGTATTATGAACCCAGTGTCTGAAAAGGGCAATTTGCCTCACTGGCTCAAGGAAGTAGTTGCTATCCCACCCAGGCCTCCTGGATTTCCCACACATTCCTCGTGGATTTTCCAGCCGTGGGTTGCTCTACCCTTTTCTGAACCTAACAGAGATCATTGTGAATCAAGGAACAAAATGAGCGATTTATACACTTCCCCAAGAACTGAGCTGAATGATGGTTGTGCTGATCATGTTCATCTCCCTGCAGTGCCTATGAGAGAGGGGAAGCAACGATGTGAATCAGAGGTGGATAAAAAAGTCGAGCTGATTGTGATCAATAGCGATGCCTCATCGGAGGAAACAATATCGGATGATTGTACTCTGCGGCATTAGCTTAAGTTAGACTTTTAGAGTTGAGCAACATTGTGAATCGGAGGCGGATAAAAAAGTTGAGCTCTCTTTCATCAATAGTATCTCCTCGTCGGAGGAGACAATATCAGATGATTGTACCCTAAGGCATTAGATTAAGTTAGGATTTCATTGTTGAACTTTAGTTAAGCTTGTATAAAGGGATTGGTAGTCTAATCTCGACTATTTCTTGAGAGCAAGGTTAACGGAAATAAAGGGGTTTTCGTGAACTAATGCAATATTAATTTGCATAATTTTTAGCTATTCGCTGTGGCTGTGTTGTGAACTAATTGTCTCACTCTAATTTTTAAATTAGGATTTGGATCAAAACCAAGCTGGAATCAAGACTGGTAAAGCTATCCAACCTTGCAAAATGTGATACAAGGTCATTTCTTGTTTTTATGTTCATGGTCTAAACACTCAAGTCTAAGGATAAGGCCATGAAATATGTATAGATATGTAGAGTCTACAGACCGTTGCTAAGATGAGCTTATGAGGTGAATTGCTTTGTTCTGGAGACTTGTCAATTTAGTTTGTTAAAATCTACTGAGCTTATGCTTTCAATATTAAACTGACTTCTTTGTTGTGTGGATTTGACATGTGACATCCAACATATGGGAGCTTTCTGAAAAATCAGTGAGTTAGATTGACTGGGTATATCAGTCTACCTAAGAATTCAGCGCTACGTTGCTCCCATGTAGGCAGGTTTTAACCTGTCTGCAAGTTGATGCAAGAGTAGTTGGTTTCTCAAGAGCCTCGTAGAATGATTCCATACATTTACCCTCTCTCAATGCTTCTTTAGACAAAGACTCCACTTTCGTTTGCTCTTCTTCAGTTGGTAAATAAGAGTCGTTACCTTTCTTCCGCTGCCTCCTGTCCTATGTTTTCCAGGTTAAGGCACACTTACCATGTGACCTTTTCGTGTGTGCGCTATAGCAAACTTGTGTTTTTCTCTTAAGCTTCTGCAGATTGTTGGACTTGATGTTGCTGGTGAAATTGGTTGTATTTTCTTTCTGAAAATCCATCTGTGGATACTGCATCATTAAACTTGTTTATTTTATCAAGATTGGTGTTTTATTCGCTTTATTGGTTAAACACTCTATTCAATGCACCTTCTTGTGCTCTAAGGCTATTTCCGCTGCAAAGTTCTATTAGTACTCTTGCAGCTAATTGATGTTCGGCATTTTATGCCTACATTTCCTTAATATTTCCGCATGTTTGAGCTTGTTTTGCACTCGTTTTGTAGCTTGTGAATGTGGCTTTACACTGATTTTGTGTTGTGCGTGTGTAGGTTGTTACGCGGTGCATTTGGAGCTTTTCGGAGCTTGATTGAGCATGAATTGGTTGAAGGATGATTGAAGATTGGATTGAGCACACAAGGGCACGACACGAGGCGAGTTTTGGAGCAAGGGAAGAGCAGTTTTGCCTGGCGCTATGGGCCACGCGCCGCGCCCTCTACCGCGCGCAGTGGCTAGGCGCGGTTTCCCATGCGCCGCGTGGCCAAAGCGTGGAGAATGTGACGGGGTCTGCTTGTTTGGGCGCTTTCCGAGGCGCGGGGTGCCCGTTATAGCGCCCCTTGTGCGCGTTTTTACTCCCTATTCCTTCTAGCATTGGGTCTAACTTATTACTAAGGGTTTGGAAACATTATAAATAGTTCTTTACTTAGTTTTTGTAAGACTTCTTGACTTTGGAGCAATATTGAGAGCTACATACTTCATTGAACAAGAATTATTCCTAATCTTTCATCTATTACATCAATTACTTCATTATTATATCAAATCTCTGCCTTGTGATTATGAATAGGTGTGGCTAAACTTTACGTTCTAGGGTTAGAATATTACATGAAGGTTGATTGTTGAAGATTGATTCCCATTGATTGAATCCCAATACGGGTTACTAATTCTTTCTTGATTTCACTTGCTTAATTGTTAAGAGCTCGATAATTATGCATCATCTATGGTTTTTGGGTTGAACTCGAAAGAGGGAATCTAATTACGTAATAAGAAAGAATAGAACTAGTTTGTGAACCCGGGCATCGGGGAATCAATTCGCGGGTAGGATAGACATATACTTGCTTGCCTAGTTTAACTCATTACATGAATCTTAATGCGTGCATGTGATTTAACCCATAGACATATATGGATTGAAGTAGCTTGCATAGACTGTGAAGAACTGAAAGGTTTTCACAGTTACATTTACTCTGTCAGTTAGTAACCCGGGATTTAAGAAGTGGAATCAATTGGATATATCAACTGGATTGTTCGTAACTCTGACCCTGGACCGCTCTCTTGATATTGTTAACAACCAAAGTATTTCTCATTGCTTGACTACATCTTTAGCACTTTACTTTCTGCACTTTAGTTATAAAAACTCTTACAACCAAGAAAGAGACCCCTGAGTAGTTTGGAGGAATTGTTTGTTAGGTATTAGTCTGCTTAGTCCTCGTGGGAACGATATTCGATTTATCACTTTATTACTTGTCGACCGCGTATACTTGCATGTGCGTTGGGAGCAACAAGTTTTTGGCGCCGTTGCCGGGGACTAATTACGGACTATTTTCTTTTGAACAATTACTTAATTGCTATTCAGGTTTAATTTTTTTTGTTGAGTTTCTTGTGCTGTTTCAGGCAATAGGTTTTGAATGCAAAGGAACAAAAAGGACGAATCACTCGCACCTTTTGATCCCGAGCCTGAAAGAACCTTGAGAAAGGCCAAAAGGGAAGCGAGAGATCGAGAAGCATTAGCAATCGTACTTGCCTCTCTACCTGTTGAAATGGCTGAAGAACAAGCAGTAGCAGTGCGAGATGTGGCTCTTCCTAGTCTGAAAGGAGTAGAGTCAAGTATTGTGAAGCCTGCTATTACTGGAAACTTTGAGATCAAGCCCGGCATGATTCAGTTGCTGCATGTGACGGGGCAATATGGTGGATTCCTGCATGAAGATCCGCAGCAACACCTGCAGAACTTTCTGGAGATCAGTGATACTTATACACCGGCAGGTGTGCCTACTGATTACGTGCGAATGACTTTGTTCCCATTTTCATTGATTGGGACAGCAAGGAAGTGGTTAAAGGCTGAAAAGCCTGGGTCTATCACTACTTGGGAGGATTTGGCTAAGAAATTCTTGGCTAAGTTTTATCCGTCTGCCAAGACGGCCAGGTTGAGGAGCGCAATTTTGTCCTTCAGGCAGTTAGAAGGCGAATCATTATATGCAGCCTGGGAGAGATTTAAAGCTTTATTGAGAGATTGTCCACACCACAACCAATCTAATGAGGTTATTGCACACACTTTTGTCGAGGGGTTGAACCAACATACTAAGATTGTGGTTGATGCTGCTGCTGGAGGCCAAGTGCTGGCCTTAAATTTTGAACAAATCTATGACTTACTTGATAAGTTTTCACAGAGCAATCCTGATTGGCAGGGTGATGGCAGAGCTAATACGCAGATTGAGGGGGCTAGCAGAGCTAATACGCAGAAAGCTGCTGGGATACTTCAACTAGATGGAATTTCAGAGCTGCGAGCGAAGATGGATGCTATTTCTAATAAAATCAGCAAGCTGACTCTCCAAGCGAAGCCACAACTAGCTCCAGTGCAACAAGTTCAGACCTTTTGTGAAGTATGTGGTGAGGATCATAGCACTGAGGTTTGTCCCTCTAACCCAGAGTCAGTATATTATGTGGGTAATCAGAACAGATCACAGGGTCAAAATCGAAATCAGTATGGTAACAGTTATAACACGGGTTGGCGTAATCACCCAAATTTTTCCTGGAGGGATACCCGTGAGCAGTTTCAGGGTAATGAGAGACCCCAATTTACTCAAAGCAATGCACCACAGCAGGGATCGCAGTCACAGGCTCAGCCACAGCAGTCTAATGCTATGGAGGATATGCTCAGGAAAATTCTTGCAGGGCAGCAAAAGCTCATGGATGAGTCAGCATCTCAGGCACAAATAATTAAAGATTTGAGCAGTGCGCAGAAAGATCTTGAAAGACAGTTGGGGCAGCTTGCTGGAGCACAAAATAATAGACCTCGGGGTGCTTTACCGAGTGATACAGAGAAGAATCCTAAAGAATTTGTGCAAGTAGTTACTTTGAGGAATGGCAGAGCTTTAGAAGAACTTCCCCCAAAACCAAAGAAGCCTGTTGATGAGTTAGAGCCAAATGTTGATACGGAAGTGGAAAAAGAAGCAGAGACAGTAATAGCAAAGCAGCCCGAGTCTGCTATTGTGAGACAACCACCACCTTTCCCTCAGAGGCTTCAGAAGCAGAAAGTTGATGCAGCCTGCAAGAAATTCTTGGAGATATTGAGTCAGATTCAGGTAAATATTCCTTTGGTGGAGCTTTTGCGGGATGTTCCCAAATATGCTAAATACATCAAGGATATTGTTGCTAACAAGAGAAGATTGACTGAGTTTGAGACAGTTGCACTTACTGAGGAGTGCAGTTCCAGAGTTAGAAGTAAGCTTCCTCAGAAATTGAAGGACCCTGGCAGTTTTACCATCCCTTTAAAAATTGGGGAATATGAGGTTGGTCGTGCTTTATGTGATTTGGGTGCTAGTGTGAATTTGATGCCTTCTTCAGTTTTCAGGAAGCTAGGCCTGGGTAAGCCACGACCCACTACTGTGACCCTGCAGCTTGCTGATAGATCTTTGACATGCCCCGAGGGGATTATTGAGGATGTGCTTGTACAAGTAGGTCAGTTCATATTACCCGTTGATTTTATTATTCTTGAATATGAAGCTGATCCTGAGGTTCCTCTCATCTTGGGAAGAGGATTTTTGGCTACTGCTGATGCTGTTCTTCGAGTCAGAGCTGGAAAGATGATTATGAAGGTAAATGGGGAAGAAGCTGTGTTTAATGTGTTCAGAGCTACCCAGCTTCCTTCTCACTATGAAGAGTTGTCCATGGTAAAAGTGATAGATGATGAATTGACTGCTGATGATAGGTCATTCTTGGCTTCTAATGTTGATTCTTTAGAAAGGGCACTCTTATGTGATGATGATGATATCCTGAAGGATGACGATACTGAAGAATATGTGGAGGTTCTTAATATGCAGAGTAGATTCAACCCAGGGTGGAAGAAATTTGAGGAGCTTGATAGACTGTTGACCTTAACTCCTGCTAAACCGTCTATTGAGAGAGCTCCTAATCTTGAGCTCAAACCTTTACCCGCACATTTACGTTATGCTTATTTGGGTGAAGGTAATACTTTGCCCGTGATCCTTTCTTCTTTGTTGTCTGATGTGCAGGTTGAGAAGGTGTTGCGGGTATTGCGAGAGCGCAAGAGAGCTATTGGCTGGACTATTGCTGATATTAGAGGGATTAGTCCTTCTTTCTGCATGCATAAAATTCTCTTGGAGGAAGATCATAAGCCATCCATAGAGCAGCAGAGGAGGCTAAATCCAATCATGAAGGAGGTGGTGAAGAAAGAAGTTATCAAGTGGCTGGATGCTGGTATTATTTTTCCTATCTCTGACAGGAAGTGGGTGAGTCCAGTGCAATGTGTTCCTAAGAAGGGGGGCATGACAGTGGTGAAGAATGAGCATAATGAGTTGATTCCTACAAGAACAGTTACAGGGTGGCGAATTTGCATTGATTATAGGAAGCTGAACAAGGCCACCAGGAAAGATCACTTCCCACTCCCTTTTATTGATCAGATGTTGGATAGACTTGCAGGCCATGAGTATTACTGTTTCTTGGATGGGTATTCGGGCTACAATCAAATTGTGATAGCCCTTGAAGACCAAGAGAAGACCACTTTTACTTGTCCATATGGCACCTATGCATTTAGGAGGATGCCATTTGGGTTGTGTAATGCCCCGGGGACTTTTCAGCGGTGCATGATGGCTATTTTCACTGATATGGTGGAAAAATTTGTGGAGGTATTTATGGATGATTTCTCAGTGGTTGGTGACTCTTTTGATGAATGTTTGAAAAATCTTGATGCTGTGCTGAGCCGTTGTGAAGAAACAAATCTGGTGCTGAATTGGGAAAAATGTCACTTTATGGTTCAAGAAGGCATAGTACTTGGGCACAAGGTGTCAAAGCAAGGGATTGAGGTTGACAAAGCGAAGATTGAGGCTATTGAGAAATTACCACCACCTATCTCTGTTAAGGGGGTGCGTAGTTTCTTGGGACATGCAGGGTTCTATAGACGTTTCATAAAGGACTTCTCCAAAATTTCCACTCCCTTGTGCAAATTGTTAGAGAAGGATGTGAAATATGTGTTTGATGATGCTTGTATCAAGGCGTTTGAAGAGTTGAAGAAAAGGTTGGTGACCGCACCAATCATCATTGCTCCTGACTAGTCTTTGCCATTTGAATTGATGTGTGATGCGAGTGATAATGCTATTGGGGCTGTTCTAGGCCAAAGAATTGGAAGAATCTTTCACTCCATCTATTATGCAAGCAAGACGCTTGATGCAGCCCAGTCTAATTATACTACCACTGAGAAGGAGTTGCTAGTCGTGGTTTATGCTTTTGATAAATTCAGATCTTATTTGGTTGGCACTCGTGTTGTTGTCTACACTGATCATGCCGCAATCCGGTATTTGTTTGAAAAGGACTCCAAGCCTAGACTCATTAGATGGGTTCTCCTATTGCAAGAGTTTGATGTTGAAATTCGAGATCGCAAGGGGACTGAGAATCAAGTAGCTGATCATTTGTCAAGGCTGGAGAATAGAGATCATGTAGATGAGGGGCTTGAGATTAAAGAGGTATTTCCTGATGAGCAACTTTTTGCTTTAGATGAAGCTGAAGCGCCATGGTATGCTGACATGGTGAATTTTCTTGTGAGTGATGTGTATCCCCCTGGGGCAACTGCTGAGCAAAAGCGTAAACTCCTTCATGAAAGTAGATTTTATGTGTGGGATGAGCCCTATTTGTACAAGATAGGAGTTGATCAACTAGCTAGGAGATGTATCCCAAGGGAAGAAGTAGAGCCGATTCTACAGAGCTGCCATTCCTCTCCTTATGGTGGCCACCTTGGTGGAGATCGAACAGCTGCAAAGGTACTCCAATCTGGTTTCTTTTGGCCTACTCTATTTAAAGATGCTCATGCATTAGTGAAGCAATGTGATCGTTGCCAAAGAACGGGTACTATTACTAGGCGTCACGAGATGCCTTTGAATAATATCTTGGAGATTGAGCTGTTTGATTGTTGGGGTATTGATTTTATGGGTCCATTCCCACCTTCTATGGGCAATAAATACATCCTTGTAGCGGTTGATTATGTGTCCAAATGGATGGAAGCTGTTGCACTTCCAACAAATGATGCGAGTGTGGTAGTGAAGTTTGTGAAGAAGAATATTTTCACTCGTTTTGGGACACCGCGGGCTATAATCAGTGATGAAGGTACGCACTTTTGTAACCGCTTGTTCAATAAATTGTTGGCTAAGTATGGGGTTCGCCACAAGGTGGCTACTGCTTATCATCCCCAAACTAGTGGTCAAGTGGAAGTGTCTAATAGAGAGATCAAGCAAATCCTTGAGAAGACTGTGAATGCCTCGAGGAAGGATTGGGCTATGAAGTTAGATGATGCTCTCTGGGCCTATCGAACCGCATTCAAAACGCCTATTGGAACCTCTCCATATAGGCTTGTTTATGGTAAGGCCTGTCACTTACCGGTGGAATTAGAGCACAAGGCGTATTGGGCGATTCAAAAGCTCAACCTTGATATGGCCTTAGCGGGTGAGAAGAGGATGCTCCAATTGCATGAGCTTGAAGAGTTCCGGTTCCATGCGTATGAAAATGCGAAACTATATAAGGAACGGACAAAGAAATGGCATGATAAGCACATTGAGCGTCGTACTTTTGAGCCCGGGCAGCTGGTATTGTTGTTCAACTCGAGGTTGAAATTATTCCCGGGCAAGTTGAAGTCGAGATGGTCGGGGCCTTTTGAAGTTGTTCGTGTTACCGCACATGGAGCGGTTGAATTGAGAGCCCCGGATTCGGAGAACACATTTTTGGTTAATGGTCAAAGGGTGAAGCGTTATTGGGGTGGTGTGGTGAATCACCGCACTTCCATTACTTTGAGGGACCCTTGATTTTTACCCGTCGTGCCACGACGTTAAATAAGGCGCTTCTCGGGAGGCAACCCGAGTTTGTACTTGTAATAGTTTAGTATTTTTCATTTTATAGTGTCATGTAGTTAGTTGTTTTTGTGTGTCATTTTTGCAGGATTCGGGTGAGCTAAACAAGGTGAAATGAATGCATTGAGGGGTATGGAACGTCTCGAGACATGTCCCACGCTTGGGTTTGTACTTGGAATCGAAAATCGGTGCGAAAAAACGTGCTCGGGCGCGTTCGGGAGTGCCCCGTGCCTCCCAAAGCGCAAAATAAAAGCTGAGCAAAAGAAGCTTGGCGCGGTTGGGAGCGCCCCGCGCCTCCCACCGCGCTATGCTTGGCAGAATGTTCAAAAAATGGTCCACGTTTGGCATGCGCCGCGGAGGCCAACGCGGAAGGCCAAAGTTTTGTATGTTTTCCGGGTCAAACGGGTTTTGACCCGCGACCCGGGTACCCCCATGCCCTTATCCCCCGATTCTAACATCCTTTTCTCCACTATTTTCATCCCAAACACTCTCTAATCACTCACAACTTCATCTCTATCACTTGGAATCATTCCAAATCTTGTGCAATCCATTCTAAAACATTCAAGTAAGTAAATTCTTCTCCTCTTCTCTTCATTAACATGTAAGTTGCACTCATTATTGCTCATGGGTGATTTCTTAGCTAGTTACAAGCTTGTGCATAAAAATTCAATCTTGTTGTGCTTAAATTGTTAATGATGCTTGGTATATAACTTGTGACTTGTAAAAAGAGATCTCCCAACAATTTGGGAGGGTTGGCACATTACCAAAATCATTGAAATTGCTAGTTTAAAGTTGTGCACATTAGGTGTTTGTGAAAAAGCCCCAATGATGAAAATTCAATAATATTGTGAATTCTTGAGTAGCAATGCACTCTTTAGGCTAATTATGGATACTAGGTGTTGCACACACATAAGAATTGCTCATGATGCACCCACACTAGCTTAATCTTGAAAACTCAAAAACGTGGCATACTTTGTCCGAAGCTAGTTTCGCTTAAGTGTGGGGTTGCTCGTGCCATTGCGTTGAGTGATTGACACATAGAGTGTGTGATAAGTGTGGGGTGGTACCCCACCAATTGAGCTTGAATTGTATAGTCTTGGTACCTATCTATCTATCTCACATTGATCTTTTATTGTTGAATAGGTATCATGGTGACTACTTCTTTGCCAACCAAGAGCTCTTCCTCCGCTTCGGGCTCGAGAAAAGCACTTCAAGCCGGGCCTTCCACTACCAAGCAAAAGGGCAAGGCACCGGCCAAACCAAAGGCTAAAGGCAAGGCTAAGATTCCAAAGGACGCAGTGCCGATACCACGTCCTGGAGGCAAGACCCGCTATGGCCTCCCTTTTGTAAAGAAGGGGGAATACCAAACATGGTACAAGAATGTGCGGCTCGCGGGGTACATACCCGAGCAAGCCATTGATAAACGGCCGGTGATGCAAAAGTTTAGAAGTGTAGCCGAAAAGATCATTGCTCTAAAATGGGACTCGGTGTTTGAGAGTCCGGGGCACGCCAACGTGGACATGGTACAAGAATTGTATGCCAACTGGGAGCCCGAGGAAGCTTGGAAAGAGGATGATGTGGTGACAGTTCGGGGAGTGAAAGTGAAGTTGGATCCTACGGCACTGAATGCCTTTTTGGGGGTTGCGGACCCCGACTATGATGATCTGAGGGAGTATATCAAAAAGCCTGATTACACGGCTCTGCGGGATACCCTATGTGGCGAGGGCTCCACTCATAGGTGGGGGTGAAGTGCGGCTGGGAGACACAAGTTTATGCATTTCTCACAGTTTCTCAAGCCGGCTCGTGTATGGATGAGGTTTATCAATGCACGCATACTACCATGTTCCCATTACTCCGAGGTCACTAAGACTCGGGCGTGCATGGTGTACTTTTTCATGATTGGGAGGCCGGTGAACATTGGATACTACATGTTGCGCGTTATGAAAGAGCAACGAAAAGAAAAATCATGTAGTAGATTGTACTTTGGGAACCTCTTGACCCGTTACTTAGAGAAGGCGGGCGTCCCCGTAGATGAGATTGGGGATCGCATTGTCCCTGATATAGGGAAGCCTTTTGACATTGCTTCGGTCAAGGGGGTGACCACCACCGCGCCGGTGAAACTGACGATAGACGAGTGGCGGGAGGCAGACACCAACTTGACTGCGCGTCAGTACTTGATGATGGAGGCGATGGCCCGTCAGTCGGGCGTTGATTTGACTGCTATTGACCGCAAGGTCCCGCTCCTGGAGACCTCGAAGGGTCTGCTTGGCACGATTTGAGCTAGTACGGTGGATCCGCAGGAGAATGAGAACACGGATTTAGATGTTGTGGCTAATGATCCGGACAGCGAGGTCGAGGCAGCTGATTCTGAGGGCGGTGGCTCTGATGAGGAGGAGGATTAGGTCCCCACTCCTGCGCACCACCCAGATTTCAGGGCAGTTTTCTTGTACTCTTACTTTTGCACTTACTTCTTTGTCGCACTGGGACATTGCTTAGTTTAAGTGTGGGGTGGGGTACTGCCCTTTATCTATTTTTGAGGTTAGGATGCATGTACCATAGGATTTTTCTTTTGTCACTTGACTTTATTTTGATTTGTTTCTTGCTTTAATATATGAAAAAAAAAAATTAGAAAACCTATGAAAAAATTCCAAAAAGATTTTCCTTTTAGTTTTATTAGTGGTACATGTCATCCGCCCCGTAGTTTTTCTTATGGCCGCGGTTCTTTTCCACGGGGAGGCCTTTGAACCGGGTAGTTTTTATTTTTAGGATTAGGATAGTTAGTTGTAGGTGATCCTAGACGTAGGAAAAAGGTAGAATGCTAGGTGCCTTTGATTTGTTTGATACCGATGGACTTGGACTTGATTGCATGTGCTATTTGTGGTGTCCTTGAGTTTTAATTTTGATGCATGCCTAGGAAAAACATGGAACGACCCCCTTGAGATGTTTGAATCCGCTTGCTTGAGTTGATTGTTAACCTTTGTGCATGAGTGCTTAAATTTCCACAAGTTACATTCTAGATGCTTAGTTGAGAGTTGTTGATGGAACCTCTTTGTGTGAACCATGTGCAATGTGAGTTGTGAGGCATATTCTTGTTTACTCCATGTTTGCATATTAATGTCTAGAACTTGCCCCGTGTGTGTGCAAAGCGAAATCCTAGGTTTGCTCTAGTCGGGAAATGATACAAGGCCTTCTTTTGATTTGCCTACCCTTACATATATACCTTGGAAAAAAATTGTTGTTGTGATTTCTTTGACCCTTTTTGTTGGCACCCACACCCCGAGCCTACCCATTTGTTCTAAATTGACTCTTTTGGCCCTTTACTCCTTAAGCACTTTATTAATATTGTGTTGTTATGTTGGAGTTGTGGTTGGATTTTGGGAGGTTTTTGAGTGGAGCTAATGAAGGAGAATAATTGTAAAATTGTGAAGTAGTGAAAAGCATTGGCAAGGTTGGAAGATAATGAAATAGAAAAAGAAAAAAATAGCAAATTTGAAAAGAAAAGAAAAAAAATTGTGGAAAAAGAAATAAAAAGAGAAAAAGATATTCATCCCTTGCTAGTGTGTGCTTAAAAGAAAAAAATACTACTTGTTGAGAAGGTGTGTATGGAAGTGTTTATTGGGTAGCTTGATGAGATTGGTGCTTAATTTGAATGTGATGTATTAAAATGCTTAGGGAGGTAGTCACTATTACCATATGTATCCTACCCGCCCCTTAGCCTACATTACGACCTTTCTAAAGTCCTAGTTAATCCCGATTGGAGTGAGCTTACATTAGTGGAGTCCTACACTACGGGCAAGCCTATGGTACATTGTGTGTGACGTGTGAGATTTTTATGAGAGTGAGTGAATTCATTGGTTATTGCCCCCGTTCTATGCGTGATATTTATTCTTGTGTGGGATATTTGGGGGGCACTCTTTTGCTTCATATTGGTGAGGGCACGTGGTTTGCATGAAATAGGTGAAGTTGATGGCTTCTTGGTTGAGTAGATAGATGTGATTTTGTGGGAGCATGGTTACATTAAGTTGAGTTTGTGCGTTTGAGCTATTTTGGGGTGGTTGTTCTCATATTTTTGATTTTGATAATTGTTGGCATGTTGTGGATCCATAGTAGTCATGTGTGCATTGGTTCAATGGTCGGTATCAACCATAGTCATAGGCAGACCTGTTTTACCTAGGTTGGGGAAGTGAAATGTGACTTACTCGAGGGCGAGCAAGGGTTCAAGTGTGGGGTGGTGATGTTCGGCATTTTATGCCTACATTTCCTTAATATTTCCGCATGTTTGAGCTTGTTTTGCACTCGTTTTGTAGCTTGTGAATGTGGTTTTACACTGATTTTGTATTGTGCGTGTGTAGGTTGTTACGCGGTGCATTTGGAGCTTTTCGGAGCTTGATTGAGAATGAATTGGTTGAAGGATGATTGAAGATTGGATTGAGCACACAAGGGCACGACACGAGGCGAGTTTTGGAGCAAGGGAAGAGCAGTTTTGCCTGGTTCTATGGGCCACGCGCCGCGCCCTCTACCGCGCGCAGTGGCTAGGCGCGGTTTCCCATGCACCGCGTGGCCAAAGCGTGGAGAATGTGATGGGGTCTGCTTGTTTGGGCGCTTTCCGAGGCGCGGGGCGCCCGTTATAGCGCCCCTTGTGCGCGTTTTTACTCCCTATTCCTTCTAGCATTGGGTCTAACTTATTACTAAGGGTTTGGAAACATTATAAATAGTTCTTTACTTAGTTTTTGTAAGACTTCTTGACTTTGGAGCAATATTGAGAGCTACATACTTCATTGAACAAGGGTTATTCCTAATCTTTCATCTATTACATCAATTACTTCATTATTATATCAAATCTCTGCCTTGTGATTATGAATAGGTGTGGCTAAACTTTACGTTCTAGGGTTAGAATATTACATGAAGGTTGATTGTTGAAGATTGATTCCCATTGATTGAATCCCAATACGGGTTACTTATTCTTTCTTGATTTCACTTGCTTAATTGTTAAGAGCTCGATAATTATACATCATCTATGATTTTTGGGTTGAACTCGAAAGAGGGAATCTAATTACGTAATAAGAAAGAATAGAACTAGTTTGTGAACCCGGGCATCGGGGAATCAATTCGCGGGTAGGATAGACATATACTTGCTTGCCTAGTTTAACTCATTACATGAATCTTAATGCGTGCATGTGATTTAACCCATAGACATATAGGGATTGAAGTAGCTTGCATAGACTGTGAAGAACTGAAAGGTTTTCACAGTTACATTTACTCTGTCAGTTAGTAACCCAGGATTTAAGAAGTGGAATCAATTGGATATATCAACTGGATTGTTCGTAACTCTGACCCTGGATCGCTCTCTTGATATTGTTAACAACCAAAGTATTTCTCATTGCTTGACTACATCTTTAGCACTTTACTTTCTGCACTTTAGTTATAAAAACTCTTACAACCAAGAAAAAGACCCGTGAGTAGTTTGGAGGAATTGTTTGTTAGGTATTAGTCTGCTTAGTCCTCGTGGGAACGATATTCGATTTATCACTTTATTACTTGTCGACCGCGTATACTTGCGTGTGCGTTGGGAGCAACACTAATAGATCAATTCTCACGTTTATTTCCTGCAAATACTCTCCAAAACTGAATTCCACCCTCACTGATACGATGTGAGAATACTTGGACTTGATTGAATGGCCTCTCTTTTAAAGCTGATATTTTAGATGATTTCTGTGTTCAAATTCAGCACTCCTTGTATATTTAAAGACTTGGAAATGTACTGGTACATATATCTCCATTGCTCATATTTGTTAGTAACAATCCACAAATGAGATGGAAATGATCACAACTACAGCGTACCCCAACATTTACATCACTTTGGAACACATGTTCGTATCTGCCATGTGACTAAAGGTTAAAAACAATCACAAAAAATCATACGGTCTTTCTCTTTCTCATTACCTTGCGATTCTATTGTATACTTAAAATCTTTTCGATTCCATCAAAATTAGTTTTATGGTAAAGACACTTATGACCTCCCCACTGCCTTGCGCCCGCTGATGATTCCTATTGCATTGCGACCAACAATGCTCATCTTCTCAGCTTTTATTCATTAATTCATTGAGAAGTTGCTTATTACTGCTTCTTTATTTATACTACCTCTGGTTGAAAAAAAAAAGACACAATTTTTTTATCAGGCTATCTTGAAAAGACGGATGCATTTTTAAATTTATAAACAATTTAATTTGAAGTTCGTAAATTTTTAGCCCACATGCCACTTTTGCCACTGGTATTTGATTTGAAGCCATTTTTTTTTATTGGTTTTACATGAGATGCCACTTTTTGGAACATTAAATTTTGTGGGCTGAAGTTCAAATCTTGTGGGTTGAACTTCATGCCTAAGTTATGAAGTTCAATTTCAATCCGTAAGGGCTGAACTTTTAGGCATAAATGACCCTTGTAGGCTGAGGTTGAACTTCAACCCTTGTGGGCTGAACTTGTCTGAAGTTCAACCCACAAGGATTGAAGTTCCAAAAAGTGGCCTCTCATACAAAACCAGTAAAAAAAGTGGTCTTAAACCAAAGACCACTGACAAAAGTGGCCTCTCATGCACTTTTTCCTTGAAGTTCTCCTTTTACCGTTACTGAAAAAGGTTTGAAGTCACATTAATATTACCGCATGTTTAAGATCACATATTTCAAAAAATTTATGATCATACAAATGTTCTAATGAAATTTAGACCATAATTTTCAAAAGCCTCTCTTTTCTTTTTTAAACTATATGCATAGTCAACATATGCCATATAATAAAAGAGTAAATTGAACAGGCTTTACTCCCTCCGTCCCTATTTAAGTGTCTTATTTTCCTTTTACTCTGTCAAAAAAGAGTGTTTCTTTCTATATTTAGTAAGTTTTCAAACACCATACATGGTAAGTTTAAAACACAAAATTCAAATGATATTTTAGATATTACACATATTTTTAATTTAGAATCATAAAATTAAAAAGTCTCCCTATATTTTTTAAACTACGTGTCCAGTCAAACTAAGACACTTAAATTGAGAGGGATGGAGTATATTGTATATATTTAAAATTTTGGCAGAATACATGTCCAGCCCCCTAAACTTGAAACTTTTTCTCATTTAGACACCTCAACCAACCCTCTTCCCATTTAAACCCCTGAACCACGTCTCCCCTTCAGTAACTTGACACGTCCCCTACCTGCTTCATTAATGTCACCGTGCGTGACTACAATTGCCCTTGACGTGGAATTCTTCGTCGAATAGAAAAATTCCACGTCATTTTATTTGCCACATCATAAAGAAACACTACCACATCATCATATTTCCCAAATTTTCCCAAACCCCTTAACCCATTAACCATTCAACCCCTTCAACCATTATTCTGCTGAACCCCAACCCCGAAAATTCCCAATTCTAATGAATCGATTCAAAGAGTCACGACCCATCGGTTAAAATTCTTACCCGTAATTAGTTTCTTTTCAATTCAAAGTAAGTAAAAACAACCAAAGGTTACACTTTGTCTCTGATTTGGGTTCGATCTTGACGAAGTTGGTGACTGATTCGAAGATTGACTCAAAGGTAACACTTTGTCTCTGAATTCATTATTAGATATTGATTTAAATCTCCAATTAGTTAGTTAAACGATTAGGGTTATGAACTTGATTCAGTTTTAAAATTAGGGCTTTTTATGTACCCGATTCAATTTAAAATTAGGGTTTTTATGATTGCATTATATTTCTTAAATAATTGCCTTTATTAACAGATTTGTATGTTAATATTTGAAATTTGTTTTTTGTTAGGATGGATACAATTATTATAGTTAGTTTTCATCATGGGGGTAGATTTACAAAGGAACCAAATCATGCATATGTTGATGAAAAAGAACCTGCTAATTTTCCTATTGATAAGGATCATTTCTCCACGTTTGAGATGTTACATTGGACCAAAGAAATGGGATACTTTACTATAGTCGGTTTGTATTATAAAAGTCCAAAATGTGATGACTTTTTGTTAGTGGAATCAGATTCCAAGTTATTGGAACTAGTGGAACCCCTTAAACATTGTGATATGTTTGACCTATATGTCATGGATGTTGTGGAGGATCCTATTGATGTTGTGGTCCCAGTGGGGCTACTTTGTGGGCCAGACCAATCAGAAATAAATATTCCCTCACCAACTAGGGTTACTGACCTTGAGCCCCCAAACCAACCAGAAATAAATACTTCTTCTACCCTACCAGAAACAAATCTATCAGAAACAAACATACAAGATGAAGGAGGTGAATCTGAACCAATACTTGTTCAACCAACCCATATTGAGCCTCCAAACCTACAAGAAACTGATCTAGAAGATGAGGAGGGTGAGGCTGGTGATGCTGAAGTAGAATCTGGTGATAGTAGTGACTCACAACTAGATGGCATACCTAATGAGGATGACTCTGAAGTTGATGAGGAGTTGAGAGAGCTTAGGGAGGAGGGGAGAACAAAACAACAGAGGAGAAATCCAATTCCAACACAGGAAATTCCACTTGGGCAGGCTGGTATAGATAAGGGATTTGAAGAAATATGAAGAAACAAGGCTGCTAGATATGTAGGAAGGTTGGGGGATATGAGGATTTCATTGATAGCTCAGATCTGGACAGTGATGATAGTGGAGATGAACTTGATCCTGAAGCAGTTCCAGGAAGTGATTTACCTGTAAGAAGGAGAACCAGAAAACTAAGGTATGATGCTGACTGTCCAACTGCTATTTTTGAGCTTGGCATGATATTTGAAAATGCAGTTCAGTTTAGAAAGGCTGTAACAGAATATGCAATACAAAACAAAGTGTTGTTAAAATTAAGGCCAAATGAAAAAGATAGGGTAAGGGTTAAATGTAAAGACAAGAGATGCACTTAGTTGCTGTTTGCTAGTACTCATAGAGATTTGGGTGACTTTATGGTGAAAAATTACAACCCTGTACATTGTTGCAACACTTTTAACAAGAACAGGCTGTGTAATTCCAAATACTTAGCAGAAAAGTATAAGGATACAATTGTCAGACAGCCTTACATTAGGATTTGGGAGATACAAGAAATGGTTAGATCAGATTTAGGTTTGTATGTGGGGAGGTCTGTGTGTCAAAGAGCAAAGTTACTAATCTTGCAGCAGTTTATGGGGGATTGGAAGTTGGAGTTTGCTAGGTTGTGTGACTATGCTGATATAATAAAGCAAACAAATCCTGGTAGTAGTTGCTGGATTAGAACAGATAGGGAGTCAGAACTAGGGAAAAATCTATTTGTTTACTTCTATGTTTGTCTTGACTCTTTGAAGAAAGGTTGGTTAGCAGGTTGTAGGAAAATTATTGGGTTTGATGGGTGTTTCCTAAAGGGGGCTTGTAAGGGTGAGCTTTTGGTAGCTGTTGGTAGAAATAGAAACAATCAAATGTTTCCAATTGCATGGGCACTTGTGGACCAGGAAACAAAGCATAGCTGGAGTTTTTTCTTGACCTACTTAATTGAAGACTTGCAGCTAGGAGATGGATCTGGACTGACATTAATGTCAGATATGCAAAAGGTTATGTGTTTTATTTCCTTATGCCTTTCTGTTAGTTGTTTGCTTGTTATCTGTCAATTGTTTAATCCTTTGAGTTTGTTTTCCTGTTTTGGTGATTTGTAGGGTTTTATTCCAGCTATTAAAGAACTTTTACCCTCAGCTGAGCATAGAATGTGTGCTAGACACATCTGGTCAAATTGGCACACTAATTGGAGAGGTGAAGAGAGGAGAAATCAGTTTTGGAGGTGCTAAGTCCAGTTTTGAAGTAAAGTTTCAGAAGCAAATGGAAGCAATGGAAAAACTTGGTAAGTTTGGTAGTAAAAAGATATGTGAAGACCTGTTAAAGTACCCTAAGCAGTGTTGGTGTAGGGCCTATTTCAAAGAATATGCTAAGAGTGACATAGTTGAGAATAACATGTGTGAAACATTTAATTCATGGATCTTAGCAGCTAGGCATAAATCTATCATTACAATGCTAGAAGAAATTAGGCACAAAATAATGAAAAGACAATGTGAAATGATAGAGTTTGCTGGTAAGTGGAGGTGTGACCTTGCCCCTATGGCAAGGCTTGCATTAGATGAGAATAAAGATGCAGCTAGGATACTAAGTGTTAGATGGAATGCTGATACTGGATTTGAGGTAGTTGATGACAAATATGTGCACACTGTAGACATGAAAAAACTGACATGTACATGTAGAACTTGGCAATTGAGAGGCATCCCATGCCAACATGCCCTCTGTTGTATGTTCTATTTAGAAATGAGACCTGAAGACTATGTGGAGCATTGGTACAAGAAAGAAACATTCTTAAAGGCTTATAGTTACTACATCCAGCCTATTCCCAACATGATCATGTGGCCTCAAACAAATAATATGGCAATTGAACCTCCTGCACCAAAGCCAATGCCTGGAAGACCAAAAAGATGTAGAAGAAAAGCTAAGGATGAGCCTAAGAAATTTGGAAAAATGTCAAAGAAAGGGGTCAAGATGACCTGCTCCAAATGCCACCACCAAGGACATCAAAGGAATGTTTGTAAGGCATAGGTAATTTGCTTCTAGTTTCTGGTTCTACTTTGGTTTTTTATATGCTTATTGATTCTGGTCCTATTTTGTTTGTTATTGTAGGCTGGGATGCCTACACAACAAGCTGCACCTTCAACACAAACAAGCCAACAAATTGCACAGTCACAATCTGGACCTTCAACACAACAGGTTCATTCACAGTCTGTTTGTTCTGATACTTCTATTGTAGTTACTTGAAATTCTTCAGGGGTACACTGAACACCAACCCAATCTCGACGCAAAAAAGACTTAGAGCTAGTCAATCTACTGGAGTTGGAAGAGGGAGAGGGAGATGGAGAGGTAGAGGAAGAGGGCAAGAGGCTGCTAGTGTGACTCAAACAAGGGTTATTGGAGAGGCAAGTGCTGCAGCTAGTGTGCAGCAAGAAACAGGAAGGGGAAAAGGTGCAGTATCTGGACCAAATATGTAGCAACCAACTGGAAGTGGGACTTTTATGCAGCAAAAAAGGGCATGGGGAAGAGGTGGAAGTGGCCAGCAAAAAAGGCCTAGGAACACTGGTTATGGCCTTTACACAGATGAGAGATCTGGAAGGCAAACAATGAATGTAAGTTAGTTTGTTGGTTTTTAGCATTTTATTTGAAAATTTTCATTCTTGCCTTTCTACTAAATTGTTTCCCTCTTTATTGTTTCTAAATGCAGCCAGGTATAGTGGGAGAAAGAAGCGTGTCTAATTCTGGCTTAATCAGTGCTGCACCAACCAACATTGACATTGGTTATCAACCTACTGGACTAAGATATGGGGCAAAGAGTAGTAACCACAAACCAGCTGCAGCACATGGCACATGCCAGGAAGAAAAGCTTTGTATCATCACAAAGTTCTGTCAATAATTAGCTTAGCCTAAGTCTTTATAAAGTTGTTTTATGCTTTTGGAACTATGTAGTCGGCCGTTATTTGCTGTTGTGGATGCTATATGTTAGTTGTTTAATGGTTAGACTGGATGCACAATGTTACATAGTTGTTTTGTGGCTGAGTGGAGTTGTAATTTCTTGGCCATTCTGGATGCTATTTAAGCAGCTTAATGCACTATGATTCCTATAAATATGACTCATGTTTTGTGTTGCCATTGTGTTGCATTTTCATTACATTAAAGCACACTTCATTACATACAGAAAAAAAGTTACATAGCTGCCAACTAGTAGACCAAAATCAAGGCAGATTCTAAAGGCTATTACATATTCTCCATTTAATTCATTAGACAATACAATGTACTCCATTTCATTTTTCATATGACAATTAACGTTAATACAATGCATCAGATCAAAAGACCACAAATTACACCGGACAAAAAGGAGGACCTCCACTTTGAATTTGTTCTCATCCTTTCTTCAAATGCTTTAATCCTTTTCAACAAACCCCAAATTACCCTCTTTGCTTGAGGCGACATATCATCATCATACCACCTAAAATAGTTGCAATCACCCCTTGCCTACATACATTTGAATTTGTTAATTACTAACCAAATTAGTAAACTAATGGCGGCCTAAATTAATCATATAAATACTAATTGAATATAAAATAAAATTAAGGAAAAATAGTTTAATTCTTACCCTTTCAATTGTACAAGAAAGAAACCTACGCTCTGGATTAGCTTGCGTCCATGAGGTCCTAATTATAACACTTCGCCCACAATTACCAAAAATAATCGGTGAAGAAGATGAACTTGATATATTAGACATCCAAAGGAAATTAAATAAATTTGGAAATAGATAATAGCTTTTAAAGTAAATGGAAGATGAGATTCTGATTTAAAGTAGTGATTTTTTACTAAAAATGGTAAAATTCGGGTAAGGAATAGGATATGTTGATGAAGAAGGAGATTGGGAATTAAATATATGTGAATTAGGGCTAAATAATAGGAATGGGGGGAAATTTTACCGTTGGAAGCTGATTTTTACGGGATTCACGCGCTGAAAAGTGGTGTTGTTCACGCTATATGCCAAGTCAGCAGGACGTGTCAAGTTACTGAAGGGGAGACGTGGTTCAGGGGTTTAAATGGGAAGAGGGTTGGTTGAGGTGTCTAAATGAGAAAAAGTGTCAAGTTTAGGGGGCTGGACATGTATTCTGCCTAAAATTTTATATCCTTTTCCTATTTTTCTTGGAGTCAAAATAAGATAATTCAATGAAGACAAACATGCAATTTTAAAAGTATTTGAGATCACACAGTATCATCGTTGGATGGAACGTATGGAGTTGATATTACATATGATCACTGAATTTGATATACAAAATTATTATGTGGGTAACTGAAAATTATTTGGATTTTTTGGTCATAGGACAGAAAACTCAGCAAGTTAATTTGCAGCAATTCCTTATCTTCGGGCTCGAGACTTGGAGCAAAATATTATGCTTGGTAGGTAGGTAGGTATGATTAGTTTTTCAATATGCAAATTGAACATGTTCTATGTTCTCTTCTATTAAGTTTTTGTACAGTTTGGGTGGTTAAAGAAAGAGTGACGGCCAAAAATGTGAAGTATTGTGGTGCTTTGCATGCAGCTTCAAATGTTGTTCGGTCTTTTGACTGCTTTACTTTTTGAGAGGTGTTTTTTTTTTCTTCAAAATATTACAGTTATGCTGAGCTAGTGAAGTAGAAAAGAAAAGTGGCAGATTATTGCGTATTTTGGGTTGGTTAAAGAGGTACATTTAACAATATCTATGTATATACCAAAAAGAATACATCTTTTACCTATTTATGAAATAAAAATTTTCAGCGAAAGGGATTCAATGAACCTCCTTCCCAATAGGTCGCTCCGCCACTGTCTCGTGGTGGGGCCAATGTAATGGCGGAAGTAGGATATTTACCGGAAATATACTTATATGCATAAAAAAAGTTTTAACCTTGTAAATGTTGTGTAATTTTCCGATTGACCTAATATATATAGTGTAATTTTCCGACGAAGGGGATTCTGATGAACCCTCTTCCGCCCCCCTAGCTCTGCCCTGGGGCAATGGAATGTCCAAAAGAAGTTTAAAAAATTGGGGAATTTTCAAAACTAGGCAGCCTATAATACAAAATTACAAATGAGGAGCCACATTTAATCCATAGCACCCCTTTATTTTTACATTACACAATATGACACCCCTTATTTTCAAAATTACATAACATAGAACCCATTTAAACTAAAAATCCTAGGAGCCACTCCCTCACTCCCCCCACCACTGCCCCGCCACCAGAAACCGAGCTGCCACCGCCGGCCAGCGGTGGCCGGAAAACGAAAAATTCACCGGATTTGCTTATTTTATTTGTGGATTTATTTAAATAATTATTTTTTGATAATTTTATACACCTAAATCTATCAAAATAATAAATTATACATGTAAATACATAGAAAAATGTGTATGCAAGAAGGAAAATACAAAAATATATACAAAAAATATAAATTTTATACAAAACATCCATAAAAAGTACACAAATCTGAAATTTATACAATTTTATTCATTGTTCATACACGCATATACTGCTTTTTACAATTTTACAATGCATAGAATGTATTTTATACACTGTCAATACGTACATATACAGATTTATACATTTTTATACAAGTTTATATAAAAATGTATAAATGTGTATAAACTCACAAAAATAATGTTAAACAGTGCATCGGGCAGATTTTACACAAAAGCTTAACAAATATTCAAGATCTATACAGTTTTATACAAGAAAAATACTAGATCTAAACATTAAACAAAAGGTTTAACAAAAAACTAGTAGATCTCAACGAATTTTTATGAAAAAAAGTGAAGAAAAAGAACAAACTTGATAAATAAACTCCTCACCAGAGTTTTGATCGGAATATACAACGAAAATCAATATTGTTATTCAAAAAGTAAAAAAAAAAGAAAAGAAGAAGAAGCAGCGGCGGCGGCGGTGGTGGTGACCACGGCAGCAACGGCGTCAGTACCTTAGAGGAGAGGGAATGACAGTGGGGCAGTGGTGGAAGGGTTGGGGTGTGGCGGCTGGATTAGGTTTAATGGGGAAGAGAAGAGAGAAAAATGGGAAGGAGAGAAGGAGAAGAGAGGAAAAATGGGGGCTAGGGTGCGGCGGCGGCGTCAGTACCTTGGAGGAGAGGGATGACAGTGGGGCAGTGGTGGAAGGGTTGGGGTGTGGCGACTGGATTAGGTTTAATGGGGAAGAGAAGAGAGAAAAATGGGAAGGAGAGAAGGAGAAGAGAGGAAAAATGGGGGCTAGGGTTTTTTTCTTTAAATAGGGTACTATAGAGTGAGAGAAAAATTTTAAAAAAGGGAGGGGTGCTATGTCGGGGAAGATAGCAAAATAGGGTCTTTTTTTGGTAATTTTCATGAGTGAATGTCTCTCAATTTAATTGTGTCTAAAAAAAAAGTTATACAGTAAGATCTTTTGTCCTAGCTAACTCTTGATCAGGAACGAGAATCCTGGTTTAATGCATACTTTGCAAGTTCTATGGATGAACACATCTACCTGATATAAAGTAGTCTTGATAACATTTTTTTACTCCCCAATTCCAAAACTCTGAGAATGGCAGTTTGAATGTAATAATTGTTCATTTCTTTTCTGGCCCCAAAAATTGCCTTTATCTCCTGAATTCGATTTTTTTTTTTGGGTTTTCATTGATGTAGAGAATTTATATGGTACCTCCCCTTTCCTTTGGCTTGATTGGTAGCACCAGTGACTGGAAAAGAGTCGATCGATTAAACTGACCAATTTAAAGCTTTAATATTACCCATCAATGACTTTTAAGATTTTTGGGATGGAAGACAAGTATAATGTCAGCTATAGAAGAGTATATAGGTCAAGAAAGATTTCAATGTTATTCCCACTTCTAGGGCTTGTCTAAATGTCTCGGTGCCAACAAGAATGACAAATCCAGATATCCAAACCCTCATAGGGATACCAAAAATATAAATATGATACCTGCTTTGCATACAGGATTGTCCGTAATAATAATTTAAAAGAGCTCACTGCGTGATTGTGTACTCCTTTATAGAAATCTCAATTGAAGAAAGGTGCCATGGTGACATAAGTCCATGTACCTTAATGACAGAGAATATCAAGATTTTAATTGCTGAGGTCTGGTTTCATATTTTAATTCCATACGGTGGTGGTGATTTGGACCATCACTTTCACCTTCTGATTCCGTTGAATATGCACCAAAACTTACATCCTTGGACTTTAAGCTGCTTTGTTGCCTTAATCCAAAATGATCACTGTTGTCTCTCAAATTGAATGAATCATTGTTTTGAGAGTCTTTCGTGGCATCAATGATGGGCCTTGAGTTACTGGAATCTGACCTGATACTTCCAGAGCGTGATTTTACCTTGCTTTTGCGTCTTGAACTTGAGCTGATAGTTTGAGAGGAGGATTTTGACTTGCTTTTGCGTCTTGATATGGAATCCCATTCTCCAGATTTTGTGTCTTGATTCTCGTTCTCCGAAGATCCTGATTTACTTCCATACCCATAATCAGAACTTTCTCTATCATCCTCTTCACTACCAGCAACTTTTTCAGGGTGATGATTAATGTCAACTCTTCCATGATCTTGATTGTAATGGCCATTTTCACCATTTTGTTGATCATTCTCACTGTCTCCATCCTCATTGTCTGAACTTCTTCGCTCGTAATCATCTGAATTGTCTGTATTTGAACTTTCTTTCTTAGGAGACAGAGATTCTGGAATTGGTTCATCTGGTTGAGCCACTTCAAGCGAAGTAAGAGCAGCTACCACATCGCCGATCAAGGGACGGACTGATGGCTCTTCTTGAAGACACATGGCTGCAACCCCAACTGCTTGATTCAAACTTCTCTCAGGAAGCTTGTTTTTGAGAAGTGGATCTGCCATTTCTCTGAACCTTTTCGGATTCCTGAAAATGGGTTGTGCCTATTTTTGTCGCACACATTTGATAATCAGTTAGATTCTAGTCAAAGTTACCGCCTTTCTTTAATAATTATTATGTACAAAACTAGAGAATAAAAGGTCTACTCTTGTGATAGATTGACAATACTCACCCATGCAACTAAGTTTTGCTCCTCTGGGGGCCTTGTAGTATCCACTGCACGGCGCCCTGTAATAAGTTCAAGTAAAACAACTCCAAAACTATATACATCTGACTTGAAAGAGAGTTCACCGGATCTTTCATACTCCGGAGCACAGTAACCGTAGGTTCCCATTACCCTTGGTGATATATGTGATTTATTTCCTCCACCTGCAAGCTTGGCAAGGCCGTAGTCTGAAAGTCTAGGATTAAAATCTCGATCTAATAGAATATTGGTGGTTCTCAGATCACGATAAATGATTGGTGGATTGGCCTTTTCATGTAGATACTCAAGCCCTTGAGCTGCACCTGAAGCTATCTTCATTCTGTTTTGCCAATCTAATGGCTGTTGATCCTCCTTAATTTCTGGAGTGTAACATAATGCATTCAGTAAAGAAGCAAGAACAGTTGAAAAAGCATGAAAGGAGGAAAGTGAAGGAGGGTAACTGTGTGCATAAAAATTTACCAATTAGGTGATCGGCAAGACAACCCATTGGCATGTATTCATAAACTAAGATCCTCTGATCTCCATCAGCACAGTATCCAATGAGATTGACTAGATTTGGATGGTTAAGTAGACTTAGCATCAAAACTTCAACTTGAAACTCCTTGTTTCCTTGTGTTCCAGTCCTGTCTAGTTGCTTTACTGCCACAACCTATTCAGATATGAACCAGATATCAAAAGTGAAGTCTTGTCCTTGAAAAAGCAGGTGAGACGCACTAGAATAGAATACTAGTTTCACTAGGGTCATAGTTGCAGTAAAGAGATGAGCAACAAAGATTCTAGGGTCATGTTACCTCTCCACCTTGAAGTGTTCCCTTGAACACTCTTCCAAATCCTCCTTCCCCTATTAGGCATTCTTGTCGGAAGTTCTTTGTTGCACTGGCTAGCTCACGGAATGTGAAAGTCTTTGCGTTGCTATCCCCATTTTCAACAGGGGTAGGTTGATCAGCCTTGTTAGTGTTTTCACATGGTGGTTTATAGGTGTTATTTTCTGTGAAATGCAGGGAAAAAGTAAACACAAGCCTGCAGATGTGTTGGAAGAAGTACAAAAGACATGCATATAATGGCCATCATGCCCGGTAAGAGAAGGACGAACAGGAATCACGACTAGAGGGAAGCCAAATGAGCTGCCTTAGTAGTAATGGCCATGTTTATGAAAACGCATTCAAGATTCTAAGTAGTCGGTGCGATTATTTATCTCTTCATGCACTTCTGTTACAATCTCAGTATGGATTGACATTTCTTGGAAGTTTCTAATGTATACATATTCACTTACTTGCATCCGCCACTGATGTCTATTGCAGCTTAAGAGGATGTGGTCATAACAGTGTGTCTGAAACAGAATAAGGAAAACAAACATACGGGCTGATTCATTCTTGCATATTGCATTTTTCTTCTCTTAAATTCTATGACATAGCTCTTATGCTTGATACATTGGCATATCTACTGAATAAGGTATTCATACTTCATTTAGTCTCAAGTCTCAACTCTGAAAACCACTAGCATCGACTCTTTCCATGCTAAGATTATTATTAAATACATACATGCATACTTTTTTTCTGGGGTACAAGGACTTACAAATGCCATATAGGAGTACTTATTTTATGTCTTAACTAAGAAAAACCAGAAAATGCTTACTTAGACGTACTACTAAGTGTCTCCTATTTCTTTAGCTTTATTTCTGTCCATCTTTCTGTTGTTTCTTGGACGACAACCACAAATTCTTTGCATATTCCTAACTGCTTAACGGCGTTACTAACTTATTTTTAGTACCTCCTAAGAAGATTCTTGTAGAAGCAGATTTTTTTACTTCTACAAACACATTCTTCTCATATAATTTAGACGGGTTCTGATAAGGAAAAGGAGGGGGTAGGTATAATAAAGAGACAAATCATCAGGTGTATTATTAGGAGCCAGCTATGAATTCTGAATTTTTCCAATACTCAAATGTCAAAGTTTTATAGGGGGTTCAGGTTTGATGGGGGAAAAAGAACATACCAAAATGTGGTGGAGAGGAGGCAGCATTAATGGGGCGAGCAACCGGTAGCTCCTCCGGTGGCTCGTTGGTTTTCTTTGACTGGAAACAAGGGAGGCAACTCATATCATTGAGTCCTTATACAGAGAACATGGGAGGCCATTCATATCTTCTTGATCTTCTCACGAGATTTTAAAAAAGAAATGATTCACAATATCCCCCCTAGAACAATTTTAACAAATTATAAAAGGAAAATATACGAAAACAAATATATTTATCGGTGTTTTTCACGTTCGGAGCTCAAACGCGAAAATATTAGTTAAAACCTTTGAAGAAAAAATGTTGTGCATGAAAATAATGGGCTTTCATGCATGAAATGGTCACATTGAGAAAAACTTAACGTCAAAATGAGAGTTGAGAAAAAGGGTGACAATGGAAGAGAAAGGAGGGTTTTCCAGATTGAAAGAGGTGCAAAATATAGAAGGAAAACAAATCATTTGGAATGGAGGAAGGGACAAATAATTGGAAGCATTGGTTCAAGAATTTTCCTCAATAGTTCTCATCATTAGTCAGAGAGAAAAAAAAGGGGGATTTGAATGGTTGTATATCGTATAAACTATAATCAAAGACCTTTTTACTATCTCTTTCTCTTTCTCTTTCTCTTTCTCGTCTCCCCTTCTTTAAGATTTCTAATAATACAGATATTTATAATGCATCATAACGTATCTTTCTCAAGTACTCCTACATGTTTTTTTTTCTTTTTTCGTTTTTTAGTTTTTATTTTGTTTTGTAGTTCTTTGTTAAGTTCTATAACGTAGTTAGAAGATATTCACAAAGTCATACTAATATACAAGGTATAGGTTACATGTGACTATTGCGATAAAGGTTAATTGGTAACCGATAAAAAATCTTTAGAATGTCCGTATATATATCTAGGTTCATTACTTTCAACGTGCCCTCCCTGGCTCACCTTCTCCAAAAAATAAAAAATAAAAGAATTTTATGTTAAAATTAATAAGACATGACATAAATTTTGGGGTGAGGAATTTCTCACATTTTCCATTGATGAATAACCCATATATATACAAGTGCAAATAAAAAAAGACATTTTTACGCTAATTGACATACTAAACCACTTAATTACAAAAAATACCGATATTTTTAAATAATTACCCTATATACCAACACTTTTTCACATTTTATAATATATACAATTTTTCATTACCCAAAACCCTAACTTCTCCCTCTCTCTTTCTCTCCTCTCCTCCACCCACCCACCCACCCTCCCGCCGTCACCCCCTCCCCCGTGCCTCTGCTCCGCCGTCACTGCCGCCGCCGTCGCTGCCGCTGCGTGGCTCCACCACGGCGATTGGAGCAGATCTGCTCTTCTTTTTTCATCTTCTCCTCTTTTTTTTTTTTTTTTTTTTTTTTTTCATTTTGTACGTGTATATGTGTGTATTTTTATGTATACACATGTATTTTGTTAATACAAGTTCAGATCTGCTTCTCCTTCTTTTTTGCATTTGAATATACACATTCAAATTCAGATCTGCAAGTGTATGTATCTGTATGTTCGTGTATATACATGTAATAATTTTCAGCACACAAGTGTATGTACGTGTATATCACTGTATGAACGTGTATATCCGAGCATCTACTTGTATTTTTTGTATGTATTTTTATGTGTATGTCAAGTAATAAATGTCAAACACATAAATTTGTATGTTTCGTTTGTAGATCTGTAGATTCGTGTATGTATGTGTGTGTTTAGTGTACGTATAACACAAATATTTTGTGTATTTACATGTATTTTTGTTTATATGTATTTTCCAACTTTAATTTCAAAAAAAAAAAAAAAATCAATGTTTATATGTGTATTTATGTGTATTTCATTTTTTAGATTAAAAAAAAAAAAAAAAACTAACTGGTGGTGGATGGCGGCGGCCAACCCTAATTTATTAGTTTTGTTGATTTTTGTATATAATGTGTAAAAAAATATTGGTATTTTTATAAAATGGAATAATGTTTGTATTTTTTGTAATTTTGGTGTTAGGATTGTATATATTTGTAAATCTCCCATAGAAAAACTAACTTGGTCCGTAAGTAACTCCTAATGGGTTTGGCCCAATATACAAATAGTCTAGACTACACTATAATTTACATAATAAACTTACTTACAATAATAACCTTCATTACTCCCCTCCCCCTCCAAGTTGGAGCATGAGGATTTTTTATGCTCAACTTGTCAAGAAAGTAGTTAAATTGTGCTCGTCCAAGAGCCTTTGTGAAAGTATCTACAACTTGAGTGCCCGTTGGTAAGTGTCTAGGACGAATTGTGCCTCCAAGAATTTCATCCCGGACAAAATGGCAATCAACCTCAATATGCTTCGTCTGCTCATGAAACACTGGATTCTGTGCTATGTGCAAAGCTGCTTGACTATCACACTTCAGTTGTATCGGGAACGGATGGTTCACTCCGAGACTCCACAAAATTCCCTTAAGCCATTTTAATTCACACAAGGTCAAAGCCATCGATCGGTATTCAGCTTCACCCAAAGATCTGGAGACTATCTGCTGCTTCTTCGTTCGTCAAGAAATCGGTGAATCTCCTAACGAGACATACCATCTGATAAGAGAACGTTTGGTCAACGGACGACCTGCCCAATCTGAATCACACCAACCATATAGACGAAGGTCACAACTAGAATTCATCACAATACCTTGACCCGGACACCCTTTTAAATAACGTATCACTCGAAGAGCTACTTCCCAATGCTCCATCCGTGGTTGCTGCATAAAATTGAGATAATATATGAACACTGTATGACAGATCCTGCCGGGTAAAATAAAGATAAATCAATTGTCCAACCAGTCTTCGATAACTCTCTAGATCTTTCACAAACCGACCTCTTGCATGCGCCAACCGGTGATTCTGCTCCATCGATGTAGCAACTGAACGAGCCCCCAACATCCAACTTAAGATATAATATCTAAGGCATACTTTCTTTGACAAAGGAATATCCCTTTAGGACTCCTCGCCACTTCAACTCCCAAAAAATATTTCAACATTCCGAGAACTTTCATATGAAAACAAACGGAGAGATACAACTTGAAAAGTTGTATTGCCTTCGAATCATTTCCTGAGATAATCAGATCATCTACATACACGAGTACACTCAACTACACATTCCCTTTCTTCATCATAAACAAGGAGTAATCGAAATATGACTGTCGAAACCCATAATTCCTCAGAGCTGTCGATAACTTTGCAAACCAACACCGAGGAGCTTGCTTCAATCCATACAAAGATTTTCGGAGACGAAACACTTTTCCAGACCCATCATTTCGATACTCCAGAGGCAACTTCATATATACCTCCTCGTGAAGATCACCGTGGAGAAAAGTATTATGAACATCTATTTGATGTAATTCCCAATTCTTAGCTGCAGCTACTGCCAAGAAGACACGAATAGTCACCATCTTAGCTACCAGTGCAAAAGTCTCTGTGTAGTCAATTCCTTCAACTTGGTGATTATCAAAGATGACCAATCTGGCTTTGTACCTCTCAGCAGTACCATCAAAGTTGTACTTAATCTTATACACCCACCGACATCTGAGCTCCTTCTTTCTTGGAGGCAAGCGCTCGATTTCCCATGTCTTGTTTGCTTCCAAAGCTTGCAACTCTTGTTGCATAGTTGTGTGCCACTTTTCATCTTTTACTGCTTCAGAAAAGGACGACGATTATGTCCCTCCGTTATCGATGCGAGGAAGCACACATGCTTCGAAGAGAAATTATCACAGTTAACATAGTTTGCCAATGGATAAGGCACACCTGATGCTTGTCGAGGCGCGGGTAAACTCAGAATTTTGGACACATGAACTATCAGACTTCCTCACACAAGTCGATACACGATGACTCTGTTCCGGACAGTATTGGTCACATAATCTCACAAACGAACACTTTCTGTCTTAGTTCTCTTTCTCCGGCCCAACTCTTCTTCCATCACTTCCGCTTCTAAGTGTCCGGGAATGACACCTAGGTTTAGTTCATCATGATCCGACCCCTCATTTTCTGGATTCATTTCTTCTTCTACTCGAGTTTCATCCACAACATGTACTGGGGGAATCTCAATACCCCCTCACTCCGAAATTATTCTCTTCTTCAACAGCTTTATCCACTCGGTCGGTCTCAAAACTTGGATTCAGACTCTCTTTCATACCATCCTTTGGTGTAAACGGAAACTCAATTTTATAGAATGTAACATCACGAGATATAAAATACTCTATAGTATCCAAATCATACATCTTCCATGCCTTTTTCCATTCGGATAGCCTAAAAAATATACATTGATGACTTATGCTTTCAAACTTATTGTTTATTCGTCCGTGATTACGCGCATAGCATAAGCATCCAAACACTCTCAAGTGATCATAGTCTGGTGTCACATGCATCAGGATATCATACAGTGTGTTCTCATTCAACACTGAAGATGTGGTCTGATTGATCAAATAAACGACTGTCATTATACATTCTCTCCAAAACTCAATCGGTAAGTGTGCTTGAAATCGGAGCGCCCGGGTTACATTCAAAATATGCCGATGCTTTTTTTCAACTCTTCCATTTTGTTGTGGTGTCCCCACACATGAGGTTTGAAAGAGGATTCCTTGTTCCCGAAATAAGCTTTGATACTTGTAAACTCGATTCCATTATCACTCGGACAGTCTTGACATACTTATGAATTGTCTTTTGACCATTGCAAAGAAATCTTTCAAAGCTTTTCTGGCCTCTTTCTTATCAACCAGCAGAAATACCCACACAGCTCGGGAAAAATCATCAACAATTGTTAGAAAATAAGAGGCACCACACGAAGTTTCAGTTCTATATAGACTCCACAAGTCACAGTGTAACAACTCAAAACTCTCGGAGGCTTTATTTTCGCTCAACGAAAACACATTCCTAGTCTGCTTTGCCCGATGACATATATCACATGCCTTTTTATTTTTGTTACCACTACACTTCCTAACTTCTTGAATTTGGAAAGAATTCGCTACCTGAATAGAAGGATGTCCCAAACTTTGATGCCATAGATCCAAAACATCCACTTTCGAAGCCTTCGCTGGTGACACTGTCCGAAAATAATATAGTCCATTCGTTCGTTTACCCGTGCCAATCAAATTGCATGTGGTCCTATCTTTTACAACACACATGTCGTCGGTGAACTGCACTTCACAATCATACTGATCAATCAACTGAGACACCGAAATCAAATTGCACGTCATTCCGGGAACATTAAGAACATTTGGAGGGTCATGTGATTATTAAGCTGGGTTGACCCTTCTTTTGTAGCCATGGTACTGCTTCTGTTAGGCAAACCACTGGACACTGGACAATATCCGGTAGATCTCTCAACGCCATTCAATTCTCCAGTCATATGATTTGAAGCTCCAGTATCAATTATCCACGGACCATTAGTTGTCTTATCATTCACTCGGTTAGTTGTATCTGACTTCTTCTGATTCAACAAACTCACTTCTTCTGATTCAACAAACTCACCAGCACCTGCATCTGTTCACTACTCAACCCGTGGACGCCAGAGCTCTGAATCCAACTTGATTCCCCGCACGAGCTTTAATTCCCACTTGTTCATTCAACATATTTGCAGAACCCTCTCCGGGTCGCTTAACGGTTTCGCCCTTGAAACCTATCTTCTTCAGGGCATTCAAGGCTGTCTAAAATAATCTCGCTCTTTCAACGTCAGTCTTTATGTCACACGTCAACCTCGTCTGCCATAGACCACTCCCTCCATCGATATGAACACTAGTGACGGTGGCACCATATCCTTCATGTCGAACAAAACTATCACTACACTCTTTCTTCACACTTTTGTGGAGAAGTTTCACTATTCTGATCGCTTTTCCGATCAATAGCGCGGTGGCTCTGATACCGTGTTAAAATTAATAAGACAAGACATAAATTTTGGGGTGAAGAACTTCTCACTTTTTCCATTGATGAATAACCCATATATATACAAGTGCAAATAGAAAACCTAACTTGATCCGTAAGTAAATGCTAATGGGTTTGGCTCAATATACAATTAGTCTAGACTACACTATAATGTACATAAATAAACCTACTTACAATAATAACTTTCATTATTTTCATCCATGCCTTCCTAATGTAAGTATACGCGTGTATAGTAGTAAAACTTATATGGAAATTTACAGCACATGACTACCCTAATAGCTAAATTAAAAAAAAAAAACTTTTACAATATTTACAATACATAACAATAGTTTTCCAAAATTACCCTATATACCACTTTCTCATTTCCCCTCTCCAAACATAAAATCGAATTTCTTCCCCTTCTCTCTTTTTTTCCCCTCCTCCACCCTCCACCCACCCAGCGCCATCCCCCCTTCCGCTCTCCGGCGACTAGCAGCGACGTTGTCGCCGTTCCTCGTTGTTGCATTCCTTGATCCCTGGCTCTGCTATACTGCAGTGGCACGCTGTCCCGATCTGTGTGTTTCCGATGGTTTTACGATGGGGTTTTTTCGATCAGCTCCCTTTTCCTTTTTTTTCTTTTTTTTTTCTTTCTATATGTATACAATATGTATATATTTGTATTTTTTGTATAAAATACGTATGTCCTTGTATTTTTTGTATACAAATACTTATTTCTCCACTTTTGTATGTGTATGTTGGTGTGTATATGTGTACGTTGTTGTATGTTTGTGTATGTGTATATATGAAGTGATAAAATAATTTGTATTTTTTTTCTATATCTTTATATGCTTGTGTATATTTTTTTATACTGTGTATGTTTGAAATATATGTATGTATGTATGTATGTATGTATGTATGTATGTATGTATGTATGTATGTATGTATGTATGTATATTTTGTATGTTTCATTTTGTAAATCTAAAAAAAAAAAAATTTACAAATTCGGCTACCTGCCGCCGCCGGCCAGTGGCTGACCGCGTTAACCGGCTGCCGATGACTGGCGGCGACGCTACAGTGTAGTAGTGGGCAAGGGAGAGGGGTAAAACCCTAATTTGTATGATTTAAATGGGTTTTGTATATAATATGCAAAAAAGTTTTGTTATTTTTTGTAAAGTGGTATAGTATTGGTATATTTTGTAATTTTAGTGTTATGGTTATATATATTCGTAATTCTCCCAACTTATATTTGGCAGCCCGTTATAACTCAGTTTGTCAAGTACTCCCACAGTCCTAAATTAGTTGAGACCTTCAGCTTCTGCACGCCCATTAAGAAATCAATAAATATGGTATGTATTTTACTATTTTACCCCTGCTGGCCACATTTTCAATATTAAACTATTAAAGTTTTTTTTGAGAAATACTCCTTTATGAAATATAGGCACAGTTGGGAAGAATTGACAAAACATGTCTTGAAATCCTAAAGCGTCAATTAATTTTGGGCAAATAAATTTTGCTAAAGCGTCACCTAATTTTGGACGGAGGGAGTACTTCCTCAATCCTTCTTTATGCTTTAGTCTTTTATATTGAATTGATTTTTCCAGTAACATTTGTAAAAATCTTCAAATAAATGGATTTGTGTTAGGTCTAAGTGGTCAATCCCACAAAAATAATTAATACTACGAAAAGTAAAATAAGAAATAACTTGCTGATCTTTCACCAACGGCACACATGGGTGCTCTCGTTTCAGTAATGTTAAAGAGCCTATCACAATATAAATTGGATTTGAAGCTAACAACCTTGCCATCCACCCGGTTTATTTTTTTTAGATTAATACATAGTTGTTATTATTGTTACTTATTTATGATTTGAGAAGAATATTGGTTGAAATGACAAAAGATGCATCCGGCAGACGGCAACTAAAAAACAAGATATTTTTTAAAGTTTCTTTTCAAAGTCCATGACATGAAGGCAACCAAGTGCCAAGTATTTGAAAAACACCACAGTATCTTATTTTCAATTTTTGTTATTTGTATTTTAGTGCTGAGACGTTACTACCACTACGCCAATATAATACTACCTTATTTACAGATAAAGAATGCAGGAAGGTATTTACAGATTTTCTCTGTTTGCTTGAATACATTATTAAAGTAAAAAAGAGTTGGTTCAGATACTTCTTGTCGCTATTTGGAAGCCCTCTATTTCAGTTGTGGAAAATAGAAACAATTGAACTTTCATGTAGTTTTAAGATTTTTTTTTTTTTTAAAAAAGAGTAGTATTCCTCGTTATTACTTAATTAAGTTTTTGTTACAATGTTACTTCTTTCTTGCTTCTCTTAGTTGGTTTCTTGTTTGGTGTAAAAATTATTTTGTCCCTCTCATGTGCTGCTTAGAACGTCAAACTTCCATGAAAAAATGCATGTTCCCGCCTACACCCACAATTTCTTTGTCACAAGGCTGCCGATAGTCGTTTCAGGCATTCAGCTGATTATTTCAAGAAATTTAGTCCATGCCAATGTTATGTTGATTTATTTTGTATAATAAAAATTAATTTTTTCGTATATAACTAGAGCCAGATCTAGAATTATATTAGCGGATTTTAAAAGATGCTGAAGTTCACAAAACAATATGGAATAGTGGTAACTACTTTTCAAATACTCTTTTTATGCGGTGGCTATATTTCCACTATTTAGCAAATGCGGACTATTATCAAATTACAGCACATAGCAGTGGCTACCGGACAACATTTTTCCGTTTTGATCTTATGGGGGAAAAGTGCACAAATAGCCACTTTTTGGCTCTCCTTTACAATAGGATCCACCTTTTTTAAAATATGAAAATTTTACACTCTATATCCATGAAATTTAAAGTATTTACAAGTCATACACATTAAAAATTACACTACCCATAAAACTAAAAGTATTTTTCCAACCTACCCATTTATTATTGTATATCTTTGTTATGCCTTATAGGTGTATACTTTTAAGGTATACTGCATAAATTATGGTATAAAAGTTTGGAGGCCATTTATTACTGTATACCTTTGTTATACCTTATATGTGTATACTTATATGAGTATACCTTTATGGTATACTGCATAAACTATGGTATACAAATCTGGATGGGTAGAGTGGGTAAATAGTTTAGTGGATAGGTCGGATAATATTTGAAAGTAGTGAGTAGTGGCTGTAATTATTTTAGGATTTGTGGGTATTTTTGTAAGTGATAGTTTTTAGCCATTTTTTGGAACTACAATCCTTAAGGGCTGAACTTCAGACCTGAAGGTATGATGTTAAGCCTATAAGGATTGAAGTTCCAAAAAGTGGCTTCTTTTGCAAAGCTTATGGGCAGAGCTTCAAAAGCCCATACGATCTTATGAGTAGGAAAAAGTGGCTTGAAATCAAATAGCAGTGGCAAAAGTGGTCTCTGGACGAAATTTTTACGATCCTATGAGTAGCAAAATTTACAAAAATAGGACACTCTGTGCCCTATAACAGAAATTTTTAATTTATAGGCGCAGTTGTCAAAAGTCACGAGAAAATTACAGCCAAGTCACCAAGAACGCAGTACAAAAGTGTACCCGGGGGACTAGCGATTCAAAAAAAGTTCTAGCAATTTCTGGAGATTAGGACTAAGTTACATAGTTTTCTTTTGGAGGCCAGATATTTTAAGAGTAATGCGCCAAAAGTCTATTGGGAGCAAAAACTTGATAGGAGTGAGCCGTGAAAAATTGATAACTAGCCAGCTTTGGACATCCTAAGTGAGTTTTATCCATTGTTTCAGAATGAATTGAGAAATAGCCAAATTATCCTCATCCCCCTGCACACTTACAACCTCTTGACGTTAAACAACACTCAAACTAGCCATAGTACAAATATTTGAGACTTTGAACTAAACTCCAGTAAAAAAATCTGGAGTTTTGTTCAAAGTTTCAGAAAAAAAAGTTTCATATTTAAAGTCCTTGTATTTTATATTGAGACTTTGAACTAACATGTTTAAAATTCCAGTATTTTTTATGGAGATTCATATTTAAGTGATCATACTTGGATCTTGAAATTTTTTTCACAAATCCCAATATAAAATAGTTAGATTCTTCTGAATCTGGCTAGTCTTCAAAGAATTTTGCACCACCAACTAGTTTTCATTTAGCTATGTGCAAACAGGCTACATGGCCAAATTTTTACATGTGAATCTCTATTTTATGGGCCCATCTTTTCATTCAAGTGTAGAAGTAGCAAATTTTCTTGCGATTTGATCACTTTGGTGCCTGGTATTGAACTTTGGAGTATTTTTTATATTATAAAAATAGGTAGCCAAATCCACAACACGAACTCAGCGGGAGGCAACCCACCATAGCGATGCAGAACAAGCGAGCACGAATAGTACATTTCTTCGATTGCAATGAAAAGTACAAAATTCATCTAGATAATCTACCCGGTAATGGTGAAAATGACAGTAAACATGAAGAGTTAATGTATCTAGATCTTCATTAATTGATCGATGATTCTAAAAAATTGTCTTCATTCTCAAGGAACGAGGAAAGAGTAGAAAGTGAAGATGGAAATGACTATGAATACGTTGAGAATGAAGATGATGAAGATTGGTATGGAAAGACCTCTGTCTGAAATGAAGAAAATGGTCCTCCCTTTTTCTTTTCTTTTTTTAAAAAAAAAAAAAAAACTTATTAAGTGAGATTAGGGATTAAGTGTGGACCAATTTAGCAATTTAAAAACTTTGGGATAAAAAAACAACATAACTTTAAAAAAAGAAAATCAAATTTCGTTTTCCCTCTCATCTACCTTTCTTCAACTTCTTTTCTCTTTCACACTTCATTTCAAAATTTTAATTTCCCTCTTTTTCCTTATCCCCTTCCTTCCCATTTTCTTCCCTTTCTTCTGTAGTATTTGTTTTTGTTTATTTCACCATTTTCTTCTTTTACTTCTTTCTCTTAATTTTTTTTGGACATTGGGAGAGACATTCTGACCAAATTCGCAACATCACTCAGATGTTTTAACCATCTCTTAAATGTTCTGACCAGATTTGGAACAACGTTAAGAGATGTTTTGAACATCAATCCTTTTGAATTTTCGGCGGATATTCCGGCCATCTCTCAAGATATTCCGAGCATCTCACACGATGTTCCAAACATTTCTTTAGATGTTTGGAACATCTCTTCGGCTAGGTCACCGGAACATCTAGAGAAATAGTCAAAAGACCGGTACTTCTAGAGAGATATTCCAAACATCTGGAGAAATATTCATAACATTATGCGAGATGCTCAGAACATCCTAAGAGATCGTCGGAATATCCTCCCGAAAGTTCGAGAATCTAGATTGATGTCCAGAACATCTCTTGATGATGTTCTGAACCTGGTCGGAATATTTTTGAGGGATTGTCGGAATGAGGGATGATAAGAAGGGTGGAGGAGGCGGAGAATAGAGGAGAAGGGCGGGGAGGAGCAAGGAGAAGGGAGGATGAGGAGGAGGGAGTAAGAAGAGGTGGAAGGAGATGAAGTCATAGGTGAATAAGGGCTTTGTGTAAATAAAAGAATTTTGTGGCAACTAAAAATTAGTCATTACTATTACATATCCTAAAGAAGGCCCTTCCACTACATTATTAAAATTCGAGGATGTGTGCATGCAAAAAAATTTCATGTGAATTTTTGTGGATGTGCAAAATGAAGATGATCTAACCTTAGTTATTTGCAAAATGACTGAGTATTTTGACCCACTATATAAATATGTGCGCTTGGATTATCGTGATTACTAACCATTAATAAATGAAGTTATGTATTTCTTGGTTTTTTATGGATGTGTGAAGCCAGGATAATGTGAGCTTAGTTGTTTGCAAAATATACAAAGTATTTTGGTCCACTATATGTGATGCAGGGTAAATGTCGCATCCTATTTTTACCCGAACCGGTTAAGATTCGAAATAGGGCTTGACTTATTAGGTAACTCACGGGTAAAGAGTTGGATTCACCATCTAACATATTTTTTAACTAGGCGTATTAGGGCACCTACTTTGTTTCTAGCCAATTTTAACAATTAACTCCAAAACTTAGTGTACGAACCAGAAATCTAGGTAAGAGGTTCAAGTTAACTCGAGAGGAAGGGGTTAGACACTCTCAAGCTCCACCAAATGTGGTTACCGACCGGACTTTATAATTGGGATTCAAATAACTTAAATTAAATCTAACTAAACAAAGTCTACTATAATATATAAATTGTACAATAATGAATAAATTGACGAGTTTCTTCTTCCTTAAGGAACTTCAACCAAATAGACCTCGCAAAAGATATGAGAATGAGTTAGTATGACAACTAATAAAAATGATAATGATGATAACTAGTGACAATAAAATGTTATTGATAATAATAATAATAATAAAACAAAACTAATTATAATAAGAATGTCAATAATGATAGAAAGTTTCTTTTAATTGTTTCCTTCAAAGCCGCCTTCCATCCAAATTTACCTCGCAAAAATATAAAGAAAATAAGTTAGTATTCATAATAATAATAAATAATAATAATAGTACAAAATATCAAGATTAGTAATAAAAATAAAATAAAGGGGGAGAGGGGTTTTTTTTTTATAAAAGTGTAGGCTCAGATTTGTATGAATCAGCTAGAGGTTAGAGACGTCGGTACGGCTGCGAACACGCCGGCCGGTCGTGTTGCCATGCCTAGTACTGGTCCCACCACTTCATTGCCGGCTCGTTTTGCAATTACGACTCATACACGTCATCATAGACTATTTGTTTTAATGACACGGGTATGAGACTGTACTATCTGTTCGAATCAGTCAATAGGCCTCAAATAAATTATTTAAATTATTTTCCTTGGCCGTGAATTCGCTGTATTTCCGTCAAATCATTGTGTAGGCCTCAAATTAAAATATTTTCATAGGCCATAAATGTAGTATCTGCACGCATCAGAACCAATTTGTTAGTGAAGTCGACATCCGAATGAGTCGACTGTAATAATAGCAATATCATATGAGTTAAATCCAAATTGAATGGACAAAAATCATCTCTGCACTCAAGCCAAAAAACCATCAATAAAGAGTCAGTAAAACAGTGAAACAAAATAAAAGTCAAGTAAACGAGAATAGAAAACACCCGTCGATGACAGTGAAGCAAAGGGCGGAGGAGAGGGGAACGACCGCCAGCCTTGGGCGGCACTACTGCCACCCGTCTCTTTCTTTCAATTTCCAACAACGAATCAAACAGAACACAAAAATGATGCGCCGGCAACAAGATTTTCTAGCGACGGTGGGTCTTGCCGTTTCCAACGGTGTTTTCCCTACTTCCCTGTTTTTCTTCTATTTTTGTTTGGTCTTTCCAGTGGTTGTAAGTGTATATGTATGTGCGATTTTCACTGTACTCCTTCCCCACTTCCCCGATCGATCCCCTCTGTTTCTATTCAGATCTATTTTTGTGCGATGCTTATGTATGGTGGATTGGCTCGTGGGTGTCGAAGAGGAGGAAGGGGATGAGTTTGGTCTATGTTTGGAGGGGATAGTATGTGTGTATGCTGATGTACGTGTCTAGTGGTGTTGATGGAGGAGAAGAAAAGAGATGGGGTAAGGTGATATGTGTATAACAGGTATTTGTGTGAGGTTTGTGGTTTGGATCTATTTAGGTTGTGTATGAAGTGATGGAGAAGGTGATGTGTATTGGGGAGGAGGAGAGTGTGACTGAAGAGTGTTGTGTGGAGTGTGTGTTGGTATGTTATCGAAAAAGAAGACACATGTGGTGAGGATGATTTTGTGCACTCTATGTGTGTTGACTGGAGAAGATGAGGGAATGTTCTGTGTATGTGCTCTCGTGTGGATGTATGTATAAGTGCTGATAATGTACTTTTCTGATAATGTGTGTAGATATAGGATTGAAAAAGATTAGGGGCTGATTATGAGAGAAAATTAGGGGATTAGGGGAGTGATTTGGGGGATTCCAATGTTGGAGAAGAGTGGGAAATAGATCATAAAGGAAAAAGTTAATTTTGAATCTTACAGAAATATATGGCATAATTAAGAAGATATAGACGATGTATTTGGTTAGGCTTTATGTCTAGGTTCAAAAGGAATGTAATAAGACTTTAAATTATGAAATGAAATTGGTAATGTATAAATAAATATTGGACCAATATTAAATTAATAGGTGCAAAATTATTAAAGGTATAAATATGTGTGTGTGTGTGTGTGTGTGTCTATATATATATATATATATATATATATATATATATATATATATATATATATATATATATATATATATATATATATATAGTATAAAATAAGATAAATGAAATCAAAATACGCACATAAAGAAAAATTAGATTAATTAAGTATAAATAGTCACAAATAATTAACAAATACTATAAATGCACAAAATTGCACAAATGACCACTCTTTGACAATAATCTAAATGATGTAAAATTACGTAATATAGCCACATTTAAGTATGTAATATATAAGTAGAGGATAACACACGTAAATGCATGCCTACTAATGCAAATTATGCACAAATAATCAAATTGCACCTTTAAATTAAATTATGACCAATTATGTGAAAATGAGGGACAAAATTGGATATCAACAGTAAATACGCGGAAACAATAAAAAGTAGTGGAAACAAGAAGTAAATACAATAAAGAGAAAAGTAGGGACGGGGAAGAACAGAAACAGAAGAAAGAACGAATCAAACTAATACAAGTAGATTGATTCGAATGGAGAAAGAGACTTGAACCACTCACGGGGTCATACTAGGATGATCCACCATGGATTCCAAGTTAAGAGATACATGAATCTCAAGCTTCAACAAGAATGGCCAAGCCTATTCTATGTTCTATTCTCTAATCTCAAATCTAGCTAATGATCTAATGACCTAAGTGTAGTATTTATAGATATTCTACACTTCTAATTAAAGTCTAAAATAGCTCCACAAGTTGGGTAAAATGACAAAGACCACGTAGGGTCAAAATAATAAATAATATTAAACTAAATAAAGAGTCCCGTCTTGGTTCGCATGGCAAAGGAGGCGGAGCGCCTAGATATGGGGCGGAGCACCTGGAATTGTCACATTTTTGGGCAGTAGCTCATGGAGACGGACCGCCTGGTCTTCTATGCAGCTGGGCGGAGCGCCTAGTGTAGGTGGGCGAAGCACCTAGTGCTGGATCTAACTCCTTGACCTTCAAAATGTTCACGAACTCTTCCCCGAAGCTCTTGACCTCTCGTCCCTTGCATCCCCCAATCCCAGCTCTTGATGGTATGTGCTAAGGCTCGATTTGCCCTGCATCATCCTCCTCTTTTTGAAAGGATTTCGTCCTCGAAATCAAACCATCAAGACCTACAACCAAAGACAAGCACAACCAAAATCTCCTACTACAAGAGTAGGTTACAAGTAGTGTGGAAAATACACTCTTATGGTATAATCAAGTATCAATAACAATGATAAAGCGCATGTTCCCAAAGAAGACAACAAGTACTTGGCTTCCCCAATGGGTGTGCTCAGCACAAGAATAAACAAAGAGATGACTAGTGTATGTAATATGCAAGATCAAGCCATCAAAATTCCTATGATCACTAAGTTCAACATTAACACACCAAAACTTCCCATTATGAAAGTAGGTAAGCTCAACAAGAGTGAGTGCAAGTGATGTGGAAAATACACTTTTGTGATAGAGCCAAGTATCAATACCAATCAAAAAGTATAGGTCTCCAAAGGAAACAACAAGTTCTTGGCTCAACAATGACAAACACTTACTACCATAACAAGCAAAGAGATCAGTAGGACATGGAACATGCAAGATTAAGGAATCAAGAACCCTATCATCTCTATGCTCATAACCAACACACCAAGCCTTCAATAAATTTCTTTCACAAGGTGACACAATGGTTTTGGAATGCTCAACACTCAAGGTGTGATCAATATATGGGATGGAGTAAGCAACATGATTCAATTGACAACTAACATCAAATACTCCACTCCCCTTCTTAATAGCACTCTTACACATACCAAGAGGTACCTTCTCACCTCCAAATTCACCTCTAAGACCATCCTCCTTACTGTACAAGCTCCCAAGGAAGGTCTCCACAATAGATTCTTCATCATTATAGTCCATACAATGAAAGTTAGGACTACTAGAAGATGGTCCAACACAACCAATATCAAGACCGCTCATCTCACTTGGAGCTCCAAATAATGGGTTTTCTATAGAGTCAAACTTTTCAAACCATGGAGGTTTAAATCCATAACTCTTCTCTAGTTTGATACACATCACCACCTCTTTTAAAATTCCCTTCAAACAAAGGGTTAGTGAAAATAAGTCCGCTACCCATCAAAGGTGAGGCATCCAAACTAGAGTCATCATCTACACTTGAGGAGTCATCGGATACAATCTGATCCATCTCATCCACTAGGGACTTCTCAAGATCACTACCATCCTCACTATAATACCTAGGTCCACTATAGGCAATTGTATCAATAAGGGTAGGATCAAACAACTCATCTTCCCCTTTATCAAATATGGGTGGGGTGTCAGGGTCATAAATAAGGTCCACTACACCATCTTCACTAAAGAAAAGTTCAATGAAAACCGAGCTCTCATCATGATATTTCTTATCAATCCTCTCAACTAGTGGTTTACATGCACATACAAGTTGACCAAACGGCTTTTCACTAGTTACAAACACATTGTAATCATACAAATCATCAACTAGCATAGAGTTTTCACAAACACTATCACATGACAAGGAAGTAACATGCTCATGGGAAGAAGAACTAACACATACCTTTGAGTGGCCATCTTGCTCACTCAATGCACTTGAAGTATCATGGCTAGTTTCTCTACCTTGAAGCTCACATTTAAGATCTTATTCACCTTGTCCTTCCATCTTAGAACATAATTGAGGCTCCATCAGTTTGCCTCCAAGAGTAACTACACAAGTACTCACACTGGTAGAAGAAGAAGATAAAGAGTAAGTGTTAGAATAAGGGGTGCCCTCACTCTCAATGATTCTTTTTCCCTCTTTCTTCTCCCTCATTTTTCTTTCAAGGTCGGGTGTAGATTCGGGTAGTGACAACTCACTCACATCACTCAACACAACCTCTGCTTTTTCCACTCGAGAGTTATCACCAGTCACTCCCTTACTCCTCTCAATCTTTTGTCTCTTAAATTCGGGTGAGTTGGGACGAGGCTCATGAATACCCATAGCCGGAGTAGGTGGACTCTTAACATCAACATTGAATCTAAGACTTGGAGACTCATCACTTGAGGTCTCCTTCTTCTTTGTTAGTGAACCACTTGGCTTTGGAGCTTGTGGTTTCGGGTTCACCTTGTTGACATTTGTCAACTCTTTTCTTGCACTTGTCCCACTATTTCTTGTGTTTGTCCGACTTTTTGATTGCACCATATCAACCGTGGAATGAAGTTATCGCTCCTTTCTCGTTTGAATAGCCAAGGAAAGTGCACTAGCAAGCAATTGGTCTCTTACCCGACAAGGTTCAATTTCATAAGTCCTTCGACCCATGCTCACTTGATACCTATTCTTCATATCATTATATTGCACACTCTTGTCTTGCAACCATGGCTCACCTAACGATACGTCAATATCCCGCATGGGATACACGTCACACCAAACATACCCCTTATAACTCCTATGAGATATGAGCACCCGAGCTTCCTTAGAAACTCAAATTCCATTATACTCATAAGGATGCTCTAGAGCGTGGCATGGTATCCTTAGCCTATCAACCAAAGAGATGCTAATGCAATTGGCATCGATTTCACAAATTTTGAGCAAGTTTCCTTCATGTCCATTCACCTCAACAACGAACCTACGCTTACCCAAGTTTCGTAGAGATGCATCCAAGTGAGAACTTGAATGCTCAAGAGTAGTATCACCATCAACTTGGGTCTTCCTTATCCCTCCTCTAGTGGCAACACCACTAGTATATGTTCCACTTTCCATCACTCTTCCAACATTTGAAATGTTGTTGAAAGTCGAGGAAGGAGTCTCACCATGGAACCCATAAGATCCTCTCGTCTTGGTTCCATAGCCAATAGCGGTACTCCTACTACTACTACGCATACCCCTTACGGCATTGATAGAACAATTCAAGCCTTTTGTAGCAAGAGCAACACCACTTTTCAAGTCACCCTTCACATGAGAATTAGGAGCATTAAGTCGTTTAACACAACTAGAATATGCAAGCCTCCCTTTTCCCATGAAAAAACCACCACCTCCTCCCAAACTAATGGAAGGACCTCTACGACTCCCTTGTATAAGATTAGAAACACCAAGAGAAGATGCAAATGAACAATTTGTATAATCAACCTCATCATCAATTCTCTCTATGTCACTATCAACATTCCCAAATTCATCACAAGAAGAGTAAGTAGGAACATTATACCTTGAAGCGTCACTATCTTCGACTTCTTGACTAGAAGCATAAGAATCTTCACATTCATCTCCACAAGCCTCATAGTCTTCATAAGCCTCATGATCATTATAGTAACCCGCTTCATCACCATACGAGCCATAGTTCCCCGAATCACCATAGCAATACCCATCATCATCAATATAGGAACCATAGTCTCCATCATCTCCACACGAGTCATACCCTCCACAATCATCATCCAAAGCCATAGTTGTAACAATATAGAGTAAAGGACCTCATAAATTCACTCCCTCACGTGTATCACTCAAGATATGTTCATTCAATTTTCTTTCCACTCGTGTATACACTCAAGGTCATTGGATTTTGTGACCACACTCTATTATTCTCACCACTCAAGCTTTTTTCCACTCAAAGACCTTCTTGATCTCTTAGGAATTACGGTGGTAAGATCATCAACTAGTACCCCCAACTAATGATTCCGAATGGAGTTTACATGACTCTATGTAAGGACACTATTTAAAGTACGCACTTGAAGTCAAGAAAGTTCTACGACTATATGGGAAACTTCAAGACACACAAAACCCAAAGCTCAAGAGTTAGTGTCAATAAAGTAGGACAATTACCTTAGAAACACTAACCAAGAAGTACGAAAGCAAACGGAACACAAAAAACTACGAAACAAAGTTGCCCGGACCCAACACAGGGGTGGGTGGGCGGTACGCCTGGCTAATGACTAGTGAGCAAACTGGGCAGTCCGCCTGGACCTGTTTCCAGCTTTCACAAAAATGTGTGTTGGTGGTTTTGGCACCAAAATTTCCAACGATATCAATCTGTTTTTCAAAATCAAAGGTACCCAAAGTTGTGCTTAGTGTTTCCTAACAATCCCCGATGAATTTCACGTTCAAACAACCAATAACAAGATCACAATGAAGATTCGAAGCCTTTCAAGCTAGGTTTCAAGTTGGGTTTCAATTTTTCGAACTTTCTATCCACAACTCCAAAATGTGATATGAGGGTACCAAATCAACAGGTAAACGATATAGAACAATCCCCAATACTTTTCAATATTAAGGGAATCAAATCTAATCCACAATATGATTTTTTTTTGTATTTTTCAATTTTTTTCACTTTTTCTTTCTTTTTCTTTCTTTTCTCAAGAACAATAACAACAACAATAAAGAAAAGATACAAGATATATGAACAAGGAACGAGGGTTTGTAAGAACAAATTCCAAGCCTTGCTCTAATACCAAACTGATGCAGGGTAAATATGCGGAAGCAATAAAAAGTAGCGGAAGCAAGAAGTAAACACGATAAAGGGAAAAGTAGGGACGGGGAAGAACAAAAATAGAAGAAAGAACGAATCAAACTAACACAAGTAGATTGATTCAAAGGGAGAAAGAGACTTGAACAACTCACGGGGTCATACTAGGATGATCCACTATGGATTTCAAGTTAAGAAATACATGAAGCTCAAGCTTCAACAAGAATGGCCAAGCCTATTCTATGTTCTATTCTCTAATCTCAAATCTAGCTAATGATCTTATGACCTAAGTGTAGTATTTATAACTGTTCTACACTTCTAATTAAAGTCTAAAATAGCTCCACAAGTTGGGTAAAATGACAAAGACCACGTAGCGTCAAAATAGTAAATAATACTAAACTAAATAAAAAGTCCTGTCTTGGTTCGTGTGGCAAAGGAGGCGGCACGTCTAGGTATGGGGCGGAGCGCCTGGAATTGTCATATTTTTAGGTAGTAGCTCCTGGAGGCGGAGCGCCCAAGACTTGGTCGGAGCGCCTGGTCTTCTATGCAGCTGGGCGGAGCGCCTAGTCTAGGTGGGCGGAGGGCCTAGTGCTTGATCTAACTCCTTGACCTTCAAAATGTTCCCAACTCTTCCCCGAAGCTCTTGATCTCTCGTCCTTTGCATCCTCCAATCCCGTCTCTTGATGGTAAGTGCTTAGGCTCGATTTGCCCTGCTCTGATACCAAACTGATGCAGGGTAAATACGCGGAAGCAATAAAAAGTAGCGGAAGCAAGAAGTAAACACAATAAAGGGAAAAGTAGGGATGGGGAAGAACAGAAATATAAGAAAGAACGAATCAAACTAACACAAATAGATTGATTCGAAGAGAGAAAGAGACTTGAACAACTCATGGGGTCATACTAGGATGATCCACCATGGATTCCAAGTTAAGAGATACATGAAGCTCAAGCTTCAACAAGAATGACCAATCCTATTCTATGTTCTATTCTCTAATCTCAAATCTAGCTAATGATGTAATGACCTAAGTGAAGTATTTATAGCTGTTCTACACTTCTAATTAAAGTCTAAAATAGCTCTACAAGTTGGGTAAAGTGACAAAGACCACGTAGGGTCAAAATAGTAAATAATACTAAACTAAATAAAGAGTCCCGTCTTGGTTCGTGTGGCAAAGGAGGTGGAGCGTCTAGGTATGGGGAGGAGCACCTGGAACTGTCACATTTTTAGGTAGTAGCTCATGGAGGCAGAGCGCCCAAGACTTGGTCGGAGCGCCTGGTCTTCTATGTAGCTGGGCGGAGCGCCTAGTGTACGTGGGCGGAGGGCCAGGTGCTGGATCTAACTCCTTGACCTTCAAAATGTTCCCGAACTCTTCCCCGAAGCTCTTGATCTTTCGTCAATTGCATCCTCCAATCCCGACTCTTGATGGTAAGTGCTTAGGATCGATTTGCCCTGCTCTGAAACCAAACTGATGCAGGGTAAATACGCGGAAGCAAGAAGTAAACACGATAAAGAGAAAAGTAGGGACGGGGAAGAACAGAAATAGAAGAAAGCATGAATCAAATTAACACAAGTAGATTGTTTCGAAGGGAGAAAGAGACTTGATTCACTCACGGGGTCATACTAGGATGATCCACCATGGATTCCAAGTTAACAGATATATGAAGCTCAGGTTTCAAAAAGAATGACCAAGCCTATTCTATGTTCTATTCTCTAATCTCAAATCTAGCTAATGAGCTAAAGACCTAAGTGTAGTATTTATAGATATTTTACACTTCTAATTAAAGTCTAAAATAGCCCCACAAGTTGGGTAAAATGACAAAGACCATGTAGGGTCAAAATAGTAAATAATACTAAACTAAATCAAGAGTCCTGTCTTGGTTCGTATGGAAAAGGAGGCGGAGCATCTAGGTATGGGGCGGAGCGCCTTGAATTGTCATATTTTTTGGCAGTAGCTCATGGAGGTGGAGTGCCCAAGACTTGAGCGGAGCGCCTGGTCTTCTATGCAGTTGGGCGAAGCGTCTGGTCTTCTATGCAGTTGGGCGGAGCACCTAGTGTAGGTGGGCGGAGCGCCAAGTGCTAGATCTAATTCCTTGAGCTTCAAAATGTTCCCGAACTCTTCCCCAAAGCTCTTTATCTCTAGTCATTTGCATCCTCCAATCCCAGCTCTTGATGGTAAGTGCTTAGACTCGATTTTCCCTGCTCTGATACCAAACTGATGCAGGGTAAATACGCGGAAGCAAAAAAAAAGTAGCGGAAGCAAGAAGTAAACATGATAAAGGGAAAAGTAGGGACGGGGAAGAACAGAAATAGAAGAAAGAACGAATCAAACTAACACAAGTAGATTGATTCGAAGGGAGAAAGAGACTTGAATCACTCATGGGGTCATACTAGGATGATCTACCATGGATTCCAAGTTAAGAGATATATGAAGCTCAAGTTTCAACAAGAATGGCCAAGCCTATTCTATGTTCTATTCTCTAATCTCAAATCTAGCTAATGATCTAAAGACTTAAGTGTAGTATTTATAGATATTCTACACTTCTAATTAACGTCTAAAATGGCCCCACAAGTTGGGCAAAATGAAATAGACCACGTAGGGTCAAAATTGTAAATAATACTAAACTAAATAAAGAGTCCTGTCTTGGTTCGTTTGGCAAAGGAGGCGGAGCGTCTAGTTATGGGGAGGAGCGCCTGGAATTGTCACATTTTTAGGTAGTAGCTCGTGGAGGCGGAGCGCCCAAGACTTGGGCAGAGCGCCTGGTCTTCTATGCAGTTGGGCGGAGCGCCTAGTGTAGGTGAGCGGAGCGCCCAGTGCTAGATCTAAATCCTTGATCTTCAAAATATTCCTGAACTCTTCCCTGAAGCTCTTTATCTCTCGTCATTTGCATCCTCCAATCCCAACTCTTGATGGTAAGTGCTTAGGCTTGATTTGCCCTGCTCTGTACCAAAACTGATGCAGGGTAAATACGCGGAAGCAATAAAAAGTAGCGGAAACAAAGAAGTAAACACGATTAAGGGAAATGTAGGGATGGGGAAGAACAGAAATAGAAGAAAGAACGAATCAAACTAACACAAGTAGATTGATTCGAAGTTAGAAAGAGACTTGAACCACTCATGGGGTCATACTAGGATGATCCACCATGGATTCCAAGTTAAGAGATACATGAAGCTCAAGCTTAAAAAAGAATGACCAAGCCTATTCTATGTTCTATTCTCTAGTCTCAAATCTAGCTAATGATCTAATGATCTAAGTGTAGTATTTATAGATGTTCTACACTTCTAATTAAAGTTTAAAATAGCCCCACAAGTTGGGTAAAATGACAAAGACCACGTAGGGTCAAAATAGTAAATAATACTAAACTAAATAAAGAGTCTCGTCTTGGTTCATATGGCAAAGGAGGTTTGAGCGCCTAGGTATGGGGCGGAGCGCCTGGAATTGTCACATTTTTGGGCAGTAGCTCGTGGAGGCGCCCAAGACTTGGATGGAGCACCTGGTCTTCTATGTATCTGGTCGGAGTGCCTAGTGTAGGTGGGCAGAGCGTCCAGTGCTGGATCTAACTCCTTGACCTTCAAAATCCTCCCGAACTCTTTCCCGAAGCTCTTGACCTCTCGTCCTTTGCATCCTCCAATCCCGGCTCTTGATGGTAAGTGCTTAGGCTCGATTTGTCCTTCATCAATATGAACAAGTACGACTGATTTATTTGCGTGCACTAACTATTAATATCATAAATTATGTTTGCCGTGTTTTTTTTATGTGTAGAATGAAGATGATCCTACTTCAATTATTTGCATAATGGACATAATATTTTGGCTCACTATCTGAATATTTGTGGCCATATTGTTTTAATTTTTGTTTTGCGTGGGAAGCCGTAGGTATTTTCGTCTTTACAGTTTCATTAAGTATAAAAGTACTCATTTTTAAAGACCATCTTTAATATGCTTAATCTCTTAACACCATACTCAAATATCCTTAGAGGTTGGTATAGTGGTCCAAACTCGAGACTCGGAGTAAAAATTAAGCTAGGCAGCCTATTGGTCCCAGTTATTTAGGTTTTACCCACTTTATAAAAATTAATTTTAAGCGTAGTCACTCACTTTCAAACTGTAGGGCTGAAGTTATGTATTGAACTTTAAAGTGTGAACTTTGCTCAACTTAGATATGATATCTATATATATATATATATTAAAAGGAGTGTTGTAGCCAATAATAATCTTCCAAGTGTCAAAGCATGATTGGAACACATATTGTTAGTTAGGACAAAAACAAACTAAATTCAGTTTAAGCTAAACAAAATACAACAGAATGCCAACTATCAACTTTTAAATTTGAAATTACTGTTAATTTTAAAAAAGTTCCTTAAAAATCTGAAACCCCTAAAAGAAAGGGCTCTTAATTTTGGTAGTTGGACTAAGAATAGAACAGTTCAATATTGTGTCAACGTGCTCAAAACTTATCCAGATTCCATAGCACGCTTCAATAACCTTTTCACATTTCTCTCTCTTTTTATTAAAAAAAAAAAAGAGAAACTTTCAAAACTGCTGCAGTTTTCTCCTAAAAATACTCTTCTTATCAGTACGTGATCTTAAACCGCTCGATTATATACAAACCAAATGTGTTACAGCAACTGCATAATCAGAAAAAGAGATCAAACTATCACAACTCTGCTTTCGAAATATGACTTCGAATCTCAATTTCATCAAAGAAATTAACAACAAATCAATGCAATGGACTCTCAAGGTCCGTGTTGCAAGACTCTGGCAAGTTCCTATCTCCATGTACATGATTTGTTTACCTTTACGGACGTGTTTTCAATAAGGATTTTTCCTTCTATATTATCTCTTTGAATACAGGTCCAAATTTCCAGCAACTGCTTCTGCTTCAAAAACGGTTATTCAATAACTGCTTCTCTAAAGAAAGTCGCTACAGGTGGACTGAATCAGGTTGCAATTTTAATCTCTATGCAATTGTAATCTCTGTGTAATTAAATGTATCATGTATAATAAGATTTTTTCTACATGTTTGTATAGTTACTTTAGTTTTTCTGTGTCGTGTTATTATTTAGTTTTTATGCCCGTGTTAGATGGAGGTAGGCGTTCTTTATCAAGGTGTTGATGCTTCTCCCATTAATGGGAAACTCTGCTTCATGCAATTGGTTTGTCAGGTACCACAAGTGTCTTTACGAAATTGAAAACATGTGTGTCTAATTTTGTTGGCAAGCATTCTGTTATCATTTTGGGCATAAATTATGTGAAAATATAGCCATACTTCATGTATGTATTATAAGAATAGCTTGCTGCTCTCGCTTTTGGCGTGGGTTTTGTGATAAATTCAGGTATACTTCTTGATCAGAAAGGTACAAAAATTTTCCAGGAGTCATTCTTCTACTTTTTTTATGATTATATTTATCTGTTTAATTTGCACTTTTCTTTTCATCAAATTTTGATATGATAGTTTAGAAAAAAAGGGCATGTAATGAATCAATAATTTACAATAAATTAGAAATGGATTGTAATTACAGTATGTTTTTACAATCACAAATGCAGGGTCAAATCCCAACTAAAAAATTTGACATGGATGTCTCCTTCAAGAATTTTACCCTAGGCGACATGTCAAGATTATTTCAGTTGATTCTTTGCCAATTTATAAAAGTTGTGTTCTAAGCTGGAGTGTTTTGGATTCTCGAAGTGATGCTGACATATGAAAAGTCGGGATGAGCTAAACTACTTTGTCAAGAAGACATGTAAGTTTTTTGTTCCAACTTATTCTCCTATTGCATTCTTACCATGATTTTCCTGATAATATTGTGTGCATGTGTGCATATCTATTTAGAAAGAGTCAATTTTTCTGAAATTTTAATTTAAGAATCGTAGGAATATATTATATGGATTTTGACGCTAGAACTTCTAATGTAGTTTGAAATTTTGCTCCCTATAATTGAAAGTCTGAACTGAACTTATCTCATTTATAACATCACTAACTATGTATCTTATTTACTTTTCATTTTTCATATATCTATGAAAGATTTGAAATTTATAGCTTTGCTTTTTCTTTACAAACTTCCCTTTTAAAACCAACAATAAATTAAAAATCCTCCGCTGAAATAGATTCGTAACTATCCAAATGACAAATTTGAAGAAAATAATCTACTTCAACTTCTCACGATTTGGTTCACTTTTATTTGTCTTTACATAATTTTTTTTCTTTTCTTTGTTATTAGTCTATAATAATTTGCAATTTGTCTATAATAATTTAATTAGGACAATGTTCAAATATAGCCAAGTGGCAGATTTAGTAGAGTTTGTGGTCTTAATTTGAATATGTTTGTCTAGGCCAATGGACATATAATTGGTGAAAGAAATAAAAGAGAAGCTGAAAATTTCTATCAAGATTCTTTAAAAAGAGAAACATGGTAGGTTACGTAATTTTGGTACCCTTTTCTTTTGTGTATAGAAATAGTTTTAATTAGGAGGGACAAGAACTAAAGAATGTATGATGGCATTGAGGAATCGATTTGGAGGATCAAAATTGCTTTACTTATTCACATACAATTTTGCTTTAACAAAAATTATACTTACAAGTTTAGATAATCTGATGAATGTGTTTTGGCGACTCAACGCCAAATACTTGAAAATGAGAATGATCAAGTTTTAAAGATTAGCTTGGGAATTATGAAAGATTTTCCTGTACAATTCAATGTCCATAATTTAGAAGTTTAAATATTGGAGGATGAGATCATCTTGAGAATTTCGGTGCCTACACAAATTAGAGGAGCAAAATTGATGAGGGTAAAAGGAAGTGATCCACTTTGTTAGTTGGTGCTAAAAGGAAGTGATGCACTTCGGTAACATATAGCTCTTTATTCTTAGCTTGATATTGCATTTTGGTGGTGCTGTATGAGTTATATACACTTGAAATTTTTGCAAGGAGGTAAGAGGGATAGGCTGCTGCTATACCTATTGACCTGAAGTTTCTCCTTTCTCCAAAAATTCTCCTACGTTGAACTGAAAATAATTCTCATAGGGTTATAACAATGCTAACTTTCTTCATGTTATTTCAAAATTGTGGAATTTGAGGTAATGTCAAGTAATTTTTCTACAAAATTTTTCAGTGAGATATAAAGAAACGAGAAAAATAATATTACAATTTAGATTGACTTGAGGTTCGAGGAGTATAAAACTTAGATTCATTTTTATTATTGTATAATCATTTACACATTATGAATTCACCTCTACGATACATATACCTTTTTGCATCGTCTACATAGAGCTTTATTTTATCAATTTTCATGTTCTTGGTTTGTGTTATAGTTTCTTACTGTATGTCTCACTTTTTCTTACGTGAAGAATAAAGAGAACAAAAGATTTCCTTTACAATACTTTTTCTTTTCGAACAGGGGTAAGGATTTGGGGAATGGTTGATGATTCGATGGAATTAGAACATGCACAAGTCTCACGTAATGCTTGGATTGAATTATTTGGTTAGTTTTTCGTTCAAAGTGCTTTATGACTTAATATTGTGAGTTGTGAGTATAAATACTCTACATCTTAAAGGTTTTTGCTGTGGTCATAGATAGTATTTATGTATATTGTTAACTATTCACTTCTTATTTTTTCGAACAAATGGTAGGTTTTTTTTGCTTATTTTTCTTATATGTTCTGATGTCCCTATTAGTATTAATAGAGATTAGGTTCTCTTTTATTAGTTGTAAGTTTATGTATAAGTCTTCAAATTAATTTTTACATTGTTGATTATTATAAGTAGTCATCATATACTTGAAACATGTTAATGATTAATGATTAAAATAAGTATTACTATCTTTTTTCATGTGTAAAATCTATATTAAATTAAATGAATTTCAGTTGGCAAAGAGATTAAATTAGAAAGCTAATCAAAAGTGTAATTATGTTGATTGAACTATATTTCAATCAAGAAAATCTTTAACTTCAACAACTTTGATATATTACTGTTTCAATTTTTTTTTTGTCCGTAACCAATACAATCAACCGTCATGGAGTCCTTGAAGCCACGACAACCAATACATATTCTTGGGACATTGCAATACAAAATTGTAAAGTCTTATTTAGAGATATATGAGAGATTATTTGAAAGATATTTATTTAGTTATAATCTATTCTCATTTTTTCTGAATTGTGTTACATTATTTAAGGTTGTTTGTATCACAATTGTTATGATATTTAATTCATTCAAAAGCTATTCAATGATTCTATAATTTAAATTGTTTCCTTTAATTTCATAAAGAAAATTAGGAATTAAACGTTGTCCAAGCATATATATCACAATTTAATTATGATTAACTTTCATTAATATGTCCGCGCATCGCGCGGGTATTATACTAGTTATATTAAAAGTGAGAATCCCTAAAGTACAAAGTGAAAGACGAAAATACCCCTAAAGTTTTAAATAACTACTCTTCAAAATAAATATTTAGACTATTCCTCCTAATTTATTAGTATGAATGCGTACAAATGATTACATTCATCATAAAGGTAACCAAAAAAAAAAAAAAAAACCCAGACAGGAAAGCATCTCTTCGTATTTTTAGTTTGGGGTGCCAATAGTAGCATAGTTGCTTAGTCGTCCTTCCTCTTACGTATTACAATTTAGGTGCTTTTCATGCTGCGTTTAGCGGAAAACGGACTTAATGGACAAATAAGGGATAGGCAAGAATCTGTTCTTGAACTCTAGAGAACAGGAGCCCGTTTTTGAGGAACTCGAAAAAAAAATTGGAAAATTTATCTCTTAAAATTGTAGAATTTGAAAAGTTACATTCATTTAATAGTTAAATAGACCAAATTCATATTGATTATCACCAATTACATATAAACCAACATGCATGAATCAATTTATTTTTCACTACCGTTTCAATTCTTATATTCCTATAACATTTTCACTCCGTATTATTTATGCTTCTTCATTTAAAGCCTGTAATAACAACCAATTCATTTTTCACTAGATCAGATTATACTATACGTAGCCGAGCACCTTTTCTTTGTATTTGCATAAAATTTAAGGTCCTATTGTCCGGTGGAGCAAGATAAAATCTGCATCTACTCTGGAGATAAGTTTAAACTAATTAGCAGGAAGATTAAGAAGTCCATTTAAGCGAATTGTGTTCCAATAGGCAGTTTGTCCTTATTAATTCGAGGGCATTGAGCTATTTCGTTCAAGGTCGGAGACTTCCTTTTTCCTCATTTTCAGTTCAAAACTCTCTATTTTCTTAATGTCTTTACATACACTTTGCTTAGTTCTTTGTGGATAGCTTCCCCATTTGTAAAATATAATTATAATGTGCAGGCGAACAACAAGGAATTTAAAAAAGGAAAACGGGTGATTCCATTATAGTTGAATGGCTACCTATGATATAAAATAATCTTGCTATTAATTAGATTATCATTTGGGGTTATATATGATAGTAAGTAGTACTTTTGTTGGAGTTAATATATTGGGTTTAGTGGAAGAGGAAAAAGACAATATCCTTATAAGTTCTTCATTCGTCATATAAATTTCACGAATATGAGTTAGTTTTTGTTATAATTGTCTAATATATATGGTTATTTGATTATGCTTTCTATGTCTCCAAATTGCAAATTTCATTATCCTTTGCATTAGTTTGAATATACTATATCCTTTAAACATGGATAGCGATTTGATGCCACTTTATTAAAAGTTACGAAAGTATGTGGTGTTGTTTTATAAATTCTCAACTCTAGAGTAGTATCGAAAAGTTATAATCACAACTTTAATAGCTAAAAGCCTAAAATAATATCATGATGAACCATATGACGGATATGTAACTGCGAAAGTAATTGTACAATAACATGCAAAAATTAAATTTTTTAGGTTATGTACAACCAGCTGCTTTTGTTACAAATTACAAGATAAAGGCTCAAAGTTGATAAAGAAAAATAGTCAATAGGATGCTTTTGGAAATCAAGTTAACATATATTTTTATCGGTATCTCAAAGCCGAAGGAAATGTATGCATTGAAATGTTCCACACGAACTTTCCCCGCCTTTTTTTTATGGGCTGACATACCTGATACGACAATAATTTTGTGTGCTAGGTCGGATGTGTACTATCTTTCTGATAAATGTAATCTATACATATCAGTTCAAATTAGATTTTCACGCACCAAATTTGAGCTAAGTACCATGGTTCTCTTCAAATTTACAAAAAAATATCCTCAATCAAACCCTGCATGAATGTTAATACTTTGTTCAGCCATGTTTATTCTTTCTTTATTAAGTTAGTTAAATATGATTAACATTCACTTTTTCAAGATCTTTCATGTAATATACTTGATGATGCGGGGCATACCTCAAGGCCGTTCATTAGGAGTCAAGCCAAGTTGATTCAAGACACCCATCTTCACTTGACTTGGAAAGGCATGGATGAAGGCTCCGAGATTAGCCTGAAGATCATGCTTTTGAGTGCCATGGATGGTGGATCACTTAGGCCACTTGAAGAGGCATCCGGGGCACGTTTGGAAGCAAATCAAGAAGCTACAGGAACGGGCGGACCGCCTACTCAACTAGGCGGGCCGCCTACTTTTTGACAACTCTCTGGAAATTGACTAGGCGGACCGCCTCTGCAAGATGGGCGGACTGCCCAGTTGAGGCGCCTGCTCCTTTCCTTCAGTCCACCAAGAAACAGGCGGGGCACCTAGTGCTAGTAGGCTGGGCGCCTACTTTGCTGAGGAGATGCGGGATTCCTAGTTTTATGCTATGTTTTGGACAACTATAGCCCTACGTGGCCTTTATTGTTTTAACCTACTTTAGGGGTATTTTAGAGCTTTCATTATGTGTAAGTGAAGTCTATAATTACTTCACAAACCTCTTCAAACCTTAGCGGACCTTTGAATTTTATGAATGATGAATAGAATTTACCTCTTTATGGAAGAAACCCTTTCTTTGGTTGCTTGAATTCACTAGTGGAACCTAGTTGAATCTTGAACCGAAAACCCGATCATTCTACTTGCGAGTCCCGGGTGCGACTCGAGGGTGGTTGCATAGTGTAGGTCCTTCTAGACGCCGATTCGAGGGTATCTCGGGACAAGTTCCCCGTGGTTACTTCGAAGGGAGTTCGAGAAGTGTCTCGCTCTCCTATCTTATTGTTTTGTCGTATTGATCCTTATCATCTTGGTATCAGAGTAAGGCTCGGGTTTTGTTTCTACAAACCCCCGACCCTTGATTCTTCGTGCCTAGGTTAGTTTCGATATCAGGTTCTTGCTTGTTATTGAAGAAAAGAAGAAAAACACAAAAAAATATGATCATGGATTCTTGGTTTGATAGACCCATTGTGTGATTGTTATTGGGGTTTGTTCCTTATTGGAAACCCGTTCTTTTGGTACCCTAATCACCCAATTTGAAGTTGAAAACACAAGAATTGAAAATTTGAAACCCCTTGAAAACTTGAAAATTTGAAACCCTAAGCTTGAAGTTGATGAACATGGTAGATTACTTGATTTTGATTGGGGTTTGATAAAAATTGTTGGGGTTGATTCTTTGTGATTGAAACAACATTGGGGAACCTTTGAATTGCTAAAACAACGTGAGAATTGTTGAATTTTGGGGTGCAAAATCAAGAAAATCGTGTTTGAAAATGTGCTGAAGCTCGCAGTGGGCGGAGCGCCTAGTCTGAGGGCGGACCGCCTCTTTTTTTGTGAACTCTCTGGATTCTGCACTGGGGGGCGCCTACTAGAGAGGGCGGACCGCCTACTCTCCTCTTGCAGAGATTCAGGCGGACCACCTACTGAAAACAGGTGGGGCGCCTACTTCTGTAGGGTGTGGTTTCGGGTAGTTTTTCGTAGGATCTCTTGTTTCTTTGATTGCATTGCTTCTAGCTAGTACTTCTTTGAGTAATCTTACCTACTTGAATTGTGCTAGCCCTTCTAAGCTATTAGGAAACTCAAGCCTAGACCGGGGAGTAGAATTCAAAGAAGATTCGTAGCCTCTTTTAACTCAAGTCCGCACTTAAAGAGCTTATCGTTCCAATAGAGTCATATCAACTCCACTCACCCCGTAGTGCATTTGGATTTTGAGTCGAGTGATTAAGTTGAGGTTTACTATTCAACTTAGTGAAGCTTTGGATTCAAGCAAGAGTGAAATAGCCACCACCACTAAACGAGTGATCCGAGTGAAAACACTTGTGAGGGAGTGTGTGAGGTTGTTTTGCTAACGTTTGTTACTTGTGTAGGTACAACGTCTACCGAAGGAGAAGATTTTGCTAAGAGTGCCCTTGCTACTATCCTTGCTAAATTGGATAGTATGAACTTGAGGATTGAAAGCCTTGAGAGGGTGAACTCTAGTGCTCTAGTTGAGCAAGGGACTTCCAATGTCCAATCGGAGTAAGGGACCCCGAGTGTCCAAGTCGAGAAAGAGACCCCGAGTGTCCAAGTTGAAGTCTCAAGTACTCCTAACTTTACCCCGGAGCAAGTTAGCCATGTCATTGAATTGCTCAATCAACAACGGGTAAAGGAGGAGCGAGAGAGAATTGATCGAACGGGCATTCCCCGTATCTTGGACAATCCCCCAAGAAACATTCCACTACCAAGACCCATCCGAAATGTGCAACCTCTTGAGCAAGTCGATGAAGCTCAAGAAGGGGAGGAAGCCGAATATGGTGATGATATGTATGGGTTTGATGATCACTTTCAACCAAGGCGAGGTATGAATTGGGGTCGAAATGTGGAACGAGGTAGGGGCCGAGGTCGAGGGCCACCTATGGGGTATGTTGGAGGGAATGCGAGGAGGGAGTATGGTGTGAATGAAGATCACTATGGGGGCCAACTGGAGCCTTTCCTTGGGGGTCGTGACAACACCAACCTCAATAGTGTGAAGCTTAATCTCCCAACCTTTAAAGGGAATTGTGATCCGAGTGCCTACATTGAATGGGTACTACTCATGGAAAGGATGTTTGACACAAATGACATGACTGATGAAAAGAAGGGTACTTATGCTATTTCATCCTTTGAGTCCTATGCATCTACTTGGTGGGAATCCGTCAAGAGATCAAGGAGAAGAGCGGGAATTCCCGTGAATGTGGGTTGGAATGACTTGAAGGGTATCATGAGTATCAAGTACATCACTCGTAGATATCGTCAAGAACAACTCAAGAAACTATATGAGTTGAAGCAAGGTGTCAATACGGTGCATGAATATTATGATGAGTTTGAAAGAACTCGAATGGCCTTGGATATGGACACCGAAGATGAGGAGCAAGCCGTGATCCATTTCATGAATGGGTTGAGCTATGGTATAGGTTCACAATTGAGATTGCATGCTTATCTTTCACTTCAAGAAGTCCTTGATGCCGCTATTCAAGCTGAGCAATGGCTTGACAAAGAGAAGTGCAACCGTTACAAGAGCAACACTTCTACTTCCATGAACAAGCCAAAGGATTGGAAAAATCCTACTCCCAATGCAAGATTCACAAATGCGAGTGGCCCTAGCGGAGCAAGTGCTAGCAAAGATGTGAAGAAGCCGTTTGAGAAGTACACACCCAATGTTGGAGGTAATTCTAAAACCCAATTGAATACTCCTACCTCTTCTTCCATTCAATGTCACAAATGCAAGGGATATGGGCACTTTGCTAAGGAATGTCCTACGAAAAGGACCATGGTTGTTGTTGGTGATAGTGCTTATGAACAAGAGAGTGAACCGGAGGGAGATGAGGGAGTAGAGGGAGATGAGGGAGTAGAGGGAGATGAGGGAGTAGAGGAGGATGATCAAGATGACACGGTGGAGGATGAGGAGCCTCATATTTTCCTAGTTGTGAGGAGGAGCCTAGGAGCTATGATTATGGAGGATAGCGAAACCTTGCAAAGGGAAAACCTTTTCCATGCTAGGTGTCGTGTCAAGGATGTTGTATGCTCTATGATCATTGACTCCGGGAGTTGCACTAATGTTGTGAGTCAATCTCTTGTAACCCAATTAAAATTGCCTACCGTGAAGCACCCCAAGCCATATCGATTGCAATGGCTTAGTGAATGTGGGGAGCTAAAGGTAGTGAAACAAGCAATGATCAAGTTCAAAATGGGTAGTTATGTGGATGAACACTTGTTCGACGTGGTGCCCATGCAAGCTTGCCACCTTCTCTTTGGAAGGCCTTGGCAATTTGATCGACAAGCGGTTCATGACGGGCGTGTCAACACTTACACGCTCCAACATGAAGGAAGGAAATTTGTGCTGAAGCCCCTAACTCCCAAACAAGTGAGTGATGACTACAATCGGATGAGGGAGTTGAGGGAGGCGGCAAAGGCCAAGTCAATCATTGAGACTAGCCCTTTGTCCAAAAGCATGGTGGCAATCCCACCTTCTTCATCTACCGGTGGCATATGTGCCATGATGCAACCGGGCGAGGTCCTAAGAGAAAATGATGGTACCAAGTTTCTCCTATGCCTAGTGCACAAAGGTATGATCCTTAACTCTAATTGTGATTTTTCTTCTAACCCTTTGCCTAGTGTGTTTGAGAATGTATTGAAGGATTTTGGGGACATGTTCCCGGATGAGATGCCGGATGGACTACCTCCTTTGAGGGGTATTGAACACCAAATAGACTTTGTCCCGGGATCCCAAATCCCGAACAAACCGACTTATAGGAGCAATCCGGAGGACACAAAAGAATTGTAAAAGCAAGTTGATGAATTGCTCACTAAAGGCTTGGTGAGGGAAAGCTTGAGTCCTTGTGCCGTATCCGTGATCCTTGTTCCCAAAAAGGATGGCACTTGGAGGATGTGCATTGATTGTCGGGCCGTGAACAAAATAACAGTAAAGTACCGTCATCCCATTCCCCAACTTGATGATATGTTAGATGAATTAAGTGGTTCATGCGTGTTTAGCAAAATTGACCTCAGGTCCGGCTACCATCAAATCCGGATGAAACCCGGTGATGCATGGAAAACCACATTCAAGACCAAATTTGGTCTCTATGAATGGTTGGTGATGCCCTTTGGGCTCTCCAATGCATCTAGCACTTTCATGAGGCTAATGAACCCTGTTCTAAAGCCATTCATCAATAAGTTTGTGGTCGTCTACTTTGACGATATATTGATCTATAGCAAATCAATAGACGACCATGTTGATCACCTTAGGCAAGTGCTTGAAAAGTTGAGAGCCGAAAAGCTCTATGCTAATCTTAAAAAGTGTGCCTTTGGTGTTGAGAAGGTAGTCTTCCTTGGGTTTGTTGTGAGTGCCCAAGGAGTGGAGGTGGATGAGTCTAAGGTAGAGGCCATACGTGATTGGCCTACTCCTACTACCGTGACTCAAGTGAGGAGCTTTCATGGTCTTGCTAGTTTCTATAGACGATTTGTGAAAGACTTTAGCTCCATTGCCGTCCCACTCACCGAATTGGTGAAGAAGGACAAACCTTTTGTGTGGGGAGAGCCTCAAGAGAAGGCCTTCCAAGAATTGAAAGGTAGGTTGAGTACCGCCCCTCTATTGCAATTGCCCAACTTCGGAAAGGCATTTGAGGTTGAATGTGATGCCTCGGGGGTGGGAATCGGTGGTGTTTTAATGCAAGATAGCAAACCCATCGCCTACTTTAGTGAGAAATTGAAATGGGCCTCCTTGAATTACTCTACGTATGACAAGGAGTTGTATGCCCTTGTGAGAGCCCTTGCCCATTGGCAACACTATCTTTGGCCTCGAGAATTTGTAATCAAGAGTGACCATGAGTCACTCAAGCATCTAAGAGGCCAAGAGAAGCTCAGTAAGAGACATGCCAAGTGGGTTGAATTCATTGATTCTTTTCCCTATGTGATCCAATACAAGAAAGGGAAAGACAATGTTGTGGCGGATGCGCTTTCGAGAAAGTTTGCTCTAGCCACCACCCTAGCCTCCAAGCTCATGGGTTTTGAGAGCATTAAATTGATGTATGCTCATGACCCTAAGTTAAAGAGCATTCACGAAGCTCTTGAAAAGGGGGAAAGGGTTGAAAAATACCAATGGGTTAATGGATATATCTTTAAAAATGGTAAAGTGTGTGTTCCCGAGTCCTCTTGGAGGGAATTATTGATTCGTGAAGCTCATTGTGGGGGCTTGATGGGACACTTTGGGAGAAACAAAACCTTGGCCATTCTCATGGAACAATTCTATTAGCCAAAGATGGGGGTTCAAGTTGAAAAGCTTTGCAAAAATTGCCTTGAGTGTAAGCATGCGAAATCTAAAGCTAACTCCCATGGTTTGTATACTCCTCTCCCCGTGCCTACTAGTCCGTGGATTGATATATTAATGGATTTTGTGATGGGATTACCACGGTCTAGAGGGGGGGGGGCATGATAGCATTTATGTTGTCGTGGATAGGTTCTCCAAAATAGCTCACTTCATTCCTTGCAAGAAGTGTGATGATGCACAACATGTTGCCTCTTTGTTCATTGACAATGTCTTGAAATTGCATGGTGTGCCTCGAACCATTGTAAGTGATAGAGACACTAAGTTCCTAAGCCACTTTTGGAGAAGTTTGTGAGGTGCCCGTGGCACCAAGCTTTTGTTTTCTACGTCCCACCACCCACAAACGGATGGGCAAACCGAGGTGGTAAACCGGACTTCGGGTGCTCTTCTACGAGCCATGACCCGAGGTAAGGCCGGGACGTGGGTTGATAAACTTCCTCTCATGGATTTTGCCTACAATCGAACGTTGCATAGCTTGATTGGCATGACTCCATTTGAATGTGTGTATGGTTTTAATCCCTTGATTCCCCTTGATCTAACCCCTTTGCCAAGGGAAATAGTTTCTAATTTTGAAGGGAAAAGCCGAGCAAAGGCTATGATTGAACTTCATGCTAAAGCCAAGAAGAACTTGGAGGAAGCCTATGCAAAGGTTGCTTCCAAGAAGAACAAAAGAAGGAAGAAGCTTGAGCTCAAAAAGGAAGATTGGGTGTGGGTGCACTTCCGTAAAGAAAGGTTTCCAAACCTTAGGAAAGGGAAGTTGGCACCCCGTGGAGATGGACCTTTTCAAGTGCTTTCCAAGATCAACAACAATGCCTGTGTGATTGATCTACCCGGTAAGTACAATGTGTCAAATACTTTCAATGCGACTGACTTGACCCCTTTTGATGTAGGGAATGGTGATGCCGGAGAGGAGGAAGCCATGGTTTCGAGGTCGAAACCTTCCCAAGAAGGGGAGGATGATGCGGGGCATACCTCAAGGCCGTTCACTAGGAGTGAAGCCAAGTTGATTCAAGAATCTTCACTTGACTTGGAAAGACATTGATGAAGGCTCCGAGAGTAGCCTGAAGATCATGCTTTTGAGTGCCATGGATGGTGGATCACTTAGGCCACTTGAAGAGGCATCCGGGGCACGTTTGGAAGCAAATCAAGAAGCTACAGGAACGGGCGGACCGCCTACTCAACTAGGCGGGCCGCCTACTTTTTGACAACTCTCTGGAAATTGACTAGGCAAACCGCCTCTGCAAGATGGGCGGACCGCCCAGTTGGGGCGCCTGCTCCTTTCCTTCAGTCCACCAAGAAACAGGCGGGGCACCTAGTGCTAGTAGGCTGGGCGCCTACTTTGCTGAGGAGCTGCGGGATTCCTAGTTTTATGCTATGTTTTGGACAACTATAGCCCTACGTGGCCTTTATTGTTTTAACCCACTTTAGGGGTATTTTAGAGCTTTCATTATGTGTAAGTGAAGTCTATAAATACTTCACAAACCTCGTCAAACCTTAGCGGACCTTTGAATTTTATGAATGATGAATAGAGTTTACCTCTTTATGGAAGAAACCCTTTCTTTGGTTGCTTGAATTCACTAGTGGAACCTAGTTGAGTCTTGAACTGAAAACCCGATCATTCTACTTGCGAGTCCCAGGTGCGACTCGAGGGTGGTTGCATAGTGTAGGTCCTTCTAGACGCCGATTCGAGGGTATCTCGGGACAAGTTCCCCGTGGTTACTTCGAAGGGAGTTCGAGAAGTGTCTCGCTCTCCTATCTTATTGTTTTGTCGTATTGATCCTTATCATATACTTTTAAAAATATATTACATAATCTTTCATAACCTTGATTTTTGTACTCATTTATATATCACGCAGGGTAAAGTGCACCAAAGGCCACTTTTGGCAGTGGTCTTTGGTTTGAGACCATTTTTTTTATTGGTTTTACATGAGAGGCCACTTTTTAGAACTTCAATTCTTTTGGGTTGAACTTCACACAAGTTCAGCCCACAAAGGTTGAAGTTCAACTTCAGCCCACCACAAGGAACTTCAGCCCACCGCAAGAGTTTAAGTTTACGCATCTATGCCTAAAAGTTCAGCTCTTACGGATTGAAGTTGAAACTTCATAATTTAGGCATGAAGTTCAACCCACGAGGTTTGAACTTCAGCTCAAAAATATTGAAGTTTCAAAAAGTGGCCTCTCATGTAAGACCAATAAAAAAGTGGCTTCAAACTAAATATCAGTGGCAAAAGTGGCCTGTGGGCAAAATTTTTACTATCACGCGTGTCCAAAAACTAATTTTAAAAAATGAGCCAAATTCAAATCAAAAGTGTGAAGTTGGGCTTAATTTCATATGAAATGATTGAAGTCGAGTGAAACAAAAAGTATCAAATTTCAATTTCCGACAAAAAAAGGGTTAAAGTTAGGTTAATGTGGACTGAACTTCAAAGTTCAAACCCAACAATCTGAAGATAAGAAATTTTGGTCGGAAGTGACCAACTCTTACAAAGAGGCGACCAAAATTGGCTAAAACTATAAAGATGCATGCAAAACATGCTATGGCTCGCACTTCTCCTAGACTCAGAGAAGAGAACTGTGCAGAATTTCCAGGGAAATTTTGATCAGTAGCCATTTTTGGACGCGCTCATTGGAGACTATCCAGCGTTTCAAAATTCATTAAAGAATAGCCAAAAATTCGCGCGCGCACTGAAGCTCCATTAGCGTTGGAAAACACCCCAGACTAGTCCCATAACAAAAAACTGGAGCTTTGATCAAAACTTGTTCAAAGCCCAAGTATTTTGTTAAGAAGTCCCATAACCAAATAATATAATCCCATAACAAAATAATGGGATTTATTCCCATAATAAAGATCTCATCAAAGGGATAAATCCCATTATTTTGTTATGGGACTTTATATTTAAAGCTTCAGTCCCATAACAAAATGCTGGGGCTTTGAACAAGTTTTGTTCACAGCCCTAGCATTTTGTTATGGGACTGAAGCTTTATACATAGTCCCATAACAAAATGTTGGGGCCTTCAACAAAATTTGTTCCAAGCCCCAGTATTTTATACTGGGGGCTAGTTTACTGAAGCCTCTCAGTACAAATACTGGGGCTTTGAACAAAACTTGTTCACTTGTTCAAAGCCTCAGTATTTGTACTGGAATTTGTCCGGAGGTGGCTATTTCTCAGCGAATTTATTTTTGACGGCTACAATTCAATTAGCGCGCCAAACAGGCCCCTACACGAAATTTTTACGAATTTCCATCATCTCTAATGCAAAAAATTTCACCCGTTGTCCTCAAAATTGACTGATTTTGAGAGTTTGACTTCGTTTAACATGATTTTAGCAAAATGACATCTGCTTAGTCTGTTGATAATATTTCAACTTATCATTTGGGAAGTGATGCCTTTTAAGAAGAGGCCAAGTGGCAAGTGTTGCCTACGCAACACTTGAACACAGGAAGCAATTGAAAGGTGGAGAACACAGGAATTGATTAAAGGGTGCTGCCCGAGCAACACTTTATCTGAGAATATGAGATTCAAGCGTAAATGTTGCCTTAAAAAAAGGGTTAAAAAACAAGTACTTGCCTCTTAGACAGTACTTACGGAGAAAGAGAGGATGAAGCCACATACGTTTTTTGTAAAATTCACCGAAGTATTTTCATCATAAATTTAGTCCTTAAACCAAGCAGACAATATTTGCTAAACCACCGTTACGGAGTCGAAAAAGCAAGTCCTTAAACCAAGCAGACAATATTTGCTAAACCACCGTTACGGAGTCGAAAAAGCAAACCATTACCTACGATGTCATAGTTCTACAATTCAACCCATCTATGATCTAATGGTAGAAAAAGGCACTTACAGGTACAAAAATGTCACAACTTACACAGCAATCACTAAGAAGCATTTGAGCTAATACAAAATAATTAAAACAAATTATTATTCGCCAAACACAGAAGAGACGCATTACAATAAAACATTGAACGCCAGACACTATACATACATCTAAATCTTGAGAATATAGTCGAGACCCAAAAAATTGTGCAATTTCTTCTGTTAGCATGGCCAACATCTTGGCCACTAGTGCGTTGAAACAAGAATTCGTAGTGACTTTTAGCTCCTAGTCTGTAGCTCCTCTTTGGTTGCTCTCATAGCTTCTTATTTAGACAGAGAAGCTTGAACAGATATCTTTAAAATGAACTTCCATAATTTAATATTATCACTTACCCTCCGTAGGCCTTATTTCAATCCCTTCAACAATTAAACCACTTTTCCAGTTACCTCCCTTTACTTCTGTCAAACACATCTCCAGTTCAACTTCTAGCCCCCTCTTGACAAAGAATTCTCCTAGCTCAATTTCCATCCACCCATCACTTCTCTGCTTCGGATACCGGCCTTCGGGTTCATAGGGTGTATCCACGTCCTGTCTCAATATATGAGCCATGTGGTGGGTGAATATTCCCAAGCGTCTTGGGACGACTTGGTACCTAGGTCTCCGTGCTCCCTGAGGATCCAAATAAACCGTCTGTGTTTCTCTTTCATGCCCAGCAATCCCTACTGAGCTCTCAGCTGGTTGGTTTCCAAATCCAGAGGTCCTTGATTTTGTCGTGAAGACCAGGTAAGCAACATATCTAGTGTCAGGGGAAAGCATACGAGTGTTTATATTGCCACAAATGTCAAACCAGCAGACATCAAGAAGCTCAGCAACTTCTGAGAACCTACTTGCAAGAACATTTACAAAATCAACTTCAAATGACAAAATGGAACCCTCTTAAGAAGATCTCCACACTCATTAAAAGTCGGAAACTAAAAGTACCAAATTTTACTACAAATTGACATATCAAGGGTAAAAATTGTTCGGAAAAGATTTACTTAGCTAACCAATAATTATCAAATGTCACTTGTAATTTGAAATACCTGGACTCGGGAAGGGAAATCCATCTCCAATATCTTGGCGTGTCACCCCAAACAATTTTAAGCGACTTTGCCGCTAACATGTAACATTTCTTTCCACTCCATTTCTCCAATGAGAAACTCTGGTTTACATCAACAGTAAGTCAAGATAGATACTTAGCAAGTAAGAAACAAAGTTAACCTTAACATAGTGGGTCAAAGCAGAGAAAGCAAGAGTAAATGAAGTATATCACATGTGGACCAAAACTCAAAAGCATAAAGATCAAGTTGTTGCAGGAAAGAGAAAATGCCATCTCCACAATATTTAAGGTGTATTAAACTAGATGGTAGAGCCACACTATCTATGGCTCGGGCAAGCTGGTCCCTTCATTTTTTTCACTAATTTTTTCTTTGCTACTCAAAAGACAAAAAGTAGGAAAGAGAAAAGGGGAACACTGGGGATACAGGCTTATGCATCCCGAAATGGTAGCAAAACTTAACAGCAGCAATTTTCAAAAGCTTGTAAGCTGATAGGAAAGGGGAGAAAAAAAATAAAGCAATGCCAAGAGCTCCGTCAATCCGCTGTTTGAATGCTAGATAATTTGATATTCATGCAAAACGATAAGTACAACAAACACTATAACCTCTTTTTTCACATAAAGTTGGCTGAAATGATTTGAAAATAGAAGATAATTTCAGAAATATGAATATATTTGTATCTTATAGAAATATAGATCAAGCCATTTCTTCTTAACTGATAAATGCATACAATCATCTTCCGTCAACTTAGAAGACCAATAATTTAGTACTCAATTCTCCGTCAAGAACTCCTCTTATGTTCATTGGACCAGTTCAATATTTGAAATAACAATTCTACGAAAAATTGACCAGGAGAACTTTTCTTGACGACTTATGTTTTTCCATGATACGACAACCATCTAAAGTAAAAGATCCGAGAAGTGTTAATGGAGATATCAATAGTGTACAGTATAACATAGATTTACTCTGACACAACATAGATAGTTTCCATCAGATTATCTAGATTTTTGCCTAAACTCACAATGCTTCTCTACACCATTGTCTTACAATCTGCCAGATACTTATGAAATTAATCGATCTGTCAACTAACATTATAAGATTATATCTTCTCTCTACTTGCTAAATTGGAAAGATTTAGCATTTGCGCCCAAGGGACGTTGTAATTGGTAAACCTCAATGTTATATCTAATCTATGTTCTAGATTTTGAGTTAAGATAAATCAATTGGCACTACAAAAATTGAAAATTTTATCCTTTTTTTTCCTTTTTAACAAAGGAATCTTAACTAAACTTATGACACAAACTAGGGAACAAGTTATTCAATTTATTAATGCAATACAGCTATCTAGTTTTCTTATCCCATAAAAGCGGGAGTCACACAAAGGTATAGAATATATTCGCTCAGTACCCCAAAAAAAAAAAAGACAGAATCTGAAGTAAGACTCAAATCATAAAATTTGGTGTAATGTGCAGATTTTTTCCTTAAATTTTAAGTACTAAGTAACATATTTAGGAATTACATAAAGGTCCCAGAATTTAATAGTTATTATAGTAGCAATTAAAAAACTTTAGAAAGTGTTTGAAAATACAATTATCAACATGTATGACTCCTTAATACTAACAGTATCATATAAGTTAAAATTGGACATATGCATTGGCTTTACTGTCTTTTAAAATAAGAAATTGCCATTAAGTAGTTAAACTAGAATAAATTCATCTTTTAAGAATTTCGGGTGCATTTTCACGATATTGTTTTCTCAATTATTGCATGCATTTACTTCAAGAGTACTACCAGAGGCAGATGCAACTTTTGACACGGATTCATTTGAACCAAGTGATTAAGTATAAATATATTATAGATACTGAATACTCACTAAAATTCAAAAATTATGTGATCTGAATCCATAATTTTAACAGTAAAATAAGCAAATTGCTAAAAATCATACATGTTGAAATCATCAAGTTTAAATTCTGAATAGGATACTTCCAATGTGACCATTACAACAATAATAAAATGAATATAATAACATAAACAATAAAATATTAAATAGATTTACCTTGGTGGCACCGTCAATGAGGATAGGATGATCACAGAGGTGCAAGTAAAGTTGTTTCTTGGAAGCAAACAAGGCGAGTGAATCTGGAGCGTCAATGGACCGAGAAATGATGTCAGCATAATCCTCCGGCAAGAAACGTTCCCAAACGGCGTCGGATTGAGCGGCCGACCGGAAAGTAGAAGCCACAAGTGAAAGCCGACAAGCATCCTTTGGACTTGTTAATGATAGTGCGTTTGCTATGCAACCTTCTGGCAATTCATCACCGCCTGCAAAGCTTACGTGGCTTTCCACCGCCATTTGTACTGTGTGTAAAGTTGATGGGTGTGGGTATAGTTTTTGGATGAGAGAGAGAGTATAGAGATGTGGGTGATGAGTAGGAATCTGAACAGATATTCTATTTATAGGACAACTATACTTTAATCGGTTTGCATGATTTCCTTGCTAAGCAATCTAAACCTATTTTCTTTTTCTTTTCTTTTCTTTTAATTAAGTAAAATTAATTACCTCATATATTCATTTTTCTCTTCTTTTTCTCAATTTTGTTTTCCACATTAAGTCTGCTACTTGTTTTTAGACCCGACTAATTTAAATTCAATTAATATTTTTTTTTTACTTTGTCATGAAACTCCCTCCTATCAAAAGAGAGCTCTAATTAAAAATGAATAATCACTTACTACCACACCACTTTTTTTTGGAGCTCTTTCTGCTTTTCATTACTAGGAAACATTAAGATAACCACTTCAGTTTAAGTAAAATTTGAACTGGTTGTTTAATTATAATTATAAGTCAACAATTGAAGTACTAAATCAGTTATTCGCTCAGTTTCAAAAAAAAAAATTATAGTTTAAATTTTTAATTTTGACCGCAAATCTAAACATAAATTATTTACATTTTTTAAAATAAAATTTGGAAATTTAAAAACTGTATAAAAGGTACAATAACTCAAATAATTCATAATTTTAAAAAGCATCACTTAAAGAAGAGTTAGTCTAAAAAAAATCTCTTTGACTCTCCAAATAGTAATTATGACATCCAATACTATATATAGGATATAACTTTTGCTCATAACATGACTAATAATTAGTACTAGTACTATAAGAACTATAGGTAAACTTTATCATCTAGTATAAGTTAAAGATGGAGAACCGATAGTTTTTAATTTTATATTCTCATCAGGTCATCTCAGGATCAGAGTGACCTATAACCCGTCGGAAGGTTTGAATAATTTTAGTGCATGTCTAAATAGTTGGAGAGTAAAATTGACATCCTTGTTTCTTCATAATTTTGGATGGCAAAATGGTCACTTTCATTACCAGAAAGTGGGATAGTAGTCATTTCTCATGTTTCTACTGTTCGACGAGTCATATGACAAACTAAAATTGTGACAGCAACAAGCTTCATTTGTATCTTTAAGGTTGTCTCGTGCATGCCTTTTCTTCCCGTTGTCCTCTTACAGAAGTCTTTCGACTGTTACAAGTCCAAACTTTTTCCTTTTGAGAAATTAGTTAGAACCTTCTCTTAAAGTTAATGAAAATCTTCTTCATTTAAATTTTTTAGAAGGGGTGAAGCTCATGATAAGGGAAATGGGGAAGAGTGGTGATATAATTTTCATAAGAGAAATGTGACAGAGAAAAAAATATATTAGATGATTATATAGTTTATTAGTACTATTATAGTAAGGTGAACAACACCTACTTAGGGGTCGTGCTGCCTATGGTTTAGCGCCACCGCTTTTGTAAAATAGCCATTTCTTGGTCGACAATTGAAACAATAGTCAACTTTTGCAAACCTATGATTCACTAATTAGTCACTTTTAAGATTACTAATTAAAATATAGCCATTCTTTGGCAGCCGCTTACAAAGCTATAAAGTAAACCATAGTAAGATTTTGCTAAATCAAGTGTTTCTTTGAATATAAATACCCACTTTTAAGGTTCTTTGATGAAAATCTAACCAAATATTTATACTGAATGCATGAATTTTTAAGTAGTTTAACGTGAACTTGAAAAAATATAAGTTTACCCTGTCGTAAGAGAAACTTCGAGATAGAGTTTGCATAGGTTGCCAATAAAAGAGCCACTTTTACCGCTATTACTTGAACAATGTCATCAAAATACTTAAGTTATCTAACTCTTATTTATTAGTAATTTTATAGAGTTGATGAAAAAAATAAAGAAATTAATCAAAATAGTTACTCAAGCAATCGCTTAAACGACAAATAAACAACGAATAATTCATATAAATCGCACCCAAAATAGATAAGAATAAAACTCTACATTGGACTAGGGCTTGTGGTGACACATAAAAAGATGAATTCTACGTATTAGAATACTAGAAAAATTACACAAATCATTCATACATAACATATTTTAAAATTATAAAAAATAAATAATAACATTGACAAAACAATAAAAATTTAATAAATTTACAGTGTGGACTTGGGCACGTGCTAGCACGAGCTCAATGTCACTAGTCTAAATATAAAGTTTCATCTAATAACAAAAACAATAGATGCAGAAATTTCGAATTAGGTAGCTAGTAGAAAGTTCAATAACTTACCCGAAGGCGATCTGCGAAAGATCCGACCTCTTCATGCGCTACTCCATTTTTCTTTTCTTTTTCCAAAATTTCAAAAGGTCAAGACAAAAAGAAAAATGTAGCTTTCGCTAAGTAAAAACCTTGCTCTTGTTGCTTTTAATTTAAGAGCAAACATTTTGAAAATGTCACCAGACACATTTAACCGAGATGCCATTCAATTCTCAATGTTGGAAATAAGAAAATTGCCATAGCTTGGTAGGAACCAATTAATGGATCTAATTAGATGAATACTCATGTTTACAAGTGTTTGATAAATTTCAAACAATAAAATTGATGACAAACTTTATAATCGTATGCATGCAAGGAAAAGAAACATGATAGATACTCCATGCAATTTAATTACTTTTGTGAGTTTAAAACAATAAATTAGAGTAATCGGTCCGTAGTTTTAAAGGCAATATAAAATAAATATTACAAATAAAAAGTAAAGCTACTCGTTAAACTACCATGCATGAGACTTAAGTCTACAAAGTTAAAAAGAGTGTTGAAAGTGGGAATAAATGCTATGGTTGAATCCTTAGCCATTAAGGCTAAGCATTGGTGGTGTTTGGCGGGAGAACATGCATATTCCTTTATCTTTTTTTTTTTTTTTTTTTTTTTGGTTGTGTTAATACCGCTTTATATTCTTTTCTTTAACTTTTTATTGTTGAAGATAAAAAGATTAGAGAAGAATCAGAAAATTAAGAAAAAAGTCAACCTTTTGAAGAGGAAGATCTGACTATGAAAGAGAAGCAAAGGGATGGTATTGTGAGTAGGAAAGGTTAGTAAAAGCCCTTGGGCCTTCAAAACTGACACGCACTTTTTGATAAGTTATATGCGAGACACATCGGCATCCCATACTCCCTCTTTTACCCCTTATTATTAGTTGGCGTTCTGACTTATAGATTTTGTTGTCAAAGTTGAGAAGAACGCATTTAAAATTGAAGTTGGAAAAAGTATTATTGTTACAAATTCATATGAATTTAATATGTTAGTTCAGATATGTAACTTTGATTGTTTTTGTAACTTATAAAAGAGATATTATTCATCCATCAATTCACTAAATAAGATAGACGATAATAAACTCTCTCCATATTTTTACTTCTCCCATTTACTTTACTGCTACTATTACATTTTATTTACAACGCTTTATCAGCATGAAGCTCTAATCTTCTCCAAATTAAGTGCCAATTTTTTCCATTTGAAAAGTATAATAATATATTATTTGTATATCGTAATATCTTACTTAAGGTAAATGTACTATATTTTACTACACATATATTGATATAATTTTGCAGCAGTAGTATACGTTTAAATACATAAATTTCATAATGCATTGATAAGCTATCATTTTTTTTGCTTTTGAAGAGATGCTTTAAATGTTTAAAATTCTTTTACTAAAAATGTTATTAAATTTCATATATCTAAACTTTGGATAAGAAATGAAAAATTAAATTCTAAATTCTTAAATTCTAATGATTGATGGCATTAATCCAAGAGAACGAGAATTTTTTTCCCTCTTCATTTCACTGTAGTTATAAATTTAATTGATAATAGCTTATATAATTTCTAATTCATTTATTGTCTTTGATTGTTTTTACTATGTCGAATTTATCAAAGCTTGAATTTGTAGCACTTGACATATCCGACAAGAACTATTTGTCATGGGTTCTTGATGCCAAAATACATCTGGATGCCAAAGGTCTTGGTGATACTATTAAAGAAGAAAAGTGAAATAGGGGGAAATGGGAGGAGCAAAAGTGATAGTGGAGAAATAGAAGGAAGAATGTAATGGTTTGGTATGTTATGAAAAAATATTGTTATGTTTTTGCTATGTTTGAAAAACTAACTTGTGTTTTTCTCTATATAGGGTTATTTTGCTGAAATGTTGCTATGTTTGGTAATTAAGTTCTAAAAATTGTACTTTTGTGTAAAAATTCCTATCCTACCACAGTACCCATTTTTCATCTATGTTGTTTCCCATTCCCAAAATAAGGCTAAAGCCATGATTTTCCTTCGCCATTATCTTGATGAAGGGTTAAAAATTGAATATTTAATCGTGAAAGATCCACTAGAACTGTGGACTAATTTGAAGGAATGTTATGATCACTTGAAAGCCATGGTACTACCAAAAGCTTGTGATGAATAGATTTATTAACGGTTATAAGATTTTAAAATCGTAACAGAATAAAATTCTATTGTCTTTAGAATAAGTTCTCAATTAAAATTATGTGGAGAACCTATTGATGATAATGCCTTATTAGAAAAAACACTTTCCACATTTCATGCATCAAATATGGTATTACAGCAGCAATACCGTGAAAAGGGATTCAAAAAATATTCTGAGTTGATTTCATGTCTTCTGGTGGCTAAGCAACATAATTTCCTGTTGATCAAAAATTATGAAGTCCGTCCCACTGGATCTGCTCCATTCCCTAAGGTGAATGTATGAGCGTCACATGCTCCATTCCCTAAGGTGAATGTGGTAGCAACACATGATATGCTTGAAAGAAAGCAAACTAATTACAATGGTAAAGGCCATGGTCGTGGGCGTGACAAGGGACGAATTAATAATCGTCTTCACGATGGAAATAAAACTGAGAACAATAAGGGTTCTCAGAATAATCCTTCAAAAGGCAAGGTTAATAATATTTGACATCGATATGGTGCGAAAGGTCACTGGCAACGATATTTTCGTATGCCCGAACATCTTGTCAAGCTTTTTCAGGCCTCCCTCAAAAGAAATAAAAATAATGTGGAGGCACATTTGACCTTTCCAAATAATGATAATGGGACACATCTGGCACATCTTGCAAATAAGCATGATGATACTGAGGCGAACCTTGCCCATAACGATGATGCTTTTGAAGACCTCACTATTACCCATTTATAAGCTGGAGACTTTTTTGGAGATCATAATTGAAATACTGATGTATCCAATAACTTGGGAATAAAATAATAAGAAAGTTTTCTTCTACATTTTAAAAAACTTTAATAATCTTTTCTCATGTATTTGTTCTTTTTCTATATTTCACATTATGTATTTTTTTAATGAAGAAAATGGAAATTCTCCAGTCTTCAGTTAGATCCAAGATCAATAATAAAGATATATGTCTCCTTGATAGTGCTACAACGCACACAATTCTAAAAACTAAGAGATATTTCTCTTATTTGATTAAGAAAGAAGCCAATGTTAATGCAATAAGTGGTGGTACAAAATTGATTGAAGGCTCTGGAAAAGCCAAGTTATTATTACCTGGAGGAACATGTTTGGCTATTAAAGAAGCCTTATATTGTAGTAAGTCTCAAAGAAACCTGTTAAGTTTCAAAGATATACGCCAAAACAGCTATCATATTGAGACTAAAACTGATGGAAAGATTGAATATCTTTATATTACTACAATAATATCCGGTGAGAAATATGTACTTGAAAAGCTCCCCGCACTTTCCTCTGGCTTGTACTACACAAGCATTGGCAGAGTTGAATCACATGCCATAGTAAACAAAATGTTTACTAAATCAAATGATTTTATTATTTGGCATGACCGGTTGGGCCATCCCGGTTATAATATGATGCGCAATATAATTGAGAATTCACATGGGCATACATTGAAGAACCAAAAGATTCTTCAATTTAAAGAATTCTCTTGTGCTGCCTGTTCTCAAGGAAAATTAATTATTAGAGCAACTAAAGTTGGGACAAGGATCCCCGCATTTCTGGAATGTATACAGGTTGATATATATGGGCCCATGCACCCTCCATGTGGACCATTCAGATATTTTATGGTTGTAGTAGATGCATCTACAAAATGGTCACATGTGTGCTTATTATCAACTCCCAATATGGCATTTGCGAGGTTGCTTGCTCAAATAATAAGATTGAGAGCACAATTTTTAGATTATGCGATTAAAACAATTTGTCTTGATAATGCTGCTGAGTTTACTTCTCAAGCATTTAATGATTATTGTATGTCAACTGGGATTACAGCTGAACATCCTGTTGCTCATGTTCATACTCAAAATGGTCTAGCAGAATCATTTATCAAAAGCCTCCAATTAATGGCTAGACCAATGCTTATGAGAACAAAATTACCCATTTCAGTATGGGGACATGTTATTTTGCATGCAGCAGCCCTTGTTCGGATCAGGCCGACAAGTTATCATAAATTCTCCCCATTATAATTGGCTTTTGGTCAGGAGCCAAATATTTTCGATCTTAGAATTTTCGGATGTGAGGTATATGTGCCAATTGCTCCACCACTGCTCACAAAGATGAGACCCCAAAGAAGGTTGGGGATATATGTTGTGTATGAATCTCCGTCTATTATTAAATATCTTAAGCCCATGACGGGATATTTATTCAGAACAAGATTTGCTGACTGTCATTTTAATGAATCAGTTTTCCCAGCATTAGGGGGAGAGAATAAGCAGCTGGAAAAAGAAATAGACTGGAATGCATTAACACTATCTCATTTAGATCCTCGTACAAATCAATGTGAACTTGAAGTTCAAAAGATAGTGTATTTGCAAAATATTGTAAATCAACTGCCAGATGCATTCACTGACCTACCAAGGGTAACTAAATCCCACATTCCAGCTGTTCGAGTTGATATCCCAGTAGGGGAATCTATTTGTGCAAGTGAGTCTAAGGCATGCCTAAAGCGTGGCAGACCACCCGGTTCCAAAGATAAAAATCCTCGAAAAAGAAAAGGAGCAAATGATCAAAACGATCATACTACGGAGGTAATTGCTCAAAACGAGCATAAAGACATAACAACTAATAAGACCTCTTCAGGAGAGGCTCGGGTACCTGAAAATAATGCAATTGAAGAGATCTCAATAAGTTATGTCTCTACGGGAAAACTATGGGATCGGAATAATATTGTTGTCGACAACATTTTTGCATATAATGTTGCTGTTGAGTTAATGCAACAAAACGAGGATCTTGAGCCAAAATCTGTCGATGAAAGTAGATAGAGAAATGACTGGCCAAAATAGAAAGATTCAATTGAAGCAGAATTGGCTTCACTTGATAAACGTGAAGTTTTTGGACCAATCGTCCGAACACATGAAGATATAAAGACAGTGGGGTACAAATGGGTATTTGTGTGAAAATGAAATGAGAAAAATGAAGTCGTTAGATATAAAGCACGACTTGTAGCACAAGAATTTTCACGACGACCTGACATTGATTATATGGAGACATATTCTCCTGTGGTGGATGCAATCACCTTTAGATACCTTGTATGTCTGGCAATACAAGAAAAGCTTGAGATGTGTCTAATGGATGTTGTCACAGCCTATTTATATGGCTCATTAGACAATGAAATTTTTATGAAAATTCCTGCAGGATTTCAATGCCTGAAGCATTTAAAGGATCCCGAGAAGCTTATTCAATAAAGCTTCAGAAATCCTTATACGGATTAAAAAAATCGGGCCGTATGTGGTATAATCGCCTTAGCGAATACCTATTAAAGAAAGGATATAAAAATGACTCAATTTGTCCTTGTGCATTTATAAAAAGGTCTGAATCTGAAATTGTCATAATAGATGTGTATGTTGATGATTTAAATACTATTGGAACTCATGAAGTCCTCTCAAATGCTATGGAGTGTTTGAAGAAAGAGTTTGAAATGAAAGACCTTGGAAAGACTAAATTTTGTCTTGGTCTACAAATTGAGCATTTAACAAAAGGAATATTTATACATCAATCAATATATACCGAAAAGATTCTCAAGAGATTTTACATGGATAAATCACATTCGCTGAGCACCCCAATGGTTGTGAGGTCGCTTGATGTAAATAAAGATCCATTCCGACCTTGTGAAAATGATGAAGAGTTTCTTGACACTGAAGTACCATATTTTAGTGCAATTGGTGCACTGATGTATCTTGCTAATAATAATCGACCAGGTATATCTTTTGTTGTAAGCTTATTGGCAATGTTTAGTTCTTCTCCAACACGAAGACACTGTAACGGTATTAAGCATATATTCAGATACCTCCAAGGGGCTATCGATAAGGGATTGTTTTATTCAAATGAATGCAAGTCACAATTAACTGGTTATGCAGATGCTGGATATTTGTCTGATCCACATAGAGGATGCTCTGAAACAGGCTATTTATTTACATGTGGAGACACAACTATATCATGGCGTTCTGTAAAACAAACTATTGCTACTACTTCTTCAAATCATGCAGAGATATTGGCCATTCATGAAGAAGGTTATGAATGCATTTGGTTGAGACTGATGACTCAACATATTCAGAAAATGTGCGGATTTTCTTTGCAAATAGAATTCCAACTATATTATATGAAGATAATACTGCATGCATAGCTCAACTGAAAGGGGGATATATCAAAGGAGACAGAATAAAGCATATTTCACCAAATTTTTTTTACTCATGATGTTCAGAATAGTGGTGAAATAGACGTCCGACAAATACGTTCAAGTGATAATCTGGCGGATTTGTTCACTAAAGCATTGCAAACCTCAACATTTGAGAAGTTGATATATAAGATTGGAATGCGTCGTCTCCGAGATATAAAGCAATGTCTTCATCAGGGGGAGTATGATACGTGCTGCACTCTTTTTTCCTTAACCAAGGTTTTATCACATTGGGCTTTTCTGGTAAGATTTTTAATGATGCAGCTCTAAATGCGTATTACAAGATGTGTGTACTCTTTTTTCTTCACTATGCTTTTTCCCACGTGATTTTTCCTAGTAAGGTTTTAACGAGACATACTCTTGCTTAATGGACATCCAAGGGGGAGTGTTACAAATCCACTGCATTTGTGGATGCCATTAATGAAGTACTTCTAATAAGTACATGTATGAATTTAATATGTTAGTTCTGATATGTAACTCTTCGGTTGCTTTTGCAACTTATAAAAGAGATATCATGCGTCCATCAATTCACAAAATAAGATAGACGATAATAAACTCTTTCCATATTCTTACTTCTCCCATTTACTTTACCGCTACTATTACAATTTATTTACAACAATTATTTAGAAGTTGTAATATTTTGTGCTAAAAAGTTTCTATATGAAAAACTGGATCAATACGTTTTTCTTAAAATTTCATCTTCAAGTTGGATCCAAGAACTAAAATTTATTCAACTCCCTATTTAATCTTAATTAATTAATATTGTTAAACTCGCTATTTGATCCTAATTTCTTTTCATCTATTACTAATGTAACATACAAGTTAACTAACATCTTTAATGTTGTTTTTAGTCAAATTTCTCTACATATAAAATGAGACAATAAAAGTGTGTTAATTTAATCTTATTATGTGATCAAATCAATTAATTAACTTCATCTCACTATGAAATTTTTGAGAGTTAAGATGGTTGTTATCCATCGTTTCATAATGTGTTGTATTGTATTATATCGTATGGTACTGTATCGGATGGTGTTGTACGACATTTGGATAAAATATATTGTTTGCCGTGGTTTAATACTTGAAAATAAGGTAAAGGGTAAATTGAGAATATTAAATAATAAGTGAGGGCATGATGGGTTAGAAAAATAGGTAACGACGTGATCCCACCAAATCGATCGTTACATAAAGTGACAATTTTCATGGTTACATAACTATGAATTTAACAATACCATACAATGTTAATTAAAGAAACAATCAAAACAAACATCGTACTATAGTAACAATACAATACCATAAATTACAACCAACCAAACAAGTTGTTAATTGAATGAATACTCTGCAAACATTTAAGGATGCTTCATAAGTAAGTTCTTTTGCACCAACTGTCAACCAACACTAATTTATCATTTTGAAACTTTTGAAGTAAAGCGATGAAAATCAACACCCTTTCGCATGCTAATCGATTTCTTTATTGACAAACCAAAATCATTTATTTTCGCAAAGCTTACTTTAGCGTTATGAATTAGATGCGACTGAATTAACTTTGTCGTGAATGATCTATCTCCTATAGCATTTATTTACAATGGACTAGAAAAAATGACACAGCAAAGTTTTCCTAGTACTTTCTCAATCTCAATTCACTTGTCATGGTTATTGAAAAATATTTAACTCAAAATGCTTGTCATTTTAAAATCATTTTAAAAAGCACTTTTAGGACGAGTCCCTGGGGCGAGTCATGGAGCAAGACGCCGAAAAAACACATAAGCCCCACAATATGAAGCATACACTTAGGCATTGGGCGAGTATTGACGCTAAGTTTCAAAAAAATATTCAAATTAAAATTAATATTTCTCAATAAATTCTTTATTTAAAGTCTACACTCAAATATCAACTTGCTAGGTTCTTCTTTTGTCAAAGAGTAATTTTTTTGTTCTTCGCCATATGCAATTTTTTATTCTTACCCTCACAATTAATGAACTTTCTGGTATTTCAACGTAATTTTACCCACTTTTATGTAACTTATAATATTTTAAAATATTTAAACTAATAATTTTAGTATATAAAATATTAAATATTAAAGATCCCAGGGGCAATTATGCCCAGTACCTCGAGGCTTACAACTCATTCTTCGTTAGGTAAAATGATTTGCGCCGCTCGCACGCCTTTTAAAACATTATTTTAGAATATCAAGATTGAATTACTTCTTTCTCACTTTTCTCTTAGTAATAATTGATCTTGAAAGTATCAAAAAGACCAGTGTAGATTTATTGAGCAACGATATAAATAAAGGTAAAATAGTCAAAAAGTTATCCTTATTAATATTTTCTTAAAGGAGTGGGTGTAAAATGCAAATATGACAAATAATTTGAGATGGAGGCGGTAATAAATGGTGAGCCATAAATGTAATAACTTGACTGGTTGTTTTGTAATTCGGAGCTCCATTTTAAATGTATAAAGTTTCAGTTAGGGGTGTTCGCGGTTTGGATAAAAACCAAACTAAACCGAAAACCGAACCAACCGATAAAAAAAACCGACACTTTGTTGGATATGGTTTGGTATGGTTTTGAATTTTCAAAAAACGTAAATATTTTGTTTGGTTTGGTTTTAGGAAAAAAAACCGAAGAATTAACCAAACCGAACCGACAATTATAAATATAATTTTTATAATTATATACATCAATAAATTAATATTTTATATAAATTTTTTAAGTATTTTATATATTTTCAAATTTCAATGATAGTTAACGTATCTGGACTGCAGTTAATGTGGCAGTATTGGAGAACCATGTACCCTTGACAGTCTGAAAAATCAAGTCCAACAATTAATGATGAACTAAACCTTAGCAGTTAGTAGCAAGTTTTTGTACTTTTTCTTTTTAAAGAAGTGCATAACCTATTTATACTTAGTACTTGTTCAAGTACTTTAATTGAGTACATTATAGTCTGGTATATAAAGTACTAGTAGAAACTACGAAGTACCCTTTTGCATTTAGATATTGAGAAATGAAAGGGATGAACATGCATAAGCCCCTCTCTAATAGGCTAATGAAGATATGAATGTCATAAAAGTAAAAATTCCCAACATCAGCAATTCAAACTTTGACAAAGATCAGATTCTTGTAGTTGTAAACCTTGATGACGATGAGGTTGGTTTTTGGAGGGTGACTAAATTGTGCTTGCTTTTTTACTTCTACCATTTAGAAGCCTCTTTGAAACAGGAGACATCATGTTGGACTTGTGTACATTTCAGGGTATTTGAATGGCTTAGGAACCTTAAGGCGATCGGGAGTATTTCCACTTTTGGTTCTGTATGATTTGCAATTTGGCATACTACTGCTACTTTGTATATTAAAGCCATATTTTTATGCACACTTATTTATCCCATGTTGTAATCAATATGCAACCATATTCCAGCTAGTCAATGATCAATTTTATATACAAATAAATAATAGGTCAAACCCGGGGTCCCCGACCAGAACCACACGTGCAAGTTTCCCTGCATGTGGCTCGTCCGTACTTTCCTTGTCATTATGATTTGTAAAAAAAAAACACCTGACTAACCGAATAAATCGAAACCAAACCGACATTAACCAAACCGATGGATATGGTTTTTATTTGGTTTGGTTTAGTTTTAAGAATTTAAAAACCGAATATATTGGTTTGGTTATGGTTTTAACCAAAAACCAACCAAACTAAACCGTAAACACCCCTAGTTTCAGTAGCTTCAAAATGTACCAACCAACTAGTTTTTGTGTTCCGGTGGTTGACTTTGAGATTTGAAAGTGTCTATATATGTGTCTCGTTATTACGAACTCATAAAACTGGTTTTGTTGAATTTCTAGGTTGTGTGAGATGTTTCAGGCCTCCGGAAGGGTGTTGGAGATGGTTTTTTACTGCTGGCACAAGCAACTTTAAATAGAAATTACGACTTGGGTCATTTTTCCTCCATTATTGAGACTTTTGGAGCTCAGAAAATATACTTTTGATCAAGGAATCTTCATGGGTATTTGATGTAAGTATTTAACACTCATTTATGGTACTTAAATATGATTATGAGTGTGATATCATGATGTAATCCATGATGTGAATTGTTTAATTTGGAGATTTAAATCCTAATTTGAAATTGGAATTTATTCCAAGTGATGGAATTAGACCTTATATTTTTAGATGTTGATTTTCTATCATCTAGGAGTATCATATTTAAATTTGGTTGAGTTTAATCGGTTAAAACATGAGAGTCAAAGTGTTGAACTTAACTTTTGTCATAAACTTGAGAATGTGTTTTGGTTGATTTTGAGGTTGAAATGAGTTTCAATTTGGACAAACCTTATACGGTTGAACTCGTAATCAAATGGGCCATCAGAAATTGAATGCAAGTTCAAAACCCAATAAATTGACCGAGGATTGACTTCTGAACCCATTTGTCCTAAAATTATGAAAATTAGTTGGATAGATTAAATTGATCTTATTATTTATTGTTTTGCATAAAGTGGAATTATTTGAGGGTATTGAACTTAAAAAAATAATCGTCGGTTAGCTAGCCATCTTTGGATTGAGATAAGTGATTCCGTCCATTTTTTTTGATGGATTTTATTATGTTGGGATTCTATGTATATGTTTTTGAGGATTTTACATCACATGCCCATAAAAGCAACTTATTCACCCTTTCATGCCCATTAAAAATACTTTTCACCCACTACACATACAATTCATTTTATTTACAGTCTATGCCCATTAGGCCCAATTTATTTACAGCAATACCCATCTGGCCCATTTCACTACCCCCTTCCCCAATCTGGCCCATTTCACTTCTCCTTTCAATTCCTCCTCAATTAGCTCGCCGTGCACCACCATCCTCCACCGCAGAACCACCGTCCGCCGCCACCTCAAAATTTACAAAATACATGTTCAGGACCGTCTCACACTTCTCTTTCCACTTCCAGTATCCATTTCCCCATAACTGTTGATCTTCAATTTTCATCTTTCCATTAATAAATTACCGGTCGATTGTGCGCCTTTCCTTCAATAATTGACTGTTTAATCGTTCAATTGGGTGTATCACTTTCTAGGATTTGATACGCACTTATGGGTCGTAAACCTAGGTCTTCACTGTCAAGTCCAAAAATTCGTAGTAATGAACAAGTTGATACACGTTTGTTTTTGAGTGGAAGTCGCGTTGCTGCTTGTAAAGATAAGGTTAAGGTAACTTTTCATTTGCTTGGCCAAACTTCAATTCTACAGTGCATTTTTTTCAAGTTTTTGTACATGCATAAATTCATTTATACTTAACTGTATATAGTAGTTAATTTGTGGTACATTGTATATAGTAGTTACTTTCTAATAGTATACTTGTGTGGTATATGGTCTTTAGAAGTGTATACCTGTTTGTATATTGTCTTTTGTAATGAATAGCAAGTAATTAGAAAAAGAGTGAAGGAGTTGTTGAGAGAGAGGGAAAACAATCAAATCTTTCGGACTTTTTCAATTTTATTTTTGTAGTGTCCCCTTCTGAGAGTAGAAATCTTGTACTTGGACTCTCCGTACTTTGATTGAGAATACTGAAGTATTTTATTAGATCCACTGACATTGATTGATCTGGGCTCACTTTGTAGGATATGTACTAAAAATTAACTAATTTTTTTTTTGTTGTATGTGCTTTTTTATACCAAAGTAATGTATACCAGGTAATTATTATTGTGTTGTTTCTTCTGTATTTTCTAGTCTTGGGATTTCTTTGTTGCTCCTTCTACGTATGATTACGATACTCCCAAAATCAATAATGATGTCAATGTTAAAATAGTTGAAGACTTAACTGCCACCTTGACAAAGTGTCAACTACAGATGTTTCGTAGTACATGTTTTGGATATTTTTTAGATATGCCGAAACAAATTCGTCATAATGCACTTCTTCATTGGTTGATGACGAGACAGATAAAGCCTGCATCTGGTGATGATTTATTGTTTGATGTGAATGGTTATCGGCTTCATTTTGGGTTGGGCGAGTTTGGTTTGGTCAGTGGGTTGAAGTGTATTGGTGCTGTAGAGGAAAGTAGACTTCTTGGAAAGAATAGTTTAATGCAAAAGTATTTTGGTGGAAGGTCTAGTCTTTACCGGTTTCATTTAACTAGTTGTTTTCACAGTAAATGTTGGAAAAATAATGACGCAGATGCGTTGAAGATAGCAATGCTCTATTTTATTTGTACTTTTTTATTTGCTACACCGACCTGGAAAGATATAGGCTATCTTGACATGAAGTATGTTGATGTTGTTGAGAAGGGAGAGTATGACAAATACCCTTGGGGTGTTGATGTTTTCAACATTACAAAAGTGTCACTAGACAAGAAGATTGTTCATAAGCCGAGTTGTTATAGACATTCTGGTTTTATGCTTGCAATTCAAGCATGGTTGTGTGAGACTTGTCCAGAAATTACAAGAGTAATTTCTTCATGAGTTCCTTCTGTAGCTGATTCAAAGGTACCACGCCTTCTGAATTGGAGTGGAGTTGACAGGCAGCCTGTTTCAAATCCTTAGCTGCTCGACATATTTGCTAATTCAGTTGAACTGGTTAGTATTCTGCATTTCTGTACTTTGAAGGTATACTTCGGTGTAATTAGTATACAGTACAGTTCTGTTTGCATAAGGATAATTTTTATTTGAAGTAAACTGTGAAGTTATACTTATTTATTGCAGTATACCTTTACAGTGTACATCTATAATTATGCTTTTTTTTTTGTTCTTTGCTTTTACTTATTTCAATACTTTTTGAACAGTTAAATATAAGAAACATACTCCCAAATGATGCTGAGGGAGAAGAGGTAGTCCTAGATGGTATTCAAATTGCTGAAAAAGATTTGAGTGCTACTGATAGGCAAACACAAAACAGGCGAGTTGCTCTTGAAGCTAGTGATGTTGTTGAAGAAGATTTGGGTGCTGATTGTGCTCAAACTCATTATCAGGGAGTGTTTCCTGAAGGTCGTGATGTTGGTGAAGAACACTTGGTTGCTAATGGTGTGCAAAGTTATAATTAGGGAGCTATTCCTGGAGATAGTGATGTTGGTGAAGAACACTTGGTTGCTGATGATGTGCAAAGTTATAATCATGGAGCTGTTCCTGAAGCTAGTGATGTTGGTGAAGAACACTTGGTTGCTGATGGTGCGTAAAGTTATAATCAGGGAGCTGTTCCTGACGCTACTAATGTTGCTGCTCGAATGCAAGAGCCAGTTCGCAAAGAGGTCTAAATTTATACGCTTATATTTTAATTTGATGAGTAAGTGTTATTTTAATCTATTTTGCTTTAAGATGTTGTTGCTTATATATTTTTGAAGCCAAACTGTACACAACGGAGTAGGAAAGGCCTTTCTCAACACAATACTGCTGCTTCCAATAATTTCAAAGCTGATTTAATGAAATTGGTATGCTGTTGTCTTTTTTTTTCTGTAAGAATAACAACTTACTTTAATATATACTTATCTTTTTGCTTTTTTATTTGTTTTAGGTGCAAGATGAACTTGCTTCTTTTAAGACTGATGTTAAAGAAAAGGTGATTTCATTTTACCTACAATTATTATGGTGACTTCTTTGTGATATTATTTGTGTATATTTTTTGAGTTTGTTGTGGTATTATCATTATTTTACTTCTTTTCTTTTTATTTGTTTGGTGGTTGTTACCCAAATACATCCCTTTTCTATTAGTATTTTTTTCTGGTAATTTTCTCATTGTATACTTTTCTCCATTGCGGTATACCCCCTTTAGTGTATTGATTTTATAGAATTGTGTACAATATAGCTTATTGGTATACAGTATAACCTTTTATTTGTATACCCTAGTATTATATTGGCTTCTTTTTGCTCACCGACATTTCTGTGCATCTTATATATTTTATTAATTTACTAATTTGAGCAATACGTTGATGTCAAGATAGCGGAGGTGTTAAACGGAATTGCTTCAATTATTCACAAACATGTGCCAGATTATAAGGTAATCTTTTTGTTTTCTTATTGTATATTTTCTGATTGTTAAAGGTTCAACTTTTTCTTTATTTCTAGGATGGGACCAGAGGTGATCAGGCCCATGCTATGGAAATGATTATAGTCCTGGTCGAGATAATAGAGATGATATCATGTTTGAACAACACAGTCCTGAACATGCAGCATTTGTAGGTCATACCAGTCCAAATGATAGTGCAGGTATGCAACTTCCTATAACCATAGTTTGTCGTACTTTTTCAGATCGTGTACTTAGGAGTCTTTGTTTAATGCAACAGCAGTTTATAATCAGGCATTAGAAGATGGAGATGTAAATCATGAACCTTTTCATTCCAATGTCTGTGCAACAACTGAAGTTTCTGATGGCAACAATACTGCTAAAAGAAAAGCTGAACTCTCTGATGCTATGGAAAATGATGAGGACGCTTGTCAAACAAATACAGATGATATCAACTTTGAGCAGAAGATTCCTGAAAATGCAACTTTTGTAGATGGTAACAGTCCCAATGTTACTACAGGTTTGCAAATTCTTATAGTCATACTTTGTCGTAGTCGGTTGGTTTGGGTACTTATCAGTGTTTCTTTGGTCCAACAGTACTTCATAATCAGGCATTAGAAGATGGAGATTTGAATCATGAACCTTTTCATCCCAGTGTCTGTTCAACGACTGAAGTTTCCGATGGCAACCATACTGTTCAAAGAAAAGCTGAACTCTCTGATGGTATTGGAAATCATGATGATGCTGGTCGAACAAATACAAATGATATCAACTTTGAGCAAAAGACTCCTGAAAATACAACTTTTGAAGATGGTAGCACTCCCAACAATGTTACTGCAGGTTTGCAACTTCCTAAGTCATACTTTGTTATACTGGTTTGGGTTGGGTACTTAGGAGTGTTTGTTTGGTCCAAAAAACAGTTCTTAATGAGGGATTAGAAGATGGATATTTGAATCATGAACCTATACGTCCCACAGTTTTTACAACAGAAGTTGCTCCTATCAAGCGTGGTCGTAAAAGAAAAGCTCAAGGCTCTCCAAACTGCACTGCTCGTCGAAGCAAAATAATAGTTGAATCTGTGCAGCGTCCACCTTCTGTCATTGAATGTGATTCAGACACTAGTGATGTCGGTGCATTGCCGAAGAAGATAGTCTCTGGACGATTCCTTTCTCAAAAATCAATTTCAGAGGATTGTGGGAAAGTCTGTCTGACTGCATTAATTGAAGCTATGCGCAAGCCTAGGGGACAGTGAGTATCTACACTTGCCAATTTTTTAATTTTTTTGTATTGTTTCATTTTATTTTAATGGTTTACTTTTATGTATTTGGTCTTGCTTATTTATGTCTTACTGATTGGACAGTAAGAAAGCAGATGATCTTCTTGATCCGGTTATTGATTTTGGGGTTTCTGAGATTACAACTAAGGATTGGTTTCGGGTGTTACAAACCTGTGGTGCTCTAGTGACTTCTAACATATATCAACTTCTTTTGAACATTTTTTATTGTTTAATTTTTTGGTATCATTGGAAGTATAGTGTTGTTGCATTTGGTTTTTATGTGTCAAGTTATGCTAATTCATGCAAACACGTTTCTTTCAGCATCGAGATGTTATCTTCTACCACCGTAGAAAGAAGATAAAGCACGATCTTAAAGTGAAGATTACAACGACCGATCATCACTTTGACAACACCATTCAAGCTGTTTACCAATTAATGAAAAGAGGAGCATGTGTGGAAACGCTGAAGGGACGAATTGAAATTGAGGAGTATATGCTTGGTTATCGTCTCTGCTGCAACACTCCGTGGTATGATGTTGACGAGGTCCTCTCTTTTGTTTATATTGACAAGAAGTCGCATTGGATTCTGTTGAGATTGTTGCTACGGACCAGGGATATCTTTGTATACGACTCGCTAGCCACTCAACGGGTAACTAAAGCTATTGATGATGTGGTGAAAGCTTATGTTGTATTGGTCCCTTTGCTTTTGGACCGTACTGCGTTTTATAGTAAGAGGAATGACCTTGTTCTGAAAAATGGCTTACATAATGGGAAGGCTTTGACAGAACCATATAAAATTGTATATGTCGAGAAACTTCCCAAGCAGAGATTAGCGTAAGCACATTTTCTGCAGATATATTTTTTCCGTTACCTTATTGTTTTATTTATATTTGTTCTTTTGATGTTGTTTGCATTTTATGCGTCTGTACAGGGATGGTGGAGCATATGTGGCTTCTTTTGCAGAGCACATCATTGAGCAAATTGCTATTAAACAGAAGGGTTATGATATTCACAAATATCGTTTAAGATATGCTGCACATTTGTGGGAGCATGGTTGTAAGAAAATCACTAACAATGAAGATAGTGATTCTGAATTTCCTAGTAAATGTATGGCGATGGTTCTTAGAAAATAGTTGGTAGCAATTAATGAAGAAATGTATAGCTTTATATTGTACGAAGTAGTATTGTCCAACTACCAGTTAAACTGTTGAATTGCAATCTTTTGTGGCAACAATTTATAATTGAAGACCTTTTTTATGTTTTCAATTTATATTTCTTTCTTTCATTTGGCGGATGTAACTCAAAGCAGACAGATTGTGTTGGCGTTGGTCCAATACTGTACAACTAGGGTATACAGTAGAAATAATATTTATGTTACCGAAAAGCATAAACCGGGTGGAATAAATTAAAATCATATATTATTTTGGTATACTGTCAAGTAGAAATGTATACTACAGCAACATAGTTTGCTTGTATTTATTATGCAGTATACCCTAATGGTATACTTCTTTAATTAAAAAAGAAGTATATCGACAGTTATATTAACAGTTTTTGAATTACTGTGTAATGAATTTTTTTGAATTAATTAAAAATTTAGAGCTTAATTGCATGAAGTAGGCCGTTTTTGTTAGATGCAAACGTGTAAAGGTGCGGCTGTGCAGTTCCCTTTATTTTAGGTATGTAATGTGTAGCAGTTTATGTATGAAACCTCACTTATAAAAAAAGGATTATTTTTTCTCTTTTATTCTTCAAAATCTAATATTAGCACAGTTTGTTTCATTTTGTGAAAAAAATTACCTAAACACACGCACAGAGAGAGCAATGGGTCGTAGACCAAGCACTGTAGGATCTTCTTCTGCACCAACAACAAAGATGGCAGTGGAGCAATTAAGAGATGAACTTGCAATTTTTAAGGCTATTTTTGAGGAATTCCTTCAACAGTACAAGAAGAATGTTCGTCGAATGAAGAAAATGCTTCATGGTCTTCTTGCAGATAATAAAATGGACCCTGTTGACTACTATACTTCTCCAGAAATTTGAAGTCTGCTGGTCAATTTAAGTAGTATTTTCTGTTTTATGTGAAATATTTTATGGTTTGTTGGGTTCTATCATGTTTCTTTGAGTTTAGTAGCTTGTTTATGTTACATGTGTAGTTTTTATTGTCTTGTATTTTTATTGTAATGTATATTGTTCATAGAGCAGTTATAGAAGATCTCTGATGTCGTCGTATATCTTTATTCAAATCTCCATCTACTATGCATCTTTCTAATGTATACCTTCCCAGAATACTGTATACCATTGCTTTATGATATTAGGTATATGCCAAATTGTATACTTTTGTAGTATACGGTATACCGCAATGGTATACAACTTCAAAATCACGCAAATAGTATACCAGCCTTGATTGTTTATAATTCAACTTTTATATTGACTGAAATAACTATATTTAAACAGTTAAAAAGACCAACGTGTTTGGTACCCATTTTCATTTGAAGAATTTTTCTTCTTAAACTAGGGTAATTCAAAATCTAGGGTTTCAAGTTAAGGAGCGTAAAATAAGGTCTTCCGCTAATTTTCCAAGTTTTCGTATTGATCAAGAGATGGATTCGCCTTTATTTTCGACTGATAGCCCTATAACCCAAAATAGTGAAGATGCGACTAAGGTAAAGGTAAATTTTTATTTGATTTTAAAGTTGCTTTATATTATTTGCGTTATATCAAGTTAGTTCCCTGTATAAGTATACTCCTTTGAAGATGTACTTTTATATGATTAGTATAGAATATTACAGTTCTATTTTTTCACAAAAAAGATACTTTTGATTTAAAGTAAACATTAATGGTATACCTATTCTAATTTTGCAGTATACTTTTGTAGTATACATCTATTTAAGTTTTATGTAGTTTAGTTTTACTTATTTCAATACGTTTTCAACAGCTGAATGCAACAAACATGGTCCCAACTGATGCTCAGCAGGGAGCACTAGATGTAGATGGTATTGAATTTGTTGATGACCAACCTGTTCCTAAAATTAGTGGTGATGCTGAACATGAGTTGCCTACTGTTGCGGGGAAAACACAGAATGAGCAAACTCTTCCACAAGGTACTTATTTTGCTGAGCAAGCACTTCCTAAAGCTAGTGATGTTGGTACTAGAACACAACAACCACTGACTGAAGAGGTTCTATTTATATACTTATAGTTTAATTTAATAAATAGCTACTATATATCTATTTATTATACTTGAATATATTCTTGCCTTTCTGTTCATGAAGTCAAAAGGTAGACAGGGCAGTACAAAAGGGCCTTGTCAATCAAGCAGTGGTGTTGGAAATAATTCTTTTGCTGATTTAAAGCAAATGGTATGCTCATTAGTTTTTTTTGTGGGGGGCGGGGAGGGCAGGGGGTTGTTTTACATGTTTTTTACATTTTTTTTTTGTTTATTTTAGGTGCAAGATCAATTTACTTCCTTAAAGACTGATGTTGTTGATATTAAGCAATATGTTGATGTGAGAATTGCAGAGGTGCTGAAAGCAATTGATTTAGTTGCAGGTTATAAGCATGTGACAGATTCAAAGGTAGTTTTTCTTATTTTGGTATAGTATATTTCCAGATTCTTATAAAATAGGCTTTCCGTTTATTTCTAGGACGCAGATGCTATCAATAAATTGGTTAAAGAAGAAATTGGTCAAGTCCTCCCTATTGATACACGTATTGCTTCCCCTAAATCAGCAGTTCATCCCCATGATATTGCTAATATGAGTTTGACAGAGTCTCAGTGTCACCGTCTCACTTCGGGTAGTCCTAATGAGAAGGCACAACCTAAGAGTGTTCAAACAACTAGTGCGTGTCCCAAGTCAAAGGATATTCCTTTTGATATTGCAGATTGGAGTGATTCTCAACTTCAGCTTTTGAATTATGGAAATCAAACTGAGAAAGTAAAAGTCCAAATCTGCACTGCTACCCAAGGAAAGAGAAAAGATCCACAGTCCAAGATTCATCTTGCAACTTCTCGAAGAAGAAGAAACAAATTGTGACCGGACGGTTTCCATTTGAAATATCTATTACAGCGGACTGTGATGACGAACCTTTGGTTGCATTGACTGAAGCAATGCACAAGCGGAAGGGACAGTAAGTATTTGTACTTAGTTGGTATTCCTTTACTGGTATACCAAATTTACTTTGTTTTACAAATTTGGTCATTTTATAACTTAGTTAGTATACCTTTAAGTATACCTTATACTTTACTGGTATACGAATTTGCTCACTTTGTGGTTTACTTTTTTATACTTTGTCTTTCATATTTTATGTATTGCTGATTTGACAGCAAGAAAAAAGATGATATTCTTAATCTGCCTCTTGATTTTGTGGTTGCCAAGATTAACGATAAGGATTGGTTCCGGGGTTTAAACACTAATGGGAGCCCATTGTCTTCTCAGGTATGTGATTTTATTTTTCCATAATTTTCTTGTGTTTTTTATTTGTATAACTGTCACTATATTGTTGTCGCTTCTCATTTTGTGTATTATCTTGCGGTAACTCATCAAATCATATTCAGCATCTAGATGTCATCTTTTACTATCTGCAGAAGAAGATGAAGCATAGTCTTGAGCAAAGATTAAAACTACTGATTATTATTTTCACAACACCATTCAAAATGTTTATCAGCAGTTGAGAGGAGCATTATCTATTGAAATACTGGAGGGACGACATGTAATTTAGCAGTATATGACTGGTTGTTGTTTGAATTGCAACACTCCATGGTATAATGTTGATGATGCGCTCAGTTTTGGTCAAGTCCAGGAAAAATCGCATTAGATTCTATTGATATTGTCACTACGAACTAGGACCATCCTTGTATATGACTCAATACAGTCTAGGTGGAAATCTAAAGCTGTTGAAGAGATGGTCCAAGCTTATGCCTTTGTAGTTCCTTTGTTTCTATGCAAAATTGGGTTTTATGATAAGAGGAAAGATATTGTTTTGCATGATGGCTTACACATTGGCCAGACGTTGACAAAGCCATATAAAGTTGTATTTGTTGAAAATCATCCAAGCCAGTCATTAGCTTAAGGACTCTTTCTCCCATGTATAGTATTCACATTAGTTAATATGTTATTTAGGTTTGTGTTTTGACATTCTATGTAATGTATGTGTGTGCAGGGATTGTGGAGCATTTGTAGCTAGTTTTGCAGTACACCTCATAGAGAAAATCCCTATTGAAGCTAATGATTTTAACATTGAGCCATTTCGGTATAGATATGCTGCACTTTTGTGGGAGTATGGCTCTAACAAAACCATGAACCACGAAGAAAGTGATCCTGAATAGAGCCTAGTAATTCTGAGGATCCTGTTCAAAATGCTGCAAGATTACAAATGGTCTATGAAACAAAACGCAAGAAGTAGAAATGTGTTAATGAAGTAGTAATCCTATTGAATGTTTAACTAGTAATGTACTGTCTAGGCATTAGTTTTTAAATCCTATTGAATGTTTTTGGTTAATATGGTTGTTATCACTGTCACTATTCAGCGTAGCCCTGATGGTTCTCTTTTGTACTTTAACAACTTGTAGTATGCTTTAATTAAATATTGTTGTTTATTTAAGTTTGCTTACTTATTTATTACAAGTTTTATGTTTGATAACCAATTTTATGGTTTTATGACTTATAAAATATGTGGTTGTATACCACCAGGGTATACTAGGACAAAATTAAAGAAGTATAGCAGAAAGGTATACTGGATATTACAAAATATACGTGAATTGAAGATTGTCAGCTTACGGCAGTATACAAATATCGTTCTGTATACCTTTCTACTATGCAGTATACCCAAATGGTATACTGCTTTGACTTTTGCAGCAAGGTATCCGCTCCCTAATACTTTCCTATTTGTATACAATAGTAGCACTCTCAAGTAAAAGTGTACAAGTTCACTTGTTTTGCAATATGTTCAAAAGAATTCGACAAAAAAAATACTCTGCTAGATACGCTTTAGTGTACAGTTTAATTTGTTGGTATACTACTTTAACTGTGTTGCTGAGAAACATAACATCATATTTAGTCTGAAATGAACATTTACAGTCCCAAAAGATATACACCTGTCTATAATAAACGACATCATGAGCCTCCCGTATGCATCAGTATTGAGAATAATTTGACAAGGTTGGAATATTTAGGCTATATCTCTAGTAAGATAACGTCTAAACTAAAAATAGCCACATTTTTCATAAGTAGAACAAAAATGACCATTTCACCACACAAATCTATTACTCCCTCCGTTTCAAAAAGGATGAACCTATTTCCTTTTTAGTCTGTTTCAAAAAGAATGACCTCTTTCTAAATTTGGAAAGAAATATTCACTTTTACTCCTTCCTAGATGATTTGTAGCCACACAAATATCTATAACTTATTTTAGACCACAAGTTTCAAAAGTCTTCTCTCTTTATTAAACTCCGTGTAAAGTCAAATAGATTCATCTAAAGTGGAACGGAGGGAGTACTAATGCAACGTGTTATAGAACACAATGAAACCACGTGATTTGTCAATTATTCTGCATTTCTTTCCGGTAGTGTACTTTGATTAGCATGATTAGGACAAAGATGCAACAATTTTGCTAGCCAATTATTGCAAAATCTTGATTTATGGATTTCAAACGAATTGCAAAAAACCCTCCTGTTGATGATAATGGAAAAGATCAAATAGTTGGTGCCAATGTCAATATTGCAGAAATTAAGAAACTTGTATGTTTATAAATTTTATTTTTGTTAATTAACACTTCCTACATTATTTACTGATTGCATCTTTGCTAATTACTTCATCAGATAGCAAGTGGGTCTCAATTTATAAAGAAAGAACTGAGAAACTTAAAGGAACATGTTGCTGTAAAATTTGATGACATGCTTGCAGCTGTTGCTTTACTTGAAAAACCTAAATTTCTGCCATATCCAGAGGTACTTTCTTTTTTGGTTTATAATCTACACTTGTATACCATTTTACTATGCTGTATACGTCAACGGTATACTACCTTAACATTTCTAGGTCCATTTTTGGAAAAAAAACAATAAAAAGTTATTTTCTGACTGTATACCATTGTAGTAGTCTGTATACCATAAAAGTGTACTTGTTTAACTATTTTGCAACAAGACAAAAAAAAATTTCCAAGTGTTTTCCAGATTCTTTTAGGGCACAATACTTAGGTTTGCTACTTTTTTTTAAGGACATGACTAGAGATGATCGCAAGGATAATGATGAATGTAATTGTTCCGCCGATTGGATGAATAGAGATCAACGTTGTTTTGCCCAGTATGAAAATACTGTATACCCATTCTCGAGTTCCGACTGTGTGAATTTAACTGATTCAATTGATCCCAGTGATTTAGAGCAATCTTCTGTAGATCCACTATCAAGTTCTGAGTACTTGGATTTCAGTGAAGATTTAATTGTTGTTACTTGTTTGGAGCAATCTTCATGGATCCACTTTCAAGTTCTGACTATGTGTATACAAGTACTCCTAGCACCCAACCAGCCTACAATGCAAGTGGTATTACTTGTGATGCTGCTGCTTTGAATATAGTAGTACCTGCAATAGTGAAGTATGCAGCACCGGCTATGGTGGCGTCTGGAACAACGGGTATTTCTCCTTCAAGGATACCAAAAGTTATACCTCTGATACAGTCACCTCGCATTTCAGAATGGGGATCTGGTATACGTGTTCGACGAGCAACTAAAGGGAGTATTGTGTATTGACGCTACCCAATTGAATAAAGTATTAGTACTGCTTCTATTTACACTATTGTTACGAAAATGAACAAGGACCTGAACAGAAATCGGGAGGAAGACATGCTCAAGCCGGCATACATCTTTGAGGTTGCTACAATAGAAGATAAAGAGTGGTTTTGGCAGTTAAAAAGGAGTACTGCTTCTTTTCTCCTGTGGTGTGTATACTTTTGTTTATTGTTATTATTGTATACCTTTATCATATACTGTATACTCAATATAGTATATTGTTTGATTGACTTGAACATTTATTGATTTACTGGGTTTATTCCCACTGTTGTATACTTTTTTGGTATATAGTATGCCTTACATTTATACTGGTTTATTCAGTTTATGATGAATTGTCTTCATGGGGTTAACTGATGAGAATATGAACTGTCTTGCAACGTGTGATCATTCTCTCTTGATCAATCCATTCATAATAAAATTAGAAAAACTAAAAAATACTACTGCTTCGTTTCTTTATTAATAATGTATAATATTATGTTAGAATGTATACTCATGCTGTATAGTTCTCTTCCAGCACATAGATGTCATTTTCTACTACCTTCGAAAGAAGGCAAAGTATGGATTTAAAGAAAATATGAAAACAACAGACATTTATTTTGACAATGCCATTCAAAGTCTGCATAAGAAGTCCATAGGTTTGGAAGGGAATCAGAGACTAGCAGCAACAAAACTTGCTTTGAAGGAGTATATCCTTGGTCACAGGCTGTTATGTAACACACCATGGAAGAATGTTGATGAGGTCCTCCTTCCTATGCATGTGTTAGTGGAGTGACATTGGATGCTAGGGAGGGTTTCGTTCCGTGATAGGTGTATATATGTATATGACTTCGATCAAAACACATATGCTGCTCAAGAAGTTAAGTAAGTAGTAATGGCATATGCTTTCCAATAACCTTTATTGTTAAATGCTACTAACTTTTATGCTGAGAGGGATGACATCATCTTGCAAGATGGATTGCACAATGGACATGCTTTAACAGATCCATTTAATATTATGTATATTCTGAATGTTCCCAAAGAGAAAACTACGTAAGAACTCTTTTTCTAATATATTGTAACATTTTGTTTAAGTTTTTATACACTACTGTTTCACTAAAATTCCTGAGTGTTTCTATTCTTACAGGGACTGCGGAGCCTTTGTTGCTGTTTATGCAGAGTACCTGATTGAAAACATCCCAATTGATTATGAGAAAATTTGTATACAGGCATGTCGAGCGAGATATTCTCTTAAACTGTGGAAATATGGTAAGCACAAAGTTGAGCAGAATGAGTGTAGTGCTTTTGACGAACCTGGAATGGTTGATGAAATTGTTGCGGCAAAGCAACTCAAAAAGATGGTGGTCTCCAAAAACTAGTTATTTTATAAAGATGTCTGTTTTTTGTGTATGCAAGACCATTGTATTTTCATATGAAATTCTATCACAGAAGACAATGTCCAAACAGTAGTCTTTAAATGTTAAATGAAATATTAGTTGTGAATTGCAGTTTCATTGTGTTTTTATGACATTCTGCCTATTTGAATACTGTATACATTTGGAGTTTTAGCACTGGTATACGTTTCTAGTATACTATATACCCTAATACTAACACTGTACCATGATTGGTCTCATTAGCACTTTAAGATGTTGTACTTTTATCACTTGTATACGTTTCTAGTATACTATATACCCTAATAGTTTATTATTAGTTAAACTCATATAAACTGCTTTCTTCATATACCTTTCTATTGTACAGTTTTTACAATAGTATACTGCTTTACAGTCACTGCAGTATTAGAATTGTCAAATTACAACAGTATAATACTTTTGTTCTGTATACCTTCTTAACTAATTTTGTGCTACAAGCCTTGGTATATATAACTTATGAAATATAACACAACAAAAAATTGAAATACTGAACACAACTTTTATAATCTGAAAGGCAAAAGAAAAAAAAAAAAAAAGAAGAATACAATTGAAACATTAATCTAGATATAAAATTACACAGAATACCTAGAACTACCTATCATTATAAAAATATTACTAATATGTGAAAGAACAACAATAGATAATATATAAAATTAAAACCTTCTTTATGCTCCATAATTTCTAAACACGGTCTCCTCCGGCCCTCCATTGTGCAATTGCAGCGGATCTGCCATTACCTTAAGCAATTCCATCAATTTTTCGTAATATTGTCGCTGCGTGTACCTTGAATTCCACAACTCATCTTCACATTTCTTTCTGAATTTGTTCAAGGATTCCACCTCATTCTTCAAATTTTCAAAATGCCAACAGAGGCGTTGACACGACCCGAAATCCAGTTAGGCCGTGCGGGCACCCGACATCCTCCCTAGACCCGTCGGGCGAACCCTTACCAATTAAATCAGGAAAATAAATATAACAATTTACAAATAAGGACAAGACTTAAAATAAAAACACAGACATACTGATACCTCTAAGCTGTACAAAAGAAATTACAGCTGACTACCCAACATGCTAGGTTTAGAGCTATCCAGACTAGACATCTAAGAGTACAAAGAAAACAGATACCTCCTGAAGGGAGCAAAATGCAACTGAAATAATAACCAATAAACTGGTGGCCATCCGGAATAAAGGCTGGCTCACCCTGACAGCTGAAGTCGTCTTCGCTCCTTCACAACGTGGCGAACTCAATCCTGGAGCGAACCTGCCGAAACGAAATGGATAGACAAAAAAAAAAAAAAAACAACAAACAAGGGTGAGTCAAAATGACTCAATAAGTGGGGCAGACTAGCCACCTCAAAGAATAGGGTAGCTAGCCAGGGAGAAGAAAAACAGATAAACTAAATCCATCTTATTTGAACTATAAACAGGCAAAGCCAAATAATTACTGAAAACACGTATGGAATCATAAACAGCCAGGGACATAAGGTAGACAGAACATATAGATATCCTGAACATGTCGACAATCAAAAATACATCCTGTTGCGGCGTGCAACCCGATCCGTATATTCATACTGTTGCGGCGTGCAGCCCGGGATACGAGCCAGAAATATATAGGCAAACTGAGATACGGTATACATACCGCATATATAAAACACAACACGATAGTCACACAATAGTCAGCACGCGGTGCAATGAAATGGGATTAATGTAGTGTGATGCAATGGTGTCTCATCTGCCAAATAGATGGAGCGGAATCCTCCTGCTCCGGGGGTGGAATCCTCCTATCCTCAATATGACGCAATAGAGCGGAATCCTCCTGCTCCGAGGGCAGAATCCTCCTACCCTCAATATGATGCAATGGAGCGGAATCCTCCTGCTCCGAGGGCGGAATCCTCCTACCCTCAATATGATGCAATGGAGCGGAATCCTCCTGCTCCGAGGGCGGAATCCTCCTACCCTCAATATGATGCAATGTGCATACGAATGCAACATGATGCAATAATAACCCATCACCAGCGCGGGACTCTCATCGACAGCTGGAAAGTATATACCAACTCACAGCCAAAGTACAATACTCAGATTCTCAATGCAATACCAATAACAGGACATAACATATAGTATAGAATATAAATCCAAAGCTAAGGCGTAATGAGTACGCCTATCGGCAGCTACACACGTAAGAAACACGTGGTAGAAAATTCACGAGGCGAGGTGCCTCCAAAGAAATGGATATAAACACTTACCTTGTTACAAAGTTAGTACAGCCACTCAATAATCGCTTTGTCCTTTGGATTCATTGCCAAACGATCCCACTGTGTTCAATAACCAGAAAAATATATTACATAAGGCTAAATGCTTCATTCCTCACATCTTAGGGCAATCCGGTTAGGAACCTGATACCCTATTCGCATACACAGTACGCAGGCCATACCCATATACAGGGTTTAAGGTCACATAACCAAACTCCAAATAAATTACATTCATATGTTGCTCATAACTCACTGAGTATGAATATATATTCAATTTCGTTAGCGGGGTCCATTTGACCCTTTAAACTATTAATTGAACTTATTAAAACGATGTATAATATCTCAATTTCTACCGTCAAAATATATTTAAACACACGTAATAAACTCAAATAATATATTAGGATCATTACCTGAATGTTTCAGGGTGAAAATTCTACTTTTTCCCTGCCCCTTTTCTCATTTTCTGGCATTTTTTCCTGATAATTTCCTCTGTTTCTTGTTTTCTTATTCACGAATAGATGTTTCTGTTCAAGTGATTCCTTAGCATTTAAATGCTAATGATCAAGTCCACCGTCTTTCTTTCTTTTCTTATCCTTTTCATTTTTGTCGTTTTTCACTTTTTTCATTTTATTTTGTTTTCTTTTATTTTCTTTTCGCGACAAAAATTAAAAAAGTACCCTACGATATTCGAAATAATTCCAACTTTTGAATACCAGTTATACAAAATATATGTAACATACTCGCGAAGGCAGATCTCAAATTGGACTCCCGAAACTCAAGATATGAATTTAAATGGAAAAGGTCAAATTATTTAACTTTCGGCATTTTAGCGGAACTAGCCGAACAACATCAAAATTCACTTTCGAAAGTTTACAAAAGTCATAAATAATCATACGAATCCAACGGCGCTTTCGAATTTCGAATCGGAGCTCATTCGGCAAAACCGAGCTCGAAAATCTCTTTTTAATATTTATCGCCAATAAAAACTAAAACCTTCTTCCGATGCCTACCAAACGAGGTCTGATTTAGCTCAAATTTTACAGACAGGTCCTAATGGATATTACGAATATTTTAAAATTATCGACACGCCAATCGGAGTCTTAACTTCCGAAACGACTGACCAATGTCGTTTCAGGCGTCTTGGTATTGAAGGCAAGTTCGTAACATGCCTTTGAGTTGATGGTCCATGACAATTCTGGAAAACCTGTCTTCGATTAGATGGTCCGTGGCCATTGGATGTTCCGTGATCATTCGATGGTCCGTGGCTATTCTCCATAGGTACTTTTTTATCAGATAATATATTTGACACAATTTCTTTTTTTTTTTTTGGTTCAGCAACAAAAATGACAGATTGGGTGGGAATTTATAGACATTGGCATCTGTTTCTAAGAGTCACTTTTAGAAATTCTGAAAGGGTACAATGTTTACAATAGGTCACACTGTTTTCTAACAGGTTTTTGAATTAGTTATATTGACAGATTGGGATACTGCCATCTGTGCATGCAGTTATATTGACAGATTTAACTGTCAGTTTTTTTCATTAGTAGTGCTATTATTTTACATTTGAATTAGTGTATCCGTGCAATTATATTGAGAGTTTTTACTGTCAGTTTTTTTCATTAACTGTGCTATTATTTTTAGATTAATGTAAAATTCATTTTAACTGCACGAAATTGGCAGTTTTTAGATGTGAAACAAGGGAGAGGGACAATCTGCAGAAAACTTCTGAAAGAGGAAAGAACTTAGCAATCAACCAGCCATCGCATAGAAATTCAGTCACCACAGATAAAACCTGTCTAATCATGCATGGTACCTTGCTAATGATGTATACCTTTCTAGTATACTATATAAATCCAATGTTATACACCAAAAAAAAAAATCTCGCAATTTGATACCTTTTTAATATATGATATTACTCCAATGTTATATAACTTTCTCAAACGTACAAGGCTTTGCTTTCATTAACATATTTGTCCCTACTAACAAAAAGAATACCATTTCATTACTTTTCTAGTAAACAGTATAACACAATGGTATACAGATTTCATTTTTCACAGTATACTTTTTATTAATAGAAAATCATGGCACAGTTGTATACCTTTGTAGTATACATGATAGCTCGAATGGTATACACATTTGTTTTGTCAGAACATACTTCTCTATTAATTATAAGGAATAATGTTGCAAGTGTATACCTATCTACTCAACAGTATACCTTAAAAGGTGTACCTTTTTACTTTGTTTTTCACCTGACTTGTTTTTGGGTAACACAACTTTTCTTTCTATTGTATATAATGTTGGTATAGTTATATCCCAGGTGAAAGGTATACTATGTGAAAATGAAACAACACAATCTGCTTTAAATTACAACGAGTAAATGAAACAAAATTATCATTTATAAATGCTAAAAAGCTGAATGTAATTCAACAGTGAAGGTGGTAGTTCACAATATTACTTCCTAAAATGTAAACATATACATTTCATATGACCAAAAAAAAAGTGAGCCTTAAAGTTTCTTCACTAATTGGTAGTCACTATTTTCTGACAACCATCGCCATGCATTTTCTAGGATATTCAGAATCAGTTTCTTCATTTTGTGCGATTTTCTGACAACCATGCTCCCACAAAAGTGCAGCATATCTTGAACGAAATTTGTGTATATCAAAACCATGTAATTTGATGGCGATTCCCTCAACAATGTGCTCTGCAAAAGTAGCAACAAATGCTCCACAATCTCTGTACACACACATAAATTGCACAGATCATTAAAGAAGAAATATGAAAAAAATAATAAGTTCTGGTAAAAGTATATGCGCAGAAAGGCTGCTTACGCTAAATTCTGCTTAGGAAGTTTCTCGATATATTCAACGTCGTATCGCTCCATCAAAGTCTTCCCATTATGTAATCCATTTTGCATAACAAGGTCATACCTGTTAGTATAAAACCAATTATGGCACAAAAGCAAAGGGACAACTACAGCATAAGCATTCACCGCATCTTCAATAGCTTTAGTTATCCGTCGAGTGGGCATCGAGTCGTATACAGATATAACGCTGGTTCGTAGCAACAATCTCAAGAGAATCCAATGGGACTTTTTGTCAATATAAACAAAAGATAGAACCTCGTCAACATAATGCCATGGAATGTTGCAGCAGAGACGATAACCAAGCATATACTCCTCAATTTCATTTGCTCCCCTCAGCGTGTCCATTCGTGCTCCTCTTTTCATTAATTGGTAAACAGCTTGAATAGTGTTGTCAAAATAATGATCAGTAGTTGTAATCTTCACTTCAAGATGGTACTTTATCTTCTTTCTAAGGTAGTAGAAGATAACATCTAGATGCTAAAAGAAATGTATTTGCAGAAATTAGCATAAGTTGATAAAAAAAATTAAAAACAACACTATACTTCCAATGAATGATGCAGAAAGCTAAACAATAAAAAAAGTTCAAAAAGAAGTTGATATACCTCATAAGACATTAGAGCACCATAGGTTTGTAATACCCGAAACCAATCCTTAGTTGTAATCTCAGCAACCCCAAAATCAATAATTGGATCAAGAACATCATCCGCTTCCTTACTGTGCAATCGAGAAGACATAAAATCACCAAGCCAAATACATAAAAGTAAACCATTAAAATAAAAGTATAGAATATAAAAAACTCAAAAATCGCCAAGAATCGATACTTACTGTCCCTTAGGCTTATAAATCGCTTTCTTCAATGCAGTCAAACAGTCATAGCCACAACCCTTTGAAATAGATTTTTCAAATGGCGACCGTCCAAACAATATCTTTTTCTTCTTCTTTGGAAATACAGTGACAACACTAGTGCCAGAATCACATTCAATGACAGAAGGTGAATGCTGAACACATTCAGTTATTCTTTTGGTTTGACGAGGACCGGAGATTGGAGAGCTTTGAGCCTTTCTTTTAGGACGACACTTGACAGGAGAAATTTCATTTCTTGTAGAGATACTAGGATGTACACGTTCAGAATTCACATCTATATATTTTAATCCCTGATTGACAACCGATGTTCCACCAACAAACACTGGTAAGTAGCCAATCTGGACAGGTATGACAAAGTGCAGCTATAGGAAATTCCAAACCTGCAGTAAGATTGGGACCGCTACCATCTACAAATACTGCTTTCTCAGGACTCTTCTGCTGAAAGTTGATATCATCTATATCCGTTCGACCAGCGTCACCATGATTTCCAATACCATCAGAAACTTCAGTCATTGCAGAGACACTGGGATAAAAAGTTTTAGGATTTACATCTCCATCTTCTAATCCCTGATTGTGAACGGCTGTTGCACGGAACAAAGACTGCTAAGTAGACAATCTGAACAAGTATGACAAAGTGTGGCTATAGGAAGTTCGATACCTGAATAAATATTCGGACTGGTACGACCTACAAATGCTGCTTGTTCGGAACTGTTTTCTTCAAACTTGATAAAATCTGTATTCTTTCGACCAGCTCTACCACCACTTTCCATATTATCAGACTGATCAGCTCTGGTCGCATCCTAGGAATAAAGAAAAAATTAACCTTTAACAATCTGGAAATATACAATAACTAAATAAGAAAATTACCTTATTATCTGTCAAATGTTTATCAATAATTGAAGCAATATCATCTAGCTCGTTCGCAATCTTGTCATCAACATACTGCTTAACCTATTAAATTAATAAACTATATAAGATGCAGGCAAATTTCGCCTAATATAAGAAGCAGGTATAATTCTAGGGGAAAAAGAAAGACATATACAGGGGAAAAACAAAAGACAAATACAGTATACCCGTTTCATTAAATCGGGAGAGGAATCATTGGCAGCAGCACAACTTTCCTGGGAAGGGTTTTCCCTACATGCTGCATGTTCAGAACTGTTTTCTTCAAACCTGATAAAATCTCTATTCCTTTGACCAGCTCTACCACCAGTTTTCAAACCATCAGCCAGATCAGGTTTGGTCCCATCCTAGAAATAAAGAAAAAATTGATCTTTAACAATCTGGAAATATGCAATAACAAAAAAAAAATTACCTTATTATATGGAAAATGTTTATCAATAATTGAAGCAATTGCATTTAGCACATCCGCAATCTTGTTATCAACATACTGTTTCACCTGTTAAATTAATAAACTATATAAGATGCAGGCAAATTTCACCCAACAAAAGAAACCAGTATAATACTAGGGAAAAAAGAAAATCAACTACAGTAATACCCATTTCATTAAATCGGGAGAGGAATCATTGGCAGCAGCACTACTTTCTTGAGAACGGTCTTTCCTACTCTTCTGCATACAGTTTGGCTTTATAGGCAGAAAGGCAACAACATAATATATTAAGAAATTACACTTAATCATCACATTAAAATATAAGCATATAAACTGAACCTCTTTGCTCAGTAGCTCTTGCATTCGAGCAGTAACATTGCTAGCTTCAGGAACAGAACTCTGATTATGAGTTTGTCCACCATCAGCACCCAAGTCTTCTTTACCAACATCACTAGCTTCAGGAGCTGGTCCCCTTTTATGTGTTTTTCCAACAGTGGAACTTAAGTCTTTTTCAGCAATATCAACAAATTGAAAACCATCTAGGCGTAACTGTTCGCGCTCAACATTAGTTGGTAGTATGTTTGTTATGTTTAACTGTTCAACAAATATTGAAATAAGTAAAAGCAAAGAACAAAAAACAAGCATAATTATAGATGTACACTGTAAAGGTATACTGCAATAAATAAGTATACATTCAATGTTTCCTTCAAAATAAAAGAATCCTTGTGCAAACAAAACTGTACTATACTAATTACACAAAAGTATACCTTGAAAGTATAGAAGTGAAGAAAACTAACCTGTTCAAGTGACTTAGAGAATATGCCGAGCAGTTGAGAATTAGAAGCAGCATGCCTGTCATCTCCGCTCCAATTCAGAAGTCATGGTATCTTTGAACCACCTACAGATCAAATCCGGGAAGCAATCACTCCCGCAATTGGTGGACAAGTCTCACACAACCATGCTTGAATTGCAAGTGTAAAAGTAAGAATTTTATAACTACTTGGCCTTGAAAGAAGCTTCTTGTCTATTGACGCTTTTGTTATCTTAAAAACATCAACACCCCAAGGATAGTTGTCATAGTCTCCTTTCTCAACAATATCAACGTATTTTATGTCAACATAGCCATGATCTTTCCGTGTAGCAAATAGAAAAGTGCAAATAAAATACAACATTGCTATCTTCAACGCATCTGCGATATTTTTTTTCCAATATTTCTTACCGAAACAAGTAGCTAAATCAGACCGGTAAAGACGCACATTTCCACATAAATACTTTTTCATCAAATGATTGTTCGCAAGAGGTGTGTTCTGCTCCACATCACTATACACTTCAACCTAGTGACCAAACGAAACTCGCCCAACCCAAAATGAAGATGATGACCATTCACATCAAACTACAAATCATCACCAGATGCAGGCTTGATTTGCCTCATCATTAACCAATGAAGAACTGCATTCTGACGAATTTGTTGTGGCATATCCAAACCATGTCCTACGAAACATCTGAAGTTGACACTCCGTCAAGTTGTCAGTTAACTCTTTAATGATGTTAACATTGAGATCATTGTTGATTTTCGGAGTATACCGATCATAGCTAGAAGGTGCAGCATAATAATTCCAATCCTAGAAAACACATAAGAAACAACAGAATAGTAATTACTTCCTATACATTACTTTGGTATAAACTACACATATAGAAACACTTTTAATTAATTTTTAATATGTTACAACATAACCCTTTTATACTTTCACAGGTATAGCACAAAAAATTACTTACTATATACACTTTAGCAAAAATTTAATTTATGCATGTACTAAAATCTGTTGACTAATACGAATTTGGCCATAACAAATGAAAACTTACCTTAACCTTATCTTTAGCATCATCAACGCGACTGTCGCAACTATTAATCTGTTTACTATTACAATTTTTTCGACTTGATGCACGACCCATTAGTCCATATCAAACACAAGAAAGAAATTCACCCAATTGAACGATTAAATAGTAAATTACCCAATTCACCCAATGGTTTGCCTTAGGTATAGGTCTCTGTGTGTGTATCCTGCATATGTGTGTGTGTGTGTGTATCCAGCATATGTGTGAATGTGGGCAGGTAAGTATGTGTGAGTGTATGCTTGTGTGTGAGTGTCTCCATATACTTGTATGTGTCTGAGTGTGTGTGAGGTTGTTAGTTTGATTAGTTGCATGGTGTTCTGGTGGTTCTTTAAATAGGTTCCAGGTCTGTAAGTGAGGGAGTTTAACGTTGTGAGGTGGTATAGGTCTTGAAAGGGTGGTTGCAGGTGTGTCATTTGGTGCTATTAGTAGTCGGGTTTGTTAAGGAGGAATTATGATTTTTATTTTTTAAAAAGGGTGCAGATGCAGCAGGGGTATTTTTGGTTCTATTTGGGCAAGCTTAGAAGTATGCCTAGTGCCTCATCTCTATGTATTAGTTTTCAAGTAATTCTAGGTAGAGAAAGGGTGTTTCAGATTCCTAGTAGTTTGCAGGTATGTTATATGTGTGTGCAGGTATAAATGAGGGAGTTTAGGGGTATGTGGATGTGTGTAGGAGTCAAAGGAGTAGTCTGCAAGTGTTTGAAGCTGGAAGGGGTTTGTCTTGGTTTGTTTTAGGTTGTAAAGAGTTCTGGATATGCATGTGTAGAGGAGATTAAGTTGTTTCTTTTCTAGAAGTGGTGATGAAAGTATCTTCCAGGTCTCCTGTGTACTAAAGCATGTTCCTTTAGCTTATATTTGTTTGGCTTAATTGAAATAACTAGTTGAATGCCATCAATTACCGGATTTAAATTAGGGAAGTTGTCATCTTGTCTAGTCTTTATTGTTCTTGCATATTGCTTGAATTTAGAACTCTGAGGTGCTTGAGTCAATATCATTTTTTAGTTCTAGTTGAAGCTATCATTAAAATTCTTGCTTACTGTCGTTGTTTAGAGCCGAAGGTTGCAACATAACTGTTTTCTATTAACGTTCTATCGGCTTGGCTACTCAGTTAGTAAAATGAGATAATAATACTTGTATTAATGATATGAAGTGTTGTCTTTATTTAACTGTTAACAGTCTATTATGTCTGCTCCAAAAGAGAGCATGTAGGTGGTTATTAGAGTCGTTTTATGTAGTTGAGTGTGTCCTAGATTTATGCTTTTCCAGCAGAAAGTTGAGGTGAAAAATTGATATCCTAATTCCTACCCTTGTAAGTGAATCAAAAGAGATCTTTACACCCGTAGACATAAGAAATTTTAGGTAGCAATTTAATCATCAGAAAAAGAGAATGTGAGTATCAATTTGTTCTAATCTCTAGTCAGTTACTATTGTACCTAATCAAACAATGCTTATCGCATTTAGATAGCTTAAAAATTTTCTTACTTGTCAGCTTGTAAGCAGGTACACTTGTTATAGTGAACTACACTGTTCATTTGCGTGTTAGTTTCTTTAGTCAGTTGACTTCTTAAATGTGTTCTATGACTTTTAGTGGTGCTCAAATTGAACAACCAGCTCAAGGTGGAATGACACTTTTTATGATAGGGAAAGTCAAGTCCCTTCCTATTTTCGTTGTAATAACTTGCTTCATTATTCACTGTATAATTAGAATGTATACTTGCTTACTAATTTTTATCTCCTTTTTCTTTGCATAATACAACTTTGGGACGAGTTCGGCTAAAACTCTAAATTGGGGGTTGCTTATATTGGATTGGCATTGGAATCGTCCGGGCTTCGCTTTTGCATTTCGAGTTCAAGTTTCCTAAAATATGAATGAATGAACCTTGTGAAATACAGGGCTCGTGTTGAATTTTCTATCCGGGTTCTATCTTCTAAACTCCTTCTCTCCCTATTCCCATTAGAATCCATGTTATAGGATCGCTGAAAACTAGACTAGGATTTTGTAGGATAGAAGCTTGGTAGGATAGCCGCTTTATTTAAAATTATTATCTTATCGCATGTTTAGAATTGTTTACAATTGCTTATCTTGTTTCTTTGGGATGCACCAATTAGTTTAAGATAGTAGGAACCTTTTGTTAATTATTGAGTACACAAAAATCAAAATTTAATTAAATTATACTTCTTTATTTATTATTTATAATAGAAAGATGCAAATGCATACTTTTGGTCTGGAAGAAAGAAAGGAAGTACGTGGAAGACATACAATAAATAGTTAAATTAAAAGAAAGAAGTACGTGGAACAGATGTTGGACGTGGCTCTAGAAAATGTTGTGTAATATATTTTTGAAAAATATATTGTTTTGTAATACATCTTTTGACAATTAACTGATTTTTTGATATTTTTTTTTGTAATCTGATTTAAAATACATTTTAGCATAGAAGACTTCAGTATAACAACAGTGTATATAATACACTTAAAATGGTCAGCACATTTGTCTCTATTATATACTAGTGTGGTATACAAGTTTCATTTATCTCAGTATAATTTTATAGTTGTAGAAAACCATACTTCTATTTTGTATACCTTTGTAATATATTGGTATACACGAAAGCATGGTTCTTTTGTATACCTTTTTAGTGCATGATATACTCCTGATGGTGTACAATAGGCAAGAGCATACTAGTATTCTCCTATGGTATACAGAGCACTAAAATAGCATACAGTAGGAAAACAGATGATCACTTTTACACAAAAGAATACTAGTTTATGTAAAAATTAAATCGACTGAAATACATAGATTTACACGTTCAAACCCCATGTGTCTGTATACAACAAGAGTATCTGAGAGAGAAAAAATCCTTTCACTCAACAGTATATTACTTAAAAGCATATGTATACCATTAGAATACATGAATTAGAAACGGCAAAGTCAAGTCCTAATATCCATAAGTACTAAACAAATTAGTACTGATATCCATAAACATAAGAAATTTCCAATAACATTCCAAGACAATAATGTCTAAGATATTGCAGTTTCACCAGTAAGATGTTTAACATTTTACTCCTCATTTTAAAACATATAAACCTAATCTATTTCTTGCGCTTCTTTCCTCGACGATGTTTACCCTGCCTTTCAGGATTCCGACCAGGATCCTCAGAGTCACTTTGTTCTTTGCGATCCTGTTTGTCCTTTCCATACTTCCACAACAAAACTGCAAATCTTGCTCTGCATGAGTGTACATCAAATTTGGGAATGTCTACACCTTCAATGATATACTCTGCAAAGCTTGCAACAAAGGCCCCACAATCGCTGTATTACAGGCATTAGCAATATGTGAGAAACTAACATATACATTAATTATAAATGTTAAGTAAATGAAAGAGCAAAGAATTCAATTCTTACATGTCATCCTGTGTAGGGAGATTAAGAATATATTCAATTGTGTATGGATCTGCCAACTCTCTACCCTTATGCCTACCACCTTGTAACTCAATATCATCCCTCTTCTCATAAAAATTAATCGTCAGCAGAAATAGTGGCACCAACACAGAATATGGTTGTAATGACTTCTTGACAGAAATTTCACCACTTGGATCCCACAGTGAATCATACACATATATATATCTATCTACAAGCAATATTCTAGCCAAGATCCAGTGCCACCCAGTTAGGTCATGAACAGGACATAGAACCTCATCAACATCATACCATGCAGTGTTGCAAAACGTAGTAAATCCAAACATATAGTCAATCACATCATCATACTTATCTATGTTAAATTTGTTTTCTCCATTTCCAGTTAAATCTTCATAAGCCTCTGTGAGGATCTTATGAAAGTTGTAATCTGTTTTTGTCATCTTCAATTTAAGTGCGTATTTAGCTTTCTTCCTTAGATAGTAGAAAATGACATCTAGATTCAGAAAAAAAAATATCAGTATACTGTGCATGTATACAAACAGAAAAACAGCACCAAAAAAATACAAATTTCAAAGTGTACATATCAAAGAAGTCAAATCTTTTCTAGGAGTATATAAGGTACGAAACCAACTCTTATTGCTGATCTCACCAACTTCAAATTCAAATAATTTTTCAAGCTTCTCGGATTCCCTAATTTGAATTGAATAAAACCAAAATCAAGAACACAACTAATGCATTGTTAAACTCAAACATCACACTTCTAACACAGTAATGAAAAATCTCATTAAACTCACCCCTTTTTCTTCTTCACAAAATTGTTGAATTCACACTCAAGATTGAAATCAACATGTTGTGTTATACTTCTAATGAATGGTAACTTCTTGGATACAACCTTTTTTGGTGATGATGCTGCATTTACGTTTCCCTCAGATATTGAAATAACACTTGCACCGAAATTCCATGTAGAGACATAAGGAGACTCTTTAACTACTGCAGTACGTCTGCATCTTTTACGAGCAACAGGTGTCTTCTCAATACTACGTCTTTTCACAGCAGCTGCAACATCATTGTCACCTTTTTCAAACATATCATCATCATCATGAGATTCAGTGTTATAATCCTTGCAATCATCTTTACTCGGAAGCTGCAGCTAAATAAATACATATAACGTTATTATATCGAAGTAAAATGAATGCCAATATACCCGCAGCATAAGTGTATAACATTAAAGTATACGTTCTAGTTAAAATTAAAGGTATACCAATAATAAACTTGAAAAAATCACCTTTGAATATGTCGCCGGCAGCGCAATGAGTGCAATACGAGTGTAAGTTTCTGACCCGCTGGTTTCCAGCTCAGGACCCTGAGCTGCAGTTACTGGTAAAAAAAGGTAATTAGATATTATGAAATTTCTATTCAAAGATGAACAAATTAAAAAGTGCATACTTGAGGTTTTATCTGCAACATCATATGTTGCTTGACGTGCAATACCACCAACTAATTCATTAAGTTGAGACTCAGTCATTTCAAGTTCACGACCCCATTGAGGGTCTGCAAGTGATTTATCACAAGAAATAGCACAATTGACTCCAGGTAAGACATCAACGCTACCATGTATAGGAGAATCTGAAAATGGGTGAAAAAAACAGAAACTTGAATAACTCCAAAACTTGCAAAAGAATAACAGCAATCTCATTGTTAATTTGTCACTCACTGATTTCCAACTGACGCCACTGATCTGCATCTACAATTAATTTCAAGTAATTAGATATTAGCTAATTTTTATTCAAATATAGACAACTTATACAAAACCAAAAAGTATATACTTGAAATTTTATTCTCAATATGAACTGTTGTTTGACAGGTAATCTCACCAACTAATGCATTAGGGTGAGCTGCAGTGATTTTAACTTCACGATTGAATTCAGTATCTACAAATGATTTCTCAAAAGAAGCAGCATAATTGACCCCAGTTAAGACATCACGACTATCATGCACAGCAGAATTTTAAAGGAAGTGGAAAATTTTGAAAGAACTATAAAATTTACAAAAGAATGATAATTTAAAAATAAAAAACTGCTAAGTAGCCAATCTGAACGAGTACAAAAACTTAAGAGCATAGAAAGTTGCATACCTGCAGTAGCATTGACACTGGTAAACCCTACCGATGTTGCAAGTTCAAGACTGTTCTGTTCGAAGGTAATATCATTTCTTTCCTTTCGACCAGCGTCACCATCATTTTCCATTCCATCAGAGAGTTCAGTTATTCTTCCTTCAGTTATTGCAGAGACGGTGGGATGAAAAGGTTCATGATTTATATCGCCATCTTCTAATATCTGATTATCAACTGCTGTTGCGCCAAACAAACACTGGTGAGTATCCCAATCCAGACCAGAAGGCCAAGGGTATAAATCAGACTAAAAAAGGAGCCAGACCTACAGTAACATTCGGACTGCTAAGACGTACAAATGCTGCTTGTTCATGACTGTTTTGTTCAAACCTGATAGGATCGCTATCCAATCGACCAGTGCTACCATCATTTTCCTTCACATTAGCCTGATGACCTTTGGTACCATCCTAGGAATAAAGAAAAAAGTCTTCATGATAACATCAAATTAGAAAAGGATAAAAATAGTATACCATTCAGGTATACTATAATTCAGTGTATAGCCTTTTACCATGATGTATACTATAATTGTATACCAGGCTTAATAATACTAAAAAAACTTCTTTTTCTATTTGTATGCTCATTATGCTAGATTGTATACCCACAAAGTATATACTACTTTAACTAAAAACTACCCACCTTTTTTTGTTTTAAATTAAGTTACCTGAATTATATACATTTAAGAATCTAGAAATATACAACAACAAAAGAAAAAGATTACCGTATATTCAAGCACACGCTTATCAGCAACTAAAGCAATTGCATTTTCCATTCCATCAGAGAGTTCAGTTATTCTTCCTTCAGTTGTTCCAGAGACAGTGGAACGAAAAAGTTCATGATTTATATCTCCATCTTCTAATGTCTGATTATCAACTGCTGTTGCGCCAAACAAACACTGGTGAGTATCCCAATCCAAACCAAAAGGCCAAGGGTATAATTCAGACTGAAAAAGGAGCCATACCTGCATTAACATTCGGACTGCTAAGACCTACAAATGCTGCATGTTCAGGATTGTTTTGTTAAAACCTGATAGGATCGCTATTCAATCGACCAGTGCTACCATCATTTTCTATAACATCAGCCTGATGACCTTTGGCACCATCCTAGAAATACAGAAAAAAGTATTCATGGTAACATCAAATTAGAAAAGGAAAATAATAGTATACCATTCAGGTATACTATTATTCAGTGTATAACCTTTTACCATGATGTATACTACAATGGTATACCAGGCATAATAATACTAAAAAAACTTCTTTTTCTGATGTATGCTCATTATGGTACAGTGTATACCTACAAAAGTATACTACTTTAACTATAAACTACCCACCTTTTTTGTTTTTAATTAAGTTAACTGAATTACATACATTTAAGAATATAGATACATAGAATAACAAAAGAAAAAGATTACCGTAGATTTGGACACACGTTTATCAGCAACTAAAGCAATTTCCTTTAACAGCTCGTCCAACGTGCTGTTGATCTATTCTTTGAAATCATCAAATCCTTTCTTTCCCTAAATTAGATGAACAAATGTATAAAGTCCTATAGATCATGGAAACGCATAAAAAGTATAAAAAACACAATAAACCTCTATAAATTTGGTATCAACGTAAGTCTGCAAAGACTGAAAGGCACTATTAACCTAATAAAAAAATGAGAAATATGATCACTTTAAAAATACTGTAGAGTAACTGATAGTCAGCAAAACAGAAATGATTAAACATACCACTTTCTTGAATTCTGCGAGGTTTTCATTCGTATCAACAACCCATGTTTGAGAAGGAACTGATGTTGAAGCAGCAAATGTCCTAACTGCCTTGCTAGCTTTTGCAGTTGCAGTAAACTGTTCATTCAGTCCTTATTGAATCTGGCATGTTCCAATATCACCTTGCTTACTTTGCTGTTTATTCTTAGTATGCTCAATGACAATGAAACGACGGTCCTGATACTCATTGGGTATGCCAAATTCCAAACCATCCAACTCTAATTCTGCCCACTCAGCGTCACTTGGAGTAATGTTACTAGGCCTCAACTGTTGAATTATAGTGCAACATGCAAAAGCAAAACAAAAACAAAAATGTAAAGGTATACTTTAAAGGTATAATATCACAAAAGTAGTATACTGACACGACATATTCTACAAAAATAACATTTACTATAAAAGTGACACTACACTTACCGTTTCAACCGGCAAATAAAATACACCCAACTCAGAATTATTAGCTGCAAGTCGCTTCTTTCCTTCCCAATTGAGCATACAGGGAACCTTGGTGCCAACCCGAGTAGCAACTTTTCCCCCAATCAATGGACAACACTCACAAAACCAAATCTGAAAAGCATGCGTAAACCCAGCATGTCTTGCAAATGTAGGGACATCTAATAGCTTTTTATGAAGTGATTCCCTTGTAACCTTAAATATGTCAATACCCCATGGGTAATCATTAAAGTTACCACTATCAACTAAGTCAACATAACACCGAGCAAGACATGCAGTTTTTAGTGGTAGAAAAAGAAATGAAGAAAGAAAATGCAAAACAGAAATCTTCACCGCATCAGTGTCCGAATTTCCCCAACATTTTGTTTCAAAACGATGCGCCATCTCCTGTCGGGTGACATTGGCAGACCCATTAAAATACATGCGGAATAGGTTATTGTCTTCACGATAAACCACCTCCTGGACACCCGTACATTTTAGACCTGTGACTAATGCAAACTCACCAAGTCCAAAACGTAATTGACAGCCATTCAAATCAAACCATAAAACGTCTGGTGAATCATGATAGACTTGGCTACTCATCAAATACTGCACAAACCGAGTCTGCTTTATTTGCTTTGGCATATCCAATAAATATCCAAAGCAAGTTTCTCGAAATAGCTAGAGTTGTGTTGGGGTCAAGTTTGACTTCAAATCGTCAATAATATTTAGATTGGCATCATACGCAATATTTGGGAAGTACATTTCATGTAAAGGCAAATAAAAATCCCAAACCTATAAAAAAAAAGGGAGATTGGAATCATAAGCACTAAAATACATATGACAAAGTTCAAAAACTACCTACTTCGTACAGTTAAGCCAATTCTTTAATTAATTCAAAAAATTCTATTAGATGGTAATTAACAAAACTGACAGTAAAAACTGTCAATATAACTGTACGTAAAGTATCAACATAACTGTCAATAAACTGTCAATATACTTCTTTTTTAATTAAAGAAGTATACCATTACGGTATACTGCATAATAAAAAGGTATACAGAACAAAACTTGTCACACTAAAACCTCTATACCTTTGTGGTAAACCAAATACTACAGAAGTATATTGACACAACCCGAATTCTCGGTTAGGCCGTGCGGGCATCCGACCATCTACCCTAAACCTGTCGGGCGAACCCTATTGACTGAATCGATATAAGTTGTGAAGAATTACCTTGAAATAAAAATGAACCAAATTTTAACAACATAAGATAACTCTCAAGGATAGACAAACATACAAGCTGCCTAACTACCTAGAATACACAGTTTTAAAGGTTTCCAGATCAGACATCTAAGAAGGCCAAAAGATATACACACCTCCCGAAGGGAGCAAAAGTAAGGAAAACTGTAATATCTAAAGTTGGTGGCCGCAATGAACAGGATGGCTCACCGTAGACAGCTGAGAACGTACTACTCCTCAATCACGACGCGACTGACTAGGTCCTGGAGCAGAATCTGCCAAACGAAAGAAAACAGAAGGACAAATAGGGGTGAGTCATAAGGACTCAATTAGTAGGGCAGACTAGCCACCTCAAAGAATAGGATAGCTAGCTAGGGAGAAGAAACAGATAAACCAAATTCCTCTTATTTAAATTTTAAAAAAAAATCCAGATAATAACCAGAAACACGTATGAAACCATAAACGCAACCAGGAATATGAGCCAGAAACATATCAACAAATAAGTAATGCACATATAAGTAGAACAGTAGTCATGTACAGAAAATCTACACAATAGTATGAAATGAAATGGAATGAGATGAAATGAAATGAGATGAAATGAAATGAGATGAGACGAGACGAAATGAAATGAGATGCAAAGGGTCACATGTGCCAAATGAATGGAGCGGAATCCTCCTGCTCCGAGGGAGGAATCCTCCTACCCTCAATATGATGCAATGGAGCGGAATCCTTTTGCTCCGAGGGCGGAATCCTCCTACCCTCAATATGATGCGATGGAGCGGAATCCTCCTGCTCTGAGGGCGAAATCCTCCTACCCTCAATATGATGCAATGATAACCCTTCACCGGTGCGGGATTCTCATCGACTGGCGGGAGTATATGTCAACTCACAGTCAGAGTACAATGCTCAAATCCTCAATGCAATACCAACAAAAGGACATAACATATAATATAGAATGTAAATCCAAAGCTAAGGCATAATGAGTACGCCTATCGGCAGCTACACACGTAAGGAACACGTAGTAGAAAATCCACGAGGCCAAGTGCCTCCAAAGAAATGGATATAAATACTTACCGTATTCCAAAGCTAGCCCTGCTACTCAACAACTGCTTTTTCCTTTGGATTAACTGCCAAACAATCCCGCTCTATTCAATAAGCAGAAAAATTATATAAAATAAAGCTAAAAGCTTCATTCCTTATGTCTTAGGGCAATCAAGTTAGGAACCTGATACCCTATTCGCAGATGCAATATGCAGGCCAGGCCTATGTACAGGGTTCAAAGTCCCATAACCAAACCCTAAATAAATTACATTTGTATGTTGCCCATAACTCACTGAGTACGAATATATATTCATTTCCATCGTCGGGGTCCAATTGACCTTTTAAACTATCAATTTAAATCATTAGGGTGATGTGTAATATCCCTATTTTTACCGTAAAAACATATTCAAACACACGTAATAAGCTAGGATAATAAGTTAACATCATTACCTGGAGATTTGTGTAGAAATTCCACTATTTTTTCACCTCTTTTTTCCTTTTTTCCTCTTTTTTTTTCTAGTCTTTGTAGTATGTTTTTGGTCTCTGTATCGCATGTAGCTGATAACCGACTTTCAATATTTTTTTTTAATAAATCGCTACGACAATTTAAATTAAAATAGAACCCTAGAGAAGTCGAAACGATCCCAAATTTTTCAAGCAAGTTATATAAAATATATGCAACAAACTCGCCAAGACGGATCTCAAATCGGACTCCCGAAACTCAAGATGCGAATTTAAAGGAAAAAGGTCAAATTATTTAACTTTCAGCATTTTAGCGGAAACTAGCCGAACAATATCGAAATTCACTTTCAAAAAATTACAAAAGTCACAAATAATCATACGAACCTAACGGTGCTTTCGGATTTCGAATCGGAGCTCATTCGCCAAAAACGAGCTCAAAAATCTCTTTATAATATTTATTGACAATAAAAACTGAAACCTTCTTCCGATGCCAACCAAACGAGGTCTGATTTAGCTCAAATTTTACAGACAGGTCCTAATAGACCTTACAAATATTTTAAAATTATTGGCACGTCAATCAAAGTCCTTACTTCCGAAATGACTGACCGAGGTCGTTTCATTCTCCTCCACTTAGACTCTCATTCGTCCTCGAACGAGCAAGAGTCTAAAATATATTTCACACCTATAATGAGAATGCTTACACCAATTTGTTAGATTCCCGATCCACTCATCCTCAAACGCGGCTTCCAGTATCGGGACAGGACAAAATGGGGTTTTCAATAACATTTACTACGAAACCAAAATCATATACAATGATAAGAACTTTTAGGCTTTAAAGACCAAGTTCGAACCTGAATCGTCGAAGAGGTAAGGATGCCTCTCACGCATACTGGACTCAAGCTCCCAAGTGTCCTCCTCACGAAGACGATTATTCCATCACACTCGAACCATCAGAATTTGCTTCAAACAAAGTTTCCTGACATCACGCGCAACTGGGAACTCCTCGTAAGCTAGATTCACATCTAGCTGAGCAGGGTCTAATTCGATCACTTCGGAAGGATCTCGGATACACTTCCGGAGCATCGATACATGGAAAACTGGGTGAATTGGCATAGAAGCTGGCAAGTCGAGCAGATAAGCTACCTTACCAATATGCTTCTCGATACGGAAAGGGCCAATGAGCTTGGGACTAAGCTTTCCTTTCCTACCAAAACTCTGTACACCTCACATCGGTGACACTTTCAGAAATAACATGTCCCCGACCTCGAACTCTAATTCTCGGCTCCTCCGGTTCGAATATGATATCTGCCTACTCTGGGCGGTCCGTAAACGATCCTGAATAACACGAACAACATCAAGAGTCTGACGAATCATATCTGAACTCATCTCCTCAACATCTCGAGACTCAAACCAGCCAATAGGAGAACGACATCGACGACCATATAAGGCCTCAAATGGAGCCATCTGAATGGAAGACTGGTAGCTATTATTATAAGAGAACTCTGCTAACGCCAAATGATCATCCCAGTAACCCTCGAAGTCCAATGCACAAGCTCTCAGCATGTCCTCTAAAATTTGAATAACCCGCTCGGACTGACCGTCAGTCTGAGGATGGAATGCTGTGCTAAGCTGCACCTGGGTCCCCGACTCTCTCTGAAAAGACTGCCAGAACTGAGAGGTAAACTGGGAACCACGATCTGAGATAATAGATACAGAGTATCATTGTGATGTGCTCCCACTTCTACTCGGGAATGGGCAATGCCTGGGCTAACCCTGCTGGTCTCCGGTGTTCGAACTTAACCTGCTGACAGTTCAAGCAACGACATACATAATCAAATACATCTCTCTTCATCCCCTTCCACCAATATAGCTCTCGGAGGTCCTGATACATTTTTGTAATACCAGGATGAATGGAATAACGCGAGCTATGAGCTTCACCGAGCACTGACTACCTCAAATCCCCAACATCAGGAACACAAAGTCGACCATTAAACCGAAGAATTCTATCTGAATCGAGCTCGAAGGAGGGAACTCCTCCACTTAGGACACGACCACGCAACTCCTGCAGATGAGGATCCTCGAACTGTCTTCCCTTAATCTGATTGACTAAGGAAGATTGAGCTGCAATACACGCTAAGACTCTACTGGAGTCTGGAAGAAGAAACCTCATGCCAAAGTTGTCAAGGGACTGCAATTCTAGGGCCAATGGTCTCATGTCAGCATAAAGAAAAGCCATGCTGCCCATAGACTTCCTGCTCAAAGCATTTGCTACCACGTTCACCTTCCCAGGATGATAGCGGATAGTGAGATCATAATCTTTAATTAATTCAAGCCACCTCCGCTGTCGGCCGTTAAGATCTTTCTGAGAGAGATGATACTGCAGACTCTTATGATCTGTATACACCTCACAAGGCTCGCTATAAAGATAATGCCTCCATATCTTCAAAGCAAAGACCACAGCTGCTAATTCTAAATCCTGAGTCGGATAATTCTTCTCATTCGGCTTCAACTGTCTGGAAGCATAAGCAATTACCTTCCCGTGCTACATGAGAACAAAACCAAGGCCCACACGAGATGCTTCACAATAGACTACAAATCCATCGGTGCCCGAAGGAAGGGATAACACTAGAGCTAAAGTCAATAAGGCCTTAAGCTTTTGGAAGCTTGCCTCACACTCATCGGACCATCGAAACTGGACCGCCTTCTGCATCAGGCGAGTCAGGGGAGATGCAATAGTAGAGAACTTCTCCACAAACCTCCGATAATAACCTGCCAATCCAAGAAAGTTGCGAATCTCCATCGGAGTGGTAGGACGAGGCCATTTTTGCACTGCTTCAATCTTCTTCGGATCAACCTTGATATCCTCACTAGATACCACGTGACCCAAAAATGTGACATAATCAAGCTAAAACTCACATTTCGAGAACTTGGCATACAACTTACGATCACGAAGGGTCTGAAGAACCACCCTCAGATGATAATCATGCTCCTCGCAGCTACGAGAATAAATAAGAATATCATCAATGAAGACAATTACAAAGGAATCAAGGAATGGCTTAAACACCCGGTTCATGAGATCCATAAAGGCTGCAGGGGCATTAGTCAGCCCAAAAGACATAACTAGGAACTCATAACGGCGGTAACGAGTCCTAAAAGCAGTCTTCGAGATATCTGACTCACAAATCTTTAGCTGATGATAACCAGATCGCAGATCGATCTTAGAAAAGAATTTTGCACCCTGCAACTGATCAAACAAATCATCAATACGAGGCAAGGGATACTTATTCTTGATGATGACCTTATTTAGCTGACGAAAATCAATACACATCCGTATAGTCCCATCTTTCTTTTTCACGAATAGAACAGGAGCACCCCACGGTGAAATACTCGGCCTAATGAACCCCTTATCAAGCAAATCTTATAACTGCTCCTTCAGCTCCTTCAACTCTGATGTGGCCATGCTATAAGGAGGGATAAAAATAGGCTGAGTCCCTGGCACTATATCAATGCCAAACTCGATCTCTTGATCAGGAGGAAGTCCTGGCAAATCATCTGGAAACACGTCAGGGAACTCCCTAACGACAGGAATAGAATCAAGAGATGGAATCTCCATAGTGGTATCTCGAACCATGGCAAGATACGGTGAACACCCTTTATCCATCATCCACTTTGCCTTCAGGAAAGAAATAACATGCCCTATGGGTGGCAAATAAGAGCCCTGCCACACCACCGGTGCTGAACAAGGAAGAGACAATTGAAGAGACTTGGCATGACACGACGCCAGCCAATCCATGCCAATAATAACATCAAAATCAACCATATCTAGAATTAGAAGATCTACTAGTGTCTCATGACCCCTAAAAGATAAGGTACAAGCTGGATAAACTTGATCCACAATTATAATGTCTCCAATAGGAGTAGAAACACACAATGGATCGCGAAGACGCATATAATCTACATGAAAGCCCAAAGCAAAATAAGGAGATACATATGAATATGTAGACCCCGGATCCACCAACGAATATGCATCTCGACCACAAACAGATAAGATACCTGTAACAACAGCTGGGGATGCCTAGGCATCCTGCCTGGCCGGTAGTGGATATAGTTGTCTCTGCAGCTGAGTTGAGCCGCTACCCTGACGACCACTTCTAGAGGGACCACGCCCACGACCTCTACCGGGTGGTGGTGCACCTCTAGCTGGCTGAGACCATGGAGGGGCACCCTGAGGCTGCGGCTGCATAAGCACTGGAAGACAAGGGAAAGGGCGGCTACTAGCCTGTTGATGGAGATAAGGGCAATCCTTCTTATGATGCCCTAGATCCTGACAGATAAAGCACCCTGGAGAAAATCTACGCTGATCAAACTGAGATTGATCTCGCGGGCGAAACCCAAACTGACCCTGAGAAGAAATAGGCGCGTTTTGAGAACCACGCGCTGGAAACTGAGCTGGTCTGACAGGAGGCCTACTCTGCTGTTGATAACTCCTACCTCCATACGAGGTACTAGGATGCCCTTGACCACGAGATCTCTTACTCTCCCGCTCTAACTCCTCCATCTCCAATCTATAATAGGCCTTATACCTCCTGGCAATATCAACAGCGACATCAAATAGAGTACCAGCCTCAATCTCACGAGCCATCTGGGATCGCAAATAAGGAGAAAGCCCATCAATAAAACGTCTGACCCTCTCAGAGGGCTCCTGCAAGAGATCTGGAGCATAGCTGGACATCTCTGAAAACAAAAGCTTGTACTCCGTGACTGACAGGTTACCCTGTCCAATTCTCTCAAACTGTCTCCTCTTCTCATCTTGCTGACTGCGAGGGAAAAACTTCTCCATGAATCGATGGGAGAACTCACTCCAGGTCAGCTTAGGTAAGCCCTGCCTAGCTGATCGGAGTGCAGTCCACCAAGCTAAAGTCGGACCCTCAAGCTGGAAGGCAGTATAATCAGCTCCATACTGCTCAAGATATCCAAGGGCCTCTAAGATACGCTAACATTGATCAAGAAACTCACGAGGCTTAAGCTTATCTGATTTCTTACCAGAGAACTTTGGAGGACTAAGTCGGGTAAAATAATGCAACCTTGGCGGATCATCAACCTGACCTGCTACCTGGACTGGCTGACCAGCCTGAGCAACCGGAGGTACAACACCCGCTACCTCTGGAACATAACCACCTGGAACATGAACTGCTGGGGGTGCGGGCACCCGACCATCTACCCTAAACCTATCGGGCGAACCCTATTGACTAAATCGATATAAGTTCTGAAGAATTACCTTGAAATGAAAATAAACCAAATTTTAACACCATAAGATAACTCTCAAGGATAGACAAACATACAAGCAGTCTGAATAATACAACTAACTACCCAGAATACACAGTTTTAAAGGTTTCCAGATCAGACATCTAAGAAAGCCAAAAGATATACACATCTCCCGAAGGGAGCAAAAGTAAGGAAAACTGTAATATCTGAAGTTGGTGGCCGCAATGAATAGGATGGCTCACCGTAGACAGCTGAGAACATACTACTCCTCAATCACGACGCGGCTGGTTGGGTCCTGGAGCAGAATCTGCAGAACGAAAAGAAAACAAAAGAACAGATAGGGGTGAGTCATAAGGACTCAATAAGTGGGGCAGACTAGCCCCCTCAAAGAATAGGATAGCTAGCCAGGGAGAAGAAGCAGATAAACCAAATTCCTCTTATTTAAATTATAAAAAAAATAGAGCCAGATAATAACCAGAAACACGTATGAAACCATAAACGCAACCAGGAATACGAGCCAGAAACATATCAACAAATAAGCAATGCACATATAAGTAGAACAGTAGTCATGTACAGAAAATCTACACAATAGTATGAAATGAAATGGAATGAGATGAAATAAAATGGAATGAAATGAAATGAGATGCAAATGGTCACATGTGCCAAATGAATGGAGCGGAATCCTCCTGCTCCGAGGGCGGAATCCTCCTGCTCCGAGTATTATGCGATGGAGCGGAATCCTCCTGCACCGAGGGCAGAATCCTTCTACCCTCAATATGAAGCAATGGAGCGGAATCCTCCTGCTCTGAGGGCGGAATCCTCCTACCCTCAATATGATGCGATGGAGCGGAATCCTCCTGCTCCGAGGGCGGAATCCTCCTACCCTCAATATGATGCAATGATAACCCTTCACCGGTGCGGGATTCTCATCGAATGGCGGGAAGTATATGTCAACTCACAGTCAGAGTACAATGCTCAGATCCTCAATGCAATACCAAATAACAGGATATAATATATAATATAGAATGTAAATCCAAAGCTAAGGCATAATGAGTACGCTTATCGGCAGCTACATACGTAAGGAACACGTGGTAGAAAATCCACGAGGCCATGTGCCTCCAAAGAAATGGATATAAACACTTACCGTATTCCAAAGCTAGCCCTGCTACTCAACAACTGCTTTTTCCTTTGGATTAAATGCCAAACGATCTCGCTCTATTCAATAAGCAGAAAAATTATATCAAATAAGCTAAAAGCTTCATTCCTTATGTCTTAGGACAATCCAGTTAGGAACCTGATACCCTATTCACATACGCAATACGCAGGTCAGGCCTATGTATAGGGTTCAAAGTCCCATAACCAAACCCTAAATAAATTACATTTATATGTTGCCCATAACTCACTGAATAAAAATATATAATCATTTCCATCATCGGGGTCCAATATGACCCTTTAAACTATCAATTTAAATCAATAGGGCGATGTCTAATATCCCTATTTTTACCGTAAAAATATATTCAAACACACGTAATAAGCTAAGATAATGAGTTAATATCATTACCTTGAGATTTGGGATAGAAATTCCACTATTTTTCCACCTCTTTTTCCCTTTTTTCCTCTTTCTTTTCTAGTCTTTGTAGTATGTTTCTGCTCTCTGTATCGCATGTAGCTGATAGCTAAGGGAATCCCTTAGCTATCCGAATTTCTATAATTTGTTTTAATAAATTTGCTACGACAATTAAAATTAAAATGGAACCCTAGAGAAGTCGAAATGATCCCAAATTTTTCAAGTAAGTTGTACAAAATATATGTAACATACTCGCCAAGACGGATCTCATCGAACTCCCGAAACTCAAGATGCGAATTTAAAGGAAAAAGGTCAAATTATTTAACTTTCGGCATTTTAGCGGAAACTAGCCGAACAACATCGAAATTCACTTTCAAAAAATTACAAAAGTCACAAATAATCATACGAACCTAACAGTGCTTTCGGATTTCGAATCGGAGCTCATTCGCCAAAACCGAGCTCAAAATCTCTTTATAATATTTATTGACAATAAAAACTGAAACCTTCTTCCGTTGCCTACCAAACGAGGTCTGATTTAGCTCAAATTTTACAGACCGGTCCTAATGGACCTTACGAATATTTTAAATTTATCGGCACGCCAATCGGAGTCCTAACTTCCGAAATGACTGACCGAGGTCGTTTCATATATGCAAAGCAATTATACAGAATCAATACCAGTACAATAAAGCAAAAGTGTGAATATATTTTGCCATTTGAACGAACTAACGAGTAACCGTACAGTGTATTCTAGAAAGATATATAATGAAATACCCATATTGAACAAATTTTACTATACGGTAAAGAATAATTGATATTGAACACCATACCATTTGATAGCCAACACAATAAATCCAGTATACCAACAGGGTATACCACACACTACAAATGTATACAACTATGCTATTATGCATAATAAAAAAAGTATACATAATAAAACATTATAGGGATACAAAAAATAGGGAGATGAACATCATAAAGTACCATAGGCTCATTCGCACCAACAGTAACTATTTCCAGGCAGTTTGCAATCAGTGGAGAACTAGAGGATTCAGGACAGTTAGCACGTTTACGTTGGTAAACGTGCTTCAAGCTCAATTTTGAACTAGGGTTTATCATTTTTAGTAGAAAGGGTTAAAATCAATTAAAGCAGGGTTTTAATCATGGATTTGGGGAATGTAATCAAATGGGGAAATGGGGAAACGGGTCAAATTTGGTCGAAATAGAGGAAATGGAATGTAATCAAATGGGGAAATGGGGGAGAGGATCGATTTTAGAGAAAAACTGAATTGTTTGGAGGGTGTAAGTATCAAATAGAAAGACGTTTTTTTTAGTTGTATACCATGAGCGTATATCATATAAAATGCATTATTATATTTTTAGTTCAAGTAATATACTTTTTGTGCTAAGTATACATGTATGGTATACTGCTGTATTGAAAGGAAAAATAAGTTTATTGTAAACATTCAAGGCTGGTATACCATTTGTGTGACATCTTCAAGTTGTATACTATTGGGGTATACCGTATACTGCAAAGGTATACCATTCGGCATATACCTAATATCATAAAGTTGTGTACTCTGGGAAGATATACATTAGAAACATGCATAGTAGATTGACATTTCAATAAAGATACACGATGACATCATAGATCTTCTATAACTACTCTATGAACAGTATACATAACAATAAATATACAAGATAATAAAAACTACACATGTAACATAAACAGGCTACTCAACTCAGACAAACATGATAGAACACAACAAACCATAAAATATTTCACATAAAATAGAAAATACCACTTAAATTGACCAGTTTACACAAGATTTCAAATTTCTGGAGAAGTATAATAGTCAGCAGGGTCCATTTTATGATCTGCAAGAAGACCATGAAGCATTTTGTTCATCTGACGAACATCCTTCTTGTACTGTTGAAGGAATTCCTCAAAACTATCCTTAAAAGTTGCAAGTTCATCTCTTAATTGCTCCACCGCCATCTTTGTTGTTGGTGCAGTAGAAGATCCTGCAGTAATTGGTCTACGAGCCATTTCTCTCTGTGTGCGTGTGTTTGGATAATTTTTTTTACAAGATGAAAGAAACTGTGCTTATATTAGATTTTGAAGAATAAAACAGCAATAATAACCCTGTTTTATAGCTGAGGTTTCACACATAAACTGCGACACATTACATACCTTAAATAAAGGAAACTGCACATGTGAACCTTTACACGTTTACATTTAACAAAAACTACTTACTACGTGCAGTTAAACTGATAAATGCACATAAAAAAGTGCTGAAATAGAATAATTTATTTTACTTAAATAATTTACTTTTGGCAAACAGATTTTTTTTATGAAGTTACTTTTTTGAATTTTTTTAAGCGAGTCAAAAAGTTCGAGACAGTTATTAGACCAAAGTATAATATAGTAAGATGGTAAAATGCCCAATCCTCTACTAGTATTAAGTGTGCAATCGGCCAAAAAATACAACAGTGCATAAAAAAACTGCACTTATTCAAACAATAATAACAACATTATACTAGAAGGGTATATAACAAAACCGTGGTTTCCTTTTACCATATACACAAATATATTGTAACATATTATATACAATTCTTTTATACCATATACTAGTAAGGTATACAATAGAACCATAGTTTTCTCTCAATACAAAAGTCTACTGTCACAACTAAAACTTGTATACCTTTGAAGCAAAACTGGGAATATATTTTCAGAAGTATACCTTTCTGGTATTCAGTGTACTCTGATGTTATACTGCTTTAATTAAGGTACAGTCTATTCTGTATAATAGAATGATATACAATGAAATACCCATATTGAACAAAGCTTACTACACGATAAAGAACAATTGATATTGAACACCATACCATTTGATAGCCAACAAAATAAATCCAGCATAGAAACAGGGTATACCACACACTACCAAGCTATAGTACGAGTACTTATGCACAAATTGCACTAATAGTAAAAGCATCAGCTATTTCAGACACGCAGTAAAATAAAGAAAGCAACATAATTTGTTGGTATATGAAGACTCTATAGGGATATTTTTGCATGTCTTGCGGCTATACCTTTTCTGGCCGCACTGTCCACAGTGATTTTTATTTCTAGTAGCAGGTTTTTCCCATGAAGATTTGAATTTTGTTTTTGTTGGCCTTCCTCGTTTGGATCTTCCCCTTGGCAGTAGAACTATCTATGCTAGCACTTCCTGGGAATCTGCCATGTAGCTTCACCCGGGATAGGAAAAACTGGTATCTCATATGTTTTACGAAAGTTCTTTGTTGTGTAGAACTCAGAGCAATATTTATAAGGAGATACCTGAACTCTATCCAGAACAGCCAGCACATGTGAACATGGAATGTCCTCCATTTGAAACCTCCCACAAGTGCATGTTCTTTCAGGCATGGATACGATATGTTTCTGTCCAGCACCAATTACTTCATGCTGGAAATCTCTTGAAGGTATCACCTGAATTACAAGAACTTAAATTGGCGGCTGCACATAAATTTATAAATATATGATAGAACAATAGTCTATCTTACTGTCATGCTTTGTGACGCGATAGTGCTGGCTGTCAATAACTCTTCATACTTGTCAGTCAACTCTCTAAATGTGCCCATTGCTTCTTCACCATTATTATTGTTCCATTCTTGTACGATATGCATCATAGAGTCTAGAAAGTGAACAACTGGGAGACCTTTTGAATGTCTTGCTTTTGAATTGACCGACTCAGTAATATTTGAAGTCATGTTGAAGGTTCTATTTGTAGTGCAATATGCGCGGGACCATTTCTGGTATCCAAGAGCTGCCAAATATTGTTTTACTCTATAATCAACTCCTCCTATATTGTCTATTTTCTTGGTGAACTCGGGAATAGTGTATGCTCTCGCTGATGCAAAGTATACTTTTGAAATTTGCGTTGTACCCTTCTTGAACTTGGTCTTTATGTTATTCCACAAATGGGACATGCAAAAGCAATGTGGAACCGTAGGATAAACTATAGGCACTGCCCTTATTATGCTATCATGTCTATCTGATACTATACACATCCCCTCTCGTTCCCCAAAAGCTTCTCTGAAACATGAAAAAAACCATTCCCATGAAGCATCATTTTTCGAATCGACCACTGCATATGCAAGTGATAGAATATGTCCTGTACAAAGAATTTTATATGTTTAGGAAGAAATCAGTTTGTCATTTACATATGGTGTGCAGCAAATAGTTTACCTTTCTTATTGCTCTATCGATAATAATACATTATAAATCAATAAACATTAGTAATCAATAATTCTGACCTGCTGCATCTTGTGTGCAAGCAATGATATATGTGCCATTGTATGCTGAATTTGGATGGCTTCCATCAACCACTACTGTCGGCCTGCAATATACCTACCCTTTAATCGATGCATTAAGTGCAACAAATGCATACATGAAACGTCCTTCTCCTGTGGTTTGTGTTTTACCACCGACCCTGACTTTGTATGCTACAACATATATAGATAGCTTGGTAATTTCTGATATGCTTCCCTTGGCTTTCCTCTTAATATTTCTAATGCCTTTTCTTTCGACCTCCAAGCTTTTATGTAATTCAATTCCACACTAAAATCTTTCTTCATATCTCTCTTTATATCTACTGGCATGTATACCATTTTAGGATAAGCTAACTTGTCTTTTATCAACCCACCAACTATAACAGAGGTGGCTTGTCTCTGTTCGCCAAATCTTTTGTCAATTCCACAACTGTGCTCAACATACAAACTTATTACTCTGAAAAGTTTTGTTTGTCCAATGCTGTAAGCCTTAAGATTCTAATGGCACTGGTCATCCACACAACCAAGGCAATACCTGATTTCAAAATAAGATTTGAATGTTATTTCAACTATGCCAAAGCTGCAATAAATTAATCACTGTATACGCCCCTATAGTATAGTGAATTCAGAAGTATACAACTATGCTATATTTCTTAAATTAGTCTAACGCAGACCAAAACATGCATTGTATACAACTACAGTATGCTGAATTTATGTATTTTAAAACAGCAGTGAAATAAGCACTGTATACCCCGTAGATTATACTGAAAACAGGTGTCAAATAATCACTGTATACCCCTAGAGTATATTGAATACATCAATATACCTCTATAGTATACACTGCTCGAATAGGTTGGAATGTATCAAAACAACGCCACATATGCACTGTATACCTCCTACAGTATATTTCATTCAGCAGTATACCCCTATGGTATACTGTTAAAATTTAAGTTGATATATACAAACGCAGTTGACAAATAAGCATTGTATACTTCTTAAATTAGTCTAAAGCAGACCCAAACATGCATTATATACAACTATAGTATAATGAATTTATATATTTTAAAACAACAGTGAAATAAGCACTGTACACCCCGTAGAGTATACTGAAAATAGGTGTCAAATAATCACTGTGTACCCCCCTAAAGTATATTGACTAACCTCTATGGTATACACTGCTCGACTAGGTTGGAATGTACCAAAACAGCACCACATATGCACTATATACCTCCTACAGTATATTTTATTCAGCAGTATACCCATATGGTATAATGTTAAAATTTAAGTTGATATATACAAACGCAGTTGTCAAATAAGCACTGTATACCCCTCTACAGTATATTACTTTCAGCTGTATACCCCTATGGTATACTGTTAAAATTTATGTTGATCTATACAATAGCAGTGGCCAAATAAGCACTGTATATCCCATAGAGTATACTGATGACATCAGTATACCTCTATGGTATACACTGCTCAAATTAACAATTTAGATATAAATCCTACAACAAAAACACAAGATTTACTTACCTTTTTTAGCATGATTTATGAACATTAAATTGAAATTTCTTATGAATTGCATAACGCTTTACAACTGTGCTCAATATTTCCTTTTCCACGAAAATTTGTCCTATTGCAATCGTCTGATGAAAAGGATTGTAAATTATTTCGTCTTCACTAATAACAGTGCTTATTACTGTCGCATCCTCACAAGACTGTATACCGTCAGCAACTTCTTCAGTATACTGTTGCATTGGTATTACATTTGCTGATGCAGTAGCAACATTAGTAGTTGAACTAGTCGCAATCAAATCGTTAACATCGAACGACACGCAAAGAGGATAATCAGTTATATCCGATTTCTTTTTCTTCAATCCAAAATACACAGCAACTCCCATATCATTGTATACTGTGATAGGCGGAATACCTTCCTTCACGGAATACTTGATATCAAGCAATCCGTTAGCAACAGTTAGGAGAGGAAGTTGTCGGATTGTGTTATGAAATTCCAAAAAAATTTGATGACTATCTGATCGATAATGCTTCAACATGAAAATTTTGATATATATGATTTTCAGTCCAATTTCCGCTATGTTGAACTAAACTGTAGCAATATTCATCATCTATTGGCAAACGATATGCTGCATAATGCAAAATTTATCTAAATTTCAGAAAAACACGATTTTGAATTCGTGATTTAGGACGATTAAAAGGAAAATCTGATGAAAAAAATTTGAAATCATGAAAACATTGCAACAATTTGAGCAGTTGATTTTGAAAAAATCGTGTGAAAAGCAGAGAAAAAAATTTAAGGAGGGAACCTGTGAAACATAGAGAAAATAGCGGGTAACAGGCGAAGCAGGGGCGGACCCACTTGGGTGCAAGTGGGTTCACATGACCCCGCTTCGTAGAAAAATAATACTTTATATATATATATATTTGGACTGCCTTTGAAAAACATACATACAAAATCAAATTTTGAACCCACTTGATTCAAACAGTGCGCGCAGCAAAGTGGTAAAGTGCCCTGAATTTTTCCAAGAGGTACTGAGTTCGAAACTCCACAGGCACATACAATTCACTTTTCTATTTTTAATTAGCATAACTTTCTAACTCCCCCAGGTCCCAAACTCACGTCAACATAAATAGTTGAGTTGACTCTTTCTTTTAATTTTTCTTTAATTAATTAGTAGAATCTAAATTAGAAAAAAGAACTATCAATCCCCAAAAACCATTTTGTCTCTTTCTAACTTTTTGTCTTTCCCCATTCTTGCCTCTTCTTTTATTCCAGCCTCTTCTTTTTTTCTTTCACTTTAAAAATTGAACATAAATTACCACCACAATCTGCCAGTGATCTAAATTTTCATTACCCATTTTTGCTTCTCTATGATCATCGGCTTTCTCGCTATTAACAGGTTTGTTTTTGCTCAATTACCCTTTGCATATAAAATATTAGTACAACTCTGTGTGATTTTTTCAATTTAAGAAAATCGCTTCCACTTAAAATAGATGGTAATTATAATTGATCTTGGGTATTTCATAGTAAATTTTGTTTCAAGTTTGAGATTAGTACCATCATTAGTAAATATTTTTAAGATTTTATAATATTGTCTCCTTGACAAATACATTATACATTCCAGTGAGAAATTGATTATCATTCTTAAGAATTAACTTGTCTTTTGCTAACTAGAATTTTAATTTGGCAATACAGTTTCAAAGCTCAATGAAGAGGTTTTTCCAACCTGTATCTTCCAAGTTGCCACAATCAAGTTCATCCGCTCAAAATGCTCTCCGGGTGAACGAAAATTCGAATCAATCAGAAGAAAATATTTATTCTGCTAAAAAACAAAGGCAAGATGTAGACTTAGATTCTTTAAAGGCTGACCCCAAGGAAAGAATACCTATAAATGACTATCATCCAAATGATTGTGATAAGATTAGAAGAGCATACCTCCAAAAAGGTCCTTATCAACCTCGAAAGCATAACTTTTCTCAGACTGATTTTTCTGGATTCGTGCATCGTTTTAATACTATGTGGTTTGATTGATATCACGATTGGTTGGAGTACAGTGTGATAGAAGATGCAGCTTATTGTTTGTGTTGTTATTTATTTCAAGATGAAAGCAATCATCAAGGTGGAGGTGAAGCATTTCCTAGCATAGGGTTTAAGAGTTGGAACAAAAAGGACAGACTAAAAGTGCATGTTGGAGGGCAAAATAGTATCCACAACCAGGCAAAAAAAAAGTGTGAAGATCTAATGCGACAGGAACAGTCAATTCAAACTGCATTTGTTAAGCACTCCAGTCAGACTAAGCTTGAGTATCGAATTCGCTTAAATGCTTCAGTTAATGTGGTGAGGCTCCTTTTGACTCAAGGATTTGCATTTCGCGGACATCGTGAAGATGAATCATCATTAAATAAAGGTAACTTTCTTGAAATCCTTTCATGGTATGCCAAGCGATGTGATAAAATCCGTGATTATGTGTAGGAAAATGCTCCAAAAAATGATCAGATGACTTCTCATAAAATTCAAAAAGATATTGTCAAGGCTTGTAAGATTGAAACAATTAAAGCTATTAAAGAAGATCTAAATGGTGACTATTTTGCATTGCTAGTCGATGAATCTTGTGATATCTCACGCAAGGAACAAATGGCAATAGTCGTGCGATATGTTAATAAATTAGGATCTGTGGTAGAACGATTTATTGGGATCGTTCATGTTCGTGATACTAGTGCTTTATGTTTAAAAGAGGCTATTGCTGATTACCTAGCTCAACAATCTCTGAGTTTATCTTATGTACGTGGACAATGCTATGACGGAGCAAGCAATATGCAAGGAGATATAAGTGGTGTTAAAACTTTGATTCAAAAAGAAAGTAGATCTGCTCATTCGGTTCATTGTTTTGCCCACCAACTTCAACTGACTCTAGTTGCGGTTTCTAAAAAGTGTCTTGAAGTAGGAAAGCTTGTAGTATTGATTTCTGAAGTCTTGAATGTAGTTGGGGGTTCTTTTAAGCGTATGGGCGATCTTCGAAAATCTCAAGCAGAAAAACTTCAAATAGCGTTAGATATGGGTGAACTTGAAACTGGTAAGGGCTTGAATCAAGAACTTGGCATTGCTAGAGTTGCGGACACTCGTTGGGGATCACATTACAAATCTTTTAAGAACTTCATTAGTATGTTGGACACTATTATTGATGTTCTTGATATTATTGTTGATGATGGTCGATCTTCAGAGGAAAGAGCAAAGGCAACAAGATATATTGAAAAAATTCAAACATTTGAGGTTGCTTTCATGTTACACTTAATGAAAGATGTCCTGGAGATAACAAATGAGCTTAATGCATCCTTACAAAATAAGGAGCAGGATATTGCAAATGCCGTTATACTTGTTGAAGCGGTGAAAAGACGGTTGCAATGGTTAAGGGATAATAAATGGGATTCATTTCTTAAAAAGGTGTCTGCATTTTGTGTCAACAATGATATTTCAATACCAAATTTTGATGAGCTCTATGTTAATTATGGAAGGTCTCGACGTAAAGTGCCAGGTAAAGTTCCTGATATTTCTATTTTATATCATTATCGCTTTGATGCATTTTGTAAGATTATTGACTGGCAACTTCAAGAACACAATGACCGTTTCAATGAGGTGGCAACAGATTTTCTTATTGGAGTGGGTTGTTTGAATCCAATTGACTCATTTTTCAGTTTTGACATCAAGAAGATACTAAGAATGGCTAAACTATATCCTGATGATTTTGATGAAAATATCATGGATAGTCTGAAAAATCAGTTGGAGACTTATATTGTTGATGTCCGTGATATTGATAAAAGGTTCTGTAATCTAAAGGGACTAGGTGGTCTTTCTGAAATGTTAGTTAAGACAAAGAAGCATTTAACTTATCCGTTGATATTTTGCCTTGTGAAATTTGCTTTGCTCCTACCTGTTGCCACTGCAACAGTTGAAAGAGCATTTTCGGCAATGAAGTTGATCAAGAGTGAATTGTGAAACCGAATGGATGATGATTTCTTGACTGGTTGTATGGTGCCTTATGTAGAGAGAAAAATATTCAATAGTATTTCTGATGAGAGTATTATGAATATGTTTCAAACAATGACAACTCGTAGAATGCAGTTGTAACAATGTATGTCTGTAGTTTCTTGATTTAATAGCTTCTTTTTGTTGACTTCTTCATGTATTTATTTCTTTATATGTTGAACCCACTTGATAAAAATCCTAGGTCCGCCACTGAGGGGAAGAAGAGAGAGTTTTATGGAATGGGCATAGAATGTAAATAAAATAATGGATAAAAATGTAATGGGTATTTTTGATGTAAATATTTAGGGTTCTTTGGGTATTTTTGTAAATGCCCCTATGTTTTTATGCCTAACTATCATGGAGTGTACTTCTTATACTTATTTATTGATATGATTTTATATAAGTGTGCGTGCGCGTCTGTATAAGAAGTACACTCAATGACAACTATGTATTACATGAGTACACCAGAGGGATATACTCAAATTCCATTGAGCGAACTTGACCAAGTAGGTATGGAAAGTCAGATAAATATGCATGGGTTCGTGCAATTACCGTGTATATATTGGGTATGAAAAACTGGATAGATTATACTTGGTTTCCTACCATTATTAGATACATTCATGGAATGTTAGAGAGAGATTATGTATGAGTTCCTATCATCACAAATATATTTGAAATCATACTAAGGTTGAATATTTATTACTCCATCCGTCCCAACATAAGTGTCTATCTTTTTTTTTGTCTGTCCCAAAAAGAGTGTCTCTTTTCATATTTGATAACTCTTTAATTCCAATATTTATTTAGACCATAAGATTAAAAGGCACTTGTCTACATTACACACCTCTTTAATTTTAAACCACATAATTTAATTTCTTGATCTCTATATCTAGTAAGACATTTAAAATGGGACGGAGGGAGTATAACTTATTTGGTTTTATTGAAAATACATGAGTCGAAAATTGTTCGAAAATATAATACTTTAAAAATATTGATTTGAAATTACTATTTAAAGAAGGTGATTCGCTTGTTAAACTACTTCCTAATAATATACTAGATATATGTCTCATGATTTGCTTCCTGTTTATTTTAGAGGCTAACCAACCTACACAGTCTTTAAATCTCACCCTGGAAGGTTGCTTAAAGATATCTTCTTTTTCCAAAGGGTTAGTCGCTGTAAGAACTTCTAAGTCAAAAAAGTTAGCGTCTTGAAAGGCCTTGTCTTGAATTCACTCTCCTGAACAAACTCAACTTGCCTGCCCTCAGTCGAAAGGATATCTTTGTCGGTACCCTTCTCACCATTACTATAGTCCTCAAGGTCAACTACCTCTATCACCTTTGAAGACTCACTCGAGGACTTGAGAAATCAGCAACCGATCCCTTCAGACTCCTAACCAAGGACTGTTTCTTTCTAGGGGGATTGGAATTAGGTACCATTACTTCTTCTCTTTTTCTTTTGAATTCTCAATATTGGTCTGAGCCTGGCTGAAAGTTGCATGCCGGATGGATACGCAGATACCAAGAACAACAGAACCACCACCAGCACGAGGTTGTTTTATGCCCCCACCTTGGGAGGTCTAAACACAAGAACGTAAAAAACAAGTAAAGGGGTAGTGAGAAAACGAAAATTAGAAAGGGACAAATGTAGCAGTAGAGGAAAAAATCTTATTGTGCTTCTTACTAGTAATTGCATTATGTATCATCAGTTTATCTAACTTGTAATTTTTCTAAAAGAACTAAGCAAAAGAATTTTATATATATATATATATATATATCCCAAACCTATTTTATCAAATTAATGTAAAGTCGAGTAAACCAGTCAAAAGAAGATTTTAAGATAACTAAAATATATTTATTAGTTTTTCATTTGATTAAGAAAGCTCTATAAAAATATTTAAATCAATTCTCACTTCTGCGAAAAAATTATGAATCCTTGAAATACAATCATATCAGAAGTGAACTTCGTATAGTGGTGGTTTGCTAAAATCAACTAGTACTCTTATGTTTAAAGAATATCAAATAATGCCACCAAAACCACTAAGAATCATGGTTGTATGAATCATGGTAGTATGAATAAGATTCATACACCCATAATTAAAGGTTTCAGATTCAAGCTATGAGATGGAGAATCTCACTACTAGTGAATATTTTTCCACTAATTGATCTTACGATGCAAGAATACAATTAATCGGGGTGCGTATCGATTAGATATATTAATGAGAATAAAAATTAATCGAGCATTTGTATAGAATAGGTATATTATCGAATATCAAATTATTTTCTTTGCTCTATCAGTTCACATTGTTCACCAGTTCAATAAAATATCTCCATGTGTTTACCAATCAAGACAAACACAAAGCATCACCAAAGATTAAAGATGAAATAACATTCCAAGGCATGTTAATACAAGATAAGAGTTTATTTTATTAGATTTTTCCTAATAGGCAAAGGGAAATAGAAATACACAAGAATACCATCAAATTCTTTTGTGTTGTCCACAACCACGAAAAATTGGACAACTAAAGGCTAACAACAACTGACTTAACAACAATGACACAACAAATGATCATATGAAAGACTCATACTGGAAACAAACAAACTTGACGGACCATTCGAAACAAGAAAACAACATAAGACTCGATAACTAGTAATCTCTCCTCCTACCACGAAACAATTACTTAGTACCAGAACACTCCCATTCCTCTAGCCCAGGTAAAATATTCAAATCAAAATTGAGATGAGGTTTATGCAGAAGTATATGGAACACTTCTAGACGTACTAGGCATGAGCTCTTGAATACGAACTACCATTTTCTTCCATTTGTCTAACTGCATCTTGCATTCAACCAACCGGACCAATCTATTTTTATCAGGTGGTATTTCTAAGCCAGGATGAATGATCTTATACCTACATGTTCGTCTTTTTTCCAACTCGTTTAATGCTATTATTTCATCACGAAGATCATCAAATTCCTTAAAGACATTTAACAATTTGTCCACATTATCAGAATCGGTTTCATCATCATCATCAGATTCATCTTGTTTCCATTAAAGAAACTTATCAATTATTTCTTCAATGTTAGTGGAACCATAAGTATATGATTTTCCACTCGGTGAAAAGAGCACAACACCAATATATGCTCTCGTCAAAGTTGAAAGTTCATCTGCTTTTTTAAACAAACTTGCTTTCCTTTTTGAGAAGAATACATAACGTGCTTCTTTTTACTTGATCAACTTCATTTCAATTTTTTGCCTACCCTTACTCCTCTTTCCCTCCATTGCAAAAGTAACAAAGCAAGAAAGAAAATATTTTGGCAGAATAAGCTTGAGTAATTTCGTGAGGTATGTCCTAGGTAATTTATAGTTTATAGTTGGTGTATAGACCTGTTTGTCACGTATATTGTCACGTTTTATTAATAATTTCAAATTTTTTTTATTCTAATGGGATTTTGAAAATTCAAATATTAATTGTACTCCCATTTATTCATTGCGACGGTAAAATAACAAGTAAAGTTGACTTGAATATACATCAATGAAAATTACTAATGATAATTATTTATTTATTTAAATGTTAATGATATACTTGCTATTTTTTTAATTAATGATATACTTACTATGAATAAAGAGGAAGCATGTTAGAAATTACTACTTCTTTAGTTTTTAATGTTACTTTAGAAGTTCATATTCTACATAAGTTATGTGGGCAATCCTATGGCTACTCGTGCTAAATTAACACGATGCATATATTGTATCATACATAGATTTGTGCCCGCTGTCAACCAATCTCTATGATCTTTCACTTTATTCCAAAAAACTTGTAGTACGTCTTTTTGTATAATAGTTTTTGAAAATATACATATGCTATTTTATAGATCCATTCAAGATATACATATTGACCCGGATGGCCTACGGGCGTCGACTACCTCGCCTAGACCCGTCGGACACATCCTATATACTTAACTAATGAAAAATGATATTAAATCAACTCAAATACTATAAATTTGACTTGAAACAATATGAAATAGACTTAATTAACAAGACGAAATAGGATAAACTTAAACATCACAAGATAAGCTCCCCCCCCCCCTCTCTCTCTCTCTCTCTCACTCACTCACTCTCTCACACACACACATGTGTATATATATAAAAGATGGACATATATAGAAGTTGTCTGAAACGAACACAGCCAACTACCCATATGCATAGGTCTAGAGGTTTCCAGATCAGACATCTATGAAGTCAAAAGAATATGCACATCTTCTGAAGGGAGCAAAATGAAGTCTAATAAAAGTTAGCTACAGCTGGTGGCCTCAACGAACAAGCTTGCTCACCACAGAAAGCTGAAATCGTCTCGCTCCTCACTCATGCTTCTGACTGGATCATGGAGCAGAATCTGCCGAAATGAAAAGACAACACAAGAAACAGATAAGGAGTGCGTCATAAGGACTCAGTAGGTGAGGAATAATTAGCGACATTGAAGAATAGATACGCTAGCCAATGGAAATAGCAGCCATAACAATCAATCAGATAAGTCAATCATATATCATTCATGTAAAAAAATTCATACAACTCACAAAACACATATTAAATTAAATGAATGTATCAATATGCAATGGGGTTACATGTGCTCGAAACCTATCTCCGGTGCGGAACTCTCATCGACTACCAAGAGATTTATGCAATAATTACCTCTTCATCGGCTCGTGACTCTTGTCAACTATCGTGAAGTGCATATCCAACTCATAACTGGAGTACAATACTGCTATGATCAGTGCAATACCAAACAAGTCAAGCTAACATGATATACAATAGATAACCCGAAGCTAAGGCATAGAAAGTGTCCTGCCCTCTTTTTCACAAAAACAAAAAAAATAATTAAATGAATATATTTAAAAGGCAACGACTGGTGTCTTCAAAGTACAAATTATTATAGAGAACTCGCAGTTGCCATTTCACAAGTTAAAGGTGTTGGAAGTCACCAAAAGGTACCTTGAGAACACCTTTGACTCGTCTAATGGTCTGCGTCAGAGATTCGAGTAAGGTTCTCAGTTGACTCTCGAGAAGGTATTAGGCACCTTTGAGTCATGTGCAGAGCACAGTTGCTTTATTGTCGCGAATTAATTTAAGAAATATGTGGTTGTTATATATTTTCCGTTTGTTAAAGTCACGCTTTGATTAAATAATAAAATACTTCATCGAACTTTGTTGAATTATCTTACCTTCGAAGTGAATGTTTATATTAATTAAAAAAATAAACTTAAACTAATTTAATTAAATATGGATCATTTTAAAGCAAGACGTGGTTGTTTGTAAAAACGATTGTTTCATCAAAGAAAGGAGGCTGTTTATCAAATAAAATAGACGGACAGTTTGTTGCTCACATCGTTAAAGCATTTGCAAGGTTAGCCTGTTGAATCAGTCAGCTTTCATCTTTATCCCTTTTTTTGCAAAAAATTGAAGTGTTGAAGTTTATGAATTAGAACCCATTTCTTTCAACTTTGATTTTACAAAAATGTTCCATATCAGCCTACTCTATTTCAGCTCTGTCCCAGTTTGCAAATAATTGTACTACATGGCCATTTCTTAAATATAATCCAGATTTTATATTTTTACTGCAAAACCAGGTTTAATCTTGCAAAAGTTGGAAAACGTTAAACTTCCGTCACTTATTATTACACATATACAGTGCTATGGTCGTCAAAGTAACAACACCAAGTTCCCTTGCTTTAGGAAAATAGAAAACGAAAAATAACTCTTAAAGAATCTAACACGTTTGATGCAAAGTTTTACTTTTAAACATGCTATTTTGTATTATTTCATAGCGAAGATACTTAAAATAAATACAATGTTCGTTATGTTTACCTATGATACGAGACCTTAAAGCTCAGCAATGACGATTCAAATAAACCAAAATAAACTATTCGGATAGCTCTTGAAGAACCTCTATTGAACCTTTGAACGACAAGATTTATGCTCCAAAAGACCTTTGATGTAAAGGTTTTTGGTTCTAAATCTTTCTACCTTACTTATTTTTTTTCTCTTTTCTCTAAAGTATTTGCTCTCATTCCATGTGTGTACAGAGTAGTTTTTAGATTTCATAAAATGTGTGAGGTCCCCCAATAAGAGTAAAAATTCTCTCTTAAATAGCCAAAGGGTTGAGTGGCTAAAAATACAAGATCATGTGTCCCACTTGAGTATATGTCAATTCACCTTTTTCTAGACATCATTTCAGCGACCCTATTTGTACCCTAAAAATTGAAAAAAGCAAGTTGTCGAAGGACAGGACAACCTCATTGGCTGGACTATTGACTATCGGACTTAATGGGTTGACGCTTAAACCCAAAACCACTGTAAACTCCAAAAATCAGATCTGAAATATAATCAGCCCCAAAACTAAACTTAAATAATTTAATGGGCCAAATCAAATTCCCAGTTTGACTAAGGCTCTAAAACACAAATAGGACATAAGTCCAAAACAACAAAAAATTCACTAAACTCTTACTTAAACAAAGCAAACCAAAACATCATCAAGCTTATGCAATTCAGACTGTATTAGTGGTGATGGCCATACAACAAATATTTTTCAAGCATTGATTCCAATCAACTTTGTGGAGCAAACAAATAATACGACAAACGATAGAAAACATATGAACAAAACATGGATAATGATCCACACACATGAACAAAAAACATATATTCTTAAAATAGATGCTGGACATAGAGCTTAAGTAATTTGATAATGTTTATTACCAAAACATGTAAGAGTGGGGAAATTTCACTCTAATGGCTCCCTATTTGTATCCCTAAAATAGGGAGTGAATAGTGTTTCCCCAAATTTGGGGACACACTATTCATCTCCCTATTTACTATTCATCAGTAAAATAATATTAGTTTTATTATTTAACCTTTTAATTTATCTCTTTATATATGCTTAATTATATTTATATAATATTTTTATATAATTAATTTATCATCTTAACATTGTCGTATTATTTTAAAATTTTAATATCGTGTATCTATTTTTTTATGTAAAATTAGTAGTTAATTTTAGTATGAGTTATAATTGTATAAAAAAGATATAACCATCACAAACAATGACAGGTACAAATATAAAATATTTAATGTTGCTAAAATTGAAAAGACGTTAAATAAAAACATATTAAAATTTTAAATACATAAAATTAGAAATACATTGAAATTGAAATTACATTAAACTAAAATACATTAAAACTGAAAATACAGCAAAATTGAAAATACATTAAACTTGAAATTACTTTGAATAACGTAATAATTTAGTAGTATTGAGTGAATGGGGCAAATGATTGTTGTGGTTGTGACTGTTGTGGTTGTTGACTTCTTTTATATATTATTCGTTCTTGGTCTTGCCGATAATATTCACGACGATTCGGATCCAAAACTGAATCAACATCTGTGGACATAATTTTATGCTCATGTTTCAATTCTTTTGGTCTTAATTTTTCTTTTTCAATGTAATTTGTTTCTTTTTGTCTCTCAGTTGCATTATTAATCGCCTCAACCATCCGAGTATTTTCTGATTGGACCATCTCCATATAACCTTCGTTGATTTCTCTCTTCATTTTTGCTTTCTTCACCCCCACATGGTCTTTGTGATGGAGTGGAATCACCTGGAAAATCCTCATCATTAGGAGCCTCAGACTCCGATGATATATTAGCATAGTCTTGCTTTTTTTTTTTCAACATTGCCATCGTTAAACTTCTCAAAATCCTTCATTAGAGCCCACACATGATCAAATTTAAATCCTTTGGGGGGTAGTTTGGATTTTGCATTTGTAAAGTTTTTGCTTGTGTGAGCTGCAATATTTTTATTTAAAAAAAAAAAGAAAAAACAATAAGTAAATATATACAAATATAAAGTATAAGTAACTAAAAAAATACATACTCACAATGTCTTGATCTGAAGCACCACTCGGACGCAAATTTTCCACTTGACGTACACATCCATTTAGTTTTTTTTACTGCCTTCTCAATAATTGCTAATCGATGTTGTAGCGATTTTTTGTTGGGAACCTCCCAAACAGCTTCCTTTGCACTATTGTATGCATGAAAGACTCGAGACCAAAATTGATCTCTGGATTGACAGATGCCCGTTATTGGATCTTGACAAATATCTAAATACTTTTGGCACAATAGAAGATCTTCATCAGTAGTGTATCCTGCAAATCGGTTGGACATTTTTCTCAAGTGATTAGAGGAAAAATGAAATATATTGTTGTAGAAAATAAATGTGCCAATTATGGTTATCGAAGGATATGTTGACACCTTAATATATAGAGATAAATGTAGATGAGAATAGGATAGGATTTATTTTGATTTTAGTCGTCGAGTGGATTTCGTCCTAATCTCAACCGTCCAACGGATTTCATCTGTATTCCTATCTTATCTTTACAAAAAAAAAAAAAAAAAATACCTACACACTGTTCATTGTGTAGACAACTCAGCAGACAAAATAATTTAGTGGATCCCACTAGGATAAGATTTATTTTGATATTAGCCATTGAGTAGATTTCGTCCTAATCTCAACCGTCCAACGGATTTCATCCGTATTCTATCTTATCTTTATAAAAAAAAAAGTTCACTCTATAAAAACAAACTATCATTAGGAAAACAACATTGCATTTGCAATTCATTTCTACATACATTACCAATTATTATTTGTCTTCTGAAAATGAATTTCTATATGGAAGGTTCATCTAATGATAATGATGAAAATTCCTCTTCATCATCTTCAGAAGAACGAGGACAAAGAGGAATTGGACCTCAGATGCAATTGTGCATGCAAGCATTTCAGATGAACAATTATGTGTTGAGTGTTTGCACGATCAAAATAATGATCGTATCAGAGTTGGATCTGTTCCAGGTCATATGGTAATCAACCGAGATCGTGAAGGAGCCAATAATAATTTATTTCGGGATTATTTTTCAGAAAATCCACTCTATAGTGATCGCCAGTTTCATCGTCGATATCAGATGTCCCGTAATTTGTTCCTCCGAATTGTTGATGCAGTTAAGGCTCATGATATGTACTTCGAACAACGCATCGACGCTGCGGGTAGCTTTGGATTATCTGCTCTACAAAAAATCACAGTCGTATTTAGAATGTTGGCATACGGTTTGCCAGCGGATGCCACTGACGAATATGTAAAAATTGGAGAGTCGACTGCAGTTGAAAGTATGAAGAGATTTTGCCGGGCTGTCGTAGAGGTTTTTGGCGAACACTATTTGAGATCACCAACAACTAATGATGTTGCAAGCTTCTGCACATCGGTGAACAATGTGGTTTTTCAGGAATGTTAGGCAGTCTAGACTGCATGTATTGGAAATGGAAAAATTGTCCAACAGCATGGGCTGGACAATATACAGGTCGTAGTGGAACCCTAACAATTATTCTTAAAGTTGTAGCCGATTATGACTTGTGGATATGGCATGCATATTTTGGTATGCCCGGATCCAATAATTATATTAATATTTTAGAGTCATCACATTTGTTTGCCAATCTTGCTGCAGGTATTGCTCCTCCCGCCCATTATGTTATTCAAGGAAAAGAATATGATAAGGACTATTATTTGGCTGACGGTATATATCCAAGATGGTCAACCCTTGTGCAAACTATTCGTGAGCCAAGTACGACAAGGAGGAAATATTTTGCGATGAAACAAGAATCATGCCGAAAAGACGTTGATCGTGCATTTGGAGTTTTGCAACAACGTTTTGCAATTGTTACATGACCGTCACGTTTTTGGAAAAAATAAGTGCTACATGATATAATGACTACATGTATTATACTGCACAACATGATAATCGAGAATGAGCGTGATTTTAATGGACCAATTCAAGATGCTTGTGAGTTCTACTTCCAGATGTAGAAATGGCAATAAATGAAACTCAATGCTTTCAAGAATGTTTAGGTCGATACGACAGAATTAGGAATAAAGATACCAATTTTGAACTTCGTAATGCATTAATAGATTATTTATGGGAGCATACTGGAGGTGGAAGTCAAAATTTTATGTATTATTTCGTATGAATTTTATCTTTATGTAATATGTATTTAATTATCTTGTATCACGATGATTTCACCTTTATTTGAATTATCCATTCATATATATAATCTTTTATATTTTCTTATAAATTATATTATTTAAAATTTTTATGGTACAAAATAATTTTGTATTGAATATAAATTATATGTGACAAATATGTAAAAAAAAAAAAGATTGAATTTGTTTAATAGAAATAAGAAAATAAAATTGTAATAAAAAATATTAATATAATATAGAAGAGAGAGAAGAATATAAAAAAGAATACTCTTTTTAGGGGAAAAAATGGGGACAATAGTTGGGGTAGTTTACCCTATTTTAGGGATTTCCCCATTTTAGGGAAAAAAATGGAAAAAACTATTGGAGATGCTCTAAAACAATGTCAACAGAGATGTGAACAAAGCAACAACAACAGTGATATTACTAACACTATTGTGGCATTAATACAATTTTAACAATCAAAACACATTGAACTGAATAACATTAACAAAGAAAGAGAAGAAACATGGATTTCTAAGCTAAAGCATTAGTAAAAAACAAAAAGGCACATCACCACTGCCTCCACACTGTTACTGCTGGTCGCTGCCTCAACGCAGCCCGACGTACCCTTGCCACTGTCATGTTCTGCTGCTGTGCTAACGTCATCTGCTACGTCATTGCTGCTCGGATTCTGCCATGGCAGTGTTGCATCAGTCCCACCACGCCATCATACGGCTAAATTTTCATCACCTCTTTTCCATTTTCCAATGGAAAACGACCTTAATAGGGTCATATTCTATTAGAAAAGGGAAGAAAGGGAGATGAAAAATTGGTAAAAGAAATGGTACAGGAGGGTGCGGCGGAAAAGTGGACAAAATTAGGGGTTTTGCCTCTGTTTTATCCTGATCTATGCCTATTGAAGCACTTTTTGACAAAACGGATGGTAGAAATGGGAAGAGGACGTTAAGACAATTCCGGAAAGGTGTATATTGATTATTTTCCGACCACAATCGGCGGCGGCGCAAAGGCGGTGTCTTCAGTGGAATTGCGGTAGTTCTCTTTCCCGATGGTGGATTGAAATTTTGGCATGGTGACCGTAAGTCCTAAGAGGTTTCTGTGGTGTAAGGCAAAATGAGGAAAAATGGCTTATATAGTCTAGGGTTTAGATTTTGTGGGCTTAGTAATGGATATGAGCTAGCAAGTCAGAGGAAGATGGGCTGCCATATCCTCTGTTTGTTGAAACAATGTGTAGCCCATGTATCATTTTTACATTAACACCAAATCAAACATTTACAAGCCTTTAATTAATAGTTGCACTAATTAATTAATTTAAGCAAATAATGACATTGACAAGATTACATGAAAATAAAGTAATTATCACAAGAAAACATGCTCACAAATAATTTTATTTTTAGTAATTTTTTCTAATATTTCTCCTAATTAAATAAACTAAATATCAAAAAATAAGACAAAAAACCTAAGAAAAATAGGGGAAAATCCAAGAGAAATCGATATGGCATTTTGTGCAATTTTTGAAATTGTGTGCCAAAATTAGATGATTATAGAAAGTACGCCTATCGGCAATTACACATATAAGAAACTCGTGGTGGAATATCCATAAGACCAAAGACCGCCAAGTAGATGAATATAGTCACTTACCTCAAGTCTTGGGTCAATACAACTACTGAACAATTGCTTTCCTTTCCAGAGCCTTTCAGAACTATCTCTATCTGAGCAAAATAAGTCCAACTGCACATATAAGTGCTCACAGAAGGAGGTTTTAACTATTAGACGAAGAATAGATGGAAATTATCAAAATACTCCTGGGCCGGACTTAGCTGAAAACTCATAAATTATACTTTTTCGGATTCCTCACAGAAACACGAGTCCAATTATAATATTAGTTTCCATAATTAAGTTCAATTAAATTAAATTTTCCAACTTCTTATGTTAAGGTTTTAACCCCAATTTCCTTCCCAATTCAGTTTCAAGAAATTTGACCTCAAGAATCATGAACTAACGTAATTGAAGGATTTAAGATGTATGCTAATGATTTCCAAAAGTGTGGTACCTGAAATTTGTCTTAGAATCGACCTAAAATTGCTAGGATTGAATTGGACTTGAAAATATCCGACCAAGGCCTTTTATACCCTCTTAAACATGTTATTGCATCAGAAAATAGACCAGTAACAACTGGTGCTCCATTTTGGGTCCAAACAGGACCTTATAAAGCCCGAAATGACCTAAATTTTGCACGCAAGTTATAAAACACTTATAGAACCTACTTGCAAAGACGGATCTCGAATCGAATCCCTGAAATTCATGATGCGAACTAAACGGAAGAGGTCAAATTTCTAATTTTCAGAAAAATTGCAAAAACTATCCGAACGATCTCAAATTTCACTTTCAAAAGGTTACACAGGTCATAAATGTCCATACGAATGTAACGACATTTTTAAATTTTCAAATTGGAGCTCATTTACTCAAGTCGAGCTCTAACAACTAAATAAGAAATCTTCTTCCAAAACCTACCAACGAGGTCTAATTTAGTTCAAACTTTAAAGACAGGTCCTAATGAACCTTACTGAGCTTTTAAGACTGTTCGCCCGCCAATCGAATTCCTAACTCCCGAAACAACTAGTCAAGGTCGTTTCACATATATTATACAAAGGTATGATTTAACACTTAATATCATTCAAATATCAATCCTTAGACTACTAAAATTTGCTGGCTTGGTCAATTTTAGTCTACATATTACTAAATTTAAAATTAGCATCTTAAATCCTTTCCATCTAATATAATTAAAGTTGTCAATGGGTGAGTTCATTTATTCAAGTTTCAATCCTTAAACATGAAATCTGCATCTTTGTTCGGTTAAAAATACACTTAAAAGCCACATGTAAATGTATTTCTATTCTTCATTCATTTTTGCCAAAAAAGAATCATCATTCTATTTCAATTAGTTAGTTTTTTCTTATTACATTTATTAATTTTTTTTATTTTTAAATTTGAAATTAATTTGAAAGAAAAATAGGTGAAATCACGTTTTCCTATAATATTATTATTTTTATATTATATATTTTTTAAAATGGGACAAATAAAAAATTTACTACCTCAATACTCTTTTATCCTACTTTTCTTTCATATTCATAATTATATATTTTTATAATAATAAATTATTCCTATTTGATCGTTCCAAATAAATTTTATTGCATTAGATAATATTCTGTGATACAATTAATATTGATGAGATTGGGATAGACTATACACTCAATCTGTTTACGTACTCTATGTTATATTTAAACCTGATGCGACAAATCGTGTTTTTTGTTTTAAGAAAAAGAATAGTTTTGATATTGTTTTTGGGACCGCTATTTTTTTTTTTTTTGACAATTAATAGTACCAATTTAGAGCTATTGATATTAAATCCATCACCCTTGGAATAATGTCTTATTATTTGATGACATAATAAAATGATTCACCTTTATTTTAAATTACTCATATCGTCCTCAAGGTCAACTAGCTCTGTCACCTTTTGAAGACTCACTTGAGGACTAGAGTGATGAGCAACCGACCCTTTTAGACCCCTAACTAAGGATCATTTCTTTTTAGAGGGATTGAAATCAGGTACCATGAATTCTTATCCTTTTCTTTTGAGCTTCTCAATATTGGCTTGAGCCTGAAAGTTGTTGGCTCGTTGGATAGGCAAATACTAGGAACAATAGAACCACCGCCAGCACGAGGGTTTTTTATGCCCCGACCTCGAAAGGTCTAAACACTAGAAGAGTAAAAAAAGTAAAAGGCAGTGAAAAAATGGAAAAAGTTGAAAGGAACAGATGTAGCAGCAGAGGAATAAAGCTTGTTGTGCTTCTTACTGTGGCTGCTAGCCTTGACTCCGAAATACGAGGAGATAACTTTGAACTTTCAATCGGCTGCAGTAGAGGAATCCAAAATCATTTGAATCCAACCCTCAAAGCCCTCCACATCTTGACGAGAGATATAGGTGGCTGGGAAAGGAAAGCATGTCAATACAATTAAGTAAATACACATACATTGAATGTATATAAGTGGGGAGAATGTCAAGATTCTATCACGACAAAAAAATCGAGTATGTGATGGAACTTAAGAACTTCTACCCTTAGACGAACCAATTTTAAAAACCTTCTTATTTAAACTTATTTTTCAAGAAATCCAGGTTCCAAAAGGAAACCGAATAAGTAAAGATAAAGTAGAAGAATAAATAAAACAACTATAATGCCATAAACCTGGTAATTGAATAAAATACTAAGACAGTTTATTCCAATCCAAAAACCAACAAATAATCATGGAGCATCTATGATTGTAAGATAATACAAAAATGGGTTCAAATCTAAACTAAAAATATCATAAGGAAGGACTAAACAGTACCACGAAATGTGCGGCAGCATCCACGTACAACCTTGGAATATAATCACGAATAGGAACAAGAACGCCAGTCGTGCCTCAACTAATGAGCCTGCACACAGAAACTATAAGGGAGTGAGTTACCCTGACCCAGTAAGATCCTCAACGTTCCCTCATGTCCTTACCATTTTTCACCAGTTTGATAAATAATATATAGATACGTCTGTGCAATAGTCATAAGATCGCTAGATAAAGCTTATACATCACAGCTATAAAGTGAATCATTGATCAAATAGAAGCCCATATAAATCGCACTATCAACCAAGATAGCACAACTCAACCATGATAATAAACCAACTCATTAGTTTAGGTCCTCACCATAAAAAGGTTAGACAAGTGACTATATCATCTCAGTAGCATAGGCTCTCACCATAACAGGCTAGACAAGTGACTATATGATCTCAATAGAACCCTCACCATAATAGGCTAGACCAGTAGCTATATTATCTCTGTATCATAGACCCTCACCATAACAGGTTAGACCTATGTTTATATCATCTCGGTAGCATAAGCCCTTACCGTAACAGGCTAGAGCAATAGCTATATCATCTTAGTAGTGCCCTCACCATAACAGGCTAGACCAATAAGTAAATAAAATCATCGGCATAGCCACTCACCATAAAAGGCTAAACTAGTTTCCCAATGATCAAGATACCAATAAAGAAGTAATATCAGCAAACCGATAATACCAACATAAAATAAATATAGCCCAAAGCATAATTCAATATCATATGGATGATAATATAACTCGCTCACGCACGCTAAATATGCCTATTATGATGCCATGTACGATATTAAATATATATAGATCATGATGAGGTATCCCAACTAAATCAATTTTTAAGCTTTGAAATCAATAACCGTACTTTCATAGAAGAAACAGTATCACAATATTATTAAGTTCTTAATATTCATAAGATATTATATACTATTCTCTCTTTACCAGATTAAATGCAAATCATACTTTTGGTATTCCAAATATCTCAAATTAAACTTTGAGAATGTATCATAATCGTTGCATCGACAATGCATCTCAACAACCGAACTTCAACTCAACTAATGAGATCTTATTCAATAGCGTTAAACCTTGGGATACCATAATTTTTTTTTTTAACTAGATACATACTATGGTTATACAGAAAACCAAGCAAGTAGAAGCACTCCGACGAAGCACCCACGATCAAATCTAAGTCCAAAATCCATAAGACGGTCTCCGATCACTCCAAACTATTCAAAATATGAATCTATGCGTCAAAATATGGTAGGGGACCAAAATCCATGACTTCCGGACAAAGTCAATGCAAGTCAAAAAAAGTCAACCATCAGGTCAACTCCTTGAATTCGAAATTTGTGTCAAAATTTTGGTGACCCATTCATCAACGAGTTCATACATATAAAAATTCAACCAGACTCCTATGACACTCCCGAATTCCCAAATAAATATATCTTAAGTTCAAGTACAAAACCACAAATCAACACTTTCATCATCTTCATTTTCTCAAGAACAATATTTATCCCATAAACTAGGGTTCCATAATTCACACTTCCAACCAAAACAACTTGAAATAATTGCTATAAGTCTTCTCAAATACTCATAAGAAATAAGTTTGAGTTGTTGATTACCTTCTTGAAACTTTTTCTTACAAATCTAAAGGTTTAGATTTTTAGTGTTTTGGAAGCTTCAACCAATGATCTTGATTGAAAAAGTGAATGACGTTATAATCCATATTTAATGAGTAAAATAAACTGAAAACACCATATAAATCTCACTTTTATTAATAGATAAAGTCTCCAGGTTAATCTTGAACTCTAGAAGGAAATGCCACTCACAATTCACAAAATAAAGTGGCCGCCCATATCTGAATTTATACCAGCTCAGATGCATAGGTGAGTTGTACCCTACACTATTTAGTTTATACTCTATAGTACTGCTTTTAGTTTATATTTTAATGCTATGAAAACTAGACTCAAAGTGCTACAACTTTCATTTTTTTGACCTTTTCAAGATTAGGTATAGATTGAACGCCATCATTATTTTAAATTAGGTGTTGTGTGCGCTCATTAGAAACATTAATCGGTCGTGCAGCTTCTAACTTGCATTGGCTCTAAGGTTGGACCTGAGACTGATCACTTTTGAAAGCTACTATATGCCATAAATAATCATGTGAAGCTCATGGAATCAATGGATTTCTAAATGGAGCTTGTTAACTAAACATGATACAAAAGTTTATTTTCTAGTCGGTAATGAATGTGATACCGAACCTTCGATTCAAACCCTACCAAATAACCTTTGAATGACCTCAAATTTCATATGTGAGTTATAATCATAATAATTAAGCTGCAAGAACTTTTGTCATGCTGAATGGAGCACTACACCTTGAAGTCTGAGGGTCGAGTCATTATAAATACTCACAACTGATGTTCCACTCCTCTAGGAATGCAACATTGTGGCTAGGGTTAACAACGGCAGTTGGTGTTAGGATATCTACTGCTAGAGGATAATAATCATATAGTTATTCTCAATCCTTATCATTGTCAAACTGATATTGGCTAGCTTTCACATAGACTTCTTAAACCTTTAGGACTTTGTCTCTTCTTTGTATAGGCTTCTATTTAAACACACTGTATACAACATAACATTCATCAGTATAGAATCAATTACTTTAAACTCTTTCATTGTATCAGAGCAGAGTAACAACTTGCTTCCCTCATCAATGACAAACCCATATGTCACTTTCAGTCTTTCCTCCAAAAATAACACTATTGTGAATAACCTTTCTCTAGTAACTTCACTCATTCCAACTTGATTAAATTGGATAGGAATAATTTCATACTCTGGAAATCCCAGATCTTACCATCTTTAAGAGGCCACTATCTCAAAAGATATATTGACGGCTCTCACGAGTGCCCTCCCAAATTTATTTCTAACGGTTCTTCAGGGGAGAACTTGGCTGATGTCATTGTTAATCCTGCATATGTTTCTTGGAGAAGACAAGATCAACTCTTGTTAAGCTGGCTTCTTTCATCTCTTACAGAAAATAGTTTGAGTCAAGTTGTTGGTTACACTACAGCCAGAGAAGCTTCGAAAACACTAGACACTATGTTTGCATCTTAATCTAAAGCAAGATTGATGCAGTTGTGTCTTCAACTTCAGACAATGAAGAGAGGGACATCTACGATGACTGATTATCTGTAGAAGATGAAGTCTATTGCAGATAACTTGGTTTCCGCTACACAAGCCATAACTGATGAAGATCTTATCCTTTATATACTAGGTGGATTAGGTACTGATTATGATGCTTTGGTTGTTTCTGTTACTGCGAGATTTGAATCAATTACGCTTTCTGATTTGCACGGTCTTTTATTAAGTCATGAGACACGATTGGAAAGTTTAAGTGTTGTTGAACAAAGATTCAGTCAGACAAACTTTACTGCAGGGAATCCTAATCCTTACCATAAAGGAAATGGTAGCTACTTAGGGAATCCCCCATCGACTCATATTAATAGTGGGCAATCCGGGAGAGGACGTGGTCATGGTGGAAGAAACAGTAACAATACACCCGGCCAACATCATAATTCCAATGGTTCTCTCCAATGTCAAGTTTGCGACAAGTTTGGACACACAGCTCTTAATCATTACCATAGATTTGACCATGCCTATCAAGCTGCTAATAAAACACAAATGGCAGCTTACATTGCTAAACCTAATGCTGTCTCTGATCCTTCTTGATACCCAGATTCAGGCGCTACTAATCATCTTACTAATGATCTTAACAACATGACTCTCAGGAGTGATTACAATGGTACATATCAGATTTTGGTTGGTAATGGAGTAGGTTTGAAAATATTCCATATTGGTGATTCTAAATTGATGTCCTCTCCAAGAGTCTTGCATCTTAAGAGTATTTTAATTGCACATGAGATTACAAAAAGTTTATTAAGTGTTGCTCAATTTACTGCTGACAATAATGTTTATTTTGAATTCACCCTTGTTTTTGTGTTGTGAAGGATCGGAAATAGGGAAGGTACTACTGGAAGGGAGACTTGAACATGACCTTTACAAGCTTTTCTCCACCAACAAATCCAATCGGCATTCTGCAAATAAATCACAAGCACTTCTTGTGTCGAAGTCTTCTCTTGATGTTTGGCATACGCGCTTAGGGCATCCTTCAATAAAAGTTGTTCAAAGTGTTGCTAAAACACTTAATTTTTCAATTCCAGTGAATAAAATTGGTAGTGTTTGTGCTTCTTGTCAACACGGCAAAAGTCACAGGCAACCTTTTCCATTATCTTCATCCTTGGCTTCCTATCCATTAGACTTGATTCATTCTGATGTATGGGGCCCCATTCTTTATTTAGCAAGCAATAAATTTCGATTTTATGTTGTTTTCGTTGATGATTGCACAAAGTTCACTTGGTATTATCCTATGTCTCCTAGAAGTGAAGTCTAGTATATTTTCTTGCGTTTTAAATCTCATGTTGAAAATTATTTTGAACGCAAAATTAAAGTCGTTCAGTCTGACTGGGGTGGGGAATATCATAAATGTTCATGATTTTTTGAGCAACTTGGCATAATTCATCAAATTTCTTGCCTCACACTCACGAAGAAAATGGCTCTGCAAAATGCAAACATCGCCATATTATTGAGACTGGACTGACTTTATTATCCCATGCCTCAATTCCTTTTCACCTTTGGCATGGCACTTTTTCAATTGCAGTGTATCTTATTAATCGTATGCCTACTCACGTGCTTCACAATATTTCTCCTTTTGAGAAATTGTATCACAAAACTCCTGACTATAATTTCTTAAAATTCTTTGGTTGTGCTTGCTATCCTTACTCACAGGCCACATCCCTATAACTCTCAAAAGCTTGCTTTTCGTTCCACCAAATGTGTTTTCTTAGAATATAGCCAAAATCACAAAGGCTATAAATGTCTTCATGTTTCTAGTGGTCGTGTTTATATCACTCGTCATGTCGTTTTTTATGAGACCAATTTTCCTTTTGCCACACTTAATTCTGCCGTGTCTATGTTTCCTCCATCAGCTCAAACAAATTCCACATTACAAGTTATTGCGCATGCTCATCCTCTGCAAGTTGTCTCCCTACTATCCATCATCCTAATTCTGCTGCTTCTCCAAGTCTTCCAATTCCACAATCTGCTCAACCAATCATCCCACCAACATCCCCTTCTATTTCTCCAAATTCACTTCCTACATTTAAAATTAATGTTGACTTACCTCCTCTGTCAACTGTTCAACCCACGCAGCAAACTACTTCATGAAAGCCAACTACTAAGTCCAAAATCACCTCTTCATCTACATTTACTCCTCATACTATGGTGACACGGCACAAAGCCAAGGCGTCACAACCTCAGGCCAATCTGTCCACCAAGTACCCGCTTCTGAGTTCCCCTCTACCACCTAAGCCTACATGTTTTACTCAAGCAAATAAAAGTGCCAATTGGAGGAAAGCTATTGAAGAGGAATATAATGCTCTCATCCAAAATGGTACATGGACCCTTGTGCCTGCATCTAATGCAACAAATATTGTTGGTGGTAAATGGGTTTTCAAGCTTAAACTCAATACGGATGGCTCCATTGAGATGTACAAGGCTCGTTTAGTAGACAAAGGGTTCAATCAGGAAGCTGGAATTGATTACTACAACACATTTAGTCCAGTTGTGAAACCTACTACTATAAGAGTGGTGCTCACATTGGCTTTGTCAAAAGGTTGGTCATTACATCAATTGGACGTCAAGAATGCAATTTTATATGGTTAATTGCAAGAGGAAGTTTTACATGACTCAACCTACAAGTTTTTGTGGATCCTAAATACCCTAGTTATGTTTGTAGACTTCATAAAGCGTTATATGGTCTCAAACAAGCTCCCCAGGCTTGGTTTGAAAAATTAAGTGCAACTTTACTTCAAGTTAGTTTTATGCTTCCAAATCTGGCTCTTCATTATTCATAATTCTGGTGGCACCTTTACTATTGTTTTAGTTTATCTTGATGACTTGATCGTCACAGTTAGCTCTCTGATATTTATCGATGGTCTTATTCATAAACTTGCTTCCAAATTTGCCTTAAAAGATCTAGACAATCTCCATTATTTTCTCGGAGTGGAGGTCAACAGTACATCAAATGGCTTAGTACTACCTCAAACCAAGTACATAAGAGATCTTCACGTGCAAGCATGGATGGTGCAAAGCCAATATCCACTCCCATGTCTAGTGGCTTACAACTCTCAGTATTGTAGTGAGCCCTATTCTGACCCCGTTTTTTATCGCAGCTCGCTGGCGCTTTACAATATGTGACTATCACACTGCCAAATGTCTCATTTTTTGTCAATGAATTGTTTCAGTTTATGCACTCTCCGACACAGGTTCATTTTCAAGCTATGAAGCGTGCTCGACATTATTTAAAAGGCACTCTTCGTCTTGGGTTACACCTTCAACGGTCTCATAAGCTTCTTATTAATAGATTCTATTATGCAGACTGGGCTGGCTGGCCAGATGATAGACGGTCTACGCATGGCTATTGCACTTTTCTTGGTCCTAATTTAATTTCTTGGTGTTCCAAGAAGCAAAGAGTTGTTGCTCGTTCTAGTACTGAATCTGAATATAGAGGTTAGGCTGCTGCTACAGCTGAAATAACTTGGATTCAACATCTTTTTCAAGAATTGCATATACCTCTGCCTGTTGCACCCAAGTTGTGGTGTGACAATCTTTCAGCTACCTATCTTATCGCTAATCCTGTTTTTCATGCTCGCACGAATCACATTGAACTAGATTTTTAGTTTTTCAGAGAAAAGGTTGCGTCGAAAGATCTTGAAGTTGGTTATGTTAGCTTACTAGATCAGGTTGCTGATACGTTAACAAAAAGCCTGCTAGTCCGAAGAATTTTGTTTCTCATAGACAAGCTTGCTGTGGTTGACTCACAACTTCACTTGTGGGGAGATGTTAGGGTATCTACTGCTAGAGGTTAATAACCATACAGTTATTCTCAATCATTATCATTTTCAAACTGATATTGGCTAGCTTTCACATAGACTTCTAAAACCTTTAGGACTTTGTCTTTTCTTTATATAGGCTTCCATTTAAACACAATATATACATCATAATATTCATAAATAGAGAATCAATTACTTTAAAAACTTTCAGTTGGAACAATCACATATTATTTATACCACCTCCGGTCATTGATATCCTCTATGTCGTTGACGAGGGAATTTTTGGCACAACTATAAAGGGCAAAAACTCATCCCCGAAGAGTTTATGAGAGTAGAGGTGAATGTGATGCGGAAAAGTAAGGAAACACCAGCCTCTTGAGCAAGTTATTTTAATCAAAAATCACCCTCCATACTTGGGGCCCAAGCTGTGCCACAGAAATCTTATAGGTGCATCACAACTCCTTTATAATGTGTTCCACGGTCAAGGAAAATCGAAGGGTTAAGGGGCAAGTGTAAATAAAAGAAGAAGTGGCCTTATGATCGGTCATGTAAGATGTGTGGGAAAAAGTATGCCACCTACTTTTACGGGGATACGAGTCCAGCTGGCGAGACTAGACTTATTCTAAAAGTCATTGGGCATAGAGGATACATGCCTGCTCTACGAGTTTCGACCGTTTAGGCTGTATAGGGGTAGGACACAAAGCATACATCCCGACGCCTTAGGGTTTACAGTCTCCTAGTTAGGGTTTAGTATATACTACCTCTTTGAGTTTTTAGGCCCATAGCCTCATTAGTCTTTGTATTTTACCATAATTAGAAATGGGTAATCTCTACTATAAATACCACTCCTTACATTGTATTGTACATCAAGTGATTCATATCGAATCCGGCTATTCTCAAGGAATAAGACTACTTACTTTCTTGTCCTTACTTTTCTCTCAACTTACTTACGTTTTGCATCGTTTATATTGTATCGCTTGTGACCTTCTCATATATTTTAATTATTTAACCTAGACGTCCAATTTTAGGCATAAACGATTTGATGCCAACGGTGGTGCCAAGACAATTGTAGGTATTTTTTTAAGGAAAAGGCGAAGTCTTGTCACACGACAACGAAAATAACAACATCCCAAAGAACACTACCGACGCAGTAGACGAGTCCGTACAGGATCCTAGCGAACCCAGCATACAGCCGAAGGATCCTGCCAAAAAGCCGATCCATGCAGCCAGTGACAGCGGAGGCGATCAACTGCGTGAAGGTAATTTTGAGTTTAGAGGTTTCCTTGTTAATATCATCAAAACCTTGTTAGAAAAGGCAGAGCAGAACTCGGTCAACATGGCCGAGGGCATGACCCAAAAGTTAGGAGCGATGTTCGCTGGGTCGTCTCAGAGGCCATTATCCCTGCGAGGACCAGCGCCCGTGAACGATTCACTAGCATATGTTCCTATTCACATGCTCAACATGGATGCCGCCTCTAGAGGCTCAAAGATAGTTAATAGTCAAGACCTTAAAGGAACACCTCTCATTCACGATATCTTGAAGGAGATGAAGGTCATCCACAATCGGATCGGTTACGTACCAGGTGCTCCACCTCAAGTTACCACCGTAGATGAGCAGAAGTTTTATAAGCATGCAATACAAAGCAAGTCCAGCACCAATCCGTGTACCAAAGCACTTCTGCTGCCGGATAACCTAAAGTACGACGGGACAACGGATCCGAACGAGTATATTGCCGCGTACTATATAGCCGTTAAAAGCAACGAAATCTTCGAGGAGGAAATCCAATCTTCTCTAGTGAAGAGGTTTGGATCGACCTTGACTAAGGCGCCCTCGCTTGGTACACTCAGCTACCGATGGGTTCTATCGATCATTCACCCAGATGCATGATTTGTTCAAAAAAATGCATTCTGGTGCCCATAAGTGGGAGAAGCGCATGGAGGATATCTTCGAGATTCGGCAGCACAACGACGAGCTGCTAAAAGACTACCTTGAAAGGTTCCAGAGGGAACGCATGGAGCTTTCTCCAGTTCCCAATAATATTGTTGTGGTAGCTTTTGGCAAGAGCCTGAATTCCCAAGGGTCATTAGCTAATAAGGAGTTGTAGTGGAGTCTAACTCAACACCCTATGACAACATGGAACGCTCTGCATTATAGGTACAGTAAAAAACTTTGCGTAGAGCCAGAGCATTCCCATAACCCCAAAGATGAACAAAGAAAACGAGTCAGATATCTATCACTGGAAGGGAAGGAGATGGAAAAAGAGTAAAAGGAAAGACTTAGAGCCAAGTAGGAACGGGAAACATGACAGTACCCAGGGATTTGATGCGAGGAGAAATTTACAGAGCCCCATAGTTTAAGAGATTTTGGTTTGTGAGTCAATGTCATGGAATTAGTTACCAATCACTTTGGAAAACTAGGCCCAAAAGTACGGTGGCCACCCACCATAAAGGGAGCAATCGGGAGGAATTCGACAGGCTACTGTAACTTCCATCGAAGGAACGGCAATGACACAGTCGGCTCCAAGGCCCTGATGTTAGATATTGACCATCTACTGAGGAGGGGCACCTCAAGGATGTGATCGAAGAAGGAGCAAGGCGTTCAAGAGTACCAGACTCTGAGGGTAACGGAGAATCAAAGAGATCTTCACAATCTCGGGACCAATCACAGTTTAGGGGACTGGAAGGCCAGGGTCATCCATTATCCCTATTACGTTCAGCCCAGAAGATGAAGGAAAACATCAAAACGCTCTCATCATCCCCATAAAGGTTTCCAACCTACAGATCAAGCAAGCTCTGTTTGACCTAGGGAGTAATGTGATCATTATCCTGGGGGAGGTATTACAGAAGATAGACCATCACCATCACATTATTCTGAGCCCCCACAGGATAATCAATTTCAATGACTTTCATGAGGAGCCTGTTGGAGAACTAGCTCTACTGGTTCATATTTTGGGCATGACGAGCATACACCTTTTTAGGTACTAACATGCAGTCTTTTGTATTATGTCATCTTGGGACGACCATGGATACACAGTGTAAAGGGAGTGAACTCAACACTCCATTAAATCTTCAAATACTCGATCTTGCACGGGCTTATGGAGTGAGCGACCTTTGCTTGGAGATTATCCTGTGTTCGAAAAAAGACACGACAAAGAGCCGATAGCCGAGATAAATATGGTCAAGGAGGAATCCTTTTGGTATGAGTCTATGGAGCGTAAGGCTAGGATAGAGATCAGCGAGTTGAGAGAATGGCTGTTAGAGATGAGCCATATAATTCCTAAGGCAGTGGAATTATGGTATCAGCTCTCCAAGGTACTGGTAAAATAGGAAGGACCCTGGTGGCTGATACATTATAGCTTGTTAGCCCAAGTAAAGGTGCAACTCTTGCAGCTTCCGATAATAACCGAGCCAGACTAAGGGGAGAACCTGTTGTTGTATGTCTCAATCTCAGAAGGAGCATGGAATGCAGTGATCGCGCGAGAAGAATATGGAAGACATTTTCCTATAAAGTATGCCATCAAGGAACTTTTGTGTCCAGATAGGCTTTTCCTTTACATGTTCAGTTTGTTGCGGCCGTGGTCATGGCAACTCAGGAGTTGCGTTTGTATTTTCTCAGCCATATAATCAGTATAGCCTCTTTTGTGCCGTTACAGACTATTTTGTCCAGACCTGAGCTCTCAAAAGGGTTGGCAGAATGGGCTGAAGAACTAGGAGGATATGATATAATTTACCAACCATTAACAGCCGTCCAATCATAGGTTCTAGATGGTTTTACCTCAGATTTTATGGAGGAATTAGCGCTGAAGGCAGAGGAATCAATCCAAAGAGTAGAGGCGATCGAGCCCGGGTACTGGCGAATCCATATGGACGTGGACCTCAAAGGAGAAGAAGCCAACCTTGATTTACGGGTCGAAACATCCACCGAGAAGTTCTTCTACAAGGCTGAAAAAGGTCCAAGCATCGAAGCAGAATATGAAGCCACAATTAAAGGTCTTGACTTAACCTACATATTGGGGGCTAGAGAAGTCAACCTCTACAGTAGTTCCCAGTTGGTGGTCAGTCGAGTGAATGAGGTTCTTTCCACAAAGGACATCTGTGTGCCAGATTGGCAAGGAAAAATTAAAACACTTTTGAAAAACTTTCACAAATGGGAGTTTGTCTATTAGGACGAAAGCTCAAACGAGGACGAAGCGCCCGAGGATTCAAACACTGATTCAGATGATCAGCAAATAATGATTGAGTTGACCCCTGCGGACCTAATAAACCTTGAAGTTCCATGCATAAGATCCGTTTAAGAATAATGTCATGTGTTGATTAGCTACTTGGACAAGCGAATACTCCCTGAAGACAAGTTAGAAGTAGATAGTTGCAGAAGCAGGCAGTTCATTATTGTTTGATCAATGGGGATCTATACCATTAGTTGGTCAGATGCCCGCAGGTGGTATCTCAAGGCTCAGCACCCTCCGACGAGGGAGCCCTGACAGATGCCTCTATTCGACGTTGGAAGTACAATCCTTCTCAGTATTCATTTTAACTAAGTCTCTAGTTCTCTTTTTAAAATTTTCATTATAGTATTTTCATACTTATCAGCTATGTTACTGGTTTTCACCCACAACAGTTCAGGCCTTGCACCCCTACTCATCAATAAAACTACTATTTTACTTAGTCAGTTTTACAATTCAAATCCATCTACGATCCAAATATTCATAGCCCCGGCCAGACGTAAGTTGAAGTAATATACCCACTTTTTGCTACAAAAATTAGGGTAAAATACTCGCTTAGAGCTAGACCACGTCTAGCTCAGCCACCAGGCATTATTTGTAAGTTGATCTCGTCAATTCAACAAATTGCACCTACATACCGGTGGGGACGCCCGTCTGCATAGTGCCAGAAAATCTTAAGATACTCGAGTATAAAAGCAAAGATGTTCTAGTTGGAACGCAAAAATGCCCTATTCATACACGGGCTAAAATCGTCCCATTGTTGGCGCAATACAAGCCGTCTCTCACTGCCGAAAATGAAGCCCTCAGTACGCACGCCCGTCTTTTAAAGGCACTAGCCCAGAAAGGCACATAAAATATGTTGCTTAGCTACACAAGTACACATAAAAACCATTAATGAACGTATGTTTTGTTAATAACAAACAACCTGTATGCTCATAATATATAATTAAGTCCTTCTGATACAACACTGTTCATTGTAATCACCTAATTTTGACACGAATGAAAAGAAAATGTTCAAAGTAATTGCTAATTTTTACATAATGTCCCTTATTTTTAACTCTTTATTTAGCCATTTTTAAGTTCATTAATTAGTGAAAATTGTTTCGAAAATATCTTGACGCTTGGTTATTAGTTTTAAATTATTTTTTTAGTGTAGCCATAATAGCATTGTGTTCTTGTCATTGTATTTGGCTAATTAAAATTTTGTTGCGCTAAATTTTTTTGATGTGAATCTAGTCAAATGGCCATTGGGCTACTAGAAATTTAGAGGATGAAAAGCAGTCCATAAACAATAAACACACCAACCTAATTAACCTTCAACCCGCCCATTTTCCTAATCTGACCCGGTCCATGCCTTCCATTTATATATCATTTCATTGCCATTTTAGGTATTTTTTTTCCCAAATTACAGAAATAACAATACTCTGTCCAAATATTTCCCTAGGCCGGAACCGCCGCTAGAACTACTGTTGACCACCACACTCCGGCTAAAATAATATATCACCAGACTTTCCGTGACCCCTTCTCTTTGAATATGGCATCAATTTCTCCAATTTCTAACTCATTTAGTGTAAATCGAGGTTCAAAGGTTCGATCAAAACCCTAACTCCCGCGACAGTGGGTCGTTTTCGGTCATTACATACATCTACAGCCTCACCTATCTATCCGTCATTGGACTACCCATAAACAATAAAGACACCAGCCCAATTAACCTTCAACCCGCCGTATTCCCTAACCTAACCCGGTCCATGCCTTCAATTTATATATCATTTCATTGCCATTTTAGGTAATTTTCCCCCCAAAATTACCGAAACAACAATACTCTGTCCAAATTTTTCCCTTGGCTGGAACCACCGCTAGACCCGCCGTCAACAACCACACTCCGGCCAAAATAATATATCACCAGACTCGTCGTGACCCCCTTTCTCCGAATATGGCATCGATTTCTCTAATTTCTCACTCATTTGGTGTAAATCAAGGTTCAAAGGTTCGGTCAAAACCCTAACTCCAGCGACAATAGGTCTTTTCCTGTCATTACATACATCTACATCCTCACCTATCTCTCCTCCACCCCATTCTAAAGGTAATTCCCTCCCGAAAACCCCTCAATTTTCCTTCCCATCTTCTTCTCTATCTGTTTCCCATTTAAGTCGTGTCTATGGGTGATTATTTGACACAGCAGTAAGGGTATGGGGACCGTGTTAGTAGGTGTGTGTGTTGAGGAGTTGTTTTGATAGCTGCTTCACTGAAGCAATGGCGTGTGACGTTGGTTACGGGGACTTTAGCAGCATTGAGGCAGTGAGGGTGAGGCTGCTGCGGTGGTGGAAAGATTGTTGAGTGATGTTGATGGTGTGGGAAGGGGCTGTTTGTTGGTGGCATTGACAGTTGTAGGGTGGTGATGACTAGGCTTTAGAAGCAGCTACAAGGATGGCGAGGCTATGGAGACAGTCGTTGGGTGAGTGGAAATGTAACAGTGGTGTCACTACAATATTGGCTCGTGGAGGTTACTCCGATTGTATTGGTGCGACTTTGACAGTGGCGAGGCAGTCGGGTTGAGACGACGCAACAACTTGTGTGTTAAAGGTGTAACAGTGGCGTTGTGATGTTTCTTTACATTGAGTAATGGTGAGGGCATCGAGGTAATGTGTTGCAGCAGCGACACTGCTATGGCATCGATGCTCGTTGGCTAGGCAGTGTCGTCTCTTGGCGATGGAAGTGAAGCGAGGCAGTAGTAGTGCAGCGGCTATGGTGCTGGCTCGATGGCGTTGGTTAAATGGATTGCACTTTTACTCTCTTGACACTCCACCTTCTAGCTTATTTAAAAAGGGACTTTTAGCTTCAAAAGGACACCATAAGAATCTTAAAAAATAAATTTGAAAATACCAGTAGATATGAAAGCAAAAACTTGAGAGAACAAAAAAGAAAAATTGAGAGGAAAATAGAGAGACAAGAAAGGAGATAAAAAGAGAGTCTTTGTAATAGAAAGGGGTCTTAAAATAGAATTGGATGTTAGTTTATAAGAAAAGTTAAAAGGGGCTGTTCTTGTTGCTGATTTTGCTGGTTGTTTTGGTGCTGGTTTGGGCTATAGATCTTCATTTGTTGTTTGGCTAATAGGTAAATTTTCAACTATTTGTATGTTGTGTGTATATGGAAAGTGCATGTTAAGGCTCGGCTCAGTTAAAAATTATTCAGCCTTATTAACTCAATATCGTACATGTCTTAATTCAAATTTATGTTGTATGAAGTTGTATATTTGTTTACTGTTGGATACTTGCTAAGCAAAGCATTAAAAACGAAAAAGAGTTGTTTAGAAGATGGGCCTGTTTCGTGTCACTGCTTGAAAATCAATAGGCAATATTTAGATTATTCTGATATCAAGACAAGATCTGTAAGTTTTTTTTTGGTAACTTGTGTGACAAGTGGACAGATTTGAAATGGTTTGGCAAACTAGGACATTAAGCTCCAAGTTGCCTAAACTTTTAAAAGATTATCACTAAAGAGAAGTAGACAAATAAGGCCAGGTCAACAACATTCTAAGCTTAACACATTCCGAATTTGATTATGGGGTTAGATTTGAAAATATTTGGCAAAAACTACAACGGCAATAAATTTCATCCTAATGGGATATTAAACAACCTCAAGTGCAGTTAGGCAACTTTAGCCCAAGCAAGTTCAATCAAATACATTTTGTTCACTTGAAATCCATCTAAGTTGAGATTTTGGATGGGTGAAGCATCTGCGCGATCTAATTTATTTAAGTCGGAAGTTTTCGAACGAATGAAGTGCTCGCGCAATTATATCTCGATTTGAGTTTTAATTTGAACGGATAAAATTAATATCAAATCAAGGAGAAATAAACAAAGGCAAATGCAACAAAAAATTCAAAGAGTCGAAATGCGTCAATAAAGCAACTGCGCATGACACAGGACTCGAGGGTGCCTAACACCTTCCCGAGAGTCAATTGAGATCCTTACTCGGAACACTGACGCATACCATTTATGAGTTAAAGGTGTTCTAGGTACACCACTTTGGTGACTTTGCACACCTTTAATTTGTCAAATGGTGACTCCGATTTCTTAAATAATTTGTGTACCTTGTAATACCTTCACAACCTTCAAAACTAACTTTCTTAAGTCAAAGAAAGGTCGTATCATTCATTACAGACATTCTAAGAAAACTAATAATGCAAAACTTTAAACTTTTAGAAATCTGCACTACTAAAGATCCTTCATCTGGATTGTAGCTACAAGCCGCTAAGCTGTTCAAAGTTTTCCCAGCATCAGGGGATATGTCAGCCCGTGCAACATTTGGCGCACAGCCACTGATGAAACCAAGGCCCGGGTACTTTGATCAAATCAAGGGTCCTCGGAAGCGTCTGAGCACGGACACAACCCTCCTCCATCTCTACTGAACTCGAAGAGAAACTAGAAGATCTGCTTCGAACCCCGCCGGTCAAACGGGAGTGCACTGTTTACAGATCTTAAAGCACAATTGGGAGCTTACCGAAGACGAGGAAGCTTGGTCTAGGGACCTACCACAAGGGTGGCTTTCCCCCAGGTATCCCACAGCCAGCGGATGATGAGGCATTGCAACAGCAATATGGCTGAACCAGCTAAGCTAAGAGACAACCTTGAGGCACGAGCAGAGTTAAAGCTTGGTGACTCCTTGATCGGCTGATGGCTCGAAGCTATATCCTCTTGCCAACCATAAAATAGAGCCAGACATTGAGCCTCAACCCATTGCAATTGAAGGAGCTACCTGAACATCTACGACGTCCCGGAAGAGAAGCTTCACGACAGCAGAGGGGGTTAAGCGTCTTGATCCCGCATGACAAAGGGAATATCACAGCAACCGCCGTATTAGAAGAAAAGCACACCATAATCAGTGCACATGCCATAATGAAGACATTCCGAAGAACATCATTAGAATCCCGAGCAAACTTCATGACTCGGGGACTCCATTCGTCTGTTCATGGATGGAGGAAAAGAGGAAGAAAATTGCAGATGGTCTTTTGCCTATAATTTTTTCATGCACCATTCATTCTGAATAAAAGAGTATTTCTGGAAATATCAAACCAGGATCAAAGGCGTATATTTTTTAAGATAGAAGAGTCATGCTTTCATAAGGAACTTTGAAAAGATGTTGTATTTCTCTGAAGAAGATTTGTGATTCCACCATACTATCACGAAGTCCCTATTTATAGGCTGGAAGAAATAAGGACGGATCATGAAACGGTCAAGCATAACTATGGCTTGAGATATAAAATTATTCGACACAGAAAACAGTGTTCTTGGAAAGGTACATGAAATCAACATCAGCCAATCAGATGAAGACACGCGGAGTTCCCGAAGAGATTAGCATCATTCTCGGTCAAAGATACTGCGAGTTTCAAAGAGTCAGTAAGATATTTTTTCAGATTTGTCTTGTACGCGGCTTTAACTTCCTGAATGCTTATGTCAGCACTCAGGAAGTGGGGGCACTGACTGTGTGGGAAAAATTACACCTGCTATTATGGGGATATGAGTTCAGCTGGCGAGACTAGAGTTACCCTACAAGTCGTCGGGCGCAGAGGATACACGCTTGTTCAACGAGTTACGACCATTCAGGCGGTACGGGCGTAGAATCCAATGCATACATTCTGCCGCCTTAGGGTTTACAGTCTTCTATTTAGGGTTTCATATATACCAACGCCTTGAGTTTATAGGCCCATGGCCTCAGTAGTCTTTGTATTTTACCATAATTAGGACTGTGTAATCTCTACTATAAATACCACTCCTGACATTATTGTACATCATGCGATTCATGCCGAATCTGGCTATTCTCAAGGAATAATACTACTAACTTTCTTGTTCTATACATTTCTCTCTATTTACTTACTTTGTCCATCGTTTATATTGTATTTCCTGTGACACTCTCATAAATTTAATTGTTTAACCTAAACGTCCAATTTTAGGCATAAACATCAGATTCTTTAGGAGAATGGCGAACCACCAAATTTACGTCCCATTGGCAGTCAGCTTTTACTTGGTGGATGTGATCCTCCTTGATAGCTGAAGCAATGGCAGTAATATCCTCTCCTCGTGAATATATAGTTCTGAAGTCATATTGCCATGATATTTTTTTAACAATAAATTTGGCAGCTACGCCTACCTTCTCAAAGTCCTTGGGATACTACTTCTTCTTCTTCTTCTTCTTCTTCTTCTTCTTCTTCTTCTTCTTCTTAGTTGGTTCGGTACGGGTTTTACCCTTACCTTTACTCTTGATTTTGGTAGTTAAAGCAACACTAAGATAATCACTGTCAATTTCCTCTGTTTCCTCGGAATCGATCGATTTGAAAATGGAACATTCCAAATCATCATACGATGGAGAGTGTGAACTATATTGAGAGTCACTACTTTGGGAAGCCACTAAATCAAATAAATTTGCAGGGAAATTTAAGGATTGCGAAAAAAGAAAACAAATACTTTTCAAAAAAGTTTGCAAAGAGAAAGTTTGCAATTCAAGTTTGGAATGGATACTTATAGGCAATGAAGTCATGATTTCCTTGATCAGCGCTCCACGAACGTGTGATTAGCAACTAGCCACGTCTGCAAAAGGCAGAAGACGGCTGTTGTCACATCAACTTTCCCGCTAGAAAAATATTTCCGCTTCCCAACTAGCTCCGGAGGTTTAATTGTTAAGTGTGAGGACTATTTGTTTTGGGTAAAATGTTACATAGACTTCACAACATGACACGTGGCACAGCAGACTTGGTGACTCGTAGAAACCAATTGTGTACAGATACAGGAGATGAATCTCCGTGGACACTAGGCCAAAATGTATTCAGATTATGTCCTCAACACTCCTAGGTACCAAACATATACTCAACAATTATTAAAAATTGAATATTATAAGACAAAAATGTATTCAGATTATGTCCTCAACGCTCCTAGGTACCCAACACATACTCAACAATCATTAAAAATTGAATATTATAAGACAATTGTTGTCATCATTTATTCATATATTCATGGCTCATGCGGTTACAATTGGAGGAAGTAAATGATGATTCTCATTAAACGTATGCCATTAAGGCTCATAGATGCTATATAAATCTCCCTCATTTCTTCATGTAAATCATCTGAGAACAACTACTATCTCTCGTACTATTTAAAAGGAATACAAAGACTATCTTTTTCTCTCTTTCTTAAATACTTTGTCCTATTTATTTCATAACGTTCTATCACCATAGACCTTGCTCCCCGGTGGTGCAGATAAGAAATTTGGTTTGTATGTCTTGATTGTTCTATTATTAATACATCTTGTTACCGTCATTACATTAGCTTTACAATTATATTATTTATGTTCCAATTAACAAATTCAAATGCTTAATCTACTAAGTTAATTTTTAGGGTAAACAACCATGAAAATAAAGATCTTATGCGTAGGAGTTTTCCTCTACACATCTATATAGTGGCGGACACAGAAATGTTTGCTAAGAGGAGTCTAATAATAAAGTTACCGTGCATGAGACATGAATTAAGGATGAAAGTCATAAGTTTGATACCCCTTTACTACTAGGTTAGAGAATCTTTTGTATTAGGAACCCCAAAAATAGTATATATCCGTAAAGAATAATTTTTTACGTCTATATACAATGTAACTTTTTGATGAAGGGGTATGGGATACCTCTAGGTCTGCCCCTGCGCGCGCGCGCGCACACACACAATCCTCATTCATTCTAACTTTCAAGTATCTCGATTTACCATCGAACTTACTAAGAATTTTTTTACCTTGTATTTTATTTACTAATTCTGCTTTTTCCAATAACTTATAGCCATCCATTCTATTATATATATATATACACGTACACATCACATATATTTAACAGTAGAAATACTTTTAACACAAATAGCATATATTTGAATCATATTTCTTTAACATTTATGAGAACATATTGAGTTTGTTGTTGTATTTTTTTAACACAGCTGTAAATGATATAGAGATATCGCTGGTAGAAATAAATAATGCACCTTTTGTGAGTTAGTGAATGACACATCAAAATATGTTGCAAAAGAAATATAACAAACTATTATTTGTGATTACGTAAATTGTGATGATTAACAAATATATCATTTTTTCCTAAAAATAATTAAAAAGAGCGGGTCAATAAAACTCTAAGAAAATAGGAGAAAAGTTAAAAAAAAAATTAATTTGTTAAGGTATTTTATCAAATTACTACTCTTGGCACATTACTGTACAAATCGTGTACAGCTACCACATGCGTGGAAAAATCCAGCAAGAAATCCCTTTAGCTATAATAGGGTGCATTCAAACGAAAGCAATAACATAGAAAAACTCACTTGTGTTATAAAGCACATAATATGGACAATTGGAACTAGAATTGGGAAATTCATTATTTGAAAAGTGATTCTCAATTATAGACGACACCAGCGTGAAATTTGAAACCACGCCAAGCAAGATAAGAAAAATTTCAATATAAACTTACTAGTAGAACTAGTGAAAGTAAGTAATGTATTTTTGGAACGGTCGGATAATAGTTCGTTAAATTATAGGATAGAATAACAAATTATTGTACTTTTAAACATATCACCAAACATCTCTACTGCATCAAAGTTCTTCCATTTTCATTACTAACTTTCTACTTAATGGTAAATGCAGTTGCTTGGATAGACGAGTTTGAACTTACCGCATGCATATACAAAATCCACTAAAGAAAACATGAAATTTTACATGATGTACTAATAAAACAACAAAAAGCTACGAAACATGAAAATTGTAAATCAATATTCTCTAAAAGTGGAATCAAACCTAAGATGTACATCACAAAAGAACAATGAAAAACTAAGAAAATTCAATAATCTTACAAACAAAAAAAATATAATGAGAAGAAAAGATATAGCAAGAGAACTACCTAACATCAGTGAGAAAAATAAAAAATATATCAGCAAAGTGGGCAAATTGAGAAATGAAAGGAAAAATCCCAAACTTAAACGGCAAAGTGATAACGTGTCCCAAACGAAGACAAAAACATGCGACAGGAAAATGAGGAGAACATGAAGATGAGTTGAAGGATAAAATACAGAAAATCCATGACAGACAATGGTAATTACTATCGTATTACAATTGTTCGAAGTGAGGAGTACACCTCATAAAACTTATCGTACGACCTTGTATCGATGTATTGGTACAAGTGATAATATGCCAAACTTATACATAATTGGATGCATTTTACCCATGCTTTTGTCCATTCTAATGACATTTGATGTTAAAAATATGATGAATTGAGCTAATTTGTTGTATTTTGATGTATAGGAGCTAATGGTGACAAAAGAAGATGATTTGAACAAAAATACAGCTAAGACAAAATCTAGAGAAATCTAAGGGTGTTAGTGCGTCACACGACCATAGCACAACCTTTAGATAAAATTTTGATGAAGAAAAATGTTTCCGAGGCAGTGAGCTAACTCTCCATCGCATAGTGATCACACCCAAAACTCGTCCTAAAAAGAATAAGCGGTCGCTGCAAATATAACTCGGTTTAACAAGTCCGGGGCCGAATCTCACAGGGAGCAACGTCAAGTCCTAGTAACTTTAGCAGCCAAAGATTCAAAGTTTAACAATAATATTTCAAGTAATGAACTATTAATTTAACTAACAATTAACTAAGATCAACTAAGAATGATAAAAATTGAACTTTCAGATGTTAAAAATCCTAGGATAATGAAGTCCTAAGTTCACTCCAAACTTGCACGAGATACTATTCTATTGGCCTTGAACTTAAACTTGTTTGCTAGAGTTTCCTAACAACTAACAACATCGTTCTTGAACTATTTTTCCCAAAATAATCAAGACCATTAAGAAGTGTCCAATTTCAGGCCACAGTCGAATCACGATATCCTTATAATGACTCTAAATCGGCTTATGTAATCCCTTACATTAATCTAAAGTATTGGTATTTGACTGACCCTAACCCAAACGTCTTTTTCAAGATCATTCAAGCAAAAAGGGCGCAAACAATTGCAGGCCTAACAATTGAATTCAATATAAATACAGCCAAATAAATAGAATATTGTATCAATTAAATTTGGAGTTACTCAAAACTACCCCAATAACGGGTTCATCAAAATCTTAGAGTATAAATTTAGCTACTCATAATTGTATTAAACAACAATGAATCCAGAGTCAAAATAACACCCATAGGAAAAGAGAATCAGAAAAGTTGAGAAAAACTTTTTCGATTTTTTCAGTTCCAATGGATTTGATGCGTTTCTAAGCTCCAAAGTGCTTCAACAATGGTGGTCTAGCCTTCCCAGATACAGATGGGGTCTGAAAATAGGTTAGAATACCTTATATATTTCATGTGAAACTCATGGATAAGTTTGCTCATCGCCACTTTTCGCCAGATCTTTTGCCTTCATGGCTGGATCATGGCCTTACGATGGTTGGGCCGTGAACTTTGAAAATTCTGCTTTCGACTTCATAGCTGACTCATGGCCTAACGATTGTTGAGTCGTGACCTTTTGTCTTCAAATTCCTTTCATGGCTAATCCACGGCCTTAGCACCTTACAACGCTGTAAATTCACTTTATTTTGCTCCAAATCATCAAACTTTAGCACTTTTTCTTACCACTTGATTCCTACACATTCAAACACCAAATATAAGCACAAAATACTATTGTTCATGCTAAAGTAATCCACAAAAGCACCCAAAATGTGAAGAATCTAATACTAAAATACACGTTTTGTGGCCAAATATCACCACTCCACACTTAGGAGTTTGCTAGTCCTCGAGCAAAGAAGAAGAATACATAGAAGCAGGCAAGACATCAAGATCAGATAAAAACTCATGACAGACAACTTAACCAAACTCACCCATGAAATTCAAACAACCTTTCTTTTGGTCATAATCAAGTATTGAAAGTAGAAACCTATAGACCACTCAAGTTCCAATGTACCTCACAACAAGAAGATGCCACCAAACATATGATATATGATTTCAAGAAAATTTGTGGCATATCATATATTAAACACTCTCACACTCACAAAGAAATTTCTCATGTTTCACAGAAAAGTACCATAGGCTTGCCCATTTTGCTCTCCACTAATGTAGGAGTCCTGATCAAAAGTCAAGTCCATAGCTTGTAATGTTGGCTCGAGGTAAGGTGTGGTACATTTTTGGGTATATAGTGACTAATTCTTCCCCTAAACACTTTAAGCATCACTCACTACTAATTTCCTCACCTATTCATATAATTGTAGCACTTCCCAAGATTCTTATCCATATCCTCTTTCTAAGCTCAAGATTCCCTTCTTTTATACCGTTCTTTCTCCTCATTTATTTATCAATTTACTCGTCTTTTTTTTTCTTTGCTTTTTGATTTTTTTTTTCTTTCTCTTTTTTACTTTTCACATTTTTGTATATAGGGAGAATATCAAGTATTTCTACCTTCATTATTTTGCAACTTTCTTCCCAAGTGTACAACTCTTATAAACCCACCATCTTACCAATCACAAAACTTAAAGTAGTTAAGGGGAAGATGAGTAATAAGAGAGGTAAATAGCAAAAAGGGATAGGGCTTGTAACTCAGGTTGCCAAAAAAAGGTCAATATGCTCAAATTGGGACACCAAGGAATTCATTCATTAGGTAGGCTTATTTAGTCACTGGCAGGCTAAAGAAAGCCTACGTTCATCCTAAAGATCAAGGCTATCTAGGATTTCGCCTCAAACAACAAGCAGGGAAAGTTCTAGACTTAACATGAAACAATGAGAAGTAGACAAATATGCTCACCACACACTGTACATGGAACTCAAGGATCATTTCAGTTTCACCTTGCAATGCATAATTATAAACACAAAAAGAAAGTTCAAAACTATGTTGGTAGTTCTAGCTAAAGGCTGTCTTTCAAAGTCCTCACTTCTCTCTCTTTCTGTCTCGTTTCAATTTTCCTTTTTTTCAACTCTTTCTTCTCTTTTTTTTTTTTTTTTTTTTTTTTTTTTTTTTTTTTTTTAATATCTAGCCCAAAATACTTGGTTCGGCTGAAATAATTCAATGGAAAAGAATCAAGGCTAAGAAAACCCAAAGAGATTATTATTATACTAGAAATATTGAATAAACACAAAGTACTCCCCACCACACTTAACAAGTTGCATTGTCCTCAATGCAACAACATATAAACCAAGGGTGAAGAAATACTCCCTGGAGCTGTAAGCCCGAAGAACTTGCACTATATGTGGTGCCATTAGATCCACAGCTTTGCGAGACTCCTACTCGCCATGATCATCACTTGCAGGCTCAACCTCTATAGAGCACTAGATACTCAGACTTCTCCCAGAAAAGCACACGGGGTTGCAAGCAGCGCACAGTTAGACTCAAAACTACATGAGCCTGCAACATAAGAAAAGACACAAAGTAATATACTATAAAGAAAATAACTAAACTAAAAATAAGTAATAATAGTTGGGTCGCCTCACGACAAGCGCCTTAATTAATGTCGTGGCACGACACATCCCCGCATCACAACTTTTGTCTCTACTTTGAAAAGATGAATTGCCTCCCCAATTTAGATTCAAGCTTATCATCATGCTCTCGGGTGGTGCAAATTCAAGTGAACCAAGTCCCCAAATATTCATTATCCATGTCTTGGCCTTTTTAGGCTCCTTTAAGGGCTCCAATGGATCAACATCCATATCATCATCCAATCTCAACGTCGAAAAGTGTTTCGATTGAGGCCAAATGCAGTTAAACTTAAAAAATATTTCATTTTTAATATCCTCACTTTTGCACACACTAGAATTCTTCAATATAACATTTTGCACTTTATCTCTTCACTCTAGTGTCCTTTTCTCAATCTCGACATCATTCTCTACCATAGGATTGAATGATTGGAGTTTCCTTTTTAGTTCATCTATCATCTCAAAGGTCAAGTCATATTTTACACAAAATTCCTCCATGACCTGTTGATTCTCACTTCCTTCTTCAAATAAACACTTCATCATGTTCTTAAACTCACTGTCACCAGCAAAGGAAGAATCATCATAATAGGGACTCGGGGAAGGGTAATAAATATAAGAAGAACCACAAAAATGAGCATTTTGACAACTTTTCCAAGGGAGAAATCCTTCAAAATATGCGCAAGGATTTTCAAAACAAGAATAGCAATCATCCAAAATATTTTCAGTCCCAGATGTCATGTTTCTTAAACAAACAAATATGTACAAGAACTAAGGAATTGTTCAAATTTAAATTTAAAATATTTACACTTACCACTTCAAAGATTCAACAACTTCAATCTACTAAAACTTGAACTGTTTGCTTCCTCGGCAACGGCGCCAAAATTTGATCACACCCAAAACTCGTCCTAAATAGAATAAGCGGTCGCTGCAAATATAACCCGGTTTAACAAGTCCGAGGTCGATACCACATTGAGCAATGTTAAGTTCTAGTAACTTTAATAGCCAAAGATTCAAAGTTCAATAATAATATTTCAAGTAATGAACTATTGATTTAACTAACAATTAACTAAGACCAACTAAGAATGATAAAAATTGAACTCCCAGATGTTAAAAAGCCTAGGATAATGAATTTCCAGTTACTGGTTTAGTCCTGAGCTCACTCCAAACTTGCACGAGATACTATTCTGTTGGCCTTGAACTTAAACTTGTTTGCTGGAGTTTCCTAACTACTAACAACACAGTTCTTGAACTATTTTTTCCAAAATAATCAAGACCATTAAGAACTGTCCAATTTCAGACCACAGTCGAATCACAATATCCCTATAATGACTCTAAATCAGCTTATATAATCTCTTATCATAACGTGAAGTACTGTTATTTGACTGACCCTAACCCAAACGTCTTTTCCAAGATCATTCAAGAAAAAAGGGCGCAAAAACTTTACAGGCCTAACAATTAAATTCAATATAAATACAGCCAAATAAATAGAATATTGTATCAATTAAATTTGGAGTTACTCAAAACTACCCCAATAACGGGTTGATCAAAATCCTAGAGTAGAAATTTAGCTCCTCATAATTGTATGAAACAACAGTGAATTCAGAGTCAAAATAACACCCATAGGAAAAGAGAATAAGAAAAATTGAGAAAAACTCTTCCAATTCTTCAATTCCAATGGATTTGATGCGTTTCCAAGCTCCAAAGTGCTTCAACAATAGTAGTCTAGCCTTCCCAGGTCAAGATGGGGGCCGAAAATAGGTTAGAAAACCTTACATATTTCGTGTGAAACTCATGGACAAGTTTGCCCCTCGCCACTTTTTGCTAGAAGATTTGCCTTCATGGCTGGATCATGGCCTTACGATGGCTGGGCCGTGAGCTTTGAAAATTTTGCTTTCGACTTCATAGCTGAATCATGGCCTTACGATGGCTGGGCCGTGACCTTTCATCTTCAAATTCCTTTCATGGCTAATCCACGGCCTTGGCACCTTACAACACTATAAATTCACGTTTTGTAAAGCGGGCAGTATGGTCATTTGGCTCAAGGACGTGATATAAAATCCAAAAAGACGGTTTTGAGAGGCATTTTGAACCTACGGAGGAGAAGAACAAGGCTGAAACAGTGGAGAACGAAGCTCTAACGAGTTTTTCTTAACTCTTTCAATCCTTTCTTGTAATTTATTAATTATGGTTGTTTATGTGATGAATCTTATGAGCATGAGTGGCTAAGTTAGCCCTTCTAGGGCTTGACCGAACCATTATAGGATGATGTATTGAGTATTTCATTAATTCAATCGACCTTGACATTATTATTCCTGATTGTTCAACTATGTTATGATTGCTTTCAATTGTAGAGCTCACAATTGAATGTGCTCTTTATCCTTGTAAACTCTTGGAAGCGTGTTTCGAGTTAGGGTTAATTGAATAACGATACTTTAACCCAAATAAGGGATTGTTTAGGAAAGAAGAGCGGGGTGAGTTCAGAAACAACGAGCCCTTATCGTGGTCACGTAGGTAGTCCATCTTATCATCTTTTGTTAACTTGGAAAAACAACTAAGGATAGTTATTGCTTGTTATTGGAGAATACTAGCGATAAACTAGGAGCCCATGATTATTAGGGATAGTCAAGTGAGATTGTATGCGTAGTATTTTGTACATCACTCCGATAATTGGGGAAGTCATGTCCTAGGCTTTTATTCTTGAAATCTTCTCTAGTATTTACTACTTGCTTTTTGTTAAATGTTATTTACTTCTAATTTTCACAACAAAATTATTTTAATTTTCTCTTGAAGTTGTTTGAATGTAAACTTGGTAAAAGTTAAGTTACGAACTACAGTTTTCACCCTGTCGAATTCGACCTCGGACTTGTTAAATCGGGTTATATTTGCAGCGACCGCTTATCCTTCTTAGGTCTAGTTTTGGGCGTGATTAAATTTTGGCGCCGTTGCCTGGGAGCGTCAGTTTAGTTTGTAGCTATAAATATTGCTAGTTTTTTAGTTTAGATAATTGAGGTCTTGTATATATTATCTTTTTTGTTTAAGGAATATGACGTTTTACCCTTCCCCGAGCCCCTATTATTATGATTGTTCTTCTGCTTGTGACAGTGAGTTTAAGAACATGATGAAATGCTTGCTTGAACAAGGATGTGAGAACCAACAAATCATGGAGGAGTTTTAGGATAATAGTCTAAAATATGACTTGACCTTGAGAAGATAGATGAACAAAAAGGAGAATTCAAACCATTCAGTCCTGCGGTAATGAATGACGCCGACACTGAGGAAAAGTCATTAGAGTCAAGTGCGAAAGTGAAAACTTTAATATTGGAGGACTTGAGTGTGTATGAAAGTGAGGATGTCAAAAATAAAATACTATTGGAGTTTAAGCGCATTAGGCCTCATTCAAAACACTTTTTGACATTGTGTTTGGATGGTGATGTGGAAGTTGATCCATCCGAGTCTTTGAATGAGTCTAATAATGAGGAAAATGGTGTTTTCATTCTTGAATTAGTTATTCCAAATCAAGAAAATGGCATGCCTCGATTAAAGGCCAAGACATGCATAATGAATATCAGGGAACTTGACTCACTTGAATTTGCACCACCGCAGGAGCACGATCGTAAGCTTGAATCCAAATTGGGGAGGCAATTCATCTTCTCAAAGTGGAGAGAAAAGTTGGGATATTGATACTTTTCATGCCACGACGTTAAATAAGGCGCTGATTGGGAGGCAACCCAATTTTCTTATTTTGTTTGTTTTGAAAGGATGTTACTTGGTGAGCTTTTCATTTTGCAGGTTTTGAATCGTATGGATTGTAAGTGTGGGATGCTTGCAGCCTCTTATGTCTGATGATGAAGTCCTGCTTGGGGGGAAGTCTGAGTACTCAGTGTCCTAAAGAAGCTCGCAGGGATGTTCTTCGGGCTTAGAGCCCTAGAGAGTTTCTCTATCACCCTTATTTTATTTTAATGCATAGAGGGCAATGCATGATTTTATGTTTGGGGTGGGAGTCTTCCAATTTGTATTTTATTCCCCTCTGGTTTTTCTTTATGCCTCGGTTCTTTTTCAAGGAATGTTGTTTGAATCGAGTGTAGGATAATTTTGTTTAGGATTAAAATAGTAGGAAGGATAACTCGTGCGGTCTTCTACTTATGGTTTGTTTTATATGAATACTTAGGCTGGAATATGTAGACTACATGGATTCTTCATGATTTTGTATTATTATGCCTTGATAACTGTTGAGTACCCTTGTGTGACGCCTAGGCTCAGGTTTTGACACTCTTATGTGCTATACTTGAATGCATGCTCGCTTGCTTTAATTTGAGAGCTAGAGTTGAACCGTTCTGAGTAGACCGTTTGCCATGTGTGTGTGAGATTTGTTGTTGCTCTGTGCTTACATTACGATGTCTAGAACTTGTCTCAAGTGTGTGCAAAGCGAAATGATGAGTCTTGCTCTGTTTAGAAAGTGATATAGGCATTTCTTTGTTAGCCTATGAATTGTTTGCCTACCAAATGAAAGTTGACCCTAGTTTGCCCCTTCGAGCCTAAAACCTTTCCGTTAGTAACCATATTACAAGTTGAATTCTTTTGTTTTGAATTGACTATATATTGAACCTTTTTACCTCTTTTGGATATTTGTGGTTCTAATGAGCTGTGACACCTATAGTTAGAGGAGTTGGTTGTGGTTGAGACCAGTGATAAGAAAGAAAGGCGCATTACTGGGGAGAAACTGCTGGTAAGGACTGAAAAAAAAAAGACAAAAAAAAGAAAAACGAAGAGAAAAGACAAGAAAAAAAAAAGATTGTCCTGTACTAGTGGTTACTCTTGAAAGCTTAAAGAAAAGTGAAGCTTGGGATGATAAAGAATTGGAAAATTACGAAGAGTCGGGTGAAAAAAAAAAGTGATTAAATTATGTGATGTATTAAAATGCTCATGGGAGGTTAGACACTATTAACTAAATGTATCCTACTTGTCCTATAGCCTACATTACAACCTGTGAAAGTTTTATTGATCGTAGACCGAGTGAGCTTACATTACTCGAGTTCTACACCACGAGCAAGTCTATGGTACGTCTAATGTGGTGCATGATTTATTTCTGAGATAGTGAATCTTGCAGTTGTTAAGTCCCAATGTTACTTGAAATTTTGTGTGTGAATAGGACAGTTTTCTTGTTGTGAGGGCACATGGTTTATGAGGGATTGGTGAGGTTATTAGGCTTCTCAGTTAGAGTAGGTGAGTGAGTAAGAGAGTTGGTGCTAGTGAGTCGGTTCTTGAGGTTAGGAAGTTACGAGAGAGGACTTGATTGTTTTAAATATTCTTGGCATTAATATATTTGTGAAGAAGAGTGTGAAAAGTTCATATGCAGCATTCTAAGTTTTCATATAAGCCATGGTCATAGGCAGTGTCTTCATTCCTCGTTAAGTCCAGGTTTTGCTCGAGGATGAGCAAAGGTTCAAGTGTGGGGCAGCGATAATAAGCCAAATTTATATGTAATTGGATGTATTTTACCCATGTTTTTATCCATTCTAGTGACGTTTGATGTTAAAAATATGATGAATTGAGCAAATTTGTTGTATTTTGATATATAGGAGCTAATGGTGACAAAAGTAGATGATTTGAGCAAAAATAGAGCTAAAAAGACAAAATCTGGAGAAATCTAAGGGTGTTGTGCGTCGCACGACCATAGCACAACCTTTAGATAAAATTTTGATGAAGAAAAATATTTTCGAGGCAGTGAGCTAACTCCCTATCGCATAGCCATTGCACAAAGGTGAGAAGAAAAAGTCTAGGGAGGTCCAGAAAGGTCCTGTGCGTCGCACAAGACTTCAGAGAAATTCCAAGAATCATGTGTTATTGTCGTGCTTCGCACAACTATAGCGCCAGGGCAAACATTCTGCAGTTTTGTAAAGCGGGGCAGTTTGGTCATTTTGCTCAAGGACGTGATATAAAAGCCAAAAAGACAATTTTGAGAGGCATTCTGAACCTAGGTAGGAGAAGAACAAGGCTGAAGCAGTGGAGAACGAAGCTCTAACGAGTTTTTCTTAACTCTTTCAATCCTTTCTTATAATTTATTAATTATGATTGTTTATGTGATGAATCTTATGAGCATGAGTGGCTAAGTTAGCCCTTCTAGAGCTTGACTGAACCATTATAGGATGATGAATTGAGTATTTCATTAATTCAATCGAGGTTGACATTATTATTCCTTATTATTCAACTATGTTATGATTGCTTTCAATTATAGAGCTCACAATTGAATGTGTCATTTATCCTTGTAAACTCTTGAAAGAATGTTTCGAGTTAGGGTTAGTTGAATAACGATACTTTAACCCAAATAAGGGATTGTTTAGGGAAAGAAGAGCGGGGTGAGTTCGGAAACAACGAGCCTTATCGTGGTCACGTAGGTAGCCCATCTTATTATCTTTTATTAACTTGGGAAAATAACTAAGGATAGTTATTGCTTGTTATTGGAGAATACTAGTGATAAACTAGGAGTCTATGATCATTAGGGATAGTCAAGTGAGATTGAATGCAACTTATCTCAGATTATAAAAATTTCGACAAAGAATACTAATAACATAAATAAACATAATCTATTATCCTTGACGAGTTGTTTATATATTCTTAAAATATTGATAATGTACATCATTACTTGCATCTGTGAATACTTCATGCTATACATGACAAAACAATCATATAAATATTGATCATCAAAACTATTCCACGCTTTATTTTTATGTGCTTTATTTGCTTCTTCTACTTTTTTTCCCTAAAGGGTGGTGCTCATAAATATATTTTTTCCTTTAAAAATTGAAAATTTCAAATGGTTTTTTTGAAGAATTAAAAATATAAGATGTCAATAAAATTATATTCTAAAACTAATTGGTCCTAAAATTGGTGAAAAGAAGGGGGAAAATGACGAATTAGACGTTGTTGAGAAAAATATAAAATAAAAATAAATTCAGTAATTAAGAGGGAAAACAATAATTACTACTTGCTAAAGTAAGATATCTAAAACATGATAATATTATTACAAAAAAGAAAACAATCATTTAAATACTAGCTATTATTTGGTTGTGAGGGAGGGGGGGGGGGGGGGTGGACTGACGGATGGGTAAGGAAGGGAGAGAGAAGTAGAGAACACCCATTCCTATAGCTATCTAGTGTCAGGCTGTCGTGTCAACAATCTAAAATTAAAAATATTGACGCTAATAGAATTCAATCCACCATCCCTAGGGCAGAAGCCTTTGACAGTTTACCGTTGACACTTCGGCATCTCATGTTACCAGGGGCTTTGGCATGGCAGGCCCTCTCAAGTTATATTTGAATGGAAAAAGGCTCAAGTTTTAATCATGAAGTATAGGGTCCTCTAATTATTAATAGCATTAAAAACTTTTAATTATCTAACCTTCTCACCCCAAAGTTTTTTATGTTACACAATGGTCCAAGTATAAAAGGTCACTTTTTGCCAAATTTGGCCATAAACCTAGATCTACAACAACCCTTCCCTCTCCTCTCCTCCATTTTTTCCTCTCAAATCCTTATTCGTATCATTCTTCTTGTTTCTTCAACCTACACTTTATTTTATGATTGTTTCTTCAATCTAAGCAATCCTAAACGAAATATAACACATATCCATTTCTTATTCTTCGTTAAGAAGATTTGTGAATGTTCATCATTTTCAAATATTGAAGTTTTTGAAATGGTTTTAAAAAATCAACCAATTTTTGTACTGTTTTCAAGTGGGTGTTGTTTAGAATTGTTGGGAATAATAGTGAGAGGTTGAATATAAAATTTGAAATCATTTGGAGTTAATTTGGACTGGATTTGGTTAATTTTAGACTAAAAGCGATGTTGAAATTTTTTCTCAGCGCGATGAACATCTATTAGGATGTTCGGAACATCCTGACGGGGAGACGCTTGATACATCCTGACGGATGTTCCAAACATCTTGAACATCAATACAAATGTTCTGAACATCTTGATAGGCAAGATGCTTCGAATATCTAGAGAGACGTCGTGAACATCGAGAGATATGTTACTATTAATATCCCGCCAGATGTTTTGATTATCTCTCATGATGTTTAGCAAATCTATATTTTACCCGTCGAACTATTGTAGAAATGATGACAATTATCAGTAGTAATGACCAATTATACTTGTTAGAGTGATAAATGTTGACAATTATCAGTAGTGATGACCAATTGACTAACAAGTGATGATCATCTATCGTAGGGTTGTTTTAAACAACCTATTGATGTTCGTCGCATTAAACGGTCGTTCGGATCGCACAATTTTTAATGTTGCTATCTTCATCATATGATGATCCATACATACTGGTTTCGAACATCAAATAGATGTTTGTCACATGTTATGTGTCGTTCCGAGCGCCATGTTCAATTTTTTCTATGTTCATCATACTTTTTCACAATTAGAGTAGTTGGCGCGACAAATTATGATGATTGTATAGCTATAAGTGACCAATTATACTTCTAAGAGTGATAGACTCGTCCACTTTCATCACAAAGACCACTTAGAGTAGTTGGTGTGATAAATGATGATCATTATGAGTAGAAATGGACAACTAGAGTTGTCAGAGTGACACATGATGATTATTATACCTACAAATGACCAACTATACTTGTAAGAGTGACAAATGATGATCACTATCACTATAAATGACCCACTATAAGAGTGACAAATGATGATCATTATCACTATAAATGACCCACTATACTTCTTATAGGGAGAAATGATGATCACTATCACTATAAATGACCCACTATACTTGTTATAGAGAGAAATAATGATCATTATACCTTCAAAGACCCACTATACGTGTAAGAGTGACAAATGATGATTATTATGACGACAAATGATGATTATTATGACTATGCTTGTAAGAGTGACAAATGATGATCACTATCACTATAAATGACCAACTATCCTTCTTATAGGGAGAAATGATGATCATTATACGTACAAATGACCAACTATACTTGTAAGAGTGACAAATGATGATCACTATCACTATAAATAACCAACTATACTTGTTATAAGGAGAAATAATTATCCATATATATACTCTAGTTTCGAACATCCACTAGACGTTTGTCACATGTTATGTGTCGTTCCGAGCGCTATGTTCAATTTTTTCTATGTTCATCATACTTTTTCACAATTAAAGTAGTTAGCGCGACAAATTATGATGATTGTATGGCTATAAGTGACCAATTATACTTGTAAGAGTGATAAACTCATCCACTTTCATCACAAAGACCACTTAGAGTAGTTTGTCTGACAAATGATGATCATTATGAGTAGAAATGGCCAACTAGAGTTGTTAGAGTGACAAATAATGATCAATATGATAAGAAATGACCCACTATACTTGTTAGAGTGATAAATAATGATCATTATGAGTAGAAATGACCTACTATACTTGTAAGAGTTACAAATGATGATCATTATGAGTATAAATGACCCACTATACTTGTAAGAGTTACAAATGATGATCATTATACCTACAAATGACCCACTATACTTGTTAGAGTGAGAAATGATGATCACTATCATTATAAATGACCAACTATACTTGTTAGAGTGATAAATGGTGATCATTATACCTACAAATAACCCCCTATACTTGTTAGAGTGAGAAATGATGATCATTATCACTATAGATGACCCACTATACGTGTAAGAGTGACAAATAATGATTATTATGACTACAAATGACCCACTATGCTTGTAAGAGTGACAAATGATGATCACTATCACTATAAATGACCAACTATACTTCTTATAGGGAGAAATGATGATCATTATACGTACAAATGACCAACTATACTTGTAAGAGTGACAAATGATGATCACTATCACTATAAATGACCAACTATACTTGTTAGAGTGACAAATGATGATCAATATGATAAGAAATGACCCACTATACTTGTAAGATCGACAAATGATGATCATTATCACTATAAATGACCAATTATACTTGTTATAGGGAGAAATGATGATCACTATCACTATAAATGACCAACTATACTTATTAGAGTGACAAATGGTGATCAATATGATAAGAAATGACCCACTATACTTGTAAGAGCGACAAATAATGATCACTATCACTATAAATGACCAATTATACTTGTTATAGGGAGAAATGATGATCCATACATATAGTCTTGTTTCGGACATCCAATAGATGTTTGTCACATTATATGTGATGTTCCGTGCGAAATGTTCTATTGTTTCTATTGTCACATTATAATTAAAGGGCGATGATTATTATCACTCTAAATTACCAAGTATACTTGTTAGAGTGACAAATGATTATTCATCTATCTTTGTTGTTTCGAACATGTTGTTGATGTTTGTCACATGAACATCATGTTCGGAGCGACATTTTTCGATGTTGTTATCTTCATCGTATTGTTTTTGAAAATATTCAGAACATATAGCGATATGATTGAAACATGAAGTGAGTCGTGCGGAACGACTTAGGGTATAATGGTAATTTACAGGACAAAATAGCAATTTCAAATGAAATTTCTTGATCATTAGTACACAAAACATAACAATTGGAAATAAATAGAACCTAAAGTATGAACAAACATACCTACAAGAAAGATTAATTGATTATCCTCTACTTCTTTTTCATTATCTTTCGGAATATATATATATATATATATATATAAACACACACACACACACAAAAGTTGATATCTCATAAATAAGTATCTAATTCATATGATAGTACATAAGATTTTAACATCTACAATCACTCTGGTAGATATTTAAACATCGGTAGAAAGTGAAATATCTCACAAGAAGTTTCAAACACCATGTAGGAAGTTCAGAACATACTTGTAGTCGTTCAAAACTTTCAATATGTTTGAAACATCTTGAGTATCTTTTTTTTCTTTAGAAAAATAATAAATAAATACACAAGGATGGTTATGTATATTGTGTGATAATATTTGATCTGGTGTTGTTGTTGTTGATTGTGGAGGTTGTGTATACAAATGAAATTTATAAAATCTGGTGCATTTGTTAAGGGGTTGTGTATACAAAAAGGTATCTTCAGAATAATATGAGTGTAGATAGACGAGTTGGATAGCTCGAGTGTGAAAAAGTGTGAAAACACTTATTAGTTTTTTAAGTTTAGTTCTCTAAATTTAGTTAATGGTTGGAACATCACAAAGGATGTTTCGAACATCTTGAGTAATGGTAGGAACCTCCATCAAGACATTTCATCTTTAATATGTTGGTACTGTTTTTTTTTTGAGTTCATCGCTTAAAGATAAATAATCCTAAATAAAGAGAGAGGTTTCTGAAGTTAACTCTACCATATTTTCTTTTTTTTTTTAAAAAAAGAAGAATGTTGAAAAAATTTATAGGTACATTAATTCTATCTAATGATTGTCGCTTTCCTTATGTTTTCCATTTGTCACTCACCGATTGAGTCTTACTTATTTTTGTTTTTGAGGATCGAAAATCAAATGATATTTTTATTTCAAATCTTATCTCAACGTCTAGATAAAAGATGCTTCCAACATCCACACAGAGATGTTCCGAACATCATGATAGAAGATGTTCCGAACACCCTGACAGTTGTTCTGAATTTCCCGATAGAAGATATTCCAAATACCATAACAAATGTTCCGTACATTCTGACAGAAGATGTTCCGAACACCTAAAAAAAAAAAAAATTCAACCGCGAATTTTTATTCAAAATTCATCCAAAGCAACTCAAATCAACACCAAATTATCTCAAATTTTATACTAAAGATCCAAATACCATTCTCAAGCATTTCAAACAATACCCACTCTAAAATTACATAAAAATCATGTTTGGATTTTTAAACCCACTTCAAATTTTAAATTTTCTTTTTGCATAAGAAGAAGAAGAAGACAAAGAAGAATGAGAGCAAGAAGAAGAAGAAAATGACTATGTAAACAACAAAAAGTAGTTGAAGAGTATGACAAGAAAGATGAAGAAAATGAGAAGAATGTGAAGAAAAGAAAATAGAAGAGAAGGAAGATGAAGTAGATATGATGAACAAGAAGAGAAAAGAGAGAATTTTTATTCATTTGTTTTAAAAATTGTGGTATTTAATTTTGATCCCAAGAAGTTTAAAAGTTTTGTTACATTTAATTACAGCCCACAAAGTTTTAGTAATGTTAATTTGGTCCATGATTAGTCCTAATTGTACTTAGAATAAAAAGAAAATAGAAAAGAAAAGGCAAGACCCTTTTCTGCCAAAAAAGACTTGAGGGGTTCTGGAACACCACATCTCACATGTTACCATAGGTGCCACTTGATAAATATATAGGAATTTCAATGTGTATATACATGTGTACATAGGGTTTTAGCTGAAGTTAGCGGGTGGCATGGTACCCACTGCCACCTTACTAGATCCACCTCTGGTATAGGCTAACTGCTGCTTATATATTTGTAAAAATATAGTCAAACCTCATTATGACAGCCCCTCGTTATAACAACATTTCAGTATAACAACCTAGTTTTCTCTAGAACATATATTTTGTGTTATATTTTATCTTTTTATAACACATTCTATATATAACAACAATGGCTTTCATTATAGTAGTACACTCTTTGTAAAATTAACTCTCTATAATAGCCATATTTAAATATTATGTAATAAATAACATTTTATAAATAAATATATTTTTTACAAAAATTAAAGTAGCAAATATTTATGGTTATCATGCGTACCATAAATATATTGTCTTTTTTACATTCGTGCCATAAAATTATTTATTTAAGAAAAAAATTGTATGAAGTGCAGTCTAACATGGACCAAAAATTCTTACTCTATTTTATTTTCAGAAATGAGAATAGTACAAAGGAGATAGTATTGCCTTTTATACATGTTTACTTCTTTTCTTTTAAGGATTAAACTGGTTAACAATTCATTTTTTTCGATAATTTGAAAATAATCATTCACTTCTTAATATTTAAGGCACGTACAATATTGCATAAATATTAACTACTATAGTATGAGATCTTCTTGGACTTGTTAACTTTAAATAATTTTGTTCTATCACATATTCTTTATTCATCTAATAAGGGGTCTAAATGTCAAGTTATTTCTCTAAAAACAAAGATAGCACAATGCTAATACAAAGAAGACAATCCTAAAATCACACATGAACAATAGAAGCAAAAATTTTTAATTGGTAGTCGTCAAGCTTTCGGGTACATTCTTAGCGAGAAGAATAAGTACATTGACGCGGCTAAGCAAGCATAAGCTGCTCAAAAGGCCGTTAAAAGAAAAAAAATTGCATTATGGATCTATTAATAATGTATTAATCTTTTTTATTTTTAATTGAAGAAATATGAAAATCTATTGAGATTTAAAATTTAACATGTATTATTTTTTGTTTATAATATAAAAGTACAAAGAGAATATTTTTGCTCACTTTTTTATTATAACAGCTAAATGAGATCTAAACTTCAAATGCCGCTATACATATATAACAGCATCTTGCAATAACAATTATGAAAATCAGACAAACACCGCCACTATAACGAGGTTTGATTGTACTTAATAATAATGAAAAAAATAGTATTATTTGATAAAATTGCGTTAAAATATTTTCATCTAATTATATAAATTAATAAGATAATGATCAAGAACCCCTAAACAAACAATTATATATTTGGTAGTTACATGCTTAAACTATATCTTTTTTTCATAATCCCCAACTATAACTTTAAGTATTAAAACCCCTTGGCAACATATTTTGTTGTTGCATGTGTTCTACACCTGCCAACAATGAGTGAAAGTAGTATTTTAAACAAAAATTAGCGTATTTTTATTTATTTTAAAATAAAGTATATGTTTTTCATATTTTTCATTGTTCCTTTTATTATTGCTTTTCATTTTCCTTAAATTCCTTTTTGTTTATTTCTTTGTTGTTTTTTCCCTGTGAACACTTCTCCACCTACCTCTACACCCACCCCATATTCCTCCACTGCAACTCACAAATCCCATCTCTTTTCCTTTTCACCGATTTTACCACAAGAAAATTCATTGAAAAAAGATAATAGAACTTTATCTTTCAACCAAAAACTTTAGCTTCCATAGTAAAAAATTCATTTAAGTTAAAATACAGTTCACCTTCCATAGCTAGAAATTTCAATCATAATTTTCATCGACAAAACTATCAAAATCGTCAACTCAAATAATCCATTTAATCAACCTCAAAAATTTTCTATTTTCTTTTATTTTCTATAATTCCGAGTTTCTAAGTTTTTCATATCCACCACCATTTCGGCCATCATAGATAAATGTATGTGATAGTTTAATACTATTATAACAGTCTTATGTTTGTTATGGAGAAGAATTCTTGTAAATATGGAAGTGCAGAGGAAATGATAGGGAGAAGTAAAGAAAATTTAATGAAAAAACTAATAAATTTATCTTTTTTAATAAGAAAATTGCGTGTGGTGCCACTTGGCACTTTTTTAGATTGTATTTGGAGCGTGAAACACACAGGGGACATTTGGTCAAAAGGGACACTCAAGAGTGAAAATAGGTAAAAGGGACAAAGTCTTAATTAATGTAGTAGAAGGGACACATCTAATTAATGCTCTTAAACATAACTTTCCTCCACTCCCCTTCACCCCAAAGTTTCATTTCTTACAATTTGGTCCTCACGTATATAAAAAATAAAATTTGCCAAATTGGGGAAATATTTTTCCCTCCGTTTATTCCCTCCTTTCTCTCTCTCTCTCTCTCCTCTTTTATCTTCTCCCGCGCGACCTGAAAACACCATAGCTGCTGCGCATTGGCTTTGTTCAGTCTCCATTCGTTTTCGCTATTATTCTTGCATTCCAACTCTCCCAAACGGAAAACATTGTCAGATCTAAATCCTTTTCGGTTAATTAGGTATTATTTACTCTAATTGAAAAAATAATTTGGAAAAAATACCCTTGACCCTTTGAATAACAATTTCTGGTTGGCATTACTTTTAATTGGTTTGCTTTACTTGAAATTGGAAAGCTTGTCGTTGAAATTTTTTGAATAACGTTGGGCATTACTTCAAACTGCAAAGCTGGACAAGTCCCATATCTCCTGTAAGTGTAAATCTCCGTCTTGCTAATCTCTACTATTCTAATTTTTGTAAAAACCCTTTTAAACAGTATGTTGCTGTTTTGAAACATCTTACCGTGACGATCGCAACATTATAAAGATTGTTCTACAAATACTCGTACAACGTAGTCACAATTATGGAACATTGTATTAGATGCTCAGGATAATCCTTTTGATGTTCCTATTGTGCTAGTCAGAGTTACGGAACATAATTTTGGTTGCCCGAATAATGTTCAGTAAATGCTATTCATAATGTTGGAACATTTTTGTAGATGGTCTGAACTGATGTATCGATGTTTCACATCGGTATGCTTGTAATCTTAAACATCCTTGGGCATGTTTGGATCTGTTTTTTGATGTTCCGGTATCCTTTGCTACCTGGACCACATTTGATGAATGTTTATCCTACCTTGCAGATATCGTTAAAGTAAATGGGGGACAACATACTACTAGGAGTTGATTTTCTCGGTGAATGGGTTGAGCGTTCGAAATGCTATGCTTAGATTGCTAAGGTCAAAGAGACAAGACCTATCCTTGTGAGTAGGAATGTTACATATGATGAACTTGTCAACAAAATCATACGCAGTTGGGGGGTAAGTGATGATCATAGGGATCTTTGCATTTCATATATGCTGAGTGTTGTCGCAAAGCAAAAGACTGCTCCATCTAAAATTAGGACTGATGATGATGTTCAGCTTTATATGGCTGATGTAGACCCAGCTGGGGCTAGGCCAACACTAAGGGTTAGTGTGATTCCAAGGCCTGAAGGAATTTCAAGTTCAAATGAACAAGATATGCATGTTGAGATGGATGAAGATGAATTAAAACAAGGTGGAGAGGCAGACGAAGAAGGTGAAGAAGGTGGAGAAGTAGTTGGTAATCCTTCACAAATAGCACCATCACAGAGCAGCCGCAACGATTTTTTTGGAAAAGACGGCACAGGTTTTGTAAAGGGTATGACTTTCAAGAATAAGCGAGAATTAGTGGTGAAGTTGAGGCTTGCTGCAGTAAGGAAGCCTTTTTCTTTCAAAGCTGTGAAGAATACAAAAAAGTTGTTTTACGCTAGATGTGTTGATGCAAATTGCAAGTGGTGGCTTCGAGCATTGAGGTATCATAGTAGTGATACATTTTATATTACAATCTACAATGGCGAGCACACGTGCGGTGTGCAGCACCTGCAAAGCCACCATACACATGCCACAGCTGATGTTGTTGGTGAATACATGAAAGATAGGTACATTGAAGGGAAAGGAATAACACCAAAAGACATCAGAGTTGCATTTAACAGAGAATTGGGATGCAACATTAGTTATTGGAAAAGTTTGAAGGGATGTGAGATTGCAAAGGCAATAGCAAGAGGGACAGATGAACACAGTTATGAAATTTTAGAGGCATACAGTCATATTGTAAGGTCCCAAAATATTGGAAGCAAGACAGCTTTGAAGCTTGATAATTGTGGGAGGTTTAAGTATTTTTTTATATCTTACGGATCTTGGATTAGGGGTTTTCTGTATATGAGGAAAGTCCTTGCTATTGATGGGACTCATTTGTCAAGCAAGTACGGCGATGTGTTGTTGTCTGCCGTTGCCCAGGATGCAGAGAAGCACATATTCCCTGTTGCATTCTGCGTTGTGGACAAAGAATGTGATGCTTCTTATGATTTTTTTTGGGACAATTGGTTGACATAGCCCAGTACAATGATGAGTTGAGCGTCATTTCAGACAGGCATAAAAGCATAGCAAAATCAGTTGCCAAGTGGTTTCCCCAAACTCACTACGGAGTTTGCACGAGGCACCTTGCTGAAAATATCCGTACAAAGTTTCAATTTGGAGATCACCTGGGGTCCTATTACTTGGCAGCAGATGCATATCGTGTGGAGGAATTCAGAACGCACTTTAAGCAAATCGAAGACAACGATCCAAGGGTTGCCAGATATCTTCAAGATGACGTGGGGTTCCATAAATGGAGCAGATGCTTTTTCCCTGGGCACAGGTACACGAGTATGAACATTCTTACCAAATGTTCTGAACGTTGCGTTGGAATGTTCTATGTTTACATGGAAATTAAGCCGAGAACATTCCAATTGACGTTCAAAATAGTACCAGTGATGTGTATGACGTAATCATTGATGTTCTGATCGCACGCTTAATGTTCGCACTTGCATTAGACGTATTTAGCATTAATGTCTTTGTTTGTTTGTTACAATTTCAGATTTACAGTGATGACCTCGAACATTGCTGAGTTCACAAATGCAATGCTGAGGGATGAAAGAGAATATCCTATTGTTGCCCTATTAAATCACATCAATCGTACATTTGGCGAAAAATTTCATGTGAGTGCTACGGAGTTCCTCGAGGTTTCAACCATATGTGTCCCTTCAATTGAAGGAAAAATAAGATTCAACCTGGAGGAAGGGGTAAGCTCGCAATTAGTCGAAAAGGTACGTATGGTTTCACCATCATCAGTCCAGGCCAGGGAGCAGAAGTCGATTTACTCAACAGAACTTGTACGTGCAGAGAGTATCAAATTGACTTAATACCCTGTAAACATGCTATGGCAGCTATCAGAATGCTGCGTCCAGAAGACTATGGAGCGTGCGTCTATGACTTCACTTCTGCATATTACAAGTTAGAGTCATATATGCTTGCCTATGCAGAACCGATCAATGCTGTTCCACCGGAAGAATTTTGGAATGTTCCTCCTGAGCTGCTTGTGAGACGAATATTGCCTCCTTTCATCGACGTGGGTAAGGGCAGACGAAGGAAAAAGCGGATACCATCAGTTGGTGAAGTATTTTCAAGTAGGAGAAATAAATGTAGCATCTGCAAAAGGTCAGGCCACAAAAGAACTACTTGCCCCAAACGAGTGGATAGTGGACAATCCTCCCAAACTCAAAGTGTTGCTTTTTAATTTTTTATCTTGACAATTTTATATATTTTTATATTTGAACGTTTATCTTAATGTTTCGAGCATTTATCAATGGCGTTCCAAATTCCTATTATTTTTGTAGTATATAATTTAAACTGATCATCATACGGATGTTCTAATACTGCAAACGGGATGTTCAGTGTAATGCAATAGTCATGTTGATTCAAGCGAAGGGTTGCCTTGTGCAATTAAAAGGTGTGAAAGCATCCCTCTAAGCGGGCATACGAAAAAAGCCATTAATTAATCCAGATACATCACCTAGAGAGTAGTGAACGTCTTTTCAATGTTCACATCACGCCTTTTGGTGTTTTTTTATGTTAAATTCATCTATAAATACATACATTTCCTTGTTCCTTCATATACACAATTATCCTCCTACTTGAATTATCAAAATTTCTTCATAGACAACAAACACAATGGAAAATAACCAAAACGAAGTTGTCGCTAATGGCCACTATGCCCCAGCCGAACCTGACCATAACGAATATTATGGAAACATCGCCTGGGATATTGCCGGTATTCAAACTGACATTACTACAATCAACCATGCTGCGGACCGCTTATCTGCTGATGTATGGAGCATAAGGCAAGTGTTAGTGCAGCGCTTGGAGCGTATTGAAAGAATGCTTCTGGGACTCCTTATCCACCAAGGGATGAATCCGGAGCAGTTTGCGACTCCTCCAAATTCTCCCAATGATGATGACAACTAGAACTTTTATTTAATCATTATATATAGTACTAGTACTTTTGCATTATGTCAAGTAATTTTCTATATGTATTTTGTTTCCTTAAGTATGAATGAAAGTTATTAGATTATGTGTTAAGTTGATAATACTTCCACTACATAAGTGATCGCCTAAACTTCATCAGCAACTTGAAACATTCTAACACACGTTCCAAGCATCATATGAAGATGTTTGACATCCTTATCAACGTAAACATGCTAGCATATATTTTAACAACACCCATCTAAAATGCATCAGCAAGTTGAAACATCCTATCAAAAGTTCAGAGCATCGTATGAAGATGTTTGACATAGCAGAAGGAGTTTGGCCTTAAAATCGTTATTAACACAAACAAGCAAAAGCCTCACTATTTGTAAAACAACACAGCACTATTTGACGAAAAAATCAACAAAAACAAAGATATTTGTACAACAACACAGCACTATTTGACGAAAAAATCAACAAAAACAAAGATTTTCACAAGAACTTTCTTCCAGTACAGTAAAAAGGCGTCCAGTACAGTAAAAAGGCGTAAAAACCCTAGTTTTTTCAAAATAGCAAAATAGCAAAAGAAAAACCCCGAGTCACTTGAAAAACATCAATAGTGTTCAAAATTTACCTTTAGATGTTACCGGAGAAATGTATATGGTCGGCGACGAAATAGAAGACTCGAGAAGAAGACTTGAGAAGTGTGTAAGAGAAGAAAGGCGCGGGTGTTCGATGTTTGAAATGATGGAATTGATAAGACTGATCAGCCGCATTTTTTAATTGTCATGATTGCCATTAAGGCCCCACCGTTTTTTCTGTTCCGAATTCCACGCGCGTCCCTTTTCTGTATAAAATAGAGCCCGGGGCGGGGGTACATTTCTTTTTTGAGATATTAGAACGTTCTTCTGGACGTGCCAAACATAATAATCAATTAGGTAGTTCGTTTAAAATGAAACGCGGTTGCTCAAAAATAAAAGGTACTTTTTTCACGTTCAGAACATAATAAATGATGTTTGAACCCTAACCCTAACCCTGAACCCCAAACCCTAACCCTAACCCTAACCCTAACCCCAAACCGCAAAATTTTTTAACAATTCGAGAACATTCGCTCTCCTGTTCTGAACCTTGTAGGGAACGCTCTCGAACGTGGTACGTCTATTCTGGATCTTCATACTGATGTTGTTTTTGCACCGTTGAGGATTAGTTGATAAATACTAATATAAGGATCATTTAAAATGCATAAACAATGATTTAGTAGTTTATTAAGATTACAAAACAAGCTATGTGTAAGTAAACCAAAATATATGTCGTTAATTATACTAAACTGCAAACACTAAGGGGTCGTTCGGTTACTGAGTTAAGGGATTAATATCCGCACAAAACTCAACGTTAATTTAGCGCAGCGTTCGGTTGGTTTTTGTGAAATTTTAATACCCGCATAAAAATAGTGCAACGTTTGGTTGCATTTTTGTATATTCCGCATTATTAATACCGGTATTATTAATGCGGGAATCTATGTATTATTTTATGCGGGGTAGAAGGTGGTATAATAATGTGGGTATTAATAATACGGGTATTAAAATTTAAAATGACAAAATTAACCCTCATAATAATAAGGATATTTTAAAATTTTATTTAAGGAGTAAATAAATAAATTAAATAATAATATTTTTTGTTAATTTGTAATATATCAGTGATTCAACAAATAATCCCTACGTTATAATATATGTGTGGCTAATACCCACATTATTAAACCCCACATAACTAATACCCGCATTATCAATACCCACATTATTAATACACACATTATTAATACCCACATTACTAATACCCGCATTAATAGTTAATACCCGCGTAAAAGAAAACTAAACCGAACGACCCCTAAGTTGTTTGGATAAGGAGTGTAGGGTTTGATTATAGATAAATTAACAATTTTAAACATTAAGAAGCATATTATAACGAAGTGTAGCATAGATTGGACGTTATATCACTAGATAGACACATTAGTAATCTATTTGTTGATCTTACAATCTATGTGTAGCTCAATTATAGACATTCTTCGTTTATCTACAACAACTAAGACTTCAAATCATACAAGTATTGATTGAACTGAACAATATTATGTGTATTTAAGGTGACTACATCAATAGTATGTCTATTGGAAGTGTTTACCCATAAAAGTTATACTAGAGTATACTCATTTATATCTATCGAAGGCGATTACTTAGTTATATCAGATGAAACACTTAATCAGTTATTGAGTATTTCATTAGATGTTGTTCTAACTAATGGATAATCTATATAATGATGATTTAAGCTTAAATATAAAGACTTATTAATCTTTTCAATGTTATATAGTTTCTTATTACAATCATATTAAAGGTTGGAACACTACACGTTAAAATAGGCATCTATTTGAACTGAACATACTAACCCATGTTCGTGACGTAGATTAGATGTTTTGGCATCAATCGTTGGAGTTTTATATGCTAAGAAAAGTTGAGCAACCCGTTTTAAATACATGGAGCGATCTGCTCCACACAACTTACATCTATATAACCCAACCATTCTATTATTACCTTATAACACGTGGAATAACCCCAACCATTCTATTAACTAGGTCTTTTTACCCCCATTATTGAAATATCCCTAGTTGACTATCCCAACCCCCTCTACCTCGTCTTCTTCTTAACTCAACTATGTCTCAAGGAGCAACTTGTTCTCGCAGCTCCTCTCAAAATCGTCGATGTTGGTGTGGCTTACCTGCAATACAATTCACGGCGGGCACACAGTCGAATGCTGGACGAAAATTTTGCAAGTGTCCCCGCAAGGGTATTAGCAATTGTGGATTTTGGGAATGGTGTGATGAGGAGTATCCCCAGCCTACTACATTGGTTTTAAACAAGTTGAAAATTTCACTTGATGACGTTTGTGAAGAAATGGCCAATTTGCTGAAGGAAGTTGACAAATTAGGGGCTTGTAATACTACAAATTTATTGAAGATCAGTAAGTTAGAGGCTAAATTGCAACGGTGGAAGATGTATTTCTTATTGTCTTGGGCAGTTTTTTTTGGTTTCATTGTAGCTAGGTTTATTTGATACCAATCACTGTTCATCGTGTACTACTAAGATCTACAAATTTGAACGTTTTAGTTGATGTTTCGAGCATTTATCGATGGCGTTCCAAATTCATATTATTTTTGTAGTATATAATTTAAATTGATCATCATACGGATGTTCTAATACTGCAAACGGGATGTTCAGTGTAATGCAAAACAACATTCATAAATATTCAAAACATGCTACATTGTACTGAAAATTAAAGGACAACACTTCAAAACACGACATTCCTACATATAGAAATTCTTCTTAAATGACTAGACTTGCAAGGAGGTTAGTTCTTCATTTCACATGTGTTCCGCTGGAGGCCGTGGTGGTGAAGGGTAGTTTTGGAGGTCAATCTCGAGTGCAGCATGAATACCACGAAGCATAAGCTTAATAAGATTCATATCCTCACGGAATTCATCGAACTTAATTCTTAATCGCTCCACTTGATCCTCCACATTTCCTACATATACTACAATCTGATCAACATCTGAGGTCAGATCTGCGACATCTTCACGGACATGATCGATTTCAGTGAACCTACTAGTACTTGGAACTCCACTATCATGTTCTGGTGCTCTTGGGTGCCTTACTCTGCGAGGCATTGTTTTTGTTTCGCCTTGTTGTTTTTGTTGTTGTTGTGCAGACATTTAACATTTATTGTAACCAGGCTTGGTGCCTTTTCGGCTGCATATGTGATGATTTAAAAAGGCGCCTATTCACATTGAATGGTTGGGGTTAGTACACGTGTTTTAATTTTAACCAGGGGTTCCTAATCCTTCCCGCTGAAGTCAGAACATCTTCATGGCGATACGAATCATCATATAGTCGTTCCATTAGCCTGCATAATGTGATGATTTAAAGAGAGGCGTATTCACATTGAATGGTTGGGGTTAGTACACGTGTTTTAATTTTGACCAGGGGTTCCTAATCCTTCCCGTTGAAGTCAGAACATCTACATGGCGATACGAATCATCATATAGTCGTTCCATTAGCCTGCATAATGTGATGATTTAAAGAGGCGCGTATTCACATTGAATGGTTGGGGTTAGTACACGTGTTTTAATTTTGACCAGGGGTTCCTAATCCTTCACGCTGAAGTCAGAACATCTTCATGGCGATACGAATCATCATATAGTCGTTCCATTAGTCTATTGATTTTTGACGTTTATAATTCAAATTGATCTTCATGTTTGAAAATTAGTATTAGTAGTATTTTTAAACTACTCATCATTATACACTTAACGGCTATCCCCTTCAATTCAAATCTGAAGCAAAGCAACGAATGCGTCACTTCAAAAATTTTAAAAAATACATAACGGCTAGTGTTTGGATAAAACACACTTAAGTCGGTTACCTATTTTTCTCCTATAAATACTCTATCAAACCATTCAAATTCAAAAAACTCTATACCACTACAACCTATAATCTTCAGCCAAAAATTAAAAATTAAAAATGGTTCGCCGACCTCCCTCCTCAATAATTGCTACTACTGCAAGAACAGGAGCAACAAATACCAGAGCATCCACGTCAAGAGTACCAAAAACGACAAAGGGAGCAACCTTGAAACAAGAAGGAAGAGGTGAAGCCACGCAAAAAGAAGGAAGCACCGGAAGAAGTGAAGCCAAGCAAAACGAAGGAAAAACGGGAAGAGGGCCAGCCATGCAAAAAGAAGGAAGAAAGGGAAGAGGATCAGCCAAGCAAAAAGAAGGAAAAACGGGAAGAGGATCAGCCAAGCAAAAAGAAGGAAAAACGGGAAGAGGATCAGCCAAGCAAAAAGAAGGAAGAAAAAGTCGAAACACTTCTACAGAACGACAAGAACGTGCAAATGATATTTTGGAACAACTTCGTGCTGAAGTTTGGGGTTGGAAGTTCAAATTTGAGGAATTCTTCGAATACTACAATAGGGATGTCAAAAAGATGTTGAAAGAAATAAAGAGGATAAAGACCATGCTCCAAATAGCAACCTTGAAACAAGATGGGACTGCATCGCGTTGAAGTGAAAACGCATATTTTGACCAGGATGTTAATATGACTGTTTATTAAGTAATGTCTTAAATGCTAATATAATTAGCATACTTTTGTAAAGCGCTGAATCTTTGAACGATCAAGAATGTTTTTGCCTGGTTCTTGATTATCAATGTATAAAGTAACTTTAATGTTCAGAACATCTGTTGTTGTTTCCCTATTTACTAGTTATTGAACATCAAATATCCATTAAGTTAAAAACTATTTGAACGTACAACATAATGTTCTGAAAATAACTAATGATGTTCCAATAGTCTATAATTTTTAATATTTTTAAGTCAATCTTATCATAATACAGATGTTCTAATAATGTAAACTCGATGTTCAGTGTAATGCAAAACAATAGTGATTATCATTTGCCATATATACACATCAAAAAATGGGTAATCATCCATACATTACACCCATCAAAAACAAAAACATAATTATCCAAATTTTACAACCCATACTAAGGGACTAATTTGCCATGGAATATGTCCACAGCAAATTTAACTAGACAGTCTTCTATCACATTGTCACACAGATATTCCATCGGGGTGTTGGACAGCAAATGTTCGAGGAACATGATGGCATACGCTCCACATGCAGTACCAGTCAAATTCCTTGGAAGGCCTTAGATGCGCTCGTACGGCAACATTTCCATCGATTGGATTTCAGGAGGGAGGTGGTTGAATTTCCCCGACTGTCAGATGTATATTGGGAACATGTACATTATTGGCCCCATTATTGAATCAAAGCGATCTTCATTGTACAACCCAATGTTGCAGTCGTAGACAGCGATCCTTGCCTCCTCTAAATAAAAGACGCATGTAACATAATGCGTGCTTTCAATGTTATACACGGCAAAGAGTCTTTTCACACCATCCCACTTCCTTCCACCCGGATATGGAGACTTACCTCGGGCATAATCAAGGAATGTATCCTTAAACTTATATTCTGCTAGGTACTTGTCAAGGCCGACATCAAACCCCTTTGCTTCCGCTTCAGCCGCATCGTATCGTACGCACAAGTTGGTCAGGAATGAAAGATCGAGGATAAGATCAGAGCTATCATAATGCCGGGGGTAAGCCTTATGCCTCACACGCATCAAGGCCAAGTACTCATCCATAAACTGCATATTAAAATAAATTAGAAGTTGTGGATAAAACTATGCCTGACACATACTATTTTATGTTTGGACCAGCCAGTCGAATGTTCAACGAACATAGGACCAGCAGGTTTCGAACGGATAAACAAATGTTCGTTCTTCGATAAAAACCAAACACTAACACAACAATAGAAGTAAAGAGATGCACTTACACTATCCCACATCCACTCTTTCACGTCCAGGAAGTCCAGAAAATCCAAGTAATTAAACTCGTGACACAGGAAGGCAGTCTTTTGTTCCTTCTTCTCCTCCAAGAAAGCGTCAAATGCAGCTTTCTGGTGAATGCTGAGTGCCTTGTACAGTGTCACTGGCAATCTATCTTGGAGCCTGACTTGATCTCTCTCTCTAAATTTCCACAAAAAAAAAAAAAGTTTGAAAAAATCTCTAGATTTAATAGAAGAACGTCCCTGTTATGTTCATCGATTCTAATTAGATGTTTTACTAACCTTGCCATTCTGGCAGCAGTCATTTTCTTCTTTCCTTTGTTCTTCTTTGCCTGGAGTATCCTTGACAACAAAATATGCCTCTTTGGTTGCTGCTGCTGCTTCTCCTTCTGTGACGACGACGCTACTAAATTAGCAAGGGACAGCTGGATCGCATCAAGCTTCTGATCCAGTCCCTGTCGCCATTGAAGGCAGTCGTGACACTTGCAACTGCAGACACTAGGCTGCACATTCTCATGTTCTCTCCTTCTAGAGCTTTCTCCAACTTCGAACAAACCCCTGCCACTAAAAAGACCACCAGTAAAACGACCAGCCCTACCACCAATCTCATCACCAACTTGTGTTTCACATCTACCAACACCTCCACTAACAGATTCTTCACCAACCTTTCCTTCATCAATTACCTCTCTTGGAGGGGTCCTGGGGTAATTCCTAAAAACTGTCACTCGATCACCACCAACGATCGAGCTAGCCCCCTCCAACATCACAATAAGCTGATCAAATACCTCATCGCTCCCATCAACAAACGGCTCAATATTCTGAAAGATATCATCTTCCCTCTCTGCATCGATAGGGTCAATGAAAGGGTGCACCACCTACATACCATAAAAAATTTGTTAAGAATACAATGTATAAGAGAAATAAACCTTAACATCACAAAGAGTGTTCAGAACATTATTATTACTGTTCGACATTTAACACCAGTAAAAATGAAACATCATATCTGTCGTGATCGAACATCTGAAAAGACGTTCTTAACATTAACAGAAATGATTATAACGACATTGCAGATGTTCCAACATTTAGAAAATTGTAGGTACTTACAGGCTTTGCAACATTCTCAAACAGCCTTCGGGAGTCTCTTTCATTCTTTTCAGTGATCCACCTGTGCATCCTTGGCATGGTCCTCTCCTTGGGAAAATCCCTGGGACGAAGCGCAGGTATTGCTTCAAATACCCAACCCACAAATGCCCAAGGAAACCCATAAAGATTGTAGTTTGGCCCGTCCTTAGCCTTGCTAGCTACACGATCAGCCATGGGCTTCATCAGGTACTCAATGGTCAGCTCGAAGCTCTTCCGCCCCCAAGGATACTTGGCAAATTCATTTGGAAGATATGCAAGGCAGACCAGTAATTCCTCAATACCAGCTTTTTTGTCCTTGGCGCACAATATTGAGTGAACAAACCAAGCCATGGCAAGCCCAAACTTGTACCGTTCAGGAACTTTCTTATTTTCTATCAAACTCAGCAACCGGGGAGCAGTAACTGCCCTTGCTTTCCCATCCTCCCATGCCGTTGAAATATACTCCCACATCTCCCTGCCCCTCTCTTTTATCGCAGCTACCCATTGGACACTTGGATAGGCTTGGCATCTCAGCTTTGTCATCAAAGCAAACTCTTGGAGGCCAAAACGAACAGGCACTCCATTGAAATTGAACCAAGCTTCTTTTTCTTTATTGCACAAAACTCTTCTTAGCAGAATATTGTGCACCAACCTGGTTGGAAACGATGGCTCATCCGGCAAGTCCAAGAAATGGCCAAAGATATTGTTTTTGAACTTGTCATACAAACCACTTGTACGCAGCACAATTCTAAACTCACGCATTCGTCCAATAAGCGACGAGCGGACAGTTATCTTGGATTGAAAATGCTCATGATCATCCAAGTAAGTCTTCAGCACCATTGGTGGAATGACACTGGTAACGTACTCAGGCTGCACGTACTCAGGCTGCACAATGTTTTGAAATTTGTTAGTTTAAGGAATCACCACGATACTAAGAACATAATATCAGATGCATGAAACATCCCTTGAGATGTTCCAAGGAACTACAAGAAAATACTTTGAACATAGTTAAGGTTGATCTGATCATGCACGCGAGTATTCTCAAATCACATAAAAAAATATTGAACATTCTACTGTAAAGTGAAGAACAACTTTATGTATGTTCTAGACAACAACTATACCTCTCTAGGTGGCTCTGCAGAATCAGCTCCCACGTCTCCTTCGCATATCTCACCCTCTTCTTCTTCCCTACCATTCCTACCTCCTTCACCAGCTTGAACTTCTACAACCTCTATAACTTCTTGTACATCATCAACATTTGCAACTCCTTCAAATTCTCCTGCAAGATTATTTACCAGCCTTCCCACCTCATCTTCTTCTGCCATATTTAAAAGGCTCTCTTTTTTGTTTCCATCTTCATCCCAGTCATCATCACCAAACAGCGATTCTTTTTCTTTTGATAGATTACAATCCTCCGACACCCTCACAGCTTCTTGTGGCCCTACATTTACATCATAGTCTAGGGACCCCTCCTCTTCGTCCTCCAATATAATTCTCCTCTTCCAAGGAGGCTGTTTACTAGAAGGAGTAGTCTCCTTCCTCTTAATTCCCCGCGTATAAGCCATTGTAGCTGCAAATCACAAGTATATTCATCAATTAAAGATGTGCAAACATGCAATATAGGTGGATGAAACATAATATACATATGTTTTATCAAACCCTAATTCCAGTAGAGTCATCATCCTCTCGCACGGTCGGAGCACAGTCTCAAATGTTCCAGAACTTTAAACATGCACGCACAAACATAAACAATGCAAAATCTTGACTATATGTACAACATTTTTTTCAACCTTTAGCATATTTATTTTATAAAATCCTAATTTATTTTAACAAAAATCATCTAAAATGCATCACCAACTTCAAACATCCCATCACACGTTTAGAACACTGTCTCACGATGTTTGACTCTGCGAAGGAGTATGCGTACAACATTTTTTCAACCTTTAGCATATTTATTTTATAAACCCTAATTTATTTTAACAAAAATCATCTAAAATGCATCACCAACTTCAAACATCGTATCAGACGTTTAGAACACTGTCTCACGATGTTTCACTCTTCGAAGGGGTATGCTCTTGACATGGTAATATAACATAAACATGCAAACACTTCACTATTTGTACAAGAACATAGCACTATTTGACGAAAAAATCAACAGAAACAAAGATTTTCACAAGAACTTTCTTCCAGTACTGTAAAAAGGCGTAAAAATCATAGTTTTTTCAAAATAGCAAAATAGCAAAAGAAAAACCCCGATTCACTTGAAAAACATTAATATTGTTCAAAATTTACCTTTAGATGTTACCGGAGAAATGTATATGGTCGGCGACGATGATGTTTAGAAAACTGCGTAGAATACTGTAGAAGAGACGAACTTGAGAACTGTGAAGTGTGTATGAGAAGATTTTTGGGGTTCGATGTTTTAAATCATTGCACTCTGTCCGTTCGGTTCATTTTCCCACCTTTGATTAAAAGTTTTTTGGGATTGCTAATTCAGTCCAAAAAGTTTTTAATCAAGCCTCGCAAGTTTTGTTGTTCTAATCTGGCCCATGGTTTAATGTTAAACGCGCGCGTTATTCAACGCTCCATGCGCATCCCCTTTTATTAATTAAAGACTTGAGAGGGTATTTTGGCCCATTCTTCTCAACACACAGAGAGTAAGAAATAGTAAAAATTAAGAATTGATGGCTCAAATGGTCACTCAATTTTGAATAATTGACCATTAAAGTCCTTTTTCTTTTATTTGTCGCTCAAAAGTATGGGTATCAAACGGGTAGAGGTCTACCCGTTAAAACTCGGACCCAGATCCATTAAAATCCGACCCTATCTAGACCCGTAAAAACCCGTACCCAGACCCATAAACTCCTTAAAATACCCCTATTCGTATGGGTATTTTTTTTAAAAAGATACCCGTATCTGTTAAGACCCCCGCAAAATTAGAGGGTATTAACGGATATACCTGTATCCGTTGAAATTAAAAAAAATAGAGATATTAGAAATCAGACCGTTAGCAAATGGTCAACCAATGTTTTGAGACGTTGGAAAGACTTGGTGATACCCGCCACTCTTAGGGTAGTAATGCTTTGGATGTTCTAGTTTGTTTACGAGACTGGATTAGATCAGAGCGTAGAACAAAGGAATTGAAGATTCACTAGAGCAAGATGATAACCTTGAAGAAATCCTTTTAAGTGACTACAATCAAGCACCATCAAGGGCACCTACACCAGAATATGAGGGAAATGATATATAAGAAACTACACAAAGAATTAGGCAGATTTAAGTTTGTAATTTAAATTTGCGTTATCTAATTTTGATGTTGCACTTCTTAAATTTGAAAGTTTAATATTCAAAACTTTAATAGTTCAAGTATATTAATAAAAGTAAGTCTTTGATCTTTTTCTATTATTCATCTTTTCTTTTTTTATTTGTTTTAAGTATTTAAACTAATATTATTAAAAAACAAAATTAAAATCCGGACCCGAATCTGATTTGTTAAGACCCGAACCTGTACCTGGACTTGTACGGGTAATTTTTTCCTACCCAAAATCTGAACCTGTTAAGAACCCGTAAGTTAAACACGTACCCCTAACTCGTGGGGTTTACAATTTTATACCCCGGACCCTTATACCCATTTGATACTCATACTCAAAAGTCATCTAACTTTAGGTAATTGGCTCAAAATGTCATTTTTTTACTAAAAATGATATGACATATTTTTTTCTTATTTTTTTAACATTTTAAATATTAGATTAAAGATCCTAAAGAACATAATATCCAACAACCAAATACAACCTTACCCCAACCCCGCCCACTTTAATAGCCACAACTTTTTATTTATAAAAATGAACTAAACATGGTTTCTTTCTCTATTCACATAATTGTGACATACCTTGCAGATTCTTGTAGTCTAGAGATACTTATATAATAGAAGAAAGCAACACCCACATAATGAAATGGACGTGATGGGCGAGGCTTTTGTAGGTGCTGAGAATTTGCAGCAATGCATGGCGGTAAATATTTTTGCTAATTATGTTTCTTAATTTGATTTTTCTTTTTTATTATTCCATACAGCTCCTCTGACAAATTCCTATGGTGCGGGTGAACATTTTTTTGATCATTGTGTAAATTGAATATGACCACTCATGCTTTAAGACTTTGTGATGTGTTTAATTTGAACTTGTATTCGCTTGTAAGTTTCATCATTGCTTGATGGTAGGATGTGTAATTTTTTAACTTTAGCATTCTGTTCATGAATCTATTCTTTTCTAGGTGTTTTGTTAGCAGTAGGATTGTAGGTAAACAACACCTTCTTTAGCAGCAGCATCTACCAAGAATTGCAAAAAGGTGCAACCAAACTAATTGCTTCAGCTCAAACGTATCAGGTCTTTAGCTCAAATGTTTCAGGTCTTTGCTATATTTATTGCTTCACCTTTTGAGTTAATAACATAATGTTACAGGCTTACAACTGATTATATGTTATTACAAAAGGTTAAGCTTTAGCTTTTATACATTGCTAGCTTACGACAAAAGGCATTTTAACTGTTAACAGGTTTTATTGAAATACTATCCAAGTTTTTAGTTGACTATGGCAATATTTCTGGATGTCAATTTTTACCGTGAGGATGTATAGATTGTATTCCAGGGTAGTGATTATATTCTTCACTTGATGGTTACTTTATGATGGTTTATGACTTCTTTTTCTTTAATTTTGGAAAATGGTAATTGTTGGGTTTATGTGAATAATTTCTTCTATGACTAATGCTTCGTTTTTCAAATTATATATCATCTTATTTAATTATTTAATTTTATTTTCATAGTCAATAAGATTTTACACTTCAATCTAGACCTTCATATCAGGTGACATGTTTCTGAGGAAGAGTATAGTGTAGGCTGTGAGCTTAAAGAGACTCTTATCTCATATATGTAAAATAAGAAAACGCATACTAAAAAAAACTTTTAAAATAATAATCAGCCTTAAGAATACAACTCTATATATCAATAAATAATGGGTAGTGTTATGGCCAAAGTATCTGTGGAAGATACCATAATGTAAAAGTAAACATGCGTTATGTTATTATAAATTTTTTTTTTTGGTAACTAATTTTTTCATTACCATGGGAATAATTACAATATCAAATCAGCCTAGCTCCTCTAAGGTTGGACATAACCGCCCCAACCTTAGCTCTCATATCTCACTAACTATCTAACCTCACTGCCTATAGACTACTTAGGATAGAAATTCAACCTTTGCAATATTCCATGTACTTTGTTACACATATTCCCTGTACTATGAATGTTCTGCACTATCAGCCTACTTACTATTTGAGCATTTCTGGATATGCCTTGAAAAATCCTCTGGTTCCTTTCCTGCCATATAAAGTAGATGGCAGCTGCTAAAGTTAGTCTGTACACTTGTTCTGTTGCTTTTCTTCTACTTGCAAATTTGATTGCCCACTCTTGCTCTTGGTTCCAGTTCACAGCTCGCCTACATATGCCTTGCCAGCAGAGTAATGAGCTCCAGATTTCCATAGAATAGTCACATAAACAAAACAATTGGTTCACTGACTCATCCTCCCTGTGACACAGTTGGCACTCCTTATCCTGTATAATTCCCCATTTGGCTAGTCTGTCTTTGGTATAGAGTTTTCCATGTGCTACCATAGTGAGTATGAATATCCATTTAGAGCATCCCACATTGTTGCACACCAGTCTTCTCCATTCTACTTTAGGAAAGTCTCCTCTTAACTTCTGGTATAGCTGCTTTATGGAGAACCTTTCCATCTGAAGTACCTCTGCATAGTTGATCCCTGCTTCCTCAAAGTATTTCCTGCACTTCATAATCTTCCTTATAACCCATGAGGCCTGTTGTGGATTGCATTCCCAGGTCTGTTTTCCTTTAATGTAGTAGTGGTGCACCCACCTAATCCAGAGTGTATCCTTTTTATGGCATATATTCCAATAATGTTTACTCACAACTACTTTATTCCAGGTCAGTAAGTCAATGATATTGAATCCTCCAGTTGTTCTTGGGTAGCACATTGTACTCCATGCCAGCATAGCTTTACTAGCATCCTGCTTTGCCCCACTCCACAAGAACCTCTTGCATATTACCTTTATTCTATTTATTACTTGTTTGGGTAGTATAAAGATCTGAGCCCAGTAAGTTTGCATAGAGAATAACACACTTTTTAGTAATTGCATCCTTCCTGTATAAGACAGCATCCTGGAGGTCCAGCTGGTAATTATGCTCATCATTTTATCTAACAGTCCTTGACATTGTGCCACAGTTATTCTTTTAGTGCTTAGAGGGACTCCAAGGTATCTCACAGGTAACTCTCATTTTTGGATTCCCATCATATTGCTAATCTGCTCTTGACAAGCATTGTCCATTCCTCCAAAGAAGATGGAGCTTTTCTGCTTATTAATTTTCAGCCCAGACACTGATGAGAACTTCATAAAACAGTTAAATAATAACTCAACAAAAATTACATCCCCCCTGCAAAACAACATCAAGTCATCAGCAAATCCTAATTGCACTATATTCAGCTTCTCACATCTTGGGTGGTTATTGAAGTTAGGATCATTGCTCAAGGTCTTCAGGTCTCTAGTTAGATAGTCCATAGCCAACACAAATAAGAAAGGAGATAGTGGATCTCCTTGTCTTAGCCCTTGTTTGCCTCAAATGGCTGTGTAGGCACTCCATTAATCATAAATGAGTATGACACTCCTGTAGCACAAGCCATGATCCAGTTTATAAATCTAGTAGGAAACTCCATGCCCTCTAGCACCTGCTTTAGGAAAGGCCACTCCAAGGAGTCATAGGCCTTCTGCATGTCCAATTTAAGCATACACCTTGGGGTTGTTCCTTTTCTTCCATAGCCTTTCACCAACTCATGTGTCAAAATGATGTTGTCGAAAATTACTCTTCCTGGGACAAAAGCAGATTGACAGTTATCCACTAGCTTCTCCATCACCCCTGCAGCCTCCTAGTAAGAATCTTTGAAATTATCTTGTAGATGGTGCTACAACAAGATATTGGTCTGTAGTCTTTCACTGACACTGGGTGAGAAATTTTGGGTATAAGTGTGACTGCAGTGCAATTGACAGGTTTGTATAGGTCTCCTGTATTAAAGAAGTGCAGCACAGCATCAGTGACTTCTTCACCTATAATACCCCATGTTTTTTTGCAAAAATAAGCATTACACCCATCACATCCTGGAGCTTTCCAGTCATTTAAATCTTGTAGAGCCTTTAGAACCTCCTCTCCTCGAGCTGTTGCTGCCTATTCACTCTAGGCCCATCCTGGATGATGTCTGGCTCAATAGCAGGGAGCCTCTCAGCAGCAGTACCTAGCAACTGTTTATAGTAGCCAGTTATTTCAGTTTTGATATCATCTTTCCTCTGCAACAGTTCTCCTTGCTCATCTGTTAAAGCATGTATGCAGTTTTGAGAGTACCTATTTTTCATACAAGCAAAAAAATAAGCTGAGTTAGAATCTCCTTCTTTCAGCCATTGTACTCTTGATTTTTGCTTGTAAATGTTTTCTTCAATGTTTCCCTATTTTTCCAGTTCTTTCCTGAGTTGCTTCTCTTCATCCATCATATTGGCATTTGTTGCTTATTGGCCCAAATGGTCTTGCACTTCTTTCAGCTTTGCTCTTATCTGCTTCAGCCTGGAATCAACCCCTATGAATTGTGCAGTATTCAGCTCTTTAAGTTTTTGCTTCAGAGATTTCATTTTGGTCCAGACTCCTTTCAATTTTGACCCTTCTGTACTGCCTTCCCAATGTTCAGCAACTATGTTCAAGAAATTCTGATGGTCAGCTAGACAATTCAAAAATCTAAATGGGGCTTTGCTTTTCTGTACAACATTGTTAAAGTCAGCTGCAATGGGGAGTGGTCTGAAAAGTGAGGTTCCAGCAAACTGATATAATTTATTTCCATTTAACCCATCCATAGAGCATTTACTAGGGCTCTGTCAATCCGTGTATATGAATGACCATTAGTCCATGTATATGATATGCCCGTAGCTGATAGCTCTGTCATCCCTGTATCTAATAAAAATTTTCTGAAATCTTTAAGTTCATTGTCCTGCAGTGGTGCACCTACCTGCCTGTCATCTGCATTCAGTATAGCATTGAAGTCTCCCATGGCTATCCAAGGCATACTTTGACTGTGTGCAATCTGTTTAAGTTTTTCCCACATCGGTCTTCTATCCATAACTGTGTGTAACCCATAAACAGCTGTGAAACTAATTTCCTGGGCTAGAGAATGAATTCTAATGATCCCATGTATGAACTGCATCCCCACTCCCAGGCTAGTAAACTGAACTACTTTTGGGTTCCACATGATCCAAATTCTTCCTTTGTCTCTCCCACAGCTATTAGAGGTCCATTCCCATCCTGGAGCAATCTTCTTTATTATTCTCTCTTCTACTAGTGACTTTACTCTATGCTCTAGAACTGCAATTAGAGCAATTTTATTCTCTCTAATGACTACTTGCAACTCATTTTGCTTATACCCTTTGTTCATCCCCTAACATTCCATGTAACTATATTCATTGAGATAAGTTTTGGATAGATGTACCTGCACCTCCTCCTCTGTCCCTCTTCTTTTCAAACTCCATTCTACCTGATTCAGCTGCTAACAGGTGAGCATCTTTTAATGGTCTGAATCCATTGTTTGAGTTTAGCTGCACATTGCCTTGAGGTCTAGTTTTTCCACTTTTATTGGGAGTCTTGCTTCTAACTGCATGCCAGCCTCCTTCATCTGTTACTGCTTGTCCTTTTGATTGCATTTCTTGCTTGCTATTCTGGTTCAGATTGTCCCCTGCAAGTATCTGTTGCTTACTTGTAGCCCCTTGTTCCACAACATGCGGTTGCCAGACCTGTTTAGTCTTAGTTGGTCTTCCTTTTGGCGCTTGATTTGCCTGTTTAGGAGCAGCAGGTGCAGCTATGTGCTGCTGGTCATTAGCTTGTTTGGTTAGGTCCTCCTGCTTACACCTGTGACCTATCTGTAGACACATATCACAGTATAGTGGCTCCCAATCATACTGCACAGGTTGTTTAAACATACCTCCATATGGATCCATTAGCTTAATCACCTTGGGCAGGGGTTTGGTAATGTCCATTGCTATCAGCAGCCGTGCATAGGAGATTCGAGCAGTTTGAGAGGTGCATTGATCAGCACATATAGGCTTCCCCAAGGCACTGCCTATTCTGCTTAAGGACTTCTCTCCCTAGCAATTCAAAGGGAGGTTGGGCAATCTTACCCACAGGGGAATTGTGCTTAACACTTCCTCATGGAAATTGAAGTTTGGTGCCCATGGTTTCATCACAACAGGTCTAGAGTTAATAGTATGAGTCCCAGAGTACAACACTTCATTCCTTTCAAATTCATCATGAAATCTAATGATGAAGTAATCATCATTGTGATAGTAGATCTGAGAATTTCCTGTATATTTCCATGGTCCTAGTGATCCTAGAATCCGTTCAACAGCAGCTATAGTGGGTGAAATACCCAGAACATATAGAATAAGAGCAGATCCCCACTTCTCATTTCTCGATTCAATCTCTGCTTTATCCAATTGTACAACTCTCTCTCCCTCATGTATGACTGGTGCTATAAATTGTAGAGATATACCTTTGGCAGCTAGACGATTACCAGCAACTATACTTGCCCAGGTTTGGTTATCTGTTGTTTTGGTCTTCAATTTTGCATTTTCATCCAGCTCCACTACTGTCTCCTGTGACTCCTCAGCAGCAACTCCTTTTGAGCTGGATCCTGGATCTCCAGTAACAGCAGCTAGGTTAGGGGTATTTGGATTTGAGCTAAATAGTTTAATCGGGACATTTCCATCACCATTATGTTGGTTACTCTTTATTTCAGTCACCTGAGCTGCTCCTCCGCCTGGTTCATTGATAACAATCCCTTTGGGAGTAGTTACAAGCATCCTACTGTTATCACATTCCTCACTAATTTGTTGTGCTACTGCTTTTGTTTGCTTTCAAGTCCTTCCTTGTTTTCCCTTCATTTTCCGGCTATAGGTGCACGTTAGCAATCACGCTAACTTGCACCGAGAGCTATTTTTTTAATTATAAAAATTATATCATAGATTATTTAGCTATATATATTTTTAAAATTTTTAATGACCACGCGAGTGCGGTCCTATTCACTAGTTATATATATATATATATATATATATATATTCTAGGCTCAAAAGAGTTGATGTGGCACCTCTCTTTGGTCAAGGATTCTATTTATCTTTTTTTGTGAGTTTTTTACTTTTTTTCCTTTATATTTGGCTAGAAAACCGGTAGAAAATTACATATATAATTCCTGCTTCTTCTGTTTACTCATTAGTTACTAATACGTTGTTAATTTCCTTATTTCAGCAAAACGTTTACTCAAAAATTAATACCCCACCGTTACAAACGTTTTGTATCCTCACTGAAGTCCTTATATTTTCCTTTGTCTGGCTTCTGTCTTCTTCTTGCAAATTCCTCAAAGCTCTCTTTTCCTTGAATCTCCTCCACTATTTGAGTTCATACATTCTAGGAGAAGCAAAAGGTTTTCCTTCCGACACCAAAATCTATTTGACCAAAGAGAGTTAGCCTTCTAAAATATATTGTGTATTGGGTGGAAATTGTCTCCTTCGGTCAGCACCTCGAGATGGTAGACCGAAGGAAAAACGAGCTGATGCTCCGAAGAGAAGATAATCGATCTCGTGGTCAAGCCACCGAAGCCAACGCCCAATGGCACGACCGAAGACAAGTTAGACCTTGGGCTTCGGCGACAGGCCATCCTACTCGAACAGCAAGGTCAGACGACCGAAGCCTTGTGACAAGGCTTCGGTTACCACCTCGGTTCCAACGGCTTTGCAGCCTACTACTTCATCCCACTAACCCCTCCATGCTGCTGATCAGATCGTGGGAGAGACATTTGCTGATGGTGGAGAACGTGGGTCTGGCCCTTAGGCCTATAAATAGAAGCTCATTTTGTATTGTAGGCATCCAGAAATATATACTGAAACTCTGCCCAAATCTGTACTCAACATCCATATATTGAAATCAAGTTACTTTTACGCATTTACGTCTATTTCGTGCATTTATTCAAACTTTGATACAAGGATCTGCCTATATTCGAATCCAAATTCGATTTGTGTACCTAAAACTGATTTAGGCCCATACAAATTGGCGCCGTCTGTGGGGATATAAGCAGTAACGCTTTGTTCCAAAGTTCCAAATCTGTTCTTTGTCGAAAATTTGCGATTTAACGTTATGGATGATAACAACAACGGCGGTAACAACGATCGGGTTGACGTTCCGACGAACCAACAACCCCTCACCCCAATGACAACTGAAGAATTTCAAATGTATATTGTCACCACACTAAGAGCTCTCCAAAGTAAGCAGGATGAGCAGGCTAGTATCAACGCTGAGTTTCGCGCTTCGTTGGAAGTGAGAAATAGCGCTGCCCCAAACAGCGCCCAGCCTTCGGCTCCTGGTGGAGGCACCCCGCCCTTCGTTCCTCCGGGCGCGACAACAGGGGGACCTCACAATGGAGCCACGTCTGGGGGCTCGGGGAATAACCCAACTGCATCGCCACACTTCGGGACGTTTCCCACCGTGGCTGAGACGACGTCCTCGGTCGACGTTGAAAGAATGAGTAGAGAAATCGAGGCGCGCGTGGAAAAGCGCCTCGAAGGCTTACCGGGGATAAGCAAGGAGGAAGATGATCTTGACATCGAGCAATATAGGGAGCAGCCCTATAAGCCCGAAGAAGCTCCAGCTCCAACTCCTGTGGGCTTCAAACTCACATTCCTCAAAAAGTACGATGGGACAACTGATCCCAAGGAGCACATCAGGGAATACATGTCCATGGTAAAGAACAACGACTTAACATCCACACAGCTCGAGTTGATGTTCTTAAAGAAGTTTGGTAGTTCATTAGAAAAAGGTGCCCTTCGATGGTATTTGTGTTTGCCGGCGGGGTCAATCTCTTCGTTTAAAGAACTATCCAGTGCCTTTGTCAAGGCTCACACCGGCGCGCAAAAGATCCTCCAGAGGAAGGAGGATATATGTGAAGTAAAGCAACGGTCCGGTGAGCCACTTAAAGAGTTCCTCGAGCGGTTCCACGCTGAACGCATGGAGTTGCCTCGAATGGATGATACCTTGGCCATCATGGCATTCGAAAAGGGTATCAATAGTCGCAATTCAGGTGCTGCGGCTGAATTGCGCAAAGAGTTGCAACAATATCAGGTCCTGACGTGGGAGGATCTACATAGACGAGCTTACTCCAAAATCAGATTGGAGGAGGCAGAGTTCAAGAACCGAGGTTATCAAAACCGAAGTGATACTTCAAATCGCGCCGAGGCGCCACGAAATAATTCGAAGGGGAGGTATGAACCTTACACTTCGACGAGGCAACATGTTAGGCAGAGGTTGGGGAACACCCCCGGTAACTCATACCCAGCCTCTCATATAAGCCAAAGGCTCGGAGGGAAGGTTCAAACCAACGTGAACCAAAGAAATCCCTCGAGCTCCGCTTCGGTCCCTAGAAAGGATCTTCCTCGGATCCAAGATTATAATTTCAACATATCGACCTCGGAGCTGGTCGACGTTGTCAAGGGGACAACCGGGGTAAGGGTTCCCAAAGATATGAGGACCCCGGCGGACAAAAGGGATCAGAATCTGCATTGTGAATTTCATGCAGATTATGGCCGCAGAACCGAGGACTGCAAAGCTTTACGCTTCGAGGTGGCCCACCTACTGAAGAAGGGAGTCTTGGCAGATTTCCTCACTGACAAGGGAAAAGACAACTTTTCCAAGAACCGAGGTGACGGACAACCACCTCGGGCTCCACCCCCTGAAAGAGTAGTGAATGTTATCACCGGGGGATCTGAAGTGAATGGCGTGAACTTTGTCGCTGCCAAAAAGTTCGCTAAGCTCTCCATCACTATGGAGAAAAGGACTCGGGTTGGAGGCTCGGGCAAAGATATTGTTTTCGATGACGATGATTGTGATGGGATGATGTTCCCCCATCACGACGCGCTAGTCATCATGTTGAGGATCAATGACTCCAATATCAAAAGAGTCCTGATCGACCCCGGGAGCTCAGTCAACATAATTAGCTACGGGGCCGTTAAGAAGATGTGGTTGAAGGGTGAAGTTGTTCCCAAGTCAACAGTGTTAGCTGGCTTCAACAACTCCACGGAGAAGACTTTGGGTGAGATCACACTCAAAACATTCGCTGAGGGAGTTACCAAAGAGACACTGTTCCAAGTTATGCTCAAGGACCTAGCTTACAACGTAATCCTCGGAAGACCATGGATCCATTCCATGGAGGCTGTTCCCTCCACCCTACATCAAGTGATCAAATTCCCTACACCTTGGGGAGTTAGATCTATCAAAGGAGAGCAGCGAGTAGCGAGGGAGTGCTATTCAGTTGCACTAAAGAGTGGAGTCGCCCCGGTTGGGCCAAAACAATAGCAACGACAGGATTCGGGGTCAAACGGGGAGGACGCCCGAGGAGAAGTCGAAAAGATTCCAGCCTGTGTTCAAGAACCTCGGAAGCAAAAGGCCGAGGACTCAACTATTGAAGAGTTGGAATCTTTCACTCTATTGAAAGATTTCCCCGATAGGAAAATATTTGTCGGCTCGGAGTTGGACCCGGAGTCGAAAAAAGCAATCATAGAAGTTTTGAAGTCCAACCACGATTGTTTTGCTTGGTCGCACTCAGACATGAAGGGTATCGATCCGGAGATCATGACCCACAAATTGAATGTAGACCCAAAGTTTACCCCGGTTAAGCAGAAGAAAAGACCTCACGCCGGGGTCAAAAAGAAGGCGATCGAAGACGAAACCGCCAAATTGCAAGAGAATGGCTTCATCAGAGAGGTGAAATATCCCGAGTGGTTGGCCAATGTTGTGGTGGTGTCGAAGAAGAATGGCAAGTGGAGAATGTGCGTAGATTACACTGACTTGAAAAAAGCTTGCCCCAAGGATTCATACCCACTACCACAAATTGACAGGTTAATAGACTCCACGGCTGGACATAAACTATTAACTTTTCTAGATGCATACTCGGGGTACAACCAAATTCTCATGGACCCGAAGGATGAAGAGAAAACCTCGTTCATCACAGACCGAGGTATTTTCTGTTACAAAGTAATGCCCTTCGGTCTAAAGAACTCCGGGGCGACATACAAAAAGCTGGTGTGTCGAATGTTTAAAGAATACATCGGGAAGCCTATGGAGGTCTACATAGACGACATGCTCATCAAATCGATCCAAATCGAGGATCATTTGAATCATCTGAGGGAAGCTTTTGTTGTATTGAGACAATATGGTATGAAATTGAACCCTGAGAAGTGCGCCTTCGGCGTAGGATCAGGCAAATTCTTGGGTTTTATTGTCTCCGAACGAGGAATCGAAGCCAACCCAGACAAAATCAGAGCCATTGAAGAAATCCCCGAGGAGTTAACCGGGGTAAAGGAGGTTCAACGCTTAACTGGCCGAGTCGCTGCCTTGAGTCGCTTCATCTCAAGGTCCTCGGACCGATGCCACAACTTCTTCTCCGTTCTGAGAAAGAACAATCACTTCGAGTGGACACCGGAGTGTAAACAGGCGTTGAAAGATCTGAAGCAATACTTGGCTAACGCACCGTTGCTTGCCAAGCCAAAGGAAGGAGAGACATTGCTGGTATATTTAGCAGTGTCCGAGGTATCAGTCAGTGCGGTGCTGGTTCGAGAGGAAGATGGAAAACAACAGCCCATCTATTATGTAAGCAAGACACTCCTCGATGCTGAAACCAGGTACCCACACTTGGAAAAATTAGCTCTTGCCTTACTAATTACTACTCGAAAACTACGCCCTTATTTTCAATGCCACCTAATAGCAGTAGTTTCAACCTTCCCCTTGAGAAATATATTGCACAAGCCAGAGTTGTCGGGGAGGTTATCCAAATGGGCGGTTGAGCTAAGTGAATATGACATCACTTATCAATCTCGAACTGCCATTAAGTCCCAAGTCTTGGCGGACTTCGTGGCTGATTTTAGCATTGAAATTTTGCCCGAGGCGGAAAAGGAGAATTCCATGGCAAAAGGATCCCCTTCGGGGCTATGGGTACTGCACACCGATGGGGCAACAAATTCAAAAGGTTCGGGGTTAGGCATTGTATTGAGGGCGCCCACCGGGGAGAAGATCAGGCATTCGGTTCGATTCAAAAAAGTTACCAACAACGAAGCGGAATACGAAGCGGCTCTAGCGGGCTTAGAGCTAGCTAAAGAAATGGGGGTCGAAAGAATCGAACTAAGATGTGATTCACAACTGGTGGTCAACCAAATCCTCGGTGATTATACGGCTCGAGAGCCCAGAATGCAGCTATACTTTGATCGAGCACAAAGGATCTTAACACAATTCCAAGAATGGCAGATTAACCAAGTACCTCGGGAGGAGAACACCGAGGCTGATGCCTTGGCGAATATTGGTTCGGCAATCGATGAAGCCCACTCGGGGACTGACTCGGTGGTTCGATTGCTGATAGCACAAATGAGAGAGATGAAATTACAAGTTAATTCCATGGATAATCGTTGGGATTGGCGAAGCAAATTCATCTCCTACTTCGACTCGGGGACCGTCCCCCAAAATAGAAAAGAAGCAAGGAAGCTGAGAACTCAAGCGGCCTCGTATCACTTGATCGAGGGCAATTTATACAAAAGACTGTATTGCGGCCCGATGGCCAAATGCTTGGGCCCCGACGAGGCAAGGTATGTGATGGCTGAAGTGCACGAAGGCGAATGCAGCAACCACTCGGGGGGCAAATCCCTAGTGCGTAAATTGCTAAGAGCTGGGTATTATTGGCCCACAATAAGTGCTGATGTGAAAGCCTTCGTGCAAAAATGTGATAAATGCCAGCGCCACGGACCAATGATTCACCAACAGGCCGAGCCTCTTCACTCGGTAGTGTCACCGTGGCCCTTCATGAAATGGGGAATGGATGTCGTGGGACCATTACCCAAAGGAAAAGGTGGTGTTCGCTTCATCTTAGTGTTGATCGATTACTTTACAAAATGGGTGGAAGCGGCAGCTCTCACCGAAGTGAAGCAAAAGCAAGTGATCGACTTCATTAGAAAAAACATCATCTATAGATTTGGCGTCCCAAGAGAAATCGCTTGTGACAATGGCAAACAATTCATGGGGGCAGCCATCACCGATTTCTTCAAACAATGGGGAATCAAAAGAATTGCCTCGACTCCTTACCATCCAAGTGCCAATGGCCAGGCCGAATCTTCGAACAGGATCATCATCGAAAACTTGAAGAAGCGACTCGATGAGAAGAAAGGACCTTGGCCCGAGGAGTTGCCCAGAGTGTTGTGGGCCATGCGAACAATGGAAAAGAACAGCACCGGTGAAACCCCTTTTTCACTAGCGTATGGCATGGACTCTCTCATTCCTGTAGAAGTGGGCGAACTAAGCCTTCGGTATGCTCACACAACCGAAGACGCTGATCAAGAGGCGATGCGCATCGAGCTGGATTTGCTCGAAGAGAAGAGGGAATTGGCTTTGGTTCGACTCGCAGCCCAAAAAAGACAGATCGAGGCTTACCCCAACAGGAAAGCTAAATTTAGGGACTTCAAGATTGGAGATTATGTGTTGAAAACGGTGAACCAATCAACAAAGGAAGACAACGGGGGAAAGCTCATTGCAAATTGGGAAGGACCCTACAGGGTCAAAGGAATTGTTGGAAAAGGCTCATATCAAATCGAGTCTCTTCAAGGAGAGCCCGAACCTCTGAATTGGAACATCTCCCATCTGAAGCGATACTACTTTTAGCCGAGGTAAATATCTTTTCTTCTTTTCAATTAAATAGCCCCGAGCCGATTCACGCTCCCATGGCTCTAAAAAAATGTACTAACTCGCTCCTCGTTCCGTCTTTCTGGTTGACCTTTTCAGGAAGCGAACCGAACCGATTCCAGTGCTCAGATCTTCACCAAGATTCAGAACCGAACACTGGGGGGGAGAGAGAAGGGTTGACACCGAGGTCGACATCGAGCCTCCCAACCGAAGCTTATCTATCCGACAACCGGGGACTTACACCCGAGGATTAGATTTAGTACATTGTAATTAGCCCGATAGCGGCGTATGATCAATCCGTTTTGTTAAAAGTTTTTACTTTTACTACCCGAGGTTCGATTCGACTCGGTTTCATGTAAACAGCCTTTCTGGGCCCATGGATATCAATAAAATGACTTGGTTTCCATTCATACGAAGTGACTTTGGTTTCATTCATTTTATCTATACAAACTTTGCACATCAACGCTGCACAATGCCTCGACTCGAGGGCGAGACGTCGTCCTAAGTTTGCATCGGTCGAATTCTGTTCGGGTTTTATAAGCAAATAGTGAAATTCGCATCAAAACGTTCGGTATATGTAAAAAGCCATCACACGAAATAAAGATGCAAAAACTTCCATTAAAGGCCCGAAGGCTAAGGTTATTTACATCCAAAATATGACCCGAAGGTCCAACATATATACATGAAAGCCCGAAGGCCAATATCCTAAAAAGGCACGAAGGCCCCCAAAACTAAAGAAAAAAGCCAAAAATCTGCAAAGTATGAAGGCTACACCCCGCCGGCATCCCCACTGCCCTCTTCGGCGCTATCGCCTTCATCATCTGACCCTTCACTCGAAGGGAGCTCATCTACAATCTTCTGGGCCTCGGCAGCTGCTTCCCTCGCTTTGACAATTTCGTCTTCGAGCACGATCTCCCCAGCTTGGACCTGCTCGAGCGCGCTAAGCCTGGTCTTGACAACAGCCCATGTTTCTTCAAACTTTGCCCTTGTTGCCCTAACCTCGGCCCGCTCATTGAGATAAGCAATCCTGTCTTCGAGCCTGGATACTTTGCCCCGAAGAGCAGGCACCTCATCCACCTGGCTTTGCAGCTCAACAAGTTTAGCATTATACTCCCCAAGCTTGCTGCGATATTTCTCCCCCGCCTCGAGCGCCTCGGTTTTCGCCCTGAACAGCTCGGCAACCTGCCCTTTAAGGACTTTTTTCTGACCATCCCAAGCGGCAGCCGCGGCTTGAAGCTCTGTAGCTCGGTCGCGCTCAAGGTGAATAGCTCGCAGTGAAAGAACCAAACTCTGCATTCGAAGCACGATGTCAGAACCCGCAAGATAACGAAATCATGCAGAATATAAACTAAGGCTTACCCGAAGAGCTGAAGCGGCTGAAACACCCATCAGGCTCATGGGGTTGAGATTACGAAGGGCATGAGCTTCGGCGGGGCCAAGTAGGCCATCAAGGGACATGATATCCTCTTTTGTGGCATCTAACAAGTTAGCATCGGGGTATATCTCTAAAGCCCGAGCTGCAATGTTGGTGGGCTTCGACGAGCCCCTAGTAGCTTTAACCATGCCTTTGATCAAACCCTCGCCCATTTTAGCTTTGCCTTTTCGCTTTCCAGCCTCTCGGTCAGACTCTTCCATATGTATGACCTCGGTCGGTCCACCCACTTCAACCCTTACTTCGCGACCGGGCTCGGAGGCAAGATCTGGTCTCTCCTCGGGAACCAGAGGGGGGAGCTCTTCGTCGCTAGGCTCGTCTATCAGCCCCCGATGCTTAGTGACCAGAACCTCAGCAGCGGGGACAGTAACCTCTTCAACTCGAGGACCCTTTGCTTTGGTCGCCCGCTTCGAGGTCTCTCTCTTTCTCTTAGCACCTGGGGAAGGGAGAGGAGCAATTCGCTTAGTATAAGTGTGAGCAGCGGTAGAAGCGCAAGAAAACCTACCCAAGAAAATTTCACCTTGTGAGGTCCCTTGGCTCGAGGAGGCTTTAGCTTTCTTCTCCTCGATCAGCCTCTTCGCCAAATCCGCCATCTTGGCGACCCCTTTGGTGACGTCCGTCACCAGCCTCGCATCTCTCTTCGTTTTCTTGCTTCCTCTCTCCTCCTCTCTACCTTCCGCTTCCACCTCGGCTTCATCTTCGTCGTCGACCTCCCTCATGGCCTTGCTGGGGAGACCTATGTAAGCAAAATAGAAAAAGTCAAAATCAAACAGTTTGAAGCAAATTTAACCACCCAAAGTCCTAAACTCACCATGCCTCTTACACATCCACCGATTCTCGTCCAAACCGGCTAGCACCATCCACTGCCGCTCGGGACGCAGCTTTACTCGCATCGCCTCGGTAACCCACTCGAGCAAATTCCTCGGCGGATTAACTTGGACCTATTCAGCTACAAACCGAAGATGAAAAAATAAGCAACGGTTACAACAATATAAAACCGAAGGGAAAGCGAAAGCAAGCACTTACGCTGAGCGTTCCACACTTCGGGGAAGCCAGGCTCGGCAGACAATAGCCTCGTGGGAATGAGCACGAACCGATCGTTCCATCCTCGATCCCCATGGTCCTCGCTCTTGCTCAAAATCGCGTATGATCCCCGAGGCAAGAGAGCAACCACCCCAGCTTTGTGGAAGTAGGGATAATAAAGGGAAATCAAGTGCTGGAAAGTAAAAGGCAAGCCAGCCTTGCTACTTGATCACGCCCAACTACGCCCTATAAAAGGGACTAAGCGGTCGCGGCAAATATAGCTCGGTATTTAAAGCCCCGAGGTCGAATCCCACAGAGAACACTCGTAATTCAGTCGTTAATCTAACTAATTTATCTAATCAACCAACTTCAAGAGTTTATATTTTAATGATGGTTTTCAAATATAAACTAAATAACAATAAGGTAAATAGAAAAATAATAAAAAGTAATCAAGCAAGGATATTAAAAGCCTAGAATTGATTTACACCGACTCCTGCCTATGTGATTGACTAATGAATCAACGAATTCAACTTGGTTCTTCCTATTGAACACTTGCTCCAAATTCACCACTAACCACTTCCGTGCACTAGCTATGACTTTCACTAACTAATCTTCCAATTAATTAATGAAGATGATTAGAACTACAAGTATGGTTCACAATTGGGCTCGGTGGTCACAACTCACCCTATTGACAACCTAAGTAATCCCTTGGTTTTAGGTTGAAATATTGCTAAGCATTTAACCCTAACTCGTGAATTTATTCCTAAACGCACAAGGATAAAGGGGACAATCAATTGGGGGCCCTTCCAATCAATTAGCAAACAAAACGTAAATACTTAGATAGGAAGAATAATCAAGTTTCATTCATCAAAATCAATTAATCAATTCACATAGTATCGGAGTGGTTCAATCAACCCTAGAATGGGTAATTTAGCCACTCATGGTCATCAAAAACAAATCAAGAATGATCATGAATGAATAAACTACAAAGGAGAAGAAATAATGGAAGAAAGAACTCTTAATCTTCAAGTCTTTAATCCCACGCCTCCTTGTGTGTTCCTTGCCTCCAAGAGTCCAAAGTGCCTCCACAATGGTAGTCTTGCTCTCCCAAGACAAGATTGGGGCTGAAAATAGGTTAGAAAACCTTTTATACCTCGTGTGAAACTCGTGGACAAGTTTGCCCCTCGCCACTTTTCGCCAGAAATTTTGCCTTATGGCTGGATCATGGCCTTACGATGCCTGGGCCGTGAGCTTTGAAAATTCTGCTTTCGACTTCATGGCTGAATCATGGCCTTACAATGGCTGGGCCGTGACATTTCGTCTTCAAATTCCTTTCATGGCTAATCCACGGCCTTGGCACCTTACAACGCTGTAAATTAACTTCAATTTTGCTCCAAATCATCAAACTTTAACACTTTTTCAAACCATGTGATTCCTACACATTCAAACACCCAATATAAGCACAAAATACTATTGTTCACGCTAAAATAATCCACAAAAGCACCAAAATATGATGTAACTAATACTAAAATATATGTATTTTAAGCCTAACATCACAACCCCACACTTAAGATTTTGCTCGTCCTCGAGCAATCTAACTCACAACCCACTTGGACAAATCAACCACTAATACAAGACTCCAAACGATATTACCACACACCAGGCTTCATTCATGCTCAATACACAAGAGTTCTTCTTTCACATACCTTAGTCTAACTCAAAATGCTAAAGCCCTCAGCAATATCAAGATCACAAACCATCAAGCACATTTGAGAACAAGATTGATGCACTAGCTTAACTCTTGCGCAAGTACCATACATTCAAGGGTCCACAGTGTGTGTGTGCTCGTTCCTCCCTACAATTTCAATAATGAAACAGCGGACCTAAGCGACAAGTGTATAGAGAGTTCGCTCACTTCAACATATTTTTACTCATAATCACACGCTCAAATTACAACTTCCATCTCAAGCCTCAAGGGTCAACAATGGGGTATTATTCATACATTTCACAATATTTGGATGATTGGGGCCCTAGAAATTCAACCTCACTAGGGTGCCTTTGGCGTGTTCATACTCGAGGCTTTTGTATTCACCCTTAATCGAGCATAGGAACATTGCCCCCATCCTTTGTTCATCTCTACTTATTCTTTCTTTGCACAATTTCTTTCTAAATTTTTTTTCTTCTTTTTTTTTTTTTGTTTTTCATCTACCCCCTTGCTTCATACCCTTTCATAGGCTCTCAAATGGTTGTTTTAAATCATTTTAGCTCACTTACCTCTCAGATTTTTTTCTTAAGCTCACTCTCTTCATCTTTGCTAATCAAAGGTCATGTTTACACTACCAACATACATAGGGGAAAACAAAGTGCTCAATAATTCCATAGTGGACACCCTAAACTTAGTCAAGCGCGCTTGAGTTAATGCTAGGAATCAGGCCCTTCTCTACTCTCCTAATAGTTCGTTTTTCCATCGTACAATGTGTCATCAGGCTTCAGACACAATGAATCAAACTAGGCAATTTATTCTTTCTTCTCTTTGTTATTACAACTAACTACTATTCAAAAATCATCAAAAGTACCCGGTTCAAAACAAAAGGCATCCTCGGGAAAGAACCGTGGTCAAAAGAAAACCCAAAGATTAAGCCACTAATCTAAACAAAACAAAAAAAACTAAAGCAGTAAAAATACAGCTACAAATCAAGATACCCCACCCCACACTTAAAATTGTGCAATGTCCTCAATGCACTCAGGTAACTAATCAGGGGTGGTAAACGAGGTACTCAGACTTCCCTCACTAGCGCGCAATTTCTTTTTCAAGCAAACAAACTTATTTAAATCGGCTAGTGTGCTCAAATGGGATGCAAGCACCCCACACTTAATATCATGCATTGCCCTCAATGCATTAAAAATAAAAACTAAGGGTGATAGAGAAACTCCCTGGGGCTCTAAGCCCGAAGAATATCCTTGTAAGTTTCCTTAGGGCGCGAGGTACTCAGACTTCCCCCATAGCAAGAATTCATCTTCAAGCATGGTGGGTTTGCAGACACCCCACACTTAGACTTCAACCCAGTTGAAACCTGCAATACAAAGAAACTCACCAAGTAACATCCTTCTAAAGATAACATAATTTTTTTTTTTTTTTGTATATAATTACAATCACGGGTTGCCTCCCGAGAAGCGCCTTAGTTATAGTCGTGGCACGACATAACCCAGAGTCAATACTTTTTCCTCCACCTTGAGCTTATGAATCGCCTCCCCAGTTGTAAGCCAACTCTCCGATTATGCTCTTGAGGTGGCACAAGTTCTTGCATGCCAAAAACTAAGCATCTCCTTTTGCGCGTAGTCACTAACTCAGGAATATCTTCGAATTGTTGGCTATGCTCCTGCCAAGCACCAAGTATACTATTTTGTACTCTTTGGCCTTCAAACGAGGATAGTCATCGTGTCTAGATGGAATCAAAAATTCTAGAGTGTAAGCATTACACACATCATCCTTCAACTCTTCAATCGTCTCAGAAGGATTAATTTCCATGTCCCCTTCTAAAATCAATGTAGAAAAGTGTCTAGAATGCGGTACAACCCGCTCACACTTTGATTCATCGATCACATCCTCTTTCTGGTGCGAGTTAGAGTCAACTACAATTTCAGCTTTAATTTTATTGTCTAACTCTAGTACCACATTTTCTTCATCGGCATCTTCACACACCATATGGCTAGACGGTTGGCTTTCAACCCTTCTCTCATCTAATGGAAATTCACGCTTTAGATCTTCTACAATAGCCATGATTTCTTCTTCTAATTCCACATCTTCTTGGCTAGTTAGTTGAATTCCCAATAGTGTAGCCAACTGATTCACTTGAGCTTCTATCTGGCTTAGTTGTGCTCTACGTCTGTCCCAAACCTTCTTCAGTTCGGCTTCGTATTCTTCCTCATCATCCTCTACTTCATTGTACCAACTGTTATCATAAGAGAAAGAAAAATCATCATAATAGGGGCCCGGGGAAGAATAAGACGTATTAGTACAACCATAGTAATGATCACCTAGCCACATGTTATTTTCTGATGCCATGTTTTCTTTATCTAAAATAAAGAGAATATGTACAGAAACGAAGTTAATTGAATAAACAATTCAGCTATCCTAACAACTAAAATAACACTGTGTTCCCCGGCAACGGCGCCAAAATTTGATCACGCCCAACTACGCCCTATAAAAAGGACTAAGCGGTCGCGGCAAATATAGCTCGGTATTTAAAGCCCCGAGGTCGAATCCCACAGAGAACACTCGTAATTCAGTCGTTAATCTAACTAATTTATCTAATCAACCAACTTCAAGAGTTTATATTTTAATGATGGTTTTAAAATAGAAACTAAATAACAATAAGGTAAATAGCAAAATAATAAAAAGTAATCAAGCAAGGATATTAAAAGCCTAGAATTGATTTACACCGACTCCTGCCTATGTGAATGACTAATGAATCAACGAATTCAACTTGGTTCTTCCTATTGAACACTTGCTCCAAATTCACCACTAACCACTTCCGTGCACTAGCTATGACTTGCACTAACTAATCTTCCAATTAATTAATGAAGATGATTAGAACTACAAGTATGGTTCACAATTGGGCTCGGTGGTCACAACTCACCCTATTGACAACCTAAATAATCCCTTGGTTTTAGGTTGAAATATTGCTAAGCATTTAACCCTAACTCGTGAATTTATTCCTAAACGCACAAGGATAAAGGGGACAATCAATTGGGGGCCCTTCCAATCAATTAGCAAACAAAACGTAAATACTTAGATAGGAAGAATAATCAAGTTTCATTCATCAAAATCAATTAATCAATTCACATAGTATCGGAGTGGTTCAATCAACCCTAGAATGGGTAATTTAGCCACTCATGGTCATCAAAAACAAATCAAGAATGATCATGAATGAATAAACTACAAAGGAGAAGAAATAATGGAAGAAAGAACTCTTAATCTTCAAGTCTTTAATCCCACGCCTCCTTGTGTGTTCCTTGGACTAAGCGGTCGCGGCAAATATAGCTCGGTATTTAAAGCCCCGAGGTCGAATCCCACAGAGAACACTCGTAATTCAGTCGTTAATCTAACTAATTTATCTAATCAACCAACTTCAAGAGTTTATATTTTAATGATGGTTTTCAAATATAAACTAAATAACAATAAGGTAAATAGAAAAATAATAAAAAGTAATCAAGCAAGGATATTAAAAGCCTAGAATTGATTTACACCGACTCCTGCCTATGTGATTGACTAATGAATCAACGAATTCAACTTGGTTCTTCCTATTGAACACTTGCTCCAAATTCACCACGAACCACTTCCGTGCACTAGCTATGACTTTCACTAACTAATCTTCCAATTAATTAATGAAGATGATTAGAACTACAAGTATGGTTCACAATTGGGCTCGGTGGTCACAACTCACCCTATTGACAACCTAAGTAATCCCTTGGTTTTAGGTTGAAATATTGCTAAGCATTTAACCCTAACTCGTAAATTTATTCCTAAACGCACAAGGATAAAGGGGACAATCAATTGGGGGCCCTTCCAATCAATTAGCAAACAAAACGTAAATACTTAGATAGGAAGAATAATCAAATTTCATTCATCAAAATCAATTAATCAATTCACATAGTATCGGAGTGGTTCAATCAACCCTAGAATGGGTAATTTAGCCACTCATGGTCATCAAAAACAAATCAAGAATGATCATGAATGAATAAACTACAAAGGAGAAGAAATAATGGAAGAAAGAACTCTTAATCTTCAAGTCTTTAATCCCACGCCTCCTTGTGTGTTCCTTGCCTCCAAGAGTCCAAAGTGCCTCCACAATGGTAGTCTTGCTCTCCCAAGTCAAGATTGGGGCTGAAAATAGGTTAGAAAACCTTTTATACCTCGTGTGAAACTCGTGGACAAGTTTGCCCCTCGCCACTTTTCACCAGAAATTTTGCCTTATGGCTGGATCATGGCCTTACGATGCCTGGGCCGTGAGCTTTGAAAATTCTGCTTTCGACTTCATGGCTGAATCATGGCCTTACAATGGCTGGGCCGTGACATTTCGTCTTCAAATTCCTTTCATGGCTAATCCACGGCCTTGGCACCTTACAACGCTATAAATTAACTTCAATTTTGCTCCAAATCATCAAACTTTAACACTTTTTCAAACCATGTGATTCCTACACATTCAAACTGCCAATATAAGCACAAAATACTATTGTTCACGCTAAAATAATCCACAAAAGCACCAAAATATGATGTAACTAATACTAAAATATATGTATTTTTAGCCTAACATCACTGCTCAAATACTCGAGGGCTTGGACTACCCTCCAAACCCCGGGCCCAAGTTGGGCTAAGCAAAGATTATAAGACCTGCAAAATACATCTATGATGGGATGTACTGGCAGGTCGAACCCTATGGTAAAGGGGTAGGTAAAAACCGGAGAATAACCCTCCACGTGCGTTGATACAGCCGAGCCAGGCGCCGGAATCCTAATCTCCACCTCGGGGCCCCAGCGGCAATCAGCTCGAACCGCCTCAACTCTCTCCTCGGTTATGATGCTCGAGGTAACGTGAACGGGGATGTTCCTCTTCTTCCCCTTTTGAGCATCTGATTGGGCGTGGATCTTCAGGTCTTTATCATTATTAAAGCTCGAGGGGATGACCAACCGAGGGTCGATCTCCACCTCGAGTGGAATTTTCCTCTTTGACTTCTTCGAAGGGCCAACTTCTGTCTCCCCCTTCGAGCCACTAACCTCACTCACCTCAGCCCCTCCGACCGAGCCACCCATCTCCTTAACACTGGTGGCGTCATCTCCCTCGACGTCATCACCCTCGACGTCATCAACCACGTCAAGATCCACGTACTCGCTGACCTCAGCCGAGCCGCGACCAGCCTTGCGCCGCAAAGGGGTGGGAGCAGCAGACGTGGCCTCGCCACCGTCACCCGCTGCCACCACCTGCAATGGTGGCAAGGAAGCTGCGGCTTCTTCATTCATCGCCATAGAAGCAAAGCGTTCCGCTCTTTCGCCGGAATCGCTTGAGCCACGGCCAGAGTTGGTAGCAGAAATAGTGGCAGACATGATGAGAATTAGAAAGAAAAAGATTGGAAACAGAGTTTAAATATGGAGGCTGGTTGACGCAATGGCGATGTTACAAGCTTTCTGTTTCTTTCTTTTGCTGACACGAAATTTCAAGTGAAGAAGAAGAGCAAAAATAGAGTATTTATAGAGTTTTGCACACGTGCAAGTGGGAGTCTAATGATGACTGAAACGTTGGAGAAAACAAAAAGACGGCGTGACCGTTCAGAGACCTATCGAAAGCCGCCACGTAATGCAGAACGACGACCCGATGAATGTGCGACTTTTGAAATTCGTGGATAGGGTTTTGCCATGTCGATCTCCCGCTTAAATTCATTCCACTCCTCGGCGACTTCGGCGTCTACCGAGAAGTGGGGGGACTATCTGTATTGGGTGGAAATTGTCTCCTTCGGTCAGCACCTCGAGATGGTAGACCGAAGGGAAAACGAGCTGATGCTCCGAAGAGAAGATAATCGATCTCGTGGTCAAGTCACCGAAGCCAACGCCCAATGGCACGACCGAAGACAAGTTAGACCTTGGGCTTCGGCGACAGGCCATCCTACTCGAACAGCAAGGTCAGACAACCGAAGCCTTGTGACAAGGCTTCGGTTACCACTTCCAACGGCTTTGCAGCCCACTACTTCATCCCACTAACCCCTCCATGCTGCTGATCAGATCGTGGGAGAGACATTTGCTGATGGTGGAGAACGTGGGTCTGGCCCTTAGGCCTATAAATAGAAGCTCATTTTATATTGTAGGCATCCAGAAATATATACTGAAACTCTGCCCAAATCTGTACTCAACATCCATATATTGAAATCAAGTTACTTTTACGCATTTACGTCTATTTCGTGCATTTATTCAAACTTTGATACAAGGATCTGCCTATATTCGAATCCAAATTCGATTTGTGTACCTAAAACTGATTTAGGCCCATACATATTGTAAATCAGGGAAAGTAGGCCATTCAAGTGGTAACAGACTCTTTTCATTCTGTACGCTTTAGTTTGTTTCTTTTTGCTACTTGATATATTTCACCTTATAAATTTTAGAGTATTGGATTAACTATCATTCTTAGAATAATGATTTTGTAATTTGTAGCAGGTCATATTTAGAATTTATATTTATACTTTATTGGTTCTTTATTTTTTGTTGCTTTTTTTAAAAAAAAAGAATCTTCTCGCTTATTTTGCACAAGAGCCTAATATATTGGTTCTTTTTCTATTCTCATATTTAAGATGTTTACCTAGCTGTGAAAATTAAATTGAATGAGGCTATAAACTTTCTCCTCTCCTATTTAACATATAATATAGTAATTGGCATAATTAAATAGGATGAGGTACACTGAAGCAGTAAGCATAGGACGAGAAGAAAAATATAATAAAACAAGTGTAGGAACGAGAGTAAAAAGAATAATTTAGCAAAAAAAAAAAGAGAGTAAAAAGAATAACGAGAAAAGTTATATATCGAGGGCAAAAGAGAAGTAGTGCGACTTTTGTTGAATGAGAGCTTATTTAGGAAGGAGAATTGAGAGGGAGATTGAAGAATAGAAAAGGAAACAAAGAGAAACTATATTCAAAAAGAAAAAATAGACTAGGAAAAAGATAGAAAAACAATTAGGGCCTATTTGGAAAGCCACCATGTAGTTGGATTTGGATGTAATCGGATGTAATTACCCAGTTTGACATGTTTGGCATGTAATTGAGTGTAATTGATGCTTTGTAATTACACTCTTCAATTCTTAAGGGGGGAGTTGAGAATTGCTAATTACAGATGCACTCAACTTGCATTGCCGCTTATTTTCTTTTTCTTTTTCTTTTCTTCCTTTTTTGTTTTACTTTTCTTTACTTTTCATTTCGATCATTTCTCTTTTAGTTAAATAGAAGAAAACTTTAGAGTAAGAAAAGACAAATATTTTACTATCAGATGAAAGAAATAAGAAATATAATTGTCTATAATTATGAAGTTTTGTTTCATGGGCTAATACCATAAGCTTGTAATGTATATTTATTTCTTTTAGGCTAATTATTTTATTAGTAAAGATTTAGCTTTTAATTGTAATAATATTATATCCATAATTTTAGGCTAAAAGTGGGTGACGTGGCATGCCACCTTGGCTAGAAATCTCATTTATCTCTCTCATTTTTTATTTTTTATTTTTTGGCCATTTTCTCTCATTTTTCTTTTATAAGATTTAAAGGCATCCCATTTTAATCTTTTCCCCATTAATCTCATTAATTTCTCAATTAAGAGGAGTGAGTAATGTAAGAGGTTACACAATGACTCCTCTCCCTATTTACTACTATACCTTTTCCTATAATAACAACAAATGATACACTTCACATATTTTTTCCTCTTCGCTTCTTTTATGTACTGATAGAATGAAAATCTATAGCATGATATATCGTTTTGTTAGCACATGCGTTTTCTTTTCCCTCTTTCCTAATAATATCAATGTAAAATTTATTTTCTTAAAGTGATTTATTATTTTTTTTTTTTTTGGCTTTATAATTGTGATAGTACTGGCTCTCAATATTTTCAATCCAATACGGATGATAAAGGTTGGTGCTTGGACGGATGATTTAAAGACATTGGAAAAAGAATGTGCGGGAGATGAACAAGTACTATATTACATATTTTGCTAAAATAAAGTTAGAAGTAGAATTAACTTTAATTTTCTTTATGTAAATTCTTATTTTTACTACTTTTTAGGAAAATGAAGAGTTTCGATAAGTAAATGGAAGTCAAGGCAAAATTGATGTTCTATTAAATTATGTAGTAAAACAATAATAATTGTTTATTATAATTATCTATTTTGTAGCACATTTTTTACATTTTTTATGAAAATGGTGTCGACTATGTTTTGACATAAATGTAAGATTATTATTTTACTGACTTTACTTTTATATGAGACTTTTTAGACCCATAAACCAATGTTTTAATAGACGAAGGCGCAAGGCAAAGCGTTTTGACTAGTATAGGGTGAGGCGTAAGCCTTGAAACATGAGACTAAGCCCCACAGACCTTGAAAATTTAATATTTTAATAAATATTATAATGCACATAAATTACAAAATTATGATAATTAATAACCAATTATTGAAATTTTAAATAATTCTTAATTAATTGTGAATACTAATAGATTCATCCAAAGTACTTACATAGCCATAATCTGTAAACAACAAACAGGCTTAATATAATGAGGTACAAACAAATACTAGTTGTATTGACCTAAATTGATTTAGGTCAACAAATCGAATTTTGTTGGATTTACAAGCGATGCCAAATATCAAAGCTATGCTAAAACAATAAATTAAAGTAGATAATCGGGTAAAGAGCAATAAATCGTTATATTTCAATAATATTAGGATTGAGTACAAATTTTGACAGAGTTTTGGTATGTATTTCTGGATGCTTACAACATGAAATGAAATACTATTTATAGACAAGTGAATACCAGCTGTCTTCCTATGTTCGTCAACTGCTTTACCCACGTTGCAACCTTTGGAAATAGAGTTAGCGGGCTGAGATCGTGGGCGGTTTTTCCGCTGAAGCTGAGGTGATCCACCGAGGCTCAAGCCATCGATCTCGTGGATATGAGCTGGCTGATCGACCATGGTGAATGGTAATCATTGGAATGAATTTGAGCAGGAGAATGACGCGGCGAAATGTACGCCAAGGATTTTTAAAAATTATTCAATCACTTCAGTTTCCCGTTGCGGCTTATGAGTTGACCGTTGATTAGCTTCGAATGGTCACGCCTTTTCACTTGCTCTTCCCAACATTTTAGCAATGATGACCCTTTGCCTATAAATACTTCCACTTGATCACTTTCTTCCTCACCTAAATCTGTGAAGCAACAATAAAGTTTTTGAAATTGAATCCTTCATCTGTTTCTTTGAGATTAAATCCCTCATCTGTTTATCTTTCATTCTTTCTCCAAAATCAAAGATTCTCAGTTGACAATCAACGATGACAGCGACAAGCTCCCCTCAGAGTTCCAGCCACTCTTCTGAGAGAAGGATTCCTACCGCCAACACCATGATCATCGACGGTGAGTTGGTGAATGTACCCTAAGCTCTGAACATCGTAGCATCAGTAGAGGGAAATGATGAAGTATCATCGCAAGTGGGTAGTCTGAGGTGGCGCAAGAAAACCACTGGTTGCGATAAAGTCATCGAAGGAGATGGCGATGATGCTGAAGGTGACGACGTCGAGGGTGGTGACATTGAAGGTGATGACGTCGAAGGTAATGATGTCGAAGGTGATGACGTTGAGGCTGAGGATGATGAGTCCGATGTCACTATAGAGGTCGGTGTTGAGATGCCTAGCATCGAAGAGGGGCATGAAGCCGAGGCTGAACCCTCGGGGCCAAAGAAGAGGAAGAAAATTCCCCTCGAACAAGAGCTCGAGCCTCATCATATCATCTCTTCAACTTTTAAGATGAACCAGGATTTCAAACTGCAAGGCCTGCCGGTTGATCAACAAGAATTGAATAGGAACGTGCTGGTGCAGACCACGCCTTCCTTAATTACTCAAGCACTTGTGGACTTAGTTCGGGCAGAATGTCGATGGGAACCCGAGGTTAAAATTACTGTTCCCGACCCGAACAACAGATGTTGCGATCATGTGGAAGGTGTATCCTTCACATATACTTATCCATTTACCATCGGGTTTTCACTTCCTGTTCATAAAGTAATCGTTGTTTTTTTCCGAACATAGAACCTCTGCCTAGCTCAGCTCGGCCCCGGTGTTTGAAGGGTTGTTCAGTGTTTAGATTGGCTGAGCCAAAAAGCCAAGGTGCCTTTTATCTTTCAGCATCTCATTTCTTTTTTCTACCCATACTTTCACGAGGGTGGGGTTGTTGTCTTGAACAACTGAGGAAAATATTTGATTCTTACAAAGAGTAAGGATCATGGAGACCAGGGCTGTTGTGATCGCTACATCCTTTTGGTGACCAGCCGCCTATCTACCAAGCCCAATTTTTCGGAGAGGTAGAATAACAAGCGTAAGTGATTTGCTGCTTTTAATCCCTTTGATTGTTTCTTTTCTTCTCTCCTTTTTCTTTTTGTTTTATTTTGTGATTCACTCCTCATTCGCAGCCAACAAGGTTCCCATCGTTCCTCCCAAGGACTTGTCGGACTGAGTCGAGGGCATAATCAAAGCTCGCAAGCGTTCTATTAGATCTTGGATGAATATGGCTGCCAGCAACGGTTGGGCATGCAAAAGGCATGGTGAGTATCTTTACATTCTTTATCCCCGGGATTTCGCCCGAAGTCTCTTTCTTGTTGCTAATATTTCTTCTTATGCTAGGTTTTCCCAACATGGTGAAAGATGCCGAGCCAAAATAGAAGAAAAAGAGCAAGAAAGGCAAGGGGAAGAAGAAAGATGAAGAAGAAGCTTCTGATGACGGCGACTATGTGGCCTCAAGGGAGAATCTAGTCGGTGACTTGAAGGAACTCAAGGCCTCTAAAGCTTCCAAGCCCTCGAAGGGGTCTCTGGTCAAGGGACCTCAAAAGGTGGTGATGACATCTTCCATTGTCACTACACTTGTGTTTCAACTTCTTCTCATTTCTACCCTATCTTTTACATATTCAAAAAGAAAGAGAGCAGCCTCAAGAAGTCTTCTCGCTCGGTTCGCTCTCGTACTGAGCCAGCGACCGCCCCTAGGCCTGAAGCTACTGTTGAGAGGCGCCGGGGGCAGATTGATGAGCCCATGGATAAAGACTTCGGGGCGCAAAGGGAAACCGAGGTGATAAACCTTGAAGAGCTAGAGCATGAACCCGATGTGGCTGTCGCCAGGGCTAAGAGCAAAGCCAAGGTTTGAGAAGTTGTAGCCCCTGCTGGCGTGGAGGAGACAGCTACTAGTACTACTCGGGCACACTCCGACCCAATTAGAGCTTCATCCTCAAAGAGGCCTTTGAGATCGTTCTCTTTGTTTCCCTTTCATTTGACATCTTTTCTTCTTCTAACTCTTCGGTGATTTCAATTCATGGTTTCTTTCTGTCTTAGAGGACCGTTGAACTCAAAACCATGAGGCTTGAAGAGGTTCAACGTGTTGCAAATACTTGGGACAAGTAGAAGGACAGTTTCAATGCCCAAATCTTCGAGTTAAAGGCTCAACTGGCTAAGTGCCACTCTGATTTGTAAGAGGTTGTTTCGGCCTCTGAGGCCAAAATTCAAGCTCTAGGTGATGGCTTTCAGGTAGAGCGCTCAAGGCTGGATTCAGAGATCGTGAATCTTAATGGTGAGTTGGGTCGAATTAAGGATGAATTCATCGAGGAAGCCAACAAACATCACGACAAGGTGAAGAGCATGTGCAAGACTAGATAACACTTGATAATCGTTGCTAGCTTGGAACGACGTCTTGTTCGCGAGCCAAGGAATGTTGGAGTGATCTCGATTGATCAAGTTCATTTCATTGATAACAATATGCCATGATAAGCATTACACAAGTTTCAACTAGTCAAAGCTAGACTTAGGCAAAAATTTGAGATGAAGCCATTATCGGGCGAAAAATACAAGATACTACACTATACTTCGGGTGAAAGTCCCGGCTGTTCAGATAGCTAGTCTTCGGGTTCATTTACAGTCCCCAGTATGAGAGGCTTCGAGTCAAGATTTACCCCTCACCGTCTCCTACATCCCTCTAATGTTCGGATGTGCACTTCGGTGAAGACCCAAGCACTGTATTTGTTCCCTCTGCTTCCTGAAAAGGTCAAGCAAAGAAAAACCGATGGGTTAGTTAGAATTTTTCAGCCCAAGCGTAGGAGCATTTGCATCTCGGTGCTGTAGGTGAAATTTTATTGACGAAGGGTAACATACCACAATGTTAGAAGTAGTACAGCGTTAAATTGGAAATATTCCAATTCATGGGTTCGGGTTCGCCTTTCAAATTCTCTAACTGATAAGATCCCTTTCCGACGATTGCTTTAACTTTGTAGGGTCTTTCCCACTTTGCAACGAACTCCTTGGTTGATTGATTTAAAGCTTTCAACACATAATCACCGACCTTGAAATCCCTAAGCTTAGCTTTCCTATTGAGATACGCTTCAATTTGTCTTTTCTGTGGTTCTAGCCGAACCAAAGCCAGTTTCCTCTTTTCTTCAAGTAAATCCAACTATATGCGCATAGCTTGTTGGTTTTGCATCTTCGGTAGCATGAGCATACCAAATACTGGGTTCACCAACTTCCACAGGGATTAGTGAATCCATCCCATAAGCGAGGGAAAAAGGAGTTTCACTGGTGTTGTTCCTCTCTGTGGTTCGCATTGCCCACAACCCCGGGCAACTCATCGAGCCACGGGCCTTTTGCTTGTTGGGCTTTTTCTTTATATTTTTTATGATCACTCTATTCGAAGACTCAACTTGGCCATTTGCACTTGGGTAGTAAGGGGTTGACACTATCCTTTTTATGCCCCCATTGATTTAGGAATTAAGTGACCCCCGATCCTATTAATTGAGGGCCATTGTCACAAGTAATTTCTCTTGGGATGCTGAACCTGTAAATGATATTTTTTCGGATGAAATCTATCACCTTCTTCTGTCTAACTTTGGCGAAAGCCCCCGCTTCCACCCATTTGGTGAAGTAGTCAGTTAACACGAGTATGAATCGAACACTTCCCTTTGCTTTTGGCAAGGGTCCAATTATGTCCATTCCCTATTTCATGAACGGCCACGGAGACACAACCGAATGTAGAGGCTCAACCTATTGATGAATCATTCGGGCGTGTCGCTGACACTTATCACACATTTTTATGAAGGTTTTGGCGTCCGCGCTGATAAATGGTCAATAATATCCAGCCCAAAGTAATTTGCACACTAAGGTTTTCCCCCCGAATGATTGCCACACTCGCCTTCGTGAACTTCCCTCATCACGTATTCGACTGCTCCCGGATCTAGACACTTGGCCATCGGGCCACAATACATCCTTCTGTACAATTTTCCAATAATTAACGAGTACGAAACTGCCTAAGTCCTTAATTTCTTCGCCTCCCTTTTATTAGTTGGGAGATTCCCCGATTCCAAGTAAGGGATGAACTTGGTCCGCTAATCCCAAGTGTGATTCACCGAATTGACTTCCAGCTTCATACCTTTCATCTGCAATGAGAGCAACTGAACAACAGAATAAGTCCCTGGGTGCTCTTCCTCAACAGCCAAACCTAGGTTAGCTAAGGCATCAGCCTTGCCATTTTCCTCATAGGGTATCTATTAGATCTTCCACTCTTGGAACTTAGCCAAGATTTATTGTGCTCGGGCTAAAAATTGCTGCATTCTGGGCTTGCGGGCCGAATATTTCTCGAGCGCTTAATTCACCACCAATTGTGATTTGCGTTTAAACTCTACTTTTTCAACCAACTCCTTGGCTAGTTCTAACTCTGCTAAATTAGCTTCGTATTCAGCTTCATTGTTGGTTACCTTTTCGAACCTGATCGAATGCCTGATCATTTCCTCCGTTGGGGTCACCAGGACTATTCCAAGTCCCGAACCTTTTGAGTTGGTCGCCCCATCAGTGTAAAGTGTCCAAACCCTAGAGGTTGTCTCTTGGATATTAAATTCTCCTTTACAGCCTCGGGGAGAATTCACACACTAAAGTCAGCCACGAAATCCGCTAAGACTTGGGATTTTATAGTCATTCGTGTTTGATAAGTAATGTCATATTCACTCAGTTCTACTGCCCATTTAGATAACCTCCCCGATAACTCTGGTTTGTGCAATATGCTTTTCAAGGGAAAGGTGTAACTATGGATATTGGGTGACATTAAAAATAAGGCCATAGTTTCCGATGCAGTAACAACTAGGGCAAGTGCCAACTTTTCAAGGTGTGGGTAACTGGTTTCGGCGTCGAGGAGTGTTTCGCTCACATAGTAAATAGGTTATTGCCTACCATCTTCCTCTCGAACCAACACATCACTCACTGACACCTCGGACACAGCCAGGTAGACTAACAAAGTTTCCCCATATTTTGGCTTGGCGAGAAGCGGCACATTAGCCAAATATTGTTTCAACTCTCTCAGTGATTCTCTGCACTCCGGTGTCCATTCGAAAGCGTTATTCTTCCTTAAGACTGAAAATAATTTGTGGCATCACTCTAAGGATCTCGAGATGAATGTACTTAAGGCAGCGATTCGGCCAATTAAACGATGAACATCTTTTACCCCGGACAGCTCATCGGGGATTTCCCCATGGCTCTGATTTTTTTTTGGATTAGCCTCGATACCCCGTTTAGAGACTATGAATCCTAGAAATTTTCCAAAGCCTACACCAAAGGCACACTTTTTAAGATTCAGCTTTATATTTGATGCAGCCCAAATTGAGGCAAACAACCAACCATCAAGAGCCAAGCTTGAAGGGCGCAAGAGATGCAAATTCAAGAGCTTCGGAGGAGAGTTCAGGAGCGATTTGATGATTGTCTACTTGAGCATAGCTTTGGGCGGACCACCTAGGAACCAAGTAGGATAGCCTCAACACCTCTCATCAGCTTCATGGAGCATGCTAGAGATGGTTGGACCGCCTAGTGGATTGGGCGGACCGCTACTCCTCAAAATCCTTCAAATGCGGCTAAGTATCAAAGTTCAAGCTCTCTGAAGTTTAACTAGGCGGAGCGCCTCTTGCTAAAACAATCTCAACCCTTCACAGAGTGCGCGGACCGCCTAGTGGAAGAGGTGAACTGCCTCCACCTATTACGCAGTGACGGGATTCATTTAAAGTAGGGACTATTTACTATTTTGGCCCTGTGTGGTCTTTTATGTTTTAAACCAACATCTGGGCATTTATGATATTTCATACTAAGTGTAAGGGAACCTATGAATACCTTGCCTAGGGTTTCATTTCAAGTTAGCTTATTTTGAGAATAGAAGAATTAAGAGAGAGGCAAGGCCTTCTTGAAGAAGCTTGAAGCTTCATGTATCTCCTAGCTTGAAACCATGTGGATTTCATCCTAGTATGAATCCTTGATTAGGTTCGAGTTTCCTTCCTCCCTCTTGGATAATCGTTCATGTATTGAATTATTTTTATTTATTCTTTCTTCTATTTCTGTTCTTCCCTTCTTTGAATTTCTTGTTATCTTGTTTATTTGCTTCCACGTCTACTTTATTTGCTTCCTCGTATTTTATATTGCATCAGTTTGGTATCAGAGCACGACACGGGTTCTTACAAATCCTCGTCCTATTCTTCGTATTTTTTAGTTTAGTGTTGTTATTGATTTGATAAAAGAAAAAGAACAAAAAAGTGAACAATTAAAAAATTACCAAAAAAAAAATTGATAGAACTTGTTGGATTCGATTCCCCAGTCATTAAAAGTTATTGGGGATTGATTTACTGTGTTTTCTCATTCTTTTGGTACCCCTATATTGTGTTTTGGTGTTGTGATTCAAAACTTGAAGAATCAAAACCTCAGTTTTTTAAAACCCATGAAATTTTACTTCAAAACTCGAATCGAAGCTTGTTTGTTGTTTTTTTGGATTGAAAACTATTGGGGATTGTTACAAATCATTTAATACACCTTTGGGTGCCTTTGGATTTGAGAAACAAGTGTAAACCGATCAAAGTTTTGTTAAAAATGGATAAAAAAACCCATTGTTGAAGTTGCTGAAAAAAGTGAAGCTTCAGCACTAGGCGGACCGCCTCAGCTTTAGGCGAACCGCTTACTCTGAGAACCCTCTCTGGACTTTTTCAAGCGGACCACCTGGTTCGGAGAGGCGGGGCGCCTCACCCTGTAAGGGGTTCTGGGTAGTTCTTTACCCTAGGTTTTCAATGTTCTTTGCTTATGAACTTCTTGGTTAGTGTTTGTTGGGTAATTGTCCTACTCCATTAACACTAATTATTGAGCGTTTAGGCTAACTCGTGTGAATTGGAAACTTGATTCCAAGAAGATTCGTAGAAAAATCTTTGGCTTCAAATGCTCACTTAAATAGTCGTCCGTCCGTAGAGATACATAACTCCATTCCGAACCAATACTTGGACATATTAGTTGATGATTTTACCATTGTGGTTCCTAAGAGATTAAGGCATTGACCTTGAGTATATACATGAGCAGAAAGAAAATTGAGTGTTTATACATTGAGTGATACACGTGAGGGAGTGATTTTGTGAGCTCTTTTTCTTATTGTGCAATATGTCCTCGGGTGATGAGTGTGGAGGTTATGACACTTGTGGAGATAATGGGAGTTGCTATGAAGATGGTGGAGACTATGGTTCCTATGATGATGATGATGATGATGATGATGATGATGATGATGATGATGATGATGATGATGATGGGGTCTTCTATGATGATTCGGGAAACCATGGCTCTTATGGTGATGAAGCGGGTTACTATGATGATCATGAGGCTTATGAAGACTATGAAGCTTATGGAGATGAATGTGAAGATTCTTATGCTTCGAGTCAAGAAGTTGAAGATAGTGACGCTTCAAGGTACAATGTTCCTACTTACTCTTCTTTTGATGAACTTGAAAATATAGATAGTGACATAGAGAGAATTGATGATTAAGTTGATTATAGAAATTATTCATTTGCATCTCTCTCTTGGTGTTTCTATAAATAAACAACGGAGTAGTAGTGGTCTTTCCATTGGTTTGGGAAGAAGTGCTAGTTGTTCCAAGGGAAAGAGAAGGCTTACATCTTCTATTTGTGCTACAAGGCCCAATGCTCCGAATTTCATATGAAAGGAAATTTGATGCCTACGGTGAGAAAAGGTGTTGCTTTTGCTACAAATGGTTTGTCTTGTTCTAACAATGTCGTGAGGGGCTTGGATAGTTGTAGTAAGAGTAGTGCTATGGGATATGGAACCAAGAAGAGGGGAGAGAGTTTCTACCACACTCCTACCTCTAGGAGAAATTCTTATGGGTTCCATGATGAGACTCCTTCCTCGATCACAACACATCTAATGTTGGAAGAGTGATAGGAAGTGGAAGCTACCCCAGTGGTGTTGCTAGTAAAGGAGGGATAAGGGAGACCCAAGTTGATGGTGATGCTACTCTTAGGAATTCAAGTTATTTCTTGGATGCAAAGCTATGAAACTTGGGAGGTGTAGGTTTGTTGTTGAGGTAAATGGGTATGGAGAGAACTTGCTCCAAATTGGTGAGACCGATGCCAATTGTATTAGCATCTCTTTTGTTGATAGGCTAAGGATATCATGTCATGAGCTAGAGCATCCTTATGAGTATGGTGGAGTGTGGGTTTCCAAGGAAGCTCGAGTGCTCATATCTCATAAGAATTTAAGGGTTATGTTTGGTATGATGTGTATCCCAGAGCCATGGTTGCACGACAAGAGGTTGCAATATAATGCTATGAAGGATGTGTATCTACTGGGCATGGGTCAAAGAGTTTATGACTTTGAACCAACTAGTGCACGTTCTTGGTCTATTCAAAGGAGCAAGGAACGGGAACTTCATTCCATGGTTGAAATGGTGCATTCAAGAAGTCCTAAAAACACAAAAGAAAGTGGGACAAATGCAAGTAAAGGGTTTACAAGTGTCAACAAGGTGAACCCGAAGCTGCAAGCCTCAAAATCAAGTGGTTCACCAAAGAAGAGGGAGAAATCAAGTGATGAGTCTCTAAGTCCTAAATTCCGGGTTGACGTAAAGAGTCCACCTACTCCGACTAAGGGCATCCTAGGGCATCATCCCAACTTGCTCGAATATGAGACACAAAATATTGATAGGAGTAAGGAAGTGACCAATGACAACTCTCGAGTGGAAAAAGAGAGGCGGTGTCGAGTGATGTAAGTGGGTTGCCACCACCCGAATCTACAATGAACCTTAAAAGAAAAATGAGGGAGAAGAAAGAGGGAAAAGAATCATAGAGAGTGAGAGCACCCCTTATTCTAACACTAACTCTTTATCTTCTTCTTCTACTTGTTTGAGTTATTGTGTAGGCATTCTTGGAGGCAAACCGTTAGAGCCTCAATCATATTCCAAAGTGGAAAGGCAAGGTGAAGAAGATTCCCATTATGAGCTACAAGGTGGAGGGACTAGCCATGACACTCAAGTGCTTTGAGTAAGCAAGATCCCGACTCAAGTGTAAGAGTTAGTCCTTCTTCCCATGATCATGTTACTTCCTTTTCTTGTGCTAATATTTGTGAAAACTCCATGCTAGTTGATGATTTGTATGATTACAATGTATTTGCAACTAGTGTAGAGTCGATATTCAATGAACCTCTCTTTAGTGAAGAAGTTGTAGTTGACCTTGTTTGTGAACCTTGTCATGAAACCTCATCCATATTTGATAGAAGTGAAGATGAGTTGAATGAATATCCTATTCTTCCCTTTGATGGTTTATTTGACAATGGTGGTCTCATATGTCGTAGTGAGAATAATCATGACCTTGAGGAATCTCTAGTGAATGATATGGATAGGATTATCTTTGATGATTCCTCTAGTGTAAATGTTGGCTCTAGTTTAGATACTTTACCCTTGTTAGTTGGTGACCTTAAGAAGTGTGCCTATACTAATCCTTTGTTTGATGGCATCTTCAATAGAGGTGGTGAGTTGTATCAAACTAGAGTAGAGAATGAGTTGGGACCTTCATGGATTGGAAAGCTTAACTCTATAGACAATCCATTATTAAAAACTCCAAGTGAGATGAGAGACTTGGCATTGATTGTAATGGTCCATCTTCTAGTAGTCCTAATCTTGATTGTGTGGGCTATAATGATGAGGAAGTTATGATGAGGACCTTCCTTGAAAGTTTATCTAGTGAAGAGGATTGTCTGGAAGTTACGAGGTCCCAGTTGTACGAGCTCGCGATGGGTAAGGGAGTAGGACCTTGTGGTTCCCTTGGCTCTCAACGATGCTTTTACGAGAATCTTGGCAAAGCAGATACCACAACAACCTATTATTCGCTAGGCAGCTTATCAGGTTGCCACAGATGCAGATGTTCGGACTTAGAGAGTTCTTGTTCCAGTTCCAGTTCCTGATGTTACCCCAGTAAATTATGTTCCAGAGGCAGCATGTGTTGCGCCACTAATTATTCTGGTTGGTTAGCTAGCCCAAGTAATAGCTCGGTCCAAATGTCCGAAGATGCTGTATTATTTTATCTGGTTGAACCTTCTGATATTCTCAAGCCATGCATCAGATAATCCCTGTGTAAGTTTTTTTAAAAAATAAAATAATGTCAGTGTATCCTTCAGGCTCTTGATTATATCGAGCGGTATAGTGTTGATTATTCTTCTTTCCAGATTCAGGGGTCCAACGTTGAATTGGTGGGCCTCTCTCTCTCTTATTAGCTAACTTGGTTTGATTTTTCTTCTAGATTCGTGGAAAAGTTCCTTTCGAGTAGCGAACGAGATGAAAAGTGTTGCCAGTTCGAGTGGATTGGACAGGGTAGCCTTTCGGTTAGCCTGTTGGTTTCAGAATATGAGATTGAATTCTATAGAATGACTGAATATGCATTAGAACTAGTCCATGAGCCTTTCGAGAGATTCAAAGATTTATTGCTGACCTTTCTCCTTCCTTGAGATCCCAGATGTCTCAAAAAATTGAGGTTGGGACTTCATTTGATGTCGTTGTTGATATTGCTCAAAGGTATTAGGCATAACATAAGTTAGAGAGGGAAGAGTCAGAGCGAGAGAGTGAGAAATCCCGCGGCCCTGATGGGCACCATACCTCGCTTGAAGGTAAGAGTTCTGATTATTTTAGGAGGTCACCTGCCAGGTTATCTCAGCTGGTAGAGCATAATTCTTAAAATACGCTAGTAGTTCATTAAGATAAACCCAGTTTTTCTCTTTATAGTCTATCAACAATCTGTCCAGCTTCTATTTTCACTGGAAAAGTGTTATCAGTGTCGTGAGCCTGTCATTTTTGGGTGGAGTTCTTCCTTAGTCCGGCAAGTAGGCAGTCGTCCTTTCTCTCGTCATTAGGCACCTGCACCATCGCAGGGAATTTCATTTAGATCTCAATCAGCAAAAGAAATTCCACCATCCAGTAGAGTTTGAGACTGTGGTGGCAGTGGTTCTTTAGAAAGTGAATGTCAGGGTGGTGGCTTAACTCAACTGCAGGGGCAGTTCAATGAACTGCCAGTCTGACAGGATGCTGAGGTATCCGATGTAGTACACCCAAGTATTTCTAGCTCACTTAAATGTGTGTAAGCTTTGATTCTTCCGATCGATTTGGAAATGATTGTCTTATCATATTTCCATAGTTTCCTGGGATGGCGTTTCTATTAAGAATCTGTTGCGGTAGAGGGGTAAGCTTCTTATATGATTTATTCCTGGCATTTATAATGACCCTACTAGTTTATCTGGTTTAAATGCGAGAGATTTGTGAGTGAGTATCGGTATTGTTTGCTTGGCATTTTTTTATGCCTCATTCTGTTATAATGTCAAGTCACTCTACCTCTCTTTGGAACTCACTGTCGGTAGGGTGATGGGATTCTTATTTGTCACCATCAGAAAGTGTCATTGTTTCTTCCGGTGTAAAGTGGTTAGTATGTAATACTCGATTCTATGTGTCTCCTCTTGGTTCGAGACGCTAGTAGAGTCATGTTATTCTACAAGTTTGTCTCGGTATAAAAGGGTTTTCTGGTAAATTGTCGGAGTTTCCTTTTTATAGGAAGGTTAAATTGACATAGATTTTGTTCCATAAAGCTCATTCAATGTCTATTTCTTCAATTGCGATTCTTCGGTTTGCCTGACTCATAAATAGTGTAGCTCTGGTAGCCAAATAAATAAGAAGAAGAGCTTCCTATAGCTCTAATTATTTCTATCCTCAGTCTGTTTCAATCTCTTCTTTGTTCAGCACTGGTAAGCTTAGGCGGTCAGTAGCCTCTTGTGATGTTCCCTGTGTTGAGCCAGAGTGTGTGTCAAGGTGGCAGGGTAAGCACATGGTTGTTTTTCAAGGCTACTAAGGGTAATGAGAGGCGTTATTTGATCTTTGATTTGATCCATCAGGCGGTGGTGCTTATAGAAAATGTATGGAGTTGTGAACTCGAGAGTTGCAGTTGTTTAGCAACTCGAGAGAGTAATTTGGTAGATCAGGTATGAGCCGCTTTCTCTACTCAGCTAAGTCTTCCTTAATCCAGCAGGTTGTGGGAGGATGACTATTTCTATTCAAATTATTTGTATGAGTTTATGCTCTAAGTGGAGAAGTCTTCCTCCAATTGATGCCGAATCATAATATTAAATCTCTAAGGTGTTGCTGAAGCGTAAGCTAATTCTTTGTTTCATCGACCTGTTCTATATTGAAAGTATATCGACAAGGTGATTCGTTGGTGGAATCATATTAGCCCATCAAGAGTTGCGTGTATCTTCATTTCAAAAATATAGAAATCTTCTCTCATGATCGAGAAAGGGTCAGCTTAGTCCGTATAAGTTGGGAAATGCTGTTATCATATTATCCAAATATATTTTATTCCAAAAGTTCGGTGTTCGTATTATAATTTTGATTCTGTAATCATGAGAAATTGTCCGTGGAATAGCTTATGACGCACTTGAAAATTCTTTTGTTATCTGTGCGGAATTTTCTTTAAACTTGGGCTCGTTCGAAGACGAACGAGAGTTTAAGTGGAGGAGAATGAAACGACCTCGGTTAGTCGTTTCGGAAGTTAGGACTACGATTGGCGTGCTGATAATTTGAAAAACTTCGTAATGTCCATTAGGACTTGTCTGTAAAATTTGAGCTAAATCAGACCTCGTTTGGTAGGCATCAGAAAAAGGTTTCAGTTTTTATTGTCAATAAATACAAAAAGGAGATTTTCGAGCTCGGTTTTGGTGAACGAGCTCCGATTAAAAATTCGAAAGCATCGTTAGGTTCGTATGAGTAATTGTGACTTTTGCACTTTTTCGAAAGTGAATTTCGAGGTTGTTCGGCTAGCTTCCGCTAAAATGCCGAAAGTTAAATTATTTGACCTTTCACATCTCTTCACTACTACAAGTATGTAACAGATCGTTGCTTAATGCTTCTACGTACTTCATTTAACATTCGAGGATGAATGTTCCTAACGGGGGAAGATTGGTATACCCCGTATGTCCAAAGTGAAGTATATCATTACATGTTAAGAATGATTTAAGTGAGTTTAAAGTCATAATATTACCGTATAAGATGTTTATATATTGAATATAAAGTTTGGGAAAAATCGGATTTAAGTTGCGGAAAAACCAACTAGGGAATTGCCTTGTAACGAAGCTTTTTCATCAATTAATTATGTGTGCTATATGAGGTCTTTTGGGGACATATCATATACCAAATTGACGGTCTTGGAGTGTAGTTTCTAATTCTCATATGAAAGGAAATTTGATGCCTAAGGTGAGAAAAGGTGTTGCTTTTGCTACAAATGGTTTGTCTTGTTCTAACAATGTCGTGAGGGGCTTGGATAGTTGTAGTAGGAGTAGTGCTATGGGATATGGAACCAAGAAGAGGGGAGAGAGTTTCTACCACACTCCTACCTCTAGGAGAAATTCTTATGGGTTCCATGATGAGACTCCTTCCTCGACTACAACACATCTAATGTTGGAAGAGTGATAGGAAGTGGAAGCTACCCCAGTGGTGTTGCTAGTAAAGGAGGGATAAGGGAGACCCAAGTTGATGGTGATGCTACTCTTAGGAATTCAAGTTATTTCTTGGATGCAAAGCTATGAAACTTGGGAGGCGTAGGTTTGTTGTTGAGGTAAATGGGTATGGAGAGAACTTGCTCCAAATTGGTGAGACCGATGCCAATTGTATTAGCATCTCTTTTGTTGATAGGCTAAGGATATCATGTCATGAGCTAGGGCATCCTTATGAGTATGGTGGAGTGTGGGTTTCCAAGGAAGCTCGAGTGCTCATATCTCATAAGAATTTAAGGGTTATGTTTGGTATGATGTGTATCCCAGAGCCATGGTTGCACGACAAGAGGTTGCAATATAATGCTATGAAGTATGTGTATCTACTGGGCATGAGTCAAAGAGTTTATGACTTTGAACCAACTAGTGCACGTTCTTGGTCTATTCAAAGGAGCAAGGAACGGGAACTTCATTCCATGGTTGAAATGGTGCATTCAAGAAGTCCTAAAAACACAAAAGGAAGTGGGACAAATGCAAATAAAGGGTTGACAAGTGTCAACAAGGTGAACCCGAAGCTGCAAGCCTCAAAATCAAGTGGTTCACCAAAGAAGAGGGAGACATCAAGTGATGAGTCTCTAAGTCCTAAATTCCGGGTTGACTTAAAGAGTCCACCTACTCCGACTAAGGGCATCCTTGGGCCTCATCCCAACTTGATCGAATATGAGACACAAAATATTGATAGGAGTAAGGAAGTGACCAATGACAACTCTCCAGTGGAAAAAGAGAGGCTGTGTCGAGTGATGTAAGTGGGTTGCCACCACCCGAATCTACAATGAACCTTAAAAGAAAAATGAGGGAGAAGAAAGAGGTAAAAGAATCATAGAGAGTGAGAGCACCCCTTATTCTAACACTAACTCTTTATATTCTTCTTCTACTTGTTTGAGTTATTGTGTAGGCATTCTTGGAGGCAAACCGCTAGAGCCTCAATCATATTCCAAAGTGGAAAGGCAAGGTGAAGAAGATTCCCATTATGAGCTACAAGGTGGAGGGACTAGCCATGACACTTCAAGTGCTTTGAGTAAGCAAGATCCCGACTCAAGTGTAAGAGTTAGTCCTTCTTCCCATGAGCATGTTACTTCCTTTTCTTGTGCTAATATTTGTGAAAACTCCATGCTAGTTGATGATTTGTATGATTACAATGTATTTGCAACTAGTGTAGAGTCGATATTCAATGAACCTCTCTTTAGTGGAGAAGTTGTAGTTGACCTTATTTGTGAACCTTGTTATGACAGCTCATCCATATTTGATAGAAGTGAAGATGAGTTGAATGAATATCCTATTCTTCCCTTTGATGGTTTATTTGACAATGGTGGTCTCATGTGTCGTAGTGAGAATAATCATGACCTTGAGGAATCTCTAGTGAATGAGATGGATAGGATTATCTTTGATGATTCCTCTAGTGTAAATGTTGGCTCTAGTTTAGATACTTTACCCTTGTTAGTTGGTGACCTTAAGAAGCGTGCCTATACTAATCCTTTGTTTGATGGCATCTTCAATAGAGGTGGTGAGTTGTATCAAACTAGAGTAGAGAATGAGTTGGGACCTTCATGGATTGGAAAGCTTAACTCTATAGACAACCCATTATTAGAAACTCCAAGTGAGATGAGAGACTTGGCATTGATTGTAATGGTCCATCTTCTAGTAGTCCTAATCTTGATTGTGTGGGCTATAATGACGAGGAAGTTATGATGAGGACCTTCCTTGGAAGTTTATCTAGTGAGGAGGATTGTCTTGGAGGTCAATGTGGAGGTGATGAGGTAACTCTTTGTGTGTGTAAGAGTGCTTCCAAGAAGGGGAGTGAAGTATTTAATATTAGTTGTAGATTGAACTATTTTGTTTACTCCATCCCATTTGTTGATCACACCTTGGGTGTTAAGCATACCAAAGCTATTGTATCACATTATGATAATATTTTGTTGAAGGCTTGGTGTGTTGGTCATGTGCTTAGGGGTCATAGGGAATTTGATTGCTTAATCTTGTATGTTCCATATTCTATTGATCTCTTTGTTTGTTCTCGTGTTGGGTGCACTTCCTTTTTGAGCCAAGAACTTGTTGTTTCCTTTGGAGACATAGGCTTTCTCATTAAAATTGATACTTGGCTCTATCATAAGAGTGTGTTTTCCGCACAATTTGCACTAACCTACTTTTGTAGTAGAAGATTTTGCTTGTGTTTGTTGTTGCATGTAGGTCTTGATGGTTTGATTTCGAGGACGAAATCCTTTCAAAAAGGGGAGGAGGATGCAACCCAAATTGAGCCAAGCACCAACCATCAAGAGCCAAGCTTGAAGGGCGCAAGAGATGCAAAGTCAAGAGCTTCATAGGAGAGTTCGGGAGCGATTTGAAGATTATTCACTTGAGCATAGCTTTGGGCGGACCACGTAGGCACCAAGGAGGACCACCTCAACACCTCTCACCGGCTTCATGGAGCATGCCAGAGATGGGCGGACCGCCTAGTGAAGTGGGCGGACCGCCTACTCCTCAAAATCTTTCAAATACGGCTAAGTATCAAAGTTCGAGCTCTCTGAAGTTTAACTAGGAGGAGTGCATCTTGCTGAAACAATATCAACCCTTCACAGAGTGGGTGGACTGCCTAGTGGAAGAGGCAGACCGCCTCCCCCTGTTATGCAGTGACGGGGTTCATTTAAAGTAGGGACTATTTACTATTTTGGGCACTGCGTGGTCATTTATGTTTTAACCCAACTTATGGGCATTTATAACATTTCATACTAAGTGTAAGGGAACCTACAAATGCCATACCTAGGATTTCATTTCAAGAGTTAGCTTATTTTGAGAATAGAAGAATTAAGAGAGAGAGACAAGACCTTCTTAAAGAAGCTTGAAGCTTCATGTATCTCCTAGCTTTGAACCATGTGGATTTATCCTAGTATGAGTCCTTGATTAGGTTTGAGTTTCCTTCCTCCCTCTTAGATAATCGATCATGTATTGAATCGTTTTTATCCATTCTTTCTTCTATTTATGTTATTCCCTTCTTTGAATTTCTTGTTATCTTGTTTATTTACTTCCACGTCTATTTTATTTGCTTTTGCGTATTTTATATTACATCAATATTATACCGCCTTAGAACAGTGAATGCTTTCCTTAGGTGATTTAGATGATCTCCCACTTGAATCGATTTGATCAGCACGTCGTCTATGTATACTTCAATCGACTTCCCAATATAATCCTTAAACATACGACATACCAGCCTTTGGTAAGTTGCTCCTGCATTCTTGAGCCCAAAGGGCATCACTTTATAACAATATGTACCTCGGTCTGTGATGAATAAGGTCTTATCTTCGTCCTCCGGATCCATAAGGATCTGATTGTATCCTGAATAAGAGTCCAAGAAAGTTAATAGTTTATGTCCAGCCGTGGAGTTTATTAACCTATCTATTTGAGGCGATGGATATGAATCTTTAGGATAAGCTTTGTTCAAGTTCATATAATCTATGCATATTCTCCACTTGCCATTCTTCTTGTGCATGACTACGACGTTCGCTATCCATTCGGGTTATTTGACTTCTCTCACGAAGTTATTCTCCTATAACTTCTTAGTTTCATCTTCAATCACCTTCTTTCTTACACCAACATGTGGCCTCTTCTTTTGCTTCACCGGGGTATGGTATGGATCCACGTTTAGTTTATAGGTCATGATCTCCGGATCGATGCCGGCCATGCCGGCATGGGACCATGCAAAGAAATCTGTTGGACTTTAGCAACTTGATTATAGCTTTTTTCAACACTGGTCTAACTCAAAGCCGACAAACACTTTTACATCAGGGAAATCCTTTGACAGCATGAAGGATTCCAATTCTTCAATAGTTGAATCCTCGCCTTTTTGCTTCCGAGGTCCTTGAATGCACACTTATACCATTTCTTTTCGGGGATCCGTTTGGAGAAACGACCCCCCTCTTTGCTAGACCCCGGCTGCTCTGATTGCTATTTCTTCGGTCTATTCGGAATGACTCCACTCTTCAATGCAACCAAATAGCATTTCCTAGCTACTCGTTGCTCTCCCATAATCGAACACATTCCCCAAGGAGAGGGGAATTTGATGACTTGATAAAGAGTGGATAGTACAACTTCCATCGAATGAATCCATAGTCTGCCGAGGATCACATTGTAAGACATGTCCTCGGGCATAACTTGGAACATTGTTTCCTTAACAACTCCTTTTGCATATATATTGAGTGTGATCTCGCCCAACGTCTTCTCCGTGGAATTGTTGAAACTGGTTAAGATGGTTGCCTTCGGGATAATTTGGTCCTTCAACCACATCTTCTTAATAGCTGTCGCACCCCCCTTTTTACCCAACTCGGAGCGAGTCAAGGCTTGAGTTTGACTAGGTAACTTGGTTGAGTCTGAAATTGGAGTCGCCACCTAATATGTGTCTTCTAAGGTGTAATATGTCACCTAAATGTCTAAGGTCGGGTTTTGTTCAATAAAAGCACATTTTCAGAGATTCAAGGGTAAGAAGTCAAAATGACTCGGGGAAGAAGGTATTAGGCACTTCTCCAAGTCCCAAAAAATAGTGGTTCCCGCCCGAGCTTTTACTTTTGGGATGTTAAAAGGCTATAGTAAAAAATATGCACTGTATTCACAAATTATTTTATTAACTTTGAAGGTCAAAATTGTAATTCAGTCGAGCAAAAGGTCTATTCGTGCGAAATAGGGTATACGTGTGATATTAGGGCTTTCGATGTTTTGCTGAAACGGCCTAGGCCCAATGCCCAATCGCACTTTTAGCCCTCGAATTTACAAACGTTGTACTAAGCAGGCCAATTTCGCAAGGAACACTTCAAATCAGCATGTTATCGTAATTTCCGTATTTAACACGCTCTTGCAAAAATAGCCAATTTTGAAAATATTTTCAAAGTTTGACACAAACCATATTGGATTTATTTTTTGTAAAAAATGTTAGCCATTCTGGGTCGGCGTGACTTGACATTAATTATCGAGCCCTAACCTTAATGGCTATTTTCTTTTGGGTTCAGTTTTAAAATATATAGTAGTGGGTTGTTTTTGAAAGAGGGTACACGAAAATACACAAATGTCAGCTTAGTGTATAGGAGATGTAAACTTTTGCAAAAAAATCAGTTTAAACACGTAGACGTGCCATTTTTAAAAGTGGTGATTAGGCCTGTGTCATAAATGCAAAAGGGGCAGCTTAGTTTTTATAGAAATGATCCAGTTTCAGACAGTTAACACACAAAGGCCCCTGTTATCAAAATTTTCAAATTTCACATACGAGTACTTCAATCAAACACTGCCAGGTTTAGCTTAAGTCATAATATATTATAGACATGCTGATTCAAAAGTCCAGTTATTATTTAAACTTTGATTTTCATGCGAACACTGGTTTTAATTAAAGCATGATGCATACATACCAGGAGGAAGGTTAGAGAAGGCCCCTGTGTAGCCGAATGGTCATCACACATACTTATATACATGTAGGGATCCTAAAAAATACACAGGCAAGCAGGGAAGAATCTATATTGTAAACAGAAACAAACAACATACATGCTAGCGTACTACATAAGCTTGCTAGCCCATGCTCTGCTTTGGCTAGTTCATAGCCATTAGATTTCCTTCCCTGCACACATTGGTTAGCATTACAAAATTCTATACTCCTTCTTATGGAGTTTATCAGCCCTGTAAAAGCAAAATAGGGTATAGTCTTTAAGACTATCCAAAAAGGAACCTGTACACAATGTCAATGGCCAAAGAAAGGCCCAGGAAAATAGCACACAATATAGCATCACAGACCATGCTTCACATGTTTATAGGATATAAAAAAGAAGGAACTTTGATAGTTATTGTGAACAAACAAACAGGATAACAGTAGTGAGGGTGCAGCAAACTAGAGGCCTTCATATATTATACCAAGGCTTCTTTTTCCAATAGTCAGACCAAAAAAGAACAGTGGGAACTTTTAGGAGAAGAAGAAAGTATTTTCAGCCCTGTGTATGTTTCTGTGTATCTCAGTGCAGGAATGTGTGTATTAGAATGAGAAGCACATAAGTTTATATAGGTGTGAGGAGAGGCTCTAAGTCAAATTGGTAAAAGCAAGGAAAGGTAAGGGTATATTGTCTACTAAAATTAAGCAGGGTTCACCTTGGTACCCTTACAAAATATAGTTCAATCAATCCCCAAATTCAAGGCAAATCAGACCTCTTAACAAATATAGCTCCCTCCTATTACACATAGTGAAGCCTAGGTTCACAATCAGCTATACAAACATAACCTTAGGAGATTTAGGAGACTCTAATTAACATTAGTCAATCACATAACCAATTTCTATTGTAGTTTTCAATTAAAATTTCAAATTGAAACTAATTAGGATCCTTTTAATCATGCTAATCGAATCTTTCAAATTTCAAAACAGTCCAGTCATAAGTTCAAAATCATCGCATATTAACCTAATAGGAAGGCCAATATATTTGCAAAGCAGCCATGATCATGACCAAACTCATAAACTGGCACAGGTTTTACATCTCGAAACTGATATGGATGATCTAGAGGGTCGGCTATGAACAAATTCACACATTCAAGAGTTCAATGGCTTTGTATATTCGCATCATTGTGTTAAGCATGTATTAGAAATCACAGGACTTTTATTTTAACCAGTTAGTAATGTTGACACCCAATTTTGTCCCTGAATTTTCAAATTAATGTCTAATTATTTTTAAATAAGGTTAATTTTAACAATCAAAAGTGAATTGATAATTTAAAGAAAAGGGGCTAAATTTACAATGCATGACCCCAATTTCAACTCTCATGTGCAATGCTTTCATTTCCTAATTAAATCTTAAAAGAAGCTAAAATCGTGTAGAGTCTAAATATCAGCCTATTTATGCAATACATATATACAATACACACAACACACGCATCTTTCCCCATTTTTTTCAGAACACCATTCAACCCGTTTTTCCCATCACCCCAAGACCCGCGACCCATTTTCATTTTTTTTGCCCAAAAAGTTTGAAATCAAATCCTCAAAATCCTGGTCCCCCTTCTCGACATCATCCTGATCGTACAACCTTATCCGTTTGTACCCGTTGAGGGTCATTTCTGTCCAGAAAAGGAAAATTGGACCTAAAAAAGGAACACTAATGATTTCCATATAAAAGGCCATGAAAAAGAGAAGAGGAGAGGGAGCCGTGATAGAAGGAAGGTAGAAGATAAGCAGGGGGAACCATGAATATTTGATCTTTCTCAGTTTTTTTAGCTTTCAAAAATACACAGTGCTATTATTCCTGTTGGACTTTGGTTTTGGTATTGCTTCTTCGTGAGTCGATTCGTCGACCTCGCTCGAGTCGACGACCTTGTTCGAGCTGCATTCTTTGGATCGACGCCCTTGTCCGCTGCTCGCAAAAACTTAAATGCTTTTTCATTTTAGCATTTAACCTTCTTGTTCATTTTTGTTTTGACTAAATGTGTGAATAAGATGTTGTAGTAGTGTACGATCTATGCAGTGTTTGATTAGTTCCTTTTTTGTTTATAAACGTGAAATGGTTTTGGAGTTTTAAAGTATTATTAATCTTCACCTACTTTTAGTACTAACTTAGCAATATAGGTTTTTAAGATAAACTACTTCTGTAGAGTTTCTTAAGTTTGGCAAAATGGAATCATGTGAATAGTTTTAAAGTGTAAAATCTCGTTCTTTCATCAGTTCCAGAGTTCTACCTCATGTCTTTTTGTACCCGACCCCTGTTCTTTAAAATTAAAAGCTAGAGACTTGATGGCTGCAATTGGTTCAGAACTCGAGTTGTTTATCTAAAGCCGCTTGGTTTGCTTGTTAATAGTCAGTTGATTCATTAAGCCATACTCTTAGTCTTTCTGTTTAGCTCAAGGTAAAGAGGTTTAGATACAACCTTAAGTTTGAACCTTGAATGTTAATGAGTTAAGGGTATTAAGCCTAGGTAATCTGTCCTGCCTCTCTTACGCTTAAAAAATAATCTCTGTGTGTTAAAGCAGGCCATAAAGTTCACTATTTCATAAGTTAGAATTTATGATTAACTAAAATATTTTAGATAATGTCGCTCGCTAAATAATCTGAAGCTTGTCTAGTATGTGCAGTTTGTGAATGGTATCTCTGCATGTGTCTATTCTTTGCTTGTTTGAACTGAGAATCTGTTTAAGGTTGAGGCCTGTTTTCTTTGGTTAGACACCATAGCATGCGACTTTTTTTTAAAAAAAAAAAAAAACTTTTTATTCCCATGTCTATTTGGCTTCAAATGGAATTCATCTGTTGCAATAAAAAAAAATTATGTCCTAGTGTTTCTATGAGAAGAGGCTACAGGTCTGATCATGTTCTTGCTTTGAATGAGGGCAGGCAGAGCCAAGGGGCCTGTAGGTTGTTCATAGAGGTAGCAGGGGTGTAATCAGGTAGGCTGTTTTAAAAGGGGATAGGAGCTGATTCTGGTGGTCTGTTTGGTCTAGCTGCAGGCTGTTGAAAGTGTGTCTGGGAAGTGAGGAGTCTGTTGGTTCCTTTTTTTGGGGTGTGTATGTGTTCAGGTGGTAGCTAGTTTATATGCAGGTGTGGCCATGGGTCTTGTAGGTTTAGTAATGATGGCTTGGAAGCAGCTTTAGGTCTTGATGCTGAAAGCTAAAGATAGAATAGAGGGTTGTTTGGTTCTCTGTTTTATTCAAGAAGGAATGGAGCAGTTTAGTTTGTTCCTGGATATTTCCATTTGTTCCTGAGGTATGTGTGAGGTTTGGTTCTGGAGTTTGTTGAGCAGAGGAGCCTGTGAGGTATATGTTCATAGGCTGTAGGTGTTTAGGAGGAGCTGTAATGAGTCGTTGGTGTTTAGAAGGAGCTGTAATGAGCTGTGCAAGGGTTCAGGGAGCTTGTATATGGTTAAAGATTTAGTCTTTATAACTTATTAGAACTAAAAATAAATAAATGTGATAAAGGTCTTTTCTTCTTCATTATTAGAAGACATGAACTTGATAGTATAATTTTTTTTTCCGTGTTTAGTATGTCTTCTTCCATCTTGGATTGATATTCTGATACATGAAGTGTCAGTTTATTTATGCTAGAGTAGCTTCTGTATAAAAGGATTAAAGTTATCTCAAAGTTTCCATCTTTCTTGGTGCTAGTACAGTATCTTTCTGTTACGCGCTAAAACTTTTTTGAGCGAGTATCATATCTATGATTCATGTTGTCAAGCTGTCCAAGCTTGAGTTTGGAAACTGTTTTGGCTATAAGTAAAAAGATGTTTCTTCGAAAATGCTTGTGTCATGAAGTTGTTTCTTTCGCTTGAAGACAAGATCTTTGGCTGTACTTTTGAAATGAAGAGTTCACTGTTATTCAAAAAAAGAAAATTTGTTCTACTGCATAATTAAAGTGGACCTGGATAATGCAACAACAGTTTTAGCGTTTTCTTTGGCAACTTAGTATGTTGCCCAACATTGGTTTTCTTTATTTGGTATGGTGGAAATTTAGTAGTGCAATATTCCTGCTAAATTATTTATGATTAAGTTATTTTGGTCTGACTCTTTATATTGACCCATAATTGTTTATTCAACTACTCAACTGTTTATTTCTTTCTTTGGACTAAACTGTTAGAACACAAAACTTTATATCTCTGTTGTGATTTATGGAAATTCCCATAGCAGCATACTAATCTTTTCCTCTTTTCTGTTCTGTTATTTGGCATGAAAACAACTTGGGACGAGTTTGGTTAACTCACCAATTGGGATTGGCTCATTGGCTTGGAGTTGCATTGGGGTCGAGTCCGGGCTCAAGATTCAAGAAGTGAAGATCTTAGAAAATTTTAAAAATGCTTTGTTGAGTCATGTGATGTTTAGACTCTGGGCATAATGTATAAAAAAATAAAATTCAAGGCTCCCCTGAGTTTGTCAAATTTACCGGGTTCTTCTGCTAAATCCTTCTCTCTACCCTCTAACCCTTAGAAATTGCATGTCTATAGGAATTCCCCGTAGATAATTATTGTAGAATAATTCATTTGATTGATTATGAATGACTGTTTAGTTATTTATTGAGTTATTTTGTGAATATTTTATTTCTTTAGAATCTCCATCTTATTTTAGGAATTTTGAATCTTTTAGTTAAATAACGCGTGCAAGCCAATTCGTAATAATTTTAAAATCGCTTTTAAAATACAACTTTAATGCAAGTCTTCAAGTCAATTAGTTTTCTTATTAAAGTAATTTATTTTCCCTACCTTTTCATGTATACTTGATTTTAAATTCAATTAGTGACGCTTTTAACTGAAAGTTAAATATTTTGTAAATCGCATTTATTTAGCTATTTTGTAAAAACCGAAGGATTAACCACATTTTTGTGGATTTTTGAAAGTGCTTTCAAATTGAAACCTTCTTTCGAAAATAATTGAACCTCTTACTTAGAATCTCTGAAAAAAGACCATTTCCTTATAACGGAGGAATTGCACGCACTATTTATTAATTGGTTCCTAATTCTCCTAAATTAAGTGGCGACTCCAAAGAAAGCCCTTTTGGAGTCCCATATTGTTGATATATTCCCGAAACCTATCTTTTCTTAAAGAAAGGGTAATTTTTTTGGGGTTCAACAAGTAAACAATATGCGAACATGTTAACACACACAAAATTGGGCAAATTTTAGGCATGGATATAATGTAGGTTCAAGAATCAATCAAAGAAAAGGGTTAAGGGTTACCCCGTTTAACTTTGAGGTCGTGTCGAATTCGAACCAACTCCGGTTGCCCATACGTGGGGATTTTCCCCTTTTTATGATAGTGACACTTCAAGTTTCGTTTAGCCATGGCCAGAGACGCGGATCGGCGAGAGGTCGAATTTTAACCTTTGTGAAAATGGAGAAATTGGCAAGGGGGTTTTATTGTGGAGGTCAAGGGGAGCATGTAGAATGTATTTAGTTTAGAGGTTCACCAGCGGAAATGGCCGGAAAGTGGCGTATCAGTAGTGGCGTTAGGTTTTAGAGAGATATATTTTATATATATATATATATATATATATATATATATATATATATAGAGAGAGAGAGAGAGAGAGAGAGAGAGAGAGAGAGAGAGAGAGAGAGAGAGAGAGAGAGAGAGAGAGTGTGTGTGTGTGTGTAAGGACGAGGGGCGGCGTGGACTTGGGGAGAATGGAAAAGGTATTAGGGCTTCGGGGTCCAGCTGTGTAATTAAAAAAGGAAATGTGTTTTTCCACCATTGGATCAGGTGTGTGAATGGTTGAGATGTTGCCACGCAGGCGTGATGTGGAGTGTATGTGGCATGAATGCTGAGGTGTATGTATAATGTGTATACAAGTGTATATATTATGTATAAAATAGTATAAAATATGTATAAATACGTATAAATATGTAGAAAATAGCAAAAGTTAATTTTAAAATGCTATAATGACTTAAAGAAATGTAGAAAATATCATTATGAGATTTAAAATAATTTTGAACAATTCTGTTGAAAATAGTGTAGTTGCGAAAAATTGTAATTAAATGTGTGAATTTTGTAAATAGCCGTAGTTTGTGATGGTGTCTTTAAGAATAGCCTAATTGGTGTGCTTGTGTAAAATAATGATTTTGGATAGGGGCCAGAGTGAAGATAATTGTATGATTATCAGTGCGACTTTGTCTGAAAAATGGCTATTGAAACAGGAGGGACAAAATTGGGTGCTAACAATAGCCCTGTAGCTTATAATGTTAACCGAGCTACCAGGGTCAATCAAGACTCGTTTGATATTTGAATCGTTGATCCTTAACATGATGACCAAAGCATCACGATAGAACATCATCCCATCACAATCATCATAGTAAAATATAATCTCCTTGCCCGAGCCTCTTGTTTGGGTCCTCCTTTATATTGTTATCGACAGTTTGGCAAATTTTTCGGTGGCACTAAAATTCACTCCGTTCACTTTAGACCCACCGGTTATCACATTCATAACCCTTTCGGGGGGTAGTGCCCTCGGTGGATGTCTGTCCCCTCTATTCTTTGCATAATTTTGATTTTCTTTATCGGTGAGAAATTCACCCAACAGAACTTTCTTCAACAGGTGTCCCACCTCGAGGCGAAGAGACTTACAGTCCTCGGTACGATGGCCACAGTCGGCATGGAATTCACAACGCAGACTCTGATCTCTTTTCTCAGAGGCTGTCCTCCTATCTTTTGGCACTCTCACCCCCTTGTCTGACATCCCCTTCAAAGCGCATACCAAGTCCGTAGTTGATACGTTGAACTTGTACTTTACGATCCGAGGCAAGTCTTTATCTTTGGATACCAAGGCGGGTCCCACGGTTCTTTTTTGGTTAGCATTATGGTTTACTCGGCCTTCGAGGTACTGGCTTATAGGTGGCCCACCGAGCCTCTGACTCACATGTTACCTTTGTGAATTATATGGATCATATCGACCCTTTGAGCTCCCACGTGGTGCTTTAGCGCGTCATGATGACTCCAGGCGATTTCTATAGCTTGAGCTCTGGCCTGCAGCTCTCCATTCTGCTTCTTCCAGCTTTATCTTGGTGGTAACTCTGTCGTGTAATTCGTCCCATGTCTGATCTTGATATTTTTGAAGCTCTTTCCTTAGCTCGGTGGCTGCTTCAGAGTTTCAAACATTAATATTTATCTCAAAGGCCATGATGGCCAAGTTATCTCCCATGAGGAGCAGTTCCATCCTTTCGGCTTGGAACTACTCAAGGAAGTCTTTGATGGGTTCCCCATATTGTTGTTTCACTTCAAAGATATCCTCTTTTTTTTGAAGAATTTTCTGCGCGCCGTTATGAGCCTTGATGAATTGCATCAGCCAACTCCTTGAAGTCTGAGATAGGCTCTGAATTTTCTTTAGCTATCCAGTTATAATGTGTTTACAAAGCTTTACCACTGCTTACTGTTGTCTCGAGTGGCGAGCAATGATCTAAATGAATTAATTTTCAAGGTGTTTGGGCATGTAATCTAATTTACTGGTTTGAAATTTTCTTCTAATCGCGAGGAGTTATTTGAAGTACCAGCAGATCGAATGGATAAGAGGATTCTCAACCTTTACTTCAATGGGAGAGAAAATATTCATGTATCGGATCTTCATGACTCTATAGTAGGTAATGCTGATAAACCGTCTCTTTTTCGTGATGAAGATGATGCACTAAGTATTTCAAAGATTTATCTTGTCGAGTCGGTTTTGTTGGGTTTCTCCGCAAATAAAGTGGCATCTGGCTTACATGTGGATATTGTTGATAATGATCAATTGTGTGCTATTTATCCTTGGGGAGCTTGGTGTTTGAGAAGCTCGTTGAGTCTGTCAATAATTCACTTAGTAATGTTGATTTTACAAAGAAAATTTCAACTTACACTGTTGCTGGATTCCCCGTTTGACTTATGCGCTTTGTTCTTTGAGTTATTCCCAACGGTCTGTCCTCATTTTGTCACTTGTAAGAGTGTTGTGTTTCCAAGGATGTTGAAGTATTCCAATGCTAAATTTCCTCAGTATCATGCCCTTATTGACTCCTATTTTCATAAACAAGAGATAAATCCCTTATGTTTAATCATTTTCTTTTATTGAGGAACTGTATTTTGATGTTAACTTCTACCTTTATAGGCTGAAGTTACATCCAACTTCAATCATTTATTAGATATAAGTTCAATCTTTCACTTAGGTCTCGCTTCAGTCCTGGTGGAATAAACTTCAATATCTATGGACAGAAGTTCAATACCTTTGGACTGAAGTTTAATACTTCCTCCGTTTCAAAAAAGATGAACCTATTTCCTTTTTAGTCTGTTTCAAAAAGAATGACCTCTTTCTAAATTTGGAAAGAAATATTCACTCTTACTCATCCTTAGATGATTTGTAGCCACACAAATATCTATAACTTATTTTAAACCACAAGTTTTAAAAGTCTTCTCTCTTTATTAAACTCCGTGTAAAGTCAAATGGGTTCATCTAAAGTGGATTGGAGGGAGTAGTTTTTTATAACTAATATATTGTTTTATTTATTAATTTAACTGTTGTTTGGTATAATTAAGCTGGTACCGATTGTTCTTTCTCAACAAGAAAAGAGATCCATATTATTGAATGTCCAATTAAAATTGCCGATGCAATTAGAAGAAAGGGATGGTAGTGGTAGTGGTAGTGGTAGTGCGCAGCTGCAGACAAAAAAGAAGATGAATACTTCTACGAAATGGTTTGAGCTTGGTGATGAGTTAGTTGATGCAATTGTTTTTCTGAGTTTTAATCATTATTTGTGTTTTTTTCTCTTTTTTGGGGTTTAGTATTTAGTGTTTAATCTTCTATTTTTTGTAGAGGGTGAATAAGAAGGTTATGAAGAGGTTACAGTTTCAATGACACCGTAGGAGAGGTTATATTGCTGGTTTTTCAGATAAGGTTGATGGCTTAAATAAGAAGTTTAATACAATTTTGGATTTTATCAATAAGTTGAATAAAAAGAATGAAGAAGGAGTGGAAACTTTAGAATATAGTGATTCTGGAAGAAGTATGAAGACACAATCTGAAAAATATGGTGATTAACTAAATGGAGGGAAAGATGGCATAACCTATAGTGGAGGTGATGTCAATACTGGAAAGACAGATACTAGATTATATAGTGGAGGCGACACCAGTAGTGGAAGTGAGAAGAATAGAATGGAAATACTAAATTTGCTCTAGAATTAAATGATGAATCCAACGTTAGCATTGAAAAGCTGAATTTTTCAAAAGACGATAGAAGCTATAGTGGAGGTGATGCCTATATTGGAAGGATTGCTAGATTATATAGTGGAGGTTGCACCAGTAGTGGAGGTGAGAAGAATGGAATGAAAAATACTAATTATGCTCCAAAATTTAATGATGAATCCAACGTTGGTATTGAAAAGCTGGATGTTACAAAATCCATCGTTGACTTTGGAAGTGGAAATAGAAAACCAGGCATAGAATATAAGGAACCATGGGACAACAGTAATTTAGCTGTCTTTGGTGAGTTGAGCACTGTAGATAGAGAAGCCATTGATATTTGTATGGAAGCTATTCTTGGAGAGATCAATTTTTCAACTCCTCGGCTTACGAATGAAGTGCATGCTCCTGCTGATAAAAGAAAATGTACCTAGAGTCTGAACATTGAGAAGAAAGAAGATGAGGCTTCTAAGTCTCTCCTTCATATGTCAACATCTCATATTTTAGGAAAGGTAAACTTTCCGTACAAATCTTTACATTGCAATATCTTTTAGTATATTTAGTCCTTAAGAGGAAGAAAGTAATAAAGAATATCTACTAAATGAAGATTGTTTTTATTTGATTGATTTTTCATAGTTGCCAGAAAAGAAGTTACAGATTTTCTGTTAGATACTCATACTAAAACTCCTACCAAAACCTATGAAAAGCAAAAGATTGAAAAAAAATACTTGGATATGCGTTCTTTTAAGTTAATCGACTCTACTTAAGAGAGAGAAGAGTTTTCTATTCCAAAAATACACGAAGTGACAAATAAATCCAAGAGAGTGTTGTTGAACAGATCCAGCTACAGCAATCGATCCAGCAGCAGCCTACGGATAATGTCGTGGACGAATTTAAGGCGTAGAACCACGAAGTCAAAGATCATGTAATTCAACCAAAGAAAAACAAGGGGCAACATGGACAGAAGCCAAGTCAATCCAAATAGCAGCAACAACAACGTATAGTAGGGAAAAGGGGCGGAAGCAAAGTCAGTGGTTGTTATCGCCATATTATGTTGAAAAGAAGAAAAAGAAGACAAGTAGTTTGCATGAGATATAGACGTACATGTCCTTTCCACTACTTGCAGACTAATGTCAACGTGTTGGCGGAATTCATGAATAGGTTGGAAGACGAAAGGAATGATAGTCAAGTTCATGTGTAAGTCCTATATGCAACTAACTATCATGTCATGAAGTTCTGAAAGAGAATTGCAACACTGAGAAGAATGAGCATCAATCTTGTTGGACTATGATTGGACTGAGGTTCAGCTCAAGAGAACTAAACTTCAATCCTCTTAGAGTGAGCTATATTCTAAGAGGACTGAGATTCAATCCATAAGAATTGAACTTCAATCCTCTTGGACTGAGCTTCAGTCCAATACGATTGAGCTTCAGCCTAAGAGATCTGAGCTTCAGTCCATAAGAACTGAACTTTAATCCTCTTGGACTGAGATTTAGTCCAATGGGACTGAGCTTCAGTCAAAGAGAACTCAGCTTTTATCTAATAAGGTCTTAAGCTTATTTTTAAGTGTGGAGCTTAAATGTGTGAAAAACTAATATTCTGTTTATAATCTATTTTTTAATCAGGGACAACCGTAATTGTTATATTGACGATAATGAGTTTGACAGAAATCAATACACTTTGCAAGATGAAACTCCATTCAAGCAGTGGTATCAAGAATTTGTATATCTACAGTACCCTCTTACTGATGATGTTAGTACCCACTTATCCTTTTCTATTCTTTTTTTTTATTTCTCAGTATGGTCCGCAAATGTATTTTATTATTTACTTTTGCAGCACATTGACATGGCATTGTACTATTTAAGGAAGAAGGCGTGCTACGACTTACTGGATCTTCCATCTGTAGTCACAACGACTGATTTAGTCTTTGATGGTTATATTTTCTCTTTACATGAGGCATTCAAGAAAAAAGAGGATAATATAACTTGGTTGGATATCATTGGAAAGTTTAATTCTAATTATATAAAAAAAACATGTGTCGTAGGCGTTCAATACCATAGGCGGGTGTCGATAAAGTATTTTTCTCGTGTAGACGCCCTCCAGTAGAAGGTCAGACAGTAACATTTTTTTGTGTGTTGGATATGCGTCAGAAGAAAATATTTGTTTATGATTTCATACACCTCAACCCAAGAACACCATCAGAGGCTGGAATAGAGCACATGAAGAAGTATGTTATGTTGATTCCACTTATGTTAAAAGAACTCCATTTTCACAAAGCACATCCTGCTTTTGCTGGATATGATTACAAATCTCTTAAAGTGCAGTGGAAACCTGCTCTAAACAGAAAGAACAGTAAGTGTTATTTTTTTTAAAGTCAGACCTTTTGGAGTGAACTTCAGACCTGTTTTTTACTTACATATTATTTTTATTGTTCTATTATTTTATAGCACTAGTTGCGGTGGATTCCTTATCTGGTTCGTCTATTTGTTAATGAGAGGCAAAGATGTAAAAGATGCTAAAGTAGGTCTTGTATCAACCTATAGGAAGCACTTTGCTTGCAATCTTTGGGCACATGGAAGGTGGAAGATGATGAATTTGTTATAAAACCCCGCCAGAGGATGTTGATCATGATTATGGAGAACATGAGCAAGAGATGTGTCCATGTAGTTTGTAGATACAGTTTTTTAGATACATTATTTAGTTTAATGTTTGATGTTAACTTGTTGGAAGCTTATAAATATATGTTTGTATTATGGAGCAAGTTTCAGTCTTTCTTTCTTCTTCTTTTTTTTTTTTTTTTTTGAGTTTTAATTTTATTAATGAGAAGGGAAATTTGAACTTCAGCTTATGAGGTTTGAAGTCATATCTAAAGATTTGAAGTTGGCTTATAAATAAAAGTTTATAGTATTGTCAAAGGTTAACTTCAGCACATGAGGTTTGGAGTTACACCCAAAATGAATATAATTTGAATATTAAAATGTGTGAAAAGTGGGCCACAATGAGAGGTTAACTTCAGCCCACAAAGTTTGAATTTATATTAAAAAAAAATGAACCTTTTCAATGTAAAAAGCTGTGAAAAAGGGACCACATTAAGAGATTAACTTCAGCCCATGAGGTTTGATGTTACAAAAATAATGAACTTTCAATATTTAAAAAGTGTGAAAAGTCGACCACAGTGAGAGATTTAAATTCATCCCATGAGGTTTCAAGACTTAAGTCCATAAGGTTCGAACTTCAATCCCCAGGGTTGAAATTCAAAAATTTTAGTGGAAGGTGGGGCAATTTAACTTCAATCTTCAGGGTTGAAGTTAGATTTTTAGAAGTCTAAACTTGTGTTATACGGTAGAAATAATAAGAGATATATTACTAATTAAACACAAGAAACAAGTCTCAAAATACATAAGAATTTGACTAAAAATTACTTAATTCCACCCAAATGATAATAAAGTACAAATTTATTGAAATATCTGTATGTTCAACAAAGAAAAACCAAAAGATGTTCATTTGCTCATGAGAACTACAATATATGTCTCCTAGAATTTATTCTTGATTTTCTACACCGTTATGCACCACTATGAAAAAAACATATTAGAAGAAGGCGAAGACTGTAAGTAACTTGTTATTATCATGGATAACAAATTACTTATTTTCCACACTGTATCTTTGAATATAGCGGATTGTGTGGGAGAATGTACAAGTGGTTCTATTATGTCATCTTCTCTTGAATCGGCTGCATTTGCTTGACTTGACTTGTAAAGATTCAGCAAGTGAGACATATCTATTCTTTTTCCTTCTTCCTGGTTGTATTTTGACATTTGGAGTTTCAATCCTTTGATTTTTAACACATTCTGGTACATTCCAAGAGCTTTTGTGTCCCACCAGATTTATTTCCCCTTGATATATGTTTAACCAATTGGATATTGAATACCAGTGTGACCAGAAGGTAGATATCATCTGACGTATCTTATGAATACATAAAATTGCATGTACACAAGTTAGTTCATCAAGTCGGAATTCTAAATAGTCGCATGTGCTCTTGTTTAAGTCCACATTGAAGTTCATTTCTCCATGCACTACATTGAATGTTGTTGTATTGGTAGAGAATACCTTTAAAATCAAATTTATGTGTTTAAAGTTAGTAAATTATATTAAATCATTTGTATTAGTTCTTTTTGGCTGAGTTTTAGTCCCATTAGACTGTGCTTCACTGCTATTGGACTGAGCCTCAGTCCCAAAAGGACTGAACTTCAATTCATTTTTGGACTGAGACTGAGATTCAGGTTTAGTCCAATAGGACTAAACTTTAGTTTTATTGGACTGACCTTCAATCCTATTTGAACTAAGACTAATATTCTGTTCTATTAGATTGACCTTCAGCCCCATTGGACTGTGCTTCACTACTATTGGATTGAGCTTAAGTCCCATTGTACTGAGTTTTGGTCCCAAAAGACTGAACTTCAATTCATTTGTGGACAGAGACTGAGATTCACATTCACATTCACATTCAGTCCAACAGGACTGAGCTTCAATCCTATTTGGACTGAGACTGAGATTCAGTCATATTGGACCGAGCTTTCAGTTTCAAGGGGACTGAACTTCAATCCTACTTGAACTGAGACTGAGATTCAGTCTAACATGTTTGAGCTTTAGTCCTGAATCTACCTGGAGGCCTGAATCCACACCAAGAGACCTTGTGTTTGTACAGATATATAGTAACACTTACTTACATACATCATGAAAGCTAATTATATATTTTTGTCTATTTCATCTTCTGATCACTTTGATAATTGATGGAAAATCTCTTGAGCAGCAGTCCTTTCAAAAAACCACGTTTGCTTTTTAAGAATGATAAAATCCAAAAGGGAGAGTATCGGTAGCTCTCTCGCTTCAAGTAAAAACTGAATTCATGGATCCACCATGTTTGTTGTAACCATATCATATCGTCGCCTTGGGGAGTACAATCTAGCCCATCTTTCAGGTGGTTCTTACATAATGTAACTGAATGTCTTCCTATCAACATTTGTGACATGTAATGATGAAAATCTTCGCGCTTATAAACTTTTGTAGCACTTTGAAATAGAGTTATCACAAACATTATCACATTCTTTTGGTTTAAGTGTTTCAAAGTCATAGATTCATATACCATGGTGCTTTTAGGGTAGATTATTGCAATTGCATGCAAAATTAATTTGTTTATGTATGAGAAAACTACCAAGTCATCACGACTGCCAATTGCATTTCGTGGCTTGCTGAAGAACCAACTGTAAGCATCATTATTTTTAGAGATAGGTTGGGTCGTGACAAAAGTGGTATCAACGCCTTAGAGATTTAGTATTACCATTCAGTATTTGGAGGAAGACTCCTCCACTTAAAACACAAACTCATGCAGCTATTTGAATATGAATAACCATCCTCGTACAGTCTGCTGGACTAAAGAAGATTTAGCTAAAAGTTGAACGTTGGAAGACCTAAGCTACCAAACTACCCTTTCGTGTTGTCAAACAGCTGCAACTCTCGAGTTCACAACTCCATACCTTTGCCATAAGTACCACCGCCTGATGGATGGTACTTCTATATAAAAATTTCGGCAGAGTTTCCCTTGAAACTGGATGATCCGCAAAAACAGCTATACTATACATGGGAATGGATACCCGGATAAACTGATATCCAAAAAAATAATATGCTTACCCGTCTACAATAACACGTACTCTGGCTCAACATAGGGAACGTCACAAGCGGCTACCAATCGCCCAAGCTCACTAGTGCCGGACGAAGAAGAAATGGAAATGGATCGAGGATAGAAATAATTAGAGCTTCAGGAAGTTCATCTTCTTATTTGCTTGGCTGCCAGAGCTAGACTACTTATGAGTCAGGCTAACCGAAGAATCCCAATTGAAGAAATAGATATCAAATGAGCTTTATGGAACAAAATTAGTGTCAATTTAACCTTCATATAAAAAGAAAACTCCGACAATTTACCAGAAAACTCTTTTATACCGAGACAAACTTATAGAATAACATGACTCTACTAGCGTCTTGAACCAAGAGGAGACACGTAGATCGAGTATTACTTACTAACCACTTTACACCGGAAGAAACAATAACACTTTCTGAAGGTAACGAATTAGAATTCCATTATCCTACCAACATTGAATTCCGACGAGGGAGGTAAACTGATTTGACATAATAACAAAAGGTGGAACAACAAGATGCCAGGCAGACAATACCGACACTTATTGCGAAATCTCTCATATTTAGACCAGATAAACTAGTAGGATCATCATAAATTCCAGGAATAAATAGTATCAGAAGCTCACCCCTCTATCGCAACCGATTATTAATAGAAATGACATCCAAGGAAACCATCGAAACATGATAAGACACACCTTTTCCAGATCGATCGAAAGAATCAAATCTTACTCACATTTAAGAGAAGAAAAAAAATCTCAGGGTCTACTGCATCGAATACCTCAGCATCCCGCCAGACTAGCAGTTCATAGAACTGCCTCTGCAGCTGAGTTGAGCCACTACCCTGATAATCACCTTCTGAAGAACCATTGCCACCATGCTCTCAACCTCTACTGGATGGTGGCATTTCTCTGGCTAATTGAGATCTAAATGAAATCCCTGCGACTGTGCAGGTGCCAGATGACGAGAGAAAGGACGACTGCCTACTTGCCGGACTAAGAAAGAACTCCACCAAAAAATGACAGGCTCACGACACTGATAACACCTTTCCAGTGAAAATGGAAGCTGGACAGATTGTTGACAAACTATAAAGAGAAAAACTGGGTCTATCTTAATGAATTACTAGCGTATTTTAAGAATTATGCTCTACCAGCTGAGATAACCTGGTAGGTGACCTCCCAAAATAATCAGAATTCTTATCTTCAAACGAGGTATGGTACGCACCAGGGCCGCGGGATTTCTCACTCTCTCGCTCTAACTCTTCCCGCTCTAACTTATGGTATGCCTAATACCTTTGAGCAATATCAACAACGACATCAAATAAAGTCCCAACCTCAATCTCTTGAGCTATCTGGGATCTCAAGGAAAAATAAAGGTCACCGATAAATCTTTGAATCTCTCGAAAGGCTCATGGACTAGTTTTAATGCATATTCAGCTGTTCTATAGAATTCAATCTCATATTCTGAAACCAACAGACTAACCGACAGACTACCCTGTCCAATCCACTCAAACTGGCAACACTTTTCATCTCGCTCGCTACTCGAAAGGAACTTTTCCACGAATCTAAAAGAAAAATCGAACCAAGTTAGCTAATAAGAGTGTGGTCCACCAATCCAGGGCTGGACCTTAAAACTGGAAAGCAGAATAATCAACACCATACCGCTCGATATAATCAAGAGGCTGAAGGATACAAATATCCTGACATTATTTTTTTTAAAAAAAAATCAGGGGGTTTATCTGATGCATTGCTTAAATATATCGGAAGGTTCAACCGCGTAAAATAATGCAACCTCTTCGGACACTCGGACCGAGCCATTACTCAGGCTGACTAACAAACCAGAATAACTAGAGGCACAACACATGCTCTCTCCAGAACATAATTCACTGCAGCAATATTAAGAACTGAAAAAGGAGCTCCCTGAGATCGAACGTCTGCACCTGTGGCAACCTGATAGGTTGTCCAGCGAATAATAGGTTCTTACGGTATCTGCATCGCTAAGATTCTCGTAAAAGCATCGTAGAGAGCCAAGGGAACCACAAGGCCCTGCTCCCTTGCCCATCGCGAGCTCGTACATCCGAAACTAGATTTCAGCACGATAAAAAACTCTCGGGGCTTCGTCAGTGCTAGCCCCAGGCTAGACTGCTTCATCTTGAACTCATACCGTCTGCTGATTTGTCGTACGAGGGTTTACAATTGCCACGAAGGAATTAACAAAAATACTTTTGCATCCTAGACCGACGCATGATCAGAAAAGAAGGAAGTGAAACTTCCTAAATGCCATCATAGCCTCTCGTAGATAAGTATGGACGTCTACGTACCCATCAGTGAGACTCTACTAGTCACTGTCTTGTCTGGACAGGCTCTAAACCGGGCTCTGATACCAACTGATACGACCCAAAATCCGGCTAGGCCGTGCGGATACCCGACATCCTCCCCTGGACCCGTCGGGCGAACCCTTACCAATTAAATCAGGAAAATAAATATAACAATTCACAAATAAGGACAAGACTTAAAAAAAAAAAAAAAACACGGACATACTGATACCTCTAAGCTGTACAAATGAAATTACAGCTAACTACCCAACATACTAGGTTTAGGGCTATCCAGACTAGACATCTAAGAGTACAAAAGAAGACAAATACCTCCTGAAGAGAGCAAAACGCAACTGAAATAACAACCAATAAACTGGTGGCCATCCGGAATAAAAGATGGCTCACCTTGACAGCTGAAGTCGTCATCGCTCCTTTACAATGTGGCGAACTCAATCCTGGGGCGAACCTGCCGAAACGAAATAGATAGACGAGAAACAAACAACAAACAAGGGTGAGTCAAAAGGACTCAATAAGTGGGGCAGACTAGCCACCTCAAAGAATAGGATAGCTAGCCAGGGAGAAGAAACAGATAAACTAAATTCCTCTTATTTAAATTATAAAAAGGCAGAGCCAGATAATAACTAGAAATACGTATGAAACCATAAACTCAACCAGGACTATGAGCCAGAAATATATCAACAAATAAGCAATGCACGTATAAGCAGAACAGTAGTTATGTACAAGTCTACACAATGGTATGAAAAGAAATGAAATGAGATGAAAAAAAATAAAATGAAATCTGATGCAAAGGGTCTCATGTGCCCGCCATCCCATCTCGGAGCGGAATACTCCTGCATTCGAGGGGAATCCAATCTGATAATCAACTGGAGTGGAATACTCCTGCTCCTGGGGCGGAATACTCCTGCACCCGATATAATATGAACCAGAGGCGGAATACTCCTGTACTCTCTTGGGGCGGAATACTCCTGTACTCTCTTGGGGCGGAATACTCCTGCACCCGATATAATGTAAAGCTGAGGCGGAATACTCCTGCACTCTCCTGGGGCGGAATCCTCCTACCCTCAATATGATACAATGGAGCGGAATACTCCTGCTCCTGGGGCGGAATACTCCTGCACCCAATGTGATATGCACTGTAATGCATATGAATGACATATAATGCATATGAATGCAATGTGATGCAATAATAACCCTTCACCGGCGCGGGACTTTCATCGACAGCCGGGAAGTAAATGCCAACTCACAGCCAAAGTACAGTGCTATGATCCTCAATGCAATATCAATAACAGGACATAACATATAGTATACAATGTAAGTCCAAGGATAAGGCGTAATGAGTATGCCTATCGGCAGCTACACACGTAAGGAACACGTGGTAGAAAATCCACGAGGCTAGGTGCCTCCAAAGAAATAGATATAAACACTTACCTCTCCCAAAAAGTTGGCATTGCTAATCAACAACCGCTTTATCTTTTGATTTCATTGCCAAACGATCCCACTCTATTCAATAAGCAGAAAAATATATCAAATTAGGCTAAAGGCTTCATTCCTCATATCTTAGGGCAATCCAGGTAGGAACCTGATACCCTATTCGCATACGCAATACGCAGGCCAGGCCTATGCACAGGGTTTATGGTCACATAACCAAACCTCAAATAAATTACATTTATATGTTGCCCATAACTCACTGAGTACGAATATATAATCAATTTCGTTATCGGGGTCCATTTGACCCTTTAAACTATTAATTGAACTTATTAAAACGATGTATAATATTCCAAGTTTTACCGTTAAAATATATTCAAACACACGTAATAAACTCAAATAATATATTAAGATCATTACCTGAATGTTTCACGGTGAAAATTCTACTTTTCTCCGGCCCCTTTTCTCATTTTCTGGCATTTTTCCAATTTCTACTGTGTCATCTCATTTCTTCTGTTACTGTTTCCTTTTTTTGTACTCTTTCATACTTAGCATATGCTAAGTAGATATGGTCATATATGTCACCGCCATTCCATTTTAAGTTTGTCTTTTTCTCTTTTTTTTTTTTTTTCTTTTAAAATTCGCTGTTACGGTAAAAATTAAAACGGTACCCTACGATATTCGAAATAATTCCAACTTTTGCATACAAGTTATACAAAATATATGTAACATACTCGCAAAGGCGGATCTCAAATCAGACTCCCGAAACTCAAGATGCGAATTTAAATGAAAAAAGTCAAATTATTTAACTTTCGGCATTTTAGCGGAAACTAGCCGAACAACATCGAAATTCACTTTCAAAAGTTTACAAAAATTAAAAATAATTATACGAACCTAACGGCGCTTTCGGATTTCGAACCGTAGCTCATTCGGCAAAACCGAGCTCGAAAATCTCTCTTTACTATTTATCGCCAATAAAAACTGAAACCTTCTTCCGATGCCTACCAAACGAGGTCTGATCTAGCTCAAATTTTACAGACAGGTCCTAATGGAAATTACAAATATTTTAAAATTATCGGCACGCCAATCGGAGTCCTAACTTCCGAAACGACTGACCGAGGTCGTTTCAGCATGTTCTCAACAATCTTCGGCATTTTCAAACATTTGAAAATCTTCAATCGCTTGACGACAGTCAATCTGCATTAACAAGTCTCCTTCTTCCCATGGAGGCTCAATACATCAGTATCTTTCATCACTTTGTCAATAACAAAACGACTATATTTGAAAGCTGGATATGTCTTTAATAAGTGTATACATGTGCTAAGTTCTTCTTGCTTTGTTATGAGCCCTTAACTTATGCCCATGCTAATGTCAAAACATATATTTATTTCTCTATTGAAATCTGTCGCTTTATAAATCTTCTGAAGAAAAGCTACTGTTAATTCAATCCCTTCACCAACAAGAACAAAATTTATTTCATGATCCAAGTACCTATAGTCCATTGTCCATCTTCCATTTAAATTAACAACAAGACATATCCTATCCATTTTGCATTCAATTAGAAAAGCATGAATGAAATATTAGAAGAGATTTTGTAGCTTTTCAATCTAGTAAGAATAATTTTTAGTCGAAGAGGACTGAATTTTAGTCTTTAAAACAAAGGTATGAGGTTAGTCTGAGGTTTTGAATCTCAGACCTCTAGTAATAGACTTTAAAACCAAGGAACGAATTTTATTTTACAAAAAAATAGCGGTACAAATTTAGTTGATAGGGTTCTAAACTTTTTATGAGCCAAAAGCATCAACTTTTTGTCATGAAGTTACCAAAGAGAAGGCCGAGTCCGGAAAGACTGAATATCTATCCTGTTGGACTAAGATTCAGTCCATGAGAAGTGATATTCATTCCAAGAGGACTGAGCCTCAATCCTCTCGGATTGAACTTCAAATCTAGCAGGATTCGAGCGATTAAACTCTAGTCCTTTGTGCAATGAACCTTAGACCTTTGAGGAGTGATGTTATGTTGTCAAAGAGAAGTCCAAATCCAAGTCCAAGAGTGATTGAACTCCAATCCTACTGTACTGAGTTTCAATTTTGTTGGACTGAGTTTCAGTAGATTCAACACCACAGGACAAAACTTTAATCCTCTTAGACTGAGCTATTGAGTTTTAGTCTCAAAGGACGGAGCTTCAATGTTCTTGGACTGAGATTCAGTCCGAAGAGATTGAACTTTAACTCCAATAGGACTAAAGTCCAAGTCCAAGAGGATTGAATTTTAATGTTATTGGACTGAGGTTTAAAGCATGATGGACTGGATTTCAGTCGAATAGAACTGATTTTCAATCCAAGGAGATTGAACTTCAATCCTCTTGGACTGAGCTCTATCCAATAGGACTGAGTTTCATATCTAGATGACTAGCTACAATCCTATTGGATTGAAAATCAGTCCAAGGAGATTGGACTTCAATCCTCTTGGACTGAAGGTCTATCCAATAGGTCTGAAGTCCAAGTCCAATAGGATTGAATTTTAATGTTATTCGATCGAGGTTTAAATTACGATGGAGTGGATTTCAATCGAAGAGAACTGAGTTTCAGTCTAAGGAGATTGAACTTCAATCCTCTTGGACTGAGCTCTATCCAATAGGACTGAGTTTCATATCTAGATGACTAGCTACAATCCTATTGGATTGAAAATCAGTCCAAGGAGATTGGACTTCAATCCTCTTGGACTGAAGGTCTATCCAATAGGTCTGAAGTCCAAGTCCAATAGGATTGAATTTTAATGTTATTCGATCGAGGTTTAAATTACGATGGACTGGATTTCAATCGAAGAGAACTGAGTTTCAGTCTAAGGAGATTGAACTTCAATCGTCTTGGACTGAGCTCTATCCAATAGGACTGAGTTTCATATCTAGATGACTAGCTACAATCCTATTGGATTGAAAATCAGTCCAAGGAGATTGAACTTCAATCGTCTTGGACTGAGCTCTATCCAATAGGACTGAGTTTTATTTCCAGATGACTGAGCTTCAATCCTCTTGGATTGCAAAACAGTCCAAGGAGATTGGACTTCAATCCTCTTGGACTGAAGCCTTATCCAATAGGACTGAGCTTCTATCCTCTTGGATTGAAATTCAGTCCAAGGAGATTGAACCTATAGAAAGAAAGGTATTAAAACCTCAGTCCTTCTGTAATGAACCTCAGACCTTAAAGGCTAAAGCTCTATTCTTTAGGATTGAGTTTCAGTTCGAGAGGACTGAGTTTCAATCCTATTAGATTGAGATCCAGTCCAAGGAGATTGAACTTCAAGTCCTATAAGACTGAATCTATTAAAACCTCAGTCCTTCTGTAATAAACCTCAGACCATGAGGACCGAAGTTGATAAACTCGCAAATTCAAAATTCATAATTATAATTTAATGAAACACTTCAATTTTTTCAACACTTAAATGTAACAGTCGAATAATCACAGTTAATTCAATGAAACATGTCACGATTGCTGAGTTTTGAGTTTCAGAATCAAACAGGTCACAATTTTCAGAAGCTATGGGTTGAGGTTGAAGTTTTACTCACAATTTTCAGAAGAGGTTGAAGTTTTTTGCTGCGCAAGTTTTACGTATCACGTGTTTTGAGTTTATATAAGATAAATTAGGGGTATTTTCATCAAATTACTTTAAAATTGCAGTGCCATTATAGTCTACGTGTGCACTTCGGTCTAAGATATATTCAGCAAAGGGTTTTAATTTTGAAGTTATAGTTTAGAGGTAATGGAAGTAAATCTCAAGTATGAAAATAGTAGTAATAGTTTAGGTGATTTTAGGGCATTAATTAATTTATCAAAAATGTTTGTAATATAAAAATGTTACTAGTAGTACTAATATTTCACCTCTAAGTCTAACCATAGATGTCCCGTTAGTTCCAAAGACAGGTCATGAAGCTTAGTGTAATTACTGGTGGTTATTCTCCGACCACCCTCTCCACTCTCGTCTCCGGCAATCCTCATCCTATCAAATTTCCCTCTTCCTTCCCACTCAGAAAAGTCTCTAATAGAACCATTTGTTCCTCCAAATCATCATCCACCCTTGATTCACAAACCTATAATCAGTCGACGGAATCACTTCATGTTGAAGTTGGAACCCCTAAAATTTTACCAAGCTTCCTCCTTTCCACTAAATTCAGCTTAGCTGACCAAGCTTTCTTTCTTTTCGCCTTTATTGCTTGCACGGTAATTTCGTTTCAATTTATGGGAACATACCTAAGGGTTTAAGAAAGAAACTACTTTTTAAAACTTTTACTCTTGAAACATGTCATACGTCATAACGTTTTGTCTGTTTTCAAATTTAGAAAGGCTCATTCTTTTTTTTTTTTTAATGGAATAAAAGGGAAAATAGGTTCTTATAAACTGGAACGGAGGGAGTTTTGAAATTGCTATTTTTTTGTGGAAATTAAATTATAGTCTTCAAAATTGCATTTCGAAAGTTTTAAGTTAATTAGGTGAAGTTTTTTGCTATGTGCTTTGGTGCAATCTAATGATTGAAATATGCAGACGTCGGTGGCTTTCACAAGTCTGGTAGTTGCAGCTGTACCTACACTATTTGTGAGTTCTCTTTATAAGCTCTTGCCTGCCGGTTTCTAACAAATTTTATTTTAGCAAATTACTTTCCTAATTTACTCGGGGCTAATAGAGAGGACATCTTAAGAATTGCATCTTTTAGTTTTGGTGTGTGTGTAGCTTTATGTATGTATAAATGTTTGTGCAAGAGTTACGTAAGCAGTCATCTATATTCCATGCTAACAACTAGAAGCTAAGCGTCTGCATTTTGTGGGAATAGAAACCTATGTTTATAAACCCCCAGTGGGGCTGGCCCAGCAGTCAAAGAACTGTGGTGACAAGTCTTAGAACTAAGGTTTGATTTCTAGCAGATGCAACACTATGTGAAACTTTTCAATCTGCGTAAGGTTTGGTGCGCACAGTTAACCTGTTCCTGCATTCGCGTGGAGGTAGTAAGTACTCAGTGGATCAGTCAAGGTGCATGCAGATGGCATGGACAGTACAGTTATTTAAATAAAGATAAATAAGGTTAAAGAAAGAACATGCTTATAAGTTACCAAGAATGTAGTTGCACGGTTCACACGAGTCTTGTGAATGTTGAAAATGTCTTAGGATGATACCTAGTATGATCAAACAGAGAAGTTATGTGCCAGCCCCTATGTTTGCTTTAAAAGGTCTTACTTTGATTGTCAAGTGAAATAATAATTTCCTGACATTTGTCAATGGAGCTCGGCTAATAATTTTCCGAGATTTGTTGTTTGAACTCGAGCCACTTCTCTTAATACTTACTTTAACGCTGTGAGACTTGACTCCATTGAATTGTCGAGATACAGAACCCAAAGGTTAAATGTTAAATCTTTGCAAGTACCTTATCTAAAAAGAACGCTAAATCTTTGAAAGTTAAATTGATCATAGAAGTCTACACTGCTTGTTGTACGTGTTAACAGAAAAATAGTTCCAGCTATGTTCTTCTTCATTTGCATTAGTTTTTTCTTTTCCGATAAGTATCTTGACTTGCATTAGCTTAGGTTGTTGGACAGTCTGCCGAAGGTCCAATAGACCTCGAGGGATAACAGCTGTGTGGCGCTGCTACAAGCTCAAAAGTGTGATCATCAAGATACTAGACTTATTTAATTTGTATGGATATAATACATTGGTTTTTGAGTTCCAGTTGAAAAGGGTATATGCATGAAATATATCGTATTTTACATTATCAATTCAGGAGTAGTCCTGAGTGAGCAACTTCTTAGCTTTACAACAGAGAGTTTGCTTTGTAAGCTAATTAGGCAGCTAAGCAAAGTCAAACTTTGTATTGCATGCATATGTTGTATTTTACACCAATCAACCTAATGAGCAACCTCTTAGCTTTATAATGAAGAGTTTGCTTTGTAAACTAATTAGAGGGTTAACCGGCAAAACTGATATTACGGGGTGGTTTCCTGACACTAGAAACAGCCCGTACCTACGTGACAGTCAAGCCTCACTCTTAGCTGTGGCTTTCGGACACTTGGATTATTTTTAGCGTTGTCTCACACTTAGAATAATTAGAAAGCAAGGTTATAGGTTGGTTTTATAATTTAGAATAATTTCAGATTGAACCAATAGAGAAAGTACTGAACGAAAAGGCTACACAGAAATTTACGGGAAACTCTTTTCCAAATTAGTCTCGAAATGCAAAGGACACAGCCTAACAATTAGGCAACAATGATCCTACTCAACCACTGCTATCTCTCTCGTTTTTCTTCTCAAAGGAAAGACTCACAATTTCTGTCTCACTTCGTACTTTTTCCCTCACTTAGGCTCTAAGGAAAAACTGACGGTCACAAGCATTTATATACCATGCTATGCCATTTACACGTGTCAGCCTTATAAGCATGCAGTTGACATCTCCAACTGCTAGGCAACTTAAAACAATACAAAGACTTAGCTAAGATAAAGGCCACTTCCAGATAATGCTAGATCATAGGCGGTTAACAGCGCTCAGCTACTTGCCCATGTGTGTTGCATGCTGCATGTGCCATGTGGGTCGCATGCTTGTTCTCCGTGTGCCATAGGCTTTCCAAGACTCATCCTTGACGCCAATCATGGCCGCCATTTCGTCGCCCCCAGAACGTCAATGTCAGTGCCATGCTTTGCCCACAGCCAGACTGTTAGTCATCTCACTTGTCATGCCAACACCGCCCGATCTTAGCCCCACCCTGTGCCATAGCTTTGCCTCGGCATCATGTCGCGATGCCATGACACCCTTGTCTATGCCAAGTTGTCTGCCCACATACCCTGCTAGCCTTAAGGTCCCAATGCCCGTCACACACGGCTATGCCCGTTTATGACATTCTTGTTGGCCAAAAGGTTGTGTCAAGGGCCACTGTCACGCCCTTTGGCACTTGTCAGCATGCCACTCAGAAGGCCTTGGCACATGGGCAAATTGCCCGCCCCCCGCCTTAGACCACCACTACCCCCTTTATAGTGTCTTAAAAATAAATACCCAAGTCTAAGGGGTAGACTTGTTTCAGCCAGAGAATCATATGCCCAACCTCCCATCGACATTACTGTCACTTGGCACACAACGCAACATCCTTGTTGCACCGTTGCCAACATCTCTTGTCCGCACCAATGTCATGTTGTTTCCCACACGCACATAGGCCAAGGACAAGGGACAACATGCCCAAACCCTTGTCACTGCGATGTCTATGCCCCAAATTCAAGAGGGTAACAGTTGTCTTCTAAACCATCTCTTGTTCTTCTTTCATAGCGTTTTTATTTTTCTCTCATTTTTTAAATTTAATTTTTAATAGCTTCAACTGACTAGTGCTGGCAAAATAGATATAATGTACAAGTAACTGTCTAACCCACCTAATTAAAAGCTACGTGCTGGGTCAATATGGATCCGTCCGAAGAACCCACTTTAAATAATTGATAAGCCACGGCTCAGATATGGGTAACTGGCACCGGAAGTCTGATGATCCAGGATGCTGTGATTGCAGTTTCTTGTAAATTCAGAAACGCAGACAAATTATGAACTGCTCTTCTTAGATTGCAACTGTATTGGCGAACCACTTTTCTTTTTATGTTTTTTCTTTTCATCCCTGTGGTTCTTGCATTCCAGGATGTGTTCCATCCTCTCCTGCTTTAGTACAAGCCAATTACCTAAGGGTTCTTCTATTTAGTTTTTCGCGACGGAGAGTGTTCTCTTTTCTTTTATTTTTCTTTTGTTCTTCATGTTTTCTCTATTGTTCTCTCGTTTTCTTCTGTTCCTACTTGATGATTGATGCATTCTCTCCTTAAAATAAGCAAGGACAAGAGCAACCTCTCTCTATTCTGCTAGATCTTTTCCAGAAATCAATTTTTACCTTGATCTGCCCTGGCTAAAATGTGACAAGGGATGACCCTAGAAGTAACTATGAGATACAATTACAATTGCACTTGTGCTCGAGGCGTCTTATCTGAACAAAAGTTTTACCTCTGTAGAAAGATGAAAACATGTGCTCAAGTCCATCTTAACCATCACAGACTTGCAGTCAACTGGGAAGTTTTAATATTCATTTGCTGATGTTGGAATTGTTGAAAGGAAGTTTCAAGTCAAAAACTCATTGAGAAGAAAATGACAGATTTTACAATTGAAAACTGATTTAGTTAAAATACTACAACAACAACGCCTCAATTCCCAACAAGTTGGGGATGGACCGTGTTTCTCGATTCAAGCTTAATTCATATCATCATGATACCAAATAGAAATAAAAGTGGAAAATAAGTTAACTATATACAAATGATAATGATAATAATATTATTAATATTAAAAATTCTCTATCATTTTTACTGGCATATAAATCTGTATTAAGGTCAAAGTACTCTTAGAAAAGCAATAAGTACAAAATTAACACACTGACAAGACTAATTCCTATTCCCAACTAGTAGATATTACCTGTACAGATCTTTTTCTTTCAATTGTGGCATACGTTTAGCTAACTCTGCATTGATTCCAAGGAATTGTAGGTCTTTCGAAATAACTTTCTTCCATGTAAACTTAGGTCTACCTCGTCCGCTTCTAACATCCTCACACACCATAGTTTTACAGCTACTTACCAGTGTATCTCTAGGTCGACGCAGGGCATGACCAAACCATCTCAAACAACGTTTTCTCATTTTATCTTTAGTGCGTGCTACTTGCACCTTCTGCTGAATGTATTCATTAGTGGTTCAACATTCACTACCTTATTATTATTATTATTATTATTATTATTATTATTATTATTATTATTATTATTATTATTATTATTATTATCCTCCTGTTTGGGTGAGCTTATTTTTAAGTAGCTTAAAAGCCACAAGTTGCTTATAAGCCACTTTTGAGAAGTTAGGAAATCCTAACTTCTCGCTTTTGCCTTATTTTAAGCATAAAAGTGCTTATAAGTCCTTTACTTTTTGAGTTACCAAGCACTCATTAATAGGCTTATAAGTATATATGTGCTTTTAAGCCACTTTTAAGCTTACCCAAACGGGCTCATAGTTGATCTTATAACTGCTCATAGTACTGAGCTAGGTTTTCACTTTGACATGCACCCTTCTATCTCATAACACCCCAATTTCACTTCTCCATTTCAACCATTCAATTTTAATTCTACAAGTATTTTCTTGATACGAGCCAAGATATCTGAATTGTTTGGTTTTTGGCACCACATTGACGTCTAATTTCACCTCAACTTCGCTCTTCTCATGTTGGCTAAACTTGTAGTGCATATATTCGGTCTTACTTCTGCTTATCCTAAAACCGTTACTTTCTATAGTGTTTCTCTGTGGTTTAAGCTTTTGGTTGCCACCTCGCTTGTTTTGTCAATTAATACAACATCGTCAGCAAATTGCATACTCCATGGGACCTCATCTTTGTTGTACTTGTTAGTTCATCCAGGATAAACAAGCAGGGGCTCAATGCTGATCCCTGGTGTAGACCCACTGTTATGAGAAACTCTTTTACATAAAGTACATTATAGAATTCTAACATAGCTCTAAATCAATACAAAAGTGTACAAATATGGGTACTCAGTATGGATATCCGAATTGTATGTCATTCGATCTCTATTTGACCCGTACTCAATATAGATGGGTTAGATCTTAATCCGCTGTTGTCTAACCTGTTTTCAACCTGCCCATATCCTATCCAACTCATCCATTTGCAAGCACTAGAAATGACCTTGTGTTTTAGTTATTCCTTCAAATTTAAGGGCAAGTCTTAATGCCTTATTTATGAGTAAGAAACTAACCAGTTATACTAAACGATTATGATATTGTGGCAGATTATTGGTTGTTGTTTGCACTTCTCTTTTCTAACTTTTTATATTTAAGATAGATATATGTAAGATATTTAAGAGATATAAGGTTTTTATTTCTTTATTTAATTCTATTTTAATAGTTTCGTGCTGACGTTGTGTTTTAGTGATTGATTCAAAGTTGATGCAAGTCTGTGGCCTTATTTTTCTATAAGAAACTTACCGGTTTTACTTCAGTATTTCACTACAAAGATTATGATGTAATTACAGATTTTTGGTTGTTGTTTGCACTTTTCTATTTTTTTAATTTTTTAATTTTTTTTGTATTTAGATAGAAACTTAAGGTATTTAAGAGATACAAGGTTGTCCGAAAGTATATTCTGAATTATAACACGGCATCTGTATCTGATGTAACATATGCCTTTTCTAGAAATTTAGTTCTGTCCATAGTCGCCTACTAGGCAACCCCTAGGTACTTGGTCTTACACTGAGTGGGGAAAAAAGTTTTTTTTTTTTGTTTTTCCATTGAAACATGAAGGATATCACTGAGAAGGCAACACATTCTTGTCGTGGTCCTTATGGCGTACTTGTGCTTGTTATGGACACAATTATCTTGAAGATCCACTCTTACTTATTCACATGATAAGTGGAGTACTCAGAGAGTTTATGTTTTCCACATGCCCTTCTAGAATTGGATTTGAGACACAGTGGAAGTAATTAATGTCTTGACCTATTATATTTGAATTGCGATAAAAATCATGCTTACTGTGTGAATCTGGAGCATATAGTACCTTAGGTCAACTTGCGTTTTTTTTCCTTTTCTGTAGGCAATGCGTAGAGCAGCAATATCCCTGTCAAAGTTGGCAGACACTGCTCGAGAGGAGCTTCCTAGTACAATGGCTGCTATCAGGCTGTCTGGAATGGAAATCAGTGACCTTACGCTTGAGTTGAGTGATTTAAGGTAACAAATTTCACCACTATCATCTAAGAAGTGACTGACTAATTCGTCTACTATAAAGTCACCGATGTTCTTTGAAGAAATGATATATCTGGAAGCAACATAGTTGTGTTGTTTCAAACGAAACATGCATTCCTGGAATATCTCAAGGACTTAGATGCTTTGACTGAATAGTGCAATTTTTATGATTTATGATTGACAAGCTTATTCTTCATCTATTCTTTTGGGGGTGGGGGTGGGGGACGCCTTAATTAATGTCGTGACGATGCAAGCTGCATTATTGGTTCATCGAAATCTCATAGATTTGGGCTCTCATCTGATGGTTTTTAGTATGAGAAATCAAGAGCAATATTTAAAAGTTCGCTGTATAGTCTGTATGTACGTTACTGTTTTGCAATATGATCTGGTGCACCCTTTTATATCTTAAGAGCTTCAAGAGAAATGCCATGAGATTCTAAGAGTAAATGTTGTTATATGTGATGCTCAGTCAAGAGATAGCTGATGGTGTCAATAAGTCTGCTCGGGCTGTGCAAGCAGCAGAAGCTGGAATCAAACAAATTGGGTCTCTTGCTCACCAACAAACAATGTGTATGCTCTCTCTCATATAGTCCTTTTTTAGTGGCAGATCATGTCATTTCTTCCTTAGGACTTAGTTTCTCTTTGATTGTGTCATTAGCAATGATTCAGGAGAGGGCAGATCTCCCAGTCATATCTCTACAGCCAGTTGTAGCTGGGGCAGCAAAGAAGACTTCTCGTGCTGTTAGCCAAGCCACTAGAAGATTAATGAATATGATCTCTAGAGGTGAACTTGGCTCAGAAATGGAAGACAAGTGAAGATGCAGAATCTTCGAGTCATCAGCACATTTTAACTATTTTACTCATCATTGGTAGGACAAACAGGTTTATATATTACTCACAAACTTTTGAACATGAATAGCAAGTGTAAAAGCAACGATTCAGAATGGTTCAGTAAATATTTAGTTATCTTTCAAGAATGAGAGGGCAGCTAGTTCTGTTTACTCTCTGTGTTGGAAGCAGAGTTTCTGCTGCTCAAATTTGCTTCGAGATTGTCAGAACTGCAGGACAACTATGGTCATCCTGTTATTCACATGCGAGAGCTACTTAATTTCTTATTCAAGCATTTGTCGAAAGCAACTTGGAAATATCAGGCAGACCATGACATCTTTGATCATCCTGAACTACCAAATTTCTTGTGAATACGTTAGATCTGATGGTACCAGGGTAGGACGAGATAGTTTTCAATATTAACTGTATTGGATAAAAACCATTGTCACTTAAAAGAGTGACTCGTGTCTATCACGTGGCACGGGTAGAGATTTCCCCGGACAGACATTTAACGGACAGATGACTGGCTAGGCGGTTACCACGAGCAGGCCAAGGCAGTTACGTGACGCCTCCCCGAATCGGTGCGATTTGAATGAACAGTTACTTGTTCATACGCGACTGCTCAATGAATGGTTACAAGGGCAACGGCTACCCAGCGGTTACATACCCAACGGCTGCCTAGCAAAATCCATATATAACATTCGTTTTCGAATCATTGTAACATATATTCTCTTCTCTATCTACAATATCAATAAAATACTCTCTTTGCTCTCGCTCACTACTGTTCATCATTTACATTCCTGCATATTTCGTTCTCAAGTCTTCAAGCATAATTAATATCAAGGGATCCTCACCGAGATCGAGCGATCTAATACGTTCCTTCTACTTGTCTAATTCGCGCTTTAATCTTATTTATCTTCGGTTATTTCGTATTACTTTCATATCATCACTAATTATCATTACATCTCCATCGAAAATTGTGCACATATATATTCATAATCTCGTAATTAATGCAATCCTGTATGTAAATCGACTAAGCTCTTAATCTAAACTATTGATCGTGACTCCGCAAATACAAATTTAATTGTTAATTGGCCTAAAATCGGATCTAGGTTAAACAATTTGGCGACCACAGTGGGAGCCGGTCAATAGCCTCTGTAGGTTAATAGTTTATCTTTTCCCTGCATTATATCATTTTCTGTCGATCTTTTGTTTGTAACTAACATGGCAGAAAGCGATTCACAAGGAACTATGGTGGGCGGAAGTCAAGTACGTACTCCTCCATCAAGTCCTAATTACTCTCCAGATTACTCGTCCGTCTGGCAAGAACGTTCTTCCCAAGGACCAAGTAGGCAACGGAACAGGCGTGAACACTCTCAGAGCAGAACTCCGCCTAGAAGACGATGCCATAGAAGTCTCTCCCCTGATCAATGGAATCTCCAAGAAACAATCTTTGAGTTTATGCAACAACAAACAGAGGTCAACAGGGGAATAAACGAGGCGATCAATTCTCTTCGAGGGCAAATCCCATCAGTTACGGGGACTGATCCTGCTGCCCAAGGTCGAGATGTTCCTTCTTCACACACTTCAAGGCAAGATGGAGAGCAAAATGCGGTCAACAATGGAGGAATCATGGATCCAGCAACCCAAGCAAATCAAAATCAAAACGGAGGATCTATGATATCCACTGAAATGAGCGTCGTCGTGGAGGCACTCACCAAGAAATTCAAGGAGAGCCAAGAAGCACTTCAAAAGTCTCTCCACGAGAGAATTGATCAAATACCAGGCGCTCCACCCACATTGAAGAAAATTGACGTTCAACGCTACTCGCAGAGGCCTTGGAAGAAGGAAGCAGCACCGAAGGCGATACAAAAAATGTTCAAAATGCCAAATATTCTGAGATATCGTGGGACAACTGACCCCAATGATCATCGCATGATATTTAGCAATTTTATAAAAGCAAGTGATCTCACTGATGAAGAGATTGAATCAGTGCAATTGAAGAAATTCGTGGAGACCCTAGCGGATGGAGCTCTACGATGGTACTCAATGTTGCCACCAAACTCTATTGGGTCCTTTGCGGAGATGGCTGAATTGTTCGTAAAAGCCCACACAGGCGCTCAGTAGACGGAAACTCACGTGGAAGACATCTTTGAGATCAAGCAAAAGCCCGACGAATCTCTCCGAAGATATGTGGACCGTTTCCAACGGGAGCGCATGTTGTTGCCTAAGGTACCGGACAGATGGGCGGCCATTGCGTTCACAAACAGTTTGGATGTCAGAAGCTCAGAAGCTACGCGCAGGCTATACGAATCTCTTCGCGAATTCCCAGCATCCAGTTGGTTAGATGTCTACAATCGCTACAACTCCAAGGTATGCATTCATGAGGACAAGCTGATAGGAACTAGTGCCCGAGGAAAGAATCAATCATGAAGCAGTGGCTCTGGCGGGAAGATAGAGTTAGAAAGGTCGGATGTACGTTATGAACTGACGAGCTTTGGGCATATATGAACTTCTGCTCGTTCCCTGTCAAATTATAGTATAGTTTAAGATATCGTCCCACAGAGATTGGAGAATCTATGCTACAAATTTGTATTATCTATCCTACTATTTAAGAGAGTCAATTTTTGGGTGAAAAGAGTTGAAATTATATCTACTTGGAAAGATAGAAAATTTGTTTTTGATTTTTGATTAAAAAAAAAGAGTTGGGGTTTCATGAATTCACTTGATATAAAATTATAATGGAGTTTAAATACCTCATTTTCTATTATACATATCAAACTCCTATAGAGATAGAAAATTAATATTTCTACTAAAGGTTATTATTCAATTATGCCTCTTTCGATTAGCATAATTAAATAATAAACTTGTAGTATTAAAATAGAAAATACTTATCTTGAATGAGTACATCATATGAACAAAAACCTCTTTCGATTAGCTTTCGTCAAATCCCATAACTTGGCTAAATGATTTTCTTCTTTCGAATGAAAAACTTAAAATCAAGATAAAGAATTTTAAGTGATTAAATATAATTACCTCAAATTAGCATGATAATATATTTAGTTATCGCTATCCCCATTTAATTTTTGTTTCTTTCAATAACAAAAATTAGCAAGAAATATTATAACATAAATATATATACGTGATAAAGTTGAGTAATATATACCTAATACTTTGATGTAAGAACTTGACAAGAAATACTCTCACTCAAGAATAATAAAATATCAAAAATTCCATTATAATAATATATCAAGCTTCATCATTAATCCCAACTCAAAAGAAAATTACTCCATGGAGTGAATATAAAATACTACAAAGAGAAAATATAAAACTCTTAATATTTTCTCAAGAAAGGAAAAATAATTTTAAAAGTAAACAAAGCTACAAGTAGAATTTTTCTCCCGTAGGAACTTGTCTTCAATGCTAAGAAAAGTAGGACCTATTTATAGGAAAAACTTCATGCCCAAAGTGTTACGGATGCATCCGTAGGAATCCGCGGATGCATCCGTGGCACTTTTTTCACATATTCTTGCTCTTTTTTCTACGGATGCGTCCGTAGGAATCCGCGGATGCATCCGTGGTACTTGCCACACATGCTTTTGCATCCGCGGATGCATCCGTGGTATTTGCCACACGTTCTTGATTTATTCTTGCTCTTTTTTCTACGGATGCATCCGTAGGAATCCGCGGATGCATCCGTAGTACTTGCCACACGTGCTTTTTCTTCTTTGCTTTTCCTTGTTTGTTATTTCTTCGATTTGGCTCCACTTCTTGTCCTGTAATATATTTTTATATATTTGCACAAAAATAAAAGATAATACTATATATTTTGAATAAAAATATTACTTAAATAATTTATTTATATATCTAAATATATACAAAATTTATAGTTATCAAATTCCCTCTAACTTGAAGTTTTGCTCGTCCTCGAGAAAAAGAGAATAATATTTACTTCCCCACTTTCATTGCTGCTTCTCTGTAAGAAAAAGAATCTGACCAAATAAAATTTTTATTTCAGTCAAATAATTCATCCTTTCAAAATTTATCAAATCTTTACCTTACTTTTGAATTTATCTCTGCTTGACGAAAAATGTTATCTCGCACTTTGTGTCCCCACTAAAATTGATGATTTTATGATCTTTCAGACTTAGTGTAATCATACTTTTTCTGAAAACTTGCTCCTCAAATCAATTTTGTAACTTAACACCGAATTGTGGAATTTATATAGAATAGTGTTTGGCTTGAGAAATGGCTTGGATTCATCTTTTTCTTTTTATATATGTATCTATGTAAATACATACATATGTATCTGCTATGAGGAGAATGTGTGGAACCCTTTTTTTTTTTTTGAGCAATTATTCATCATTCAGTAATGCGCTTTACTGCACATGGTAGAACCTTTCAAGTTCTAAATCTCTTTTTCTTTTTCAATTGCTTTTATCTTTCCCACAATTTTCTTCTCCTTATATCACAATAGTATTTGGACGGATAGTACCAGCAACATTTTTCTTGAAAGGGATATTTATGAGGTGGGTAAAAAGAACATATCTTTCCAAATTGGTGCTTTAGCTATAATTAAGCCTCGATAGATATTGGAGCAATTTTTCGTCAAAAGTAATAATTTCACCTGCTTTTAGATCATAAAACTTCCCAACTTCAATGTTTCGTTGAGATTTGAGATATTCATTTTGCCTTCAAAAAATAAAAATCATAAGTTTGGAAGTTAGATGACAAAAATCAAAGAAATAAATGTTTGCAAGAAATAAAAACTTTATATTGTAGATTTTTCATTTACAAAGTGCAATAAATTAGGTTGCAGTATATATACAAGCACATATATAATTATATATATACTTAAGCATTTAAATATGATATATATTTAATTAAAACCTTTTTTTTTTGGTAAAGGAATTACACAATCAAAGACACCAAAAACAAAAATAGTTAGTGATCCTAAAGATTAGTAGAAATAAGACAAGATATTAAAACATGAGAAATTTAACAAGATAATATTACTGCATCTAATAATTTACAAAGATTAGGGTGGTTTAGCATATTTAGGCATCTATGTGGGCCCACAAAAACTTCAATTTATATATATATATATATATATATATATATATATATATATATATATATATATATATATATATAATTTTATTATTATTATGATTATTATTTTTTATTTTTTTGGCTTTCAAATATACAATCACAGAAGAAAGCTTGAAAGAAACTGTGACCGCACATATTCTATGTGCAATAGACTGAAAATTTTAGACCTACCAGTCTCGGGTCCTAGTTTAAATATAAACTAGAAAATTACCTGCGCCAATATTTGATTAGCTTAATCAAATAGTTGATCAACCAGTTACTCAGGCATACCGATCACCATGGAATTACTCCTGTGTAGGTGACACTGTTTTTGTAGAGGCCGTCATTTGAAGTTCCGGTTGTACACTAACCTGGATATTAACCAGATTAATTGATTAAGTATTTGATTAAACAAATCTATACTGGACTTATGAGGCTCCAATGCTTCACCCTCAATGGCTACGGGGTTGAAAAGTAGTTATGAGTTTAACTTCATGCCCAAAGTGTTACGGATGCATCCGTAGGAATCCGCGGATGCATCCGTGGCACTTTTTTCACATATTCTTGCTCTTTTTTCTACGGATGCGTCCGTAGGAATCCGCGGATGCATCCGTGGTACTTGCCACACATGCTTTTGCATCCGCGGATGCATCCGTGGTATTTGCCACACGTTCTTGATTTATTCTTGCTCTTTTTTCTACGGATGCATCCGTAGGAATCCGCGGATGCATCCGTAGTACTTGCCACACGTGCTTTTTCTTCTTTGCTTTTCCTTGTTTGTTATTTCTTCGATTTGGCTCCACTTCTTGTCCTGTAATATATTTTTATATATTTGCACAAAAATAAAAGATAATACTATATATTTTGAATAAAAATATTACTTAAATAATTTATTTATATATCTAAATATATACAAAATTTATAGTTATCATGAACCGTACCCTGACCGATCACGCAACAATTCTAAGGGGCGGGGTCGCAATAACAAAGGGCTAGAACGAGGAGACGATTCAAAGTCAAGTACTCGTGGAGCCCCAAGTCTACCAAATGAAGAAGTGACTGAACTGATTGCAACCCTCAAAGATATGGGCGAAAAGGTCAAGTGGCCAAAGGACATGAAAACCGATCCAAGTAAGAGAAATCAGGACCTTTGGTGCGAATTTCATCGTGATCACGGTCACACCACTGAAGATTGCAAGGCCTTAAGATACGAGGCCGCACATTTATTAAAACAAGGATTCTTGAAGGAACTCCTAATTGAAAAGGGAAAGCAAACTCATGCGAAGGCTCAGCAAAACAAATCTGGCCCTCCACGAGCATCTTCCCCGAAGAAGACAGTCAACGTTATTTCGAGCGGGATCGAAGTTAACTCCATTGTTTTCACAGCAAAGAAGTATGCAAAGGTCTCTATTACAAAGACCAAGCGTCCACGGCCTGAAGAAACAATAATGTTTGAAGATTCGGATACAGATGGCTTGCAATTCCCACATGTTGATGCGCTGGTCATAAAAACATTGCACGTGGCAGAGTTTGATATCAAAAGATTGCTCATTGATGCGGGCAGTTTTGCAAATATCATTCAATCACGAATTTTCAAGGAGATGCAACTAATGGAGAAGATCGTGCCAGTGTCGCGAGTTCTCTCCGGCTTTAACAACTCAAGTGAAAAGACCCTTGGCGAGATTACTCTTACAACTCTTGTCGAGGGGGTAGCAAAGGAGACGATGTTCCAAATTGTTAACGGAGACATGACCTACAACATCATCCTTGGAAGACTATGGATCCATGAAATGCACGTTGTTCCCTCCACGTATCATCAGGTATTGAAATTCCCATCAGAATGGGGAATACGCGAGATACGAGGAGAGCAACGCTCTGCTCGAGACTGCTATTCGGTGGCCCTCAAGCTGCCCGAAGAAAATAAATAGCAATTACAGCAACCGGGATCTGACGCAGCAAATGAAGAAACAAAGTATGAGGTCCCGGAATTTATCACAAAGCTAGAGGCACGGGAAAATTATACACCGACCGTGGAAGCTTTGGAACCAGAAGAACTGTTCGCGGACGTGCCGGAGCGGAAGATCTACTTAGGGACAGAATTAAATGAACGCCTACGAGGAGATATCCTTCAATTCCTCAAGGAGCTGCACGCGACGTTCACTTGGTCGCATGCAGACATGACGGGTATTTCTCCAGAAATTATCTCTCATAAGTTGAATGTTGACCCGTACCACCATCCGGTGAAGCAGAAGAAGCGCCCCCAAGGAGCTTTACGGAATCAAATCATAAAAACGATGAGGTTGATCGACTGCTGAAGATTGGATCTGTACGCGAAGTTAAATATCCAGACTGGTTAGCCAACGTGGTCGTTGTAGCTAAGAAAAATGGGAAATGGCGAGTTTGCGTTGACTTCACTGATTTAAACAAAGCCTGTCCGAAGGACTCATATCCTCTTCCCCGGATAGATCAGTTGATTGATGCAACCGCCGGGCACGAGGTGCTCACCTTCCTCGATGCATATTCAGGGTACAATCAAATATTGATGGATCCCAACGATCAGGAAAAAACATCATTCATAACGTGCAGAGGGACGTATTGCTACAAAGTCATGCCGTTTGGGTTAAAGAATGCAGGCGCAACGTATCAGCGATTGGTCAATCGTATGTTTCACGATCATATCGGTAAGACCATGGAAGTGTACATTGACGACATGCTGATCAAGTCGAAACGGGCAGAAGATCATTTGGCACACTTAAAGGAAGCCTTCCGAATACTTGACCAATACAACATGAAGCTTAATCCAGAGAAGTGTGCATTTGGAGTTGGTTCGGGAAAGTTCCTAGGGTTCATCGTCTCTCAGCGTGGAATTGAAGTCGATCCCGCTCAAATCAAAGCACTTGAGTCAATTCCGGACGTGCTCCACAACCGGAAAGACGTCATGAAATTGACTGGGAGGGTGGCAGCCTTGCGCAGATTTATATCCCGTTCATCCGACCGGTGCAAAAATTTCTTTGATGTTCTGAAGCAGAATAAGGAATTCAATTGGACTCTTGAATAGCAACAAGCGCTGAGAGATCTGAAAAAATATCTATCCAATCCACCACTACTCTCTACGCCTCAGCACGGGGAGCAGTTGTTGATCTATTTGGCGGTTTCAGAGTCTTCGGTAAGCGCAGTTTTCGTTCGAGAAGAAAAAGGTAAGCAACTTCCCATTTATTACATTAGTAAAGCCTTAATTGATGCGGAAACGCGTTACCAACCCTTAGAAAAACTGGCTTTAGCACTCGTAACTACTGCCCGTAAATTACGTCCTTATTTTCAAGGTCATTCAATAGCTGTAGTGACAACCTTTCCTTTACGCAATATTTTGCATAAACCCGAATTTTCGGGAAGGTTGGTTAAATGGGCTCTAGAATTAAGCGAATTCGATATTACCTACCAGCCCCGGGTAGCAATTAAGTCACAAGTCCTGGCAGACTTCGTAGCAGACTTTAGAGCTAACATATATCCTGATGCGGAAAAAGATGCAATCCTCTATGCTGGGCAGGCCCCTGGTGTATGGACCCTATTCACTGATGGCTCCTCGAGCGTCAACGGGTCCGGTCTTGGACTGGTTCTTATCACCCCGTCCGGAGAGACCATCATGCAGGCTATCAAGTGCCCGTTTATTACTAACAATGAGGCCGAATATGAGGTCGTAATTACAGGATTGCAGTTAGCCCGAAGCTATGGAGTAAACATTATCAAACTCAAGAGTGACTCTCAACTAGTAGTCAACCAAGTGACCGGAGGTTTCATCACACGGGAATCCAGAATGCAAGTGTACCTTGCCCGTGTAAAAGAACTTTTGGCCTAGTTCAACGAATGGGAAGCGCTCCAAATTCCACGAGAAGAAAACCATGAAGCAGACGCCCTGGCAAATTTAGGGTCAGTAGCGGAAATTGGGGCGGCCAGCTCCTCGGCTGTCGTTCAACTCGTCTGCACGACCATAGATCGAGAAAAAATTGAAGTTAATGCTATAAACGCAACTTGGGACTGGCGAAATGAAATCACAAATTATATTCTTCATGGAACTCTGCCCGACGACGCGAAAGCTGCTCACAAACTCAGAATAAAGGCTGCTCGATATACAGTCATCAACGACGATCTTTATCGTAGGCCAAACCAGATCAACTACGTGATGCGGGAGGTCCACGAAGGTTATTGTGGTAATCATTCTGGGGGCAAAGCGTTAGTGCGCAAACTGATCCCCGCAGGATATTATTAGGATAAGATGGAGAAAGATACAAATGATTTCGTCAAGAAATGTGATAAATGTCAAAGGTTTGCGCATCTTCTCCATCAGCCGGCAGAACCGCTCCAGTCAATAATCTCCCTGTGGCCATTCTTGAAATGGGGAATGGACATAGTTGGTCCTCTTCCTGTTGCGCCAAGAGGGGTACGTTTCTTACTAATCGTCACCGATTATTTCACCAAATGGGTCGAAGCGGCGGCATATGCAAAGATACGACAAACAGAGGTAATAGACTTCCTTTGGCGGTATGTCGTACGTCGCTTTGGAACACCTAAGGAAATAGTCATGGATAATGGCCCACAATTCCTCGGCCAGAAAGTGACTATGTTCCTCGATGACTTACGCATCAAAAAGATTACCTCTTCTCCGTACCATCTGGTTGCCAATGGACAAGCAGAGTCAACAAACAAAATAATCACTGAATCTCTCAAGAAGCGCCTTGAGCAGGCCAAAAGGTGTTGGGTAGAAGAACTGCCCGGTGTACTATGGGCTTATCGCACGACAATAAAAATGAGTACATAGGAGACACCTTACTCGTTGGTATACGGCGCAGATGCTCTAATCCCAGTTGAAATTGGAGAGCCAAGTCTACTGTATGCACATGCTACCAAAGAATCCAACTCAATCGATTTTTCCGAAGAATTAGATCTCCTCGAAGAACGAAGGGAACTAGCACTTGTACGAGTAGTCGCCCAGAAGGAGCGAATCGAACAATACTATAATCGGGGACTATGCGTACGAAGCTTCCAGGTTGGAGATTTTATATTAAGAAAAATATCCCATAACACACAAGAAGCGAACTCAGGAAAATTAGGCCCTAATTGGGAAGGCCCCTACAAGGTAGTCACGTCAGTCGGTAAGGGATCTTACCGTTTGGCACGACCAGATGGTTCAATCATCCCAAATAATTGGAATGTGATTCACCTCAAAAGATATCACTTCTGAATGGTAAAATGGTCAGTTATTCTATTCCCACCTTTTACTTTTATGGCATTCTTATTTTTATTATGTTTCTCCTAAATGGTACTAACGGCCTAAACAAGGCCAGATCCGTTTAGCTCAACTGGTAGAGCTCGAAGTTCTTCAACTTCGCGGCTGTGGGTTCGAATCCCTCAACGGACACACTCATCGTTTGGTTATATGTGTTCTTTTATCTACGACCAGCCTTAACTCTTTTTATGTTAAAACTTCTCGTATTTCAACATAAAAACAAGGAGGGTGGTAAGAGGCCCCTGTAGGCCAGATAAGACCTTCATAAAGGAAAGGGACCTTGTAAAAAGGCGAGTTTTTAAAAACTTTTTGTGTGACAAGCTTCCACGAAAATAAGAGAAGTCGTTCACAAGGCCAGCGACTCGGCCAGAGTTAAACTACAAACTTTCTGCGTCGACTTTCAACTATCAAAAATGATAAGCAAAGTTGTTCGCAAAGCCAACGACTCGGCCAGAACCTATTGACCGCGACTCGGTCAGAATGAAACATCTGCGCAGACCATTCACAACTTATGACCTCTTCTTTGAGAAAAGCTAAGTTAAGACATACGAACAGGCTTTTAAAGACCAGAACTTAGCAAAGTTCAAACTTCTAAAAGCGCTTAGAAAAAAGGCACAAAGGCCACAATGCCTCCAAACGTAATTAAAAAGATCGAAGATTCAAGCTATACACAACCATTGAATTAAAAGATCTGAAAATATACAAATTGTCTTGACAAAACAATAAAAATGCCAAAGCGGCTGACCGAAGTTTTGTTGAGTGACAAAGGCCAATGAAACCAGCCGTAAGCAAACAAGGATCAGAAGGCCCCAAAGAGACCTTTGTCCGCAACCAATCATCCGGCTTCGCCGGACACACGAACCTACAACTCGATCAAGGGGGGCATTAATTTTGGGGACTCTGACCAGAACCCGATGCACCAGCTCCATCGGCTCTGTCATTGTCACCCGAGCTCTCTCCACCATCTTCATCAGACTCCTCAGGAGAAAGGTTCAACACTTGCCTCACTTCGCGAACGACACGCTTTGCTTTCAGCATTGCTTCCTCAACGTTGATTTGACCTGCATGGACCTGCTTGAGCAGTGCTCGTTTGGCTTCAAGCACAGTAAGCTTAGCCTTGATCTCGAACTGATCGCGCAAGTTGGCCAAGTCTTTGGATAACGAGTCTTGAACGCTCATTGACTGGGCAACTTGGTCCCTGGCGGCTTGAAGTTCAGCTCGAGCATTAACAGATTCTTCCTTAGCCTTCCGCAGGTCCATCTCTAAAGATCCACGTTCGTCGAGTGCCTTGTTCAGCAAAGAATTGTATTCTTCAAGTAGAGCCTCCAAGTCCCGGGCAGATTGTGCGAACCCCTCTTTCTCTTCGGAAAGAAGGTCCTTTTCCTCGGTGAGCTTGTTAATCTGTTCAACTTGTTTATTGTTGGTCTCAGCCAATCGGTGAACTTCACCCTCGAGGAAACCACACTTCTCTGCCAGAGCCTTGTTCTCCTTCAGACTCTTCAGCAATTCTTTCTTCAGTTCAAACACCTCATCGGGATTGTTGATTCTGGAACGGAACATCAACTCGGCAGCCATCAAACTTGACTAAGACAACAAAAGAAATAAGGTTAGAAGTATAAATTCAAAATTACTTCCGACTCAAAAAAAGTGTTAAAAGAGCACTCACCCGGGCAGAGTCAGCAGCAATAGCAAAAGCCGGATCTTCATCACTCATCTCCCTCATTGTCCATTCTTCGCAGGGGCCAATGAGCGATGAAATTGCCTTGGCCAAACTACCCGGCCTAGTCATGAAGTTAACATTGGGGGCTAGCTTCATGGTGCATTCCCTCTCACAGTATTTAGGCTCCCTAGTCTGCTCAGAGGGAAAGTTTAGGCCAAATTTATAGCGCACGCCCCGAATGTTCCTTGATCCAGTCAGACCGCCGATGAAGGCCCGCCGAGTAAGCCTTATGCTTGACATATCAGAATCATTTGCCACTTCAGGATCTCTTGTGTCGCATTCATGCAAACAAACAGGCACCTCCCCCCTCAGTAGCCACATTCTCCAAATCCTCGAAATAAAAAACACGGGGACTCTGGCTGCCTTCTTGGGGGATCTCTTATCTTCCTTCTTCTTCTTCACCAACCTTTCTTTTACCCTTGTCTGCACGAGAAGAGCCCGCCTTTATCCTGTCATCAACTCGGGGCTCCCTTCCGGAGCACGGGCAGTCTTTTCCTCGTCCTTCTTCTTGTCGCTTCAGAGATAGGGCTTTCTCACAAGATCTTCAATGGTTTCAGTATCGAAAATGTCGACCACTTCCGTTTCAAAGCCCTCTCCCCGTGCAGACTCGGGGACTGCAGCAAAGGTCTTAACACTCTCTTTTTCAGGCCCGGGCACACTGGCGCCGGGCGGAGTCTCACCTCCAACAGCTGAGGTCTCCTCGGCAGCAACAGGAGCCTTACGAGCAGCCTTCTTCCGTGCTCCGCCCTCACCCTGGCTTTTCTTCTTCCTCTTCAGAGAGCTGATACCGCTAGACAACAGTTCCTCACCACCTTCCCTCTTGCGCATTGCCTCCGCCGTAATTTTTATGGCTGGAACCTCATCCTCAGGGTCAACAGCAGGTCCTGACGGCGCAGCCTGAGGGGGAGGGAAAAAGTCTCCTTGTGTGCCTAGACCTGTAAAAAGGCGGAACGGTCAGATATAGCAAAGCCACGAAGAGAGGAAGTAGCTGCAATAGCGAAAAGTTCTCACCGTGAGTCTTGGCGGTCAGGCCCTTTTTTGTGGCGAAGTACGTCCATTCCCTCTGCTCGACGGGAAACTTCTCCAGAATGGCCTCAACCCACGCTGTCAGCTCATCAAACGATATGAGCTTATCATAGGGCAACTTGGTGGCTGTAAGGCAGAAACAAAGGAATAAATAAACGAAAAGGGGAAATATGAAAATTCCAAAGAAGAACTCGGGGACTTACGCCTCTTGTTCCAGTTTTTGGAGAGAGGAGCCTTGGAGTTGAGAGACAATGCCTGAGTGCACACAAATATGTACCGGTGCAACCAACCCCGGTCATTGGTGTCCTCAGAACTGCGTATCAATCCTTTGCTTCCACACATTCTGGCATTGATGAATCCGTCCTTTAAAACTTGAATACTGTACAAAGAAATGAAGTGTTCATACTCAAAACTTTGATCGGTCTCTTCGGTTAACCGATCAATAAGTTTTATCATTCTGAACATGCTGGGGTTCAGTTGCCCCGGGCAGAGTAAATACTCCCTACAAAGCCTGTTAAGAACAGGATGGAGGAGTAATGTGCAACCAATTGTGAACAGATAGGTAGACATGGCCGTCCACCCTACCCTATGAGAAGTGATGTTCTCATTCTCAGATACTGGCAAAATAGGAACGCTCGTGTCCCAGCCGCAGTCTTCTCTAACTCGAGGGATCATCTCCGACGTGATCCCGGATTTGAATCTGTACGCTGGCGATACGCATACATCATCATGATTATTGAAGGCCTTAACGCTGCAGTCCTTCTCCAGTTCACCCCAATTCTTGGGGATAATTTCTGAAGCAGTGACCTGAGCGGCCTTAGATCTAGGGGTAGCCATGGAAGAACTACTGGCAGCGGCGTCCATGTTCAAATTCTTCTTAGCTTTTGGAGACATAGTTGGAGAGGAATCGGAAGTTAGAAGAAAGATTGAAGAAAATTCAAAGGTTTTCAAGATTCGGGAGTTTTAGAGTAAAAGCAAACGAAAGGGGTAAAATTCAACAAACCCCTATTTATAGGAGTAAACAGGTCCGGCCCATCAAGTTTCCACAAGACACGTGGAGATCATCGAAGAGATTACGATCAGATCCAACCGTCAAAAGAAGAAGTAGGTTTCGCCGAGTTTCGAAGCAACATCATCACTCTGAAGCGCAGCGGTCACCTCGCAACTGACGAGTGGACGTGTGCACGTGACTGAGGCGGTTAAAAATTATTACTTTTGCTCTTGGGACGCACAGTAATCACTTCGAAACTGACGGCGGACGTATGGACGTGTCTGGCGCAGTTACTTTTTACCTCGCACATTTAATGCGCACGTCATTGAAATTTATCATGTTGTAGATGAAGGTTGGACTTTCCAAATAAAATTTCCCGCCAAAATTCATATCTACTCCTTGAGCAAAAACTCTACTCGAGAAGTGCAGGGACTATCTGTATTGGATAAAAACCATCGTCACTTTAAAAGAGTGACACGTGTCTGCCACGTGGCACGGGCAGAGGTTTCACCGGACAGACATCTAACGGACAGATGACTGGCTAGGCGGTTACCACGAGCAGACCCAAGGCAGTTACGTGACGCCTCCCCGAATCGATGCGATTTGAATGAACAGTTAGTTGTTCATACGCGACTGCTCAATGAATGGTTACAAGGGCATCGGCTACCCAGCGGTTACATACCCAACGGCTGCCTTGCAAAATCCATATATAGCATTCGTTTTCGAATCATTGTAACATACATTCTCTTCTCTATCTACAATATCAATAAAATACTCTCTTTGCTCTCGCTCACTGCTGTTCATCATTTACATTCCTGCATATTTCGTTCTCAAGTCTTCAAGCGTAATTAATATCAAGGGATCCTCACCGAGATCGAGCGATCTAATACAGTTCCTTCTACTTGTTTAATTCCCGCTTTAATCTTATTTATCTTCGGTTATTTCGTATTACATTCATTTCATCGCTAATTATCATTACATCTCCATCAAAAATCGTGCATATATTCATAATCTTGTAATTAATGCAATCCTGTATGTGAATTGGCTAAACTCTTAATCTAAAATATTGATCGTGACTCCACAAATACAAATTTAATTATTAATGGCCTAAAATTGGATCTAGGTTAAACATTAACGGTTGTATTACCATCTTTATAGATTCTTTTTTAACGTTTCCAACACATTTGTGTACTGCGAAAATGATTCCTCTTCATTTGGTCAAGTACATGAAATTTTTGGATGAAGGATTATGGCAAGACTAGAAACCTTTGCATGTTCTTAATATCTAGTTGATGGATCATCTCATTTTAAACTTGTTTGAAATGCTAAGAGAGGAGATACAAATTATTATTTCAAATGATTTCACACACCGAACTATGATGCGGTGCGTACAACATTTGTATGGAAGAAAAGCATGATGAACTTTATTCCATACTGGCAACAAAATACGGTGATGATTCCCGACATGTATGAATAATAGTGAAAAAATTGGAAAGTCCAGCTAGTAATTTGTTTCAATTACTTGTTCCTCAAGTGCCATTTCATATTTAGGTTATTCTTTTTGTCAAGTTTTGTTCCCAATATTTCTTAATTTTGGTCTATGCAAGAAAAAGCAACGGCCAGTGAACTATATTTTCAATCTGAAGATGCTGGATTGCTTCTTTTTTGGCTATCATGTCGTGATTTGGGTGGATATCCCCTCATATACTATTATGGAGGCTAGCGATGTCAATGTGTCAGAGAATTTATCCTCCTTCAGGTAATGGAGAAATTTTTTTTCTTGAATTCCTTAGTAAAGGGGAACAATGAGTTCTTTCAATGAAATAAGGAAGGCTAAAATATTGTACTTAGTGAAAAAAGTTTTGAAGTCGCATCTTTTTTAAAATGACCGGGGAAGTAATTTTCACCTTCAATACCATAGAGAAAAAGAATGGGAGATTTACAAAAATACACATACATCCTATATTATTTACATGGTTCTACCCATTATATTTATATCCATAACTTATTTACATTCTATGCACATTAATTAATTGTCTTCTTATTTTGAGGCATAAAACAAGGAACTCAAGTTCTTCTCTCTCCTCATATCTTATATTATGTTTTTCTCCTTTTTTTTGCCATCTTTTATTATTCTTTTCTCCTTCTCCATTTTCACTATTCTTGTTTTTTTTTCGTTTTTTATTCTTTTTTATTTCTATTTTCTTTCTTTTTCTTTCTCATGTTTCTAGCACTATTCATGTCTCCCCACATTTTTATTTTTTAATTTATTTTCTTTCTCCATAATCTTGTTATACTCATTTTTTTTTTGTTTTTTTTTCTTTCTCCAAAAATACATACTTTGTTCACAAACACAAAAACTGAAATATTGTAAACCAAAAAGGTATGCTTTGTTTAAACATTAAAAGTAATTCATCCATTCATTCAATAATATCTCACACATTGATATAAATAAATAAATAAAAAATATGCCAAAGGAGTATACAGTATACCAAAAAGGTATACTTAATTTAAAATAATCTAAAATAAACACATATTTATTAAATTAAATTATTAATTTATATTCAAGTATTTACATAACAGATATAAATAAATACATAATATATAAAAAGTCTCTAATTCGAGTATTTCGATAATATTTTATAGAAAACAACAATAAAAAATAAAAATTGAATATTAGAAAAAAAAAGTTATATGGAATTAGCGAATTACCGAAAAGCAAAACAGAAAATTTGTATTTTGATTAGCTGTTAGTATGTGGATGAAACAGAGTACATAACAGAATACACAGTGCATATTGATTTTGTGATGCATGAAATAAGTTCATTAAGTAAATCACATTTGTATGTTATAGGAGTAACTTGTAAACAATAAACGCTGGAGTGCCTCATAGAATTGATTGCTTTACTAATCAGAAGCCAACAATGACATATTTGAAATATCTCCATTGTGAATATTGGGAGAAAGTTACATAAATGAATTACATAAATGAATTTGATAAATAATCACTATGCCCGGTACACGTAGTAAAAAATACAATTAGCTAGAAAGAATACTTCCATTATCTATTAAGTATTACTCTACTGGACCAAGTATGTAACAGTAAGTGCAAGCAGCAGCAGAACATAAGCTATTCCAAAATTCAAAACTCAAAGCCTTGTTCACGTACCACTTTGGGTTCTTCAAAGCTCTCAATCCAAACTTCTCCATAATTGATGTAACTTCAACCATAAACTCTAAACTACATAAGGATGAAAGCTCGAACTTCAATTTTTGAAAACAACAAAGAAATCACTAAATTTACTTTTTTATTTTTAAGCTTTATCAAGCTTCATTAATGGAGATTTTTAAATTTCTCTAACAAACTAACCTCAAATCATTATTTAAGCTCATAAAGATCCTCAATGATATTGTTAAAAATAATAACCCGAGTTTGGGTCTTCGCCACTCAAACTTAGATCTACGTCAAACGACAAGAATTTTATAAGAAATAATTGTGGAAATAAAAGAGGGTTCGAAGAAGGTATCATTTGTACTTTTCGATGATGGTCCGATGGCGGAGCTATGGCGGTGTGGTGGTAGAGGAGATTTTCGGTGGTGGAGCAAAATTTGTACTAAGAGTAAACCCAATCTATACAGCTACGGTTTGAAATGAGGGAATTGATGGGACTTTGGGGCTTATAAAGGTGGGCTAAGGGGCTGGACTGGTAAATAAAATGTGCCTAATGGGCATAGAGTGTAACTAAAGTGGGTAGAATGGGCAGCTAATGAAACCAACTTTAAATGGGCACAAAAACGTAAATATTTTACTTTTGTGGGCGGCCCACGTAAAAATCCCAAAAAAAATTGCTCTTACCTGATTTTTAGTAGTTTTTTACTAAACAAATATGAAAAGTACATGTGTTTTGTATATATGATTTTATCACTTCACCAGCTCAATGTGTAATTTTAAGTTTAATTACATGATTTAATGTAAAAACTATGCGGAGTAACTTTTTTAAATTTCCTTCTTGTTTAACGCATTAACTGAGGCAACCAAGTTCTGTAACCCTCTTAAGCCTAAAGACAAGAACTAGAAATGATTACTCAAATCAAGAGTGTTCTTTTGTACAACACAACAATGGATCATTTCTTATCATCAATTTACACCCACAAAATACAATAAAGTACAACACATCACAAACGTTGTCAGAACCACTTAGGTTGTTTGACAAACAGGATTTTCCAGGGAAGCATTTTTGCTAGCTGTTGATCGGAAAAAAAAAACAAAAGAAAAGAAAAAAAGGAGTTGCTCCCAACAGAATTAAAAAAAGGAAGAAGGGCAGTCCGGTGCACAATCCCGCATTCATGCAGGATTTGGTGAAGGGCCATACACCAGGGGTATGATGTAGGCATCCTGCGTGGTACTAACATGACAAATATTGGTTCGGTGCCATGTTTCAGACAGGGATAACACCCACTGAGTGGGATCTCTTCACTGCAACAGCTAATGCACTTTGCTCTGCCGCTCTCTGATAGCAAAATAATAAAACAGAAAGACAATACTTAGAACTTTTTTGAGTTTTTAAGTGTTCCATTGGTTGTCTGTTGAATTAATTTTACCTTATCAGCCAAAGTGTTTTTCAAGACTTTGTCCATCTCTTCAAACACGACGTCAATAGTTGGACGACCTTTGCTTGATTTGGCAACACAAAGCACAGCAATTTGCAGAATGGATTCAAAATCTACACTGTTGAGTTCCCCTTTAAGCCTTGGATCCTCAAAGTCTTTTAAGGGGCGTTTTCCCATGCTCACGTCCTTTGCCTGCATCAATAAATATACCAGGGCCTGGCATCAATCCCACTTCTCAATTATGGTTTTCTTTAACATTTTGCTTATTTTTACAAGTTCCTTCTGTTCTAAGACTCGATAATTTATTTATATTTTAAGACGATTAAGGGTTCTTTGAAAATAGTTCGAACATCCGCCTTATGAATCCTCTAATTTCATACTTATACTTGCACTGGAAGCTTTAGCTAAACTAAATAAATGTTATGATAAACACCAATCCCGTACCTTAAATTCCGACTAGTTGTAACTAAAAGATTGGATACTTGAATTCCATTTATGTTATTTTAGGTCTAGATCATTATCTTGTAGCACCTTCAATCAACATGCACCTATAGCTAGGTATATATGTCTTTGCAGGATATTATGAGGCCAGTTCAGGTAACCTTGCTTATGTTATTCTTTATTGGGTTACTTGCACATTGGGTCGGTTTAAACTTTCTAATATTGCTATCTTAAAATTCATATTTTCACGACACAATGTTTTCGCTGTGTTGGCCTTAGAGGTCAACATGCACTCGTGTATAAAATTGCTGGTGATCTGCCACTTCAGTTCAGGCATAGAATTAAAGGTTCTACACCATTTATCTTAAAATTCATATTTTCACGACTCATCTCGTAGGCATGTTGGCCTTAAAGAGGTTTAACATGCACTCTGTGTCCCTTCAGGCGTAGAATTATAGTTAATGAATGTTTACCTTTGTTTCTACATATTGCATCGAGTATCCTTTAATGAGTTAAACGTTATAACATGGGCGCAAAAGATTTCATATAATTTGAACAGAAATTATAAAATGCTGAGCCTAAATATCTACCTACAGTACCAACCGACATATCATTTGGTTGCACGAGAAAAGACCGAAAATTTGGACAAACTATTTCAACAAATTGACCTCCAAAATTAACAGTTGAAAGTTGCATCTGGTAAAAGAATGTTATGACAAAGAATAACTGATAGTACATGCCAAGTCTTACAAAATGCATACCTTTCTTGTTAGTTGGTCTCTGGCATCCAAATCAAGTTCAATCACTTTCTGCCCTGAAAGAACCTGTAAAGCTACTATGCCAAAGCTATAAATGTCACTTGCACAAGTCAACTTGGCATTACTCATATATTCAGGATCCATATAACCTATTGTTCCTCTAACATCTGTAAACACTTTGCTCTCCTCCATTCCCAACATCTTAGCCAACCCAAAATCTGATAGCTTTGGTAGCAATTCCTCAGTTAAAAGGATATTTGTAAGCTAAAAATAAGGGGGGAAAAAATAGGAAGACAATAAGTATTGATAATCAAACCAAAGACAAGAAATAGAAACTAAAAATAAATTACTACCTTAATATCTCTGTGGACAATGCATCCATCTATGTAGTTGTGGAGATATCTAAGTGCAAGTGCACAATCTCTTAAGATTCTTACCCTTTGTTGCCAAGTTAGCACCCTGTCTTTCCCTAAAAGTTGAGAAAATTGTCAAAGTCAAAACAAATATTGCTCAAAAACACACCCAAAATACTCATAGACTAAATGTTTCTCAAAAGATGTTGAAAAGTAAAACTACTTACTCATAAGATGTTGAGCTAGATTTCCAGAAGAACAATATTCATAGACTAAATATTGCTCACCATCCTCAATGCAACACCCAAAGAGGCAAACAAGATTAGGATGTCTGACTCTGGAAAGATTCTCGAGCTCTCTACTGAAAGAATCGGAGGTATTACTTCTAAATATTTGTTTGATAGCAACTTCTTGGCCGCTAGGAAGAATCCCTTTGAACACTTGCCCTGCACTACCACGTCCTAGGCATTTCTTTTCATTCTCAAAATTTATTGCGTTTTCAATCTCAGTCTTTGAGAAACTATATAGACCTGGACAAGAAGCAAGCTCCTTTGGCTTCAAAAGAACTAGCTTTCTTCCAGTCCTACCGTTTCTTGTTACATACTTAACAAGCAAGATCACCATCATCATCCCAAAGGTTGCTAAAAGGATTGCAATCAATGCTTTTGCTAAGGAATCTGTGATGATGCAATTTTTAATAAGTTTGAATAACACCATAAACCTTATGGAACAATGCTACTTTGTCAAGCTCATACTTACATTTGATTTTAATGTAATCTTCATTTGACTTTTCTGTATGAAGAAAGATAGACATGGATAATTAGTTTAAAACTTAACAACTAGTAGTATACTAATATGAATATCCACAAAAATTGACTTTAAATTAATCATTAGAAAGTAAATCACATATTACTCCTTCATTTTAAAAGGACAATCAGATTTCGGGTTTACCTTCACGTCTGGTTACTGAACTTTATCCACTATAACAGTAAAACAATCGAATTACTTTATTATGTTCAAAGTAATTGTACTTTATTCATTGTAATGTAGTGTAAAGTCACAAAAAGTAATTGAACTTTAATGACTATAATGATAAAGTCACTAAACTCCAACCTACTATACATGAAATATCCCCAAAAATAAGATAATCTTTTTACTCAAGATTTAAGCTGTATATATCAGTGTAAAGAATATTTTGCACTATTGGATCTATCAAATGATATTTACAGATTTCTCCATAACAACTTGGATTCGTAATCTTGAAAATAAGCTAGGTTCTTGTAAATGTGACCTGATAGTATAAAAATTCTTTTTACTAACACTATATAACACTTCAATTCTTTACTCAAGTACATCATATCATGTTCTAGGCCATATGAATCATAGGAAACATGACAGTCAAGCAAACTTTTAGTTAAAAAATCTTACCTAAAGAATTTAATGCTGGCAAACACCTGAAGAAGTCATCCAATGAAGAAGGATCATTTAGTTTAGTGGTAGCAAGTGAAATAACAACAGCCACAGCACATATAGGTTTCTCAGTATCAACATCTTTAGCATTAATCTGCTCCAGGAGATGATCCCTTGAAGATTTCATCGCAACAGTGCAATTCCTGCAAGCATCATCGAACGAGGAATTGAAACCAGAGCACTTGTCCCTGACATCCTTAAAATTCTGATCTTGAATTATATCTGTCAAAGAAAGACCAGAACATTGGCTGCTTCCTTGATGGAGGGAACCAAAGCCACATGAATCAATGGAAACAGAGGGCTGATGCTTGAAGGGTCCAGAGCAGTTTCCCCATTGATCTGCTGGGAGGAAGAGGTTTCCTTGTTGAGTTGCCTGTCTGGCCAATGCCTCTGACAAGAAGTTGAGGGCATTTTGGCAGCACCTCGTGGTGGGGAAACTGTCCCATTCTTTGATGTGCTCTTGATCAGCTGCAAGGCATTCACCACTTGGTTTGTACGGAGCTGAGGTGAAGTTGAGCTCACATTCTGCAGAGTACAGGATAACTTCATGCAGACTTGGCTAAAATAAGGCATAATGAAACAGAAAGATCAAAGGCGGTAACTTATTTTGTTGAAAATATGTTTCTTATCATGTTAGCATCTTTACTTTATGTCTTACGCTTTCTACGAGTAGTTTTAAAAGAGACACAGAACTTCGAATACTTTTTATTATAATTCTGTATAGTTTGTCTTGATTTGAGTTTAAATAGAACAAAACGATTAATGGGGATACATATATACGACCTTGAGTTTCTTGGTACTAAGGGTAATTGTTGTTGCTGCAAATGTCAAATCAGAGTTGGTAAAATCAATCCTTTTAAGAAAAATACATCAGCTTTCAGATTTCTTCCCCAGAAACTAAAAATAAAAAACGAAGGGAGATTAAGTCGTGTTGTGTTCACTCGGTTATTTGAACCAATACATTAATTTTCATCCAACTAGACTTTGAAGGGGTTGAATCATGACCACTTATTGATTTGACTCATTTTGATCATCTAAATTCGATCCAACCAGCAATTTGTCACCTCTCGATTTAGTGGGAGATCTAGAAATTAAATGTTACAGTATGAGTTTTGTGTTGAAAGATTGGGTACCAAAAATGTATATCCAACTTTATATGGACTCGTTATAACACATACAACTCTGAGATTGACATGGTTATATGACATCACATAGTAACATGAGGCTACAATTTCAACTTTCACCTGTACCTTTACCTTATGGAATTAGCATGTTGTTTTCTGTTAATTATTTTGTTCAAGACAAATCGTTCTAGACCATATATTAGAAAGTAAAGTAAATTCTTATCCAACTTCTCACATCCCAACCTGGGGAGATCAAACTTTATGAACTCTATAAACATGTTATTAATAGAGCTTCCTTATGACATTTTTTTATTTTTCTCTTTTGTTTGTGCATCGCTATAAGCATGATATTTGTCGCTGCAAAAGGACTAGTAGGACTGCAAGAGTTTGTCTATTCACTATTCAGAAGAGTATATTGTATTGAATTCACTTTGTAAAATTCATTGACAACCCGGTAAAATATATAATAAACATTAAACTGCACTATATTTCAAAAAATGGATTTTTGCATAATACTAGGGGACTAAATTAAAAAGGATTTTTGCATAGCAACAAAGTTAGCACGAGTGAAAGCAAGGTGATACCTGGATCTTCTGGGGAAGCTAGTGAAACTGCACCAAACAAGGAGAGGACAAAAACAACACATAGTAGGAAAAAGAAGACTGACTTGACTACGACCATCTGCTTGATTTTTGTTATCAACTTCCAATTTAAAGTGTCAACGAGTAAATGGTAGCTTCAAATTAGATATGTTTCTAAGTCTAAGGTCAATTTGTAAAATAATGGTCTCCCCATCTCCGTTGAGGACATTCATTGAATATGATACCAGTTAGACGATGGAACATTAGAAAATCACTTCACTAACAAGAGGATGATTACCAACGACTTAATGACATAATAAAAAGAAGCTGCGTTATGTTAAGCTACTACTTAGAAATTAACTCCCAAAACAACAAACCTTGGTGATCATATATAGGGATATATTCCTCATTACAATCGAAGAATGGATGAGGATATTCGTTATTTATTATATATCTAGCTTAGTTTGCAGCGGATTACAACTTTAAAGTGGCTGTTTATGCTTAACAATATTTGTATGAAGCATAATGCATAGTATATCAATAGCATGCTGTATTTTGACAGATGAATTTGACATTTCCAAAGTTTGAAGTCCAATCTGTGTGGCTTGATATTTTGTTTAAAAAATGAAGAAAATTCAGGTACCCAAGTTTTGCATAATATGCTTAAATTTATTATACTTTTTACTTCGAGTACATAAAAGTTACTCGATATTATCTATTCAATTCTCGAAAATTCTGCAGAAACTCATTCTATGTAGACACAAAAGAAAAAAAAAAATCAAGCAGATGGAGACGGAGTATATATTTGTCAATTTAATCTATAATGTTACTACTTCCCCCGTCTCATTTTATTTGTCGTAGTTTGACTTGACAAAGAATTTAATGAGAAAGGAAGACTTTTTGCCTTTCCATAATGCTGCTCTTTTGGTTCTCTCTTCGATCTTTTCGGACAATTTTGACCAACAATCGGTTTTTTAGGGTGTTAAATGAACCATTATGAGTTTTTAATAAACGAGCAATCACTCCTTTAAACACGGGATATTCGCCCCATGATCTGGTTTAATTTCTGCCCTGTGATCTGGTTGAATTTCTTCTTCCTCTTCCATATTTATATTCAATTTTCCTTTCTATGTCCATAATTTAAATCCAAATTCAATATTAACATATTATTCTAAAATTCTGTTTGGATTTATTGCCAGTTTTTTAACTTTTTGAATCGCCTACTGATACAATTCATTGGTTGAAGATCAGATTTTTGTGTTTCAAATTCTTGCAGCCGACCCTTGCCTTACTTGCCGCCGCATTAGGTTCCGCATTTGTAAGGATCCCATTTTTTGGTACACATAATAGGTTAAATTACTTCCGTTTCTTGATATGTGTTTTTTTTTTTTGGGTCAAATAAGTGTCACTTTAAAAAATCAATGCATATTTAATTATTCTTTTCTAATCTTATTCATGCAATTAAAGATGTAAGAAATGAATAATTGTACTTAAATTTAGTATTCGAAATTAGTAAATCGAGACAATGTGGTAAAATATATACTCCATCCGTTTCAATTTATATGAACTTATTTGATATGATAAATGTTTAACAAAGAATTGAAGACTTTTAAGGCTTGTAGTCTAAACTAAGCCATTGGTATTTTTGTGGATATGAATCATTTCGTTAAGGGAAAAAGGGTAAATTTGGCGTTAAACTATTTCCAAGTTTAGAAATAGGATTATTTTTGGAATGAACTGAAAAAAAAAGGACACTTTTCTTAATGGACGTTAAAAAAATTGTAAAACGGACACTTATAATGGGACTAAGGTAGTATTTAAGTTAAAAAAGACATCTATCTAAAGTGAAAAGTTAAGATACATGGAAAATTATATAAAATTAAACAAATCTTAACTAAGAATCTAACATCAATAATGTCTCAAGCGAGATTAAATGGATTGTCTATATTATTAGTCGAAAAATGATAATTAGAAGAAATTGATTATAAAAAATTTATTAATAACTTTGCATCTCAAAAGCTAAAAAAATAGAGTTCAAATTTATATACATTATTTTCTTCTTTTTTTAAAAAAAAAATAAAATAAAATTAAAACCCCTCATTAAAATTTGGTTTTAAGCTACAAATTCGTAAGGCCGCCTGGGCAACACAATTTACTTCCATAAACTAAAGAATGTCATAGTGGAATGGGACTTCTCTCTTCTGCATGAGTCCTATACACCATGTCCAGAATTTTTTCTTGGAGTTCATGATTTTTACTTCAAAAAATATGGAGTGATTTTTTCTTGGAGTTCACGAATTTTTAGCTTCAAAATTCAGGATTTTTGTTGAAGTTCATGCTGTTCAGTTTAAAACTTTAAGATTTTTTCCTGGAATTCGAGCGGCTAATAGTAACTTTGGGATGTGTATAAATTTGCATGCAAATGATGACTATTCATGTATATCCTAAAATTCGCTTTTAGGTTTTATAATTAAAATTATATTTAACAAGGCACAAGCAATTTTTTATATCAAGATTTGACGTTCTCAGATTAAATCTACAGTATTTAGATTATGCTAATGTAAAAGCTAGAACAAACCAACTATTTTGTGGGTGAAAACTCTCTTTCCCGTTTCATTGATTAAGCAAACTATTTATACATATAATCAACCCTAACCTTGCTTGGAGAGCAAGTAGCTAAATTGGGCTTGACGCAAGAGTCAAAATATATACCTAGCTAAGTATTTACATATTTACCTCTAAACTACTGTTTATATTTAATTTACACTTATTCTAATACCCCTAAGTTGGAGCATGAGGATTCCTTATGCCCAACTTGTTAAGGAAATACTCGAATTGTGTCTGTCCCGATGCCTTAGTAAAGATATCCGCTAGTTGAGTGTCCGTGGGCTCGTAACCGGGACGTATAGTGCCTCCGATAATCTCATTCCGAACAAAGTGACAGTCAACCTCGATGTGTTTGATTCGCTCGTGAAATACATGATTCTGAGCTATATGCAATGCTGCTTGATAGTCACACTTTAACTCTATCGGAGGATAATGTTCAATGCCAAGATTCCATAATATCCCTTTCAGCCATTTCAACTCGCACACGGTCATTACCATCGACCGGCCATGATATCGGTGAGTCCAATGACACATACCAACCAATCAACGAGCGTCGTGTCAATGGACACCCGCCCAATCTGAATCACACCATCCAAATAAGCGTATAGCACACCAGGAACTCATTACAATGCTTTGACCCGGACACCCATTTAAGTATCTGACTAAGCGTTGCCTCCATATGCTCAATACGAGGACTCTGCATGAATTTCGACAACACATGCACAATATAAGACAAATTCGGATGCATAAAACACAGATAGATCAATCTTCCAACCAATCTTCTAAAACGTTCAGGATCTTTGACAAAGTAGCCGATTACAAGTGTCAAACGATGATTTTGCTATATTGGTGTACCCATCAGTTTTGCCCCCAACAAACCGGCCTCTGAAATGATACCTAATGCATACTTTCTCTGACAAAAGTGTGTAGATATTTCATATGAAAGCATTTAGAGAGATACTTGAAGATTTGAATAGCTCTCGAATTATTACCAGAGATAATCAAATCGTCCACATAAACGAGCATATTCAATTGCATATCTTCTTTCCTCAACGTAAACAAAGAGCAATCCGAGTATAATTGATGAAACCCGTAATTCTTCAGAGCGGTCGATAACTTTGCAAACCAACACCGAGGAGCTTGCTTCAAAATATATAAAGATTTTTGGAGATGACACACGTTTCCATTTCCATGATTTTGATGTCCTGTAGGCAGTTTCATATATACTTCTCCACGAAGATCCCCATGCAAAAATACATTGTGCACATCCATCTGATGCAACTCCCATTGTTTTGCCGCAGCCACGGCCAGAAAAACTCAGATAGTCACCATCTTGGCGACCGGTGCAAATGTCTCCGTGTAATCAACTCCTTCCACTTGGTGATTCCCAAAAATCACAAGTCGTGCTTTGTACCACTCAATGGTACCATTTGAGTTATACCTGATCTTATACACTCATCTGCAACCGAGCGCCTTTTTAGCCGGAGGCAAGCGCTCAATTACCCAAGTCTTGTTTGCTTCCAAAGCCTGCAACTCTTGCTGCATAGTTAATCTCTATTTCTCATCTTTTATTGCCTCCGAGAAGGAGGTAGGCTTATGTCCTTCAGTTATAGCTGCAAGAAAACTCACATGACTTGAAGAGAATTTATCACAACTGAGATAATGTACTAGACGATAAGGTTTATCGGAGGGTTGTTTAGAAATGGATGAACAATCGAATTTTCGGACACAGGACGATACAAAATGACTCAACTTTTGGATGGTATTAGTGACAAAATCCCGTAAAAGAATATTTTCTTTCTTGGTCCGCTTTCCTCGATCCAACTCTTCCACCAACACTTCATTTTATAAGTAACCGGGAACAATATCAATATTTGGATCCCCATGATCCTCCCCTTCATACCCCAGATTCATTTTTACTTGAGCCTCATTCTCAACACCCCTCTTTACTCTTACAATCTCCTCTTCTTCTTCCAATATTTCAGTCGTTGGGACAACCCCGTGACTCAGTTTCTCTTTCTCATCATCTTTTGACGCAAACAGAAACTCATTCTCATAAAATACCACATCCCTTGATATCAAAAATTTCTTTGCATCTAAGTCATACACCTTCCATGCTTTCTTCCCATTTTGATACCGCAAGAATACACATCAATGGCTCCTACTCTCAAACGTGTCACCTGTTCATCCTTGGTTGCGAGCATAACACAAACATTCGAACACCCTCAAATGATCATAATTCAGTGTCACTCCCATCAAGACATTATATGAAGTCTTACCTTTCAATAAATTAAAAGGCGTCCGATTAATTAAATAACAAGCCGCCATCACACATTCTCCCCAAAACTTAATCGGCACGTTAGCTTGAAACCAAAGTGCTCGTGCTATGTGTTAGTATTTCTGTTCAACCCTTCGTTTTGTTGTGGTGTCCCGACATAAGAAGTTTGAAACAAAATTCATTGTTCAAGAAAATACCCTTTTAGACTTATGAACTCGGTTCCATTATCACTTCGGACGCACTTAACATGTTTATTAAATTGTCTTTCCACTACTGCAAAGAAACTTTTCAAATTTTGTCCAACTTATTTCTTATCAATTGACAAAAACACCCATACCCATGAACAATCATCAATAATAGTCAAGAAATATGATGCACCACATAAAGATTCAGTTCTATAAGGGCCCCACAAATAACAATAAATTAAATCAAAAGGTTGGGCAGCTTTATTATCACTTAAAGAAAATACATTCTTAGTCTGTTTCACCTGGAGGCATACATCACAAGCTTTCTCTTCTAAGCTATCTTTCCTATGCCTACCTTCTAGAACTAAAGAGATTTCGTCACTTGTACTGAAGGGTGACCTAACCTTTGATGCCACAATTCCATCACATCAACCTTTATTTCTTTCACGAGGGGTACTATCGAAAAATAATAGAGTCCATCCTTTTTTTCACCTGCTCCAATCAACTTCCCCGTAGCTCGGTCCTGCATAGCACACAAATAATTGGTGAAATTTACATTACAATCAAACTGATTTATCAATTGAGACACAAAAATTAAGTTGCAAGTCATTCTGGGCTCATATAACACTCTTCAAAGAATCATGTCTTTGTTAAGTTTGATGGATCCTTTTTGAGTAGCCATCGTACTGCTGCAATTTGGTAGACCTAGCGGACACTGTGGATATTGTCTGTATATATTCCAAAACACTCAACTGACCGGTCATATGATTCGATGCTCCTATGTCAATAATCCACGAAAGTCGAATTTTCTTACCAATAGATGATTCACTTGTGCTCGCATTCTCTTTGTTCAGTAATTCAAACAACATTTGCAACTGATCATTGGTTATCCCAGATAGATTTGTTATTCTGTGTGTTGTAGTGTGTCCGGTTTCCACACCCTCGTACTCAGTCTTTGCAGCATTAGCTCGAGTACCTCCACGTCTTCGGCTAGCATTCGACCCATGCTGCTGGTATCCACGGCCTCTACTACCGCATGCAGCCTCAGTTTTGACTCTACCACGACCATCACTCTAAAGCCCCTACTGTTGATTTCCTTGCTTCGGATAGTGAATCCACCCCTCCGGATACCCAATGACCTAGTAGCAACGCTCCGGGGGTGTCAAATCAGCTACACAAGTGACACTCCTTGTAGTCTCTATGGGGTGGAGCTAATCGTTGAGCAGCTAACGCCATCACCTCGTCCCCGTTCTTCATGTGTCAGTGCATCTCCCTTGACATGTTCAACTTGAATAACCTTTTGATATACTTAATTTATGGATGGTAGCGGATCTTGGGCCAGGAGATTGGAATGAATAGTCCCATAAAACTCTCATCCAACCCCATAAGAAATAGATGAACCTTATCTTCTTCCCTTTGCTTCTCCGTGAGATTACACATACAATTTCCACATGAGTACGTTGGAAACTTTTTATAGTATCCAAGTTCTTCCCACAACATAGCCAACTTCCTATAATAAGTGACAATAGACTATCCCTTTTGTTTACACCCGGTCAGTGCAGCTTTTAACTCCTGAATCCTTGGTCCATTTCCCACCGAGAATCGCTCCCAAATACTATCCCATGAATCCTTAGCATATAATACTCCTATAGGATATTTATTTCTTTCAGTCATGTTGGAGCATATATTACTCCCTCTGTCACAATTTATGTGTTACACTTTCCCGTTTTTTCTGTCCCAAAAAGAATATCACACTTCCTTATTTGTCAAGTATTTAATGTACTATCTTTATTTTACCCTTATTAGGTCCTACTTATTTTAAAAGCCACCAATAACTTTTTGATTACTCCAATTTTCTCTCTCTTACTTTTTCAAGGGTAAATTTGAATATTTTCAAAGTCAACTTCTATTTCTTAAATTCCGTGCCAAGTCAAACACCGCCACATAAATTGGGACGGAGGGAGTATATCATATAGTGTTTAAAAAATATCAACTATTATTCGATAAGCATTATTCAGTTGCACTCATAATTTTGTTTTTGCAATTAATAAATCACAAAAGAAGATACAACAAAGATACGAAAGCTTGCAAGACATATTCCATAATTAAGCTCTTACAATCACAACTCACTAACCAAAGCCAAAAAATTTTAACTCCAAAAGGATACAATATTTATTATTTATTTCATAGGAATAAAAAATGAGAGTTCGAAAGCCACTCTTAGTACCATCACTTGTTTTTATCATTCTTCAATCTAACATTACGGAATTTACCATTCGTCAATCTAACATTAGTGTATTGCCACAATTTAATAGAAAATTTATTTCTTTATATGTAGTGAACAGTTACAATTCCCTTTCTTAATACTGCAATACTGAGTTTTCTTGATATCAAAGAGAAACTGTGGAAGTATATGATATCAAAAAATCCAAACTGGCATGAATATATAATTTTTTAGTCTTTATTCCAGAAAAGATCACTATATCTACTGTCTTCATTGTAGATTTCCATCTAAAAAACTTGAATAAAAATGATATAAAATAACTAAATAAAGAAGTATTTTTCCTGTGAACACGCCAGTAAAGAACATATCTGAAAGAATAAAAGCTAATGAAACTTTCAATAGCTGCTCTATTATTAACATAATATATGCTAATTAACATAAGTAATTATAAAAATTATATAGTACATAAATGACATACATTGCACTCGAAATGATTCCCCGATCATTCATTGTAAAAGATTCACCAATTTTATTTCGTCCCACTTGGTTTTTGTCTTTATTTCTAAAAAATATTTTTCTAGTACTATGTATTGGCAATTAATTTTTCTTTCTTTATTATATTCAGCATAAACTTTTGAGTTAATTAAAAATACATAAGTTATCTATCTCTGACTTTACCGAGATTGTGAGTATTTCTAATTTGTTTTGATTTTTTTCCTGAATGAATTGTATACTATACATCGCTATATTATTCGATAATTGGAAGCAAAGGATCAACCTCAGGTGATTCGAGAACTGTTTCTCGAGCATATACTTTTCTAACAGTCCCTTGGGAGCCTGAAATAATAATAAAGCAAAAAAGAAAAGAAAAAGTTTCAAAAACTCTTTAATTGGTTCGATGTCTCTTACTTGGACATTATTGAAAGGGACATAAAGAGTCATATGTAGATTGGTGCACAGAACAGTATTTTACCTCATTCATCAGAAAAAACTAATGTGGCATTTTATGTTCTTGCAAGACTATTGAAATGCTTATACCTCTTCAACTATAAACTGCATAATCACACATGTGTTTTGCAGGTTCACCAAGTATTTGATTTTGTCTATAGGACTCTCGCCAGGCTTAATTAACTTTTTATTGTTATTGAATTAATAAAACACTAAACTACTATTCTATGGAAGGAAGTACAAAATTTAACGTCATTATGAAAGCTCACCCCATATTATTACTATCATCATTATTGTTTTAATTTAGGATGCCTATGTAGAGGATTTACCGGTAGAGCGATCTCAAGTGCAAAATTAGCTTCAATTGTGCAATGAAAGATAATGCATGTGAATTTTCTTTCTCCAAAGTCCAATTTATCATACACTATTTCTTCTCTTTATATTGTAACTACAATACTGAAAATAGAAGATTTACTCTTTGGGTGTATTCGTCCATAACACGCGAGCAAACACATTTCTATCTAGAATATTAAGTGAAGAAAGTATCAAAATGACAATATATATGAAGTAATAACTATAGTAATTATAAATACTGATCAAGAAAAAATAGACTAATGTCGAATAGTAGAGAGTCATATATTATTTGACATGATGCCAAACTTTTTCCACACTGAATGAGCTTAAGTACTTGTTCGTCATTGTTTATTATTTTGACCCTGCCTTGGGTAAAAAATTCCAAGTTGGAAGATAATACATGGAGTACTAAGTTTTCTCGACATCAAAATAGATGTGAAAGTATATGAATACATTTTCTATAAATTACATCCAATTTTCCCTAAAAAAATCGTTAATTTTTTCGTAGTAGAATTCCATGCAAGACTAAAAAATTCTCTAGTCATCTGAAACACATGAACTAAAGTAAGTAAAAATAAAAGAAATATATACATACATGATAAACTAATTTTAAAAGAATCCTTTAATACCTTTTCATCATGTAAAGCAATTCAAGCTGCGAATAATTTCAAAAATTAATAAAGACAACAATAACGTAAATGTGCCTCAACTCCAAGCTACTTGGGATCAGCTGTATGAATGGTCAATATCATAAATACTTAATTTGGATCCATACATTAAAAGTAGAACATAAAAGAAGATGAGTAAACAAAATAAAACTATATAATAACACCAATACTATACCAGTATAATGATAGAATACTCCAAGAACACAAAACTTGGATTCTAAAACAAATGAACTAATTAGAATACCTTCCTAATAATAAGATTCTACTACGGAGGTGGTCAGATCCGGTAATGGCTTCCTATGGTAGTGTAGTATTTATAAGGTAAGAGTCCTATGGAGTTTTAAATTTTGTTCAAATTTGACTTGATCAGATAATCAGTTTTACTGCTCATTTTGAATGCTATTAATATTTATCAATACAACTTAATTTAAAAAATTTGTGTAGATTGCCATGGAGCTATTGTATGATCAATTCAATTCAAAACAATTTTATCACTTTATCTTCGAACTAAAGGCAGGGATATCGATCTTATCCTCTAAAAGTAATTCAAACTCAAAACAAATGTTTATCTCTGAATTCAATTTCAAAAACTAATTACAGTTAAAATACTATGATCTTCAATTGATACACTTATACTTCAAATTCAAATTAGTATTTAAAATTGGATACACTTCTCAATTTTATATTGATATTTAATATCCTATCAATAGCAAATATTCTAATGTTTTACTCATTATTTATTTGGCATGGTAAAAGTTGATTTCAATCGTATTAGAAATGATCTGGTTTTGAATCAATTTTTATCTTATTATCTCTTTTAACGATTTACTCTATTTGCCGTAAATTTAAACTTTTTCTAAAGAAGTAGTATTAAGTAACTAAATTTATCTTAAATAAAATATTAATCAAAGTCAATTCAAATATTCTAATAAGATAAAGTAGTAGGTTTTATCTTTCAGAATTATTTACTATCTTTACATTCAATTAAAACCAAAAAAAAAAAAAAATACTTATCTTAAATTTTGAATTTGAATCAAATGTTATTACAACTATTTTCTTTTTGTCATATTCTACATTTTATCTTAAGCCGTGTTTCCTTTTAATAATATATCGATAGATTCTAATTTTAAAACATCTATCTCATTTTATTTTATTTAGTATAACATATTTTAGGAATAAGACCTTGTAATTTAAATTTGAAAGTTTGATATAAAGCTAGTAAAGATTCCTATGTGAACTGAACTAATGTTCACAGCTGATCCAATTTGTTCCCGATACATTCACAATATTTTGTTCAAATTTGAGTGTTTGTACTTTGCAAAATTATCTTTTAAAATTATTTACTACAAATATGTTAGTAAAGATAAGGTGTAGATTTTATCTTCCATTAATATTTTCTATTTATATTCAAATTAAAACTAAAACAACATTTATCTTTCAATTTGAATTTGAATTGGGTTAACATGTCATTACAAATGTTGTCCTAATTACTTCTCTAAAAACTACCCTAACTGTGTTAACTACTATCCTCCTTTTATAGGTATATATTATTTGCCAATATATGATACAACGATCACTCAATCAATTGAGATTAGGCAATCATCTTTTGTTAAAAACCTTCTCTTTCAGTTCAAATTCTCAAACAACTTATATCTTTCAAATCAAACCAAATTCAAACTTCCCTCTCTTTATTTTTTTTACTATCTTTCCATTCAAGTTAAAAAATAAAACTATTGTTAAGATAAGCCAGTAGGTTTATCTTTCAAAAAATATTTATTATCTTTTCATTTGAAATTAAAAAAATACTTATCTTTCAATTTGAATTTAGTGTCATTACAATTGCTGTCCTAATGTCCTATGCTACATTTTGTCCTAAGCATTCTTTTTTTTATATATATAGATGGATAATTAGTTAAGATAAGGTAATATAAAATTTTAAAAATAAATAAAATTGTTAGATAAGATAAGGTAGTAGGGTTTATCTTTAAAAAATATTTACATTAGATTTGAATTTAAATTTGAATAAAATGTCATTACAATAGTTGTCCAAAAAGTCTTATTCTACATTTTGTCCTAAGCGTTCTTTGTGTGTGTATATATATATATATATATATATATATATATTAGGAGTACTTTATTATTATTTTCAGCTAGACATTATTATCAATAAAATTGTGAGGTTCTTTTCTTGCACTTTTGAGTGTAATTGTTCTTGGATTTATTCTTCAACCTTCAAGATTCAACTAAAGGTGGTAAGAACTAAATTCTTCATAACTCTTAGATTACTTTTAGGTATTCAAGAAGGTGGTAATTCTACTATTTTTCTTGTTACTCTAATTGGGGTCGGAGTTCCATAATCTATTTCTTGCTAAATTCTCTACCCAAGGAGATTAGCTAGTCTAATTGTTGTTGTTAAGAATTCTTTTGAAGAAGTAGACTTGTCTCGAATTTCTTGGCTTGTCCTTGAGATTCGTGATCCATCCTTTAATTCAAGAAACTCATTTTTGAATTCGTTCTATCTTTCTATTTCGTTCTTTTCTGTTTCTCCCGTTTCTTTTAGCTTCCGCAAATTTCTTTAAATTCTTAAATTTTATTATCAAGTTCTTGGATCCTTAACGAGTACTTCCATGGTTTTAGATTGTCATTCCTCCTATATCTGAGGTTTTAAGCTCAAGATTCGTCACACATCTGGGGATAGTAGCTACCTTCTTTTTTGTGTCGAAGATATTTTTATCACAGGTAGTATTGTTTATCTCGTAATCATTCGATTCCGCCCCTAAAGCTAGCGCCTACTCCTCCTCCTTCTCCTCCTGAATCCTCCTTGTAAGTAAAGTACCTTGCACCTATGAATGACTGCACTCGAGTAGGACCCCTTAAGGCGCTCCACTGAACAACAGTTCTCCGCCTTACTATATTTAGAATAGTGGTCGATCCTTCGGGAGTTACATTCGTAACTTAATGTAATGTCCCGGCAAAGGAATGATTTTTTTCCAAAGCCGACTTCCTTTATCGAGCGGCTCTCTCTAGAAGGAAAAGGATTGAATAGAGGAACTCCCGAGCATTTGGCGATCTCAGATGTGTCGCGTACCCGCTGTTCGAGAATCTATAGAATCAGCTGTTAGCAAGAATGTAATCAAATGCCACAGAATACGCTCTTTATTCCTCACAGCTACTTTTCTCAGTGCATTCGAAAGCAGCAATAGATGAGATTGAATCAGACAGAAGGTTCACCCCTCACCCTGGGGGATTGGGGAGTTGAGAGGGATTTGGACTAAAACAAGCAAACTCCGGCTCGAAAGCAAGGGAAGGCCCTATTATTGGGGATCTTTATCACAACATGCCATCAATACATATATATGGAAGCTCTAGCACTTTTCCACAGTTTAAGTTAGCCTTGGAAAGAAACTTACCATTCCACGGTCACTACAACAAATAAGCCTTTTAGCGGCATTTTAATAGCGGCAATAACCTAATGGCCGCTAAAGAACCTTCATAAGTACAATAAGCAGGGCCTTTTAACGCCAATGAGCAGAAATGACCATTAAATATATCTAATAAAAAGAAAAATTCTATCAGTTCCACCAATTTCTTATTTCATACCCAAACTAGTTTGGAAAACCTAGGAAAAATATTTGCGATCTCATTTCTCTACGTCGCCGCTCGCCATCGCCTCTCGGCTCTCACCGTCGCCGCCCCCTCTCGGCTCTCACCGTCTCCTCTCGCCGCCACATTTCACGGTTTCCACTCGCCGTTGCCTTTTACCGTCGCTGCTCGCCGTCGCCTCTCACCGTCACCGGCCACATTCCCAGGTAATACTCTCATTTCTACAAACATATATACTTCAAACACCTAAATTCTGCTTTTCTCTTTCTGATCTTCTTGTGATTCCACTCCGTGACTCTATTTGATTACTGTTCTATTGAATGCAATTTTTCTCATTTGAATTTATTAAGTCGAGTTTATTATGAGCTTGAATTGCCCTAGTTTCTACCACTTCGTGAGGTTGATTGTTCTCATTGCTTTGTGATAACCTAGTAGTTAATTGTTGGATTTATAAATGAATTAGTTAGAAAGAGTAGTATGAGTTGAAGTGCTTATTTCAATGTATTTTGGCAACCCTGAAAATTTCGAGTGCACACAATGTCTGACTTTGCACGAGCATAGAGCCCCATATATAATGAAACTAAATATGATTAAAACATGAAAATTATAGATTCATACATCTAATTTATGACGCTTCAAACGCTTTGTCAATCGAAGCTCTGTACAAAAAGTTATGACCTTTTTACTAAAGAGTGGCAGAGTGGTTGTCGCGCGCCTAGAATATAAAATAAATAAATTCGAGCATTGAAATTTTGAAATTTCAGTCTTCATTTTAGATATGCAATTATTTTATCTCCTCATTTTTTAAATATTTGTATTTTGTGCATGTGTCATTTGTTGTTATCAGTAGTGAAGTAGAGAAAGAGCAAGCCATTGAGCGGTCTGCTCTATCAGTTGGCAATTGGTGTTTTCATACGGTAGATAGTTTTATTTATGTAGTTTGATCTTATTGGAAGGTACTTACTGCCTTCCATAATCTAGTAGAAATCAAGTGTCTCTAGTAATTACCTTCTTAATGTATTGTTTTATATAGAAATGATCAGATTACATATCGTAAAGTGCACTAAAATGATGCATACAAAGCAATCTAATTGAGAAGATGACTCTTCTTCTTCTTCTTTACATTGAGTTAGTTTGGAATTGAATAATTTACCTATCTACTAACCTTGTTTGTTAAATACATCATGGTGGTTTAGAGATGGAAGTAGAGTTCTTCGTTGTCCTGAGTTTAAGAGTTGGAGTTACCATCTATCTCCCCGAGCTGCGGAACTAACGAGTCTGATCAATAGAGTCCGTCATTTTTTCTAGTAAGTCACTCACCACTTTGGGCAGGTCAATTTGTAAGCTAATGATCGTAGTATATGTCCACTTGTGGCTAAAGGAGGCTTAGTTTATATGTTGTAGCTTCAGGTTAGTAGTGTTGCACTTTAACCCCATCTAATTCACTAAGCTACTTTTAAAAGGTCTACATGTGCAGTCATGGGAAAAGTTGATAGGTGAGGTAAATTTTAGCATGGTCATGTCACTTCATAACTGTAGCACCTGAGTATCGGAGGCTGCAATTGGCAAATGAATTGATGTATACTCTCATCACTTTAGTGTTCACCCTTTTTCATTGTGATGGACTGATGGTGCAGTTTTTGTTTGTTTATTTTGATGATGCAGGATGAGGAAACTGGAGTTTGGTATCAGCAGAGAGGGTGAGACATCAAGATTCCTTGTATGATTACATTGAAGACGGTGCTAATAAAGTATATATAGATATATCTATTTGAATGATGTTATGAATATAACAGGTTGGTATACCTATCGCTAGAGGAAAATCCTTTCTTCCCAGATAACTTGCCTGGCTCAATCATACCACCTAGCAAATGTCCACCACTATCTATCTTGACTAATAATGAATATTTATGATGTCCTTTTGTCACTAATTTCAGTTATAGGTTGTGCATCCAGTAGCAGACTTCATCAATGTAACTGAAAAGATATTGGATGTTTATCTGAATCAATTACTTCCACTATTCTGTACTCAGGCTGATGAAGGAAACTATGCAACTACTGTTGCCTATGATATTCAGTTACTGCAGGTTACTATACTTTTACATGTTTTTTTGCTCATTGTAAATGGATCAATTTGAAACTGAATCAATGTTCTGTCAGATACTTTTTCCTAGAAAATATTTACCACCACATCTGGTGTGTATATAAAACCATAAACATTTGACCGATTTTTAGAGTCAAATTTGCTTTTGATTGTACTAAATAAAATCTTGCAAAAGGGAATTATTTGAAAAAGGAATTATTTGATCAAAGTCTTCAATTATTTGATCCCTTACTAGTTTTGCGTTTATATGACGAATGGATAATGCCCTTGACTTAACATGTCGAAGTTGAGTATCTTCTCTGGTGTCTAGATGAGTAATAAGTGTTCAAGTCATTTCTGCTTTATCCTTGGATTTCCACAAATTTTGCATCTTTATACTAGTTTATTTAGCTTGATTTCAAGGAAAAATCTACACAGTGTTTGAGAGTGATATTATTCCTAGAAATTGGTGTTAATCTTTTGTTATTTGACATTATCACAGACCCAGAAGGAGAGTCTAGATTAAGAATATCTGGACTGGAGATCTACAATGAAAATGTAAGAGACCTATTGAATTTTGAATATGGTCGCAGCCTCAAGCTTACTTGATGATTCAGAGGTACATAAGCTAAAATTAATCTTAAGATTTTATAGCTTTCTTTCCTTGTCAAAAAAGGAAAAGAAAAAGGAAATAAAGAAACAAGTGAATTATCATTCTTAAATCTGAACATTTGTAGAAGAAACATCAACCAATGAACATCTCAGACATTTGATTAGTCTGTGTGGGTAAATTTTGATTCTTTCAATGTTAAATAGCTTTGGTTTCTTCTGTTAGTTTTTCCAATCTAGCCTTTTCCTTCATGAACAATCATTCTTAATCTGCAGCTCAAAGGACATAAGTCGCTAAGCTGTTGGTCGCCGGTTGCCACAAAGTCCAGCAATAGAGGTACTTGAGTAATCTATTAAGCTTTAATCTTTCCTAGTACGATACATGATTTTGGTTTACTTCGGTATATTGAAAAAATTTAGGAGCATGAAAGAGCTCCTATGATAGTTTAGGAGAGAAATCAATCTATCTTCAATATGATACATGCTAGCATTTGTTCATAGAATTTGTTATAATGATACTACATGGACCTCTGATCTTATAAACACACATTTTAATCTGACTAAGTTCTGCGTTCATTGGTTAATATTTGCTTGCTATGTCCAGACTGTATTTAGTCGGTAGCAGTGAAGATTATGATGAGAATGCTAAATATCAAGTTGTTCAGCAGAGAGGATGATTTAAAATTACCTCTGTGAATGCCAATTTGGAAAGGTGAATGAGTTTTAATTCGTTTAATTTACTGCTATCATTTTGGATTGGCTCTCTTATATGTAAATAGATGCATTTTATTTGTAAGTGCGAAATGCAGGAACCTAGACAGATATTTGGCTCGGGTCACGCAAAGATAGCTGCCAAGAGTATCATTTTGTTCATAAGCGAACCAGAAGATCAGAAATTGGATGTGTATAAGCCAGCCACTATGCCAATTACCACATCTTCTCCAGGGAGAAAAAAATCGCTATATGTGTAGTAGTCTTGTACATGATACTGGCATCTTTTAGGAGTTGCTAATTGAGCTAGGATGTTAAATTTTGATGCTTCTTGTTTTAAGTGAATGTTGTTTTGAGTTTGATAATTTTTCTTACAAGTGGGGTGCATTCATTTAGAAGAACGCCTTCAAAAACTAATTGCTCTTGTAATTTTTGTATTTGATGTTATATAAAACTGCTTGATTAAGTATATGGATTATTGTGAATTCGTATCCAATTTAGTCGCCATTATAGATGCCTCTAAAACATACCAATTATTGTATTTTACCGGCAATAAATAAAGCCACAAAACATGAGAGATGACATATTTATAAGACAATTTCAGTGGCTATAGTAATTGCCACTAAATAAATACCGCTAAAAGTAATTATTTTTAGCGGCAATAAAATGAGTCTTTACCAGCACTTGGCATAAATGCCGCTAAAGGCTTTAGCGACACTGGATCTAATGGCATTTAAGCAATTGCCGGTAAAATTGCCGCTAAAAGTGAAATCTATTGCCGCTAAAAGCTTCTTTTGGTGTAGTGGGTTAATCAAAACGGTAAGGACTTAATTAATATGATTTCTAACAATATATGTCTTTATCAAAATTTGATTGATAGACTACTGCATCCATCTCAATTAAAGTATTTTTTTTAATTTGTCCCAAAAAGATTACCTTTTTATATATTTAGTAAGTTAACAATTCAAACATCATACATGGCAAGCTAAAAATCACAAAATCAAAAGACATTTTAGTACATTACACACATCTTTGATTTAGAACCACAAGATTGAAAAGTCTCAATATATTTGTTAAACTTTGTGTCCAGTCAAATTAAAATACTTAAATTTGGGATGAAAGGAGTATTATCTAGAGATGGAGACCCACAAATGAAGCATGTGTATAAAAATGTTAATGGAGCTGTGTTGAACTGTAGGGGTCAAAGTGTAATTAAGTTAAGTTAGGAAGTTAGTTATTAGATATTTTGTAGTTAGTTGTATAGAACTATAAATAGTACTTAGGTTACACTTGTTTTGTTATCTTAGCTCATTTTCTTAGCTTAACGAGAAAGCTAATTGATTTCTCTCTCTAGTTTCCCTCTCTTCCTAGTTAACTTGTTCTAGAAGCTGTCACCATGGCTGAGTTTCAGCATGGTATCAGAGCTCGGGAGTGCGATCTTTAACTCAATTAGTGGCAATAAAGCTTCTTCTCTACTACTTTTCAATTACAGTTTAATTTCGCCAATTCACGTAGATTTTTTTATCAGTTTTTTGAGTTCAATTTCGATTTCTATCTGAAACTGCTGATTCCTAATAAGTGCTCGAAAATTAGCCCAATTTCGAGTCAGTTTGTGAACTTTTTGGTGATTTCGACCTAGATCTTTAGTCATTTCTGTAAACTTTGTGAATTTATTTGAAATATGACAAATACTGCAAACATTGGATCTACCTTGAGTGCGCAAGCCTAAGGAACTATTGTTGATCCATATGATAAGATTCATCATAATCATCCATTTGTACATTCGTTCACCCCTTCGGCTTCTTCCATTAAAAAAAAAGGTAGTGTTTCCTTGGTAAATAGCGTCTTGAAGTGAAGCGAAGGCATTATTGAAGGAAAGAAATGCATCCCTCCGATACACATGGACTAGTATTAGTTTCTATACAACTCCAAGGCTATGAGAATTACTCTCCATGGAGAAAATCCATGAAAATAGTCCTAACTGGAAAGAACAAACTAGGTTTTGTGTTAAGATCTTGTAAAAAGTAGAATTTTGAGCCTGCTTTGCATGAATTGTGGGATGGATGTAATGCTATTGTGTTGGCATGGATAATGAATACTATGTCCAGGGATTTGTTGAGCACTGTGATCTATGCAACATATGCATATAGTGTATGGGAAGATCTTAGGGAAAGTTTTGATAAGGTGAATGCACCAAGGGCTTTCTATTTTCATAAGGAAATAGCAACATTGACACAAGGAGTTTCATCTGTGTCCAATTACTTCTCAAGACTTAGAGAACTCTAGGATGAGCTTGAAGCTCTCGTACCTCCTCAATCATGTGGTTGTCCTGAATCCAAGGAGTATGCACAATATTTCCAGATGCAGAAGTTGTGGCAATTCCTTATGAGGTTAAATAAATCCTATGCTCAAACTAAAAGTCAAGTGCTGATAAAAACACCTCTTCCTAATTTGAACCAAGCCTATGCAATGATTATCACAGTAGAGAGTCGAAGAATGCATGCGACAAACTCATCTTTTGAGGCTGGTCCTACTGATCCCACTGCCCTTCTGAGTAACAAACTGAATAGAGGAAACTACAATGGTAATTCTAATTACAATAGGCCTAAGGGCAACTACAACAAGAATAAGTCTGGTAAACCACATATTCAGTGTGACTACTGCTCTAGAAAAGGGCATACTAGAGAAGACTGCTACAAACTAAATAGATATCCTGATGATTACAAACCAAAGAAGAACAACTGGGAAAGTCAAGACCAACAGAATCATGCTAATGCTGCTAACTATAGTGACAACAACTCCACTGATTTCCAGAATCAAGGCTATTCACAGCATATGGCAACAGAAATGAAGCTACACAGTACTATTCACAAATAGGAATGAATTATATCAGCTGCACTAGTAATGCCTCTTAGTATGATGGAAATCAACACTACAGTGGTTATAATCTCATGGCAGGGCCCTATCATTCACCACCACCAGCTCTCACTCAAGATCAGTATAGCCAGATAATCCAGATGCTTAACAAAGGGAAGTATGTAGATCATGAAGCTAATGCAGCTATTATGGGCTCAGCAGGTACAATCAATGCTTTTATGTCTAATCTAGTTAAATGTAACTGGATAATAGATATAGGAGCTTCAAATCAAATGGTCAATAATCTAAATCTATTAAGCAAACGTCAAGCCATCATAAACAGTGATAGAAGCAAAGTAAGTTTACCAAATGGTGGTCAGGTTGATATTACTCATACTGGAGAGTCCACTATCTTTGAGGATCAGCTTGTTAACAATGCCGCATACATTCCAGAATTTAAGTACAACCTCCTTTCAGTTTCCCAAATCACTAAGGCATTAAGATGTATGGTGGCATTCTATCCTGATCTCTGTGTTTTTCAGGACCTCTCAAGTGGAAAGGTATTGGGTTGTTAAGGAGGAACATGGTCTCTACTTGCTCAAGGGAGAAGTACAAAACAAGATCTCAGCTCAGAAGACTGCTTTGGCTGCTGAAAATGAAGGACATGTTGTTGCTTTAAACAGCTCTGTATATAGCTCCTGCAATAATGACTGTAGTAGTAGTAGAAACAGAACTTGTGGAAAAGTCACTATGTCTAGTGCTTGTGAAATAATGACTGTAGTAGTAGTAGAAACAGAACTTGTGGAAAAGTCACTATGTCTAGTGCTTGTGAAATATCTGCTTTATGGCATAGAAGGCTAGGACATGCTCCTCTTAGAGTTGTGAAATTTGCTTTGAATAATGTATAGTTACAAGATCATCATTGCTCTATGTGTCATGTTGCTAAACAACCAAGATTAACTCTTCCTTTGAGTGAGAACAGATCTCTTGCTCATTTTCATATTGTGCATACTGATATATGGGGCCCTTACAGGGTGCCTACTTATGATGAAAAAAGTTTTTCTGACTATAGTGGATGATTTCTCTAGATATACTTGGATATTCCTGCTAAGTAATAAATCAGACTCAGTGGTTATACTAAGACACTTCTTGATCCTTGTAAAGAACCAGTTTGGTTGTGGTGTAAAATGCTTTTCATCAGAAAATGGTACTGACTTTCTCAATGCTCAAGCTGACAGTTTACTCAAGGAATTTGGGTAATACATCAGACATCATGTGTGTATACTCCACAACAAAATTGTGTTGTTGAAAGAAGGCACAAATACATATTGGACATGGCCAGAGCTATGAGATTTCAGGCATTTGTGCCCTTGAAATTCTGGGGTGAATGTGTGAGCATTGCAATCTATATTCTCAACAGGCTTCCTACAGTTTTGCTAAAGGGCAAGTCTCCTTTTGAGAAGTTATTCCACAGAGCTCCATCCTTGTAACACTTGAAAGCTATATCCTATATGATCTTCACTCCAAGACCATATTTGTAAACAGAGATATGGTGTTAAAAAAGGATGTCTTCCCCTTCAGAAGCCTGCAGTAATTCACCTATGTTCCCAATTCTCAATCTTCAAGAGTCAGATTCATTGAATACTTCTGATAGCCAGCTTTCACCCTCTTCAGATACTACTACAGCTCCAGTTACTCCTGCTGACATTACCTCATCTGTCCAATCACCACACCCTACTCTATCACCACCAGTTCATTCTCCTGTACTAGCTCCTGTATCAGTTCCTATATCAGCTCCTGACACTAGAAGAATCACTAGAGTATCCAAGCAGTCAGCTTGGATGCAAGATCACATAGTACAAACCAAGCAGTCCTCCTGTCAGTGCCCTATTTCCAATCATGTCTGCTATGATCACCTCTCACCATCTTACAAAGCTTCTCTTGGTGCTTATTCAGGTATTGCTGAACCTACATCATTTGCTGAGGCAAGCAAAGACCCCAAGTGGGTAGAAGCCATGAAGTCTGAGATTGAAGCACTAGAAGACAATCAGACCTGGACTGTGGTTGATTTACCAGCTGGTAAAGTTCCTATTGGGTGCAAGTGAGGTTTCAAGGTGAAGTACAATTCCACTGGTGAGGTAGAAACATACAAAGTTATGCTTGTAGCCAAAGGTTATAGTCAGCTTGAGGGGCTAGATTACACTGAAACATTTTCCCCAGTAGCTAAAATAGTTATTGTGAGGTCTGTTGTTGCTTTAGCTGCTTTTTCTGGTTGGTACATCTTTCAAATGATGTACACAATGCTTTCCTGCAAGGGGATTTACTGGAGGAAGTGTATATACAGATTCCAGATGGCTTTGCAAGCCAGGGGAGTATAGGAAGGTATGCAAGTTGCAGAAGTCCTTATGTGGACTTAAACAGGCTCCTAGACAGTGGAACCTGAATTTAACTGAAGCCTTGTTAAGTATGGGCTTTGTACAATCACATTATGACTACTCTCTATTCACTCAAAGAATCTATGGTGATCTGATTGTGATACTTGTGTATGTTGATGACTTGCTAGTCATAGGGAGCAATCTAACTCTCATAGAAAAAGTAAGGCTGAAGTTGCCGACTAAGTTCAAGATGAAAGACTTAGGGGAGTTGAAATACTTCTTGGGGATAGAATTTTCCAGGTCCAAGAGTGGTATCCTTATGTGCCAGAAAAAGTATGCACTTGGTTTAATATCTGAGATGAGACTCTTTAGGGAGTAAACCCTCCTCTACTCCACTAGAGTTCAACCACAAGTTAACATCTACTGAATTTGACAAGTATGTGAAGACAGAGTGGTCTGAACAAGATCACATATTGAAAGATAGAGGAGTTTATCAGAGGCTAGTTGGTAGACTGCTCTACTTAACCATGATTAGACCTGATCTTTCCTTTGTGGTGCAGCTACTTAGTCAGTATATGCATGATCCTAAGTAGTCTCATCTAGATGCAACACTGAAAGTGGCAAAATATATCAAGAATGCACCTGGTATTGGACTATTCATGTCTGCAGGTGGCAGGCAAGAGTTAAGTGCTTACTGTGATTCAGATTGGGGTGCCTGTGTAGAAACCAGGAGATCAATCACTAGGTACCTTGTGAAGTTTGGCAATGCACTAATCTCCTAGAAATAAAAAAAAAAACAGAACATTGTATCTAAAAGTTCAGCTGAAGCTGAATTCAGGAGCATGGGCTCTACTGTGGCAGAGATAATCTAGTTGAAAGGGTTGTTTCAAGAGCTAGGAATCAGAGTGAGATTACCAGTCACACTATTTTGTTACAGCAAAGCTGCTATTCATATAACTACTCATCCTATTTTCTATGAACGCACTAAACACATAGACATAGACTGTTTGTTCATTAGAAAAAAGATAAACCTTGGCTTAGTTCAGACACAACACATTGGGACAAAGGAGCAATTAGCTGACATACTAACAAAGGGATTGTGCAAGCCTCAACATGACTATTTAATGAGCAAGCTGGGATTGAAAGATGTATTACATCCTCTGCTCGAGGGGGAGTGTTGAACTATAGGGGTCAAAGTGTAATTAAGTTAAGTTAGAAAGTTAGTTATTAGATATTTTGTAGTTAGTTTTATAGAACCATAAATAGTAGTTAGGTAACACTTGTATTGTTATCTTAGTTCATTTTCTTAGCTTAATGAGAAAGCTAACTGATTTCTCTCCCCAGTATCCCTCTCTTCCTTGTTAACTTGTTCTAGAAGCTGTCACCATGGCTAAGTTTCAACAAGTTGCCGACTAATGAGAGTAGTTCAAATATTTTAGGAGCGTTATGTTGTATATTGCTCCACCTTCGTCCTTTTGTTATTTCTGTTTTGGACAAAGACAACGTAGGAACTACATATGTCTAATAGCAGGCGATAGTCTTGGTTTGTAATGACGCTTAGTAGTTTGAAATAAATATCTAAAAAAGGAAAAAGAAGCCTTTCATCATCCCAGTTTTATAATAACAACATTTTATAGCATAAAGCTTGTTCTCGTGTCCCCTTTCTTTATTTGATCTCTCTTCGGCAACTTTGTGACGACGGGTTTATAAACCTAAAGGGGGTACTCAATATATTGTATTGAAGAGATATATCTTTTCAAAAATCAAACTTACGCTTTATTCACCCACTACCTCCCTTCTTTTTCCTTTTATGCAATATCTTCTTATGCTTTAGATATAGTAAAAACATAGGTATAATTAATAATCCTTTGCATCGAACAATTAATGCTCTTCTACACAGGAGTCACTAAAGGCCAACCATTGCTGATCATCCAAGCCTTGTTAAGCTCCTCAAAAACTTGTTCTATTGTAGGGCGCTCTTTGCTTGTTTCAGCCATACAAAATACTGCGATTTCCAAAATGGATTTCAAAGCCTCGTGGTCTGTAAATTGCCCTTTCAACCATGGATCTTCAAACTCAGTGAATGGAAGCTTTCCCATACTCACATCCTTTGCCTGCATCAATTTATAGATTTAAAGGATAATAGAGTCCGTCTGGGTTGATGCAGTAGTAGTGCGCAGAATTTTTGTCAAGCGGAGTTGTCGTACATGGCTCAAACTAAGGACCTCAGGCATAAGGCATAAGTTTGATATCCCTTCACCACTAGGCTCGAAAAACTGTTATTGCTAAGGAGACTCAAAATTGGTATATATATATCCGTATTAATTTAATTTTTTTTACCTATATACACAGTTTTTTGACGAAGGAGTATCAATCTTCAACTAAAAATATCTTTTACGAGCTGATTCTGCTGAAGTGCTTTTTTGCGTTTGCATGGAGTTGTTAAAACTGATAAGAAACAGTATACCAAAACATGTTAACTTATAAGCTAACCCATCTAGCCCCACGTACTTAGCACTAGTTGTACCAAGAGTTTAAATAATATACCTAATAGATGTTGTTTGATTGGTGGAATTGAATTAATAAATTTGGGACTAAATTTGAGACTACATTATCTCATGTTTGGTTGGTGGAATCAGCTAAATTAGGACAACTTTTATACCAAATTCGTAGTATTATCCTATCCCATATAAGCGGTGGGTTATTAATTCCGGGATGTAATTCCCGGATAATTATAATTTTGAATTTATGCCAAACGACCCTTAACGTTATAGAGAAAGTCCATATATGGTCAATTACAGTTATTTTTATCACTAGATTGAATTGTTAACCTGAAACATGATTTGAGACACGTGGATTGAGACCAAATAAGTCAACTTTCAAAATCATTACCACGAGTCATAAAAATATGCCGCAAGCACTGAAAAATCTACTGCATTTTACCTTTGTCAATAATATTTGTTTGTCATCTTCATCAAAGTAAGGAGTTTTTGGCCCAGATAGGACTTGCAGCATGACAACTCCAAAACTATAAATGTCGCTCGAACTAGTGAGTAAGCCACTGTTCTTGTATTCAGGGTCTGTGTACACTCCTTTCTCCAAAACATCTACATATGCTTTGCTTTCCTCCATCCCTAGCATTTGTGCCAGCCCAAAACCACTTAGCTTTGGATCCAAAGTCTCAGTCAAAAGTATGCTGCTAAGCTGTCCATCAAAAAGACATGTTTCCAACTTACATATAATGCAATGTAATTTTGTTGCAACTTCCGACGTATTTTAACATGGTTTTAAAAAAAAATTATATTCTGCAATTTATATACAGAGGCTAAACTTGTACCAGATATTTAAAAACAACAGTTTGTTCTTTAATATTGTTTCTTTCTGGGCAATTAAGTTTATATATCTTAAAACAAACAATTTTTGCTATCGCAATTTGTCTCCTTTTTTTGGTTCTAAGAGCATAAATGTATTTTTTCTAAACTAAAAGATATTACCTTAATGTGGCGGTGAATGATGCAACCATCGATATAATTATGGAGGTATCGGATTGCGCATGCACAGTCCCTCAGTATTTTAACTCTTGTATGCCAACTCAAAATAGTGTCTTCTCCTAAATTAATATTTCATGAACAAGATGTAAGACAAACTTTCTTCGGAAGAGAGAAATTATAGGAAAATGTTCAGGATTTAGCTAAAATATAAATGAGAATTCGATATGTGGCCCAAAAAAAAAAAACAAAAAAAAAACAAAACATAAATAGTAGCAGTATTTTGTTAGAAGTACTTTTACTTTTCATATAAGTACTTTTAAGAATAAGCCGTTTGTATTTGGCCAACTGATTTGAGAAATATTTTTCTAAACAAAATATATTCAGATAATCTTTATAAAAAGTGCTTTTGTGTGTCAAATTACGAGAAAGTGTTGTATTTAGATTCAGTTTACAATAAATATTATTTAAACGTACAAAAAATTTAAATATTTTTTTATGAAAGACTTAATTTAATTTTTTTATTTTCATTTAGTTTAAGTGTAAAATATAAAAGAAAAATTTATATTATAGTTTAATCAATAGGACTAAAGTTAACCAAAAGTGAAAAGCCGGAAACAAAGTTTTATTTACATTTAAGAGATATATTGGTTAAAATAATAAAAAATAGTATAGTAAATAAATATTTTCGGTAAGGATATTTTTGTCTTGAAAAATTAATAAACTACTTCTGCTTATTTTCAAAAGCACTTTTTCTTTTGGCCGAGCATCTTAAGATTTTTCAAAATATTTTTTCATGAAAAAAAATATTAGCTTCTGAAAAGCCTGGCCAACAGACTATAAATAACACACATATCACTCTTTTTTATTTCCTGAAATACTGGATGAAGACGTTTTTAATTAAATTGGACAACACGGATAGTGACATTTTATTATATATAGAGCAGACCTACAACATGTAGCGTAAGCTAGGTTCCAATCGCGCTATAGCCTATATTAATGTCAATACAAAACATGAATATATGCCTAAAAACTTCTAAAATTTTACTCCCTGACCGGATACGGAGTTTAAGAAAATAGAGGTTGACCTTGTAAAGTATCAATTTTACCCTTGAAAAAGTAAGAGAGAGAAGATTTGAGTAATAAAAAAGTTGTTGGTAGGTTTAAAAGTATGTAGGGCCCAACAAGGATAAAATATAGATGATGCATTAAATAGTTGTCAAATAAGGAAAAGTGCCACTTATTTTGGGACAAACAAAAAAGGAAATGGTGCCACATAAATTGGGACGGAGTAACAAATATGGAGTAATACTTTAAACCCATAATTTCAAAACACAAGAAGCTGCTAAGATTTTAAAGGCGGGACGTATCAAGTTCAACTTTTTGGATCAGCTAGCCCCAATTAGATAAGATAGAAGGTGGCTTGTGTACTATCACAGTGTTTGAGTTTTTAGTAAATTTCCAACTCCCAAACATGAAACAATTATAATTTGAAGAAGAGGAGAATCACTTACTGAGAAAATATTGAGCAAGATTTCCACCAGAACAAAGTTCATACACCAAACACTTTTTTCCAACTTCACAGCAAAAACCCAAGAGAGACACAAGGCTTGGATGCCTAGCTCTTGAGAGACATTCAATTTCCCTAGTAAAAGACTCCACTGCATCTTCTCTTTTGTGCATATCTTTAATAGCCACAGCCTGTCCACTTGGTAAAATTCCTTGATAAAATTCACCTGTGCTCCCATGTCCAATCCATTTTCTTGATTTATTCCCAATATTGTTTAGTGCTTTCTCAATCTCAATCATTGTGAATTTGTATAGACCATTTATTGTGGGATACTCCAGGTTTTGGTTTAGAGATATATCAGGTCTAATAATCACTAGATTGCTTCTTTTGGAAATGCATTTTACCAGCATGACAATTATTATGACTATAATGATGATTGCCAGTAATGTCACAACATGTACATTTGCCATATTATAAATGTTTCACTTGGAAGGAAATATAAACAAAAATGAGAATTTTGCAATAGCAAATGACTCACTATCAAACCTCTCGGTTTTCAATGTTACTATTCACTTGTTCTATTCTCTATATTTATTCCTTTTTTGTTTTTTCAAACTTCCAGCAGATCATTTGCTAAAGATTTTCAAGAATTAAAAGATAATCATAAATAGCAAAACTAAAATATAGTGCTTGATAGGAGGATATATCCATAAATTAAGTAATAAGACCTGTGAAACAAGTGAAAGAACGAGAAAACAAAAGTGGAGCAACCTCAAACGAAGAAATATGTTTAGTATTTATAAGGTCTGGCAAATAGGAAAATACTAGAGAATGTCAATTTCTTGTTAAATTTACTATGGTCCTTTGTCACTCTCACAAGAAAAATCTAGAGATCCCCGAATCAACTAAGGAAAATGAGCCAATATCGTTTCCTTTCGCTGATTAATCCAAATGACTACCTAGTTAGCATCAGGGGCAGATCTTAGGGAGGGGTTCAGTTGGATCCCGTTGCTAAAAATTATGTTGTGTAAATGGAGAATGATTTTTTGGTATGTTTGTATTATTGAATAATTTTGAAAATTGCTTATTAGATTATTAGTTCAAATCACAAGCTTAATATTTTTAATTTTTTTGAAAATTCCTTAGATCCGTCCCAGATCATCATAACAAAAACAACAAAGAATAGAATTCATTAGTTAATAAAAGTCACATTGACGAGTCCAAAGTGTCTAAGGTATTTCTGTTCGTACTAGTCAAATTTTAGCATAAATTAAGATACCGTCCCACAGAGATTGAGAAATCTATGCTACAAAAAGAATCAAATTGATGAAAGTGAGTTTTTGAGTTTTTAATTAACTTTAACTAAAATAAAAGAGCTTCAGGAAGATTTTCAATTTAAGAAGAGCTGGGAATCATTGAATTCACTTGATAATATTTATTATAAAAACCTCAATTTTGATATGTATTTCTCTTAAGAATAATGTTTATTGCTAATCAATTATATTTTGCTCACAAAAAAAAAATAATCAATTAATAATACTCTGTGAGGTTTATGTAAATTAATTAAGCTATAACTAGTGACAGTCCGAAATATTATTCTTCTTCCCTGAATCATGCTAAAAATTAGTAAAAATTTCGTGAGAATATTTTTATTAAAAATATCTTGGCTACAACAATTCTTCCGTGAGAATTAAAAACTAAGGCAAGCAAGATTACTTATACGAGGCTAGATATTTCTATATTTCCTATACTTTCGCCTCGTGTTCATGCTTCGACTTATGATATTTGTTAGTACTTTGAACGGAATTGCTCTTATTTGGTGAGTTTCATGTTGTAGAATTATGTTGATTATATGAGGTGTTCATAGAGAAAAATTTAGTGAAATCAAGGGTTTTGTAGTCTGCATAGAAGCCTGGGTCGTGCAAATGAAGGACAGACGAAGAAGGAACGAATCAGACGAAAAGACCAGATTGCACATCATGTTGCACGTTTTGCCACACGGCATAACGGCACATCACGCTGCACGTTTTGCCGCACAGCGTGCAGCCTCGAAAATCTACCCAGACCAAGTTTTGAATGGTTTTTCCAAGGGCAGTTTCATCCTAAATCAAAATCATACACTATAAATATATCTTGGAACCCATTTGGATGAATTTGGATAATTTCACAACCAAAAGGAGCAAGGAAGAGAGAAGATCAAGATTCTAGACTTTTTCTCATCCACTCATCATCTTTTGGGTAGATTTACATGCTTATAGTTATTTCATTGACTTGATTATGGCTATGAGTGGCTAAATCACCCATTCTAGAGTTAATTGAACCACTCCAATATTTATGTGTGATGAATTAATATTTTGAATATAACTTGTTAATTCTTCCTATCTATGTGTTTACGTTTTATTTGCTATTGATTGGAAGGGCCCCCAATTGATTGACCCCTTTATTCTTGTGTGTCTAAGGATAGATTCTTAAGTTAGGGTTAAACATTTAGCAATATTTTAACCTAAAATAAAGGTATTACTTAGGTAGTTAAAAAGGTAAATTGTGACCATTGATCCATATTGTCAACTATACTTGTTGTCCTACACATCTTCATTAATTAATTAGAAAATTGGTTAGTGAACGTTTCAGATATTATGCAGAAGTGAATACTTGTGAAATTGGAGCAAGAATTTAATAGGAAGAACCAATTTGAATTCATTGAAGCATTGTTCTAACACATAGGTATGAGTTGGGTAGATCAATCATAAGCTTTACATCCCTTGAATTAATCATTTCTCTACAACTTTACTTTTTATTTTATTGTTAATTGCTTAAAACTTAGTTATTACTACACAATCAAACTTAAGATAAAACCCTTATAAGTTAATTTATAGGTATATAAACTAAACAAATATGTACAGAAGCAAAGTTAATTGAACTAACAATTCAGCTATCCTAACAAGCTAGAAATATACCAAGTTTCCTGGTAACAACGTCAAAATTTGATCACGCCCAACTACGCCATATAAATAGAACTAAGCGGTCGTGGGAAATATAACTCAATACTTAAAGTTCTGAGGTCGAATTCCACAGAGAACACTCGAAGTTTGATTGTTATTCTAACTAATTTACCTATCAATTAACTTATAGGGGTTTTTATCTTAAGTTTGATTGTGTAGTAATAACTAAGTATTAATCAAACAATAGAGTAAATAGCAAAGTTGTAGAGAAAAGATTAATTCAATGGATGTAAAGCTTAGGATTGATCTACCCAACTCTTGCCTATGTGTTAGAACAATGCTTTAACGAATTCAACTTGGTTCTTCCTATTAAACACTTGCTCCAATTTCACAACTATTCACTTTTGCATGATTTTTGAAACGTTCACTAGCCAATTTTCTAATTAATTAATGAAGATGTGTAGGACTACAAGTATAGTTCACAACATGGATCAATGGTCACAATTTACCTTTTTGACTACCTAAGTAATACCTTTATTTTAGGTTAAAATATTGCTAAGTGTTTAACCATAACTTAAGAATCTATCCTTAGACACACAAGAATAAAGGGGACAATCAATTGGGGGCCCTTCCAATCAATAGCAAATAAAACGTAAACACTTAGATAGGAAGAATTAACAAGTTATATTCAAAATATTAATTCATCATACATAAATATTGGAGTGGTTCAATTAACTCTAGAATGGGTGATTTAGCCACTCATAGTCATAATCAAGTCAATGAAATAACTATAAGCATATAAATCTACACAAAAGATGATGAGTGGATGAGAAAAAGTCTAGAATCTTGATCTTCTCTCTTCCTTGCTCCTTTTGGTTGTGAAATTATCCAAATTCATCCAAATGGGTTCCAAGATATATTTATAGTGTATGATTTTGATTTAGGATGAAACTGCCCTTGGAAAAACCATTCAAAACTTGGTCTGGGTAGATTTTAGAGGCTGCACGCTGTGCGGCAAAACGTGCAACGTGATGTGCCGTTATGCCGTGTGGCAAAACGTGCAACATGATGTGCAATTTGGTCTTTTCGTCTGATTCGTTCCTTCTTCGTATGTCCTTCATTTGCGCGACCCGCGCTTCTATACAGACTACAAAACCCTTAATTTCACTAATTTTTTCTCTACGAACACCTCATATAATCAACATAATTCCTACAACATGAAACTCACCAAATAATAGCAATTCCGTTCAAAGTGCTAACAAATATCATAAGTCGAAGCATAAACACGAGGCAAAAATATAGGAAATATAAAAATATGTAGCCTCGTATAAGTAATCTATCTTGCCTTAGTTTTTAATTCTCAATGAGGGATTATTTTAGCCAAGATAATTTTTAATAACATTTGGCTAGGTGGGGGTGCATCTAATTGTCCACCCTTGTGTTCTAATTGTGGAGGGAAACACTTGTTGATGTCAATATCATATTATGTGTAGTATGTGTGGTGGTCAAGGTTATCATAATTATGGTTCTGCTAATACGTCTTATTTTTTTCCCGAGTTTCTATTATGATGGTTCTTCTTTCTCTTATGATAATTATAGGTATAATGAAGTGGAGGATGCTGAGAGAAAATATGAAACTAACCTGAATAAGATTTGGGACACATGTAGAGCACAACTGTGCTGCTTGGAACCTCAAGTGAATCAGTTGGCTACATTCTTTGGAATTCAAAAACTTAGCCAAGAAGACATGAAATTAGAATAAGAGATCATAGATATAATTAAAGAGCTAAAACTAGAATTTTAATTGGAGAAGACAAGGGTTAAAAGCCAACCATCTAACCATATAATGTGGGAAGATGCTGATGATGAAGATGTGGTACTAGAGTTAGACAATAATATTGAAGCTTAAATTCTACTTGACTCTAAGTCATGCCAGAAAGAGGATGTCAGTAACAGATCGAAATGAGAGCGGGAACTTTTCTACAATGATTTTAGAAGGGGACATGGAAATCGATCCTTCTGAGCCAATTGAAGAGTTGAAGGATGAGGGGTATGATGCTTACACTCTAAAATTTGCACTTCCATATAAGCAATATGACACTCCTCAGTTGAAGGCCAAGAAGTACATTATGGAATATTTGGTGGTTGCCCAAGGGCATACCTGAAAACTTGAAGATATCCCTAAGTTGACGGCCAAGCGTAAAAGCAGATACTTATTTTTTTGTCAGCAAGAACTTGCACCACCTCAAGAGCATAGTCGGAAACTTGAGTTAAAAGTGGAGATACAATTCACAAGCTCAAGGTGGAGGAAAAAGTATTGGTTATAGGTTATATTGTGTCCCGACATTAGGTAAGGCACTTATTGGGAGGAAACTCAATTTTTATTCTTGCATTACTTATTTGTATTTATTAGTTGTTTGTGTCTAATTGTTTGCCGAGTTGAAGGATGTTACTTGTTGAGTTTCCTTGTTTTGCAGATTTAGAATAGTTTGGAGTCTAAGTGTGGGGTGCTTGCAACCTACTATTGAATGCCATACCCAATTTTGGACTCAACTCGAGGCGAGTCGGGTTTCGGATTTGACTGGGTAAACTCGTTTGAGTTAAGGTTTTGGAGTCGCCACCTAACATATTTTAACTAGGCGTGTTAGGGAACCTATTGTATTTCTAGCTAATTTTATAATTAACTCTGAAGTCTTAATCTACGAACCATAAATTCTAGGTAAGAGGTTCAAGTTAACTCGAGAGGAAGGGGTTAGGCACCTCTCGAGGTCCACCAAATGTGGTTACTGGCCGGACTTTATAACTGGAATTCTAAGTAATTAATTAATTAAACTAACTAAGCAATAAAATATTTGAATATTTAAACTATGATATACAAATTTAAAGACGAGTACTAAATATTTATTTCTTCTAATAGTTGAGACTTGTGCCTTGCAAAATAAACAAACGAATTAGTTAGAATTGCAAATAAAAGTTAATAGAACGAAATTTAAATAAAGCCAATGAGTTTGAATATATCATCACTTTTGAAAGAGTTGTCTTTTGGTATTTTCATCATGATGTACCTCGCAAAAATTGTAAAAATATGAATTAGTAGAAATAATAATAATAATAATAATAACAACAACAACAATAACGAAAGGAATGAAAGTAAAAGGATTTTTCTTCTATCATTTTCCCTCGTCTCTCGTCCAATTTGACCTCGCAAAAAATATAAGAAAATGAGTTAGTAAAAAATAATAATAACAGTAGTGGTAATAATAATAATAATAGTTTTAAAATTAAGGGGAAAGGGATTTTTGAAAGTGTCGGCTCAGGTTTGTATGAATCTTCTAAGAGGTTAGGGACGTCGGTACGGCTGCAAACACGCCGGCCGGTCGTGTTGCCATGCCAAGTGCTGGTCTCATCACTCCAATTACGACCCATACATGTCATCATAGCCTTTTTTAAATTTTAGGGACATGGGGACGGGACTGTTCAAGTGTAGTATCATGTTCAAATTAGTCCCAAAGATCTCTAATTGATTACTCAATTATTTTCATTGGCCAAATTCAGCGTATGTTGTGTAATATCTGTTCAAATTCCAGTGTATGACTTAATAAGCCATCAGTCTGCAAAACTTAGAAAAAAACCAGTCAACCCCAAAGGATTATTAGAACAACTGTTCAGCAGAACCAACACGAAAACAAAAGCCCAAGGACTGCAAAAAATTGTTAACATCAGAGAAACAGAGAATAACGAAAGCACAGGAACAAATAGCCAGAAACAAGCCATAGGCTTCGGCGAGAATAAGCAAACGAAGCAGCAGTAATCAATCGATTGACAAATGAAACTCCAACAAAACAAATTCAAATCGGAGTAACGTTTCAGATAAAGGGTGGAGGATCGACTGCCAAGCAGCGGTGCCGCTTCCACCTCGCCCTATGCCTTCTCCTTCCCCTCGTTTTCACTGCTCAATGCCGGTTATGGTGATGGTTTCACCGTTATGATGATCTGAAACCCCAACCCCAATCCCGTTTCAGATCTTGTAAGCGTGTATATGTGTATTGCTTTTGTGCGCGTGTGATATTGGAGCAAAGGGTGTGGATGGTGGTTGTGTATATAGGTGTATGTACTGATTTTTGTGTGAGTGTGAATGAAGGGACGAGGGGTGAGGATTATGATGTGGGTTATGTCTCCCAATTTTGTATCGTGCCCTATATGTGCTATTGTGAGTGAGAGAGGGAAGGATGAGTACGTATGTCTGATGTGATCTGTGCGTTTGTATGTCGATGGAAGGAAATGGGTTTGTGATGTGTGTATTACTTTTTTGCGGGGAAGAAGATGGTTGCTTGCGTTTTTGGATATGGAGTGATGGTACTGTGTATTGGAGTGTCTGTAGATTATGGTATGTGTGTAGAGAAGATGAGAAGGATGTGGGTGTCGTGTGTGTGTGAGAAGAGGGTGTGGGGTCCGTTGTAAATGTTTTTGTGAGGGAGAAGAAGAGTTCTTTGTGTATGTTTGTAAATTGAGGTAAAGAAAATGTCAGGAGAGTATGTACTGATCTATTTTTTGGAGGAAGACCACCAAGAGCAAAAATGGGGTCCCCTTTTTGTGTAGTAGTGATTGTGTGTATATGTAATGGAAATAGAGTTGGGGAATTGGGGAGATAATTGTGGGATTTTGTATGAAATTTAGGGAGGAAATTAGGAGAGTAAGTAATTGGAGGGATTTTGAATTGATTTGAAAATAATAAAAAATCAAGGAGAAGATTTGGGAATACTCTTTTCAAAATTCAAAATGATGAGAATGTATTTGGTTAAAAAACTTGCCCAGATTCATCATGAAAAATAGGATTTAGGAGTGATATTGAATTTGGACTGATATAAGGTGTCACATGAATGTATTTGTTTAAGCTTTTGGTCTAAGTTCAAAAGAACATTTAAAACTTTAAATCATGAAATGAAATTAGTAATAAAATTGGACCAACCTTAAATTAATAGGTGCAAAATAATTAAAGATATAAATATGTATATATGGTATAAAATAAGACAAATGAAAAGCAAAAAAACCACACACAAAAGCAAATTAGGATACGAATTAAATATAAATAATCACAAATATTTATTAAACGCATTAAATTGCACAAAAAGTCACAATTATCGATTAAATGCTATAATTGCGCTAAAATTGCACAAATAGACACATTTTGACAAATAACCTAAATGATGCGAAGTTACATAATATAGCCACATTTAAGTATGTAATATATAAGTAGGGGATAACGCACATAGATGCATGCTTTCTAATGCACATTTTGCACAAACAATTAAATTGCACCCTTAAATTAAATTATGGCCAATTTTAGAAAAAGAAGGGATAAAAGTGGGTGTCAACAGCTGCCCCTCTTTGCCCGGGGATGATGAAAGAGTCTTCAAAAAAAGATAGTTGACGGAGTAGCCAATTTTGTCACGACTGGGAGGCAAAAAATGATTGAAGGGGAAATGAGAGTTTTGGGGTGTTTTTGGCAGAACCCCGGTCTTTGAGTTGCCTACATATCTCGGGTTTCACGAGAATCAGGCTGTGTGTAGTTCTAGAATGGCATGTTGCCTGTGTGAGATGTTTATGGCGCACGATTTTTGGATGTAAAGACTAAACTTATCCCAATGTGTAAAGTTTATATTTGTGTATGCTTTGCCTCATGGCGAGATAAATGATTGAAGAATAAAACAGAGGCACTATCAAAGACGAGATATCGTCAATAGATCGAGCGTGGGAAAAGAGCTTGTAATCATCCTAGTTATGAAGATGTGGTGCACGACACACCCATAAAGAGGAGTTTCCATGGACATAGTTTCCACTTCATCTCGATAAATGGGTCATCTTGCCTTCAATATTGCCTTGAATGAGCTTGGAAACATTTGGGGAGCGAGTTTTATGAATGCGCACGATTCAAGCAGACGGGCACGATTAAGCACGAAAATACGCACGATTGACGCAAATGGATACGAATAGGAAGGAATACGAAACTGACACCCAATCGACAAGGAAGGATTAGGCAGACCACTGGTACGAGTATGGAATTGTAGCTTTGAGCGCTTTAGAATTCGGCAAAATAGGTAGCTTGCGGGTGTAGCAAAAGCATTTTCTGTACGATTAAGCTTCTTGAATTGGGTCTTCTGGGACGATGCTTTGAGGTATATTTGAGGCTTTGTGGTTGCACAATTGGTGGTGATTTTCGGAGCAGGTGTGAGAGTATGGTGAGCAGGTGTGTCGGGAGACTTGGGAGTACCCTGCAGCAAAATTAGGATAAATGCAATAGATAAAAATATAAAGATAAAGTAAACTTCCCTGTTAAGCCGAGCCTTCATTTGTCGTGTAGTTGTTCAGTCTGCTTTCAGGTGTTCAGCGCTAGGGAATGTGCGCCTTTCCTCTGGGGAATATCCATTTGCTTAGTGCTTCTCTCAGGAATAATTGCTTTGTCGTGTCGAGCTGTTATTGGACCATTTTTCCAGTGCGCCGCCGGATTGTATGTCCTGCTATAAAAGTGAGTTTTGCAAAATAGTATGTAAATGCATAAAGAGACTTCCTTGTTTGCTGGGTAGTTGTCTTGTCTTATGCTTGTTTGATTGACGTCTCATCCAAGTATTTTTCAATGTTATGCCCACCGATGCGGACCTTACTCTGCTACGAATTGTTGCCATGTTCACCACTGCGAACCCTATATATCTGCCGACGCAGATTCTATGCTCCTTCAAATGATGTCATGTCCACCGATGCGGACCCTATATATCCACCGACATGGATTCTATGCTTGTCTTGTCCACTGATGCGGACCCTATATATCCACCGACATGGATTCTATGCATGTCATGTCCACCGACGCGGACCCTATATATCCACCGACATGGATTCTATGCTTGTCTTGTGCACCGATGCGGACCTTATATATCCACCGACATGGATTCTATGCATGTCATGTCCACCGACATGGACCCTATATATCCACTGACGCGGATTCTATGCATGTCATGTCCACAGACGCGGACCCTATATATCCACCGACATGGATTCTATGCATGTCATCTCCACCGACGCGGACCTATATATCCGCCGACGCAGATTCTATGCATGTCATGTCCACCGACGCGGACCCTATATATCCACCGATATGGATTCTATACATGTCATGTCCACCGACGCGGACCCTATATATCCGCCGACGCAGATTCTATGCTTCTCAAATTAATGTGATGTTTGCCTGTTAGGTCGGGCTGTATATCCTGCAAAAAAAAGTAAAGTGCGACAAATAGAATGCTATTGTTGTGTCATGCAATGTGCTAAGAAGGCTATCGTGTTGCTCTTATAAGGACTTTCTTGAAATTTTTGAGGGGATCTCAAAAATTTTTGCCCCAGTGTCAAGCTTGCGCCTTTTGGAATTTTTTAGGAGATCCTAAAAAATTCTACCCCAGTTTATTGTTCATGACAAATCACCGAGAGAAGGTGGTTGCATTGCACTGGACACCAATGTATTGGCTAGAATCTGCATTCGTCCTTTAGCGTGACGATTGGATATATCGACAACTCTGATTATGTGGATATTTGGATACCCAGACTGCGGTTTGGTGTTTGGATTTTGCTGGATTTGGAGATTGCCCAAAATTGTATTTGTCTTAGGTTATGATGGGGTGTTTTCATGTTTTGTACTTTTCAAAGGTTATGGAGCTGACTTTGATGGATTGGTCTTTGTAAAACTGTATTTGTGGTTTAGGAATTGAAGTTTCCCTTTGTTGGTTCTTATTGTACCATTGTCTTGCTTTGGTCAATCAGACTTTGAACTTTGTGTTTCAGTGTTGGATGTCTTGTGGTGTCATGGTACTAAATGTGTAAGTGATGAGTGTAGATCTAGGTTGGACTTAAATCTGGAGTGGGTATCTGAGGAGTAGTTTGTTTGCTGGCTGCGATGTCCTTTGATTGGGCTAAAGGAGTGAAGGTGTGAGGCTTTGAGCTTGATAAGGTCTTGACAGAGGGGAAGTTGTTTATTGTGAGTTGGGTGTAGTGTAAGGTTGTGAGCTCGGTCATATAGTGATCCGATTTCTTTGTTGTGACTCACGTGTAAATTGTATGGGAATGGAATTTTCTGAATGCTCTTGGTGTTATATGCTGATGGTCCAAAGGACTTTGTTGCAGAGAAAGGTGTTTTCAACTTGCCTTGCCATTTCGGCTTTCTAAATGCAAAATCTTGACCAACTTCGGTGTTCAAGTACGAAGCAACCGTAACAAAGTGGTGAAATGCACAAAATTGTGTGGGCACATTAGCAAAGACTGGAAGCAAAAGATGACACATAAGCTTAAGAGAATGCCCGGACTACGGATGATGGATTAGCGCTAGAATTTGGAGGTTGTGATAGAGTGCACAGGTATCACAAGAGATTGCCTAAGTGCTTTATGTAGCGGTCAAGTCAAGGACTTTGATCAAGCGACCGATGCTTGTTTAAGCGGGAGATGAGGAGTTGGTGTCAATACAAAGTGGTAAAGATGTTGTGTAAGGAATAGATTTTGTTGTGCGACAGAAAATATCTTTTGCATTAGTATTCGACTTAACCCAATGTTGCACTTGGTGCCCCTTTGTAAGACACTAGAGGAGGGGGTGAATAGTGTCCTTACCCGATTTTCAAACCTAAAACTTGCTTTTAACTTTCTGCGGCTAACTCACAAAGAACCAGGTTCCTTGCAAGTTTCACCTATCTCTGAAACTAAACAAATTGCAGAAACGTAAAGAACACAGAGATTTTTACGTCGAAAAATCCTTGCTCAAGGGATAAAAAACCACGACCCAAACTCTTGGGATTTCAACTCTTCCACTAAAGGAAAATCCGAGCAAGTTTTAGACTACAACGTAATGTAATCAAGGAACTAGAACCCCCTAGTACCTAGAATCTTCCAAGCCACACGTTAGCTGGTAAGGTTACCTCTACTTAACCTCAAAAAGTAATCTCTACTATATGCTTCTAAACAAGCGAATAGATTTACAACTCAATAGCCTATAACAAAGAAACTAAAACAACAGACTTATTTATAAAACTGCTCCTCCGTAAGGTTCTGCTGCTCAGCCTTTGTTCTTGCACACAAAGCTTCTCACGATCCGATTATACTTGATATGCTCTGTTGAGATGTCTTTTGTGTATACCGATTCTGGTCAAATTAACTTGTATATATAGGAACTAGACTTAGCCGGATCCAACTAAGTTTAGGAATCCTTTTCTTCGTTGAAATCAGTTTAAACAAGGTTACCCATATTTCCTTATTTAAAACCTAAGTTAATTTGCCTTATGTTCCAATCCATTGTCGTTTAGGAACTGCGTCCTTCTCAACACCGCCTCTAGCTTCTTCTACTTCCGGTAGGATTGGAACTTTGACTCCAGCCGTTCTCTTCTTTCCTTTTTCAACTCTGACTTGATCATCTCGTTGAACAGCTGGTCTTCTCCATTCCACTGTGAACCTTTTCATGGTCCACTTAGAACCAGGTCTTTTGTCATCTTCAAAACTCATCCTTCAACAAATTCCCCCTCTTTGATGATGACAAACCATGTTGTCTCACCGAGGGTTTATACTCTCAAGAACCTGTAAGAATCAAACACTAACCACGAACCAGGGTAATAACAGTTAGGCAAAAATAGGTCACAAACATATAATGAACTAATCACCATCTAACTTCCCACTTTTGGCATCATCGAAAAGTTTCACAGTTGTCAGAACCTGCTCAACTTAAATTAAGTCTAGTTGACTCTTGTGCCAAAGGCAGCAAGCCAACCTTTAAACGTCAGGAACCTGTTTCAGACAATAAATACTAGCAGATAGAATATTTATAACAACAAAAAGTGCCAAACCGGCTTAAACATCCAAAGCAGCATTTGAATATTACCAACCAAAATATAAGATTGTCTTAAAAATAGGCCAAATAAAAGAACCAGGAGAGAACTAGGGAATGGAACAGGTTCAGAATTGGGGAATATCAGGGATGTTAAAGTGAGCAAGCAACAAGGCGACGCGACGCGAGTTTCTTTCTCTTTCACGCTCCAGCTCTGCATCCAGCCTTGTGTTTTCAGCATTCATCCAGGCCAGCTCATCATTTTGCCTTTCAAGCTGCCTTCTGAACCCCTCAATTCTCCTATCTACTCTGTTGTTCCTCCTTTCCTCAGCATCATCCTCCATCGGCTCTGGTTCATCAGCAGGTTCACCATCCAACACATAGTCACAGGACTTTAGAATGTTCCTCCCAAACAAGTCATTGTGGTCCGGCTCAGTCCACTTACCAGCAGGCACCTCAAAGAAATCAAATACCTTCCCCAGAAGAAACCCATAGACCAGCGCATGTTTGCCTAACCCCATATCGGCTACTCTACCAATGTACTTGATCATCAATTCAGGCAGATTAATACGAACCTCTCGATCTAGCAGGTTCATATAGGTCATATCCAGAAAGTTGGCCTCACTCCTCCTTTCTGACCTCTGCAACAGGTTCTTCAGCACAAATTCAAAAAGCAACTAGGAGAAGGGTTGCATTGCCTTCTTCTTTACTTGTATAGCCCTTGCCAGTCTAGGTCTTCCTGCAAATTTCCGGGTTACCTCCAAAGCAGACACACCATCTCCTCTAGCCGGCCACGAGTTCCTCATGTACTCGATGTAGCCCTGAGAGGGAACACCCAAAATACCAGTTCCACACTATCAAATTGGATTACCAGCCCCTTGACTATGGTTGTCACAATGCCTTCACTCACTGTGCAATTGGAATAAAATTCTCGAACCTCTTGCTCTCTCAGCAGTCTAGCACCATCACTAAATAAGTTCAACCAACCTTGAGATCTCAACTTAGCACCAAGTTGAGTCATAACCTCTAGCTCCAGGTCAGTTAGAATTTTACCCTTCACCATTGGTAGACCTCTAAAGTAGGCCACCCTCCTCTTCTTGTCTTCTTTATCATCACCAATCATCAACTTTGATTTGGAACCTCTCCTACGAACCTCAGGTTCCTCCACAATCTTCTCCTGCTGCTCTCTCACAGAGCCACGAGTTGCAAGTCTTCTCACATGACTCCCTGTTTTTCTACTACTTTCTCCCATCCCCTCTGCATCTCCAGAACTACCCATTTTGGAACTACCTACAAATTCTCCTCCCTTCACTAACCTTCTTTTCTTCATAGTTTGTTTTTGTTCCTGAACCACAGACCTCTTTCCCAATCTCCTATGTTCCTCCACCACCACAACATCTGTCTCACTGGAGGAACCTTCACTAGCTTGAGGAGTGGGATTGGGCTCAGGCAACACATCATCTAAAGGTTCAGTAAAACCTACACCTTCTATATTCTCTTCCACATAATCATCAATATCTCTCAGATATGCATCATCACCAGCTACAGAACCAGAGAACAAACCAGGTTCTTTCTCAGGTTCCTTAGCAGGTTCAGCAGATTTTCCTTCTCCCTTGTGACTAACAGGCTTTTCTACCATAGGAGCTGTCTCAGGAACAGGTTCCTCAACTATGTTCTCAGGTTCATTAGCAACAAAAACAACAACCTCTGTTTCGACAACTTTCTCAAGATTTTCTACAACTACCTTCTCATCATCTCCTACATCATTATCAGTTTGTTCGTCTAAATCTACAGGCATAGAGGTTACACTAGTATCGACAACTACAGTACCAGTAGGAGAACTAGGGTTTACCTTTTCAGTTTCTTAGATGATTTCTTGAGTCGCTTCAATGATCCCTTCCTACGTACCAGTTTCTAGAACACTTTCCCCCTTACTAGTTGCTTCCTCCGACAACTTCTTTTGTCTCAACTTTGCAAACTTCCTTGCCATAGCTACAGAACGACTCGCGGCTAGTTGCTTTGCCTTTGATTTAGTTTAGATAATTTGAGTTTTAGAGAAGAGAGTTGAGAATCTACTTTAGAACTGGTCGAAATTTTGTTTTACAGAGGATTGTGTTTTAGAGAGAGAAAATATTTTGAGAGAGTTTAAAATTTTCAGCCGATAGAAACAATGTCTATGATCAAGTAGTGGAATAGAGACGGGTTTAGGTTTATCGGGAAGGGGAACGGGTTGATGGGATTGGAAAAAGCTGCTGGTACTAATTATGCATAGGAGCTGACGCCATCAAGGTTCAAAAATTTGAATTTTAAAAGTTTTACACTAACCCGGCGCCAAGTAAGGGTAATTGGTAACAGATTAGGCCACGTAAGACAACATTATATTCAGTAAGTGATATAGAATGTGTACCTGAATGTCCATGCACCAGTTTCTTCAATTATATCCTAGATTTAAAAAATTTGCCAGTATCTCAGTCATGAAAACAGGTTCCAAATAGGTTAGCAAGCAAAACAATTAAGTTTTCATATTAGAATCAACTAAGCAAACTTAAGCAAAGTAAAAACAAGAAAACTTCACTAGCCAATCATCGGGAGAACCAGGTGTTGCTACGTTCACTGTATCTTGGTCATCCCTAGCTCAAGCCTGTTCTTTTCAAATTGTACCTTGTTCAATGCCTTAGTGAAGATATCAGCAATTTGGTCCTCAGTCCTGCAAAAGTTCATAGTAATTAGGCCTTTCTCAACATTGTCCCTTGGAAAGTAATGCCTAATATTAATGTGCTTTGTTCTCTTGTGCTGGACCCAGTTCTTGGCAATATTGACTGCACTGGTATTGTCACAAAATATTGGAACTGGTCCACACTTGATTCCAAAGTCCTCCAGCTGCTGCTTGATCCATAATAACTGTGAACAACATAAAGCAGCTGCTATATATTCAGCTTCAGCTGTGGATAATGCCACTGAATTTTGTTTCTTTGTAGCTCATGAAACTAAAGAAGGACCTAGGAAGTGTGCCATCCCAGATGTACTTTTTCTATCAACCAAGTGACCAGCATAGTCAGCATCTGCATGCCCAATTAGATCAAAACTTCCGCCTTTTGGGTACCATAAACCAAGATCTTGAGTTCCTTTCAAGTATCGCAAGATTCTCTTGACTGCAGTTAAGTGTGATTCCTTTAGTTTTGATTGGAACCTTGCGCACAATCCCATAATATAAACAATATCTGGACGACTTGCAACAACGAACCAATCATTCCTCTATTCATAGTTTCATCGATGGAAGCACCAGTTTCGTCCAGATCTATCTTCGTTCCAGGAGCAATGGGTGTGTTCATATCCTTAGCAGACTTCATATCATACTTCCTTAACAGCTCTTTGATGTGCTTCTGCTGGTGGATTATTGTGCCTTTCTTAGATTGCTTGATTTGTAAGCCTAAGAAGAAATTTAGCTCACCCATCATACTCATTTCAAATTCACTTCCCATCAGGTCGGCGAACTCCTTGCAAAGGTTCTCATTTGTAGCACCAAAGATGATGTTGTCTACATATACTTGAACAATCAACAGGTCCTTGGCTTTCTTCTTTAAAAATAAAGTATTGTTTATTTTACCTCTTGTAAATCAATTCTTCAATAAGAACCCAAACATCCTTTCATACCAAGCCCTAGGAGCCTGTTTCAACCCATACAATGCCTTGTCAAGTTTGTATACATGATCAGGAAACTCTGAACTTTCAAAGCCAGGTGGTTGAACCACATACACCTCTTCATTCAGATAACCATTAAAGAATGCACTCTTTACATCCATCTGGTACAGCCTAAACTCCATGTAAAATGCAAAAGCCATAAGCATCCTAATGGCCTCCATTCTAGCAACAGGTGCAAAGGTTTCATCATAATCGATTCCTTCTTCTTGACTATAACCTTGAACCACCAGTCTTGCCTTGTTTCTTGTTACTATGTCATGTTCATCCAGTTTGTTTCTAAATACCCATTTAGTACCAATGATGGACCTGTCCGTTGGTCGAGGGACCAGGTGCCACACCTTACTTCTTTCAAACTGATGAAGTTCCTCTTGCATAGAAATCACCCAGTCTGGATCCTCAAGTGCTTCACGTACATTATTTGGTTCTATTGAGGACAGAAACGCAAAGAATGCACTGAAGTTCTTCAAAGCTCTTCTAGTAACAACTCCAGTGTTCAGATCAGACATGAGGTTCTCCAGTGGATGAGAACTTTGATATCTTCAAGGTTTAGGCTGAATCTGTTGAGAGTTGTTTCCAGGAGCATCTGAGCCATTTAACCCTTTTTCATCTTGCTCTTTAGTTCCCCCTGTCTGATTGCCTTCTAGTTCCCCCTGAGTTTGATCCTTATCATCCGGATTACTTTTAATACCCTTCAAATTCTCAGGGTCTTCAGCAGGTTCATCCCTTGCAAGACCAATCTCCTGATCATCATCTTCTTGTCTGTTTGTAACACTTTTAGATTCATCAAATACCACATGAACACTTTCTTATACAGTCAAGGTCCTCTTGTTGAACACTTTATAAGCTTTATTTTGTGAAGAATATCCTAAGAAGATGACTTCATCACTTCTAGCATCAAACTTCCCTAGAGGTTCTTTCCCATTGTTATGCATGAAACACTTGCACCCAAAAGCTCTGAGATGCACAATATTAGGTTTCCTGCCTCTGATCAGCTCATAGGGAGTTTTCTCTAGCAAAGGACGGATAGAACATCGATTCAGCAGGTAGCAAGCGGTGTTGACTGATTCAGCCCAAAAGTTCTTTGATAAACCGCTTGATAGCAACATTGTTCTAGCCATATCCTCCAAGGACTTGTTCTTCCTTTCAACTACACCATTCTGCTGAGGGGTCTTTGGTGCAGAGAAGTTGTGATCCACACCATGTTTGTTATAATATTCAGCAAACTTAGCATTCTCAAATTCTGTACCATGGTCGGACCTTATACTCACTAGTTGAAGCCCCAGTTTCTTCTGAGTGACGCTGACCCAGTCCTCGAACATATCATATGCTTCATCTTTAGATCTGAGGAACAAGGTCCATGTGTGTTAAGTGCTGATTTTGAAGAATGACAAATGTAAAGGACTCAGTGGTCATAGAGAAGAACCTAGTCCTTTGCATAGAAGGGAACGGCCGATCGAAAAGAGTTGAGGGTTGCAAATCCCTGTAGAACTAGGAATAGTGGCGCGTGAATGAATATACATCCTAGTCAGACTAAAAGAGGCGGTGCCCAGGCTGTGTCTTCGAAGTGTGAATAGGAGTTGGACTTCAACAAGGAAAAGAGTTACTAGGAATCCTGTCTTGCCATAATTACAAGGATTCCTTGTAGGACTCAACTAAGATTACAAGACCCGTATAAATACAAGTAGTTGATACAGCCGTGATTTAGTTATTCACAAAAAAGATAGTGAAGAGCATACAAAGGCGATCTAGCATCTTTCGACGTGAGTAAACTGAAGAAGACAACAGGCGTGCTTGAATTGACTGAGTCTAAATATTCTGTTTAGTCTTATTGAGTTGTAAGTTGTCTTAGTTTGAGGTTTCATTGTATTTACCTATTGGCTTATTGTAGAAGCATATGTATTAGGTGAACTTGTGAGAAACTGCGTGAAAAGCTAGAGTTTAGCTTTGAGTAGTGATTAGGGTCTAAAGTGTAGCCCCTTGGTTACAGAGTTTTGTAATTAGAAACTTGCTCATTGTGTTAGTAGATTCAGTTCTCAAATCCCAGAGTGTGGGTCGTGGTTTTTCTCCCTTGAGCAAGGAGTTTTCCACGTAAAATCCCTGTGTTTCCTGTGGGTGTGTTTGGTGTGAGTTGCATTGTTTGAAACAGCAGAATTGCAAAGTCAAGAACTGGGTTCTTAACTCTGAAGAACCAGGTTCTTGAAACGAAAATTGGTAGACACTATTCAATCTCTCATTCTAGTGTCTTTAGGTGGTGCTTAGTTTATAACAAGTGGTATCAGAGTAGGTCTTCTCGTGTGAGGCTAACACCTTGAGAAGGATCAGAATCATGAGTGCACCACCTACTATTACTGAAGGACAGTCAGTTCAAAGGCCCCCACAGTTTAACGGGCAGTACTATGCGTGGTGGAAGAACAGGATGGAAAATTACATATGTGCTGAAGACTATTAACTCTGGCTGATAGTATCTTAAGGAAACCTGATCCCCACTAAAATAGTTGGTGAAGGAGCCACTGCCAAAGAAGAACCTAAACTGAAAGAGGAGTTCAATGAGACGGACTATAAGATGATTGAAAAGAATCACAAAGCCAAACGTCTGGTTAGTTGTGGTCTAGGTCTTGAGGAGCTCAATAGAGTATCATCTTACAAGACGGCTAAAGAAATCTAGGATGCTCTGCAGGTTGCGCATGAAGGAACCACAGAAGTAAAGGACTCAAAGAGAAGAATGCTGAAGAGACAATTTGAACTGTTCTCTATGGGTGAAAAGGAATCAATTCAGGATATGATGACCAGGTTGACCATCATTACTAATGAGATGAGATCCCTGGATATGGAATTGCCTGAGGTAGAGATGGTTGATAAGATTCTGAATGTGCTTCTTGAAGCATGGGAACCTAAGATGACTGCCATCATTGAATCCGAACCTCTAAGATCCATCAAACTTGAAGAACTGGTTGGTAGCTTGAAAACTCATGAAATAATGAAGGACTCAAAAGCTAAACCAGCTGCAAAGAAGGACAAGACCCTTGAGCTTGAAGCAACTGAGGAAACCAATGAATATATTGATCTACAATCAGATGAAGCAGCAATGGTTAGTGCTCTAAGACAGAAGCTTAACTTGGGTAGATTCAAAGGGTTCAAAAGAAGTGGCAAGGAAAATTCTGGCAGAAAGAACATAGTTGACAGTCCGGATTACTCAGGATGTTTTAAGTGTTTCAAAAAGGATCACACCGTCATGGATTGTCCTATGTGGGAAATAGAGTGGATGAAAAATAGAGCATCTAAGAAAAAGGAGAAGGAGACGTCAAAGGAAAATGATAAAGTTAAGAAGAAGTCAAGACGGCCTCCAAACTTCAAAGCAGAAAGGAGAAAGAAGAAGGAAGCTTTCTACGCCACATGGGGACCAACTGATAGTGAATCTGATAATGAAAAGGAATCCGAAGATGATTCACCACTAGAACTAATGGGTATGACAGACTTCATTTATGATGAAGAAGACCCTCGAGAATTCAGAGGAGGGAGAGATCCATCTAGGCCACCTGTGTTCAATGGGACTAATTATAAGAGCTGGAAGAAACAGCTGAAAGTTTTCTTGCAAGCTACTGATTATAGTTTGTGGCTGATCGTGAAGAAAGGTCCTCATGTCCCTGTGAAGAGAACAGCAAATGGAGTCCTAGTTCCAAAAAGGGTGGAGGAACTAGATCCACAAGACCTAGACTAGCTACAGGCAAATTCCAAGGCTGAATGGTACCTGAGGAGAGGACTTACCTATGATGTGCTAGCAAGGATACTCGAATGCAAGTCTGCCAAGGAAGTCTGGGAAAGGCTGAAGGAGTTGTACACAGATGATAACCAAAAAAAGGACTCAGCCCTTATGGCGACCGATGGAGCTGAAGCAGCTCATTCAGTAGAGGTATGTCTATCTGATCTTAAGGAAACTTTGCATACATACTCTTCTGAAAATTTGATTCTAATCACTGCCACCTTGATTGAGGGTTATGAAAAAGAAAAAATTGAAAAGGATAAATTAACTGAAGAGTTAAGTGATCTCAGAACCAAGCACAAGAGCCTGCTAGAACAAAACATTGAACTGGAAGAAATCAATGCCATCTTAAAGGGGCAAACTCTTGTGTCAAACTCTAAGATCACTGAACTAGAATTGGATTGCAATAAGTTAAGAGAGAGTGTAAATGGTAAGCAAGTAATAAGTGAAGTTCAAACCTTTCTGAAAAATGAACTGAAAAGAGCAGATGAGATTCTGTATCAGGAAACTGAAAAGAACAGAATTTTAAATCAAAAGATGGAAAAATCCGAATTTGAGCTTACCAGATTAACTAAATGGAAAAAATCATCGGATGCAATGAACTGGGTTCTTGAAAATCAAAACAAAGAAAAACAAGGGCTAGGATTCAAGAAACCATTGCCTCCATATAATCCTAAGAGCAAGTATGTGGGGTTGCCTTGCAACACGTTGTGCACCTTTTGTGGTGAGACTGGACACTACAAACAAAAGTGCATGAACGCTAGCAAGGCAATGGCCAAGAATAAAAGAAGTGTTCTACCTAGATGGGCTAGACAGGATTTGATTTATCCATTTTCTCGTAAGAAGGGATCCAAGCTTGTCTGGGCTCCTAAGACTAACCTTTAATCTATTTTGTAGGCTGGAGTGAGGGAGAACAACCCAAGCTGGATACTTGATAGCGGTTGTTCAAGGTACATGAAAGAAGATAGAAGAAACTTTTTCTCACTCGCAGCATTTCAAGGAGGCAGTGTGGCCTTCGGAGGAGGTAAAAGTGATCAAATCGTGGGAATTGGAAAGATTGGGAGAACTCTGGATCATGCACTTGAAAACGTTTACTGTGTTGATGGTCTTAGACACAATCTGATGAGCATCTCCCAACTATGTGATAGAGGTAATGAAGTGAGTTTCTCATCTGTAGGATGTGTTGTAAAAAATCTATAGAGTGGAGAAATTGTTATGGAAGGAAAGAGGGTGAACAACGTATACAAAGCATACTGAAATCATTATGTTAAAACAACTTAACATGCTTGAATGTGCAAGAAAGTGACTCTCAGCCGTGGCACAAAAGGATGGGTCATGCAAGTCTCTCGCAACTGAACAAGCTTGTATCTAAGGAGCTGGTGCATGGATTGCCAAGCAAGAGATTTGAAAACATAAAAATGTGTGATGCCTGTGTAAGGGGGAAACATGTGAGATCATATTTTAAATCCAAAAAGGTGGTAAGTACATCAAAGCCACTGGAGCTACTGCATATGGATCTGTGTGGACCTATGAGAGTCAGGAGTAGAGGAGGAAAGAGGTTCGTATTTGTAATTGTTGATGACTACTCTAGGTACACATGGACCTTGTTCTTTGCATCTAAAGATGAAGCCTTTGACAGCTTTAAAGACTGGGCTGGTGTAGTTCAGAAAAGGTTAAGTCTAGAACTCATCAGCATCAGATCTGATCATGGAACTGAGTTTGAAAATTCAAAATTTTCTGAGTATTGTGCAAAGAACAGCATAGATCATAACAGGTCCCTGGAGGATATGGCAAGAACTATGTTGCTGTCAAGTGGGCTTACAAGAAACTTCTGGGCTGAAGCAATAAACACCGCATGCTACCTACTGAACAGATGCTCCATCAGAGCAATTCTTGACAAGACCCCATATGAGCTACTCAGAGGAAGAAAACCAAGTATTGCTTACCTGAGACCCTTTGGTTGTAAGTGTTTTGTTCACAACAATGGCAAAGAACCCTTAGGGAAGTTCGATGCTAAGAGTGATGAAGCAATATTCCTCGGCTATTCCACTCAAAGCAAAGCATACAAAGTGTTTAACAAAAGAAGACAAACAGTGGAAGAAAGTATGCATGTTGTATTTGATGAATCTGATAAGGCATTAGGGGAAACTGAGGCAGATGATCAAGCGATTGGCCTAAGTCGGGAAGAAGGTGTAGATGAACTGGAAGACTCAGAAGACAAGGAGACATCAGGTGAAAAATCCGAGCACACTAGAACAAGGAGTCAACTTGACAGGGGGAACTTCTGACGAAGCTGATGATCCAGCAAGTCAGGAAGAACCCCTCCAAGATAATGCTGCAGGTTCTTCAAGTAACACTCAACTCAGGCCATGGAAACATCAAAGCTCTCACCCTTTGGAGAATGTTCTATCTGAACTGGATACAGGAATCATGATCAGGTCAGCCTTGAAGAACCTTTGTGCATTCTCTGCTTTCCTCTCATCTTTGGAACCAAAGAATGTAAAAGAGGCTCTAGAAGATCCAGATTGGATTCTAGCCATGCAGGAGGAACTTCACCAATTTGAAAGAAGCAAAGTATGCCACCTAGTTCCTAAACCAAAGGACAGATCAATAATTGGAACAAAATGGGTGTTCAGGAACAAACTGGATGAGCATGGTATAGTGACAAGAAACAAGGCAAGGTTAGTAGTTCAAGGTTACAGTCAAGAAGAAGGAATAGACTATGATGAAACCTTTGCACCAGTTGCAAGGATGGAGGCCATCAGAATGTTGATTGTCGTTGCTACATACATGGAGTTCACGCTATATCAGATAGATGTAAAGAGCACCTTCCTGAATGGCTACTTGAATGAAGAGGTCTATGTGATACAGCCACCAGGCTTTGTGAACAATGAATTTCCTGATCATGTTTACAAACTGGACAAGGCTCTCTATGGGTTGAAGCAAGCCCCTAGAGCCTGGTATGAAAGACTCTCAGGATTCCTGCTGAAGAATGGTTTCTCGAGAGGAAAGATTGACAATACGCTATTCCTCAAGAAGAAAGGAAAGGATCTATTGGTGGTTCAAGTGTATGTCGATGATATCATCTTTGGATCCACTGATGAGGAGCTATGCAAAGGGTTTGCTGATCTGATGGGAAGTGAATTTAAAATGAGCATGATATGTGAACTAAATTTCTTCCTTGGGTTGCAGATAAAGCAAATGCCTGAAGGGACTATGATTCATCAGCAAAAATATGTCAAGGAACTTCTGAAGAAATTTGACATAGAGGGAGCAAAAGAAATGACTACGCCAATTTCTCCTGGAACTGAGCTGGATATGGATGAACTAGGTCCTTCAACAAACGAGACAAAATTTAGAGGAATCATATGTTCACTCCTCTATCTCACAGCCAGTCCACCTGATATAGTATACAGTATGGGACTGTGTGCTAGATTTCAGTCCAAGCCCAAGAAGTCACATCTGACAGCTGTGAAGAGGATCCTGAGATACTTGAAAAGAACTCAGGACCTTTGTCTTTGGTACCCAAGGGGAGGTACTTTTGAACTAATTGATTTTGCTGGTGCAGATTATGCAAGACATTTGGTAGATAGAAAAATCACTTCAGGAATGGCACATTTTCTTGGTCCTTGTTTGGTCTCTTGGGCCACAAAGAAGCAGAACTCAGTTGCCCTGTCTTCTGCGGAAGCTGAGTATGTAGCAGCTGTATCATGTTGCTCACAACTACTTTGGATCAAACAACAATTGGAGGACTTTGGTATCAAAAGGGAGCAGTGCCGATTTTCTGTGATAACACTAGTGCAGTGAACATTGCCAAGAACCCAGTCCAACACAAAAGAACCAAGCACATTGATATTAGACATCATTTCCTTAGAGATAATGTAGAAAAGGGTCTGATTACTATGAATTCTTGCAGGACTGAGGATCAAATTGCTGACATATTTACCAAAGTATTGAACAAGGTACAGTTTGAGAGGAACGGGTTGGAATTAGGGATGACTAAAATACACGGATGACCCAGCAGGTGGTCCTTCAATATTTGGTTAGTTAAGTTTTCAATTATCTGTGTGTAAAACTCTGTTATTATTGTTCAGTCTAATCTTGTACTTTATTAAGTATACTTGTTCAGTCTTTAGGCACCAGGTGAGGATAATGTGATCCCATGAAGAACCTACTATGTAATGAGAAGGAACCGACTGAAGCATAAGGAATCATGTCCAGGTACAGTCACACTACCCTACATGATAGAAGTCATAATTGAAATTAAAATTGTCAATTATACGTGTGTCAAGGGAGATCCTCCATGTTCCTGTAACTGTCCTAAATTATAGGAACACATTCCTTTTTGGGATAGAATTCTATTTGACTTGTTTGGACCCCACTACTTGAAAAGGCAAAATCAAATGAGTCCATAACTGTCAAATCCATAACTCTTCCCGGTTTTTAAAAATTTCAAAAAGATGCTTTTCTCCTTTTATCCCATTATTTTCTTTGTCTTCCCTAGAAGCTGTCTAATCACCAAAACCCTTCCCCTTCGTCAATACACTCAAAACTCATACACTCAATTACATCGCCTCTTTTAATCAACATCCTCTCTCAAAAACCTAAAACTGAAAAAAAAAAAAACTCTTGAAATCTCAGTCAAAAATCCATTAAACCTTCATCATGTCTCAAGTACAATCTTCATCCACTTCACCCACAAAGGCTATCAAGAAATCATCTGCAAACCCACCTCCATCCACTCTCGGACAAAGAATTGCTAAGACCAGGACAAAATTTCTCCAAAAGGGCGAAAATAAATTAGTCAAGAAGATGATGTCAAGAGCCTTGTCTACTACGCCCATTGCACCAAGTTCATCGGAACCACTGTCTGAGGTAATCCCTGATTCTAGTACATCTACTCCTGTTGGTTTAGAAGAAATAAAAAGCCCTGGTACAGCGGATACTGAAACCCTAGTAACAGGACTAGATGAAATTATAGGAGTAGTAGAGTCTGATGACAAAACAGATAGGGGGAACCTAGTTAAAACAGAGCAAAAGTGTGGTCAGGAAGAACTTAGGGAAAGCTTGCATGTGCCTTTAGTAGAAAAGACTGATGTAGAGTTGGATGTAGCGGAGAGAGTGATACAAAAATTAAGGGAACAGGATCTTGTTGAGTCCCTTAAGGAAAGGATAAATGAACCAAGTATAAACGTTGTGGGTGTGGAGGAGAATGAAGGAGCATCTGTCCTTAAAGGTCCAGCTGTTGGAGGACCTAGACTTGCTGAGGCTTCACAGGATTTGGGTCAAGAGCCTGTCTATTGCCCAGATCCTACTGAGGCTGATAATGCAGAACTAAATTGGACAGATTCAGAAGAAGAGAAAAATGTAGAGCTTGTGACAGAAAAAGCTGAAAGTGAAGGGGTTACCAAGAAATCAAAAGAATCAAAGAGGAAAAGAAAGTTTGGTGAGGAGGATGAGAAACTGGAGTGAGAGGAAGAAGAAGAAGAAGAAGAGGTAGTATTTGTCAAGGAAAATAGAGTAGAGCCAGAAAAGAGGAGAAGATTGGTGAAAGAGGGAAAACTAGTGTCAAAAAAAGTTGGTTGATGAATTGAGTGAAGATAGTGGAGATAAGCCTGTTGCTGAGCCTACTGCCAGGAGAGTTGGCACTAGGTCTGCCTCGAAGCAACAGCTGGAGAAGGTAGGAAAGCTGGAAAGAACAATTTCACATATGAGAGACAGAGAGGCAAAGAAAAAGGTGGAGGAAAAGAGAACTGAGGAGATAGAAGAAGAGAGTGATGAGGCTGGTAGTTATGTTGAGCCGAGTGACTCTGAAACAGATAGTGAAGCTGAGAACAGGAAGAGAAGGAGAGGTAGTGAAGAAGAGGTTGACAGAGTGGCTTTCTTTTCAAAGCATCAGGTGTTGCCTGGCAGAATCTTGCATGATGAGAAGGAATTTCACATGAAACCACTGTTGAGAATGATTGGTGACCAAGGATGGCTTGGTTTGTTTGCTAACAAAGAGAGGAGGTTGTTTGTTGATGAGATCAGGGAGTTCTATACCAACTGCAGAGTCAATGCCAGGAGAGTGTTCACCACTGTGAAGGGAGTTGAGATAGAATTTGGGAGACCTGAGCTTGGAGTGATTCTTGACATACCTGCTGAAGGTTATTGCAAGTATATAAAATTGAAGTGGCCCTAAGGGACTGATGGAGTGACCCCTCTGAGTGTGGTCAAGAAATTCTCAGGAAAACCCAAGCTAAGAAAGGAAATGAAGGTCGATAAGAAGGAGATGGAACCAGCACACCAATTGCTGTTTGAGTTTGTGCACAGGTTCCTTCTTCCTAGAGGAGAAAGAAACAGTGTAAGAATCAACTTACCTGGGCTGATTATCAGACACATTAAGAGGATTGTTGACACTGATCAGAAGCCACATTCCTTAGTGCACTCCTATATCCTCCAGCAAGTACTTGAGCATTTTGGGGTTCTCCTAGAAGCTGGAAAGAAGCCAACCATTCATCAAATGTTTGGGCATAATGTGCTTAAAAACTGTGACTTCTTCAAGGAGAGGAGAGCTTCTAAGAGACCTATGCAGGTCAAGCAAGAGCAAGCTGAGGAGAGTGAGGATTATGGACCTGAGGAGGCCATTGATGCTATGAAGAAGCTGGAATGTCATGTTCTTGAAGTGAATACAGAAAATGCAGAGCTCCACAGACAGCTGAAGTTGAAGGATCAAGAAATTGATCGTTTGAAGATAGACTGCCACAAGTATGAGGCCGAGCTGGTGATGGAAAGGGCCAAAAATACGAAGCATCTTGAGGCACTTGTTAAACACTTCAACCTTCAGCCCTGAGTCCTCCTATTTTGTCCTCCTGTCCTTTCTTCTACATGTTGTCAATCCCTTCCAATTCTCCCCTCATGTGTTGGTTGTTTCAAATTATTTATTTCTCAGTTGTGTACTAATTGATAGGGTTGTGCTACTGTCACACCCTGGATAATGGTTTTAAATTTCCTTATGCTTATGACTGTTTGCTTTAAAGTAATTGGTTCTTGATTGGGCCCTTATTCTTGTTTCTGTATGTTTGGTTGCTGACTTGTTGCCTTGTGCTTCAGACTGGATAGTACTAACAGGTTCATGCATGTATTTGAATCTTTTCGATGATGCCAAAAGGGGGAAGAAGGAAAATGTTGGGGTGTTTGTGACCTAATTCATCTGCTTGATTTTTTCTTGAACTTGCTACTTTTGTTTCTGTGTTTTGGGAATTTTGTCTACTCAGGTTCTTGGGCAACATTTTTTTGTCATCATCAAAAAGGGGGAATTTGTTGAGTGCTGATTTTGAAGAATGATAAACGTAAAGGACTCAATGGTCTTAAGAGAAGAACCTAGTCCTTTTGCATAGAAGGGCACGGCCGATCGAAAAGAGTTGAGGGTTGCAAATTCCTGCAGAACTAGGAATAGTGGCATGTGAATGAATATGCATCCTAGTCAGACTAAAAGAGGCAGTGCCCAGGCTGTGTCTTCGAAGTGTGAATAGGAGTTGGACTTCAACAAGGAAAAGAGTTACTAGGAATCCTGTCTTTCCATAATTACAAGGATTCCTTGTAGGACTCAACTAGGGTTACAAGGCCCATATAAATACAAGTAGTTGATACAGCCGTGATTTAGTTATTCACAAAAAAGAGAGTGAAGAGCATACAAAGGCGATCTAGCATCTTTCGACGTGAGTAAACTGAAGAAGACAACAGGCATGCTTGAATTGACTGAGTCTAAATATTTTGTTTAGGTTTATTGAGTTGTAAGTTGTCTTAGTTTGAGGTTTCATTGTATTTACCTATTGGCTTATTGTAGAAGCATATGTATTAGGTGAACTTGTGAGAAACTGCGTGAAAAGCTAGAGTTTAGCTTTGAGTAGTGATTAGGGTCTAGAGTGTAGCCCTTTGGTTACAGAGTTTTGTAATCAGAAACTTGCTCATTGTGTTAGTGGATTCAGTTCTCAAATCCCAGAGTGTGGGTCGTAATTTTTCTCCCTTGAGCAAGGAGTTTTCCACGTAAAATCCTCGTGTTTCCTGTGGGTGTGTTTGGTGTGAGTTGCACTGTTTGAAACAGCAGAATTGCAAAGTCAAGAACCGGGTTCTTAACCCTGAAGAACCAGGTTCTTGAAATGAAAATCGGTAGACACTATTCACCCCCCTTTCTAGTGTCTTTAGGAGGTGCTTAGTTTATAACAATGTGTATCTGGAGTAGTCATTAACTATTACCATTACGAATCTCCTACCTCCTCTGCTCCTTACCCTCATTGGTCCACACAAATCCATGTGAACCAGCTCAAGTGGTTTAGAAGTACTAACCACTTTCTTTAACTTGAATGAAGATCTTACATGTTTCCCCCTCACGCAAGCATCACAAATCTTGATGTCATTGAACCTCTTGCTTGGCATTCCACGAACCAGGTCCTTTGACACCAACTTATTCAATTGGGTCCCTTTTTGTTATCGAATGGATGAATCAAATCTTTTCTAGCCCAATAAGGTAAAATTGATTTTTTATTCCTTTTTACTGCATCTTTTGCAACACTGCATTCATTCTTAATATGTCCAGTCTTACCACACAAGAAGCAGAGTTTGTTGCAAGGAAGTCCTACATATTTACTATTAGGGTTCCAAGCAGGTAAAGGTTTCCTATGTCCTAATCCAGTTTTACCTCTATTATGATTTTCATGCAACCAATTCAAAGCTTCAGAAGACTTGTTCCATTTAGTGAGTCTGGTGAGCTCAGAGTTAGCTTTTTCAACCTTTTCCTGAAGGACTCGATTCTTCGCAGTTTCCTGATGCAGAGCCTGGTTTTTCTTTTCAAGCTCAGCTTCAAGGTTGATTTGAGCCTCACTAACTCCTTGCTTACCAGACACTTCTTTCAATTTTTGATTCTCAAGTTTGAGTACAGAACCTAGCTTCTTCTCACAAAGCACCTGTTCCTTTAATTGAAGAGTTTCTAATTCAGGGGCTGAGACTTTCTATTTTAGTTCAAAAACTTGAGTTTCACTAGCAATTAATTCCTTTTTAAGATCGGATTTAACTTTTTCCAAGTTTTTATTTTTCATTGAAAACTCAGACGCAACTGACATTAGTTGGTCCTTCTCAGAGAGTGCTTGTTCCTTCTCAGACCTCAAGGTTTCAATCTCTTCAATTAAATTCAGGGCAAGCAAATTTAATTCCATGGGAGAACAATTTTGAAGTCTAGGTTTTAGTTCATCGAGACTTACCTCAGGTGAATCATCAATCGAAGATTCATTATCCGCGCCATCAGTGCCAATGGAGAGTTGTCTTCCGGTTCTTCTTCTTCTTCTTCATCACTTTCGCTTTCAGAAGGTCCCCATGTTGGACAATGTTTAATAACATGGTCTCTTTGGTCACACCTGAAACATCCTGAGTGATTCAGATTCTTTATAGTGCTATTCTTGACAGGAATGACCTCGATTGAACTCTCTTCTGACTTTGTGGTTTCTTCATTGTATAACCTATCTAGCGTATCCCAGATTTCCTTTGCAGTTGAGCACTTGAGAATACGTAAACCTACATTAAGCCCTAGTCCACACAGAAGAATCTTCATGGCTTCAGCGTTCATCTAAAGTAGTTTGAAGTCCTTTTCATTTAGCTCTTCTACAGGCTTTTGGACTTTGTTCCCTGATGTATCAATCTTTGTGGGAATCAAGGGACCATTCTGTGTAATCCTCCATAGCTAATAATTTTCTGCCAGTAGAAAGGTTTCCATCCTAAACTTCCAGAATTTGTAGTGTTGACCGTTGAACTGCGGAGGCTTGCTGATAGAGTATCCTTCAGGCATGAATGGTGGTGCACTCATTGTTCAGATCCTTCTCAAGATATTAATCTTTCTTCGAGAGAACCTGCTCTGATACCACTTGTTGCACTTGGTGCACCTTTGTAAGACACTGGGGGGTGAATAGTGTGCTTACCCGATTTTCAAACCTAAAACTTTCTTTTAACTTTCTGTGCCTAACTCACAAAGAACCAGGTTCCTTGCAAGTTTCACCTATCTCTGAAACTAAACAAATTGCGGAAACGTAAAGAACACAGAGATTTTTACGTGGAAAAATCCTTGCTCAAGGGATAAAAACCCACGACCCAAACTCTTGGGATTTCAACTCTTCCACTAAAGGAAAACCCGAGCAAGTTTTAGACTACAACCTAATGTAATCAAGGAACTAGAACCCCCTAGTACCTAGAACCTTCCAAGCCACACGTTAGCTGGTAAGGTTACCTCTACTTAACCTCAAAAAGTAATCTCTACTATATGCTTCTAAACAAGCGAATAGATTTACAACTCAATAGCCTATAACAAAGAAACTAAAACAACAGACCTATCTATGAAACTGCTCCGTCATAAGGTTCTGCTGCTCAGCCTTTGTTCTTGCACACAAAGCTTTTCACGATCCGATTGTACTTGATATGCTCTCTTGAGATGTCTTTTGTGCGTAACGATTCTGGTCAAATTAACTTGTATATATAGGAACTAGACTTAGCTGGATCCAACTAAGTTTAGGAATCCTTTTCCTCTTTGAAATCAGTTTAAACAAGGTTACCCATATTTCCTTATTTAAAACCTAAGTTAATTTGCCTTATGTTCCAATCCATTGTCGTTTAGGAACCGCGTCCTTCTCAGCACCGCTTCTAGCTTCTTCTACTTCCGGTAGGATTGGAACTTTGACTCCAGCCATTCTCTTCTTTCCTTTTTCAACTCTGACTTGATCATCTCGTAGAACAGCTGGTCTTCTCCATTCCACTGTGAACCTTTTCATGGTCCACTTAGCACCAGGTCCTTTGTCATCTTCAAAACTCATCCTTCAAAACCCAACCTTTGGACAATAGGTTTTGAGTTGGGTAGTGAGAAAGAGGTAGTTTGGACATGTGAAAGATTTTAGATGTCAGAATTTGGGTATAGAGTAGAGAGATGAGATGTCTTCCCAAGGAGGAGATGGGATTTGGAGAAAGGATTCCTTTAGAAACCTAGAGCAACAGATAAATTCAATGCAATGCACATATATCAAATAAGAAATGCATCCAACAATGAAGGACCGTTTTACGCACGATGATTTTGAGAAGCGCTTTGTGCCACACGCATCATTTCGTTTACTAACAAAATGCGGAGCCTAAAGGAGAATTTCATTTATCTGGACTTTATTGCATGGGCTCATATTGAAGCAGTGCAAGAGAAGGAAAAGACTAAATACTGTTAGGAAATGAAATCATAGCCAGACGAACATTTTCGTATTGATCCATTCCCAGAAGATTCCAACTAAAGGATTTCAACAACCATGTCAAATGTTCTATTGGCCGTGATCTTTTGGAAAAGGAAAGGGAGAAGAAAAATGCCTAAGATTCGTCTTATTGCGAGGAAAACGATCGACGTATGGCACAAGTTTTTGAAAGCAATGTGACAGAGAATATGAAGAGATATGTCGTTGTGGGTTGATAACCCTTTAGACACTTTAAACGGAAGTTGCTAATGGACCTTTGACATGCCAAATGCCAAGTCTTTACATAATGATTATGGTATTTTAAATTGAACGAGTATTTTGCGTCATCCCATTTGTTCTCATAACCCCAAAAAAGATGAATGAAAAATAATTTTATTTAATAAATATAGAATCCGCATTTTTCTTTTAAGTTAAATAGGAATATATAAGTGATCTTGTTACCTTAAAAGCAAAAGAAATTAATTTAAAGTCTATCATAAAAAGTAGAAAAATTAACTTCGTTCCTGACCTAAAAATAATTTTATAAAAAATTAGTTTGTTGTATAAATATAGAAATAGGTAAATAAATGATTTGTTTTGTTATACAAAAGTAGAAAAAATTAATTTAAAGTCTAAGTCTTCGCGATTTGTGACAACCTCCAATCAAAATAAATAATTAGATGACCAACATTTTTTAGAACAAATGGTCTACATAAGACGCGTTCAATTTTAAATAAATGCACACGTAGCACATTTAAACGTCCCTTAGGTCGGAAACCCATTTGGTTCGTTCAAATATGGTGAACTAACAGATTTAGACCTGAGTCGAAGTCAAAATAGTCCTAAATATGACATGATGCATGATTTCTAGACTAAGAGTGGGGTAATCTAGACAAGGATATGGTCCCCCCAAGCAGACAACCAAGGGGTGGGAACGTTTAGAATTGTTGGTTGTACCACGGACCAACTAGATTCTAACCATTCCTCCTAAAGGATTTTTTGAGAGTGAAACGACCGTGAGATCCACGTAACCGTTTATGGTGTGTGCAAGTGTAAAAACTTTCCAGGAGTGGAGGAAGTGACAATGGAAAATAACAAAGAAAATATAATTAAGCAATTAAATAATTGAGCGCCAAAATTCAAAAATAAACCTTAGTCCTGTAAAAAAAGGAAAAGATGAAAAGTTAGTATCGAAATAAATGGCAAGAAAATAAAGCAAATAAAGAATCCCAATTTAACGTCCGTTATGGTTTGAACCTTGATATCTCCAGTGGAGTCGCCATTCTGTCATACCCGATTTTGGACTCAACTCGAGGCGAGTCGGGTTTCGGATTTGACTGGGTAAACTCGTTTGAGTTAAGGTTTTGGAGTCGCCACTTAACATATTTTAACTAGGCGTGTTAGGGAACCTATTGTATTTCTAGCTAATATTATAATTAACTTTGAAGACTTAGTCTGCGAACCAGAAATTCTAGGTAAGGGGTTCAAGTTAACTCGAGTGGAAGGGGTTAGGCACCTCTCGAGCTCCACCAAATATGGTTACTGGCCGGACTTTATAACTGGAATTCTAAGTAATTAATTAATTAAACTAACTAAGTAATAAAATATTTGAATATTTAAACTATGATATACAAATTTAAAGACGAGTACTAAATATTTGTTTCTTCTAATAGTTGAGCCTTGTGCCTTGCAAAATAAAAAAACGAGTTAGTAAGAATTGCAAATAAACATTAAAAGAACGAAATTTAAATAACGCCAATGAGTTTGAATATATTATCCCTTTTGAAAGAGTTTTCTTTTGGTATTATCATCATGATGTACCTCGCAAAAATTGTAAAAATATGAATTTATAGAAATAATAATCACGAATATCATAACACAGGTGAATAAAGAAGAATCTTCTATATTACAAAACACCAAAGGGAAAGATAAGATCTGACGCGGATGCATTATTGAAGATTCCTTCAACTTTCATAAAGTACCTTTTATAAAGCAGCTTTGATAAAGTTGCGCACATTATTGGCCATTTGTCGGCCATTTCCTTTCTTTTATTCTAGCCGGCCACTTGTAAAGTTTGGGCCATATTAGTTGTTTTATTCTTTGAAATTTTTCTATAAATAGAGTAGGAGTTTGAGTAGAGAGGGCAGAACACACCCCCACTCTCATTGTAAATCTCCCCATTGTAAAAATCTTTCAGTTTATAAAAATTCTCTATTGCCTGAGCGCAAACTAAGGTATTCATAATTGTTCCTTTATTTTGTTTACTTATATAATTTTAAGTTTGTATCTGGCCTAAATGATAGGCTAAATCTTTAAGTATTGATCTCTGTCATACTAGGCTACTGGGGTAAAATGATTCTAATAACAGATTATGATTAGAATCTCAGCAGGTGGTGGTGTTAAAGGTATGGTTTGATAGACAACCCAGGCGGAAGGTTGAATGCCAGAACCAAGGTTCTGTTGTTTGCCCGCTTAACCGAGGATGGCGCTTAGGGCTGTTGTTGAACCTAATTTTGGGTTCAGCCACTCCTTGCCAGGGTTGTGTCACCAGTAAAAATTTCCTGTTACCCCCATGCTGTTAAAGATCCGTCATAAATTTTTACTGGTGACACAACCCTGGCAAGGAGTGGCTGAACCCAAAATTAGGTTCAACAACAGCCCTAAGCGCCATCCTCGGCTAAGCGGGCAAACAACAGAACCTTGGTTCTGGCATTCAACCTTCCGCCTGGATTGTCTATCAAACCATACCTTTAACACCACCACCTGCTGAGATTCTAATCATAATCTGTTATTAGAATCATCATGTTTACAATCTTTATTAAACATAAATTTAGCTGATTGGCAATCAGTGTTTATAATAAACTTTTGGTTATATAAATCACCTTGAAATTTTAAAACACATTTTACTATAGCAAGAATTTCTTTTGCTACAGTTGCATAATTTTTCTGGCTATTATTCCATTTACCAGAATGGAATTGAACCAGATATTCAATCTTATCTTCTGGAGAGTATTGCTTTAAAATACCTCCATACCCAATATCAGATGCATCAGTGTCTATTATCTTTGGCCAAGTAGGATTAGCCAATGTGAGACAAGGAAGATTTTTTACTCTTTCCTTGATTTTCTGGACTATTTTGGTATGAGCCTCAGTCCACGGCTTCGGAATCTTCTTTAATCTATCATATAAAATAGCTGTATCTTTAGCAAGATTCTCATAAAATGGAGCAATATAATTCAGACTCCCTAGAAATCTCTGCAATTGAGTCTTATCTGTTATGATGTCAGGAAATTTTGAAGCAAATTCAATACTTCTATTAATAGGTATAATCTTACCTTTCTCAATATTATGGCCAAGGAATCTCACCTTTGTCTGGAATAAAAACATTTTTGGTTTAGATATAACCAAACCATTTTGTATGATAATTTTCTTGAATAATTCAAGATGTTTAAAGTGCATCTCAATAGTGTTTGAAAATACTAATATATCGTCAATATAAACGATAATAAAATTGCTGTAAGGAATGAATATATCATTCATGATTTTCTGAAATTCAGAAGGAGCATTTTTTAATCCAAACGGCATTACATTCCATTCGAACTGTCCTATTGGGACATTAAAAGCAGTTTTATATCTGTCAGCTTCAGCTATTTGAATCTGCCAGTATCCTGATTTCAAATCAAATTTAGAAAATATAATAGCATTATGTAGCCTATCCAATAAATCCTTCTTATTAGGAATAGGATATCTAATCCATTTCAAAACCTTATTCAAAGGTTTATAGTTTATAACTAACCTCGGGACTCCCCTTTCTTGTTCAGCATGCTTATTAACATAAAAGGCTGTACAAGACCATGGAGACTTTGAAGATCGAATAAGACCTTTATGCAATAAAGAATCTATCTCCTTTTTGCATAATTCCAAATATTCTGAATTCATTTGGCAAGGTCTTGCCTTAGTAGGTATACCATTAGTTTCAGAAAAGTCTTCCTCATAGGGAAGTGTGACCACATGCTTTTTCCTGTTCCAAAAAGCATTAGGATGATCGCTGCAGATCTGTAATGAAAACTGGTTTATTATAAAATTAATTTTCTCTTTTAATTTGGGATTTTTCAACTATGAGTAGTTTTATGAAAATATGAGTAGTTTTATGAAAATATTGCGAAGGAATTAGTCCTTCTTGAACACAATTTAAATTTGCTCCACTATCAACAAGAGCTATAAAATCTCTTTTGAAATTATAATCAATAAGAAGAGTAATTTTTATGAAAAACTTTTGAGAAGTAAATACTTCTAGGATAGTTAAAAACTCTTCATTCATATCGCTAAAAATATTATCAAGATTTTCAAAATTAGAAGGGGTAGTGGTTTCATCCTTTTCTTTACCTTTTCCTTCAATTCTAGAAATCCTTTGATCTAATATCCTATTTTCTTTCTTGAGATTATAAATCTCTTTTTTGAGGTTATAAACCTCTTTCTCCAAATCCTGAGACGTAGTAGGAGAACTACTATGACTTATTTTTCTTTGATCTAGAAGTTTCTTTACTTCCTTCATGGTGTATGGAGTATTATCCATAGGGGCATAGAAATCCTTTTTTAGTCCTTCAGATTCCTTCTGCTCAAAATTCCTTTTGATTTGATCTATAAGTTTAGATCGATCATCGGGATCCTGCACCATCTTTAACAAATCTATTAGATTATCATAATCCAATGTATTAATTTCAAACTGGGCAAATAAATTAAAAAATTCATCATTCTCCTTATAATTGCAAGGTTGTCCAGTTTTGCACGGATCGCATTCATCCTCAGAACTTGTAATAATATCACTTTCATCCTGGAAGACCTTATTAATCTCTTCCTTTGTAAGAATATCTTTATCAGGATCTGATTTTTCTGGCTCAGAATTTAATAAAATCTTACACAAAGAATCTTTCAGATCTTCATCTATATTAAGAGCTTTGATTCTCTCTTTGACCTTGCAGTCTTTATATCGATGACCAAACCTTCCACATTTCCAACAATTTAGTGGATTCTTGGCTTTGGCTTTAATGTCATCCTTTCGCTCTTTAAAAGCCTTTTTTCTTCTAGCACGCTTTTCTGTGCGTCTCTCCGAATATCTTTGTCTCCATTCCTGGTAATCATGTTTCTTACCAGTCTTGCTTCTATGAAGCTTATGAGACTTTGATTTGGTTCGGGTTCGAGGATCATCCATGCCGAATTGACCACAAAATTCACCCAACTGTTGTCTTTCATTAAGACGATGGCGTTTAAGCTCCTGATTAAGCTTGATTTCATTACATAACGCCAACCCTTCTTGGATACATATTCCAACCAAACTTCCATAAGTATGGTCATCATAATTAATATTGACTCCTCCTTGCCTGAGAACTTTTTTAACTCTTTCTGCAAAGAGGTTAGGAAGTCCATCTATAAATTTAGATTTCCAATGAGTGCTATTACACTCTGGTAACTCCATGACTCTACAAAGAAATGTATCTTTATAAAGTCTAAATGAAGTTAAAGTCTTACATCTCATATTCTGTAAGAGGGTTCGAATAGTCTCACTATTATCAGACCATCTTCCTGAAAAGTGTTCAATTATATTAACAACCAAAAAATAAACAGCATTAGCATTATCAGCTGTAGAAGTTCCTGGTTCACTTTTAACTGCATTCAAAATTTCATTTCGCTGGTCAACAGTGAGATAATTATCCCACGACCCTTTTAATTGACCAGTAAAACCTGAGATAATCATATTGGCAACAGTTTTATCACTATTACCATTAGTCTTGCAAATCGTGCTATACATCATCATTCTATGTATAACTACATACATTTGCCTATTGGTAAGGCCATCAATATTCCATTCATATATCTGCTTACCGCTGAAACTATTCGGAGCATACATATCATCCTGCTCTTCGAATAGAACATCCTGAGGAGTAGGCCTAGGATAGTAAAACATCCTTTGCCTTGGTTTATCAGCAAATTTCGAACTATAAGAAGACTTTAATTTATTAATTTGATCATAAGTTAGTTTTGGAAAATCACCTTCAAAAACTTCATTTTCAGAAAATGCATCATCACTGTCCTCCGTATTAATTAGAGGCTTTAGTGATAACTCTTTAAATTTCTCATTTAAAAACTTTTCAATATTATATGCATCAGGTTTTAATTTAAAATCTTCAACATCAGGAGGAGGCTGAATAGTTGGAATGGCTACTCGAGGTGGCTTTTCAAATTTTTCTTTTCCTGATGTGCTAGCAGTATTACTGCTTATTATAGAACATAGTTTATCTACCTTATCATGTAAAGATACAATATGCTCACCCAATATATGAACATAAATATTAGTATAGTTATGCTGTTTTAACATAATATTAATATGTTTAACAGTAACTTGTAAGGTATTATCCTCTATCATCGCAGAAAAAGCTGCAAAATCCATCATTTTTCCCTCCTTCTTTATTTTAAAAGGTTGTTGTGGAGGTAATACAGCGTCAATGATTTTACCATTTAACAACTCGAATTGTCTTTCCAAAACAGCAATATAATTTGCCACATATTTTCCCATAAACCATGGGATAAAAGATATAATTTTGTTGACATTCTCAAGATCTTTATAAAATTCTTCTTGAAAATTATTTTGTTCAGTTCTATTAAAACTTTTGAAAAACCATCTTCTAAAAAGTTCCCATCTGGGTTTATAAAAATCCTCAGATATTTTCTTTCTTGCGGGTGATCCCCGACTAAAATCAATTGTGGATGTAAAATCCATTAAATATTTTCACCAAAATCCATTTCAGATGCAGTTATATCCGCATCGTCAATCTGTTGTTCTCTTATAGGAGCAACAGGAGTGACAATATTATTTTTATCAATTTTTAAAGTATTATACCTAGGGGCTTCCTCCCTTATCTGAGAAGTAGAAGCTCTAGAAGGAGTTTGAACAATATAATCAATTGGAGAAATATGAGAATGATATAAAGAATTAGATCTAGACAAACTTTGAAGACTAGATCTCTCAGATCTCATATCCATCATGCTCATAACATCGTTAGATCCAAATTTGATCTTTACATTACCTTCTGGAGTTTGCTCAATTCTAGTCAAATCTGTATTTTTAAAATCTTTTGGCGTGGCTGCTTCCTCCATGACCCACTCTTTGGGGAAATCTATCTCATCCCACTTGATAGGTCTTCTGGTAGAGACTTTAGTCTTACCAAAATTAGTTTCTATTAAAATAGTTTCATTTTTAAAATCCATAATTTTACACATAGGATATAGGGTATATAATGGCTTGTAATAAATCCTGTAACAAATACATATAACTTCCGTATTAGGCATATAATCATAACCATGTAATTTAACATTTAAAACTAAAGCTTTTAAAGCATTTTCATCCGACAATGATAGCTGTAAATTCGGATAAGCATTAAAATATACTGGGCCATAGGCCAAACTTGATTGAACGATCCCTATAAGGGACTTCTTCCAGTTATGATTTCTACCATCCCTGAGAGCAGCTATGAAACTTTCAGGTAAACCTCTCAGAGTTAAAGGCTTAAAAGCAACTTGAATTAATCCAATATGAATAAATCTATGAGTATGCATGTATGGCATTAAATCATGCTCAGACAATAAATTAAAAGTAGCATGATCACTATCAATTGTGATAGTCTCTTCAGTGGTTTTAACTACCTGTTTCAAACCCAATTTTTCAAAGGTTCCAAGTTGATATATTAACTTAGGTTGAACCTTAGGAATTGTCCATTTATTAAGTAAATCCAAATGTTGTGGCATATCGTATTCCTCTTTTCTACTGTTTTTAACAGTAGATTTGTTTCTAACGATATTCATTAGAAAGATAAGTATTGAACTCATCACCTATTGCTACTGTGCAAACTGGCTCTGATACCAAATTTATGGCGGATCTCTAACAGCATGGGGGTAACAGGAAATTTTTACTGGTGACACAACCCTGGCAAGGAGTGGCTGAACCCAAAATTAGGTTCAACAACAGCCCTAAGCGCCATCCTCGGCTAAGCGGGCAAACAACAGAACCTTGGTTCTGGCATTCAACCTTCCGCCTGGGTTGTCTATCAAACCATACCTTTAACACCACCACCTGCTGAGATTCTAATCATAATCTGTTATTAGAATCATTTTACCCCAGTAGCCTAGTGTGACAGAGCTCAATACTTAAAGATTTAGCCTATCATTTAGGCCAGATACAAACTTAAAATTATATAAGTAAACAAAATGAAGGAACAATTATACCAAATTTATGACGGATCTTTAACAGCATGGGGGTAACAGGAAATTTTTACTGGTGACACAACCCTGGCAAGGAGTGGCTGAACCCAAAATAGGTTCAACAACAGTCCTAAGCGCCATCCTCGGCTAAGCGGGCAAACAACAGAACCTTGGTTCTGGCATTCAACCTTCCGCCTGGGTTGTCTATCAAACCATACCTTTAACACCACCACCTGCTGAGATTCTAATCATAATCTGTTATTAGAATCATTTTACCCCAGTAGCCTAGTGTGACAGAGCTCAATACTTAAAGATTTAGCCTATCATTTAGGCTAGATACAAACTTAAAATTATATAAGTAAACAAAATAAAGGAACAATTATGAATACCTTAGTTTGCGCTCAGGCAATAGAGAATTTTTATAAACTGAATGATTTTTACAATGGGGAGATTTACAATGAGAGTGGGGTGTGTTCTGCCCTCTCTACTCAAACTCCTACTCTATTTATAGAAAAATTTCAAAGAATAAAACAACTAATATGGCCCAAACTTTACAAGTGGCCGGCTAGAATAAAAGAAAGGAAATGGCCGACAAATGGCCAATAATGTGCGCAACTTTATCAAAGCTGCTTTATAAAAGGTACTTTATGAAAGTTGAAGGAATCTTCAATAATGCATCCGCGTCAGATCTTATCTTTCCCTTTGGTGTTTTGTAATATAGAAGATTCTTCTTTATTCACATGTGTTATGATATTCGTGATATAATCATTTATGTCGTCCTCTGTAACTGGCTGGGACTCTCCTGGTAGACAGTATTCCCCTTCATCTTCTGTATTATTTGCAGAAGCCATGGATGTGTCTGAAGGAATTTCAACTTCAAGATTTTTCATTAAATCTTTTTTAACCTCTTCAAAATAAGAAGTTAAAATTTCTTCTTTTGTCATTAGTCCCTTCTTCATCTTAATTTTATGAATAATATGTTGATAAGGACTTGGGATATTGGTTTGCTTCATATGGTCCGCCTGACTATATTCTTCCAGTGATTGTTTTATCTTATTAATCGTGTCTTGGCATTGGAAACCTCCATCAGCCGTCTTTTGGAGCATTTTCTTCCAAAACCTTGTATAAAAGGTCCTGTATAAAGCAGGAATATTATGTGGAGTATAATCCACTTCGACATTCCATTTCATTATCCATGGAATTGAATATTCAATAAAGAAATTCATATAGGAACTTCCTTCAATGAGAGTATTACTTTTTTGTAGTTCTTGGATTTTTGGAGATACCTCCAACCAGTCAGTATATAAACTGAGTAGTGGTTCCGGCAATATCTTGACGGTAGGACCATAGGTGATCCACCACTGAGAAAACCAATTTGGTATATTACTCTGTCTATAAACATCTGAGCATATCTTTATAAACCAAGAGTGTTTCTTATTATCATTTTCATATAACAAAGCTTTATAAAAGCTTTCAACATAATCCCAGTAATTATATTTTACTGGAACCTTCCCTTCCGGATGAGTATAACTTTTTTCAGTTAAGGTGCTTAAACCCCATTCTTCTGCTGATATAACCCGTTTAATTATAATCTTAGAGAAGTTATAAACTTTCCTTGTATTGGCTGGATAAAAGTGCAATATTTCGCATGATTCAGTAGTTGAGAGTATCATCTCATAGTGAGCTCTGTACTTATAAGTACTGCTTGCGTATGACGCATTATTCAAATATCTTGCCATTAACTTCCATGGCTCATTCTTCCACTGAAGGTCTCTGTTTTCAAGGAATAATATTAATTCCTTGTAATCTGTCTTCATATAAGACTGGATATTTTCATTATCATCTTCTAGTATAACAGAAGAGTATGATTCAGGCATATCTTCCTTTTGCTTCCCTTGTGAATTTTTCCATTCAAGGAATTGTTGGTACTGAAGATATGAAACAGTATCATCACTTTTATCATTTGATGACGACGATCTTGTCAGATCCTCGGCTATAAGCCTCTGTTTACCCATTTGGGCTATTACAGCACCTCTACCAGTGCCTCTTCCTCTGTTTCCCCTTCCTCTATTAGAGGTCGGGTTACCTCGGGCCAAATGCATATCCTGCATATAATGGAGCATCAATTTGTTAGGCTAAATATATCGGATAATTTTCCAACACATTACGGATTCCTATAATATCTGCCGTAATTTCTTTCATCCTGGCCATAGCTCTTTGCAAGATACTAGCAATATGATCTGTTTCATCTTTATTAAAGTAATTGGCGTATAATAACAAATCTTTAGATTCATCCATCAATTTTTTCAATCTATTCTGCGTCACGCGCAAATCCCAATATAATGCATGCATCTGCCTGGGTAAGAGTTGATTTTGGCAGTAGGGACAATAATAGAGCATATTATCTCGTTTACACATTCTAAATAACCTGCACAATAAAATAATGAATATGATCATTAACTAGCTAAATATTCTCTAGTTAAAAAATCAGGAAGACTATTATCTTCTCCTTTTTTATATTGTATTTCAAAATCAAATGGGGCCAACAATGCCTGCCATCTTGCAAACATTTGTTTAGAAACATCATGTTTACAATCTTTATTAAACATAAATTTAGCTGATTGGCAATCAGTCTTTATAATAAACTTTTGGTTATATAAATCACCTTAAAATTTTAAAACACATTTTACTATAGCAAGAATTTCTTTTGCTACAGTTGCATAATTTTTCTGGCTATTATTCCATTTACCAGAATGGAATTGAACCAGATATTCAATCTTATCTTCTGGAGAGTATTGCTTTAAAATACCTCCATACCCAATATCATATGCATCAGTTTCTATTATCTTTGGCCAAGTAGGATTAGCCAATGTGAGACAAGGAAGATTTTTTACTCTTTCCTTGATTTTCTGGACTGTTTTGGTATGAGCCTCAATCCACGGCTTCGGAATCTTCCTTAATCTATCATATAAAATAGCTGTATCTTTAGCAAGATTCTCATAAAATGGAGCTATATAATTCAGACTCCCTAGAAATCTCTGCAATTGAGTCTTATCTGTTATGATGTCAGGAAATTTTGAAGCAAATTCAATACTTCTATTAATAGGTATAATCTTACCTTTCTCAATATTATGATAATGAGCCAAATTTATGACGGATCTTTAACAGCATGACGGATCTTTAACAGCATGGGGGTAACAGGAAATTTTTACTGGTGACACAACCCTGGCAAGGAGTGGCTGAACCCAAAATTAGGTTCAACAACAGCCCTAAGCGCCATCCTCGGCTAAGCGGGCAAACAACAGAACCTTGGTTCTGGCATTCAACCTTCCGCCTGGGTTGTCTATCAAACCATACCTTTAACACCACCACCTGCTGAGATTCTAATCATAATCTGTTATTAGAATCATTTTACCCCAGTAGCCTAGTGTGACAGAGCTCAATACTTAAAGATTTAGCCTATCATTTAGGCCAGATACAAACATAAAATTATATAAGTAAACAAAATAAAGGAACAATTATGAATACCTTAGTTTGCGCTCAGGCAATAGAGAATTTTTATAAACTGAATGATTTTTACAATGGGGAGATTTACAATGAGAGTGGGGGTGTGTTCTGCCCTCTCTACTCAAACTCCTACTCTATTTATAGAAAAATTTCAAAGAATAAAACAACTAATATGGCCCAAACTTTACAAGTGGCCGGCTAGAATAAAAGAAAGGAAATGGCCGACAAATGGCCAATAATGTGCGCAACTTTATCAAAGCTGCTTTATAAAAGGTACTTTATGAAAGTTGAAGGAATCTTCAATAATGCATCCGCGTCAGATCTTATCTTTCCCTTTGGTGTTTTGTAATATAGAAGATTCTTCTTTATTCACCTGTGTTATGATATTCGTGATATAATCATTTATGTCGTCCTCTGTAACTGGCTGGGACTCTCCTGGTAGACAGTATTCCCCTTCATCTTCTGTATTATTTGCAGAAGCCATGGATGTGTCTGAAGGAATTTCAACTTCAAGATTTTTCATTAAATCATTTTTAACCTCTTCAAAATAAGAAGTTAAAATTTCTTCTTTTGTCATTAGTCCCTTCTTCATCTTAATTTTATGAATAATATGTTGATAAGGACTTGGGATATTGGTTTGCTTCATATGGTCCGCCTGACTATATTCTTCCAGTGATTGTTTTATCTTATTAATCGTGTCTTGGCATTGGAAACCTCCATCAGCCGTCTTTTGGAGCATTTTCTTCCAAAACCTTGTATAAAAGGTCCTGTATAAAGCAGGAATATTATGTGGAGTATAATCCACTTCGACATTCCATTTCATTATCCATGGAATTGAATATTCAATAAAGAAATTCATATAGGAACTTCCTTCAATGAGAGTATTACTTTTTTGTAGTTCTTGGATTTTTGGAGATACCTCCAACCAGTCAGTATATAAACTGAGTAGTGGTTCCGGCAATATCTTGACGGTAGGACCATAGGTGATCCACCACTGAGAAAACCAATTTGGTATATTACTCTGTCTATAAACATCTGAGCATATCTTTATAAACCAAGAGTGTTTCTTATTATCATTTTCATATAACAAAGCTTTATAAAAGCTTTCAACATAATCCCAGTAATTATATTTTACTGGAACCTTCCCTTCCGGATGAGTATAACTTTTTTCAGTTAAGGTGCTTAAACCCCATTCTTCTGCTGATATAACCCGTTTAATTATAATCTTAGAGAAGTTATAAACTTTCCTTGTATTGGCTGGATAAAAGTGCAATATTTCGCATGATTCAGTAGTTGAGAGTATCATCTCATAGTGAGCTCTGTACTTATAAGTACTGCTTGCGTATGACGCATTATTCAAATATCTTGCCATTAACTTCCATGGCTCATTCTTCCACTGAAGGTCTCTGTTTTCAAGGAATAATATTAATTCCTTGTAATCTGTCTTCATATAAGACTGGATATTTTCATTATCATCTTCTAGTATAACAGAAGAGTATGATTCAGGCATATCTTCCTTTTGCTTCCCTTGTGAATTTTTCCATTCAAGGAATTGTTGGTACTGAAGATATGAAACAGTATCATCACTTTTATCATTTGATGACGACGATCCTGTCAGATGCTCGGCTATAAGCCTCTGTTTACCCATTTGGGCTATTACAGCACCTCTACCAGTGCTTCTTCCTCTGTTTCCCCTTCCTCTATTAGAGGTCGGGTTACCTCTGGCCAAATGCATATCCTGCATATAATGGAGCATCAATTTGTTAGGCTAAATATATCGGATAATTTTCCAACACATTACGGATTCCTATAGTATCCGCCGTAATTTCTTTCATTCTGGCCATAGCTCTTTGCAAGATACTAGCAATATGATCTGTTTCATCTTTATTAAAGTAATTGGCGTATAATAACAAATCTTTAGATTCATCCATCAATTTTTTCAATCTATTCTGCGTCACGCGCAAATCCCAATATAATGCATGCATCTGCCTGGGTAAGAGTTGATTTTGGCAGTAGGGACAATAATGGATAAAAGATATAATTTTGTTGACTTTCTCAAGATCTTTATAAAATTCTTCTTGAAAATTATTTTGTTCAGTTCTATTAAAACTTTTGAAAAACCATCTTCTAAAAAGTTCCCATCTGGGTTTATAAAAATCCTCAGATATTTTCTTTCTTGCAGGTGATCCCCGACTAAAATCAATTGTGGATGTAAAATCCATTAAATATTTTCACCAAAATCCATTTCAGATGCAGTTATATCCGCATCGTCAATCTGTTGTTCTCTTATAGGAGCAACAGGAGTGACAATATTATTTTTATCAATTTTTAAAGTATTATACCTAGGGGCTTCCTCCCTTATCTGAGAAGTAGAAGCTCTAGAAGGAGTTTGAACAATATAATCAATTGGAGAAATATGAGAATGATATAAAGAATTAGATCTAGACAAACTTTGAAGACTAGATCCCTCAGATCTCATATCCATCATGCTCATAACATCGTTAGATCCAAATTTGATCTTTACATTACCTTCTGGAGTTTGCTCAATTCCAGTCAAATCTGTATTTTTAAAATCTTTTGGCGTGGCTGCTTCCTCCATGACCCACTCTTTGGGGAAATGTATCTCATCCCACTTGATAGGTCTTCTGGTAGAGACTTTAGTCTTACCAAAAATAGTTTCTATTAAAATAGTTTCTTTTTTAATCCATAATTTTACACATAGGATTTAGGGTATATAATGGCTTGTAATAAATCCTGTAACAAATACATATAACTTCCGTATTAGGCATATAATCATAACCATGTAATTTAACATTTAAAACTAAAGCTTTTAAAGCATTTTCATCCGACAATGATAGTTGTAAATTCGGATAAGCATTAAAATATACTGGGCCATAGGCCAAACTTGATTGAACGATCCCTATAAGGGACTTCTTCCAGTTATGATTTCTACCATCCCTGAGAGCAGCTATGAAACTTTCAGGTAAACCTCTCAGAGTTAAAGGCTTAAAAGCAACTTGAATTAATCCAATATGAATAAATCTATGAGTATGCATGTATGGCATTAAATCATGCTCAGACAATAAATTAAAAGTAGCATGATCACTATCAATTGTGATAGTCTCTTCAGTGGTTTTAACTACCTGTTTCAAACCCAATTTTTCAAAGGTTCCAAGTTGATATATTAACTTAGGTTGAACCTTAGGAATAGTCCATTTATTAAGTAAATCCAAATGTTGTAGCATATCGTATTCCTCTTTTCTACAGTTTTTAACAGTAGATTTGTTTCTAACGATATTCATTAGAAAGATAAGTATTGAACTCATCACCTATTGCTACTGTGCAAACTGGCTCTGATACCAAATTTATGACGGATCTTTAACAGCATGGGGGTAACAGGAAATTTTTACTGGTGACACAACCCTGGCAAGGAGTGGCTGAACCCAAAATTAGGTTCAACAACAGCCCTAAGCGCCATCCTCGGCTAAGCGGGCAAACAACAGAACCTTGGTTCTGGCATTCAACCTTCCGCCTGGGTTGTCTATCAAACCATACCTTTAACACCACCACCTGTAATCACCTAATTTTGGCACGACAATTCAAAAATAGCTTGAAATAGTTTAAAATAGGTGAGCTAATATTTTAGGATTTTTCGTCGAACCTTTTCTAGAATTTCGGTCTTTTATTTTAGCTAAAATTAAATGAGAAAAATAATAAAAAAATTTAATTAATGAAAATACTTATTATGTGTTTAATTGTGATTATATAATTCAATTGATGTAATATTGCAATTTATGTAGTTCTAATTCCAGTTTAATGTTTTATGCTTTAATTTGTTTGGACCTTTTAGTGGCCATTTCTGAATGAAAAATAAGCAACCAGCTTAGTTGTGCAACCCAAATGTCCCTTATGACCCGGCCCATTCCCTTTGTATATAAAGATTTTATTGCCATTTTTGGCATTTCTCCATAAAACTCACACATTCAAGGCAAACCATGCCATTTTTAACAAAGCCCACCGGAAATCGCCTCTGCCACGTCTCCACCGTGGCTCCGCCGGTCAAACCACTGTTGACCGCCACCAACCGCCACCGGAAAAACATGAAAAATACATGTATCGACTCCGTTCGGCCTCCTCTCTTCATTTCTCAACTCGTTTTCTTCAAATTCATAGCCAATTCGCGTAGATCGGCGGTCAAAGCTTCGGTCAAACCCGAAATCCGGCGATTCCTTCGAGTTTTCCGGTGAGTTTTGTTCTTGTTTCTTTTCTCCTCCTCACTTCCCCTCTCTCACCCTCACATCCCCATTCTCCTAAAAAACCCTCCCCTTTACCCGTTTCTTCACTCGCTTGCTTTTTCATTTTTCTTCTTCTCATTCTTTTTTCTCTTTTTCTGTTTTCTGTTATTGGACATGATGATGATGTTACTGTGAGAATTTGGGGGCTGTGAGGGAAGTCGTGATGGTGGTGGTGTGTCGTGTTAGTGAAACGGTGGCGATGTGTTTGCTGTTTTCTCCATAGTTTGAAGCTGAAATTTTAGAGCTATGGCAGCCGGTTTGGTTTTGAGGATGGGTGTATTATGTAACGCCGACGCAGCAACGATGGAAGGAGGAGATGTCGCAATGTGATGCTAGTTGGAGGAGACTCAGTGATGCTAATGGCGATGAGTTCGTGACTAAACTGTAACATCTTATCTTTCTTTTCACTTGTAGCTTCGGCTTATGTATCGTGCTTTAGTATTTGATTCGTATCGCAATCTTAGGAAAATGTCATTCAATTGGTATGAATTCCTTTGAAGTTCAACATGTTTTAGTGTCCTTGTTTCAAGCATGAAGCTCTGTTGGCTGTGTATGTATGTTGCTTAGTATATAAAATTGGTGTTTGATGTTCCGTTTACCTATTTGCTATCGTAACCCTGCTCATTCGAGCACAAATCTGTCCCTATTGAGTTTTAGCGAATGTTTTAGTCTAGTCTTGTTGAAAATCATATATACATGAGCTGGTGGTTTATAGTAATATGAATTGGTGAATTCATCTTTAACTAGTGCTTAGTGTGTGAGTTGATGTGTATGTCAGCTTATGATGGTAATTGGCACCTTGTTTGTTTAGTCATGGAAGGAACCTTTGTTTTTCTAGTTCACGTTTAGTCCTGATATATTTGTTGTTGTCCAGAAATTTGAAAATAAAAGTTAGCTTTGTCCTGATAGTTTTTGTTCTTTCGTTAGCAACCTTAGTTTGGACTGGGATCTGTTTAGCTAGGAATTAGGAGCGAAGGGGGTCAGTGTGACCTTGTTATTGTTTGTGATGGTTTAATTTTGGTAAGTTTGTGAGTTGTGAAGTTAGAGTCCATTTTTAGCTTAGTCTTTAAATTAGTTTGGGGTCTTAAAAGAATAGTTTGGTTTAGGAAAAGTAAGTCTAGGGGGTCAATATGAAAGTACAACAATCAGCTTGAAACAAGGAACTTTTAGCATAGGATTCTTGCTTTTTGGTTGAAAAATTCAAAGCCTCACATGGGGGCTTTTGTCTCTATTATTTGCCCCAACACTCTACTCTCTCTCTTTAATCAGAGTTGCATTAAATGCAAAAGAAAAAGGATGGCACGCCTGAGAGCTTTCTTTGTCTGTTTGGACACAATTGTGGACTTGGCATTTAATGCCAATAAGTCCAAGGGCTATGTGGGAATCTGATATATAAAAGGGGGCATTTACTCCACCCTTGGGATTATTAACTACACAGAACATTAACTCCTCTCAACCACTTAAGAAAACAAAATTTTCAGATCTGAAAATTTGAGAAAAGAGGAGCATTAATTGTTTTTTTTTTTAAAAAAAGATAGCAAGAATTCTAGCAAGATTTGTGGAGTTTGCTGTTGGGTTTTTGTCTTTGGGCTTTGCTAGTTTGCTGCTGGTTCTTGCTTTTCATTCCCCTCATTTTGGTTTTGTTTGGAAAGCTTATTAGGTAAACACAAAGATCCCCATTGTATTACTATTTTATATAATATGCCAAAATATGCATCTTTTTTATGTATGATAATGATTTGTGTTGTTCCAAAATATTAGTATGTATGACCTTGTTGTATGAAGCAATACATTTCTTTTGAGTAATGGATGTATGAAGAAGTAAGTAATAATGGATTAAAGTTAGACTATAAACATAATCTCCTAAGTATTTTTTTAGAATTGGTGAACAAATCAAAAGTTGTACAATTTTGTTAGGGATATTGCAAACTTTGAATCAAAAGGAAAAATCTGTACAAAATTGATGCACAGAAAACGACTTAGTTTTTTTGCATGGATAGGCTACTTTGCGCTTCGTGGCCAACTGTGAGAAATAGATAAAAGAAGGGCACTAAGTGCAAATCTTGCCCTAACTAGGTCAAATCTGTAGCAGAACACCTAAAGTACATCTATGCAAATTTTGTGAACAACAGTGGGCTGAAACTAAATATGAATTTCTAAAATGGCCAAATATTGAAGCAAATAGGCAAAAGAGAACATAAGTGCAATTCTGTCAACATGAATCTGAAAAAACGAAATGGGCCTCATATATTTGCAAATCCGGCCCTTTTTAGCTCCAGCATTTAAGTTTAAAGCTACAATAAAATAAGTGGACCAAAATTTTTTTTGCGAATCTAGCTCGATTAATTTCAGTCTTTTAATGTTAAGCCCCAATAGTTTTTTAACGTAAATTTAGTAATTTTCTTGATTTAATTTGAATTGCGCTTTGTAAATATTAAATTAAGCCATATTCAAATAAAAAACGTCGGAAGCAAATGTGGTACATATAAAAATCCGTAAAATAGACCAATCCTCTGTGAGGTTGGAAATGCGCAATATATTTAGCTATTATGAGTTAAAGTATTAATCCGTTCAATCTTCTGTGAAGTTGGATAAGAATAACACTTTAAATTTTTTTCTGAATTAAAGTTTAAACTCAAACGGCAAAATAATACAACCATATTTAATAAAGTTAAAAATTGCGTCAATAAAAGCAACTGTGCTTGGCACAGGACTCGAGGGTGCCTAACACCTTCCCGCGAGTCAATCGAGATCCTTACCCGGAACTCTGACGCAGACCACTTACGAGTCATAGGTGTTCCAAGGTACCTCTTTGGTGACTTGGCACACCTTTGAACTATGTCAAGTGGCGACTCCGAAAAAAATCTCTAAATAATTTTGTACCTTTAAACACCTAAGTCACAACCTACCTTTTATTTTTTTTTAGTAAATTTTAGGGCGTGACAGCTTGGCGACTCCGCTGTGGAAATTAGTGAAAACTAGAATCTCCGGCTTTTGATAAATTGTCGCATGTTTTAATTTATTAAATATTTGGTTGTTATTTTATTGCCGTTATCACCTGAAAAGTTGAATGTTACTGCTTTGATATTGTTGAACTGTATATATAAACTGTCTTCCTCCGCAACCCTCTGAGTCTCTGAAACACACACACACGTACACTTACCAGATTGCTTGTGGCATCTGGGACTTTCTTAATAAATTGCCCATGATTTAGGAGGAAGGCGTGACGGGGTTTTAGGCCGGACACACTGTCTCCGGATGGCCCTGATATGCTTTCCGCCCGGTTTGTCCACCGGGTTTTCAGCCAGTCTAGACACTGAGTCAGTTGTGTCACCTAGAGTTAAACCTTTAGGCCCAATTATCTGCATCATATCCGACTTAATGAGGTGCGATACACCGGTATTGCACTTGTCTAGGTTGACTACCTTTTGTCTGAACGGGACCCACTTCCCGAGAAAGACTTGTCTGAAAAAGCATTCTATGTGTTGCATGCGATTAGGAAAGGTTGTTATGCTGACCAAGTTGGAGAGAAACGGATTTCAAAAGAAAAAAAAAATAGAAAAAAATAAAGGAGAAAAATGAAAGGAAAAGTGAGGAAGAGGTTGAATTTTATGTTTTAAATGTAAATGTTTTGCTATTTTTATAAAATTGAGTCATACTGCTGTAATGGCAAATTTTTGTAAAAAACGCCGGTGTTTGCCGTCTTTTGTATATGTCAGTTTGTGTCGTTATAATGACGAAAATTTTACAAAAAAATATATACTTAGTAGTTAGAAAGTCAAAAAAAATTTTGTGTCAGTTTTCACGCCGTTATAATGGCGAATTTTTAGAAAAAAGGCTCGTGTACCGATGTTGGGAGTTTTTGAGATCCAATTTTTCACGTCGTTATGCCGGCAAATTTTTGCAAAAAGTACTGTAGTGTTCATCACTGGAAATGAAATTTTGTTTTGATGTCAATGTGGCGTCGTTGTAACGCCGAATTTTTCTTTTATAAATTACATCTAAATACCAATGTTGGTAATTTCCCGGAGTCAGTCATGATGCCGTTATGATGGCAAAATTTTTCGATTCTCTTAGGGTCAACTTTACGTCATTACAATGACAAAAGTTTTGTTGAAAATTGGAGTTTCGAATTAGCAGTTTAGGCATCTGTTTTGCTCTGTCGGTCAGTTGTCTTAAGTTGTTCTCAGGTTTTCAAACATTTGACACATTTTTTTTATTAGGAACAATGGCTGCATCATCTTCTAGGACAGTCAAGAGAAAGTACCCTGCTGATGCCACTCCACCCTCTATTATGATGACTGATGGCCCACCCAAATCGGATAAATCTCTGAAGTCTTGGTGGGATGCAATGAGTCAAATGCAGAAAGATATAGTCCAGGAAAAGATTGGTTTTCTAACTGACCTTGTGACTAAACCTATTGTCCCGCGTCGAGACTTGGTCAGTGCATTGGTTGGGTTTTGCAATCCAAGCCAAAATACCTTCTGTTTCAAGGGGTTTGAGATGACGCCGACCCTCGAAGAGATAGCTGGGCTTCTTAAGCTGGATTTTGAGAAAAGGAATATGATTGCTCCAAGAAAGGTTAATGAGCGGGAATTTTTCAATAATATCAAGGTACGAACAGACCTCTCGATCGCTAGTGTTCGCCAAGGCTGGATTTCATTTGATTACCTGTATGATCGTTTTGGGGCCGATAATGGTTTTAAGAAGTATGGATTTGAGTTCCACGACAAGCTGAAATATGGAGATTGGGTGCTACTTTGCCCTAAGGTCTTCGTGTTCGCTTTGCTAGGGTTGTTGGTTTTTCCACTACCGGATAGAGCGATATCTATTAAGGTCAGTTGGATAATGGCAGCTTTATATGGTGGAGCACCAGACGCCACTATCATCCCGACGATTCTGGGTAGCATATTTCATGCTTTGACTCGATGCCACAAGGGAGAAAGCGGTTTCTTTGAGGGGTGTAACCTTCTATTGCAGGTCTGGTTCTTGGAGCATGTACGCCCTTGCCCACCTCGTGATATTCTTAGGTACTGTGACATCGATTATCTTGAATACCATCTCGAACACATCGAGAAGTATAAATTCCCAGAAAATGAGCCAGACTGGAGGTCTTTCTTGAACTCTCTCACGCCGGACAAGATTTTGTGGCAGTGTAGCTGGTTTCCTAAGAGGGAGGTTGTATACAGATGCGTGGATCGTCCTTTTCTCGTTCTGATGGGTTTGACAGCATCCCAGCCTTATGTTCCTCTGCGTGTACTTAGGCAGTTGGGTCGAAAGCAGGAGATCCCAATAGTTGAGGACATGAGTGCATATGTCTCAGACTATCCTCTAAACCCAGCTACTCTTAGAGGTGAGATCTTGCGCCTGTGGGATACTAGGAGGCGCCTCGCAGAAAGCACACAGGTTCAGGATGGACTCAAGGGGGAGGTCGTTCGGGAGTACAAGGTGTGGTATTACCACCAGCCCATACCTAGAGAGATGCCCGCGAGGTCGAGAGCAGGCATGGTCGACACTGAGGCTAGGCTGGATATGTAGGTTCAACTTGCTAGGCGTGAGATTAGGGAAGAATACCGCGCTACCATACAAAGCTTAATGGCAGAGAGGGATGCCGCCAGAGCCGCTCAGTCAGAGAGTGAGGGTTTCGCGCATCAGCACCTAGACACAGTCAGACGACTCCGTGTCATGCACTCACAGGCATTGACAGAGCGGGATGCTGACAGGGCAGCTTTGTTGGAAAGCAGGAGAAGGGAGGATTATCATCGACAGGATGCCATATATTCTCGAGCTCAACTTGACAGGGCACTAGAGCAGGGTGAGCAGCTCAGAAGGCTAGCATAGGACCGACTTCGAGATATACAGGCTGCAGGACAGACCATCAGTGTAGCTTATCGGCAGGTTTACGACTCTGCTACATATGTTGCACAGTCCATCAATGAGTATAGGAGGCTTCCCGCGGAGGACATACTCCCACATGTGCTTCCCTTCGTCACTAGAGTTGCAGCAGATTTGAACGGATTGCGTCGTACCTTTGCAGAAGGCCCGCCAGTAAATCCTGAGGAGCCGTTCGAGTTCGACCCAGAGGAGCCAGCTGACTTTGTGCCCCAGTCACCTTAGTAGATACATCAGGCCAAGATGATGCAGATTATTGTTGTTTTTTGTCATTTATTTTACATCTTGGCATTGTTGTATTTTATGTCGCTTCTGAATTTGGCATGTTGTAATTTATTTTCACTTTTTTCAGTCAGCTGTACGTTCCTTTTGGTCGTGCTCCGGAAGCACCGTATGTACTTTTTCTTTTGAAGTAATGAAAATATTTTGCTTATTTTTATGTGTCAATTCATTTCACCCTCTAGCCTCACTTGAAAAAAAAAAAGAAAAAGAAAGAAAAGAAAGGAAAAGAAAAGAAAGAAAAAGAGAAAAAGAAGAAAAAAAAAAGAAGAAGTCAAACAATACACTTGGGGATCTAATCTAAACCAATTTGGGATGACGCATAACGACCTTAGGCATTGTTTAGGCCGACGAGCAAATTCATATTCCATGCTATCTTGTTGCACTAACGTGTTTTGATTTGTTTAGAGCTTGAGCAACTGCCGTGCTGGCCCCACATTCCTATTCCACCAGAATCAAGGGACCACTGCCTGTTCCAGAAGTGGTTGAAGCACCTCTTCAAGAAGACACTCCAGCAACGATGGCCGAAGAAACTGAGAACACTGAGCTGGTTCGCTTGGCTGAACAACAGGCTAAGATGGCCGAGGATTTCACGGCCATGAAAGAAATGATGATGCAACTGGTCCGTAACTTGTCGGCAGTTCAGGCACCTCCAGGGTTCGGTCCACATCCAGAAACTGACAACGTAGCTGGACCTTCTACTGTACAACCTGGGGCACAATTCCCACAGCATGGACAACATGGCCAAGCCCAAGTTCCTGCCACAGTATTCACTGTTCCTGCAGGACACACTTTGCAAAGGTCAAACAGTGACCCACAGTTGAGGGCTCGTGATCAACAATTCGACCAAACTCGGGGTAATGTACTCCGCCCTACTGAGTCATATGATCATGGACACCACCCAGAATCACATGCTGATGTCGAAAGATTGGGGAAAACAGAAGAGGCTGACTTTGCTCGGAAATTGAAAAGCCTGGAGCAAACTGTGAAAAACATACAAGGGCAAGGGGGTAAAACCAGTATTTCATACAAAGACATGTGCTTATTCCCTCATGTGCCATTGCCTGAAGGTTTTGTTGTGCCCAAATTCGATCCGTACACTGGACAAAGTGATCCAAGGATCCATGTGAAGATATACCTTAACAAAATGAGGGGTATCGAGAAGGACGAATTATTGATGGCGTACTTTGCGGACAGTTTGGGAGGACCGGCCACAGAATGGTTTGTGCAACAGGATGTTTCCAAGTGGGTCACCTTTGACGACATGGCCAACGCTTTCCTGAATCATTATGGCTACAAAATGGAGGCTGCTCCTGATCGTTCTTCTTTGAAGACGATCACAAAGAAACCAGGCGAAAGCTTCAGAGAGTATGCCTATAGGTGGCGCGAACAGGCGGCGCGTGTGAGCCCTTTGATCCCAGACGATAAAATGGTCGAAGAATTCATCGAAGTGCTTGACGAAACATACTACCAGGCGATGGCCTCTGCCCTTGGGAAGCAATTTAGTGAAGCAGTAAAAATTGGGGAGATGATTGAGAGAGGAATCAAAGCAGGCAAGATTGTTAGCCAAACAGCTTTGAGAGCCACGACCCAAGCGTTGCAATCAGGGTCGGGTACTTTTGGGAAGAAGAAAGAAAAGAAAGATGAAGTGGCAATGGTTGGTCCTGGACCGAGAAGAAATGATGGGAGATACAATGACCGTCAAGGGTACATTCCGGCACCCCCGCCACAACAATTCTATCCAACTCACGGCCAACAATTTGCCATGCCGCAGTTCTCATTCCCTGTAAATGCAGCATCCTATGCTCAGCCGCTATCTGGTCCACAATGGCGTCCACCCCCTGCTCCAGTCCAATACAACAATCAACAAGCACATACTCAATTCCAGGCTCACCAGGAGATGCCTTATCGACTACGAGGTCCGCAGGGCTTTCGTCCAAACATGCAACAGAGAAACATGCAACAAGAGAAAAGGCAGTTCACCCCACTGGGGGAAACCTACACTAATTTGTTTGAAAAGTTGCAACAAGCCAATCTGTTGAAGCCAATCCCAGGGAAGGTGAACCCCAATGGAAGAGTTGATCATTCACGCCATTGTGCGTTTCATTCTGGAGCACCTGGACATGACACAGAATCCTGTTGGGAACTCAAAAGGGCAATCCAGGCAATGATAGACAACAACCAGATAAAAGTCGTGGGGGATGAAACACAAAATGTAAATCAAAATCCTTTACCAGCTCATGATGTTCAAAACAACGTACACATGGTAGGGATGGTATGCATAGAAGAGGACATGAAAGGGAAAGCCGCCAAGCAGATTGTGGCAGTTGGTCCCTCCCAAGACATCAAAGGCCCCGAGCCATTTATTGTTGTAATCAGGGGAAAATCTAGTGCGTCTGTTGTCAACAAAGCAAAGCAAGATACTGCTGTTGAGCCAAGTTTCACAATTCCGGCTGCAAAGCAGGAAAAGGTTCATGACAGTGCACCAGTATTTATTGTGCAAGGGGCATCATGCCAGAAAGCTCCGGTCTTCGAGGTTAAGGCAAAGAAGTGTGAACCGGTTATCATCACTCAAGCAGCGCAACTCCCTGTCAAAAGTACAAAGGTCGTTCCTTGGAACTACAACAAAACAATTGTGTCTTACAACGGGAAAGAAATCATGGAGGTTGCTGCAGATGTAAATGGTCTAACTCGGTCCGGGAGATGTTTTACCCCGGAAGAATTGAGAAAGGCAAAGCCAGGTCGAGAAGACCAAGGACCCATCAAAGAGCCGGTGTCTGAGAAAGAAGCTGAAGAATTTTTGAAGAAATTGAGGTCGACAGATTATTCCATCGTCGAGCAGCTGAGAAAGACTCCAGCTCAGATATCACTCTTGTCTCTACTTATGAACTCTGAAGCACATCGCAATGCACTGTTGAAGATATTGAATGAGGCCTACATTCCTGAACAAACTACTGTGGCTAATCTGGAAGCACTTACTGGCAGAGTATTTGAGACTAATCGTGTGATGTTCACCGATGAGGAGCTGCCAGCAGAAGGAACCGGTCATAATCGAGCGCTTCATGTCTCAGTTAAGTGTGAAGACTCCTATGTCACACGTGTTCTGATAGATGGTGGCGCGGGGTTGAACATTTGCCCTCTGTCTACATTGAAGAGTCTAAGGTTGGATATGAGCAAAATCAGGGCAAGTTCCTCTGCTGTTCGAGCTTTTGATGGTGGAGTTCGAGAATCTTTGGGCATCATCAATCTTGAGTTAACCATTGGGCCCGCTACCTTCAGCATTGAGTTTCAAGTCATGGAGACGGATGCATCATACAATCTGTTACTGGGCCGACCATGGATTCACATGGCTTGTGCTGTACCCTCCACAGTTCATCAGGTGGTCAAGTTTACTTGGGATAATCAAGCTGTCGTGGTTTATGGAGAGGATGACTCGCAGTTCAACAACAGCCTGGACGTACCAGCCCTTGAAGCCGTCACTACACGCCCGACCATCATGTATCAAACCTCCGATGTTGTGTATGTGGAAAAGGTAACAGAAGGGAAGCCTATACCCATCCCAAGAGTGTCAGAGACGTCTATAATGATGGCATCTGAAATGTTAAAGCATGGTTTCCAATTTGGAAAGGGTTTGGGAGCATCACTACAAGGCAGGGTAAATCCAGTTTATCCAAATGGCGTGCAAGGCACGTGGGGACTAGGGTTCAAGCCAAAAGCAGCTGATCGCAAGCAAGCAAAGAAAAAGAAGTCGGAAGTTTGGTCTCTCCCAAAGCCAATTCCGTGTCTCGCTCAGTCTTTTGTGGGATATGTCATGAAACCAAAGGTTGTCGCTACAAATGTCAACACAGTGGAAGACAATCAGGATGCGCCATTTGATCTGGGTGGCATCTTTGAAATCTGCATGGTACAGCCGGGTGAAGGCTCCAGTAATGCTTCAATTCAGTACATTGGCCCGGACGTGCACCTGACTAACTGGAATGCAACTCCCTTCCCCATCAGGAAGGGGTCTTGGTAGACTGTTGTTTTACAGTTTTCTTTTGAATACACTTGGATATTCTAAGGGTTGTATGCCAAGTGTATTATTTTGCTCATCTTTTCTTTGTAATTCAAACCCTTTTTCATTAATGAAAGGCCAAGAGCCAAGCTTTACTTCAATCTCTGTTCATATTCCTAATTTTATTCTATTTTGTTTATCTGTAGTGATATATCTGCTGGTCCTGATGTCATGACATGTTCAAGAAACTTATCGTCCATCCAGGGACCACAATCTGATTTTGACTCCATAACCATAGTTGAGGTTGAAAGTGATGAAGAAGACATTGAGGAATTTGTTAATGAGGTTGAATATGATGGAGAACGGGCTGATTTTGAAATAGGCCTGGAAGTTGAACGCCATGAGGGCAAGCCTAAACCCAATTTGGCTGATACAGAGGATGTTAATCTTGGGAGCCCTGATGATGTGAGGGAAACCAAGATAAGCATGTATGCCCTACCTGAAGTGAAGAACGATATTCGGAAGGTGCTCTTTGAATATCGAGATGTCTTTGCATGGTCATATGATGAGATGCCGGGTTTGAGCTCTGAATTGATAGTCCACAAATTGCCAATTCAGCCCGGTTTCCCTCCAGTGAGACAAATGCAACGGAAGTTCAAAACTGATATGATCAAGAAAATCCATGATGAAATAATGAAACAGTTGGATGCAAAAGTAATTCAATCGGTTCAGTACACTACTTGGGTTGCAAATGTTGTTCCGGTTCCTAAGAAAGATGGAAAAACAAGGATATGTGTCGACTATCGAGATTTGAACAAGGCAAGTCCCAAAGATAATTTCCCATTGCCTAACATTCACACTCTCGTAGACAATTGTGCCAAACATGAGATACAATCCTTTGTTGACTGCTATGCTGGATATCATCAAATCCAGATGGATGAAGATGATGCATGCAAAACGGCATTCACTACACCTTGGGGAACCTATTGCTATAGAGTGATGCCGTTTGGTTTGAAAAATGCTGGGGCAACCTACGTAAGGGCCATGACTGCCATTTTCCATGATATGATGCATAAAGAAATAGAAGTGTACGTGGATGACGTGATCATCAAGTCTAGAACTGCTGAAGACCACGTGAGAGATCTCAGAAAGTTCTTTGAGAGGCTCCGTAAGTACAATCTGAAGCTGAATCCAGCCAAGTGTGCATTTGGTGTGCCTGCGGGAAAATTGCTAGGTTTCATCGTTAGTAGGCGAGGTATTGAACTGGATCCCGCAAAGATCAAAGCAATACAAGAACTACCTCCGCCTCGAACCAAGAAGGATGTTAAAAGCTTTCTAGGCAGGTTGAATTACATCAGTAGGTTCGTTGCTCAACTTACCACAATATGTGAGCCGATCCTCAAGTTGTTGAAAAAGAATGCATCAATTGCATGGACCGAAGAGTGCCAAGAAGCCTTTGACAAGATCAAGCAATATTTGTCAAATCCTCCTGTTTTGGTCCCGCCTGAACCTGGCCGACCATTGTTTTTGTACTTGTCAGTCAATGAAAACTCCTTTGGTTGTGTACTGGGGCAACATGATGCCTCGGGAAAGAAAGAACAGGCCATTTATTATCTGAGCAAGAAGTTCACAGATTGTGAGGCTAGATACACTTTGTTGGAAAGGACGTGTTGTGCCCTAACTTGGGTTGCACAAAAGCTGAAACATTATCTTTTGTCCTATACCACTTACCTGATTTCCCGGATGGACCCATTGAAGTACATATTTCAAAAGCCAATGCCAACTGGCAAACTTGCAAAATGGCAGATCCTGCTCACAGAATTCGACATAGTTTATGTCACCAGAACTGCAATGAAAGCTCAAGCCTTAGCTGATCATTTGGCTGAAAATCCGGTGGATGATGATTATGAGCCATTGAAGACTTACTTCCCTGACGAAGAGGTAGATGTGCTCGAAGAGTTGATTAATGAAGAAGAGCACGTGTGGAAAATGTACTTTGATGGTGCTTCTAACTCAAAGGGCCATGGCATCGGAGCAGTCCTCATCTCCCCCACGGGACATTACTATCCGGCAGCTGCCCAACTCCGCTTCAGTTGCACTAATAACACATCTGAGTATGAAGCATGCATAATGGGTTTGCGCATGGCTCTAGACATGGACATCAAAGAGTTGCTGGTGATCGGAGATTCAGATCTTTTGATAGGCCAAATGAAGGGTGAATGGGAAACTCGAGACCTTAAGTTGATCATGTACAAGCAGTGTATGGACGATCTTCGGCAAAAGTTCGATGTTCTAAAGTTTAGACATGTTCTCAGAATACATAATGAGCTGGCCGACGCATTGGCTACATTAGCCTCAATGCTTGTCTATCCTGATAAAGCCCATATTGATCCATTGGAGATTCAAGTCCAAAGCCAACATGCATACTGCAATGTGATTGAAGAAGAAATTGATGGCCAACCGTGGTACTTTGATGTCAAGAATTTCCTTCAAGATGGGTCGTATCCTCCATTGGCGGAAAACAATCAAAAAAGAACACTTCGACGACTGGCAAGTGGCTTCTTTTTGAGTGGCGGAGTGGTGTACAAAAGGACACCTGATCTGGGACTGTTAAGATGCGTGGATGCAACTGAAGCCACGAAAATTCTCAATGACATGCATTCGGGGATCTGTGGACCCCACATGAGCGGGCACGTGCTAGCTAAGAAAGTACTCAGAGCAGGATACTTCTGGCTCACCATGGAGCATGATTGCATTACTTTTGTGCGAAAGTGTCATCAATGCCAAGTACACGGTGATTTGATACATTCACCTCCTTTAGAGTTGCACACAATGTCAGCCCCTTGGCCTTTTACAGCATGGGGGATGGACGTTATCGGGCCTATTGAACCAAAAGCATCAAATGGACACAGATTCATTCTGGTTGCAATAGATTACTTCACCAAATGGGTTGAGGCTGTGACTCTCAAGTCCGTGACCAAGAAAGCTGTGGTGGATTTTGTTCATTCTAATATTATTTGTCGCTTTGGTATCCCAAGTACCATCATCACTGATAATGCGGCAAATCTGAACAGTCATTTAATGAATGACGTGTGTGAAAGATTCAAGATCATGCACCGAAATTCCACACCTTACCGACCAAAGGCAAATGGCGCGGTTGAAGCAGCCAATAAGAATATCAAGAAGATCCTTAGGAAAATGATACAAGGATCTCGTGATTGGCATGAGAAGTTGTCTTTCGCTCTCCTCGGTTACCGCACAACTGTGCGCACTTCCATAGGTGCAACCCCGTATTCATTGGTATACGGAACTGAAGCGGTCATACCCGCTGAAGTGGAAATACCGTCTCTCAGAATCATCGTGGAAGCAGAGATTGAGGACACAGAGTGGGTCAAGACCCGATTGGAACAATTGTCATTTATTGACGGAAAGAGGCTCAATGCAGTTTGTCATGGTCAATTGTATCAGCAAAGAATGGCCCGAGCCTACAACAAGAAAGTGCGCCTCCGCGACTTGAAAGAAGGGCAATTAGTCTTGAAAAGAATCTTTCCTCATCAGGAAGAAGCTAAAGGGAAATTTGCTCCAAACTGGCAAGGGCCATACCTGGTAAAGAAAGTATTGCCAAATGGCGCCTTGTACCTTACAGATCCAGAAGGCAGGACAACTGAAATACCCGTCAATGCAGACGCGGTCAAGAGGTACTACATTTGATTTCAAGATGGCTTTCAAGTCAGGATGAATGCAAGGCTTTTGTTCTCTCTTTGCTATCCCAAATTGTATCCCTTATTAGCATTCTGAACGTTGTACTTTTGAGGCATGTTCTAAGTTGAAATAAATGTAATTGTACCAAGATGAAATGAAACTGAAAAGCATCAACAAGAAACCTGGGCATTTGCCTAGAGCTACGTCTGACCTGATTCCTCTTAAAAGGATACGTAGGCAACCATTTCGGTGCGGTCACAACAAGAGAAAATTCCTCTTTTCCTGTTTTCTTTTACTGACGCAACACTTGCCTCCAAGTTTGCGGCCAACGTCAAAAGAGATTTAGATCCCCATTTTATGCTTAATTGGGGCAGAAGTTTGTTTTTATTTTATTTCATAAATAAAATAAAATAAAAACAAACTTCTATCATTGTGGTATCATCATTCACATGTTTCAAAAAAAAAAAAAAGAAGAAGAAAAAAAAAGAAAAGAAAAGAAAGAAGTCTCGCCGGTGAAAACCTGAGAAGGCGCCGCTAGACAAAACAGTGAGGAAAAAGATTAAAGAGAGAGGCTAGTTGGCGAAAACCCGAAAGGGCGCTACTAGTCGACTTGAGAGTCACCCCAACTTGGTTATGGTTTGACATTTTTCGTGGATCAACTCTGAACAAACAAGTGGCACTGGTCGGACGAGGTCATCCAAGATACATGTCATGATCATCAAGGCCGCCAGTATATTGCCAGATAAGTTTCCCTTTTCAGAAAGACGTTCCCTGTCCAAACGACTTTCGTCCTTAAACTCTTTTTATTATTCCATTTTTGTACATTTTGCCTCACCATTTAATTCCTCGCCCTTTCGGCGCTAACCTCACATGAGCAACAAAAGAAAATTGCAAAACTCTGTTTTTCAGGATTCGGGTTTAATTCCAGCAAGCAGGGCACACCCTCGACAATGGAAAGGTTCTCAGCAAGTCATGATCAACATTGATAATTGGAGCCCAGCACCGCACATCAGGGCGGAGGGACGACATACCAAAATTGTATCATGAAGAGTGGATATGTTTGGGGGAAGCTTTAGGCGTTTGTTCATCTCACAGTACTGTGAAGAATAGAACAAGAGTCACTAAGCTTATTTGCAAGATCCGAAACAGGGTGTATCCACGATACAGAAAGTAAGTGTGACATTTGCTATGTTGCCAAGAAAGAGCCAGGACCACTTGAATTGGGGTGGTTGCGTCGGATATAAGACGGAACTCCAGTCTCTCTTCGAGTCAATCCCCGCTAAAAGATAGCTTCATTTCTTTTTCACAGTCAAGATCTGCTCAAAGATAGCGATCATTTCCTTTTCGAGTCAGTTTCGCTCAAAGATAGCGTCATTTCTTTTTCACAGTCAAGATCTGCTCAAAGATAGCGATCATTTCCTTTTCGAGTCAATCTCGCTCAAAGATAGCGTCATCTCCTTTCCATGTCAAGATCTGCTAAAAGATAGCGATCATTTCTTTTTCGAGTCAATCCCGCTAAAAGATAGCGTCATTTCCTTTCCGTGTCAAGATCTGCTAAAAGATAGCGATCATTTCTTTTTCGAGTCAGTTTCGCTCAAAGATAGCGATCATTTCCTTTTCGAGTCAGTTTCGCTCAAAGATAGCGTCATTTCTATTCCATGTCAAGATCTGCTAAAAGATAGCGATCATTTACCTCTAGAATCAATCTCGCTCAAAGATAGCGTCATTTCCTTTCCATGTCAAGATCTGCTAAAAGATAGCGATCATTTCTTTTTCGAGTCAATTTCGCTCAAAGATAGCGATCATCTCCTTTCGAGTCAATCCCGCTAAAAGATAGCGTCATTTCTTTTTCACAGTCAAGATCTGCTCAAAGATAGCGATCATTTCCTTTCCGAGTCAGTTTCGCTCAAAGATAGCGTCATTTCTTTTTCACAGTCAAGATCTGCTCAAAGATAGCGATCATTTCCTTTTCGAGTCAATCTCGCTCAAAGATAGCGTCATCTCCTTTCCATGTCAAGATCTGCTAAAAGATAGCGATCATTTCTTTTTCGAGTCAATCCCGCTAAAAGATAGCGTCATTTCCTTTCCGTGTCAAGATCTGCTAAAAGATAGCGATCATTTCTTTTTCGAGTCAGTTTCGCTCAAAGATAGCGATCATTTCCTTTTCGAGTCAGTTTCGCTCAAAGATAGCGTCATTTCTATTCCATGTCAAGATCTGCTAAAAGATGGCGATCATTTACCTCTAGAATCAATCTCGCTCAAAGATAGCGTCATTTCCTTTCCATGTCAAGATCTGCTAAAAGATAGCGATCATTTCTTTTTCGAGTCAATTTCGCTCAAAGATAGCGATCATCTCCTTTCGAGTCAATCCCGCTAAAAGATAGCGTCATTTACTTTCATCCCAAGATCTGCCAAAAGATAGCGATCATTTTCTTTTCAAGTCAGTTTTGCTAGAAGATAGCACTCACATTCAGTTCAAGTCATTTGTGCTCAAAGATAGCAACCACTCGTTTTTCAAGTTGGTCCCGCTCAAAGATAGCAACCATCCCCAGCTTCAAGTTAAAGCCCGCCCAAGCGGCAATTTCAAGCTTCAGAAATTTCAACATTCAAGTCAAGCCCGTCAAAGCGGCAATTTCAAGTTTCAAGTTAAAGCCCGCCCGAGCGGCAACTTCAAGTTTTCAAAACCCACTTTGACTAATGGGAGCTTCAGACCAGTCTATCAGCTTGGGAAGTATGAAGAGTAGTCTAGGAATTGTAACTTTTACACTTTTCAATTTTGTAATCCCATTTTTCTCTGTAAAAGCAATGATCACCAGCCAGCAACCAGCAACAAGTGACCAGCAGCAACAACTCTAGTATGTCAAAAGTGTCTTGTGTCAGTCCGGGTAAGTCTAGGAGCATCGAGTCAGTCTCAGTTAGTCTAGAAGTGTCAGGTGTTTAATTTAGTGTGTCTAGAAAATGTTTAGCGTTAGTTTAGAGAGTCTAGAAGAGTCTTAGTGCCTGTTTGAATGCGGTGGTCCCAGCTACCGGACGTAAGGAACTACACTGACCTGATTCCTTAGTCCGGGGATATGTAGGTAACCTTGTTCTTGGTTAGAACCAAAGGTCAAGGTACGGTCACCATTTTGCATGCTCTTGGCTAGAACCAAAAAGCCAAAATTAGTTGTGATTATATCTTTGTCCGAAAACTCTTCGATGTTCTCGAACAAAGAGGGGCAGCTGTAATCACCTAATTTTGGCACGACAATTCAAAAATAGCTTGAAATAGTTTAAAATAGGTGAGCTAATATTTTAGGATTTTTCGTCGAACCTTTTCTAGAATTTCGGTCTTTTATTTTAGCTAAAATTAAATGAGAAAAATAATAAAAAAATTTAATTAATGAAAATACTTATTATGTGTTTAATTGTGATTATAAAATTCAATTGATGTAATATTGCAATTTGTGTAGTTCTAATTCCAGTTTAATGTTTTATGCTTTAATTTGTTTGGACCTTTTAGTGGCCATTTCTGAATGAAAAATAAGCAACCAGCTTAGTTGTGCAACCCAAATGTCCCTTATGACCCGGCCCATTCCCTTTGTATATAAAGATTTTATTGCCATTTTTGGCATTTCTCCATAAAACTCACACATTCAAGGCAAACCATGCCATTTTTAACAAAGCCCACCGGAAATCGCCTCTGCCACGTCTCCACCGTGGCTCCGCCGGTCAAACCACCGTTGACCGCCACCAACCGCCACCGGAAAAACATGAAAAATACATGTATCGACTCCGTTCGGCCTCCTCTCTTCATTTCTCAACTCGTTTTCTTCAAATTCATAGCCAATTCGCGTAGATCGGCGGTCAAAGCTTCGGTCAAACCAGAAATCCGGCGATTCCTTTGAGTTTTCCGGTGAGTTTTGTTCTTGTTTCTTTTCTCCTCCTCACTTCCCCTCTCTCACCCTCACATCCCCATTCTCCTAAAAAACCCTCCCCTTTACCCGTTTCTTCACTCGCTTGCTTTTTCATTTTTCTTCTTCTCATTCTTTTTTCTCTTTTTCTGTTTTCTGTTATTGGACATGATGATGATGTTACTGTGAGAATTTGGGGGCTGTGAGGGAAGTCGTGATGGTGGTGGTGTGTCGTGTTAGTGAAACGGTGGCGATGTGTTTGCTGTTTTCTCCATAGTTTGAAGCTGAAATTTTAGAGCTATGGCAGCCGGTTTGGTTTTGAGGATGGGTGTATTATGTAACGCCGACGCAGCAACGATGGAAGGAGGAGATGTCGCAATGTGATGCTAGTTGGAGGAGACTCAGTGATGCTAATGGCGATGAGTTCGTGACTAAACTGTAACATCTTATCTTTCTTTTCACTTGTAGCTTCGGCTTATGTATCGTGCTTTAGTATTTGATTCGTATCGCAATCTTAGGAAAATGTCATTCAATTGGTATGAAGTCCTTTGAAGTTCAACATGTTTTAGTGTCCTTGTTTCAAGCATGAAGCTCTGTTGGCTGTGTATGTATGTTGCTTAGTATATAAAATTGGTGTTTGATGTTCCGTTTACCTATTTGCTATCGTAACCCTGCTCATTCGAGCACAAATCTGTCCCTATTGAGTTTTAGCGAATGTTTTAGTCTAGTCTTGTTGAAAATCATATATACATGAGCTGGTGGTTTATAGTAATATGAATTGGTGAATTCATCTTTAACTAGTGCTTAGTGTGTGAGTTGATGTGTATGTCAGCTTATGATGGTAATTGGCACCTTGTTTGTTTAGTCATGGAAGGAACCTTTGTTTTTCTAGTTCACGTTTAGTCCTGATATATTTGTTGTTGTCCAGAAATTTGAAAATAAAAGTTAGCTTTGTCCTGATAGTTTTTGTTCTTTCGTTAGCAACCTTAGTTTGGACTGGGATCTGTTTAGCTAGGAATTAGGAGCGAAGGGGTCAGTGTGACCTTGTTATTTTTTGTGATGGTTTAATTTTGGTAAGTTTGTGAGTTGTGAAGTTAGAGTCCATTTTTAGCTTAGTCTTTAAATTAGTTTGGGGTCTTAAAAGAATAGTTTGGTTTAGGAAAAGTAAGTCTAGGGGGTCAATATGAAAGTACAACAATCAGCTTGAAACAAGGAACTTTTAGCATAGGATTCTTGCTTTTTGGTTGAAAAATTCAAAGCCTCACATGGGGGCTTTTGTCTCTATTATTTGCCCCAACACTCTACTCTCTCTCTTTAATCAGAGTTGCATTAAATGCAAAAGAAAAAGGATGGCACGCCTGAGAGCTTTCTTTGTCTGTTTGGACACAATTGTGGACTTGGCATTTAATGCCAATAAGTCCAAGGGCTATGTGGGAATCTGATATATAAAAGGGGGCATTTACTCCACCCTTGGGATTATTAACTACACAGAACATTAACTCCTCTCAACCACTTAAGAAAACAAAATTTTCAGATCTGAAAATTTGAGAAAAGAGGAGCATTAATTGTTTTTTTTAAAAAAAAAAAAAAGATAGCAAGAATTCTAGCAAGATTTGTGGAGTTTGCTGTTGGGTTTTTGTCTTTGGGCTTTGCTAGTTTGCTGCTGGTTCTTGCTTTTCATTCCCCTCATTTTGGTTTTGTTTGGAAAGCTTATTAGGTAAACACAAAGATCCCCATTGTATTACTATTTTATATAATATGCCAAAATATGCATCTTTTTTATGTATGATAATGATTTGTGTTGTTCCAAAATATTAGTATGTATGACCTTGTTGTATGAAGCAATACATTTCTTTTGAGTAATGGATGTATGAAGAAGTAAGTAATAATGGATTAAAGTTAGACTATAAACATAATCTCCTAAGTATTTTTTTAGAATTGGTGAACAAATCAAAAGTTGTACAATTTTGTTAGGGATATTGCAAACTTTGAATCAAAAGGAAAAATCTGTACAAAATTGATGCACAGAAAACGGCTTAGTTTTTTGCATGGATACGCTACTTTGCGCTTCGTGGCCAACTGTGAGAAATAGATAAAAGAAGGGCACTAAGTGCAAATCTTGCCCTAACTAGGTCAAATCTGTAGCAGAACACCTAAAGTACATCTATGCAAATTTTGTGAACAACAGTGGGCTGAAACTAAATATGAATTTCTAAAATGGCCAAATATTGAAGCAAATAGGCAAAAGAGAACATAAGTGCAATTCTGGCAACATGAATCTGAAAAAACGAAATGGGCCTCATATATTTGCAAATCCGGCCCTTTTTAGCTCCAGCATTTAAGTTTAAAGCTACAATAAAATAAGTGGACCAAATTTTTTTTTGCGAATCTAGCTCGATTAATTTCAGTCTTTTAATGTTAAGCCCCAATAGTTTTTTAACGTAAATTTAGTAATTTTCTTGATTTAATTTGAATTGCGCTTTGTAAATATTAAATTAAGCCATATTTAAATCAAAAACGTCGGAAGCAAATGTGGTACATATAAAAATCCGTAAAATAGACCAATCCTCTGTGAGGTTGGAAATGCGCAATATATTTAGCTATTATGAGTTAAAGTGTTAATCCATTCAATCTTCTGTGAAGTTGGATAAGAATAACACTTTAAATTTTTTTCTGAATTAAAGTTTAAACTCAAACGGCAAAATAATACAACCATATTTAATAAAGTTAAAAATTGCGTCAATAAAAGCAACTGTGCTTGGCACAGGACTCGAGGGTGCCTAACACCTTCCCGCGAGTCAATCGAGATCCTTACCCGGAACTCTGACGCAGACCACTTACGAGTAATAGGTGTTCCAAGGTACCTCTTTGGTGACTTGGCACACCTTTGAACTATGTCAAGTGGCGACTCCGAAAAAAATCTCTAAATAATTTTGTACCTTTAAACACCTAAGTCACAACCTACCTTTTATTTTTTTTTAGTAAATTTTAGGGTGTGACACCACCTGCTGAGATTCTAATCATAATCTGTTATTAGAATCATTTTACCCCAGTAGCCTAGTGTGACAGAGCTCAATACTTATCTTTCTAATGAAAATTTATGACGGATCTTTAACAGCATGGGGGTAACAGGAAATTTTTACTGGTGACACAACCCTGGCAAGGAGTGGCTGAACCCAAAATTAGGTTCAACAACAGCCCTAAGCGCCATCCTCGGCTAAGCGGGCAAATAACAGAACCTTGGTTCTGGCATTCAACCTTCCGCCTGGGTTGTCTATCAATCCATACCTTTAACACCACCACCTGCTGAGATTCTAATCATAATCTGTTATTAGAATCATCATGTTTACAATCTTTATTAAACATAAATTTAGCTGATTGGCAATCAGTCTTTATAATAAACTTTTGGTTATATAAATCACCTTGAAATTTTAAAACACATTTTACTATAGCAAGAATTTCTTTTGCTACAGTTGCATAATTTTTCTGGCTATTATTCCATTTACCAGAATGGAATTGAACCAGATATTCAATCTTATCTTCTGGAGAGTATTGCTTTAAAATACATCCATACCCAATATTAGATGCATCAGTTTCTATTATCTTTGGCCAAGTAGGATTAGCCAATGTGAGACAAGGAAGATTTTTTACTCTTTCCTTGATTTTCTGGACTGTTTTGGTATGAGCCTCAGTCCACGGCTTCGGAATCTTCTTTAATCTATCATATAAAATAGCTGTATCTTTAGCAAGATTCTCATAAAATGGAGCAATATAATTCAGACTCCCTAGAAATCTCTGCAATTGAGTCTTATCTGTTATGATGTCAGGAAATTTTGAAGCAAATTCAATACTTCTATTAATAGGTATAATCTTACCTTTCTCAATATTATGGCCAAGGAATCTCACCTTTGTCTGGAATAAAAACATTTTTGGTTTAGATATAACCAAACCATTTTGTATGATAATTTTCTTGAATAATTCAAGATGTTTAAAGTGCATCTCAATAGTGTTTGAAAATACTAATATATCGTCAATATAAACGATAATAAAATTGATGTAAGGAATGAATATATCATTCATGATTTTCTGAAATTCAGAAGGAGCATTTTTTAATCCAAACGGCATTACATTCCATTCGAACTGCCCTATTGGGACATTAAAAGCAGTTTTATATCTGTCAGCTTCAGCTATTTGAATCTGCCAGTATCCTGATTTCAAATCAAATTTAGAAAATATAATAGCATTATGTAGCCTATCCAATAAATCCTTCTTATTAGGGATAGGATATCTAATCCATTTCAAAACCTTATTCAAAGGTTTATAGTTTATAACTAACCTCGGGACTTCCCTTTCTTGTTCAGCATGCTTATTAACATAAAAGGCTGTACAAGACCATGGAGACTTTGAAGATCGAATAAGACCTTTATGCAATAAAGAATCTATCTCCTTTTTGCATAATTCCAAATATTCTGAATTCATTTGGCAAGGTCTTGCCTTAGTAGGTATACCATTAGTTTCAGAAAAGTCTTCCTCATAGGGAAGTGTGACCACATGCTTTTTCCTGTTCCAAAAAGCATTAGGATGATCGGTGCAGATCTGTAATGAAAACTGGTTTATTATAAAATTAATTTTCTCTTTTAATTTGGGATTTTTCAAGATCTCATCAATATTCAAAATATAAATTTCTTGCTTAAGAAAATTGATATGCTGACTTTTATTAGCTAACATATCTTTCAACTGGTTTAAAACCCTGGTAATAGACTCAGTTATAAATTGGAATATAATGGGTTTTTCTTTAAAAGTTCCTATTATTCCATTTTTATCAATTCGAGTAATAGGGAATATCTTTTGTAAAAATGGTGTTCCAAGTATAACTTGGTTAGACATGTTCTTTATTAAAACAAAACTTTGAGGTATACATACCTTACTAGTGCAAATAGAAGCTTTTGGCAACTTGTATTCAATCTGCATTTTCTCACCATTAGCAGATCTTAAACTATGAGTAGTTTTATGAAAATATTGCGAAGGAATTAGTCCTTCTTGAACACAATTTAAATCTGCTCCACTATCAACAAGAGCTATAAAATCTCTTTTGAAATTATAATCAATAAGAAGAGTAATTTTTATGAAATACTTTTGAGAAGTAAATACTTCTAGGGTAGTTAAAAACTCTTCATTCATATCGCTAAAAATATTATCAATATTTTCAAAATTAGAAGGGGTAGTGGTTTCATCCTTTTCTTTACCTTTTCCTTCAATTCTAGAAATCCTTTGATCTAATATCCTATTTTCTTTCTTGAGATTATAAATCTCTTTTTTGAGGTTATAAACCTCTTTCTCCAAATCCTGAGACGTAGTACGAGAACTACTATGACTTATTTTTCTTTGATCTAGAAGTTTCTTTACTTCCTTCATGGTGTATGGAGTATTATCCATAGGGGCATAGAAATCCTTTTTTAGTCCTTCAGATTCCTTCTGCTCAAAATTCCTTTTGATTTGATCTATAAGTTTAGATCGATCATCGGGGTCCTGCACCATCTTTAACAAATCTATTAGATTATCATAATCCAATGTATTAATTTCAAACTGGGCAAATAAATTAAAAAATTCATCATTCTCCTCATAATTGCAAGGTTGTTCAGTTTTGCACGGATCGCATTCATCCTCAGAACTTGTAATAATATCACTTTCATCCTGGAAGACCTTATTAATCTCTTCCTTTGTAAGAATATCTTTATCAGGATCTGATTTTTCTGGCTCAGAATTTAATAAAATCTTACACAAAGAATCTTTCAGATCTTCATCTATATTAAGAGCTTTGATTCTCTCTTTGACCTTGCAGTCTTTATATCGATGACCAAACCTTCCACATTTCCAACAATTTAGTGGATTCTTGGCTTTGGCTTTAATGTCATCCTTTCGCTCTTTAAAAGCCTTTTTTCTTCTAGCACGCTTTTCTGTGCGTCTCTCCGAATATCTTTGTCTCCATTCCTGGTAATCATGTTTCTTACCAGTCTTGCTTCTATGAAGCTTATGAGACTTTGATTTGGTTCGGGTTCGAGGATCATCCATGCCGAATTGACCACAAAATTCACCCAACTGTTGTCTTTCATTAAGACGATGGCGTTTAAGCTCCTGATTAAGCTTGATTTCATTACATAACGCCAACCCTTCTTGGATACATATTCCAACCAAACTTCCATAAGTATGGTCATCATAATTAATATTGACTCCTCCTTGCCTAAGAACTTTTTTAACTCTTTCTGCAAAGAGGTTAGGAAGTCCATCTATAAATTTAGATTTCCAATGAGTGCTATTACACTCTGGTAACTCCATGACTCTACAAAGAAATGTATCTTTATAAAGTCTAAATGAAGTTAAAGTCTTACATCTCATATTCTGTAAGAGGGTTCGAATAGTCTCACTATTATCAGACCATCTTCCTGAAAAGTGTTCAATTATATTAACAACCAAAAAATAAACAGCACTAGCATTATCAGCTGTAGAAGTTCCTGGTTCACTTTTAACTGCATTCAAAATTTCATTTCGCTGGTCAACAGTGAGATAATTATCCCACGACCCTTTTAATTGACCAGTAAAACCTGAGATAATCATATTGGCAACAGTTTTATCACTATTACCATTAGTCTTGCAAATCGTGCTATACATCATCATTCTATGTATAACTACATACATTTGCCTATTGGTAAGGCCATCAATATTCCATTCATATATCTGCTTACCGCTGAAACTATTCGGAGCATACATATCATCCTGCTCTTCGAATAGAACATCCTGAGGAGCAGGCCTAGGATAGTAAAACATCCTTTGCCTTGGTTTATCAGCAAATTTCGAACTATAAGAAGACTTTAATTTATTAATTTGATCATAAGTTAGTTTTGGAAAATCACCTTCAAAAACTTCATTTTCAGAAAATGCATCATCACTGTCCTCCGTATTAATTAGAGGCTTTAGTGATAACTCTTTAAATTTCTCATTTTAAAACTTTTCAATATTATATGCATCAGGTTTTAATTTAAAATCTTCAACATCAGGAGGAGGCTGAATAGTTGGAATGGCTACTCGAGGTGGCTTTTCAAATTTTTCTTTTCCTGATGTGCTAGCAGTATTACTGCTTATTATAGAACATAGTTTATCTACCTTATCATGTAAAGATACAAAATGCCCTCCCAATATATGAACATAAATATTAGTATAGTTATGCTGTTTTAACATAATATTAATATGTTTAACAGTAACTTGTAAGGTATTATCCTCTATTATCGCAGAAAAAGTTGCAAAATTCATCATTTTTCCCTCCTTCTTTATTTTAAAAGGTTGCTGTGGAGGTAATACAGCGTCAATGATTTTACCATTTAACAACTCGAATTGTCTTTCCAAAACAGCAATATAATTTGCCACATATTTTCCCATAAACCATGGGATAAAAGATATAATTTTGTTGACTTTCTCAAGATCTTTATAAAATTCCTCCATTAAATTATTTTGTTCAGTTCTATTAAAACTTTTGAAAAACCATCTTCTAAAAAGTTCCCAGGCAGATGCATGCATTATATTGGGATTTGCGCGTGACGCAGAATAGATTGAAAAAATTGATGGATGAATCTAAAGATTTGTTATTATACGCCAATTACTTTAATAAAGATGAAACAGATCATATTGCTAGTATCTTGCAAAGAGCTATGGCCAGGATGAAAGAAATTACGGCGGATATTATAGGAATCCGTAATGTGTTGGAAAATTATCCGATATATTTAGCCTAACAAATTGATGCTCCATTATATGCAGGATATGCATTTGGCCCGAGGTAACCCGACCTCTAATAGAGGAAGGGGAAACAGAGGAAGAGGCACTGGTAGAGGTGCTGTAATAGCCCAAATGGGTAAACAGAGGCTTATAGCCGAGGATCTGACAGGATCGTCGTCATCAAATGATATAAGTGATGATACTGTTTCATATCTTCAGTACCAACAATTCCTTGAATGGAAAAATTCACAAGGGAAGCAAAAGGAAGATATGCCTGAATCATACTCTTCTGTTATACTAGAAGATGATAATGAAAATATCCAGTCTTATATGAAGACAGATTACAAGGAATTAATATTATTCCTTGAAAACAGAGACCTTCAGTGGAAGAATGAGCCATGGAAGTTAATGGCAAGATATTTGAATAATGCGTCATACGCAAGCAGAACTTATAAGTACAGAGCTCACTATGAGATGATACTCTCAACTACTGAATCATGCGAAATATTGCACTTTTATCCAGCCAATACAAGGAAAGTTTATAACTTTTCTAAGATTATAATTAAACGGGTTATATCAGCAGAAGAATGGGGTTTAAGCACCTTAACTGAAAAAAGTTATACTCATCCGGAAGGGAAGGTTCCAGTAAAATATAATTACTGGGATTATGTTGAAAGCTTTTATAAAGCTTTGTTATATGAAAATGATAATAAGAAACACTCTTGGTTTATAAAGATATGCTCAGATGTTTATAGACAGAGTAATATACCAAATTGGTTTTCTCAGTGGTGGATCACCTATGGTCCTACCGTCAAGATATTGCCGGAACCACTACTCAGTTTATATACTGACTGGTTGGAGGTATCTCCAAAAATCCAAGAACTACAAAAAAGTAATACTCTCATTGAAGGAAGTTCCTATATGAATTTCTTTATTGAATATTCAATTCCATGGATAATGAAATGGAATGTCGAAGTGGATTATACTCCACATAATATTCCTGCTTTATACAGGACCTTTTATACAAGGTTTTGGAAGAAAATGCTCCAAAAGACGGCTGATGGAGGTTTCCAATGCCAAGACACGATTAATAAGATAAAACAATCACTGGAAGAATATAGTCAGGCGGACCATATGAAGCAAACCAATATCCCAAGTCCTTATCAACATATTATTCATAAAATTAAGATGAAGAAGGGACTAATGACAAAAGAAGAAATTTTAACTTCTTATTTTGAAGATGTTAAAAAAGATTTAATGAAAAATCTTGAAGTTGAAATTCCTTCAGACACATCCATGGCTTCTGCAAATAATACAGAAGATGAAGGGGAATACTGTCTACCAGGAGAGTCCCAGCCAGTTACAGAGGACGACATAAATGATTATATCACGAATATCATAACACAGGTGAATAAAGAAGAATCTTCTATATTACAAAACACCAAAGGGAAAGATAAGATCTGACGCGGATGCATTATTGAAGATTCCTTCAACTTTCATAAAGTACCTTTTATAAAGCAGCTTTGATAAAGTTGCGCACATTATTGGCCATTTGTCGGCCATTTCCTTTCTTTTATTCTAGCCGGCCACTTGTAAAGTTTGGGCCATATTAGTTGTTTTATTCTTTGAAATTTTTCTATAAATAGAGTAGGAGTTTGAGTAGAGAGGGCAGAACACACCCCCACTCTCATTGTAAATCTCCCCATTGTAAAAATCTTTCAGTTTATAAAAATTCTTTATTGCCTGAGCGCAAACTAAGGTATTCATAATTGTTCCTTTATTTTGTTTACTTATATAATTTTAAGTTTGTATCTGGCCTAAATGATAGGCTAAATCTTTAAGTATTGAGCTCTATCACACTAGGCTACTGGGGTAAAATGATTCTAATAACAGATTATGATTAGAATCTCAGCAGGTGGTGGTGTTAAAGGTATGGTTTGATAGACAACCCAGGCGGAAGGTTGAATGCCAGAACCAAGGTTCTGTTGTTTGCCCGCTTAGCCGAGGATGGCGCTTAGGGCTGTTGTTGAACCTAATTTTGGGTTCAGCCACTCCTTGCCAGGGTTGTGTCACCAGTAAAAATTTCCTGTTACCCCCATGCTGTTAAAGATCCGTCATAAATTTGGTAATAATAATAATAATAATAATAATAATAATAATAATAATAATTATTATTATTATTATTATTATTATTATAAAAATAATAATAATAATAATAATAATAATAATAATAATAATACAAATGATGATGATGATGATGATAATAAAATAATAATAATAATAATAACAACAACAACAACAACAACAACAACAACAACAACAACAACAACAACAACAACAACAACAACAGAAATGAAAGGAATGAAAGTAAAAGGATTTATCTTCTATCCTTTCCCCTCGTCTCGTCCAATTTGACCTCGCAAAAAATATAAATAAATGAGTTAGTAAATAATAATAATAATAATAATAATAATAATAATAATAATAATAATAATAATAATAATAATAATAATAATAATAGTGATAATAATAATGGTAATCACCTAATTTTGGCATGAATAAAAAAATTGCTCAAAATAGCCGTATTAGATTCTTAGGATTTTTGCCGAAAATTTCCTAAATTTTAGTCTTTATTTAAACAAAATTGTAATTAATTAGAATAGAAAATATGAAAATTACTTGTTATGTGTGTAATTGTGATTCTATATTGATTGTGATGTTAATATAAATTTTGTGATTTTTGTCTTGATTAATTTGGTACGTTTTAAGTAATGTAGTGCTTTCAAATGGTCATTTGTGCAAAATAACAGCCCAACTCTTTAGCTCATTAGCCTACTTGCTTACCCGGCCCACACTCACAATATATAAACCCAAAATCCCTCATTTTTGCTCATTTCTCCCATAGTCTCAATGAGTAGGGGAAACTATGGCCAAATCTCCCCAGCCCACCGGAAAACACTCCTCCGCCACTGCTCCACCAAAGCTCCGCCGCACGCCGCCACTGTGCCGACGCCGGCCCCCACCTCCGGTGGCCGGAAAAATACAAAAAATATATCCTTGGAAAGATCTCGGCCCCCCCCCCCCTTCCATTTCCACTATTGGTTTCTTCAAAATCTAAGCCGATTTTCGTAGATCGAGGCTCAAAGTGGCGGTCAATCTTCAAACTCCGGTAATTTTTTTTTTTTTTTAATTTTTCTCTATTTCTTTCCCTTCTCCTTACCCTTCCCCGTCACCCCACACCCCATTTTTCCTGAAAATTTTCTACCTTGCCCGTTTCTCTGTTTTTATTTTTATTTTTTGTTCTTCTTCTCTTTTTCTTCTCGTTTCTGTTACGATCTCCTATCTCTCCAATTTGTGATATGGTGTGTATTGGTTTGGCGCTGCTCTGATTTCGTTTTAAAATGGGACGTGGCTGTGGGAGTTTGGGTTTGGTGAGGTCATGAAGGAGGCAGTCACAAGGGGTTGTTGAAGGAAGTAAGGCAGTGGTGAAGCGCGAGGGAAGTGATGATGTAATGCAGCTTTGACGAATCGAGGGGCTGTTTAGGAGTGAATTTAGGGCAGTGGGGGTGTGTATGTTTTGGGATAATGATGACGGGCTGTTTGTGACTGTTTTGTTTTGGTTAGGCTGTAGTTATAGGGGCTGTTTCTGTGATGTTCGTCGACGAGGCAGTGTTGACGCTGATTTAGTTTTAAACGGGCAGCTATGATGACGAGGCAGTGGAGATGGTGCAAGGCGAGGCTGTGGCTGTGTTAGTCTCAATGTGGAAGTTTCAATCAGCTTTGACGGGTTAGAATTTAGATGTGGAACACCCTTTACCTTTGGTTTCATTGATTGCTTTTAGTTAGTATTAGCACGAAAACAAAGTATCTTGTACGTTTCTTTTTATCAAGTGAATTTATGGCTTTAGAATAAAATGTCTAGCTGTTTGATTGTTGGCTTAAAGAATCAGTGTGTCGAGTTAAGTTCGTCCTCATTGGTTGATTGTAGCTTTTAGTAATAATTGAAATGAAATCATCATGTTCATGGATACTAGTTCGTATGCTTGGTTTTGCTTACTAATGTTTAAGTTTAGTACTTCTAGTGTGAAAATTGCATTGAATAAGTCTGAAATTTTTTATTGAGCATCAGTCTGAAGAGCTTTGCTTGATCTATTTTAGTTTAAATTGTCCAGGAAACTTAGTAGTTTGTTTGTTCTTGTTTTGGTTTGATTTTTGGTGTAGCTGCAGCTTATTTTGCTTACCAGAAGCTCTCAATGTCTAGTTTTGTTTTAGTTTAGTTATAATTTAAGATCTGGTTACTCTTTGGCTTAGTTCTAAGTTAGTTTGGTCCATTTTAGTTAGTTTGGGGGATTTAGTGTGTATAGTTGGTCCTATACCTTCTAGTTGCTATAATGAGTAATGGGTATCCTTTTAGAGGGCCCAACTTGTACATATTTCAAGATTTTAGGGACAAATAGGGTGGCTGAAATAGTGAGAAAATAGTGCCAAAAAGCCTTAAAATGTGGGACTTGACAAGGGTACTCAAGTGGGGGATGGACTTGTACTTTTAGCCAACCAAACACTCCACCCTTTGATATACTTTTCATCCATAAATAGGAGTTTGAACTCCTCATTTTTGGACACAACTACTAGCTGAAACAAGGCTGAAATTGAGAGCAAAAATACTTGAGAAAATAGTAAGTTCTTGAATAAAAGATTTAGAACCAAAAGCCTATATACCAAGGTTCTTTTGGGGGGGTATAAATCTACTAGTTTTAGGAGTTAAAAAGAGGTCATAAGGGGCTGTTTAAGGACTGTTCGGGGTGCTGTATTTGCTGCGTACGGGTCTCTTTCAAGGTTGTGGATAGACTTTGTGGTGCTCTTAGGTCTCGTATCATAGGTAAATCGATTAACTTTGTATTCTTAATTTTTTTTTGTTATGAAATGAATACAAGATCAGCATGTTTATAGGCACTATGATGATATTATTTTTGTACCATATGTGTGCTGCCAGCTAGCCTTCGTTAAATATTTGCTAGCTTTTCTTTAAAAAAAATTTGCTATACTAGAAATGGAAAAGCTTTGAATTTCTTAAAAAAGTGTGTTTTCATGTCTTTACTTTGAGTAATGTTTGTATAAGGAAAATTGTTTGCTATAAACTGCAAGTTACATTAAATCTCACTAAATTTAAAGTTGCAAGTCTGGGCTTTCCTTTACGCAAATAACCAAAAGGTGCAAATATTAAAACTGGACAGATTTGAAAGAATATCACAAAAATGAGACTTGAATGCAAAGCAATTTTAGCTGGTGAATTGAACAGCATGTTTTTTGGAAGTATTAGGCAATTTAGGATTCAATCAATAATAATGCAAATGGGATTAACTGAAAATCTGAAATGTACAGGCACGTAAGTTAGTTTAAATCATAACTTGAACGAATAGGCATTTTATTAGGATAATTTTAAAAGATGGCCACTTTTTTTTTACAAAAACGGCCACTAATTGTACAATGGAGAAATACATGTGTTAATTTCACAAAACAGACTTTAAAACTGTCCATTTGCGCAAAACCCTTCAGCCCACATTATCAAAAAATGAAGAGCCATTCTCTTTTTCTAAAAGCAGCCCATAAAGCTGTTCACATTTAACAAATAGCCTACCACATGTATATACTTTCATAATCCATATCTCAAATAAAGGCAAATTTGGGAGTCCCAATTTGTCACTTAATAAATTTTAACGCTTGCACTTAACTAAATCGATTAGGCAAATTAATATGACTAAGAAAACTTGCATAATTAGGCAATATTATAAGTATGATTTGTGATCTACTTATTAAGCTAAAAGGAAAAACTAAATTGATTTAAATTAATTCTAAATTAATTATAATTTTTGAAGTTAATTAAATTCTCTTAGACCAGTCCGTTGTAAGGTTGGAAATACGCAATACATTTTATTTTATTTTGAATCAAAGTGTAAATTTTTCCAGTCCTCTGTGAGGTTGGAAAAGAATTAATACTTTTAAATTTTTTCTGAATCAAAGTTTAAATTCAATCAACGGCAAAAGATAACAACCATATTTAATAAATTAAAATTGTGACAACAAAAGCAACTGTGCTTGGCACAGGACTCAAGGGTGCCTAATACATTCCCGCGAGTCAACTGAGAACCTTACCCGAATCTCTAACACAGACCATTAGACGAGCCAGGGGTGTTCCAAGGTACCTTTTGGTGACTTGACACACCTTAAACTATGTCAAGTGGCGACTCCGAGTTTTCTCTAAATAATTTTGTACCTATTGAACACCAGTCACGAACCTTTAAATAAACCTCCCCGCAGGGAATTAAAATTTTTTAGGGCGTGACAATAATAGTAATAATAATAGTTTTAAAATAAAGGGGAAAGAAATTTTTAAAAGTGTCGGCTCAGGTTTGTATGAATCGTCTTAGAGGTTAGGGACGTCGGTACGGCTGCAAACACGTCGGCCGGTCGTGTTGCCATGTCAAGTGTCGGTCTCATCACTCCAATTACGGCTCATACATGTCATCATAGCCTTTTTTTTATTTTGGGGACACGGGGATGGGACTGTTCAAGTGTAGTATCATGTTCAAATTAGTCCCAAAGGCCTCTAATTGATTACTCAATTATTTTCATTGGTGAAATTCAGCGTCCGTTGTGTAATATCTATTCAAATTCCAGTGTATGGCTTAATAAGCCATCAGTCTGCAAAATTTTGAAAAAAAACAGTCAACCCTAAAGGATTATTAGAACAACTGTTCAGCAGAACCAACACGAAAACCAAAGCCCAAGTACTGCAAAAAATTGTTAACATCAGAGAAACAGAGAATAACGAAAGCCCAGGAACAAATAGCCAGAAACAAGCCATAGGCTCCAACAAGCAAACGGAGCAGCAGTAATCAATCGATTGACAAGTGAAACTCCAACAAAACAAATTCAAATCGGAGTAACGTTTTAGATAAAGGGAGGAGGAGCGACTGCCAAGCAGCGGAGCCACTTCCACCCCGCCCTATGCCTTCTCCTTCCCCTCGTTTTCACTGCTCAACGCCGGTGATGGTGATGGTTTCACCGTTATGATGATCTAAAACTCCAACCTCAATCCCGTTTCAGATCTTGTAAGCGTGTGTATGTGTATTTATTTTGTGCGCGTGTGGTATTGGAGCAAAGGGTGTGGATGGTAGTTGTGTGTATAGGTGTATGTACTAATTTTTTGTGGGAGTGTGAAAGAAGTTATGAGGGGTGAGGATTATGATGTGGGTTGTCTCTCCCAATTTTGTATCGTGCCCTATATGTGCTATTGTGAGTGAGAGAGGGAAGGATGAGTATGTATGTATGTATGTGATTTGTGCGTTTGTATGTCGATGGAAGGAAATGGGTTTGTGATCTGTGTATTGGTTTTCTGCGAGGAAGAAGATGGTTGTTTGCGTTTCTGGTTATGGAGTAATGGTACTATGTATTGGAGTGTCTGTGGATTATGGTGTGTGTGTGGAGAAGATGAGAAAGATGGGGATGTCGTGTGTGTGTGTGAGAAGAGGCTATGGGGTCCGCTGTGAATGTTTTTATGAGGGAGAAGAAGAATTCTCTGTGTATGTTTGTAAATTGAGGTAAAGAAAAGATCAGGAGAGTATGTACTGATCTTGTTTTTGGAGGAAGAAGACCAAAAGCAAAAATGGGGTCCCCTTTTTGTGCAGTAGTGATTGTGTGTATATGTAATGGAAATAGAGTTGGGGAATTGGGGAGATAATTGTGGGATTTTGTATGAAATTTAGGGAGGATATTAAGAGAGTAAGTAATTGGAGGGATTTTGAATTTATTTGGGAGTACTCTTTTTAAAATTCAAAATGATGAGAATGTATTTAGTTAAGAAACTTGCCCAGATTCATCATGAAAGATAGGATTTATGAGTGATAATGAATTTGGACTGATATAAGGTGTAACATGAATGTATTTGTTTAAGCTTTTGGTCTAGGTTCAAAAGAAGATTTAAAACTTTAAATCATGAAATGAAATTAGTAATAAAATTGGACCAACCTTAAATTAATAGGTGCAAAATAATTAAAGATATAGATATGTATATATTGTATAAAATAAGACAAATGAAAAGCAAAAAAAAAAAAAAAACACACACAAAAGCAAATTAGAATACGAATTAAATATAAATAACTACAAATATTTATTAAACGCATTAAATTGCACAGAAATTCACAATTATCTATTAAATGCTATAATTGCGCTAAAATTGCACAAACATACACATTTTGACAAATAACCTAAATGATGCGAAGTTACATAATATAGCCACATTTAAGTATGTAATATATAAGTAGGGGATAACGCACATAGATGCATGCTTTCTAATGCACATTGCACAAACAATCAAATTGCACCCTTAAATTAAATTATGGCCAATTTTAGAAAAATGAGGGACAAAATTGGGTGTCAACATTGGATGAGGATGTTTTACTTAGGGAAAGTCTGAGTACTCAATGCCCTAAGGAAGCTCACATATATGTTCTTAGAACTTCGAGCCCCAGGGAGTTTCTCTAATATCCTTTGATTTTATTTTTAATGCATTGAGGGTAATACATGATTTTAAGTGTGGGGTATGAGTTTCTTATTGTATGTGAACTTCATGCATGTATTCTGTTAGGATCTATGTCACCTTGAGAAATGTTGAGTGCATTGCTTGAGGCCTATGATCATAATGTTGACTCTAAATTTGCTTGAGACGTTGGTTGTGTTTGCATTTTTTGAAAGCGCGAATCGGGACATTTTGAGTAGGTTATGTGCCATGTGTGTGATGATTTTATTTCTCCGTGTTTAATACTTGATGTCTAGAACTTGCCCGGTAAGTATGCAAAGCGAAATGAGAAATTTCCCCTGTTAGGAAATGATATATGAATTCCTTTCATAGCCAATTTGTTTGAGGTCTCATAGTTAGATGTTTACCAAGTGAAATTTGACCTTAGCTAACACTTTTGAGATCGTAGCCGTTTCTTTGCTAGCCATTGGGATTCGTGTTTCTTGTGCTAAATATATGTGAGTTTTACTTGTGGTGTTAAGACCCTAAAGGGCTAGTTAATGAAGTGGAAAAAATGTAGTTGTTAGAGAAAGACAAAAGGTGCCTTAGGAGGATGCTAGTTGGAGGGATTTACTTAAAAAAAAAAGGAAATATTATGCGATAACTAATATATGATTGAAGAAATTGTGTTTGAAAGATAGAAGAAAATAAAGAGTATTCCGTATCATTACCTCTTAATATATGGAAAAAGAAAAGATAAGCAGTTATTATTGTAATAAATCTGTGATACACAATGAAACGACATTGGTTAGTCGTTTCGGGAGTTAGGACTTCAACTTGAATGCAGACAATTTTAAAAGCTCTGTAAGGTCCATTAGGACATTTTTACAAAATTTGAGCTGATTCGCACCTCGTTTGGTAGGTTTTTTCAGAAGGTTTTCGTTTCGGTTGTCGGTAAAGCATAAAAGAGATTTCGAGCTCGATTTGAGTAAGCTTCGATTCGAATTTAGAATGTTCAATGAGGTTTGTATGGTCATTTGTGACCATTTAGAGCTTTCAGAAGTGAATTCCGAGGTCGTTCGGATAGTTTTGCTGAAATCCCGAAAGTTAAGAAATCGACCTCTTTCTGTGGGAGTCGTACCTTGAGTTCAGAAGATCTGATTTGAGTTCCGTCTTCGCGAACATGTCACACAAGTGTTGTGTAACTCGTGTACCAAATTTAGGGTTATTCTGAGACTTGTAGCATCCCGTTTGGACCCAGAATTTAGACCATCTATTGCTGGTGCGAAAATTTAGCTACTGTAGCAGCTTTGCAGATGGTATAAAAAGGGATTTTCAGTTCATTTCAATCTTAATCCAATTTCAGTCACTTCCAATCAGCTCCAAGGCTAAATTTAATTACCAATCTGTCATAATCATCAGGTAATGATCCTAAGTTAATCAATTGTGTAATTCATGATTTCTAAACTAGAATTTCTTGAAATTGAATTGGAAAATTGGGTTAGAACCCTAAACTTTATTAAAATTGGGGAATTTGGTAAAATTGAACTTGAATATGAAAACTAATGAGATCATTGGACTCATGAGACTATGAGTCCAAAAATATATAACTTATGAGTTTCTAGCTAAGCCCGGCCCAAGGGTATTTTGGTAATTTTTTTTCTTCGGGCACTTATAAATGAAAATATGTTTCTTTGACTTAGGAAAAGATTATCCTAAGCGACATCAAAAGGTAAAGGAGGTTGTTCAGTAACTATTCTGACCCCGGTCTTGAGGTAAGTGATAGTATCCATTTCTTTCACGGACTTTGACCTTGTGGATATTCTACCATGTTTTCTTACATGTGTAGTTGTCGATAAGCCTACTACAACGCCTTAGCTTTGGGTTTACACTGTATATCATATATTATGACTTGTTGTTGGTATTGCATTGAGCATATGAGTATTGTACTCCAGTTATGAACTTGATATGTACTTCTTGGCAGTCGATGAGAGTCCCGCTCCGGTGAAGGGTTATTATCGTATATATATCTCATGGTAGACAATGAGAATTCTGCACCAGAGATAGGTTTCGTGCACATGAGACCCCATTGCACCATGATATATCCATTTCATATCTTTATGTGTGCTTTATGAACTGTATGGACATGCTGCATTATTTATTTGTGATTGATTTGGTTGATTGGTTGTTGTGATTCTATTATTCCCTAACTAGCGTACCTGTCCCTTAAGGTCGCTAGTTCTTCCTCAGTTACTGAGTCCTTATGACTCACTCTCTATTGTATTAGTGTTGTCTTTTCATTCGGCAGATTCCGCTACAGGACCCAACCAGCATCATGAGTGAGGAGCGAGGAGATTTCAGCTGTCTATGGTGAGCCAGCTTGTTCGTTGAGGCCACCAGCCATAATTATCATAGTTGTATCTCATTTTTCTCCCTTCAGAAGATGCGCATATTCTTTTGGAGTTCTTAGATTTCTGATCTGTAAACGTCTAGACCTATGTATTTTGGGTAGTTAGCTGTATTATTCATATAGCTTGTATATGTCCACCCTTGTGAGTTATCTTGTGTTATTAAAGGTTCATTTTATTTTCAAATGATTCTACTCCATTTATATCGATTTAGTCGATAGAGTTCGCCCGACAGGTCTAAGGGAGGTAGTCGGATGCCCGCATGGCCTAACCAGAAATCTGGGTCGTGTTACACAATAAGACACTGAGTATTAATAGCACACACGTCACTCTATTTTATTTCCTGAAAATATTGGATTAATACGTTTTTTGTTTTTTTGGGCAATGCTGATACTACTCCATCCGGTTCACTTTATTAGATGTTTTGGATGTTTTCACGCAGACTAAAAAAATCACCTTTTTAGCATTAATTAGCAATATAATTGACCTTATTAGTCCTTACCCAAGCTATTATTACCTAGAGTTTTTTATGTAAGTTATTTATTAACAAGGGTGATATAGAAAAAAAAATTTGAAAAGATCAAATATTATGAATCAAGAAAAATAAGTCAAAAACATCTCATAAAATGGACCGGATAGAATAACAATTTATATATCGAGCAGACCCCACCGGTTGTGGTATATTACCCAGGCGTCCAATCGCGCCTGATAATTTCGATACAAAGACATTATGGTGTGAATTAGTTAAATGACCTTCTACAAAAGATAATAGAAGTCCATAACAAGTTGAGTTAAAAACTTTAATTTATGATCCTGTGGACCCCACTATCATTGTAAGAATAGCTATGTCAGCTTCGCCTGGGTTTGCTATTGCAATAAATATGTCAAAAAATGGCACTTTGGCAAAAATCAAAAGTCAAGATTTTTACTTTCTGATATGCTTTTCGCTCCTTGTTCGCTATAATTGCTTGCTTCGATTCTTTAGCAAAATTTTGGAAGAATCACCATCTATGTTCTCTTGAGTTCTCTGCATCAAATATTAAAAAAAAAGATATAAGAATTACAAAGAATAAGAAATACCACAAGAAAAATATAAATCAACGAACATATTATACAAATTTTAGTAACAAAATGAAGAGGAACCTTCATGACACTGCTAATTTTATTTGTTTTAATTACAGAATAAAAAGTATCTTATTCCCGGTGGGAGCATTGGCCAGTATTAGATTCAGAAGCAGCCGTTTATGTACATATTCTCAACAAAAGATCTGATCTCATTATCCAAACAACTTTATTTTTTCTGATTTCGATGGGTAATAACGAGGAAGATGAGCTAGTATTCTTAAATCTAGTATAGTAGATTGCCTAAGCATTTTGTGGATAGCATATTAGTTATCATGCTCGCAAGTTATTTTTGATAAAGTGGGAGAAGTCTCTAATAAAATTGTATATTGCATAAGTGTTATTTAGAGGTCATTCATGTATTTTCTATGATCGCCTCGTTATTGACTTATTTGAAATTTATTTTTATTGTATTATAATGCGTCATCTTAACAAAGATCTCTTCTGTGTATAACTAATATACATCATCCAATCGTATAAATAAATTGATAGGAGTTTATAAAGATAGTCTAAATATAATGATATCGGACTTTGATGATCATCGGCGTATAATGTGTAAGTGCGAACACGCGATTTCATATATTTATATAGGTAAGTTTTCCCTACTTAACTCAAGCAATTTATATTAACTAGATATTAAAAAAAAAGATGTTCAAAATTAATTGATGTATTTATTTTAGAAATAAAAAAATTACAACTGTTTATAACGAACAAACCTTATTATTTCTAGTTCAGAACCTTTAAATTGTTTTACAAACTTACTAATATAGGTGATTCTATCTATTATTAAACATTTTTCAGAAACACAACTCAGACGATTCTACATCATAATACGTGATTCAAAAGAACTCATGTAACATATAGTATACTAAAAGGCTAATTCAAATATTTATACACACACTTAGGCGATCTCAAATATAGGATAGGGGATCTCTGAAATAGAAACAGGCGATTACATTCATTCTTAAAGGCGGTCATATAATTTCATCTTATGTAATCTATTCTGAAACTTTTACTTAATTCCCTATACATATGATTCAAAAAATAGATTACAATAACCAAAAAGTTGTTCTTGAACATTATATTACGAGAAGATTTCATACTACATGAGGTGAATAAATGTTATATGATATAGAATCATAGACTGTCCAAACTAAACGAATAACCTTATTATTTCTGCTTCAAACCTCTAAATAGCATGAAAAACTTAACTTTCTTAAACAAAGTTATTTAAACATGTTGACAACAATCTCAATTATATTTTCCAAAAAAAAAAAAAAAAAAATCTCAATTCTAAGATCGTTTTTTTCATACAACATAGGCGATTATATATTCTCTAAAATTGGTTTATCAAATACAACCTATAACATAAATGATTATACTCATTATTGAAGGCCATCTTATAATTTATTTTATTTTAGTTATTTGAATCATTTGCTCATTCTGTAAAACACAACTTGAGATATTTAACTTCATAATATGGGAACCAAAATAATTTGTTTATAACATCTAATATTAGTACCAAATAGGCGATTTCACATATATATATATATATATATATATATATATATATATATATATATATATATATAATGGGCGATTTAAGACCCAACGTAGGCGATTCAAAACATCCTTAAAGATCATTTTTTTTTTCATTTTATTTAGTAATTTTCATATATTTTTATTTATCCCGTTAATTGTTGAGTATACATTAGTTGGTCTTCAAAATATAATATAGCCGATTATTAAAATTTAACTTGGGAGATAATAAAAAAACGACAAGATCATCAAAGTATAACGTAATGGAAACATCGATAATTTAGTAAAAGAAGTTGAAAATATTGTAAGAATTTTTTTTTTCTAAACGTCAACATGAATTTCTTGATCCACAAATATGTCTTTCATATCGCACGGAGGAGAAATAAGCAATTTTTATGATTGGATATCGCCATTTACTGTAATCTTAAATATAAGAAATTATAAACAATTAACAAAGGTGGTCACTAATGGGTGATTATTCTATAAAATAAGCGGTTTAATTAAAAAAACTGTAAAAAATGAAATATTCACTAAATGTTGCCAAACAGAAGCAAAGAGATGAAGAAGAGAAGAATAAAATGGTAACTTATACGTAAGACTGATATTTTAAGTGTGAATTGCAAATTTTCCAAGTTTGGTATGGATTTAGGCAAAAGATCAATACTAGAAGAACCTTAAAATTCTTAATCAAAACTGAAGTGTGTGAAGTAATAAAAAGAGAAAGATAATATTTTTTTATATGAAACACACTTTAATACAGGGGAAGAATCGGCTATAGAGTGAAGAAGATGAAGAACAAAAATTAGCTGAGTAGGAGTTGGGAGAAAAGGTATTTGATTGAAATTTCATTTAGGTGTTCTTATTCTTGTGTATTTTTTATTTATTCCCTCACAATTGCCACCAGATAGGTCAAACACTTCCTCTCCTACTTACATGAAAAATATGATCAAATTCAATTCAAAACTAAATTAGAGGGTCATGGACTTCTATTAACTTTGTAGAAGTCCCTTATAGTAACTAATTTGTCTCTAAAAATTAAATATATATAAAATAATATATGTCCGAAGTGTTTGAAAATTTTGCAAATATGGAATACTTTGAACCCATAATAATAGTTTTTAAAATATAATAAGTTGCTAAAGACTTTATAGGTAGAACGTATCAAATTCAAATCTCGGATTTAGATTGAGATAGAGTAGTTAGTGTACTGCCAGTGTCTATTATAACTTTTACTAAATTTTCAGCTCCCAAACTAGTATAACTAAAATTTTGAAGAAGATGGAAATCACTTATGAGAAAATATTGAGCAAGATTTCCACCAGAACAGAGTTCATAGACCAAACACTTTTTTCCAACTTCACACAAAAAACCCAAGAGAAACAAAGCTTGGATGCCTAGCTCTTGGGAGACATTCACTTTCCCTAGTAAAAGACTCCATTGCATCTTTTCTTTTGAGCATATCTTTAATAGCCACAGCCTATCCACTTGCTAAATTCCTTCGATAAAATTCTCTTGTGCTTTGATGCAATATAAAATGTGAGGAAGCAAGCACGATAGAAAACAAGGAAGAAGGAGCAAGACGCAATTTAAACGATGTCCAAAGTAGCGCCGACGAACTAGTCTCGACACACCTTCGAAGACATCAAAAGGCGCCTATACTAAGCAAAGTAACCTCAAGAGATACATGACTCTTGCAATCAAGTTTGATTAAAAAAAAAAAAAAGGATCGATGTTCAATTGTTCACCAAGTGAAATCAAGCCCCAAAGGGTTTCTTCATTGAGATACTCTCAAGTTTTCATATTTTCAATATTCAAGGTAAGGTGAAATGAAATAAATGACCTAGGTAGGTATTTATAGGCTATCCTCATCCTACATAATGTCTAAAATAACCCCACAAGTTGGATTTAATGAATAAGACCACGCAGGGTCAAAATAGTAATAAATAAGCCTAAAAAACCTAGAATAAGCCATGTAGCCTCCGTTTCGGGGGGAGGCGGTCCGCCTCAAGCTCTAGATAGTCCGCCCAAGAACTCCTAAGGGTGATTTTGTGAGGGGCGGTCCGCCTGGGTGCCGGGCGGTCCGCCTCAGAAACTTCAAAGAGTTGTTGTTTTGTACTTAGCCGCATTTCGACGATATTCGGGGCTTGATATTTGGGAGGTCCGCCCACTATCTGAGGTGCTCCGCCTCTTTTTGGGCTGCCCTGGGGCGCTCCACCCTTCACCGAAACTATAGAAATGCAGCCTTCAACTCTTCTCCGAAGCTCTTGCCTTTACACCCTTTGCTCCCTCTTTGCTTTGCTCTTGATGGATGGCGTCTAGGCTCAATTTAGGCTGCATCATCTTCTCCTTCTTCAAAGTATTTCATCCTTGAAATCACTCTGTCAAGGCCTACAAGCAATGACAAACACAAGCAAAACTTCCTGCTACGGAAGTAGGTTAGTGCAAATTGTGTGTAAACACACTCTTATGGTATAACCAAGTATCAATAGCAATGAAAAAGTTTATGTCTCCAAGGGAAACAACAAGTACTTGGCTCAACAAGGAAGTGCACTCAACACAAGAACAAGCAAAGAGACCAATTGGGCATGGAATATACAAGATCAAACTATCAAACTTGCTATGATCCCTCAGCTCATAACAAAAATACCAAACCTTCAATGCAATGTTTTCACAATGTGACTCATTGGTTTTGGCATGCTCAACTCTCAAAGTGTGATCAACATATGGGATGGAGTAAGCAAAATAGCTCAACCTACAACTAGCATCAATTACTCTACTCCCATTCTTAAAAGCACTCATACTCACACCAAGAGGTACCTCCTCACCTCCAAATTCATCCTTAAGACAACCCTCCTCACAAGGCAAACTCTCAAGGAAGGCATTAATAATGGCTTCTTCATCATCACAACCCAAACAACTAAGGGTAGGGTCACTAGAAGAATCATCGACCTCACTCAAAATTAAAACAACGAGTTGTCTAAGGAGTCAAATCTTTTACACCATGGAGGTTCTAACTCATTCTCAACTCTAGATCGATACAAATCACCACCACAAATAAATATGCCTTCAAACAAGTTATTAGTAAAAGTATGCATCTTAATTTCATGGTCAAGAAAATATAAAGTATAAAAACTAGGTTCATCACCCACACTTGAGGAGTCATCATAGATAACCTTATACATCTCATGCAATAGAGACTTCTCAAGGACACTACCATCCTCACTACAACACATAAGTCCACCAAAGTCAATTATATCAATAAGGGCATGACCAAACATCTTCCCCCTTATCAAAAATTGGTGGTGTGTCATAACAAGGTTCACAAGCATAGTCAACTTCTACTTCTTCACTAAAGAGAGGTTGATTGAAACCGGGCTCACATCATGATGTGGCTTATCAACCCTCTCAACTAGTGGTTCACATGCACACACAAGTTGACCAATCGACTTTATACTAGTTGCAGGTTCATTAGATTCAACACAAGTACCAACTAGCTTTGAGTCTTCACAAGACAAGAAACTAACATGTTCATGAAAAAGGTGAAGTAACACTTACACTTGAGTTATTTCTTTGAGCACTCATTGCACTTTAAGTATCATGTTCAACTCCATCTTCATGTAGCCCACAATAAAGGTCTTCATCACCTTGTCTTTCTTTAATAGCACATGGTTGAGGCTTCATTAGCTTGCCTCCAAGAGTACCTACACAAAATCTAAAACAAGTAGAAGAAGATAAAGAGTTAGAGTTAGATTAAGGGGTGCCCTCACTCTCAATGATTTCTTTTCTCTCTTTCTTCTCCCTCATTTTTCTTTCAAGGCCAAATGTAGTTTCTGGTGACAACCCACTCACATCACTCCATACATACTCTCTTTTTCCACTCTAGGATTGTCACTGGTCACTCCCTCACTTCTCTCAATATTTTTTCTCTCATGTTCAAGTACAATGGGATGAGGTCCAAGAATTCCCTCATTTGGAGTAGAGTGACTCTTCCTTTCAGCCTGACAAGGCATAACAACAAGGTTTACGACTTCGGACTCGATCTCCATAGGATACTTAGCTTTAGCCGCCTCTTTAAGCTCTCTCATACACCTATAATTATCACTCACTTGCTTGGGTGACAAGAGTTTAAGTATGAAACTTTTTCCTTCACGCTTAGCCGTGTAAGTATTGGCTCAGCCATTATGAATCACATGTCTATCATATTGCCAAGGCCTTCCCAACAAGATATGGAAAGCTTGCATAGGCACGACATCTAACATAAGCTCATCATGATAAGTCCCAATCTTGAACTTGATCAAGACTTGCTTGTCATACCCAATTTTGGACTCAACTCGAGGCGAGTCGGATTTCGGATTTGACAGGGTTTGAGTTTGGAATGTTGAAGTCGCCACCTAATATAGTCTTCTAAGGTGTATTAGGCCACCTAAGTGTCTAGGGTCAAGTTTATTGGTCACACTAATCTATTTCAGAGATTCGAAAGGGTAAAAAGTCCAAATGACTTAGGGGAGAAGGTGTTAGGCACTCCCTCGAGTCCCACGAAAAGTGGTTCCCGTCCGAGTCCATACTTTGGGATAAAAGTGATGAATATTATCATGAATACTAACATGGAAGGTCATTCTAGCACTTGATTCAAGAAAAGCAGTATATCTAGGCAATTTAACTCGTACACATGTAAATAGATTTCACACACGGCCTATATTTAAACCTAGTCGTATATTGTGGCCTCAAATACAACGCATAATCATAGATATGGTTAAAACATGCAGAAGCGTTTATTTCAGCCTATTTATGTAATTCTAGCATTTAAAATAATTTTGCATAAATAGGTAGTTTTGTAAACTAATTTCAAATTTATACAAAATAAAATGGGTGTTGTTTTTAAAATGAAATATTGGCCATTTAGGGTCGGTGTGACTGGGGGATTTGCTAAAATATGACACGGGAAGCTTTGGTTTGCCAAAATGCCCTCACTAACAGATGTTTAGCAAAAATGCCCTCACTAGTTTAATGAAATTTTTTTCGGATCAAAATACCCCTACAAATCAGTAAAAAGACGCGCCCCAGTCCATCCCCTTCCTTTTCTCCATTCACGCTATCAAGAAAACCATAAAACCCCATTCCTTTTACAGATTGCTTTGTTCAAGAGAAGATTCAACGTAAGATTTCTTAAAGTTGCAAGGGTAAAGTTCTCTGCAACTATTGCCAAGAGTTTAAGTTCTGCTGCAAAGATTAAAAAATCTCTAAAGTATTTGCAATAGCCAATACTTTAAAATCTACTGCAATGGGAGGCGGTGTAGAGACTTCTTGCCTATTGCCAAGACTTTAAGCCCTGTTGTCAGGGTCTCTACAACTACAGAAAAATTCTCTACAACTATTGCCAATAGCCAACACTTTAAATTCCAACGGAAGGGAGAACTTGTACAAATAGTCTCTGCAAGTATTGACAATTGCCAGAATTTTAAACTCTAGTGGAAGGAGCAACTTGTACAAATAGTCTCTGCAAGTATTGGCAATTGCCAAGACTTTTACCTATATTGTTGTGCAAAAGTTGCAGAGAAAGTCTCTGCAACTCTTGGCAATAGCCAAGACTTTAAGTTCTGGCAAGGGGGACCTTAAACTAAAAATCTCTGGGAGTATTGGCAATTGCCAAGACTTCTACCTCTACTGCAATAAACAAGTTGGAGACAAAGTCTCTGCAACTCTTGGCAATAGCCAAGACTTTAAGTTCTGGCAAGGGGGATCTTACACTAAAACACTCTAAGAGTATTGACAATTGCCAAGACTTCTACCTCTACTGCAATGAACAAGTTGGAGACAAAGTCTCTGCAACTCTTGGCAATAGCCAAGACTCTAAGTTCTGGTGGAAGCGACAACTTACACAGAACATCTCTGTAAGTATTGGCAATAGCCAAGACTTAAACTCTACTGCAACAAGCAACTTGCAGAGAAAGTCTATGCAACTCTTGGCCATGGTCAAGATTTTAAGCTCTATGCAAAACATGAATATCTAATAGCCATAGGCAATAAAACCTTCAAATCACTGGAATCAAGCAAACACAAGAAAAAAGTCCCAAATTTGTAGCACACAAAGAAGAAAGAAGGAGGCCAGGAATGGGAAAAGAGAGAAGGAAATCTTTCAGCATGAATTAGGGCCACACAAAGAAGAAAGAAGGAGGCCAGGAATGGGGAAAGAGAGAAGGAAACCTTCAGCGTGAATTAACACAAGTTGGGGGGCAAAATAGTCCTTTCAAAAAGGGGTATGATGTGGAGGGCATTTACTTAAAACATTTGTAAGTGGGGGGGCAATTAGGTAAGACTATGTCTTATTGAGGGCACTAGGTAAAATTTTTTGGGTGTGACTTGTAATTAATTGTCGAGCCCTAACCTTAATGGCCTTTTTGTTTAGGGGCCAGTTTTTGGAAATATGTATGAGCGAAAGGGCTGTTTTTGAAAACGGATGTCACAGAAGCACGCAAATGCAAATAAAGGGGCTGTCACACATAAAATATATACATATATGTATAAGCATGCAAATATATGACCAAGTAATAGTTTTAGCTTTAGGAAAATACATATAAGCGTATAAATGATCCCAAATACTTTATACACCTCTATACACTATTAGATTAGTGTATAGAAGCATTTTGAGTATTGAAAATAGTTCAAACACATATAAAGACCACGTTTTAAAACAGTTCTGGGCCTGGATCATTTGCGCAAATAGGGGCAGTCTTTAGTTTTGCGGAAATAGTTCAGATTTTGTAAATATTACACATTTAAGTCCATGTCAAATGAAATTTAAGACTCAAACACTCAGAAGGTATGTTCTCATACTATTTTAATTCTAACACCTGCGTGGAGTGATTAAGACAGTGTTATCATTCAGATTCTACCCAGAACATGCAGTTTTAAAAAATAACATGGGACTTTCAGTTTTAAAACAAAAGAATGCTATGCGGATATCATGATTTTCTGGATAATGCAACATATAGGAGTGAAAGGTCGAGAGAATCTCCCCTGGATGGCTATATGCACAGCATAATAACTGTGTACCCCTGTTTTAAAGCATACAGACAGGAAGCCTTAACAAATATACAGATTAGGGACAGTTTCTAAGGGGAAAAGCACAAGGGAAGGGTAATGGCCAAAGGAAAGTGTCCTATTTCTTAAAGACCTAAGGTATCATTATAACAGTCAAAGGTTTATAATTTCAGAACCATCAGAACCAACTTAGAGGGTCTAATCATTGACCCCATTAAACTTTGTGGTTATCCTGTAATCAATGAGCATAGCAGGGTCTATCTGAGACCATCCAAACAAAGCTGCAAACATAAGATTAGCAGGGGAATGGGGAAAGGGAAGCCTGAGATTGAGGTTTTGTCTTAAATTAAGAAGGACTGCAGAGAAACCTTTTAATAAGGTGCAAACAATGCCCCTGTACTTTAGCAAAACTGGCATGATCCTATTGGATCAGCCTAATCAAAACTGGACAAGATTACCAATGTACTAACAAGCAAATAGTCTAGGCATGCAATGTTCAAACATAGGCAGTCTAAGCTAACATAGATAGGGTGGAGCAAACAGATCATCTAGGCACAAACAATTAGGGAAACATATACAGTAGGTAGTCAAGAAGAAAGAAAGAGTACCTCTTGATAGCAAAAGAAAAGAGAAACAGTGTGAAGATTGATCAGGACTTTCAAGACAAAGCCAAACAACTAAGTGAAGCAATTGTTTCCCAGAAGAAGAAAGTCGGAGAAGGAGATAAAGCTTCAGAAAAAGTGTTCTGCAGCCTTTTTGTTTCTATGCAAGAGCTGTGTGTTTTCTCTGTGTGTATGTTGTTAAGAACTGTGTGAAGATGTCAAAATAAGTCCCTTTTATTAGGTGTGAGGGGAAAAGAGTGTGGGTTCAAACGGCAGGACACCAAAAAGCAAGGAAGTAATGTCTTTCATAATTAAAAGATTTAAATAAGTGTACTTACCAAACATAGTTCAATCCCAAATTCTAAGGTAAATCAGGATTTAAAACAAAATAGAATTCCTTTTCTTTCAATTAGCATGGTCCAGGTTCAAAATCAATCTGTTAGGCTTATTTTAAGCTTAAAATCAATTGACAGTTCTAGCTAATCTCGGACCAATCAAGCAACATATTAACCCTTTCAAGTATCAATAAAAATCTGACTCCAATCACCTAAAATTCTCCTAAGTATGCAAGATAGGCTACCCATTCAAATTACAAACATATAGTCATGAAAATTATGCATTCTGGCATAGAAAGGGGCCAAATACACTACAACTAATATGGATGAACATGTCAATTCCACTAGACTGCCTTAAATTTCAAGTTTGCATGTTAGCCAAGGTGTTTCAGGACATAAGTCATGCTCACAACAAACTCAAGCAGTAATCATTATTCAAACTTAATGAAACAAATGAAGATTAATAATTTCACAAGTGTTACTCTAATCAATTGCTAAATAACCACTAATCGTGTTAACATGAGAAGGAATAGGCGAATTTAGGCAGGTTATCACACAAATTCAAACAATCCGAAAAAAAGGATTAGGGATTACCCGTTTACATAAATCAAGATCGGGTCGCATCGACCCGTCGCGAGTCGACCTTGCATAAAGGTTTTCTTACCCTTTTTCAAGCGATAGCATCGTTCAACATAACCTGAACCCCGCCGGAGGCATTTCCCGATGGTGGTGACTCAGTCAACAAGGGTCGAGATTTGCCCTCGTCCAAATGCCATCAAAAGTATACAGGTTTTGTAGCGAATGACAAGGGGAGTCTAATGACACCATTTCCCCCAATTTTCACCGGCTAAATCGACCGAAAAAGGCCACGACAGTGGTGGCTCTTCATTTTGCCGAAGAGAAAGAGTAATTATCGGGGGTGGGGAGAGAAATGGAAAGGCTGAGGGAGTTTAGGGGTTGTGTTGGTGAGAGTAGGAGATTTAATCCCGACCGTTGGATCAAAGAAATGAAGGTCGACGCTGAGGCCACGTCGACGCTGAGGTGTAAAAATATGTGTAATGTGTATAAAATGTGAGGTGTAATGTGTGTATATTTATATATATATATATATATATATATATATATATATATATATATTTACGTATATATAGTGTATAAATAATGTATATTAGGCATAATTTGATATAAAATAGGTATAGAAATGGTATAAAGTAGGTGTAAAATATAGAAAAATTAGGAGATTAATTTTAAAGCAATAAAATAGTTAGGGAAGCGTATAAAAATGTATTTTAGGATTTTAAAATGAATTGGATAATTTTATAAAAAATAATGGTAATTGAAGAAACTTAAAATGGAAGCGTATATCTGGTAAAAATGGCTATGGTTCGAGAAGATGCTTTTTAAAATGGCCCCGATTGTCCGGCTATTATGAGAAGATAATTTGAAAGAATGGATGGAGCAAGAATAAATGCGCAATCGTGTGTAAAATTTGAAAACTATTGATTTTGAAAATAGGAGGGACAAAATTGGGTATCAACATTCCTTCACCACCCTCAACTCCCCACACTCGCTCAACCATTGCAATCGGTATGCATGTGGATGTTTAAGAGTAGGCAACTTCAATTGTGACACCAACGTTTGGCTCACCACACTAGTACAACTCCCAGAGTCAACAATCAAAGAATACACTTGTCCCTCCACTCTACAGCTAGCATGGAACAAGTTCTCCCTTTGCACATTCTCCTCATCCTCAAGATTCATGGCACTCAAACTCCTATGTACCACAAGAGTCATGTTAAGCTCATCATCCTCCACCACTTCCTCTTCACCCTCAACCCGCTCACCTCCTCCAACTCCCTCATCTTCAGGCTCACTTTCTTGCTCACACATCCTACCATCATCCATGATCATCATTGTTCTACGGGTGGGACAATCTTTAGCGAAGTGCCCATAGCCTTTACATTTGTGACATTGAAAAGAAGAAGCACTAGGAGTATGTAATTGAGTTCTAGAGTTACCTCCCAACTCCTTAGAGTTACCCCTTGGTGGTACTTTCTCAAGAGGCTTCTTCACATCTCGGCCTCCACTAGCACCATCAGTACTTGGGCTCTTCCAATCACTAGTTTGGTTTCAAGGGAGTAGGTGTAGTGTTACCTCTATAGCGAGTGGCTTTCTCTTCTTTACTCCAATTTTCGGCTTCAATAGCAGCATTGTATGCATCTTGGAGTGAAAGAAATATGTGCAACCTCAATTGAGAAGCCAAATCCCGATTTAGGCCATTCTTGAACCGGATTATAGCTTGCTCTTCATCTTCCCTCTCCATATCAAGGGACATCCGAGTCTTCTCAAACTCATTAAAGTATCCCTCAACCGGATTGAAGCCTTGCTTCAATTTATAGATCTTCTTGAGTTGTTCTTGACTATGCTTTGGGGTGACATACTTCTCATTCATTACTTGTTTTAATTCATCCCAACTAATGCACTCGGGCAACCCAACTCTTCTTCTAGATCTTTTAACCAACTCCCACCGAGTGGAAGCATAAGATTCAAATTAGGAAATGGCATAGGTAGCCTTCTTCTCATCCGACATGTCATTAGTTTCAAAGATCCGCTCCAAACTGACCATGCAATCCAAAAACAACTCCGGATTACTAGTCGCTTTGAATGATGGGATTGTGATATTCAAACTATTCAAATTGTGGTCATGAACCCACGGGGTGGTTCCAGATAACCCCCATAGTAGTCACCATAATCATCATAGTCACGAATTCAACTTATTTCATAGTCATCATGATCATCAACATGTTCGGGTAGCTCCCCTTCTTGAGCTTCGACATCTTGCTTAACGGGTACCACATTTCTATGGGGCCTCATAAATAGTGGAACATTACCTTGGGAAATGCCCAAATTGTGGGGAATACCTAACGCCCTATCATTACTGGCTATCTGCGCAATTTGTTCCGACCTCACAATGGAACCATTACTAGTACCTTCTCCGGATTCTTTTTGGACACTCGGGGTCCTTTCTTTCTCATTGTTTTCAATCCGGACACTCAATGCAATCACCTCGGCCAAGAGGTAGGCCAAAGTTCCGGTACCTCAACGGTCTTATCTACGTATCCGGCCATGTACCTACAAAAAAGCAAACACTAAAGAAAAGGTTAGTGTAAAAACCTCACACGCTCCCTCATTTTTGAATGTCACTCGGGGTACACTAGATATAGTAAGGTAGGATCACTCAAGCTTGATTCGACAAGGCTCCTCGTATTGAACAACTTCCTAAATGACCTACCAAGTCCACAAGACTTAAAGTACTCTTCAGGAAGAGTGAATTAATGTGACTCTATGAATGGGCAGCTATTTGAGTGAGCACTTGAAACAAGGAACTTCTACGAATCTTCTTTAAATTTTCAATTCCAATCAGACACGAGTATCTTAAAAGCTTAATGAACTAGTACCAATTAAGTAGGAAAATTACTCAAGGAGTACTAGTTGGAAGTAATGCAAATAAAGAACACATGAAAACCTACGAAATAAACTACCCTGATCCCCAAGCAGGTTGCCGCCCCGCCCCTGAGTCAAGGCGGTCCGCCTGGAAACTTCAGAGATGGGAAACAAGCTAAGGCGGTCCGCCCTTGTGGCTAGGCGGTCCGCCCAAGGCTGAACCTGCAGCTTTTTTCAGCAATTTCACTAACGAGTTTTGCCCATTTTTCACCAACAAATCCAATCGATTTCCACTTGTTTTTCAATTCCAAGGGTACCCAAAGTGATGGTTAATAATTTCAAACAATCCCTAATTATTTTCAACACAAATCAAGCAATAACAAGCATTGATTCAAGATTTGAAGTTTTTCAAGGGTTTTCAAAAATGAGGTTTTGATTCTTCAAGTTTTGAATCACAACACCAAAACAAGATATAATGGTACCAAAAGAACAGGAACATAATATATAACAATCCCTAATAATAACTTTCATCAATTGGGTGCTCAAATCCAACAAGTTCTATGATTTTTTTGTGATTTTTCAACTTTTTAATTTTTTTTTCTTTTTTCTTTTGTCAAGAACAACAACAAACAAGAAACTAAAGATACGAGATAGATGAACAGGACGAGGATTTGTAAGAACAAAACCTAGTTGTGCTCTGATACCAACTAATGCAATATAAAATGCGCGGAAGCAAACACGATAGAAAACAAGGAAGAAGAGATAGAAAAAAAAATAGGAGCGAGACACAATTTGAACGATATTCAAAGTAGCGGCGAGAACTAGTCTCGACACATCTTCGAAGACGTCAAAAGACACCTATACTAAGCAAACTAACCTCAAGAGATACACGACTTTTGCAATCAAGTTTAATAAAAAAAGATCGATGTTCAATTGGATTCACCAAGTGAAATCAAGCCCCAAAGGGTTTCTTCATTGAGATACTCTCAAGTTTTCATGTTTTCAAAGGTAAGGTGAAATGAAATAAATGACCTAGGTAGGTATTTATAGGCTATCCTCATCCTACATAATGTCTATAATAACCCCACAAGTTGGGTTTAATGATTAAGACCATGCAGGGTCAAAATAATAATAACTAAGCCTAAAAAATCCGGAATAAGCCATGTAGCCTCCGCTTCGGAGGAGGCAGTCCGCCTAAGCTCTAGGCGGTCCGCCCAGAGCTCCTGAGGGTGATTTTGTGAGGGGCGGTCCGCCTCAGAAACTTCGAAGAGTTGTTGTTTTGTACTTAGACGCATTTCGACGATTTTCGGGGCTTGTCATGTTTGGGCGGTCCGCCCTCTATCTGAGGCGCTCTGCCTCTTTTTGTCTGCCTTGGGGCGCTCCACCTTTCACTGAAACTATGGGAGCGGCCTTCAACTCTTCTCCGAAGCTCTTGCCTTTACACTCTTTGCTCCCTCTTTGCTTGGCTCTTGATGGATGGCGTCTAGGCTCAATTTGGGCTTCATCATGCTTCCACGACTGATCCATTTTCTTGATTTATTTCAAATATTGTTTAGTGCATTTTCAATTTCAACCATTGTGAATTTGTAGAGACCATTTACCGTGGGATACTCCAGGTTTTAGTTTAAAGATATATCAAGTCCAATAATCACTAGATTGCTTCTTTTGGAAATGCATTTTACCTCCATGACAATTATTGTGACTGTAAAGATGGCTGCCAGTAGCGTCACAACATGTAAATTTGCCATACTATAAATGTTTCACTTAGTAGGAAAGATAAACAAAAATAAGATAAACATCATTTCATCTTATTAAGAACATGCACTTAATTGCAGGAAAAATAAATTTTAATTTACAACACACTGCTCCGATCAATTCCGTCACTGCCTTCATCCTCCCGCTCCTGCCGTCAACCTGCCTTCATCTCTCAAGACTCTGAATGTGATGTCCAGTAGATCAGCCCACTTATCAAAACAAATACACATTGCAGAACACCTGCAACTCCTGTCCAAGATGAAGGACCAGATTTTCCAAGTGCATCCTGTATCAATAGGCCAACTGATGCCGCTAAAGACACAAAGGATACAACATATGCAATAAAAAGCCAAAGCTTCAACCTCCACTCGCCGTCATCATAAGGAGAGTAGTCAATGTCCTCCTTTCTGACGCAATTAAACATCAAAGCAGCCAAAGACGCAAATATACCAGGGAGATAATGAAGGAAAGATACTTTGACAGAGCTACAAACGACAGCATCAACCCAGAACCACCATCCCGCACCGAAGACAGCGCCCGCCACTCCAGGTCCAAATATTGCCAACAGCTCTGAAAAATCCATCTGATTATCTCTGAATTCCCAGTTGCAAGCGAGACAACGCTTTGTTGTGGATGGGGGTGGGTTGCTGGGATTGTGTGCTGCCTTTTCAAGGTTCAGGGGCAAAAGGATCTAATTTCTGTGAGGTAAAATAAAAATACTACAAATTATTTCAAATATCATTGAAAAATTGCTCAGCACTAAAAAATGATTAGGAGAAAAGATTAGAAAATGATTAGGCACAATCAATAGAACTAACTTTCAAATTAATAAGTATAAAGTTAATACAAACATCCAAATTTAATTAAAAGAACAGAGAAGCACAGGTCACATATAATTAGTTTCACCAAAAGAGAGTGAAGCAAACTTGTTGAATTTGACACTTAGCCATAAACATATAACAAAAGTCAATCCTTTAGCCACCAAAATTTCACATATAGTAACATGTTAATCATAAACAAACTACAATAACTAATCTGACATTTTTAACATGCTGCAACTTAAGCGAGTGAAGGTTGAAAGATCAATATCCAAATTGCGCTAGTTCTCATGTTATCTTAATGAAGGGATCAATTTTCAAATGTGTCACTATAAAACTATGCATGCAAGTCAAAAAAAAAAAGAAAAGAAAAGGGAACAGATGACCCTAAACAAATGCATTTGGTACTTCACAAAAGAAACTTGACATGAAATAAGTTTCCTATTTTCTGATAATGTAACTCAAACAAGTGCTCTAATGCAAAATTGCATAACTCTAATTAAATTGATAGGGCTCACAACGATGCGATTTCAAGGCAAAGTTTTCCAAAATACAGAGCATAAGTTTTGAGAAAATGAGTTTCAGGAAACAACATTAACCTGAACTCGTAGAAACAGTTAACTTACAACTTGAAAAGAATTAATATAATCCATCATCCAGAGATGTAAACACAAACTTGAGGTTCTGCATATAAAGTTTTTTGAAAATACTTATTATTTTGTATCAACTTTTGAGAAATCTCAACAAGATTTGCTCAACATGAAGCAGATCTTAAAACCAGTGTGTATAGAGCAATACAGACAGATGCAGCAACTAAAACATGATTCTGAAAATGCGTGAATTAATACTAGAAAGAGAAGTCTTAGTTAAACATAGATAAACAACTTCAATTAGTTGAGAAGTAAAAGAATGAAAGAAAACAAATACTGTATTAAACAAAAGAAGAGGGCATGACAAAGCTTGAATCTTTAAACTAAACAACAAAAGATGAGGGCGATCGTAACCACCACTCAAACCACCAACCGACGGGAATCCAATTTTATACCTGCGATCGATTCAACGATTCAATTGCTTCCCTGGCTTTAGGGATTTGGGTAATTATGATTTTCTTCTCTCTTTAATAGAAACGATTTTTGCACTTTTAGGACATCTTGCATTTTTAGCCTCTTTAACCAAATTATAATAAAACCCTAAATTCAAAAAGTATCAAAATATTTCCGCGAATGTCAATTGACCAATAAAATTAATTTTTTGATGCATTATAAATATTTTTGTAATTTTACCAATTTTGATATTAATGTAATTAATTTTGTAGAAGGAACATTGTAAACTTATTAAAACAAGCTTTTACTGAAAATAGTTTGATTTGCAAAAATGACCAAAATTGTATAAATACCCCTCTTTTGTAGTAATATAAAAGACCAATTGGACCAATATTTTAATAAGTATTTTGGGATTAATTTTGCTCCAAAACTCGAAAGGATGGTTAGTCAAAAACTTTATACTATTAGATATTTTGCCCTTTTTATTCTCTAACGCATAAGGTGCTTAGTTTTTGTCAAAATTATCTAAAATTTGGGAGCATGTGTAGGGTGGACACAACTTGAGCGCGGAAATTAAATAGAGTGACGTTGCAAAGCTAATAATCACAAGAAGTCTTATCCATTTCCCCTTCACTCAAACACCCAAATTCACAAAAACAAATATACACTCATTATACTCTATGCTCACTTGCCATGCATACCACTTTATGTACATGAGGTTTGTTATTGCAATTTTCATATTTATATTTATATTCACTTGTTGAATCTTGTTTCACACTTCAACTTACTAACAAGAATATATATGTTGGTCTTTGGTTATATAAGATTCTGCATTGCCTTATATGATGATATTGTAATTACAGTATATTAGATATGTACCTTCAATTTAGCTGGGGCTTGGTTAGTAATGCCTAGATTGAGGGCAATATCGTCGTAAATCCCACAAGACAGCACTTCTTGTCAAAGGCTGGTCTAGGATTTTAAGCTTATGGGCACAGCATTCTAGTTCTTTTAAAGTTACTGAGTTCTAAGTTCAAGATTCTAGTTCATTTTATGTTACTGAGTTATAATTTGTACTTGTTAAATAGATTTCTTAAGACAAATACAGGGTTTGGACAAAGTTGCTGGCGAACTCACACCCGGCTCTCTAGCTCTGCCCCTGCTGTTTGAGTCTTATTCAAACTCAAAAAAGAGAACTAACATCATACTTGAACCAAATTCACCCACATATTTTGGAAAATATGTGTCTTGTTCTGGAACTCATCCACAGAAATAAAGAATATGGACTCCCAATACTGGTATTTGGTGTATCTGTTGCTACTGTGACCCCTTATTCTGCATTATGCGCTGTCAGTTCTGCAGGATGATCTCTCTAACATCACCATTCCTTGCACTTTACAACATTTCAATAGGTGTTTCATGTTGTCCCACGAGGGATAGTCCCTTGACCTTAGAATGATTTACTCTAACGTTAATGAAACTCCTGAGATTTTTGTAACAAACTCTGGGCTGGTGCAGACTATTAACTGATCTAAAAGCTGTTAGAAGATGGAGTGAGATTTTTGTTGATTTATCATTTTGTTTAAGGGGTGTAAGCTTTGAGGCCTTATTTTGTAAAATATTACTCCCTCCGTCCCAAAATGAGTGTCTGGGTTTGACTGGGCACCAATTTTAAGAAAATAAGGAAGACTTTTAAATTCTTTGGTTTAAAATAAAAGGTGTGTGTAATGTGGGCCAAAGTCTTTAAATCCTGTGGTCCAAAATAAATCTCAGATTTAATGAGTTGCCATATAAGGAAATAGGCACTCATTTTGGGACAAACAAAAAAAGTAAGGTAGACACTCATTTTGGGACGGAGGGAGTAACTTTTAGCTGATAGGGAACTAGAGATAATAGGAAAGCATAGAGGTCGAGGATTAGGGTAGAAAACTTGATAGTAGTCGAGTGTCTATTCTCTTCTTAGATGTATTATTATGCCTATATAGACGATTTCCATCTTAGTCTTTGCCTTTAAATCTACTGATGTTACCTGTTTATTTTGGATATGCTTTAGTTTTATCATTCTCTTTAGCTATCTTGATTTTCAAAACGTGTTTTCTAAATGTTTTTCCTAGCCGAGGGTCTATTGGAAACAGCCTCTCCATCTTGGAGGGGTAAGGTCTGCGTACACCTCACCCTCCCAGACCCCACTTGTGGGATAAACTGGGTATGTTAGTTGTTGTTGTTAGAACTAGGGACAATAACAAACTTTATCTTTCAGATGCGTCATGCCTTTAATCTCGCTTAGTTGAAAATTTATCTGCATATGAATATTTGACCTTAAATCCTACACAACTTCTATAGTTCTATCTACTAGTGGATGTGCCAAATTTTTTGCTGTGCATCTGGTAATAAGACTGGATATCTAACTGTGCAACACTCATGCACACACACGTAGAATATGCATTTTAGACCAATCAGATTGATGTCGAAGAAGATACTCTTGATTTTCTAGGCTCTTCCAGATGCTCACTCAGAAAGATATAGAAGACAACTCAACCTGATATAATTCAATACTATAGGTTGCAGTTGGTGGTCATCCCTTAGAAGAATGGCTCTTTCCCCTCATTCAAATTTTCTGGCCAACCATGAAACCATCAGATATCATGTTGGATCAAAGCTTCCCAGTCATAAAACGTTTAGCTGGGCTAGGGCAGAATACTTTGGTAGTGTTGTCATAGTAAAAGTTTGTTCCAGCAGACAGATACCTAGATACTTGCTGAAAGCTCCTAGAATATGCTGTGGTTTGGATACAAGAGGTCTGCAGCTATCGTCAAACGGGAAACAAAATGTCTCTTCAGCACATAGCATTTTCCAGAATGTATCTAAGGTGACTTCTGACAAACCTTTATTCTAGGGTTTCATTCCGTTGCTCTTCAATTACTAGTATTATTATTGAAGGGAATGTGGAGATCTAGCTCTGTCCTCTGCATTCTTTTTGTCGTCTTCTTCCTCTTCCCTGACAGAAGTCCTACAGGGAAATTCAAGATGGAAATCTCCAAAAGATGTAGCTCTGATGGTTTGGAATAAATGGAGTTGGAATAAATGGAGCCAATTTTCCAGAACAGCAATCGTTGCTATATTCATTTTGACAGTTGCTTCAAAAGCTGATGCTGTTGATGCTCTCAAAACCTGTACTTGCCTACTGAAAGAGTGCAGGTAATTTTTGCAGAACCGGAAGTTTTCCTTATACTTTTCTACCAATACATTTTGCTGCACAGGTACCAAACCTCATATCCTCTACAAACCGCTGAACTCGATAAGAGGACATCGCTAAACTACATAAGCTTTCCTGATTGCTTTTCTACTCCTTATATAATTATATAAAATTGATTCTTGTTTTTACTCTCTGGATTTTTATCCATAAGCCTAAAGAATTCAGTGGTAAGGATGTAAACTTTCAGTTTCGATGGTGCTATCTCATATTAAGCCTGCTCACTCTGAAAGATGGCATGTCGACCAAACCGCCTCTAGCTCTTTCTTATCAAATTTCCATCTGTACTCATCTCTTACTACTGTTACACTGAAGGAACTCAAGTTTTAAGCATCTTCAAAGTGAACAATAATCTCAACCTTCAATGACTATAATCTTAACCATAAGACATTTCCAATTACCTCGATTTTGAATTTGAGACTGTTAGATTTCTGTTATCTTATTAGGCCAATAAATAGAAGCATGAGTTTCACTTCTCACAAGTTTTTGTCAGAGTTTTTTCCACCTTTCTGCCATGGTGGTAAAAAGAGTTGATATGTTCAGTATTCCCGTTTTCCCTGACCCGATAGGGCAGCTTAACTTTTATAACTCAGTAATCTTCTACTCTTTTGCCCACGACAGTGAACAGCTTGAATGACTTGCCTTACCACCCTATCTGTATCCATCTTCTCCCCTTGGTGGATTAGGTTATTCCTCCCTTGCCAAACTTGGCACACTGCTCCAGCTAGCACCATTCTGTAAACCTCAACTCGAGGTTGCTTCCCTCTTGCATGATCAGTGGCGCATTTCACCTCTTCCTTCCATTTCATAGCTTGCCTGCTTATCCCTTGCCATCCCAGTAGTTGTACCCAGATGCCTGCAGTCACTGAACATTGAAAGAACAAGTGGTCAATGCTCTCCTCCTCACACTCACATAGGGCATATGTTGTATCAGCTAGTAGTCCCCACTTTGCCAATCTATCTTTGGTGTACAGTCTTCCTTGCATAGCTAAGTAAAGTATAAATACCCATCTTGGGAGCCCTTGGTTATTGCGAATCAGCCTCCTCCACCTTACTTTAGGAACAGTTTATGTTATATATTTCTGTTTCCCGTCAACTCCCTTTTAATTGTGATTTGTTGAGCTTATCTATTCACCCTGAATGTTGAGATGAAAGAGAAATCCAGTAGGCATTTGGATAGGAAAATGAGGAGCAGTGCTTTATTAGAAACCAAATTCAGCCTAATCAACTTTTTGAATACCCTTCTATAATAATCAACTTTGTGAAAGTTAATCTAAGTTGACATCGGTTTCTTATCCTTCCTCTATGGCTTTTTAATGTTTTAGCAGCTCTTATGTTATATATTATTTCTGTTTCCCGTCAACTCCTTTTAATTGTGATTTGTTGAGCTTATTTATTCACCTTGAATGTTGAGATGAAAGAGAAATCCAGTAGACATTTGGATAGGAAATGACAACGAGGAGCAATGCTTTATTAGTATTGATGAGCTTCTAACCTTCATTTCAGCATGCATGTTCTTGCACTCTTAGGTGACTTACCCAAGTATTATGCTTGCAGGTTAGAGTTAGCAAAGTGCATTTCAAACCCTGCATGTGCAGCTAATGTTGCCTGTCTCCAGACTTGCAACAATAGACCTGATGAAACGGAATGTCAGGTGTCTACTAACATCTTATTAAACTCAATATTCAAAATGCTCATATGTGTGGAGTGTTAACATGTGGAATGACTCTACAGATAAAGTGCGGCGATTTGTTTGAAAACAGTGTTGTTGATGAGTTCAATGAGTGTGCGGTCTCCCGAAAGAAATGTGTACCTCGTAAATCTGATCTTGGTGAATTTCCTGCACCTGATCCCAGTGTTCTTGTCCAAAAGTTTGACATGAAAGATTTCAGTGGAAAGTGGTTCATTACCAGCGGTTTAAATCCCACATTTGATGCTTTTGATTGTCAACTTCATGAGTTCCATACAGAAGAAAATAAACTTGTGGGAAATCTATCTTGGAGAATACGGACACCTGATGGAGGATTTTTCACTCGATCAGCGGTGCAAAAATTTGTGCAAGATCCAAAGTATCCAGGGATACTCTACAATCATGATAATGAGTATCTTCACTACCAAGATGACTGGTATTTCCCTTGTTATCTCATTGACATCGTGTCTCCATACAACTATACCGTGTGATAGATAAATATTTTAGGCTTGACGAGAATGTTGAATGTTTAAATCCAATCTTGTAATTCATTTTCTGCTATCTTCTAATATTTGTTATTTGCTTTGCAATTGACCTATTTCCTACGTTACTTAAGCATGTGAATCATATTTCTGCAGGTATATTTTGTCATCCAAAATAGAAAACAGTGCAGAAGACTACATATTTGTGTACTATAGGGGCAGAAATGATGCATGGGATGGATATGGTGGTGCAGTACTTTACACAAGAAGTGCAGTTTTGCCTGAAAGCATTATTCCCGAGTTGCAAACTGCAGCTCAAAAAGTCGGTCGTGATTTTAACACATTCATAAAAACAGACAATACCTGTGGCCCTGAACCTCCACTTGTTGAGAGGTTGGAGAAGAAAGTGGAAGAAGGAGAGAGGACGATCATAAAAGAAGTCGAGGAGATAGAAAGAGAAGTTGAGGAGGTGAAAGATAAAGAAGTCACTTTATTCAGTAAACTGTTTGAAGGGTTTCAAGAGCTCCAAAGAGATGAAGAGAACTTCTTGCGAGAGCTGAGCAAAGAAGAAATGGCAATTTTGGATGGACTTCAAATGGAAGCGACTGAGGTAGAGAAGCTCTTTGGGCGTGCATTACCAATAAGGAAAATAAGGTAGCTATTTTGGTTAGAAAAAAGTAAACTTTAAGCCATCAAAACAAACCATATATGAAATGTATAGCTTGTATTTGATTCTTTTTGCCTGGAATAGATCGCTCATATTTCATGTAATGCTTCTTTCCATAGGCATAGCAATCTATTACTTTCTTCAAGACCCTTACTAGGGCCTGAATGGCCTTGGAATTTCTAAGTGCCCACATTTTATTGATTTTTCTCATTTGAGTAAAAGCAGCCCCAGCAATGAGAAGAAACAAGTACATCAATATCAAAGTACTCACAAGTCTATACGTGAAAGTCTGTTGTAGCACACTAGCTTATGTGCTAGCATTGATTGTTAGCTCAACCGCATGACCTATAAGAGATCAAAAGTGACATTTCCTTTTTCGACTCCCATGGTTACATGTCAGGAGAGTCTCCCAGATCATGTTCAAAGAGTATGAAATGCTGTTGGGATCGGATCATCTGTACCATGAACTAAGGGTCCGAATAGATGTAAAAAGAATGTGGAAACACATCGACCTAAATCCGTCAACTTGCTGTTTATATTTCCCACATTCAATAAATTCAAACGTGCCAACACAACATTAAGATCAACAAAATTCTATTCATTACGGCTTAACAACAGAACTATTTACAATGTCATATCATGTACCTTGCTGATACCACTAACATCAGAGTCCTTGCTTCAATTCGTTCCCAAACTACATAGTGCAAAAAAGCATTTCAGAATTTTGGGTTAACGCTAGTCCCTAGTCCAACTATCTACATCTTGTACATTCCCAAAACAACTGCAAAATTCGAAGCTCCAACCAATCTTTACCAACCGTACATAACTTGTGAAGGTTATAGACTAACAGTTTCTGCAGATATTTCCCAAAAGAAAGTGAGGCCACTGTGCAACAAAACATGGTCAGCTTGAAGAACCATCTGACAAACAGTAATCCCAGATTAACTTCAAGTTGTCCTGAAGCATTTCAGAGACCAGGTTTTCCTCAACTGTCTGCTTCTGCATTTTTGGTAAAAGAATGTAAATCGAATCAACCATTTCAGCAGTGAAGGCTTGAAGCAGCTATTCAAAAATAAAACAGTGCAACGGTGAAGAAGGACTCAATGGTTTTGTTTGTAATTCCTGGGCACATGGTAGTTGTACTAGTCGCTAATATGAGCTACTGTAAATTTATAACATTCTTACGCAAGTTCTTTGAAGACATACGAAAGTTGGATAATTTCCAACAAAGAATAAGTAAAATAGAACTGAGAAATAGACTAATTTGGTTGCTCCAACCTGCTTTCGAAGATATTTTTCCCAATTCGGTGGACGTAACAAGTGGGACGGGATACAGTATTCAAATCTTATTCTAAGATATGGTTGTGTAACCCACACCAATGGCAAGTATACATGGACGTATTACCACAAAGATCCAAAGAAAAACAAGATATACATAATTGCTTGTCAGGAAAAGAAAACCAACCCGTAACTGGGAAACAATTCCAGGCATTTTCAGGCTAACCTCCCATGCAACCTCACCAGTTGAAGATCTGAAATCAAATCGATCTGCATGTCGAAGCTTAAACCTGATTGACGAATTTCCATAGGACTTCGCAGTTGTGTGCCAGACACCAATAACAGCATATCGACCCCCTGAAGAATCTTTGCCAAAGGGCCATCTCAATCCACCCTTAACTTCCGAGTCCAAAATGGCAGAACCAATAAGATCTTTAATTCCATTGATCTCCTCATCCTGAAAAATGCCAAGGGTAATACATCAAAAACTCACTTTTTAGCTTATATGAAAGCACTACTGGTGTTCTTTCAGTTAAACAGCACCAGAGTCTTGATGAGAAGACGGAAATTAAAGTGCAAAGAAAATCAGTTACACAGGAAAAGGTCCTTGTTCACGGGAGTTAAAATATGTAAATTGAAAGTGCAAACACAATCACACCGTTACTCTCAAATGTTGTGCTCTGATCCTTGCTACCCTGCTCATCTCATACAAGCAAACTCGCTTTCCCGGTTTAAAAATCGCACACCATAAACCAATATTGTTCCTTTTATTGATTATTGTTTTGATGTATTAAAAGATCTTGCTATCCTGCTCGTGATGCTGTGTAGAATAGCATTCCTTGATGACTAACTCAAAAAAAAAAAAAAAAATAAAATAATAATTGGGACCAGGGATTTGAGTTGGGCTACAGATGATAAACTTCTTCCACCTTCTGACCTCTCCTCAGTAGAACCCAATATTGAACAAAACGAGTGGGGAGGAAAGCAGAGTAGAGGAAAAGAGAGAACTGACAAAACATAAAACCATACAAGGAACAGTAACATAATGGGAAAAAATGTTGGCCTCTAGTGCTTGACTTAAAAATGTAGAACTGTAATTACCAACAAAGCAGAACCAAATATGACTGTCCTGAGGAAATCCTATCAGCACAAAGGCAGGTTCATGCAGTAGCCAAAAAGCATATCTGCCCCAGAAGCTTGAAGCATAGCCAACTGCTTACGAGAAGAAGCACTCAGTGGTGTTTCAATCCTATGTCCAAATGCTTTGTTCTTTTCACCTTTATTAGGGTGACATGCAGTTTGAATCCAGGAGTGCAATGAGAGTGTACGATAAAAGCCCTGGTAGTAGATAACTGGACAACCATTCAACCTTGCAAGAACATAGTCCATCTTTAAGTTAAAAGGCCTAGAATTAGACTTAATGAACTTGATTAAACATCAAGGGTGTGTTTGGTAGGAAGGAGAATGTTTTCTTGAAAATGAGTGGTTTTCTCATATATTTTTTGGTGTTTGGTAGCCAAACAGAAATGAGTACAAAACTACTGCGAAACTTTAATTTGGAAGTGGGGTGAGGTTGAGCGGGTGGTGGTGGGATTTCGCGAGGGTGCATTTGGGGTAGGTGGGGAGATACTGCTTCTTATGGAACTTGTTTTCCCTAGTCCCAGGACTCCCACCCAGAGAAGTCATTTTCTGTAGTTTGAGGAAAATATTTTCCTAGAGAAAATGTTATTCAAAATTTTGGACCAACCAAATATGGGAAAATTGGAAAACATTTTCCACCGAACACACCTCAAAAAGACACCTTCTTTTACACCAAAAGGAACTCTCCTGAGTGGGTAACTTCACATTTGGTTGGGGGTTTGGAAGCCCTTAAATCTTACTAAGATAGTAGCAGCTACTTTGGAACCCCAAAGCAATCAAGTTCACTAGGAAACCACCTTATGGCTAAAGGCCTATGAAGAAGACCTTCATCTCTACTTTTTGCCTCTGTACCTCTTCCTTTTCTTTTTCTCTTTTCTGTTTTCACTCATTTGAGTTTCATTGTAGAAATAAATTGTACCTATCTCATCGCAATAACTAGAGGACTCCAAAAATAATGCTAGGAGTTAATCATTTAACCCTCTACTGAAGCCTATACGGTCAACCCAAAATGCTATGCTTTTTACTGTTTACTGTGTACTGTTTCATGAAGAAACATCCAACCCTCCCTCAAAGACAAAAACGTGAAAAGCAAGAAATTTGCAGCCAAGAGTAATTGAATGGAGATGTATCTCAGTAACGTACAGCAAAAATAAATCCAAACATCCAGAACTTTCAAATATGAGCTATGGCTTTAACAAAGGCAAAAGAATAGGGAACAAAGAGAGGATAAACCAGATCTAAATAATATACTGATCCATTCTAGAAGCATACATAAAAAAATTAATCCTCAATGGAGGAACCAACTTACTGATAAAGCCATCATGATTTTCTTGGCATGTAGCATCAACCTCAGGTCCAAGTCCTTCCTAAGGCAGCTTATGTCTGTAACCATGTGGCGTACTTGGTTCACTTCAATCTAAAAAAGAAAAAGAAAATGCGTAGTGCCAAAATAGAGTTAAAGAAGACAAACTGCAAGAAGTAAAGCATGAAAAGATATATATTAGAGGAGGTAAGTATGTTCATGACGAGAGTAAATGTTGTTCTGTAGAAGTTATTAATAAAAAGTATGGACATGTTGCAAGAAATTCTATGCTTCATCAAGAAGCACCAGGAACTGACTACTAACCTTATGGAGCTGAATTTTTTTTATGATCTTTGGCCACTGTACACTTGCAGGCAACCGTTGAATCAGCTCGCAAGTCACTACTAAAAAAACAGGGATTTTCGACCGCCGAATCGGTCGAATAACGGTCGACATTTCGACCGATCTTCGACCGATTGAGGTAGTCGACCCAAAGTAGGTCAAAAATAGCTTTTCGACCGAAATTCGGTCGAACATCGACCGACTTTCGGTCGAAGAACATCGACCATATATTTTAAAGTGACATGTTCTTCGACCGAATTTCGGTCGAATAGTGGTCGACGTTCGACCGAATTTCGGTCGAAGGGCTATCGACCAAAATGCGGTCGAAAGGCCTTTCGACCGAATTTAAAGGTTGGTAAGTAGTTTTGACCAATATTTCGACCAAAAGTCGGTCGAAAACCTGTAAAAACCTGCAACATAAAATCTGAATTTAGCCCTACACCACCTGTAAATTCAGCAACACGCAGAAAATCCAGACAAAACACATTCATAAACGACATTCAACAAGGCTAATAAAGCCAAATAATAGAAAGAAGTCTTTCAACATTAGTTCTAGTGTTACAATTATCAAACAAACTTAACAAACAGTTTAAGGTTCAAACTTAACAAACAGTTTAAGGTCCTTCAAGCTACTGGCTAGAACCCGAACTAGACTCAGACGACGAACGGTGTCGACGTCTGCTCTTCTGCTTTCCCGAAGTATCACGCTTTCCTTTGCCTTTTTTTTGGTTAATGAGGATTTCTTGCATCATTTCACGCATTTCTCTTTGATGAGCCTCATGTGCTAAGCGCAAAGCTTCATTTTGTCTTTTCAGCTCTTCGATCTCCTCTTGCATCCGAGTCATTTTTTCAGGAGTAGCAGAGCTTGAAGGAGCAGTAGAACACGAGCCCAAATAGTTCGATTTATGCTTGCCAGATGAATACAGAGTTGCAAGGCCATACGCGGACCCCTTCTTCACCCCTCTGACCGCTTCCAACCATAAATTGGTTTCTTGCTCGAGCGTTAACGGTGCTGGGGTACTGCTTCCGCATTCAGATTGTTGAGTCGCGGTCCAGTCTTCAACGGCTTTGTAGCTCTTTTCTGAAAAACAGAAATATATCAACGGTACAAATATGAAGTATAAAAGTTGAAGGATTGGCGCGAAAAAAGTTTGAATTTAATTACTTACCCATGTCTCTTTTGCGCGGGGCTCGACCCAGACTTCTCCGCCCTTTTTATCACTCTTGATATGTCGGATCTTGTACATTTCAGAGATTGGAATTGTCCGATTTTCTTTTTTTTTCTACAAATTGAAGAAGAGAACAAGTTAGATAAAAAATAAACGATTATAGTAATTACTTTACCAAGCGCATCTTCTGCGTCGCAGCGCTAACTGAGCCACCGGTATGGAGCGATCCACCCTTACTTGATGCTCGCGCTTTCTTCCCTTGTTCGCTCTTCTTCTGAAATTCGGGAGTCTCCCAATATTGCTGCAGTTCTCTCCATTGATGATCATAGAGGAAGCCAGGCAATTTTCCTTTTTTGCGTGCATTATACATTGCATTCTTGAATAACTCCCCGCATTTCTTGGGGAAGTTAGAACAGACTTTATAGTCCAGAGCCGGATGCCACTTACACTCAACCTGGCAATATTCATCAAAATATTTTATTTAAACATAATCATTAGAAAAACATGCAATTAGTGATAAACCGTATGCATATTTATCACCTCAAAAGCCTGCATTATCCGCTGCTTTACTTGAGGGGGCACAACGCCCCAGGATGGCTACGATTCTTTCCATTGAGATCTCATGCATCTCGTCAGTAAAGGAGTAGCATCAGTGTTGGGGCAAAAGCTACATAAAAAACAGAAGCGTTAATACAAATACTAACAATTAAAAACTAATTACTAAATAGATAAGAACTTCAAAAATAAGATACTTACCTGTTATCCCCCTCGGGATAAATAATCAACCTCCCTTCTTCCCATGTGCCAGGCTCACCGATGTAATAGGGCGATATCGGATCATAGTAAGGAATCTCCTGCTGTACCGAAGGGTCGGTAGAGCTAGATGGGTCGAACGGCAGCTGAGTCGACCCAGGCGGAGTACTGGACTGTGTGGGATCGCCCAGTGCGGGAACGCCCTGGGATGGACCGGCCTGGGTCTCAGTCATGTCATAACTACTGAAGTCATGCCGCCAACCAGGACGCACCTGAGACATGCCAGGTGGCCTGAAAAAATCTGGACTGTATCCTGCAGGTGCTCCTATAGGAAGCGAATGCGGCACCTGAGAGGTAGGAGTGTCCTGTGCCGGCTCACCTGATGTCTCACCTACCTTTTTAGTCCCCCTTCCTTCTTGTAAACACTTTCTTCATACCTGTTGAAACATTCACATTACTTTAGGAAGGAACAAGTAAATATGTAACGTACTAGCACATTCCTTGCACAAAAATTAGCTGGGTTAAATAAATTAAATAAACACATTCCTTGCACAAAAATAAACACATTCCTTAAACAAAAATAAGAATACATATATCTTCTTATGTTTATAATTATATAAGTACATTAAACTAGCCTATTAAAAAAATAAAACATCAAAGTACAGATAAGGTCAATCATCATCATCAGCCAATTCTTCTTCCTCATCCTCATCGTTAAATTCTTCTTCGGTTGGCTCGTCACCATCTGTATATTCATCATCCTCATTTGCCCTTGAAGTTCCTTCTCCAAAATTAGCTGGGTTTTTTCCTCGACTAGCTACAGATGCATCTAACTGCTCATATATGCCATCAATATGCGGCAACTGGTCGGCTAGTTCATTGTCCGCTATCAATGGAACGGTTGAGACCTCGTTCTGGTATGCAACATCTAACAGATCAGGGACTTCAACTAATCCCACCGGTTTTCCTTTTAGAACTGCCCACCAATGGGCTTTGGCCTTTGATCTTGCTGTTTTCTTTGTCCGAGGGTAAGGAACAAACCACACTTGCTTTACTTTCTGTGCAATGATGAAAGGATCATAGTGTCCATATGACCTTTTGTGATTAACCTCAACTAACTTAGAAGACGGGTCTACCCTCGTACCTCTGTTACTGGGATCAAACCACTTGCACCGGAAAAGAACCAATCTTTTATGAGGCCAACCGACACTATACTGTACCTCTAACATCTCCTCAATCACACCGTAGTACTCAAAGTCGCCCCCCTGATCACCAGTTCCTACTTTCACGGACACACCAGAGTTGTATGTTTTCTTACCCTCCGACCGCTGCTTTGTATGAAACTTGTACCCATTTACAAAGTACGTATTCATCCTTTTGTATTTATAATATGGTCCATGGCATATATGTCGTAGAAAATCAAAGGCGATGCCATTCACCGGATTGTTCACCTATATAAAAATTTAACGAAGTTGTGTAAATTAATATTTTTATCTAAATATAAGAAAAATTTAAGAGTTTGTTAAACACTTACAGATTCTGTAAACCACTTTGTAAAATTTTCGTAAACTTCCGCATCACCGAACTCAGCGACAAAGTGACTGCATTATGAGCCGAGGAAATTTCACGTTAGATAGAATACTTATGAACGGCGAATATTAGGCAGTACCGTTAAAATACAACATACTTGTAATAAGGCGTGACCTCGGGACAGTTCAACAGCACATGTGTTGTAGCTACCTTCCTGTCCAGTTCATTGAACTGGTATACTTCGAAAGATGTATTTCCCCTGCCTGGTTGATTGAATACAGAGAATGCTGGGTAATTGGGATCACTATTATCTCCTACATCATGCCGATCCGACCTGGTGCGCAAATATGGAACATCCTTGTCGAAGTAGTATGAGCAAAAATGAGAAGTTTCTCTAGCCAGATATGCCTCGCATATTGACCCCTCGATTTGGTTCCTGTTTTTCACGTCCCACTTACACTTACCAATAATTCTGCAATAATTATTGTGTTAGTGGAATTACGTTGGCTTTATTAAAAAAATAAAAGTTACTGGCAAAGATATGGAAGCTTACCTCTCAAAAGGGTACATCCATCTGCAGTGTACCGGGCCTCTTAGCCAAGCCTCTTCAGCGAAGTGAATCGGAAGATGCTCCATCACATTAAAGAACCTGGGGGGAAAGATCTTTGTCAGCTTAGTGGCGACTATTGGAAAGTTCTGTTCCAACAAGTTAAGATTCTCCTCCTTCAATGTCTTACTGCAAAGCTCTTTAAGAAATAGGCTCGTCTCTGTTAGCGGTTTCAAAACTTTATCAGGCAAGCCATTAAATGCAATTGGGAGCAAGTTTTCCATGAATATGTGACAGTCGTGGCTTTTCATGTGATGCAGTTTCCCACCAGTGATATCAACACACCTTTCTAGGTTTGAAGCATAACCATCAGGCATCCTCAAATTACACACCCACTCACAAATCATCCTTCTCTCATCCTCATCGAATGTATAACAAACCTTTGGCAGGAAAATGTTGTTGCCTTCATAGATTACCTGTAACTCAGGTCGCCTACAAAGTAGCTGTAGGTCCAACCGTGCCTTCAAGTTGTCCTTTGTCTTGTTCCAGACATCCATCACAGTATTAAGGATGGCCTCGAAAAAATTCTTCTCAATATGTATTGGATCCAGATTATGGCGAAGAAGATTATCCTTCCAGTAAGGCAACTCCCAGAAAATGCTCTGTTTAGTCCAATTATGTTCAACCCCATAACCAGGTGCTTTAGATGGCAGTTCTTCAGTTACCTTAGGAAGCTCCTTAACTCTGTCCCATATCTCTATGCTTGATAACCTTTGCGGAGGCTCCTCAAAATCAACCTGATTCTTCATAAATGCACTAGTGTTATTCCTGAAAGGATGGTCCATTGGCAAGAATCGACGGCAACAGTCGAACCATGTGCATTTACCTCCATATTTCAAAGTGAAGGCTTTTGTATCTTCCATACAGTAAGGGCAAGAGAGCTTACCTGCAGTGGACCACCCAGACAACATCCCATAAGCTGGAAAGTCATTTATAGTCCACATCAAAGAAGTACGCATTTGGAAGTTCTGTTTCGTTGATATATCATAGGTCTCAACTCCTTCATGCCAAAGTATCAAGGCTACAAATATACATCAATAGAGGCTTTCGGGTTATGTGGACCCGGTATTATACAGTTCAAAAATAGATAAGGACTAGTCATGCACATTCCAGGAGGCAGGTTGTAAGGAGTGACAAATACGGGCCAACAAGAATAGGGCGTAGAGGAGACATCAAAAGGGGTGAACCCATCAGAACATAGACCCAACCTTACATTACTTGGCTCACTAGCAAATACCGGATACACTTGATCAAAGTGTTTCCATGCCTCGCCATCAGATGGATAGGATAGAATACCCGACTGCTTGGTACTGTCATGATGCCATCTCATGTGTGGAGCAGAACTCATCGAAGCATACAACCTCTTTAACCGGGGTATAAGGGGCAAGTAATGCATCCACTTAACAGGCTTCGGCTTCTTTTTAGGATTTTGCTCAAGCTTGTACCGAGGCTCCTCACAAAATCTACATGTCACGAGGTCTGCATCATCCTTATAATACAACATGCAACCATTAACACAACAATGAATCTTCTCGGCAGAAAGACCCAACGAGGAAACCAACTTCTTAGTGTAGTAATAAGTAGTTGGTAAGGCCATATTTGTCGGATTGAGTTCATTCATAAGGCCAATGATGGAATCCATGGCAGCTTGAGAAATACTAAAATCTGACTTGATACTCATCAATCTAACAGCAACCGACAACTGGGAATGCACCGAGCCCTCATAAAATGGACGACTTGTTTCCTCCAACCGTTCATAGAATTGATTTGCCTCGGCATTGGGAATGTGCTCAATGTTTGGCTGTGATGTATCCGGCTGAAGGGGATCATTAGCCGGGTACATCCCAAAAGCATCATTTACCATATCTTCCATTCTATACCCGGCTGCTTGGTCTGGTTCCACAACTGGAGAACTCCTAGCGCCATGAATATTTTTAAGATTTTGAAGTTGCTGCTGCAAGTCCCAAGGCTCTCCATGATTATACCAAACGTAGTAATTTGGCATAAACCCCTTCTTATACAGATGTACCTCGACATTCTCCAAATCTTGTATCTTTACACATTTGCATATTTCACATGGACACCTAATTTTGCCATGCCTTAAATAATCGTCTGTGTTGCGGGCTATGTCAAGAAATTCCATAACACCCGCTACAAACGAAGGCTTCAACCCCCGCCGCTCAGGAAAATTTCTATTATCCATCCACAAACGACGTCGATTAATGTCCATATCTACACAAACATTGCAAGATTGAGAAACAATATGTATGATTTTTTTATATTAGCTTGCCACTTTTTTTGTAATTACTATTATCAAAGCAACTCAAACCAACAAAAACTTATTTGTTTTAGGCATAACATGTTCATCTTCTCAACAATATTAAAGTAACAACACATTCCAAACAACACTACCAAACAATTCCAACAATCCCCAACAACTACAACAATCCCAAACAACACAAACCTAAATTTATAATAGCTAACAACACCAAACAAGTTCTTCAACATCAACAATAACTACAATAAACAAATTAACTACCTATGCAACATTATAGGCCGAAATTAAAAAATAATTAAAAAACAATTAAATTCAGATTTAATAAAAAAATAAAATAAAAAACTTACCTCGAGGTTGATTTTTGCTCCAATAGCACCTACTAATGATTCCCCACTAGTTATATGCTTAAGAACTACAAAAATATTGAGTTAAAAAGTTAGGGTTTAAGTTTTAGAAAGTAATTAAAATAACCCTAAAATTAAGAATTTACCTTGAATGTCTTGTTATATGTAGTGTTTAGGAGGGTAGAATGTGTTTGATTTTTTAATTTTGGGGGTGGGTTATGGTGGTTTTCGGGTATAGAGGTTTGGGGGGAGGGGGTGTTTAGAGAGAATTTTAGTGTTTGGGGAAGAAGAGAGAAATGAGGAAAGAAGGATTCTGCTGATTCTTAAAACGGGTTGGTTGACCGACCTTTCGAAAGGTACAAAAAAAATTTTTGTTTGACCGAAAATCGGTGGAACACCTATTTCGACCGATTTTCGGTCGAACAGTTTTGACTATGTTAACTGTTCGACCGAAAATCGGTCGAAATAGGTGTTCGACCGATTTTCGGTCGAACAATGGTAGTCGAAAAAACCTGTATTTTTAGTAGTGAGTTATCCGAAAGCTGCAATAACACAAGGGGAAGAACTAAAAGAACCAATACATCAAGATAAAGGAATTAGTTAGAGCATGAAAATAATACCTTTATTAAGTATAATTCTTTCTCTTCCACATATTCTAGCCCAAGTTTCTCTACTGCAAGGTTTCCTATGTATTCCATATATGCGGAACATTTGTATAGAAAGATTTTTTCATTTGCCTCAACATAGTTTCACCCAATAGGTTACATTTCAGGGATTCTTGACTATTTGAAGAATTTCTGTATCACAGAGAATTTGAGGAGGATTACATCTTGGAGCGTACATTGGATTTCAAAAGTCAAAAAAAAAAAAAAATGCTTCAAATGCTGCATGAACAAACTTTCTGCTTATATAAGAATGGAAACAATTTAGAACCTAATTTAAGATTAAGAAGTAGATTCTTTAGATTTTAAAAGTATTTTATTTTCCTTCTTAAAGCCAGTGTTTTGGATGGCGTAAGGCGACAAAAGGCGACAAGGGTCAATTTTACCGAGGCGATAGGCGAGAGGCGAGACACTTGCCTTTTTGATGTGAGGCGCCAATTAATTAAAAAAACCAAAATATTATAGTGCATATAGAAATAACCAAAATCTCAATAGCAATAGCATAATAACAAATATTTCAATTTAAAAACTAAAATAGATAGTCATAGTAGATACTAAAAGTCTAGAACTTGAAGTCATTTACTGTTTTTAGTAGCTACCACTATCCTCTGAAGCCAATTTATTGTTTCTAAGAAGAAAAAAAAAAGAAAAGCTGTGAGCAAAACAGGAAAGAAGAAAAAGGAACATGAAAATAATTAAGCATGAAAAAAGAAGAGGAAGAAGAAAAAAGAAGAGGAAGAGTCTGCTATAAACTTGAAAGAAGAGAGGAGAAAGAAGAAAAAAGAAGAGGAAAATAATGAAGTAAGAAAGAAAGAAGAACAGTAGAGAAGGAACGTACAATAAAGAGAACTCAGGCAGCTTTTTTTTTTTTTTTTTTTTGGTTTTATGAAACACTAATTGTTGGGCTTTTTATGTTTGAAGCAGTCCCTTTTGAAAAAAAATAAAAATAAAAAGACGATTGAGGCGCTGAGGCGAGGCGAGAAAAAAGCGAGAAAGGCGTCGCCTTTTTTTCATCCACGTCACCTCACTGTCCTAAGGCGAGAACCCATCGCCTCGCCTCGCCTTATCGCCTTAGGCGAGAGGCGCTCGCCTTTCACAACACTGCTTAAAGCCATACAAATTCATTTTCAGAACTAAATGCAAGACCATATCTAATAGAACGTGGAAGTAACACATTGTAGAAATGAGAAAGTCACTGAGATGGTTTAACCATATCTTACATGGACATCCATATGCACTAACCTATTGGTGCAAAACCATGATGACCAAAGATGCTAGAAAAGAAGGTTTACACCTAGAATTGCATGAAAATTATCCCAAAAGATCTAAATATGGAACCAATAAAGAATCAGCTACGAATAGAACATAAGGAATTATATAATCAAATATTAACTAGTTGGATCTAATCACTAGTCATCATTAAACTTACATTAGACTGTTTGTTAGGAGTCTTTCCATACACTAGGTAAGACTCATATTTCATAATAAATAAGGGGGCAACTGAGAGAACTTCTAGATTAGTTTTGCTACTTTTTTTAACGGTGGTGTCCGGACCAACTACGCTTAGAGAACTTTTAGATTTAAAAAACTCCTAAGTTTCCTTACAGCAAAATTTTGAGTACTTCAATAATATGGACCTCAAGATAGCTCATGTATACGAGAACTCATATAACCAATTCCAACTAGTTCGAAATTGAGCCGGACAAATTGATTAATTATTTTCTTGATGTAGTACAACTAGGAGACATGATCCTTGCGAGATTTTCTACTTCTTTTTAATACTGGCAGTTTTCCCCTTATTATTAAAATTTCCTTACTGTATCAAAAAAACAAAGACTAGGAGACATTATCTCAAAGTAGCAAGCTGCAAAGACCACAGTAGTGGGGCAGGGAGGCTGCAGAACTTATCTACTGAACTCTAAGGAACCAAAGGAATTATGTAAACATGCAAATTATTCTACTTCAGATACATTCTTGTGTGTCTACGCTACTCTTTTGTGCCCGTCACCATGCAAGTTTATGAGAAAACCAGTGTTGTCAGAGGAAAAACAGCATAGAAAAGCACTCGTCTGTTGGGGCTTTAAGCACACAGCACAATTAAAGTGCGGTCTTAAGTAAAGAAAGGTATGATGAAGAAAAAATATATACTTAATACCCAAAAAAACTTTAAGCATCAACAAACAATCACATGAAAGAAAAACTACAATTAACTGAAAAAGCATGCGAGTTTTGTTCAAATACGGAATTGAAATTTTGAACCAGAAGCAAATATGCAGTTTTAAGTTCTAATACAGGTGAAGTGATAGAAGAGAATACCCAAATAATAAGTATCTCTGTACTTATTCATCTCATTCGTTTTGTTAGTCTAAACTCTTTATCTAAATCCTCTATTTTGACTTCCAAGCATGCATGTTCCTTTTCGGACTTCCAGTGAAATTTGGGAAAAAGAGAAACCATTTAGGCATGCATTATCCTACTTTCTCTTTATTATTATTATTATTATTATTATTATTATTATTATTATTATTATTATTATTATTATTATTATTATTATTATTATTATTATTATTATCATCATCATCTTTTTATTATAACTCCTATTTTTTCTATATTTTTATATCTTTTATTCCTCAACATAAGGTATTGCTCAAACACTTTCTGATTTCCAATATCTATCTTTTCCATTTTTTGCAGGCCAAAATGGTGTGAATGGTACGGGTTGCAAACTGACTAAGAGGACGACCGCCCTATTGTTGTCAGATATGTTAGATTTCAGAGCAGTTGAAAAGACTCCAAGGTTAATAAAAATATGATGAGCTTAATATGTGAAACAAGGATTACAAACCCATAAAAGAGAATTCTTCCAAAACGAGCAACCAGAGTCGGCTATACTTCTTCCATATTAGATTCCTCCATTTCAGACTTTAAATGTTGAAAGGACAAAAGTAAGTCCTGCATTACTTTTTCATCCACCAAAAGCCATGGTTTATCCATGAGCTCGTCCTCTCAGTCACTGCAACCTAGAATGTTTTATGTATAACTTAGCAAAGATATCAGAAGTAAGTTGCCAGAAATATAAATCAAAATTGGAGTCCACGAAAATCAGATAAAGGTTTTTAGAGATACATAGCACTCTTTGTTTCAAAAACCCTGATCTAACAAACTAGAAAATCTACCAGAAAACCAATGTAGGTACAACACCGCCAATCCTAGATTCTAGTTATTTGTTTCAGACCACAAAATATGCTTTAATCATATACCACAGATTCTAAGTTTCTAAGTGAAAAAAGTTTAACAGAAATTGACCTTTCTTCCTTTTTCATTCTCTTGTGATTTGTTTGTGGGGGATGGGGTAGGAAATACAGAACCAACTCAATCATAGGGAGTAGTTCATCGTCAGTAGTTGGAAGTTCAATGCATGTGACATGACTTTCAAACACTAATCCAAATCCTCCCAATTGAGATTCAGAGAGAATCGACCGCTTCTCGTAAGCATCACTTTGGTTGTCATCGTTTGAAGCGACACTTCCCTGAAGCAAAGTGATAATCTCTGGCTTCGCAACCTCATTGCTTTAAGTTACGAAGCGATGGCTTCTAATAACATGTAGCACACCACCTCCAACCTACACCTATTGTAGAAAATCAAGAGAACACAACACCTCATGTGCCCCACTGTACAGTCTACCCCTACTGGCAATGCTAGGTTTCCTCTATGGCAATTACTCTTTCTGGAAGCTGATGGACAAACCCTAGAGGATAGACCACGAGATGTGGAAAGTATTTTGTGTTGTCCAAAGTCTCCAAAGTATTTTGAGACACGGGTGCAAACCCCGTTACCAACAGCCTTCTCAATTTGAGCATGTCGCATCGGGCTGCCCAGTGTGGATTACCTCTCATGTGTGGTTTGTAGGCTATTGTATCAGGAGCAGAGTTTACCCAAAGCGCAAAGGGTAAGATTGCGGGTTCCCTTATCATAAAAAACTAGTACAACAAAAACAGTTGAATGTGTAAACTGGTGTAATAGAATAGGTTCAAAAAGTCGTACCACACGCGCCACGTAATGTACAACCAGTACAACATAAAGGTACAAACGGTTAAAGCAGTATTACATAAATGAGGAGGAAGTTTAGAGTTTAGCCATTTACTCTTGCAGAAAAAGAAAAATAATAATATAATAATACTTTGTATTAGAATAATAATATGTAGAAAGTAGCTATTCTTTTTCAAACAGAGTAATAAGTAAATGGTGACACATATGTATTGGATAAAAGATGACTAGGCTTGAGAAGGTGACACGTGTCTTCCACGTGGCACGAACAGACTTTTCAACGGACAGACATCCAACGAGCAGACGTTCATCATGAATAGATCTAAAGAAGTTATGAAGCATTCCAACGGTCAACATGGCTTAAATAAGCAGTAATTAACATGATCATCCACGATCAACCTGTTAATGACCATTAAGACAGTCATTACAACCCAGCGGTTATAACTCTAACGGATAGGTGACCGACAGTTACTTATCCAAGCGGATCCACGCCCAGAAGTTACAGAAATCCCAACGGGTGCCCACCAGGCTTATAAATAGCACCCGCCTTAATCGATTGTATCATCTGGAACTTCATATCTGAAATATCAATAAAATACTCTCTCTCTCTCTCTCTCTCGATCTTGCTCAGTTATTCCCTTTACTCTTACTTAGTTCTCTGCTTCGTTCACCTGAAGAGCAATTGATATCGAAGAACTCTCCCCGAGGGCGAGTGATACGATACAGTTTCTTCTCTATGTTTACATTTTGCATATTACCTTTACTAATTCATACGTGCATATTGTTATCATCTAAGCTCATTACATAGACTCTTAATCTCAGCTATTGATTGTGACCCCGCAAATACAAATTTAATTATTAATTGACCTAAAATCGGATCTAGGTTAAACAATTTGGCGACCACAGTGGGAGCCGGTCAATAAGCCTTCGTAGGTTAATAGTTTATCTTTGCTATTACCTTCACTTTTGTCTATCTTTTTGCTCTATAACTAACATGGCAGAAAGCAACTCCCAACGAACTATCGTAGGCGGAGAGCAGGTAAGCACCCCTTCACTCCATCTTGATTATTCCCCTGATTGTTCCACCGACTATTCTCCCGATTACTCGTCCGACGGGCAGCAGCAATCTTCCCAAGGACCGGTCAGGCCGCGATATAGGCGTATGCGCTCTCAGAGCGCTACCCCACCTAGGAGACGGCGCCATAGGAGTCTCTCCCCTGGCCGAGGGAACCTCCAAGAAATACTTTTTGCTTTTATGCAGGAACAGGCAGAAGTAAATCGAGGAATAAACGAGGCACTCACCTCTCTCTGTAGAAGCAACCCTTCAGCTGCGAGGGTCGAAGCTACAGCGCCTGGTCGTGACGCACCATCTTCACATACCTCAAGGCAAGGCAGGGAGCGAAACAATGGTGGAACCGTAGATCCTACGACCCAAGTCAATCAAAATCAGAATGGAGGATCCATGGCACAAACGGATGTGAGCCTAGTTGTAGAAGCCCTCACCAAACAATTCAAGGAAAGCCAGGAAGCACTTCAAAAGTCCCTCCACGAGAGAATCGATAAGATACCAGGCGCTCCGCCCACACTGAAGAAAGTTGATGTCCAGAGTTATTCACAACGACCTTGGAAGAAGGAGGCAGCCCCAAAAGTGATACCTAAAACGTTTAAAATGCCAAACATCCCTAGGTATCGCGGAACGTCTGATCCTAACGACCATCTCATGATGTTCAGTAACTTTATCAAAGCCAGCGACCTCACGGACGAGGAGATCAAATCTGTTCAATTGAAGAAGTTTGTGGAAACCCTAGCAGACGGAGCTCTACGATGGTATTCAATGTTGCCACCCAACTCCATTGGATCTTTCGCGGAGATGGCCGAGTTGTTCGTGAAGGCGCATACAGGTGCACAGAAAATGGAGACCCGCGTTGAGGACATCTTTGAGATCAAGCAAAGACCCGACGAGTCTCTCCGCAAGTATGTGGATCAGCTAAGGGTTTTATCTAACTCTATCGAAAACAGAGCACCCACCCCTCCGATCACACCTCCAGCAAGCATTCCGACTTCGGTTCCTCAGGGCACCGTAACAGGGGGACTTGCAGCGGGGGTCGGATCTGGGGGATCGGGTATGGCCGTGGTAGCTATGGGAGCTCCGGCCTCAGTTACAGTAGAAGTGAGAATGTTAGCTACGATACAGACTCTGTTGAATGACACAGTGGATAAAAAGTTTGGTGAGATAAAATCATTTATGGAGAAATTGCCATGTGTACCGAAGTTAACGGACGAGGTCGCTAAGAAATCGATCTCAAAGCGTCTGTTCACAGCAAGTGCAGCCCCAATGCCCATTCCTAAAACTTTCAAGTTACCAGAAAGTTTGAGATATGATGGGACTACAGATCCAAAGGATCACATTGATATGTTCTCAGTTGCAGTTCAGGCGAACGACCTGACTTCTAAGGAAATTAATTCGGTCAGCTTCAAGAAGTTTTGTGAGACTTTGAAGGGAGCGACATTGAAATGGTATCTGCAGTTACCCGAAAATGAGATATTGAATTTCGATGACATGTAAGCAAAGTTTATTCGATCACATACCGGAGCAAAAAAGATAGCACCAAGGGTGGAAGATATATTGAATCTCAGGCAATGACCTGGGGAAACCATCAAACAATTTGTGAAACGATTCAATGATGAGAAGATTCATATCCCGAATCTCGAAGAAAGGTGGGCTTGCTTAACCTTTGCTAACAATTTGCGTACTGATTCGATAGAGGCATGGAAGTTGAAAGATCGTCTCAGAGAGATCGATGCATGGACATTCGAAGTATTATATCGGGAATGCGAGCCGCGGATTAGGGCTGAGGAGGAGGAGTTGCAGCTAGTCCGAAACAGCTATCATTATGATCGACCTCCTCCATGGAGAGTCGAAAACGACAGGCGAAGCTACTGGGACCAGCGATGGGAGCCCTACAGTTTCCCTCGAATGGGTAACAACAACCACGAAGCTGGTGGTTCGACGAATCAATCGAAGAAAGGGCAGTCGAACGCATCTTCGGCTCCGAAAGATCGACCACTCCCCCCAAAAGTGACGGAGTACAATTTTTGCATATCAACACCGAACTTGGTGAATCACTTGAAGGGGATGGGTGAGAAGGTCGTAAAGTTTCCAGGTCGCATAAAAACAAATCAGATGAAAATCTATGGTGTGCATTTCACCATGACTTCGGCCATACAACGGAGGATTGTAAGGCATTGAGATACGAAGTGGCCAGCCTGCTGCAGAAGGGGCATCTGGTCGAACGACTGACTGACAGAGAATGAAACAATTTTAATAAGAAGAAAGACGATGAGCCGCCAAAACCTCCCGCTCCTAGGAAGACGGTAAATGTAAATACCGGATGAGATGACGTTTGTGAGGTAACCTACACTACCAAGAAATATGCAAAGGTCTCATTTACACGAGACAAACGAACACGAGATGATATGAATGATGAGATTGTGTTCGGGGATTTTGATTTTGATGACAGGATTCATCCCCATTACGACGCACTTGTAGTCACGATGAGGATCGATGACGCTGATGTGAAAGGGGTATTAGTCGATGCTGGTAGTTCGGTTAATATCATACATGCAAGGGTAGTCGAGCAGCTGTAGTTGAGCGATAAGATCGTGCCTCGCTCAATAGTATTGTCAGGTTTCAATAACTCGAGCGAAGTAACCGTTGGAGAAATCACAATTAAAACTTATGCAGAAGGTGTTGAGAATGAGACATCGTTTCAAGTAATGAAAGGCGATATGGCATACAACGTGATATTGGGTCGACCGTGGATTCACGCTATGGGAGCGGTCCCATCGACCCTACATCAAGTTGTAAAATTTCCTACCCCATGGGAAATTCGCGAAATTAGAGGCGAACAGCAGGCTTCACGAGAATGTTACTCAGTAGCTGTTAAGGATGGCTTTCGATTGTAGCAATCACAGCTAGTGGAACCCGTGGCCGGAAGCTTCACTTCGTTTCCGTCATGTGCTTCATCACAGTTACCGGAATCCGAAGTCGAAGGCGACTTCGCACATGTTCCACCATGTGTGAGAGAACCGTATAAGCAAAAAGCTGGAGGCTCTACGATAGAAGACCTAGAAGAAGTAATGTTATTCGATGATAAGCCTGATCGGAAAGTCTATGTGGGAGCAGAATTGGATCCCGAAGTAAAATCTGATTGTTTTGCTTGGTCCCACGCAGATATGGTTGGGATCGATCCAAAAGTCGCCACACACAAATTAAATGTCGATCCAAAACATCGGCCGGTGAAGCAAAAGAAACGGCCGAATGGAGGGTTTCGAAGGAAAGTGATCAACGACGAGGTAGAAAAACTGCTAATGAATGGGTTCATTAAGGAGGTCAAGTATCCTGAATGGCTTGCAAACACTGTAGTGGTTCCAAAAAAAAAAAGACAAGTGGAGAGTATGCGTCGATTATACCAACCTCAATAAAGCCTGTCCAAAAGATTCATTCCCGTTGCCTCACATTGATAGACTGATCGATTCAACAACGGGGCACGAAATGTTAAGCTTCTTAGATGCCTATTCAGGCGATAATCAAATTTCGATGGACCCTTTAGATTGGGAGAATATGTCGTTCATCACAGACATGGGAACTTATTGCTACACAGTCATGCCCTTCGGACTTAAAAACGCTAGTGCTACTTATCAGCGTTTAGTCACAACTATGTTCGAAGATTTGGTCGGGAGAACCATGGAAGTATATATCGACGACATGCTAGTCAAATCTCTTGAGAAAGGAAATCATTTAAGTCATTTGGATTAAACCTTTACAATACTGAGGCGTTTCAACATGAGATTGAACCCGGAGAAATGCGCGTTTGGAGTTGGATCCGGCAAGTTCTTGGGATTCATCGTATCGCAAAGAGGAATCGAGGCCAATCCAGACAAAATCAAAGCAATTGAAAGCATTCCCGAGGACTTAACAACAGTGAAGGAAGTTCAACAGCTGACCGGTCGAGTAGCCTATCTCAGCAGGTTCATCTCGAGGTCATCTGAATGATGTCACAAGTTCTTTTCGGTGCTGAAAAAGAACAAAAGCTTTGAATGGACACCAGAATGCTAAAGGGCCCTCAAAGAACTGAAGCAGTACCTTTCAAATGCTCCGCTCCTGTCAAAACCGATCGAAGGAGAAATGCTGCTGATCTACTTGGCTGTCTCCGATGTCGCTGTAAGCGCTGTCCTCGTTCGCGAGCACGGAGGTAATCAATTTCCTATCTACATTGTTAGTAAAACACTTTTAGACACAGAAACAAGGTATCCACACCTAGAGAAACTAGCACTCGCACTAGTCACTGCTGCACGACTAAGACCTTATTTCCAATGTCATTCAATATCTGTCGTAACCACTTTTCCATTGCGAAATATTTTACATCGGCCAGATCTCTCTGGTCGATTAATGAAGTGGGCGGTCGAGCTGAGCGAGTAGGATATCACTTATCAGCCTCGCACCGCCATAAAATCTCAAGTGTTAGCTGATTTTGTAGCAGATTTTAGCACTAACATCTTTCCGGAAGCAAAAAAGAAAGAATTGATTATGAGAGTTCCTGATCCCAGAGTTTGGAAAATGTTTACCGATGGAGCTTCAAACGTGAAAGAGACTGGCCTCGGAATCTTATTAATAGCGCCCACCGGTGAAAAACTCAGGTTTGCGATCAAATTACATGCAAAAACTAACAACGAGGTCGAATATGAGGCCCTCGCTGCAGGTTTAAAGATCGCAAAAGACTTGAAGGTCGAACGACTAGACATCAAAAGTGACTCTCAATTGGTGGTAAATCAAATCCAAGGTGATTTTTGTGTTCGAGATCCAAGGATGCAGCAGTTGCTCAAGAAAGTGCAAAATCTCCTTACATCTTTCCAGGAATGGACAATAGCTCAGATACCAAGGGAGGACAACATCGAAGCAGACGCCTTAGCCAACCTCGGGTTCTGCAGCAGTCATCGATGGAAAAATCGATGAAACAGTGGTTCATCTGTTCGAATCCCCACTCTGTCGAAGCATTAAAGAGGTAAACAATGTTAACCATACTTGGGATTGGAGAAACAAATACTTGTCTTATTTGCAGGCAGGCACCCTTCCCAGTGACAGAAAATCTGCCCGATCACTCAAAGCTAAAGCAGCAAGATATTGTCTCCTAGAAAATCAGCTCTACAGACGAATGTTCAGCGGCCCTTTAGCAAAATGTGTGGGACCGAATGGAACAAACTATGTTTTAAAAGAGGTTCACGAAGGCGAGTGCGGAAATGACTCCGGCAGCAAATCATTGGTTCGAAAGATCCTAAGAGCTGGATACTATTGGCCAACGATTGCAGATGACGCCAAGGAATTCGTCCGCAAATGCGACAAGTGTCAACGATTTGGCAACCTCATACATCAACAGGCAGAGCCACTTTATTTGGTCACGTCGCCGTGGCCATTCATGAAGTGGGGAATGGATTTGGTCGGGCCGCTTCCAACAGCACCCGGCGGGGTAAAATTTATTTTAATTCTTACTGATTATTTTTCAAAATGGGTTGAAGCGATTGCCTTGGCTAAGATTCGTGAGCAAGAAGTCATTAAATTTATCCATCAAAATATTATCTGTCATTTTGGGATTTCGAAAGAGATCACATGCGATAACGGTAAACAGTTTGTAGGAAGACGAATCACTTCCTTCTTCGAAAAATGGGGGATCAAGCGAATTGCCTCAACACCTTATCACCCCAGTGCAAATGGACAGGCTGAGTCTTCCAACAAAACAATAGTCGAGTATCTGAAGAAAAGGATGGATGATTCAAAGGGCAACTGGCCGAACGAACTCCCCAGAGCGCTGTGGGCTCATCGGACAACGGTGAAACACAGCACCGGAGAAACACCGTTCTCACTTGTGTACGGAGCAGAAGCACTGATACCGGTGGAAGTGGGAGAACCCAGTCTTCGATTTGCCCACTCCACCGAAGAAGCGAACAGAGAAGTCATGTTGATAGATCTAAACCTGATCGAAGCAAAAAGGGACATGGCATTTGTTCAAATACAAGCACAGAAACAAAGGGCAGAAAACTACCTTTACAAAAAAATCAGGTATCGATCTTTTAATGTAGGTGCCTATGTGCTAAAGATCAAAAGACCGAAAAAGGATTAGCCCAACGAAGGTAAGCTAGGAGCAAATTGGGAAGGACCCTATCGGGTCAAAGCAGTGATCGGGAAAGGATCATACCAACTCGAAACAATGGACTCCAAGCCGGTCGACTTCAATTGGAATATCAAACAGTTGAAGAAGTACTACTTTTGAGGTTCTACGGTATCATCAATTCTCATCTTTTACTTTCGCAAAATTTCATTCTTCCTCCATCGGAAAGAATTATTTAATCGATTATTTGATACTAACACTTTTAGATGATAGGCATAGTTGGAATCGAATGATGACAAACATCACCCACGAACACCTGAGCTCAAAACGCTCCGATCGGGGTCGATAAGTCTGACGAACACTCTAACGTGGTCTTCATCTATAATGGCTTCTCAGTTTTTGTTTTTTTTCAATGACTCCGTTTCAGGACCAGTGTTCGGCCACTCATTCTTCACACCCAAACACTGGGGGGGGGGGGAGATAGAGTTAGCATGATGGTCATCAACGGATACTGAAGACTGCCCAAGAACCGGGAACTTCCCATCGGAAGAAGGAACGAGACCGATTGAAGACAATACCGGGGACTCGTTCAGAATTCGACAAAAGTTCTTACGTTCACTCGAACTGGGGACTCGTTCAAAATTCGACCGAAGCTCGAAGACCCCAACACTCACTCGAACTGGGGACTCGTTCGAATTAGAGATTTAACTTTATCGAATTTTTCAAACCTTGACATTTTTATTCAAAGTCAGGGGTTATCCGTATATGTAAACGATCCGTTAGCGATCAAAAGTCTGTGCCTTTAAACGGCCGCATCCTGTAATCGATCGAAATACACTATCCAAAATGTATAAAAAGCCCATTAGCGGCTCATTTCAATAGTACGCAACACTTTGGTTTATATTCTCGAATTAACACATTTGTCCAACTCAAATGATCGCTTCGAATATGAGCAAATTCTACAATTCCAATTTTTTCACCAAGTGTTGAATGATTTTTTCCGAACTCATAAAACGTTCAAAGAAGTGCATTACGTAAAAATGAGACGTCATTCTTTACTACACACTAAGACATTGGGCCCCAATTACCTCTTTCGACGACTGTCGTTATACGTCAAAAACTTTCGAACGATTAAATCATCTTCGGAAAAAACAATACAAGAATGAAAAGAAAATAATTTCATTCATACAAAATATCTATGTACATAGCTGGTCATACGACCACATTGCATCAGATTTCAAAACGACTAAAACAACAAGTCGAAAACAGCTACAACTCATTCATCACCATCTCCATCGGAACCTTCATCGGAGGAACTCGCTGGGAGACCAAGATCTTCATGAGTCAACCGCACAATGGCGATAGCTTCGCTCAATTCGGTAGGAACATCGACATTTCAGTCCTGCATTTCCCTAAGGACATCGCGCCTTGATTCGGCAAGGATCCGATCCTTCTTCTTTTCAAACTCTTCCTCAAGGTCACGCCTCAGAATGGTAGACTCCTTTTGAAGCAACAAGTTCCTTTCCGATAAGCTATCAGCTTGAACCTTTAGATCTTCGTTGCCTTTGCGAAGAACGCTCAATTCTTCGAACTGATCAGCTAGTTCTCTATCTTTGCTCTCCAAAGCAGAGGTAAGTTCGGCCACCTTCAGATTGGAATTGGCTTCGTGCTCACTCAACTGTGCGTTCAAAGCTCGGATCTGGGATTCCAACTCCGTTTGGCGAAGAGCATGGTCATTCGTACTCTTGTCAAAGTTGGCCAGAAGTTCGACATACTTGGCCTCTGCAGCTTTTAGCTTCCGATGCGAACCTTCTCCAGCCGAAGTAAGATGAATGATTTGCTCGTTCAAAACTTTGGCTTCATCTTGAAGCTGGCGAATCCGATCGGCAGTTTCGATCGCCATTATGCAGTTCTGAAAACAAGTTGCAGCTAAAGTTCATAAAAGTCTATGCATCTATGCAACGAATGAAAAGAATTCTAAGTATGGAACTTACCCTGAAGGCACCAAAAGAAATCTGAGAAGGCAAACTCAGATCTTCGTGCGTGTTCAATCAAGCTTGCTCCATCGGGCCGATTACATCGAACAGATAATCTGCCAGCCGCTTTGGGCATCTTAGCAAATCAACATTGGATGGCACTTCGATCGTAAGCGATCTACCACCCCTCTTTTCAGATTTGCCTAAAGCGGCAAAGGCAGCAGCTTCTTCGCCCCGAGGGAGAGGTACGATCGGATCAGCATGATCCGCACCAAAAAACGACGACCCTGTCTCTTCATCATATTTGGATTTTGTCGTCGCTATTGGCCGATCCAAAGCTGGAATTTTCCCTTTAGCTGGATCCCTCTCCTCGAATTCGCGATCAAAGGCCTCGATCATTTCCCCTTTATTTTCAGGGACAACGCCTAATGAAACAAGGGCACCTTCCCTACTAGGCAAACCCCCTGAACCCGAATTGACTTCTTCGGCTACAGGGGAGAGATGATAATCGTCAACGGAAAGATCTCCTTGTTCAGCCACCTTGAGTTGAATGGCTGTCTCTTGGAGTCTTTCCTTGACTGGTTTCTTGGGACGTCTCACTAGCTGGTCAGACCCTGATTCGTCCCCAGCTTCTTCCCCCTAGATGTCAACGACCGAGGTCATTCCTTCGGTGGCTTTCGCCGCTGCAACTGTTGAACTTGTTCCAGCGATCACATCCTCTATGGTCTGGGGCGCAGCCGGTGAACTGCCCCCTTGCCCTTTTTCCACCACCACCACCTTGGGCAAATATTTGTTTCTCAACTCTTGGAACGATTTCTTTTTCTTCTTCGGCGGAGGAGCGTCATCGACTTTCTCCCCGCCCTCGGGCTCAGCCTCTTCATCACTTGGCTCACCTCCAGCACCAGTGATGCCTGAGAAAATATTTTTAAAGTGTCAAGAAGCGTCAACGGAGCAAGAATTGTAAATACAAGTATGATTCAAAGTTACCATGATTTTTTGCTTTGAGCTTTTTCAAAGCCGCGACCGGTTTCCATGCCCTTTCATCGTTGGTCGTTTTATCAAGCACCCTGATCAGCCATGGTATGATGTCAGCAACTTGATTGAATAAGACCACCTCGGCTGAAAAGTTTGAAAAAATCCCTTAGTAGGAATTGAGTCATAAATTCATTCAAAAGAAAGAAACGAACAGACAGGATACTTACGAGTTCGATTCCAAACGCTTTGGAGAAGCCCTTTTTCAGGGTCGGTTAACTGCTCCGTAGGGATAAAGACAATGTGTTGATCCCACCCACGGAGATCGTCATCATTGTCAGATATCAAGGCCCGTTGACCTCGTTTTGCTAAGTTTATCACCCCTCCTTTATAGACTCGAGGGGAGTAAATATTAAGGATATGGAGAAGTGTCAGCTCCACTTCCGCCTTCTCTGCGACACATCGCATAATCACTATTGTTCTCCATATCATCGGAGAAATCTGCCCAAGACAGACGTTGTACATCTTGCAGAACTCCTCGATCACGTTGTCGACCGGGAGAGAAAACCCGATGGTGAAGGGATAGGTCAACACCACGGAATGATCCTCGACGTGAGTCGCCAATGTCGACTTTCTTGGAGGGCACATCACATCGATTTCGGCATGATCGCGCAATAGACTGAGTCGATCAGAATATTCCTCTTTTTTCCTTGCTCTGCTTCACTTTGAATGCTAATTTTGCAGTCGTTCTCATAAGTGAATCTCTTTGGAAGAATCTCCGACCACAGTTTCTTGGGACCATAATCCTTCACCTTCCTCTCTTTTTGCTTTTTTTCCTTTTTGTCCACTGAAGGACCAGCAACAGTGGAAGTCTGCTCCGCCACCACGCCGGACTGCGGTGGAGCTGTGGCGGTGACCGCCGCGGCGGCAGTAAGTTCAACATCAGTTACGTTTTGAGAAGAAGATGACATTGTCAAAAGTACAGAATTAGTGGGTAGAACAAATAAGTTGGGAAATTTGGAGAAGAAATCAACAGCAAGTTACTGAGATTCGCCGGAGAAAGTTGAAGAATTTTAAGAAGCTTGTAAGATTTTAGAAGTTGTAAACTTTGCCTTGTGAATTTGAAGTTGGTATTTATAAGGCAAGAATCATCATTGCCTTGGGAACCGTCGAGAAACTGCTGCCCGCACGATTTCTGACACGTGTAGCGATGGGAAGTTGAGGCGACATATTGATGTTTCAAATGGAGGGACACAAGCGTTCCACGTGTCTTCCCGCCAAAAATTCAAGCCACTTGCCATGTTTTTACGAATCGGCAAGTGGGGGGACTATCTGTACTGGTCGATTTCTATTCGATCACAATTTTCGGTTTTGATTTTATGACAAGGCATTAGTTGACTTCGAAGACGTTGTGATTGGAAAGACACTGCTTCGTTTAATTGCGTGATCGGTTATGTGCTGCTGAGATTGGGTGATTTCGGAGGCAATGTTCCGATGGATAACGCAGCTTGTCCTCATCCCAAGTTTATCGGAACGGATTTAGCGGATTCAGCGGAAGTGGGTGAAGATATGCAACTGATGAAGGAGAGACGTGACAGAGTGGAATTCTTCTAGGGTTGGGCATTCTTCATCATTTCAACCTATAAATAGGACTTCACGCTCTCATTTGGGGGCACATTCATCTGAGCAACATTACTCTCAATCTTGATTCAGCTATACAAATCTTCTCATTTTGTTCTCTCATCACACTATAAACTATTGTTATTATCAGAACAACCCTTGTATTAAATTCAGTCGTGGCTTGGTTCAAACGTGGAAGAAGACTCATCTCTTTCATTGGAGCACCACCATCTGACTCTTCAATACAATAAGCTTTTATCGCTTAAATTATTTATTTATCGTTTGCTCGTTTAAATCATTGCTTGTCTTACTTGCCGCTTATATTATTTGTTATTTTACTGCGTTCGATCTTATCAACTTGTTGTCGTCATTCTGACCGCATAAGATAGCTCACCAATTTGCTCATTATTGAATTACATCGGATATATTGCTGCTGTTACTTTACTATCCTATTACACGATCGAATATATCGCTCATCATCGTATCTATTATCATCATCGTGTCTATCATCATCATTGAATCTATCGTTGCCATCGTATTTAACTAAAACCGGGCATCTAACTGTAAACGGGATCGATATCGTAATTTGTATTCGACAAGGAACTTGGACGGGATTATCTCATCGTAAATTATTAGTTTGTCATTTACTTCGATTTTATCTGTTCATACTCGCCTTCGAATCGTTTATTTGAACCTGACATCGTTCGTTGGTATTTGACATCGAATCTGCATCTTTGAAATCGATGTTTGAATTGTCTTCGAATTAAGTCGCTAGAGATCGACTTTTCCATCAACGTAAACTGCTCATCAACCGATCAAATTGAGATATAAAACGGTCACCTTAGACTCAACTAAATATAATTTTAATTGTAAAACCTGATACATTTTTGGGAAATACAAAATTATACCCATATCATTACATAAGTATTTCTCAAATCATAGTTAAATTTAAATTGTTAAAGCATTATTAAGTGTAAGTTAGTAAAATAGCCAAATATATTTGTAATTTCTTGATAAGTGTAACAAATTAAGAGTTAACAAGTAAAAATGACCGAAGGAATTATATGTAGCTCTATTCGTATTTTAGAACCTCCTTGGTAAAAGTGATCGAAAAAAATTCTTGGAATTTAAAGTAGATTATAAATAATAATTCTTGGTTCTTTTTTTATTATATACTCTCTATAATTCAAAAGAGAAGTCAATTAGCGCACACCAAGTAATAGCATTGATTATTAGGGTTATTTTACTACCTCCATTCTTTAGTAAGTGTGTATTTTTTTATTTGTTTCAAAATAAATATTATTTTAGAAAGTCAATGCAATATTATTCAACAAAAAATAATATTATTCTTTTTCTAATTTTATCCTTGCAATTAAAAGAGGTAAGAGAAAATTAATATACTTAATTTTAGATATCGAAATTACTGAATAAGTGTACAGAGGTAAAGTATACATAATAGTTAATATTTTATTAATGAACATGAACTTAAGAGAAAAATAAACATTTATAATGAGACAGAGATAGTACTAAATTAACTTTATCTCCTTAAACTTTTCAAAAACTTGTATAAATCATGTATGGGTAAGGAATATGTATTTGAAAAGAATTACATAATTAAAGTTTTCTTAATTTCCCAAACTAACATTTATTTTGACCATATTTATTTGACCAAAACAATACTCCATATTCAGAATCGGAGCCCGTATTTACTATAAGCAAGTCATGAACAGTCTCTTTATACTTATCCTTTTCATTTTCAAATATGGATTTAAAACAAGTTGTATCATGTACAACTTAGAGCCTGTTTGACCAAGTTTTTGGCGAGCCAAAAGTGCTTATTTTGTTTAAAAAGTATTTATTCTAAAATTTTAGGGTGTTTGGCCAAGCTTATAAGAAAAAATAAGCGCTTTTGAGTAGCAGCAGAAGCTGTTTTTCTGCTGAGGGGAAGAAGCTGAAAAAAGTAGCTTCTTGAAAAAATAAGTGCTTCTGATTATTTGGGACAAGATTATCCATATCAAACTTCCATATTTAATCAGGTTAATATCCATTTTTGTAATTTGGTAATTTTTTCAAATATTGGTCAAACACAAATTAATAACAAAAGTATTTTTCTAAAATTTGGCCAAACACAAATTGCTTATCTCTCAAAGTACTTCTTTGAAAACTACTTTTGATAAAAAGCACTTTTTAAAATAAGCTAATTTTGACAACTTGGCCAAACAGGCTCTTAGTCACAACTCATTAGTGATATTATTCGGTTTGAACTTACACCTACACGGCTTTAAAATGCATGATAGGTTTTAAACATACTTCCTTATATATATGTGCAATAGCATTCACCTGTTTTACTGACACGACCCAGAATCCGGTTAGGCCGTGCGGGCACCCGACATCCTCCTCTAGACCCGTCGGGCGAACCCTTACCAATTAAATCAGGGAAATAAATATAACAATTTACAAATAAGGACAAGACTTAAAATAAAAACACAGACATACTGATACCTCTAAGCTGTACAAAAGAAATTACAGCTGACTACCCAACATACTAGGTTTAGGGTTATCCAGACTCGACATCTAAGAGTACAAAAGAAGACATATACCTCCTGGACGGAGCAAAATGCAGCTGAAATAATTAACAATAAACTGGTGGCCATCCGGAATAAAAACTGGCTCACCCTGACAGCTGAAGTCATCTTCGCTCCTGAACAACGTGGCGAACTCAATCCTGGAGCGAACCTGCCGAAACGAAATAGGTAGACAAGAAACAAACAACAAACAAGGGTGAGTCAAAAGGACTCAATAAGTGGGGCAGACTAGCCACCTCAAAGAATAGGATAGCTAGCCAGGGAGAAGAAACAGATAAACCAAATTTCTTTTATTTAAATTATACAAAGGCAGAGCCAGATAACAACCGGAAACACGTAAGAAACTTCTAAACTCAACCAAGGGTGCGTGGCAGAAACATATCAACAAATAAGCGATGCACATATAAGCAGAACAGTAGTCATGTACCGCAAGTCTACACAATAGTATGAATTGAGATGAAATGAAATGAAGTGAGATGAAATGAAATGAAATGAAATGAAATATGATGTAAAGGGTCACATGTGCCCGTCCTCCCATCTCGAAGCGGAATACTCCTGCACTCGAGGGGAACCCAATCTGATAACCAACTGGAGCGGAATACTCCTGCTCCTGGAGCGGAATACTCCTGCACCCGATATAATATAAACCAGAGGCGGAATACTCCTGCACTCTCTTGGGGCGGAATACTCCTGCACCCGATATAATATAATGGAGCGGAATACTCCTGCTCCTGGGGCGGAATACTCCTGCACCCGATATAATATAATGGAGCGGAATACTCCTGCCCTCAATATGATACAATGGAGCGGAATACTCCTGCTCCTGGGGCGGAATACTCCTGCCCTCAATATGATATGCAATGTAATGCATATGAATGACATATAATGCATATGAATGCAACGTGATGCAATAATAACCCTTCGCCGGCTCATCGACAGCCGAGAAGTAGATACCAACTCACAGCCAGGGTACAATGCTATGATCCGCATTGCAATACCAACAATAGGACATAACATATAATATACAATGTAAATCCAAAGCTAAGGCGTAATGAGTACGCCTATCGGCAGCTACACACGTAAGGAACACGTGGTAGAAAATCCACGAGGCCAGGTGCCTCCATAGAAATGGATATAAACACTTACCTCTTCCAAAAGTTAGCATTGCTAATCAATAACCGCTTTTATCCTTTGGTTCCATTGCCAAACGATCCCACTGTGTTCAACAAGCAGAAAAATATATCACATTAGGCTAAAGGCTTCATTCCTCACATCTTAGGGCAATCCAGATAGGAACCTGATACCCTATTCGCATACGCAATACACAGGCCAGGCCTATATACAGGGTTTAAAGTCACGTAACCAAACCCCAAATAATTTACATTTATATGTTGCCCATAACTCACTGAGTACGAATATATAATCAATTTCATTATCGGGGTCCATTTGACCCTTCAAACTATCAATTTACGTCATTATGGCGATGTCTAATATTCCTATTTTTACCGCAAAAATATATTTAAACACACGTAATAAACTCAAATACTATATTAGGATCATTACCTGAATGTTTCAGGGTGAAAATTCTACTTTTTCCCGGCCCCTTTTCTTATTTTCTGGCATTTTTCCACTGCGTATTTTTTTGTTTCGCGTCTCTGCTATTTTTGCTCAATTGCTCCTGTGCGTGTTGCTACTGCTAAGCTAAGGGATTAAATCCCTTAGCTTAGACCGACATACATAATTAATTTTTAATTTTTTTTTTCTTAACGAAAATTAAAATAGTACCCTACGATATTCGAAATAATTCCAACTTTTGCATACAAGTTATACAAAATATATGTAACATACTCGCGAAGGCGGATCTCAAATTGGACTCCCGAAACTCAAGATGCGAATTTAAATGAAAAGAAGTCAAATTATTTAACTTTCGGCATTTTAGCGGAAACTAGCCGAAAAACATCGAAATTCACTTTCGAAAGTTCACAAAGTCATAAATAAACATACGACATAATATTAAATGTACTATAATTGAGAATATCATGAGGCGAAAATCATTTATATATATAATCTAAAAACGCATAGTCAATTGTTATTGGTGTTCATGTCTTATTTCTATCTCTCAAAATTATTAGAATATAATTTTTTATAATTTAAAAGAAATTTAATATTTATCCATGAAGAATTACTTATATTTTAAATTATAGTAGTAATGAGATTTACTCACTATTCACTTTTAATTTTCACAAATTGTGATGTTTAATTATTTGAAAATATTAAACCTATATAATTTATTTGTATCTCATAAAAATGGTAACATTATTCAATTTATTATACTTATAAAAAATGCTAAATTTTTATATTATAAGCTTCTTTAGTTATTTTTTATTTTCTTAAACATTTTATGTATTTTCGATATTTTTGTTTTTGGCCATTAGACTATCTATTAATTGTAATTTTATTAAAAGATAAGATCCATCTACTTTGGAGGTATGGAGATAGAATGGAGTGGAACAAGAGATCCTACAAGCTCTAGGCTTTGTAAGAGCTGAATTGCCCTTTAAATATCTTGAGTGCCTCTCAGCACCAAGAGATTGACTAGTTCTTAGTGTCAGCCACTCCTGGACAAAATACTGCAGAAATAAACCAGCTGGACATCTAAGTTCCTGTCCTATGGCGGTAGAATTCAACTGATTAGGAGTGTAAAAAGATAAGATCTATGGAACGTTTATGTTTCGAAACTTACGTCTCACCTCATAAAAAGTCTTGTTTTATCTTTTAAAATATTGGTTAGAAGAAACGGATTTGCTATTTGATGACCCTAAGTGATCAATTTCTTTGGTTTAATTAATCCATAACTCAAGGTGATTGAGCTCCCACGAACTCATCCTACCTATCAACAACAGGCTTAGTCAATTTGATGAATTATAAAACTGAAATTTGGTGAGTTTCAAGTACAAGATGTTGGTACTAATTGGAATACACGTTGGTTGATTGATTTCTAATGTTACAGATAATTACTGACACTTATATGCGGTGCTCACCTTCCATTCTCACCCAGTGAAATCACAGTCCACTTTAAGATTTAAAAATTATTTTCTTAGTTCTAAGCTTTGTTGATTAGTTAATTAATCGATGAATGATGATACCATCTCTTTCAAGTGATGTTACAATCAATAGGACAACGCATGAATAAGAATAACTTCCCGTCATTTTCTTATATCTACTTTAACGTGCAATTCTTCCTGTCATGGATTATTATTTCAAACATGTGCTTGAAACATGACAAATGTTTTGTAAATTTTGGCCAACTCAGGGCCAATACTTATCTTATCTGGTCATAATTAACCCAAAAAAATAGAAGTATTAAAATATTGCCAATTAAAGAGATTTATCTCTATACAATAACAATCTAAAATTTATCTGGAATCAGGTTACTTAAGTAACACATTGAAACCTATCAAACTGCACTGACCGTATAAGAATTATGTTATTGTAAAATATGATCTTAATCTTAAAAAAGAAAGGATACTCGTATTAAACGAACGATGAAGTTAAATTTTTGTAGCATGTAAATTATTTGATTCATCAATTTATCAAAAAATGTCTAAGTATATACGTTAGCAATATATACATTTCTCACACTCGATGAAGTTATATTAAACTTATGATAACATGTCAATTATTATTTTTAACATAGTAGTATCACTTAGTTTTTAATAAAGATGATCCTTAATTATTTTGTATATGACCTAATTGTTCCCACAATTGAATAGTATTTTGTATATCTTTAATATTTTACACTGACACTGCAGTATTTAAATCCTATACAAAGAAAAGAATTAGCGAATAACAAAGGCTGCCCCGACAAGCTCCAACATTGTTCCAAGCCCATTACCTTACAGATGATCTTCTTGTAGACACATGAAGCTATTTTTATTCAATGTTTGGGTGAATAAGAATTTTATATGCGGCAACAATTGTTTTGGATAACCTTTAGAAACTCTTTAAATTTTTACTTTTACTAAATTTTTCTCTTTAATTTATTTCCTTTGTTCACTTTCCACTTGGTACTTGCTCTAAGCTTAGACATCTAAGTCTTTCATATTTGTAAACCACACAACTGAAGAATAAGTTCTCAATTGATTCTATATAATATATCCTTCAATTCTTAGTGAATCATCATCCTTTTAGTGACAACATTCATTCTCTCTTCCTTTCTCTCTCAATTGATTCTATGTTTCATCACCTCACCCTTAAACGAATCTTTCTCGTTAGTCATAGTTAATTTTTTTTTTTTTTTTTTTTTTTTGGCCACGAAGATGCAAAATTTTGACTTTAAAAAGAAATAGGGAAGAAAGAAAGAAGATACTAGCTCTAATATTTAATGCATGTTTCTATAGAGCAGTAAAATGTTTATGCGCTATATATGTGCTGCGTTATGCGAGTTGGAGTTGTGTTCACCGGTATGTTCCTATTTTTCTCCTCTTGATCTGCAGATTGCACTTGCAGCTTGAGGTCTTTGCTGTTGTCGAAGTGAGAGGGGATGATTTGATGAGGCTCGAGCTCTTGCTCGAGGGAAATCATCGGGCCCGAGGGTCCCACCTCCGCAGTATTTCCACCTTCACCTTCGCCCATGGCGTTGTCGCCCTCAACATCATCACCTCCACCATCACCATCCCTGTGGATGACGTCACTAGCGCCACCTACTACCATGGCGTCATAAAAAATGACGTCACCTTCTTCTTCTATATCAATGTCATCACTTTCTACTGCCAAATCATACCTGGCTCTCGCCTTACGACGCATAGAGCCCCCAACACCAGATGTTACTTCTCCACCCTCGCCACGGCCATTTGAACCGCCGGCACAGCGGCGACGGCGTCGCCACTGGCAGTGGCCGCGACTGAGTGTGAAGCTCTCACTCTTTCGCCTGAGTCGCTCGAATCTTGCTTAGAATGCGTGGTAGACATGATTGTAGTTCTAAATTACTTAGAAATATCTGGAAGAAAAGGATTGAACAAGTTGGAAACGGAAGCTTTTTTGGCTTTTTGATTACTGTTGTTTGCAGGTAAAGGAGGTAATGAAAATGGAATGAGGAAGAAGTATTTATAGGTGTGGGATAAATCAAGTGGTGAAATGTCATCATTGTAACATTGGGGAAAAACAATAAAAGCGGCGTGGCCGTTTGATTAACCAACGGACGGACGACACGTGTCAAGGAATAGTGATCTGAAAAGACACGAACCGTTGACAAATTTGAAACGCTTGGATAAGATCAAGCCACGTTACTTTCCCGCGGAATCTCACTCCACTCCTCGGTTGCTTCAGCAATCAACCGAGGAGTGAGGGGATTATCTGTATTGGGTAAAAATCAGCTTGCTTATGAATCGCCCCGATGAGATAAATCGACAACCACCAGGCACGTAATGACCAACTAATCACCGAAGCAACAGAGTTAATCACCGAAGTCAGTCATCGGGGGCGTCACCGAATGCGAGCCGTAAGCTGAGCTTCGGTGTCGTCCACCTCGGTCGAATAGCAAGGCCTCACCACCGAGGTCACATATATGTACCTCGGTGAATCGCCTCGGTTCCAGTGGCTTTGCAGCCCACTACTTCAGCCCACTAACTCCTCCCATTAATGCCAAGAACGTGGGTCAAAGCATGATTGATAGTGGAAGACGTGGGGAAGGCCCCTAGGCCTATAAATAGTACTTCATTTTGTATTGTAGCTATTCAAAAATACATACAGAAACTCTGCCGAATTTTGTACTCACTGCAATATATTGAAATCCAGTTATTTTCTCGCATTTTACACTTATTATCGGCATCTTATCGACTTTGATACGAAGTTTTTCTTATACTCTAACCCAAATTCGATTTGTGATTCTAAACTGATTTAGGCCCATACACTTGTGAGTTGATGTACAAGATGCAGATTGTTGAATTAGGAACTAGAGTTGAAGGGAAACACTTAAATGTTATTGCACTATGTTATTTTGGAATGGAATCAATGCAAGGAACATTGGAGTATCATGAGACTGCAAATAGTTTTGTTGTTAGGCATGATGCATAGAACATCTTCGTTCGACTTAGTATTGAGTTGGCCCTTTTGATTTCACATATGTATCTGTGTTGACAGAAAGGGAATTGTCGAACTAAAACACCTGGGTCGATGTTTGGCACATTAACTTGTTGAATATATGCCACCATATGCTTCTAGCTATCTAGTACACGTCCCAACAGCATCTTGATCCTTTTCATTTCTTTTCTTTTTGGAGGATGGATCCATGAACACAAAGTAGAAATTGAGATAGTCTTCAGTGGGATTGAGGTTCTGAGCCGAAGAGATGTAAAGGCCGTTGCATTATGCCACGAATCCAGGAAACACCAAAGTTAGCCTTCCAAAGTTTCAAGAGAAGCAAAAGCTTTTTGAGAAAAAAGATGAGCTGAAAAATTAAACAGTCAAACCTCGTTAGAGTATCAATGTTTGTCTGAAATTCTCATAACTGCTATAGTGATGCGTTGTTATATACATTTATGTTGAAGTTCTATTTAAGATAAATTTTATTGGAAAAAACTTGAAGTTTAGTGAATGGAGAAAATTGATTATTTTGAAAAACATCAAAAAGTGGCCAAAATTACATGTTGATTTTTTAAAAAATCTGCAAAAATTTCTAATTTCATGGACTAACAAGATTTTCAAACAAGTGAAAAAAATAGAGTTTTTCATGGGCAAACAAGGGAATATATAGTTGAATTTATTTATTTCTTAAAAAGCTTTAAAAAAAATTAAAGCGTCAACTAAAATGAGACAGATGGTGTAGCACGTACATGATTAGAGTACATTTTATTTTGGTAAGTGTTAGGCTCAAGAGTCCACCGAGTGCAGTAGGAAAGTGATGAGTGAGAGTGAGTGAGCAATGTGAGGCATCATGGCATACATTCCACTGCACAAGAGGCAGTCTGAGTCTCTAATTCCTACTTTCCACAAAAAGGAAAACAAGTTGGGAGATTGGATACTTTACGCCGATAAAGCTGTTTCCAAATGGTTCTCCATGATTATTCTCACTTGACGCTCCTACCTGTTTTTGTTGACCACAAATCAGGCGACAAACCACTTTCTCTGGTTCTAGTTCAAGCTACTCCCTCCGTTCCGTTCCAGTTTATGTTGTTTAACCTAGATCCGATTTTAGGCCAATTAACAATTAAATTTGTATTTGCGGGGTCACGATCAATAGCTGAGATTAAGAGTCTATCTAATGAGCTAAGATGATAACAATATGAACGTATGAATTAGTAAAAGTAATATGCAAAATGTAAACAAAGAGAAGAAACCGTATCGTATCACTCGCCCTCGGGGAGAGTTCTTCGATATCAATTGCTCTTCAGGTGAACGAAGTAGAGAACTAAGTAAGAGTAAAGGGAATAACTGAGCAAGATCGAGAGAGAGAGAGAGAGAGAGAGAGAGAGAGAGTATTTTATTGATATTTCAGATATGAAGTTCCATATGATACAATCGATTAAAGCGGGTGCTATTTATAAGCCTGGTGGGCACCCGTTGGGATTTCTGTAACCGTTGGGCGTGGATCCGCTTGGATAAGTAACTGCCGGTCACCTATCCATTGGAGTTATAACTGCTGGGTTGTAATGACGGTCTTAATGGTCATTAACAGGTTGATCGTGAATGATCATGTTAATTATTGCTTATTTAAGCCATGTTGACCGTTAGAATGCTTCATAACTTCTTTAGATCTATTCGTGATGAACGTCTGCTCGTTGGATGTCTGTCCGTTGAAAAGTCTGTTCGTGCCACCTGGAAGACACGCGTCACCTTCTCAAGCCTAGTCATCTTTTATCCAATACAGATAGTCCCCGCACTTCTCGAGCAGAGTATCTGTTCGAGGAGTGGATATAATTTTTGGCGGAAATCCCTTGAGAATTTTTGTCTTTGTGTGACGTATTTTGGTGACGTACGATCCTTATCAGCTAAGCGAGAAGCCTCCATGACGTGCGCATTTAATGCGCCGTAACAAAAAGTAATTGCAGCTGGCATGTCTGCGAGACTGCAGGTCATTCCGAAATGACTATTGCGTGCCCCATGGGTTGTTCCTTTTAGTCGCCTTTATTCCTTATTTGTTGTTCTTTGAAAACACTTTGAACTAGCTTTGAATTCTTCCTAATAACTTCATATTTTCCTTGCGACCATGTCTTCACGACCCAGAAGAAACCAGGGTACTGATGTTGTTGGTAGTTCTTCGGCGGCCACTTCTAGGCCCCGGGCTACACAAGCTACGGCTGCAGAGATAATCCCCAAGAAGTGGGGTGAACTTGAAGCGGACTGTAATATTAAGTCCTTCCATAATAGGGAAGGAGATACGCGGAACTGGCCGGCGTACAGATATAAGTCTGGGATCACGAAGGAGGTGATCCCACGAGTAAGGGTGGACTGCTACTAGGGCGATGAGGTTCCCCTCTCGCCGGTCTCTGAGGAGGAGAATATTACTTCTCACAGGGCTGGGTGGACAGCCATGTGCACCTATCCTTTCACCGCGGGGAGCAGCTTACCCCTGCACTCTGTGTTGGAGAGGCTCTGTCGGGAGTACCTCCTCTGTCCGGTGCAGCTGAGCCCTAGTATGTATAGAATAGTTACTCTTTTGGATTGGATCGTGGCAAAAACCGACAAATCTTTTAATGTATAGTATAAAAATTTTCAAGGACGGCTATGTAAACGCCAGAATGCACGGAAGTAAGGGCCTGGTGCGCAGTTCTGAGGACACCGGTGACCGAGGCTGGGCTCATCGGTTTCTATTTGTGCGCTCCTCGGCCTTGACCTTTGACGACAAGGCCTATCTTCCAGAAGTCTGGAATAAGAGGCGTAAGTCCCCGAGTATTTTTTGACGTTTTTCATGCCTTTTCTTCTTCTCGTTTTCTAATTCCGTTCAATTTTGTAGCGGCCAAGCAACCCTACGACAGGCTCATTTCTGTTGAAGATTTGACTGCATGGGTTGAGCCAATTTTGAAGGAATTCCCCCCTGAGAAGAGAGAGTGGATGTACTTTGCCGCTCAACAAAGTTTGATTGTACAAAACCATGGTAAGAATGTTTCTACTTTTAAGATCATTCTTCTTCTTTAAATCTCCTTCATATCTGACCGTTTTACCTTTTAATAGGTTTGGGCACTTTGGGAGGTTTCTTTCCTGCTCCTCCCCAAGACAGGCCTCCCGAGCCTGTGGCTGACCCAGAAGCTGAAGCTGAGGCTATACTAGCTTCAGTGGGTGCTCTGCGCAGCAGGGAGGGCGGCGAAGAACTCCTGTCCGATGGACTGGGTCCCTTGAAGAGGAAGAAGAGGGGCCAAGGCGAGGGTGGAGCACGGAAGAAGTGTGCTCGTAAGACTTCCGCGGCTGCCGGGCAAACCTCGTCGGCTGGCGGTGATCCTTCTTCTAGGGCCAGCGTACCGGAGCCCATGGAAGCGGATGCTGGTGCTGCTGGAGTCCCGGAGTCCGAACGAGGAGAGGGTGTAACCAGGGAGGTTATTACTCTTTCGGACACGGAGGTCGAAGAGGATGCTCCCTTTAGGCGAAGGCCTCATCTCCGCAGTGACAGGAGGAGGGCCGAGGAGGAGACTGTCCACACTCCGCAGGGGAGTCCCCGAGTTAGTGCCGGCGCGGAGGCAGGTCCTTCTCGTGTCGATAAGGGGAAGAGAAAAGTTGGCGAAGAAGAAAAAGAAGAAGTGAGGGAAGAAGCAAAAGAAGAAGCTTCCCAAGAGGGTAGCCAGGGTCCTCGCGTTTACCGTTTCGAGGATCTGGAGAACGTGACTACTGAGGGGGCGATTCCTGTCGTTCTTCGTGAGTGTGAGACCATAGACCCTGGAGTGGAAGGTGATTCCAACCTTTCCTCATCAAGGTTCGTTTGGCGGTCAGCTATTGGTGGTCGGACAGAGCTGAGTGACATCAAGGGAGTTCGTTACATGTTTGGGCCAAATTATCCTTCTGAACAGGCTTGGGAACCTAAGTTCTGTCAGAGGAAGCGTACTTTGAAACTTGCTCCTGATGTCAACTTTGTGACCACCACGCAGCTTGGCTAAGGCAGTCTCCTCGCTCATCGGCCCTCGTGAAGAGTGAGTGCTGAAGGGGTTAACCGATGAGGAGTTGGCTTTCCAGATTGCTTCTGATTCTGCCCGGGTAAGTTCTTTCCCATTTTGTTTTGGGAATAACTCTTAGCCTCGGACTTTTAACCATGACTTACTTTGCTTTTTTTCAGTCGAGTATGCTGGCTGCCGAGATTATGTTCCGCTCCAGGCTTAACAATGCTAATCAAGTTGTTGAGGTGAAAAAAGAATTGCTAGAAGCTCTGAAGGACAACAAGACTCTGATTGAGCAGTGTGGTTTCCTTTGTGGAGAAGTTAATCGATTAACTGACGTCAAAAATGGGCGTCTTGAGCAAATCAACGTTCTCACCAGGGAGAAGGACCTTCTTCTCGAGGAGAAAGAAGGGTTCGCACGCTCTGTCCAGGGTTTGGAGAGACTGCTTGAAGAGTGCCGAAATTCATTGAACAATGCTAATGAAGACCGCGCATCCCTTGAGATGGGTCTGCAGAGAGCAAATGAAGAATCAGTTAAAGCCCGTTCTGATCTCCAGGCTGCCAAGGATCAGGTCGCTCAGTTAATGAGTGCTCAGACCTCATTAACCAAGGACTTGGCAAACCTGCGTGATAAGTCGAAAATCAAGACCAAGCTTGCAGCCCTTGAAGCCAAGCGTGCCTTGCTCGTGCAGATCCAGGCTGGACAATTTAATGTCGAGGAGATGCTGCAGACAACAAAGAATGCTGTTCGAAGGATACACCAAGCATTGGGTCTCTCCCCTGAAGAGTCTGAAGGTAATGATGATGATGACGAAGATGACGACGAGGATTCAGGGAATGACGACAGGACTGACGGAGCTGGTGCGTTGAGTCCTGGTTATGGCCCTTCGTGCTGATGCCCTTTTTCTCAATCTATGATTGATGTATTTTTTTTTAGTTTGTCTGGCGAGAGCCAGACTTGTTTGTTGGTGGACAGAAGTCTAGTAGAGACTCTCTGGTCCTTTGTATGGCCGGTTTGTTTGGCCTTTGAACACTCTGCAAATTTCTGTCAGCTGTATTCGGCATTTTATCAATTCACAAAGATAATGTATATATGCTGTTTAGATCTGTCCAGTGACTATATTTAGTTTGAATTTCTTGATCTTTTGTTTGCATGCGTTGTGGCTTTTGAGCCTTGTGATTGGGAGTTTTCTGAAATAAGAACTTTATTAAGTTCGTATCTTCAAGAGTCTGCCTGAATGATTTTAACTTAGCCTTTCGTTGAGAAGAGGTCGTAAGTTGTAAATGACCGATTGTCTTTAACTTAACCTTTCTTTAGGAAGAGGTAAGTTGTCATTGGTCTGACCGAATGGTGGTCGTTTTTAGAGTGTTGGCCGAATCATTGCCCTGTGCGTGTGACTTTGTTTATCGTTTTGATAGTTGAAAGTTATTGCATGGCTTTGTAGATTGGCTCTGGCCGAGTCGTTGGCCTGGTGATCGACTTCTCTTATTTTCGTGGAAGCCTTGTCACACAAAACTTTAGTTTTGTGAATGAATCCTCTTATTTGTTGTGGGAGTTTTATCACGTGATAGTTTTTGATTTGTGAATTGACTCCTCTTATTTGTTGTAGAAGTCGTGTCACGTAAAAGTTTTTGATTTGAAAAACTTCAAAAATTTGCCTCTTGGTAAGGTCTTTTGCCTTTATGAAGGTCTTATCTGGCCTACAGGGGCCTCTCACCGCCCTCCTTATTTTTATGTTGGAGCACGTAAGGTGATAACATGAAAAGAGTTGTCGGTGAGTCGCATATAGAACACATATAACCAAACGAGGAGTGTGTCCGTTGTGGGATTCGAACCCACAGCCGCGAAGTTGAAAAACATCGAGCTCTACCAGTTGAGCTAAACGGATCTGACCTTGTTAGTACCATTTAGAAAAAATATATAATTAAAAGTAAGAACTTTTCACAAAGATAAAAGGTAAGTGTTTAGATGACTAACTGTCTTATCACTTAAAAGTGATACCTTTTGAGGTGGATCACATTCCAACTGTTCGGAACAGTAGAGTCGTCAGGTCGTGCCAAACGATAAGATCCTTTCCCGACTGAAGCAATTACTTTGTAGGGGCCTTCCCAGTTAGGACCAAGCTTGCCTGAGTTTGTTTCTTGTGTACTTTGAGAGACTTTTCTAAGTATAAAGCCCCCGACCTGAAAACTTCGTACGCGCAGTCCCCGATTGTAGTATTGCTCGATTCGTTCTTTCTGGGCGATTACCCGTACAAGAGCAAGCTCTCTGCGTTCTTCGAGAAGATCCAGCTCTTCAAATAGATTGATTGAGTTTGATTCCTCAGTAGCATGTGCGTATCGTAAGTTGGGCTCTCCGATTTCAACCTGGATTAGAGCGTCTGCACCATACACTAATGAGTAAGGAGTTTCTCCAGTGCTCATTTTTATTGAGGGGCTATCCTTTGCATACACTTACCCATTCACCCTCGGTTTCTCCCTTCCAGTCCATAGGATCATTGATGATTTTTTTCGAGCATACAATTTATGCTTGGCTCAACTAGGCCCCGACGTCTGGAGAGTTGTTCCGTGGATGGATTGGCTGAGCAAAAAGGTCGAGGTTGACTTCACCCTGCAGCATCTCATCTCCCTCTATTATCCTTACTTTCACAAGGCCGGGGTTGTGGCCTTAAACAACTGAGGCAAATACGCGCTCCTGTACAAGAGCGAGGACCATGGGGACTGAGGCTGGAGCGATCGCTACATCCTTTTGGAGACTAGTGTTTTATCTGCCGAGCCTGATTTCCCATAGCGGTGGAACAACACACGTAAGTGTCCCTTCATTTTTATTTCATCCCCGGTGATCATTCATGCTTGCTAACCCTGTTTCATTGTTACTTCTTAGCCAACAAGGTTGACATTGTTCCTCCTGAGGGGCTAACTGAATGGGTGAAAGCCATGACCGGGGCTCGTGAGCACCCAGAGAGAACATGGATGAAGATGGCTACCGAATTTGGTTGGCAGTGTAAACGGCATGGTAAGATTCTTGTGGTGTTTTACTTGATGTGTTATTTTGGAATTTTTGCTTCGTTTATTGACCTTCATCTCCTCGGTGTTAGGTTTTCCTAACCGTGCTGTTAACACGAAGAAAATCAAGAAGAAGAAAGACGAAAAGTAGAAGAAGAAGAAAGATGAAGAGGATACCGAGTCAGATGACGATCTGGCTTCGGTGGCAGGTGATCTGAAGGAATTGAAGGCTGAAAAGTCTTCAAAAGTTTCAAAGGGGGCCCCCGGTCAGGGATCCTCCAAAGGTAACCACCATTCTTAGTCATGTTGCTGATCCTTGCTTCTCTTCATTCTTTTACTTATTAAAATTTTTTCATGTTACCTTTTGTAGGCGTGAAAAGGAAGAGGGCAGCTTCCAAGAAGCCCTCCCACTCTATGGCTCCTCGCACCAAGGCAGCGACTTCTACTAGGCCCGAGGTCACAACGGAACCACGCCGAGGGCTGATCGAAGAACCTGACGATGCTGCAGCCATGGACTTGGCAATTCGAAGAACGGTCGAGGTGGTGGACCTCGAGGACCAGGAGTTGGAAGGCGAGGTAGCGATTGCTAAGTCTAGGGGCAAAGCCAAGGTTGGAGAGGCTAGGTCTGCTGCTACCGAGGGGGGAGCTGAAGTTGGCGCGGTTCGGGCGCAATCTGAACCCGCGAGGAATTCATCCTCGGTTGGGCCCTTTCGAAAGCTTGAGGTGTCAACTTCTTCAAACTTGCTATCAAGCACTCGAGGCGATATGTTGAGCCTTATGCCTCTGCTTGGTCCGAAAGAGGATAAAGTGGTGCAGTCATTCCCTCCAGCTCAGCTAGTCACTACCCTCGCCGCCAATGCTCTCAGAGTATGCTTTGATCTTTTCAATTCAATCCTTCTTTGGGATGCTTCTTTATGCTGATCTTTGATAAACTTCCTCCCAGGGGTTTATCCTGTCGTTGAGAGCTATTGAGCTCGAGACTACGAGGGTCGAGGAGGTGCAGTGCGTGGCTCGTGCCTGGGACAAGCAGAAGGACAGCTTCAGGGCACAAATAGACGAACTGAAGGCTAGATTTTCCAAGTCCGAGTTCGATTTGCACGAGGCCGAAGCTGCTTCCGAGGCGAAGATTAAAGCCCTTGATGATGGCTTTCAAGTTGAACGTTCGAGGTTGGAGGCTAAATCCACGAGACTAAGTGCCGAGCTGACTCAAGCTAAGGGCAAGGCCGAGGAGATGGCCAAAAAACACCATGAGCAGCTGAGAAAGCATGTGCTCCATATCCAGAAGTTGGAGGGCGAGGCCTCCAAAGTTTCAGCTCATGAAGTCGAGGTCGAAACTCTTCAAGACGAAATCGCAGATTGTAAAAATAGAGCTAAGATCAAGGTTAAGAGGCTGAGCTGGATAAGCAATGGGCCATTATTAAGTCTCGGTTGAAGCTGCTCAAGCAGTGCCGCGCTGGCGAGCTCAACTTAGAAGAAGAGATTGCCAAGGCCGAAGGGAAGGCAGCAAAGGCCCAAGCTATCATTGATGATCTCCCATCAAGTGAGGTGATGCGGGGCAAATCGAGCCAAGACACTTTCCAACATGTGCCAAGCTTGGAAGATGCAAAGGACTTGAAGTCAAGAGCTTTGGAAGTGTTTCGGATGGTTTCAGCATTAGGCCCCACGCCTAAGGAGGAGGAGGGAGGCCCAGCACATCCAGGCGCCCCACCTAACCCGGGCGCCCCGCCTAGAGACCTCACTGCATAAGAGCGTAAATTTGCACAGGCGCCCGCCTGACTCTTGGCGCCCCTCCCAACTTCAGCACAATCCAGGCGCCCCTCCCAGCTTCAGGCGCCCCTCCCAGCTGCTGAATTTATGTTTCTTTTACTGTTTTGCCCTACGTGGCTTATTTGATGAAACTTATTAGTAAGGGTATTTTGGTCATTGTGTAAGCTTGGGAAACACTATAAAAATCCAAGTATAGCTTATTTTACACTTAGCTTATTATTGATGAATGTGAAACTTGAGCAATGCTCTTTGAGAATGAATTAAAGAACCTATGTTTGGGATTTGTGTGCTTCTAGTGGATTCTAGTTGGACAACGACCCCGCCCCGATCATTCTACTTGCGAGTTCACGTTGACTCGAGGGTAACTGCGTAGTGTAGGTGATCCTTGACATCCACCCGAGGTGTATCGAAACAAGTTCTTCGGTGCTACTTGGGTCTTTGTTGAAGCCTCGTCTCGCTTTTATCTTGTTTTACCTTTTTTCGCATTTCCCTGCATCATTTGTATCAGAGCAAGGCTCGGGTTTTGTTTCTACAAACCCCCGACCCGTGATTCTTCGTGCCTACGTTAGTTTCTTTTAGTTTCTTGTGTTTGAAGTTATTAGAAAGAAGAAAAAAAATTAAAAAAGTTGAAAATCCAAATATTTGGTGTATCTTGTTGGTGTGGTTGATTCATGATATGGGTGTTATAGATTCATCCTTGTTAAAAACGTTGTTTGGGTACCAAAAACACTTGGTTTGGATTAGATTTATGAAATTGAAGATTTGAACCCCAAAATTTCCTTAAACCCTTGATAAACCTTGTTCTTGATGATTTTGGCTTGATTCTTGGGTTGAATGGGTGTTTGATTGAGAACTTGGTATTGGGGATTGATCTTGATTGAAAAACAAACGATTTGGTACCAATTTTGTGGGATTTGAACATGTATAACACCAAATTTGATGAACCACAATCCTTGTTGAAACCCTTTGATAAACCCTTGTGTTCTTGAGTTTCTTGGCTTTGAATCTTGATTTGATTAATTGTTTGGTTGTAAATTTGATTGGGGTTTGTTAGGGAAGATCAAAAACAACTTTGGGTATCATTGGATTGTGAAAACAAGTTGAAAACATCGGATTTGTGGATTGAAAATCGACTTGGAACAAGTTTGGAACGAATTGTGACTGCTTCAGAGCTAGGCGCCCCGCCTAAGCCAGGCTTCCCGCCTAGCTTGGCCACTGCCTAAGACCTCAGGCGCCCCGCCTAAGTCCCACGCGCCCCGCCTGAAATCCTGCACAACTCTGGGCGCCCCTCCTGCAGTCTAGGCGCCCCTCCTGCTTACTGAAAGTGTTGTTTGGGGTAGTTTTTCCTAAGTTTTCCCATTCCTTTGTTTGCATAACATCTAGCTAGTACTACTTTGAGTAACCTTTCTACTTAATTGGTACTAGCCCTTGAAGCTTTTAGGTAATTCGTGCATTAGTTGGAGAGTAGAACTCCAAGAAGATTCGTAGGTCCTTTTAACTCAAGTCCTCACTTCAAAGTGCTTAGCGTTCATTGAGTCATATCAAATCCACTCACCCCGGAGTACAATTGGCTTGTGAATAGTTGGTTGAGTTGAGGATTGTTGTTCAACTGTTGAAGCTATTAGTATTCAAGTCCGAGTGAAATATCCACCACCACTAAACGAGTGAACCGAGTGAAACACTTGTGAGGGAGTGAGTGAGGATATTTTGCTAATGTTTGCTCATTTTGTAGGTACGATGGCCAATGAAGGTGATGGTTTCACTAAGAATGCCTTTACTACTATCCTTGCCAAATTGGATAGTATGAACTTAAGGATTGAAAACCTTGAAAGGGTGACCTCAAGTACCCTAGTTGAGAAAGGGACTTCCAATGTCCAATCGGAGAAAGGGACCCCGAGTGTCCAAGTTGAGAAGGGGGCCCCGAGTGCCCAAGTTGAAGCCGTTGAGGGCTTAAGTAGTTTGACCTTTACCACAGAACAAGTTGTTGAGTTGCTTAGACAACAACGGGTAAAGGAGGATCGTGATCGAATTGAACAAGTGTTGGGCAATACCCAACGAGTGACCATTCCTAACCTTATGGGCAATCCCCAAAGGAATGTTCCACTTCCCAGACCAATTCGAAATGTGCAACCTCTTGAGCAAGTTGAACAAGCTCAAGAAGGGGAGGAGGATTACTATGGTGATGGTGGGTATGATGCTCCTTATCAACCTAGGGGTCGGAATGTGGATAGGGGTAGAGGCCGAGGTCGAGGGCCACCCATGGGTTATGTTGGAGGGCATGCTAGAAGGGATTACGAAGGTTATGGAGATCACTTTGGAGGCCAACCGGAGCCTTACCAAGGGGGTCGTGAAAACAACAATCTCAATAGTGTGAAGCTCACTATTCCTTCTTTCAAAGGAAGTAGTGACCCGGTGGAGTACCTTGAATGGAAGTTGTCCATGGAGCGGATATTTGACACCAATGATATGCCCGAGGAGAAGAAGGCCAAGTATGCAATATCTTCCTTTGAGTCCTTTGCTTCTACTTGGTGGGAGTCGATCAAGAGGAATAGAAGGAGGACGGGTATGCCTATCAATCTTACTTGGGTTGAGTTGATCCGTGTGATGGATGAGAAGTACTTGACTAACCAATACCGTGTGGACCAATACAAACGTCTCTATGAGTTGAAGCAAGGTCACAAGATGGTTGGGGAGTACTTCAATGAATTTGAGCAAGTCCGAATGGCCTTAGACTTGGATGAGGAAGAGAACGAGACGGCCATGATTCGATTTAAAGGAGGTTTGAACCGAGACATAGCTTCATAATTGAAGTTCCACAAGTATGATGATCAATACAAGCGATGTGAAGATGCGGTTCAAGCTGAGAAATGGCTCAAAGAGGAGAAATCCCTTCCCTACAAGAGTAGTACTACTACTCCCATGAGCAAGCCAAAAGAGTGGAAGACTCCCACTCCAAATGCAAGCTTCCCAAATGCAAGTGGTACAATTGCTAGCAAGGATGTGAAGAAGCTTTATGAGAAGTCCACACCACATGGAGGAGGTAACTCTAAAACTCACTTGAGCAATCATACTTCTACTTCTACTTCTACTCAATGCTATAAATGTAAAGGTTATGGACATATTGCCAAAAATTGCCCAACCCGGAAAACTATGGTTGTTATGGGTGAATTGGTGTATGAACAAGATAGTCAACCCGAGGATGGGGGAGTAGAGTGTGATGAGGAGGTTGATGAGGGGGAGGATGCAATAGAGGATAGTGATCCCCATGCCTTCCTTGTTGTGAGGAGGAGTTTAGGTGCCATGTTTGTAGAGGATGGTGAGACTTTGCAAAGAGAGAATCTCTTCCATGCTAGATGTCAAGTCATGGGTATAGTTTGTTCCATGATTGTTGACACGGGAAGTTGTGCCAACATAGTGAGCCAAACATTGGTTTCCCAATTGAAGTTACCTACCTTGAAACATCCCAACCTATATCGATTACAATGGCTAAGTGAGTATGGGGAATTGAAGGTTGTGAAGCTTGCATTGATTGAGCTTAGCATTGGGAACTACAAAGACAAAATCATATTTGATGTTGTCCCGATGCAAGCGTGCCATCTATTATTTGGGAGACCATGGCAATATGATAGATGTGTGGTGCACGATGGCCAGACCAATTCATATACAGTCAAGCATGATGGGAGGAAGTATGTGCTTAGACCTTTTACTCCAAGGCAAGTAAGGGAAGACTACAAGCGAATGAGGGAGTTAAGGGAAGCGGCTAAAGCAAAGTCACCCATTGTACTTGAACCCGAGGCAAACAATCTCATTGTCTTGTCAATGCATGGTGAAAATGAGAGTCACTCCACTTCAAATGAGAGAGAAAAAATATAGAGAAGTGAGGGAGTGACCGGTGACAATCCAAGAGAGGAAAAAGGAAAGGATTTGAGGAGTGATGTGAGTGGATTGTCACCACAAACTACACTTGACCTTGAGGTAAAATTGAGAGAGAAGAGAGGTGAGGAAAGAAAAATTGAGAGTGAGAGCACGCATTGTTCTAACAATTCTTAATCTTCTACTTTTTCTTGTGTTAGCTCATGTGTAGGTACAATTGAAGACAAGACATTGGAGCCTCAACCATGTGCTTGGAAGGAAAGACAAGAGGAGGAAAGTTCTCAATGTGAGCTTCATGAAGGAGGAGTTGCATATGACACTTCAAGCCTTGTGAGTGATCAAGGAAGTACTACAAACGTAAGTGTTACTTCACCTTTTCATGAGCCTACTAGCTACTTGTGTTGTGATGACTCAACACTAGTTGGTGTTTTTGATACATCTAGTGAGTATACCACTAGTGAAGAGTCTAGTTGTCAACTTGAGTATGCTTGTGAAACACAAGTTGAGAGAAATGGTAAGCCACATAATGATGTGAGCTCATTGGTATGTGAATCTCTCCCTAGTGTAGATTTGATAGGTTACAATGATTGTGACCTTTGCTATGATACACCACCAACCTTTGACAAAGGGAAAGATGAGATAGTTGATCATACCCTTATTGACATGCTTCTATTTGGTGGACCTATGTGTCGTAGTAAGGATAGTTGTGACCTTGAGGAGTCTCTTTCGTGTGAGATGGGTCGATTTGTTTTCAATGACTCCTCGAGTGTGGGTAAAGAACCTAGTCTTGATACCATGCTTTTGTGTGACCATGAATTTGAGGTGCATGTTTTTACATTTCCGTCGTTTGAAGATAATCTCATCTGTGGTAGCGAATTGTATCGGACTAAGGTTGGTAGTAAAATAGAACCTCCATGGTATGTAAAGTTAGACTCTACGGATGATCCATTGTTTGTAACTCCAAATAAAATGAGTGGTCTTGATATTGATTATTTTGAACCATCTTCTAGTAGTCCTAACCTTCATTGCGTGGACTATAATGATGAAGGGCCTATTTTGGAGACCTTCCTTTGGAGTTTGTCAAGTGAGGGAGATCGTCTTGGAATTGGATTTGGAGGTGAGGAAGTCACTCTTGGTATGTGTAAGAGTGATTCCAAGAAGGGGAGTGGAGTATTTGATGTTAGTTGTCAATTGAACTATTTTATTTACTCCACCCCACATGTTGATGACACCATGAGGATTTATTGGTGTGTTGACCTTGAGCTTAAAGTTCAAGGGGATTTTGATAGCTTGATCTTGCATTTTCCATGTCCCCATGACCTATTTGCTCATTATCGTGTTGAGTGCATGTTGTTAATTAACCAAGTACTTGTTGTTCTCCTTGGAGACTTGATCTTTGTGATTAGTATTGATGCTTGGTATATACCACACGAGTGTGTTTTCCACACTTCTTGCCCTAACCTTCTTTCAAAGTAGGAAATCTTGTGTTTGCTTGTCGTTGCTTGTAGGTTCTAAGCTCCATGTTAAGGAAAGGGAGATCTTGGAAGAGACCTATGTCAATGTGACGATCAAGGGTTACAAGGGAGGAGAGCATGGGGCACCCCAAAGAGATGATGCCATGGACGTGAATGCATTGATTTCGAGGACGAAATCTCGTCAAGAAGGGGAGGATGATGTGGGGTAAATCGAGTCAAGACACTTTCCAACATGTGCCAAGCTTGGAAGATGCAAAGGACTTGAAGTCAAGAGCTTTGGAAGTGTTTTGGATGGTTTCAGCATTAGGTCCCACGCCTAAGGAGGAGAAGGGAGGCCCAGCACATCCAGGCGCCCCGCCTAACCCGAGCGCCCCGCCTAGAGACCTCACTGCATAAGAGTGCAAATGTGCACAGGCACCCCGTCTGCCTAGGCGTCCACCCCAAGTGCCCCGCCTGACTCTTGGCGCCCCTCCCAACTTCAGCACAATCCAGGCGCCCCTCCCAGCTGCTGAATTTATGTTTCTTTTAATATTTTGCCCTACGTAGCTTATTTGATGAACCTTATTAGTAAGGGTATTTTGGTCATTGTGTAAGCTTGGGAAACACTATAAAAACCCAAGTATAGCTTATTTTACCCTTAGCTTATTATTGATGAATGTGAAACTTGAGCAATGCTCTTTGAGAATGAATTAAAGAACCTATGCTTGGGATTTGTGTGCTTCTAGTGGATTCTAGTTGGACAAAGACCCCGCACTGATCATTCTACTTGCGAGTTCCCGTTGACTCGAGGGTAGTTGTGTAGTGTAGGTGATCCTTGACATCCACCCGAGGTGTATCGAAACAAGTTCTTCGGTGCTACTTGGGTCTTTGTTCAAACCTCGTCTCGCTTTTATCTTGTTTTACCATTTTCTGCGTTTTCCCTGCATCATGAAGCCTCGAGTGACGATGAAGATGAGGAGGATGAAGAAGATGCCAAGGGGGGCTCCGAGGAGGGAGATGATGCTCCCGAGGCTTAGACTTCTGATAGCATTTTTTTAAATTTTTGTGTAAGCCTTCGGGCTTTTTTATGCTTGTGCTTTGGACCTTCGGGTCCTTTTGATGTAAATACTTCCAGTCTTCGGGCTTATTAATGAAATGATTCAGTACCTTTTATCTTAAGTGTTAGCTTATGCATGTACCGAACACTTTAGAGTAGATAGCTCACTTGCAAAACTCAATTGACTTAAACCGATGCAAACTTAGAATGACGTCTCGTCCTCGAGTCGATGCATTTAAAGTACAACTTCGAAGTGCAAAATTATAGAAACAAAGGGCTGTGGAATAAAGTTTATTTCATTGATAATATTAGCAAGCCGAAACTGGCTTTTACATTAAACCAAGCCGAAGCGTACCTTGGGTGGAAAAATGAATTAACAATGTGCCCCTACCGGGCGAAATTACAATGTACTAAATCTATTCCTCGGGTGTCAGTCCTCGGTTGTCGAATAGATGGACTTCGGTTGAGAGATGCGTTTTCGACCTCGGTTGCAACTCGCCCCTTACTCTCCCCAGTGTTCGGGTGAGAATCTTGATGAATACCCGGGCACTGGAAATCGTTCAATCTGTTTCCTAAAAAGGTCAAGTAAAGTGAAACGAGGATCAAGTTAGTACATTTCGATCGAAGCCCTTGGAGCGTTGTTCGGCTCGAGGCTGCAGGTAAATTTTTAAATGAGCAAGGGATATTTACCTCGATTTCAGAAGTAGTACCGCTTCAAATTGGAGATGTTCCAATTTAAAGGTTCGGGCGTGCCCTGCAGATCATCAATTTGATAAGATCCTTTCCCAACAATTGCTTTGACTCTGTAAGGTCCTTCCAGTTCGCAACAAGCTTTCCCCCGTTTTATTCCTTCGTTGATTGGTTTGTAGCCTTTAGCACATAATCGCCAACTTTAAAATCTCTAAGTTTGGCCTTCCTGTTGAGAATGCTTCGATCTGTCTTTTTTGGGCGACTAGCAGAACCAAAGCCAGCTCTCTTTTCTCCTCGAGCAGGTCCAATTCTATGCGCATGGCCTTTTGATTTGCATCTTCGGTAGCGTGGGCGTACCGAAGACTTGGTTCGCCCACCTCCACGCGGATGAGGGAATCCATACCATAAGCAAGTGAAAAAAGAGTCTCATCGGTGTTGTTCTTCTCTGTTGTCCGCATGGCCCACAACACACCAGGCAACTCCTCGGGCCAAGGACCTTTTTTCTCATCGAGCCTTTTCTTGAAATTTTCGATTATAATACTATTTGAAGACTCAGCTTGCGAGAAAAAAAACTTGGGTGATAAGGGGTCGAAGCAATTCTTTTGATTCCCCATTGTTTGAAGAAATCAGTGATGGCTGCTCCCATGAACTGTTTACCATTGTCGCAAGCAATTTCCATCGGGATACCGAACCTGTAGATGATGTTTTTCTTGATGAAATCGATTGCTTGTTTTTGTTTAACCTCGGTGAGAGCTCCTGCTTCCACCCATTTCGTAAAGTAATCGGCTAACACTAGAATAAACCGAACACTGCCTTTTCTCTTTGGTAATGGACCAACAATATCCATCCCCCACTTCATGAAATGCCATGGTGACACGACCGAATGCAAAGGTTCGGCCTGTTGATGGATCATCCGTGTGTGGCGTTGGCACTTATCGCATTTTTGCACGAAGGCCTTTGTATCTGCGCTGATTGTGGGCCAATAATACCCAGCTCTAAGTAACTTGCGCACCAAAGACTTCCCCCCTGAGTGATTTCCACACTCGCCTTCGTGCACCTCGGCCATCACATATCTAGCCTCATCGGGACCCAAACACTTGGCCATCGGGCCGCAATATAACCTCTTGTACAAACTACCTTCGATCAAGTGGTATGAAGCCACTTGGGTCCTCAACTTTTTGGCCTCCTTTTTGTCTTGGGGAACAGTCCCCGAGTCGAAGTAAGAGATGAACTTACTCCGCCAATCCCATTTGTGGTCCACCGAGTTGACCTGCAATTTCATCTCTCTCATTTGCGCGGACAACAACCGAACCACTGAATCAGTCCCCGAGTGGGCTTCAACGACCGTCGAACCTAAATTTGCAAGGGCGTCAGCCTAGGTATTTTTCTCCCGAGGCACTTGTTTAACTTGCCACTCTTGGAATTGTACCAAGTTCCTTTGTGCTCGGTCTAAGAATAGCTGCATTCTGGGCTCTCGAGCCGTGTATTCGCCGAGCACTTGATTCACCACCAACTAGGAGTCGCACCTTAGCTCAATCCTCTCCACCCCCATTTCTTTAGCCAACTCTAGGCCTGCTAGGGCCGCTTCGTATTCAGCCTCATTGTTGGTCACTTTTTTGAACCGAAGCGAGTGCCTGATTTTCTCCCCGGTTGGTGCTTTCAAAACTATGCCTAACCCCGAACCCTTGGAATTAGTTTCCCCATCGATAAGAAGTATCCATAGCCCCAAAGCTGTTCCTTTCGATATTGAGTTCTCCTTTTCGGCTTCGGACAAAATCCCAACATTAAAATCAGCTACGAAGTCGGCCAAGACTTGGGATTTAATAGTTGTTCGGGGTTGATAGGTGATGTCATGCTTGCTTAATTCTACCGCCCAATTTGATAACCTCCCCGATAACTCAGGTTTGCGCAATATACTTCTCAAGGGGAAGGTTGAAACTACCGCTATTGGGTGACATTGGAAGTAAGGTCGTAGTTTTCGGGCCATAACAATTAAAGCAAGTGCTAGTTTTTCCAAATGTGGGTACCTGGTCTCGGCGTCGAGGAGTGTCTTGCTCACATAATAGATGGGCTGCTGCTTGCCATCTTCCTTCCGAACCAGCACCGCACTGACTGACACCTCCGACACAGCCAAGTAAACTAGCAATGTTTCACCATCCTTAGGCTTGGCGAGCAACGACGCGTTAGCCAAGTAGCGTTTCAAATCTTTTAGCGCTTCTTTACACTCCGGTGTCCATTCGAAGTGATTGTTCTTTCTCAAACTGAGAAGAATTTGTGGCATCGCTCTGAGGATCTTGAAATGAATCGACTTAAGGCAGTGATTCGGCCAGTTAAGCACTGAACTTCTTTCACCCCGGTCAGCTCTTTGGGGATTTCCTCGATGGCTTTAATCTTATCGGGATTTGCTTCGGTACCTCGTTCGTAGACAATGAATCCCAAGAATTTGCCTGACCCAACACTGAAGGCACACTTCTCGGGGTTCAACTTCATGCTATATTGCCTTAGAACAACAAAATCTTCCCTTAGATGATTCAAATGATCCTCCATTCGAACCGATTTGATGAGCATATCATCTATGTAGACCTCCATAGATTTTCCAATACTCTTTGAACATACGACACACCATCCTTTGATACGTCGCCCCAGTAGTTTTCAGACCGAAGGGCATTACTTTATAGCAGAAAGTACCTCGGTCAGTAATGAACGATGTTTTCTCTTCGTCATTCGGGTCCATGAGGATCTGGTTGTAGCCCGAATAAGCATCCAAGAAGGTTAATAGTTTGTGTCCACCCGTGGAGTCTATTAACCTGTCTATTTGTGGCAATGGGTAGGAGTCTTTGGGGCAAGCCTTGTTCAAATCAATGTAATCTACACACATCCTTCACTAGCCATTTTTCTTCGGTACGACAACCACATTAGCCAGGCACTCGGGGTATTTTACCTCCCTTATGAAACCATTTTCTTGCAACTTTGTGGTTTCATCCTCAATTGCTTTCTTTTTAACCCCAGCGTGAGGTCTCTTCTTCTGCTTCACCGGGGTGAACCTTGGGTCCACATTCAGCTTGTGGGTCATGATCTCCGGATCGATACCAATCATGTCTGAATGAGACCAAGCGAAGCAATCGTTGTTGGACTTTAAAACTTCAATGATTGCTTGCTTCGACTCTGGGTCCAACTCCGAGCCGACAAATACCTTTCTTTCAGGAAAATCTTTCAATAAGGTGAAAGACTCCAACTCCTCAATGGTGGAATCCTTGGCTTTTTGTTTTCGAGGCTCTTGAATACAAACTGGGATCTTTTCAACTTCTCGGAGGTCCTCCTCACTCGATCCCGGTTGCGTTAGTTGCTATTATTTTGGCCCGGTCGGGGCGAATCCACTTCTCAACGCAACCGAATAGCACTCTCTAGCTACTCATTGCTCTCCTTTTATTAATCGAACCCCCCAAGGCGTAGGAAATTTAATCACTTGATGTAGCATGGATGGAACAACCTCCATGGAGTAAATCTTTGGTTCGTGTTGGAGTGAACCTTTCCTCCGAGCCGTTGGCTTATGTGTGGGCTGGTGAATGAGTTTCCGAAGGAGTTTCCCAGCCTTTGGCTAACATGCTGCCTCGTAGAGGTATATGGTTCATACCTCCCCCTTCGACGCGATGTGAGGATTCGTTTCGGTTTTTGTAATTATAACCTCGGCTTTTAAACTCAGCTTCATCCAACTTGATCTTGGAGTAAGCCTGTTTGTGTAAATCTTCCCATGTCAAAACTTGGTACTGTTGGAACTCCTTCCGCAATTCAGCAGCGGCGTCAGAATTGCGAACATTGATACCATTTTCAAATGCTATGATGGCCAAAGTATTATCCATCCGAGGTAGCTTCATGCGTGCAACATGAAAGCGCTCAAGAAACTCCTTAAGTGGCTCACCGGGCCGTTGCTTGACCTCGCATGTATCCTCCTTCCTTTGGAGGATTTTTTGGGCCCCGTTTTGTGCCTTAACGAAGGCGTTGGTCATTTCTTTGAAGGTGGAAATCGACCCTGCTGGTAGACACATGTATGAGCGTAGCGCTCCTTTCTCCAAGGATTCTCCAAACTTCTTTAAGAACATTGACTCGAGCTCTATCGCCGTTAAGTCATTGCTTTTTACCATTGCCATGTATTCCCTTACATGCTCTTTGGGATCGGTGGTCCCATCATACTTTTTTAAGAACATGAGCTTGAAGTTCTTAGGAGTTGGGGCTGGAGCCGCTTCGGGCTTGAAGGGCAACTCTCTGTATTGATCTATGTCAAGCTCGTCTTCGGTTTTTTATATCCCCGGTACGCTCTCGAGGTGCTTTTCTATGCGTGCCTCGACGCGAGCTTCAACGCGTGCCTCAATCTCCCTGGTCAACCTCTCAACGTCGACCGAGGATGTCGTTTCAGCCATGGTGGGAATCGTCCCAAAGTGTGGCGTTGCACCTGGTATATTTCCCGAACCCCCAGACGTTGCTCCGTTGAAAGGTCCCTCGATTATCGCGCCCGTAGGAACGAAGGTCGGGATGCCTCCACTTGGAGCCGAAGGCTGGGTGTCATTCGGTACTGCGCTGTTCCTCCCTTCCAACGAGGCGCAGAATTCGACATTAATGTTGATCTGCTCATCCTGTCGATCTTGGAGAGCCTTTAGTGCATTAACAACAAAAGCTTGGAACGCTTTGGTTTTTATTGGAGGTGTGGACTGTTGGTTCGACAGAACGTCAGCCCGTTCGTTAAGATTTTCACTGTTATCAGCCATAACATTATTGAAGGAACTGTAGGCTTTAACGAAAAAGAGCGTTGAACTTTGGAACAAAGCATTTCTGCTTATATTCATACAGACAACACAAATTTGTATGGGCCTAAATCAGTTTAGGATCACAAATCGAATTTGGGTTAGAGTATAAGCAAAACTTCATATCAAAGTCGATAAGATGCCGATAATAAGCGTAAAATGCGAGAAAATAACTGGATTTCAATATATTGCAGTGAGTACAAAATTCGGCAGAGTTTCTGTATGTATTTCTGGATATATACAATACAAAATGAAGTACTACTTATAGGCCTAGGGGCCTTGCCCACGTCTTCCACTATCAATCATGCTTTGACCCACGTTCTTGGCATTAATGGGAGGAGTTAGTGGGCTGAAGTAGTGGGCTGCAAAGCTGCTGGAATCGAGGCGATTCACCGAGGAGCATATATATGACCTCGGTGGTGAGGCCTTGCTATTCGACCGAGGTGGACGTCACCGAAGCTCAGCTTACGGCTCGCCTTCGGTGACGCCCCCGATGACTGACTTCGGTGATTAACTCTGTTGCTTCGGTGATTAGTTGGTCATTACGTGCCCGGTGGTTGTCAATTTATCTCATCGGGGCGATTTATAAGCAAGTTGTTTTTACCCAATACAACAAGAAAATTCAAAAGTCCGACCTTTCTTCACCAACCGAACATAGCTTTCCGATGATAAACAGCAGCATTTACAGATATTTGCAAAAAGAAAGTGAAGGGTCACGATGTAACGAAATGTCAGCTTGAAGAACCATCTAGCAAACAGTGATCCCAGATTAACTTCAAGTTGTCTTTAAGCATTTTAAACACTATGTCTTCCTCAATAGTTTGCTTCTGCATTTTTGGTAAGATAATGTAAATCAAATCAAGAATTTCAGCAGTAAAGGGGTAATTTAGAAAACAAACAGAAATGTTTATCAATTCAAAAGTTAAGAGGAACTTCATTATTATGTTTGTATCAGGCAAGTTGATGTATGATCACTAGCATGACCTACTGTGAAATATACTTTGAAGACACATAATATGGATGATTTCTACCCAACAAGAGTAAAACCAGAGTTGAATCAGTGTTTGAATTTTTCCTGCTCCAGTTTTTTAGGTTGAAATTGTTCCCAATTGGTCGATAAATCAGTAAGTGGGTGCAGGATAGGATACAATAGCCAAAGTATATTGGGTAAAAATCGGCTGGCTATGAGTCGCCTCGGTAAGACAATCTGATAACTGCCAAGCACGCGACGACAAACCAGTAACCGAAGCAATTGAGTTGATTACCAAAGTTGGACACCGAGGTCGTCGCCGAAGGCGAGCCGTAACCTGAGCTTCGATGGCGTTCACTTCGGTCGAACAGCAGGGCCCAACCATCGAGGTCACGCACTTGTACCTTGGTGAATCGCCTCGGTTAGATCGGCTTTGCAGCCCGCAATTTCAGCCCACTATCTCCACTTATGAGCACTCAGAACGTGTGTCTGAGCACTACCAGACATGGGAAACGTGGGCTAGGCCCTTGAGTCTAATAGCACTTCATTTTGTATTGTACGTATTAAGAAATATATACAGAAACTCTACCAAATTTTGTACTCGTTACGATATATTGAAATCAAGTTACTTTCTCGTGTTTTACGCATATTTCTTGCATTTGCTTGACTTCGATACGAAGATTTGCTTATATTCTAACCCAAATTCGATTTGTGATCCTAAAACTAATTTAGGCCCATACAAATCGGCGCCGTCTGTGGGGATATAAGCAGAAACACTTTGTTCCAAAGTTCAACGTTCTTTTTCGTTAACGCCCATAATTTTTCAACAACCACATGGCCGACAGCAGTAGAAATCTTTATGATCAAACTGACGTTCCGTCGAACCAACAGTCCTCATCTCCAATGAAAACTGAAGCCTTCCAAGCTTTTGTTGTTGCTTCGCTCAAAGCTCTTCAAGAACGGCAGGATGAGCAAGCGCATATCAATGCTGAATTCCGCGCCTCGTTAGAGGCGAGGAACAGTTCAGCACCAAACCGCACCCAGCCTTCAGCTCCTAATTGAGGCATCCCGACCTTCGTTCTTACGGGCGTGATAATAGGGGGACCTCCCAATGGGGCCATGTCTAGGGGTTCGTGAAACATACTAAGCGCAACGCCACACTTCGGGACAATTCCCACCGTGGCAGAAACTACATCCTCGGTCAACATTGAGAGGTTGACCAGGGAAATTTATGCACGCGTCGAGGCGCGTGTTGAAGCTCGCATCGAGGCACGCATAGAAAAGCGCCTCGAGAGTGTAACGGGGATAATAAAGACCGAAGATGAGCTTGACATAGATCAATACAGGGAGTTGCCATTTAAGCCCGAAGCGGCTCCAGTTCCAACTCCTAAAAACTTCAAGCTCATGTTCTTGAAAAAGTATGATGGGACCACCGATCCCAAAGAGCATGTAAGGGAGTACATGGCGATGGTAAAGAGCAATGACTTAACGGCAATAGAGCTCGAGTCAACATTTTAAAAAAGTTTGGCGAATCCTTGGAGAAAGGAGCGCTGTGCTGGTACATATGTCTACCAGCGGGGTCAATTTCCACCTTCAAGGAAATGACTAATGCCTTCGTTAAGGCCCACACCGGAGCTCAAAAAATTCTCCAGAGGAAGGAGGATATATGCGAGGTCAAGCAACGGCCCGGTGAGCCACTTAAGGAGTTCCTTGAGCGCTTTCATGCTGAGCGCGTGGAGCTACCTCGGATGGATGATACTCTGGCCATCATGGCATTTAAAAAGGGTATCAATGTTCGCAATTCTGACGCCGCTGCTGAATTGCGAAAAGAGCTCCAACAATACCAAGTTTTGACATGGGAAGATCTACACAAACGAGCTTACTCCAAGATCAGGCTGGAGGAGTCTGAGTTTAAAATCCGAGGTTATAATTACAAAAAACCGAGGCGAATCCTCACATCGCGCCGAGGCGTCGCGAGGAAATTCGAAGGGGAGGTACGAACCATATACCTCCAGAAGGCAGCCTGTTAGCCAAAGGTTGGGAAATTCCTTCAGAAACTCATTTACAAGCCCACATATAAGCCAACGGCTCGGAGGAAAGGTTCACTCCAACACGAACCAAAGGAATTCCTCAGGCCCAGCTTCGGCTTCAAAGAAAGAGCTACCTCAGATCCCTGATTACAATTTTAGTATATCAACCTCGGAGCTGGTCAACGTAGTCAAAGGGACTGCTGCGGTAATAGTACCCAAAGATATGAGAATTCCAGCGAACAAAAGAGACCATAATTTGCACTGTGAGTTCCATGCGGATTATGGCCATCGAATCGAGGATTGCAAAGCATTACGCCTTGAGGTGGCTCATTTGTTGAAGAATGGTGTGTTGGCCGAATTCCTTACTAACAAGGGAAAGGAAAACTACTCCAAGAACCGGGGTGATGGACAGCCACCTCGGGCTCCACCCCCTGAGAGAGTTGTAAATGTTATCACCGGGGGTCAGAGGTGAACGGGGTGAATTTTGCGGCTGCGAAGAAATTCGCCAAGCTGTCAATCACGCTGGAAAAGAGAACCCGAGTGGGAGGCTTGGGTAAAGAAATCGTATTTGATGATGACGCTTGTGATGGGATGATGTTCCCTCATCATGATGCCTTGGTCATCATGTTGAGAATCAATGCTCAGATATCAAGCGATTCTTGATTGACCCCGGTAGCTCGGTCAACATAATCAGTTACGGGGCCATTAAGAAGATGTGGCTCAAAGGGGAAGTCGTCCCCAAAGCAACAGTGTTGACTGGTTTTAACAACTCCACAGAGAAAACTTTGGGTGATATTACACTCAAAATGTTTGCTGAATGAGTTAGCAAAGAAATACTATTTCAAGTGTTACCCGAGGACATTGCCTACAATGTGATCCTCGGCAGACCATGGATCCATTCCATAGAGGTTGTTCCCTCCACGCTGCATCAAGTGATCAAATTCCCTACGCCTTGGGGGGTTCGATCAATAAAGGGAGAGCAAAGAGTAGCAAGAGAGTGCTATTCGGTTGCGTTGAAAAGTGGAGTCGCCCCGACCGGGCCAAAACAATAGCAACTAGTGTAACCGGGGTCAAGCGAGGAGGACCTCCGAGGAAAAGTTGAAAAGATTCTGGTGTGCATTCAAGAGCCTCGGAAACAAAAAGCCGAGGACTCGACTATCGAGGAACTGTAGTCTTTCACCTTATTGAAGGTCTTTCCCGAAAGAAATGTATTTGTCGGCTCGGAGTTGGACCCAGAGTTGAAGAAAGAAATCATTGAAGTTTTAAAGTCCAACAACGATTGCTTCGCTTGGTCTCATTCAGACATGATTGGTATCGATCCGGAGATAAGACTCACAAGCTGAATGTAAACCCAAAGTTCACCCAGTGAAGCAGAAGAAAAGATCTCACGCGGGGGTTAAACAAAAAGCGATCGAAGATGAAACCACAAAGTTGCAAGAAAATGGTTACATAAGGGAGGTAAAGTACCACGAATGGCTGGCTAATGTGGTCGTCGTACCAAAGAAAAATGGCAAGTGGAGGATGTGCGTAGATTACACGGATTTGGACAAGGCTTGCCCCAAAGACTCCTACCTATTGCCACAAATAGATAGGTTAATAGACTCCACGGCTGGACACAAACTATTAACCTTTTTGGATGCTTATTCGGGCTACAACCAGATCCTTATGGATCTGAAGGACGAAGAAAAAACCTCGTTTATCACTGACTGAGGTACCTTCTGCTAAAAGGTGATGCCCTTCGGTTTAAAAAATGCGGGAGCGATGTACCAGAGGTTGGTGTGTCGCATGTTCAAGGAGTATATTGGAAAATCTATGGAAGTCTACATAGATGATATGCTTATCAATTCAATTCGAATGGAGTATCATCTGAATCACTTGAGGGAAGCTTTTGCCGTTCTAAGGCAATATGGCATGAAATTAAACCTGAGAAGTGTGCCTTCAGCGTAGGGTCGGGCAAATTCTTGGGATTCATTGTCTCAGAAAGAGGGATCAAAGCAAACCCAGATAAGATCAAAGCCATCGAGGAAATCCCCGAAGAGTTGACCGGGGTGAAAGAAGTTCAACACTTAACTGGCCAAATCACTGCCTTGAGTCGATTCATATCAAGGTCCTCGGAGCGATGCCACAAATTCTTCTCTGTTTTGAGGAAGAACAATCACTTCGAATAGACACCGGAGTGTAAAGAAGCGCCGAAAGATTTGAAACGCTACCTGGCTAACGCGCCGTTGCTCGCCAAGCCGAAGGATGGTGAAACATTGCTAGTTTGCTTGCCTGTGTTCGAGGTGTCAATCAGCGCGATGCTGGTTCGGGAGGAAGATGGTAAGCAACAGCCCATCTACTATGTGAGCAAGACACTCCTCGATGCTGAGACCCGGTACCCACACTTGGAAAAACAGGCACTTGCTTTAATTGTTACTGCTCGGAAACTACGACCTTATTTCCAATGTCACCCAATAGCGGTAGTTTCAACCTCCCCCTTGAGAAGTATATTACATAAACCTGAGTTATCGGGGAGGTTATCAAAATGGGCGCTAGAATTAAGCGAATATGAAATCACTTATCAACCCCGAACAACCATCAAGTTCCAAGTCTTGGCTGACTTCATAGCTGATTTTAGCGTTGGGATCCTGCCCGAAGCCGAAAAGGAGAACTCAATATCGAAAGGAACGGCTTCGGGACTGTGGATACTTCACACCGATGGGGCAACTAATTCCAGGGGTTCGGGATTAGGCATAGTGCTGAAAGCACCCACTGGGGAGAAAATCAAGCACTCGACTCAGTTCAAAAAAGTGACCAACAATGAGGCCGAATTCGAAGCAGCCTTGGCAGGCTTGGAGTTAGCTAAAGAAATGGGGGTGGAAAGAATTGAATTGAGATGCGACTCAAAGCTAGTTGTAAATCAAGTGCTCGGTGAATACACGGCTCGAGAGCCCAGAATGCAGCTATTCTTGGACCGAGCATAGAGGATTTTGGCCCAATTCCAACAGTGGCAAATTAAAAAAGTGCCTCGGAAGGAAAATACCGAGGCTGATGCCCTGGAAAACTTGGGTTCGGCGGTCGATGAAGCCCACTCGGGACTGACTCAGTGGTTCGGTTGCTATCTGCACAGATGAGAGAGATGAAATTGCATATCAACTCGGTGGACCACAAATGTGATTGGCGGAGTAAGTTTATCTCTTACTTCGACTCGGGGACTGTCCCCCAAGATAAAAAAGAGGCCAAAAAGTTAAGGACTCAAGCGGCTTTATATCATATGATCGAGGGTAATTTGTATAAGAGGTTGTATTTCGGCCCGATGGCCAAGTGTTTGGGTCCGAGATGAGGCTAAATATGTGATGGCCGAGGTGCACGAAAGCGAGTGTGGCAATCACTCAAGGGGAAAATTCTTGGTGCGCAAATTACTTAGAGCTGGTATTATTGCCCCACCATCAGCGCAGATGCAAAGGCCTTCGTGCAAAAATGTGATAAGTGCCAACGCCACACACGAATGATCCATCAACAAGCCGAACCTCTGCATTCGGTCGTATCACTATGGCCCTTCATGAAGTGGGGGATGGATATTGTTGGACCCTTACCGAAGGGAAAGGGTGGTGTTCGGTTCATCCTCGTTTTAACCGATTACTTTACTAAATGGGTGGAAGCAGGAGCTCTCACCGAAGTTAAACAAAAACAAGTAATCGATTTCATCAAGAAAAAATCATCTATAGGTTCGGTGTCCCGAGGGAAATTTCTTGCGACAATGGTAAACAATTCATGGGAGCAGCCATCACTGATTTCTTCAAACAATGGGGGATCAAAAGAATTGCTTCGACCCCCCTATCATCCAAGTGCCAATGGCCAAGCTGAGTCTTCGAATAGGATTATAATCGAAAATCTCAAGAAAAGGCTCGATGAGAAAAAGGGTCCTTGGTCCGAGGAGTTGCCAGGCGTGTTGTGGGACATGCGGACAACAGAGAAGAACAACACTGGTGAGACTCCTTTTTCACTTGCTTATGGTATGGACTCCCTTATCCCCGTAGAGGTGGGTGAACCAAGCCTTTGGTACGCTCACACCACCGAAGATGCGAATCAACAAGCCATGCGCATAGAATTGGACTTGTTCGAAGAGAAAAGAGAGTTGGTTAAACGACCTCGGTTAGTCATTTCGGAAGTTAGGACTCCGATTGGCGTGTCCATAATTTTAAAATATTTGTAATATCCATTGGGACTTATCTGTAAAATTTGAGCTAAATCAGACCTCGTTTGGTAGGCATCGGAAGAAGGTTTCAGTTTTTATTGCCAATAAATATTAAAAAGCGATTTTCGAGTTCGATTTTGCCGAATGAGCTCCGATTCGAAATCCGAAAGCACCGTTAGGTTCGTATGATTAATTGTAATTTTTGTAAACTTTCGAAAGTGAATTTCGATGTTGTTCGGCTAGTTTCCGCTAAAATGCCGAAAGTTAAATAATTTGACCTTTTTCATTTAAATTCGCATTTTGAGTTTCGGGAGTCCAAGTTGAGATCCGTCTTCGCGAGTATGTTATATATATTTTGTATAACTTGTATGCAAAAGTTGGAATTATTTCGAATATCGTAGTGTACCGTTTTAATTTTTACCGTAAGTGCAAATTTTAAAAAGAAAAAGAAAAAAAAAGGAAAAAGACGAAAAAGGAAAAAAGACAAAAATGGAAAGGGAGTCCATGAGCTTGGCGGTGATACTAACCTTAGTTAATAGATCAGTAAGCAGAATAGGAACAGAGAAAAAAATGAAATGACTGCAGTGGGAAAAAATGCCAGAAAATGAGAAAAGGGGCCGGAGAAAAATAGTATTTTCACCCCAGAACATTCTGAGTGGGATCGTTTGGCAATGAAACCAAAGGATAAAGCGGTTATTGATTAGCAGAGCTAACTTTTGGAAGAGGTAAGTGTTTATATCCATTTCTTTGGAGGCACCTGGCCTCGTGGATTTTCTACCACGTGTTCCTTACGTGTGTAGCTGCCGATAGGCGTACTCATTACGCCTTAGCTTTGGATTTACATTGTATATTATATGTTATGTCCTATTGTTGGTATTGCAATGAGGATCTGAGCATTGTACCCTGGCTGTAAGTTGGCATCTACTTCCCGGCTGTCGATGAGAGTCCCGCGCCGGTGAAGGGTTATTATTGCATCACATTGCATTCATATGCATTATATGTCATTCATATGCATTACATTGCATATCATATTGGGTGCAGGAGTATTCCGCCCCAGGAGCAGGAGGATTCCGCTCCATTGTATCATATTGAGGGTAGGAGGATTCCGCCCCAAGAGCAGGAGTATTTCGCTCTTATGTCAGATATTGAGTGCAGGAGTATTCCGCCTCAGCTTTACATTATATCGGGTGCAGGAGTATTCCGCCCCAAGTGAGTGCAGGAGTATTCCGCCTCTGGTTTATATTATATCGGGTGCAGGAGTATTCCGCCCCAGGAGCAGGAGTATTCCGCTCCAGTTGGTTATCATATTGGATTCCCCTCGAATGCAGGAGTATTCCGCTTCGAGATGGGATTACGGGCACATGTGACCCTTTGCATAACATTTCATTTCATTTCATCTCATTTCATACCATTGGGTAGACTTACGATACATGACTACTGTCCTACTTATATGTGCATTGCTTATTTGTTGATATGTTTCTGGCTCGTATCCCCGGTTGAGTTTATGGTTTCATACGTGTTTCCGGTTGTTATCTGGCTTTGCCTTTTTATAATTTAAATAAGAGGAATTTGGTTTATCTGTTTCTTCTCCCTGGCTAGCTATCCTATTCTTTGAGGTGGCTAGTCTGCCCCACTTATTGAGTCCTTTTGACTCACCCTTGTTTGTTGTTTGTTTCTTGTCTATCTATTTCGTTTTGGCAGGTTCGCTCCAGGATTGAGTTCGCCACGTTGTGTAGGAGCGAAGACGACTTCAGCTGTCAGGGTGAGCCAGCTTTTATTCCGGATGGCCACCAATTTCTTGGTTATTATTTCAGTTACATCTTGCTCCCTTCAGGAGGTATTTGTCTTCTTTGTTCTCTTAGATGTCTAGTCTGGATAACCCTAAACCTAGTATGTTGGGCAGTCAGCTGTAATTTCTTTTGTACAACTTAAAGATATCAGTATGTCTGTGTTTTTATTTTAAGTCTTGTCCTTATTTATGAATTATTATATTTATTTTCCTAATTTAATTGGTAAGGGTTCGCCCGACGGGTCTAGGGGAGGATGTCGGGTGCCCGCACGGCCTAACCGGATTCTGGGTCGTGTCAGTTGGCTTTGGTCCGGCTAGTTGCTCAAGAAAGGCAGATCGAAGCATATCTCAATAGGAAGGCCAAACTTAGAGATTTTATAGTTGGCGATTATGTGCTAAAGGGTACAAACCAATCAACGAAGGAAGAAAATGGGGGAAAGCTTGTCGCAAATTGGGAAGGACCTTACAGAGTCAAAGCAATTGTTGGGAAAGGATCTTATCAAATTGAAGATCTGCAAGATGCGCCCGAACCTTTAAATTGGAACATTTCCAATTTAAAACGGTACTACTTCTAATCGAGGTGAATATTCCTTAATCTTTTTTAAAATTTACCCATAGCCTCGAGCCGAACAATGCTCCTAGGGCTTCGGTCGAAATGTACTAACTCGCTCCTCGTTTCATTTTGCTTGTCCTTTTCAGGAAGCGGATAAAACGACTTCCAGTGCTCGGATCTTCATCAAGATTCACACCCGAACACTGGGGGGAATGAGAGGCGGTTTGAAACCGAGGTCGACACTGAGCCTCCCAACCGAAGCATGTCTATTCAATAACCAGGGACTGACACCCGAAGGATAGCTTAGTACATTGTAATTACGCCCGATAGTGGCATGTTATCAATTTGTTTTTACGCCCAAGGTCTACTTCGACTTGGCTTTATGTAAATAGCCAATTTTTGGCCTGTTGATATTATCAATGAAGTAAATTTGATTCTATCTCTTTTATCTTGCATTCCGAAGCTGCACTCTAAATGCATCGACTCGAGAACGATACGTCATTCTAAGTTTGCATCGATTTTCATTTTTATTAAGTCTTGCAGACATAACTGTTCATTTTAAGTGTTCGGTACATGAAAAAACTAACAGTTAAGATGAGAAATACTAAGTCATTCCATTAACAAGCCCGAACGCTAAAATTTACACATCAAAAGGACCCGAAGGCCCAAAGTATGAACGAAAGAGCCCGAAGGCTTACATGAAAGCAGAAAATGTAAACAGAAGTCTAAGCCTCGTGGGCGTCATCTCCCTCTTCGAAATCCCCCTCAGCATCTTCTTCATCTTCCTCATCTTCATCATCGCTCAAAGCTTCATTTGATGGGAGGTTATCAATGATAGCTTGAGCCTTTGCTGCCTTCTCTTCGGCCTTAGCAATCTCTTCTTCCAAGTTGAGCTTGCTAGCGTGACACTGCTTGAGCAGCTTCAGCCGAGACTTGATAACGGCCCATTGCTTATCCAGCTCCGCCCTCTTGCCCTTGATCATAGATCAGTCTTTGCGATCAGCAATTTCGTCCTGAAGAGCTTCAACCTCGGCCTCACGAGCTGAAAGTTTGGAGGTTTTACCCTCCAACTTTTGAATATGAAGTACATGTTTTCTCAGCTGCTCGTGGTGCTTCTTGGCCATCTCCTCATACTTGCCCCTCGCTTGGATCAGCTCGGCGTTTAGTCTTGCAACTTCAGCCTCCAGCCTCGAGCGCTCAACCTGGAAGCCATCATCAAGGGCTCTGATCTTCGCCTCGGCAGCCGACTCAGCATCATGAAGATCGGACTGGGACTTGGACAATTTAGCCTTTAACTCCTCTATCTGCGCGTTGAAGCTATCCCTGATCCTGTCCCACGAGCGGGCAACACGCCGGACCTCCTTATCTCTTATAGTCTCAACCTCGAGGGCCCTCAATGACAGAACAAAGCCCTAAAAGGAAATCAACCAAAGAAATCATTATCAGCAACCGACCGAAGATAGAGATGCAAAATTAAGAAACAAGCAAAACTTAAAACTTACTCTGTGAGCATTGGCGGCGATGGTGTGGTGTAGCTGGCCTCGAGAGAAAGTCTGCACGACTTTGTCTTCCACAGGACCAAGCAAGGGCATAAGGTTCAGGATATCGCCTCGGTCGCTCGCCAAATGGTTGGAAGAAGATGGCACTTCCAGCTTTTGAAAAGGCCCAACCGAGGGAGAAATCCTCGCGGCTCGGATTGCGCCCTGACCGCGCCGGTGCCAGCCCCCTCTTCGGCGACAGCAGTGCCAACCTCTTCGACTTTGGCTTTGCCTTTGGCTTTGGCAACTGCCGCTTCGGAATTGTGTTCCTGGTCTTCGAGGTCAACAAACTCGACCTCCCTACGAACCTCTACGCCCCCGACGACTACATCGTCAGGCTCATCGATCAGCCCTCGGTGCTGTCCCGCCATTACTTCGGGACGAGGAGAGGTCGCCACCTCGGTGCGAGGAGCCACAGAACGAGAGGGTTTCTTAGAAACCGCCCTCTTCCTTTTCACGCCTGCAAAGGGCAAGATGAAAGAGTTTTAAGCGAAAGAATGAAGAGAAGCAAGAAACAATAAGTTAACCAAGGATGGTGATTACCTTTGGAGGACCCCTGGCCGGAGGCCCCTTTTGAAATTTTTGAAGACTTTGAAGCCTTCAACTTCTTCAGGTCACCTGCTAGACCTGTCACCGAAGCCAGATCTTCATCTGACTCGGTATCTTCTTCGTCTTTCATCTTCTTCTTTTTGTCTTTCTTTTTGTTGATGGCACGGTTTGGAAAACCTGGTACCGAGGAGAAAGAGGTCAGCGATAAAATCAAGAAGAGTTGGGATAACCACCTATGCAGTAAATTATTGATGACTTTCCATGCCTTTTGCATTGCCAACCGAAGTCAGCAGCCATCTCCATCCATGACCGAACGGGACGTTTGCGGACCCCGGTCACGGCCTTGACCAATTTGGTTAAACTGTCAGGGGGAACGATAGCAACTTTGTTGGCTGGGGAACAAGAAAACAAATTTTTTGAAATCAGCAAATAAGAAAGGAAGAAAAAAATGAAGCTAAGGACGAAGGAATACTTACGTGTATTATTCCAATTCTCTGGGAAGTTAGGTTCGGTGGATAAGATGCTGGTCTCCAAAAGAACGTAACGATCACTCCAGCCTCGGTCCCCGTGATCTTCTCTCTTATGGAGTAGCACGTACTTGCCTTGGTTGTTTAGAGCCACAACCCCGGCTATATGGAAATAGGGATAATAAAGAAAAATGAGGTACTGCAAGGTGAAACTTACCCCGGCTTCTGTACTCAGCCAATCCAGGCATTGAACGACCCTCCAGACGCCGAGGCCTAACTGAGCCAAGCATAGGTTGTATGCCCGGCAGAAATCATCAATAACCCTGTGGACAGGTAGGGTAAATCCAATGGTGAAAGGGTAGGTATATGCAAAAGACAACCCCTCCACATGATGGCAAACTCTGCTAGTGGGATCAGGGAAGATTATTTTCACCTCGGGCCTGAATGCACAATCCTTCCGAACCCATTGAATGTGAGCTTGAGTGATTCGGGTCGGAGTCGTGTTCATTGGAATATTCCTGTTCTTCTCCTCTTGGTCAGCAGACTGTTTTGGTAATTTGAGGTCCTTCCCGTTGTCAAAGTGAGAAGGGATGATTTGATGAGGCTCAAGCTCTTGCTCGAGGGGAATTTTCGGTAATTTCTTCTCATGGCCCAAAGGTCCCACCTCGGCTTCGTGTTCCCTCTCGGCGGCGGGCAGCTCATTCCCAGCTTCGACTTCGGCCTCGGCATCATCTTCGCCCTCGGCATCGTCACCCTCGCCGTCATCATCCTTATGAATGACATCATCAGTACCACCTACCACCATGGCGTCATCAAGCATGACGTCGCCCTCTTCCTCTACACTGACGTCATCACCCTCTGCAGCTAAATCGCGTCTGGCCCTCTCCTTACGCCGCTGGGAGCCACCAGCGCTTGAAGTCACCTCACAACCACCTTCCGCCTCTATCACCTCCAACGCCGGCACGGTGGTGATGAAATTACCACTAGATATTATGGCGGTATAGCGAGAAATCTTCCCTCTCTCGCCTGAGTCACTTGAGACATGTTTTGAATTAGTAGTAGACATGATCACGATTTTAAATGTGCAATGATCTTGTTGAAAACAGGGGTAATCAAGATGAAAACAGAAGTTGTTCCTTTTCTTTGGCTGCTGTTGCTTACAAATATTGAAAGTGGTGAGAATTGGTTGTGAGGAAAGTACTTATAGGTGTGGGAGAAAGCAAGTGGCAAGGCTTCATCATTGTAACGTTGGGGGAAACGAAAAAAATGGCGTGACCGTTTGATCAGCCAACCGGTAAGAGACACGTGTCATTGAATAGAAATCTGAAAAGGACGCGTATCGTAGACAATATTTGAAACGCTTGGATAAGATCAAGCCACGTCGCTTTTCCGCGGAATCTCACTCCACCCCTCGGTAACTTCGGTAATTAACCAAGGAGTGGGGGACTATCTGTATTGGGTAAAATTTAGCTCGCTATGAGTCGCCTCGGCAAGGCAATCTGATAACCACCGAGCACGTGACGACAAACCAGTAACCGAAGCAATTGAGTTGATTACCGAAGTCGGACTCCGAGGTAGTCGCCGAAGGCGAGCCGTAAGCTGAGCTTCGGTGATGTTCACTTAGGTCGAACAGAAGGGCCCAACTAGGGGTGTTTATCGGTCGGTTCGGTTCGGTTTTGGAACTTATCAGTTTAGACTATCGGTTTTCGGTTTTTAAAAGTGCTAAACCGATAATCGAACCAATAAAGTATCAGTTATCGATTTTCGGGTTATCGGTTTTAGGTTCTTATCGGTTCGGTTTTCGGTTTAACCATTAAGAAACTTAGGCCTAATAATTGTAAAATAATCACCTCTTAAACGATTGCATCCAATATAAAATCGACTTCATTTTCATAGCGGATTCAAATGCCTCTTAAAGCTTTCGTCATATTCAAAGAAGCAACTAACAATAGATTCAAATATGCTTCATTGTTCTATAAACTAATGGAAGAAGTGAGGATTGAAACAATAAATCGATATTTAAAATGGAGAAAGTGAGGATTGAAATAGTGAATCGATGTTTAAAATGGAGGAGGTGAGCTTAAAGCTACACAAGTAAAAGAAGATTAGGATTTGAAGTTTACAAGTTCCAACTAAGAGTAAATAAGTATACTATTTTTATATACATAAGCGCAACATAGTAAATTCAAAAACCTTATTGGGTTATCGGTTTAACCAATAAGAAAATGTGCAAAACCGATAACTGAACCGATAACCCATTAAAAAAATTTTGTAAACCGTTAAATAACCGATAACCCGATAACTCAATACCAATAACCCAATAATTTTTTATCGGTTCGGTTTATCGGTTTAAACCGAAAAATGAACAGCCCTAGGCCCAACCACCGAGGTCACACACTTGTACCTCGGTGAATCGCCTCGGTTCGAGCGGCTTTGCAGCCCACAATTTCAGCCCACTATCTCCACTAATGAGCACTCAGAACATGGGTCTGAGCATTACCACACATGGGAAACGTGGGCTAGGCCCTCGAGTCTGTAAATAGCACTTCATTTTGTATTGTACGCATTCAGAAATATATTCAGAAACTCTGCCAAATTTTGTACTCGTTACGATATATTGAAATCAAGTTGCTTTCTCGTGTTTTACGCTTATTTCTTGCATTTTATGTTAAGAATACTATAATATAGTTTCAAGAAACCCTTTACAACATTGATGTATGATGCGAGAGATCTAAAGTTAGAAAGAAAAATAAGAGAGATGTAATTACTTGTCAGGAAAAGAGAACTTACTGGCCAGTGGGATATGATTCCAGGCATTTTCAGGAAACTCTCTCGAGTAGTCTCACCAGTTGACAATCTGAAATCAAATCTATCTGCATGTCGAAGCTTTAACCTAAGTGATGAATTTCTATAAGACTTCGCAGTTGTGTGATGAATACAAATAACAGCATATCGACCCCCCTGAAGAATCCTTGCCAAAAGGGCCATCTCAAGCCACCCTGAACTTCTGAGTCCAAAATGGTAGAACTAATAATATCTTTGATTCCATCAATCTCCTCATCCTGAAAATGCAAAGAATCATCTAAATCCATCCATACAGAACCGAATAGTGCTGTTCCTTCAGTTAAACAGTGCAAGAGTCCCGATTAGAAGATGAAAATGAAATTGCAAGTGAGATCACGTACACAAGACAGAAATCCTTGTTTATTATGGAAAGTACATGCAAAATCATACCATTATGATTTATGCTCAAGCCTATAGATTTTGGTGTTCTAATACTTGATATCCTGCAATTCTTATAAAGCAAGTTTGTTCACCCATTCAAATAGTGCAGATAAACCCCACTGTTCTAAGAATTGAGATTATTGTATTTATAGTTGTTATCCTATAGTATTTATAGTCATTATCCTTGATTAATAACTCAAAAGCCATAATGGGGACCAAGGGTAGATAAAGTACAATATACATAGTGAACACAATAGGTTAGCTGCCCACACAGAGTTGAAAATGTATACAGTAAACACCAAAAAGGGAAAAGTAGATTTGATGTCCCACGAAAATTATCAACGGAACGAGGATTCATGCAGCAGCCAAAAAGCATCGTCCCTCATAAGCTTGAAATCAAGAGTTAAATCCTTATTACAGAATAAGAACATATGATACGAAGTACTTGACCGCATGTCAACTGTATATCAAGATCTGTTTTCAGCATTTTTTTCAGGTGATACGAATAAAGTTTTCCACTTTGAATCCAGAAATGCAACTAGTACTTGCTATACTTAGCCTATGTAAGATGAAAATATCGCCCATGATGCTAATTCACTGGAAAAGTATTCAACATGGAAAAATTCCATCTAGAAGCTAAAAACCTAGTAGTAGATGGAAATATCAAGACAACTCTTTTTCCAATAAAAAAGAAACACTCCAAGCTCGGTGAGCAAAGGCCTTTAAATTATTAGTTACTGTAGAAATGTTTCATATCTAGTTCACTTCACCAACAACAGAACTCCAAAAGAAACAATGCTCAGCTGTAAATTAAATCAGCATTCAAGCATTTAACCTTATTGCAGCTACAGATGTCAATCAAAACTTCTATCAGCTTTACTGTACTGGTTTCTTTTTCACTAAGAAAGATTCAACCTCTGACACAAAAGAAGAAAATGCAAGAAATTTTGCACCAAAGGGTAAATGAGCGTAGATGTTTGTCAGTAATGTGAGGATATAAAATACTGACATCTCACAGACCTCTCAAATATGAGCGACGACTTAATGAACGTAAAAGAATAGCCAGGAAACAATAAACAATGGAGAAGTTAGATATAAGTAACATAAATCCATACTGGAAGGAGACAGAAAAATTAAAACTCAATAGAGGAAATAACTTACAGACAAAGCCTTCTCAATTTTCTTATATAGCATCAACCTGAGGTCAGTATTGTTTCCAAGACAGCTCACATCTGAAACCAAGTGGCGTACTCGGTTGAACTCAACCTTTAAAAAGGGGTCAGTGTCAAAAAGTAGATAGAGAAGGACAAAATACAAGTGTGCAAAAACTATAGGTAAGAGGCGGTAAATCTGTCAATGACAACAGTAATTATTGTTACGCTAAAGCTGAAAATAAGATTAATTAGGCATCTCACTAGAAATTACAGGCATAAAAGGTTCAGGGTACTACAATCTGCTCATCAAGAAGCAGCAGGAACTAAGTACTAACCTTATGGAGCTGAATTTTTTTAGGATCTTCGGATATTTTACATTTGCAGATAACTGTTGTATCAGGTCGCAAATTGTCGGAAACCTACAAAACATAAGGACCGAGCTAAAAGAAACAATACAGTAGAAGTAAGTGTAGACAAATAAAATTTATTGAATTTAAATCCATAAAGCAATTTGGCTATATGTTAAATTCAAGATATATTGGTCCAAATAAATTAAATGGTCTAGTATAATTGGATTGGATTAGCAAATAAAAGTCCAAGTTCATTGGGCCACAAATGATAAGCCCACTTTATTAGCCCAAATATAAATCCCAAAGGCCCAAGTCAGTACCACGTGTCAAGTGACGTGGCGCCAAGTCAAATAAAAGAGCCAATAGGATCGTGCCAAATACCAAATGACATGGCAATATTAGTGAATTCCAAAAGGCCAATAAACATGTGCCACATGGACAAGTGACATGTTCTGGCCAATCAAATGCAGCATCGTCACTGCTTAAATCTGATTGGCCGATCTGCGGGCCAAGACCCGTTAGGTCTTCTTGGAGCCCACTCCATCCCATATCTATATAAAGGGATCAAACCACTCATTTGAGAGGAAGAAATGAAGAGCAAGATGAATTCATAACAAGAAGCAACAAGGAGCTCGTGGATCAAACGCTACAAGTTTCTTAAAAGCTGCAAGGAATTTCTACAAGTTCTAAGGATTCAACTATTAAAAGGAAGATTCAAGCATTAAAAGGAAGATTCAAGATCAAGCTCAAAAGCCCTTGGATCATTACTTAAAATTTGTATTTGAAAAGGCGAATCAGAGGAATTATAGAGATTGTACTACTCATATATTGAAATCAAATACTACACTTGTTACAATATTTTCTTGTCTTGATATTTATTTTTTGACGCGAATTTACTTGTTACAAATTTTGGCACGCCCAGTGGGACAATCTTTACCTCTCATCTCAACTTTTCAACTCGCAAAGTTCAATTACATTGAGATGGCTTCTAAGAACACCAACTCAAAATCTGCTGCTGCTGCTGCAAAATCCGCTTGGCCTCATGATCTTGATGCCAATTCTAAGTTCTCCTCTGAAGTTGAAAGCGTCATGAATGCTACTAAGGAAAGCTTTGGACCAGTTACGAGGAACAAAGCAAATTTGTTTGGACAACAAGCACCCCAAGTGCCGTCCACATTGACTCCAACATTTAATTTTTCATCTTCGAAAGGAGATGAATCCTCTACTTATGGATTGGAGGAAGAAAGCAGTGTTGCTGAAATTGTTGAAAGAGCTTTAGCTCGGCTTAGCGTTTCTGGATCAAAGAAGAAAATCATGAAAGAACGTGATGATGACTCGAGTGCTGGATCATCCCCAACCGCATCGCCGGACATAGGCAAATCAAGGATTAATCTGTGGGAAAATTCATGCTACTCTCCATCATCTCCAATAGCCGTGCAAGCAATGGCAACCAATACTTTAACGATGGAGGAACAACTTGCAAGCTTGGCAAAGGCGATTGATAGCTTGACAAACTATGTCAAAGATCAAGACGCTCGCATCAACAAAATGGAAGGCATGATGGAAGGCGAATCTAGCCATGCGCCAGGGAAGCGTCCAGAAGTTCAAGAAATAAATACTCCAGCGAAGCAAGCGACACCTGCTAAAGAAATCCAAGTTTCTGCTGATGGAGTGATTCCAATTGATCAGCTAAAGGAGATTATTATGGGGACGATTAAAGATAAGTACGAGGTTGCCTCCAAGTCTTCTCTCGCATACGCGAAGCCGTACACTGCAAGAATTGATAGCTTAAAGATGCCCGCTGGTTATCAACCCCCAAAATTCCAATAGTTTGACGGCAAGGGAAATCCAAAGCAACATGTGGCGCACTTCGTTGAAACATGCAACAATGCTGGAACATATGGAGATTATCTTGTCAAGCAGTTCGTTCGCTCACTTAAGGGAAATGCCTTTGATTGGTATACGGATCTCGAGTCTGGTTCCATTGATAGTTGGGAGGATCTGGAGTACGAGTTTCTCAATCGCTTTTATAGCACAAGGCGTACTGTGAGCATGATAGAGCTCACAAACACTCGCCAACGAAAAGAAGAACCAGTTATTGATTTCATCAATCGATGGAGGAATGCAAGTCTTAACTGTAAAGATAGGCTAAGTGAAGCGTCGGGAATAGAGATGTGCATTCAAGGCATGCATTGGGGGCTTCGCTACATCCTGCAAGGAATAAAGCCTAGGACTTTTGAAGAGTTGGCCACACGCGCTCATGATATGGAGCTAAGCATTGCTGCCAGTGGAAGTGAAGGACCGCCTGTCTATGAGTCTCGCAGAGGAAAAGACAAGCAAGAAGTCAAGAAATGGAGCAAGGTGGCGCCCAAGGCCGAAAATAAAGAATCTATGAATGTTGATACTGCACCTTTGAAGTTCACCACAAAGGTAAGCAAGAAGCAAAGCGTGAAGACGACTTCGTTTAAGGACAAGCCAAGTCGAAAGTTGACTTTAAAGGAGATGCAAGAAAGGGAATATCCATTCCTAGATTCCGATGTTCCCGCAATTTTTGATGAACTTCTGGGGTTAAAGTTCATTGAGCTACCAGAGATGAAGCGTCCCAATGAAGCTGGAAAGACAAATGATCCGAATTATTGCAAGTATCATCGACTCGTGGGGCACTCACTGGAGAAATGCTTCGTCTTCAAAGATAAAATAATGGAATTGGCCAATGAAGGGAAGATTGAACTGCAAGATGAGAAGGAAGATGTGAACCAGACTTCTATCTTGTTTGGCTCGCACGACCCTGTGATCACTTGCAACTTCGCTGAAGGATATGAAGAGAATGAAGTCATGATCAAGTTTGGTGACTTTGAACCTATCTCAATAAATCAATCACTACAACTCGCCAAACTAAATATGTGGAGCTTGGAGCAAGCATCATCGGAAGAAGGTGAAGCTCAAACTGATCAAGGAGATGATGAAGGTTGGATACTAGTGACTCGGCAGAGGCGCAATAAAATAAAGTCACGCAGTGAATCAGCTGAGCAACCAATAAGGCAAAAGATGGTGAAAAGGACAAGAAAGCAAAGTGCTATTCGACGTCCACAAAAGGAAAAGGTGGAGGTTAACCACTATCAAAAGTCACGTCAGCCTGTGACTTTGGAAGAGTTTATTCCAAGGTGGTTCTGCACGAAGATTCCTAAGGGTGATATTAAGGCTTCGTGTTGTAATGCTGATAAAGAAGAAGAGAAGAGTGAAACTTCACAGTTGCTGCCACCGGCACAATTAGAAGAAGTTATCGAGCCTATCTCCCAAGAAGCAAATACTTGCGAAGCAAAGATCACCTTCACGAATGATGACATCCTACTTGGTGAGACTCTTCATAATCGTCCCTTATTTGTGGTTGGCTATGTTGATGAGCAAAGAGTGAATAGAATCTTAATTGATGGAGGATCTGGAGTCAACATCTTGCCTATCCGCACGCTGAAGGAACTTGGCATCTCTACTGAAGAACTAACGCAAAGTCGCCTGTTGATTCAAGGATTCAACCAAGGGGGACAAAGGGCTATAGGTGCCTTAAAAATGGATCTCACCATTGGAGAAATGACTTCAAGCGCATGGATGCATGTGATCGACGCAAGAACTTCATATAATATCTTACTTGGTAGGCCTTGGATACATGAAAACAAAGTGGTTCCATCCACTTATCACCAATGCCTAAAATATCATGAGGGTGGAGTCGAAAAGACGGTCGTTGCTGATGACAAGCCATTTACCGAAGTAGAGGCACACTTCGCCAATGCAAAATTCTACTTGAAGAATGTCTTGGGGGGAGTAAAACCCGATAATAAAGCGACAACCAAAGATGCCGAGCTTGCAGCTAAAAGGGCTGAGGTCGCAGCTGGTAAAGCAAAGGTTGTAGCTGATGGAGGTCAAGTTCTCTTTAATCAAAGTAACGTATACAAGGAAAATGTTGCAACTTCGAGCAAGAAAATAAGTCCTACACTTCGCTACGTTCCAAAATTAAAGAAAGAAGAAAGCCAGTCTCCTAGTCTTCAAAGTGATCAACTCGAGGGATTAACTCTCCCCGTCAAGCGAATTGATGCGATGAAGCTGACCTCGAAGTTACTTGGGGGTTTTGTGGCTAAAAATCTACCGCTGAATAAAGAACTCCCTACGAAGCGCACGAATGAAGGATTTGATCCGAATGCTTACAAGTTGTTTGTGAAGGCCGGATATGACCCCAATGAACCATCTACACTAGGGAAGCTCTTACCTGAAAGTGCCATGAAGAAATCACGCGAAGGCTTGGGTTATGAGAAACCTCCACCGGTTCGAATCTCTATAAGAAGGTCAAGCAACAACTACATCACTGCCGAAGACGACTCTGAGGATTCGAGTAAGAGGTCTTCTGTATTTGATCGGCTGGGAGAACCATCTCCGAGAACTTCTGTATTTGATCGGCTGGGAGAAACATCTCCAAGAACTTCTGTATTTGATCGGCTGGGAGAACCATCTCCGAGAACTTCTGTATTTGATCAGCTGGGAGAAACATCTCCAAGAACTTCTGTCTTTGATCGGTTTGGAAAACCATCTTCAAGAACTTTTGTCTTTGATAGGCTGGGACCATTGAATAAGAAAAGTAAGCCTCCGAGAAAATCCAAAAGTGTGAAGGTGCATACCCCTTCTAATTATGGTCAAAGTCTTATCCCTTCAAGAATGAGGCGCGAAGAAAGATTGATAGTCTCATGTGAAGATGTGTTAAAGGCCAAGACTCACATTATAGTCCACACGAAGGAGCGTGATGTCGATGAAGAGATCATGGAATCTTCTTATCACATCATTGCACAAGAAGAGGAAAGTGCTTTATCTCCAAATGGGATTGTAAGTGAGGTAAATGATATTTCTGGTTGTCACCACATATCTTTCAACAATGACGATCCTCGTGAAGAAGAAGATGCTACAGATGCTCCACCGGAACTTGAAGAAGGTGTGAAGGCAACAGTTGATGCATTGAAAGAGATCAACCTTGGCACGAATGAAGATCCAAGGCCTACGTATATTAGTGCTCTGCTAGCAGCGGATGAAGAAGGTGCTTATGTAGATCTACTAAAAGAGTACAAGGATGTCTTCGCTTGGAGTTACAAAGAGATGCCTGGTTTAGACCCGAAAGTGGCGGTTCATCATTTGGCAGTCAAGAGCGGTACTCGTCCTGTAAAACAAGCCCAACGTTTCTTTAGGCCAGATTTGGTCCCCTTGATTGAAGTGGAAGTCAACAAACTCATCGAGGCTGGTTTTATCCGTGAAGTCAAGTACCCCACTTGGATCTCAAGCATAGTGCCTGTAAGGAAGAAGAATGGTCAAATTCGAGTTTGTGTTGATTTTAGGGATCTCAATAACGCATGTCCTAAAGATGAGTTCCCGCTCCCTATTCCGGAACTTATGATTGATGCCACTACTGGTTACGAGGCTATGTCTTTCATGGATGGCTCCTCTGGCTATAATCAAATTCGCATGTCACCTAAGGATGAAGAATTCACAGCATTCCGAACTCCTAAGGGTATTTATTGCTACAAGGTGATGCCGTTTGGTTTGAAAAACGCTGGTGCAACTTACCAAAGGGCCATGCAAAATATTTTTGACAACTTGCTTCACAAGAATGTAGAGTGCTATGTTGATGACTTGGTGGTAAAATCCAAGAGAAGAGAGGACCACTTGCGTGACTTGAGAACGGTGTTCGAATTGTTGCGAAGGTACCAACTTCGAATGAACCCTTTGAAGTGTGCATTTGGAGTTACTTCTGGGAAATTCCTCGGTTTTATTGTTCGACATCGAGGCATTGAAATTGATCAAGCAAAAGTAGATGCAATTTTAAAGATGCCTGAACCCAGAAATCTCCATGAATTGAAAAGTCTGCAAGGACAGTTGGCCTACCTTAGGAGATTCATCTCAAATCTAGCTGGGAGGTGTCAGCCGTTCAGCCGTCTTATGAAAAAAGGCACTCCTTTTGAATGGGATCAAGCCTGCAACAATGCCTTCGAGAGCATCAAATCCTATTTGATGAAGCCTCCTGTCTTGGCAGCTCCAATCCCTGGAAAGCCGTTGATATTATATATTGCGGCACAAGAAAAATCAGTTGGGGCACTTTTGGCTCAAGAAAATAGTGAAGGAAAGGAAAATTCACTTTACTATTTGAGTAGAATGATGACACCAAATGAGTTGAAGTACTCTCCAATTGAAAAGTTGTGTTTGGCATTGGTCTTCTCCATTCAAAAGTTGAAACATTACTTTCAAGCTCACGTTGTACGGCTGGTTTCTCGAGCAAATCCTATTAAGTTCGTAATGTCAAAACCAGTCCTCAGCGATCGATTGGCGAGATGGTATCTCCAGTTTCAACAATTTGAGATCATATACATCCCTCAAAAGGCGATCAAAGGACAAGCACTGGCAGATTTTCTGGCAGATCACCCGATACCTGATAGTTGGGAGCTAACCGACGAGTTACCTGATGAAGATGCAATGTTCGTCGAAGTTCAGCCGTCTTGGAAGATGTACTTTGATGGTGCTGCACATCGCGATGGAGCTGGTGCTGGAGTAGTTTTTGTAACTCCCCAAGGAGAGGCATTGCCATATTCTTTCACCTTGACTCAACATTGTTCCAATAATGTCGCAGAGTACCAAGCGCTCATACTTGGGCTCGAAATGGCCGTCGACATGAAGCAATTGCAGTTGCAAGTCTATGGGGACTCTAAGCTGGTGATTAATCAACTTTTAGGTAGCTACGAAGTAAAGAAACCTGAGTTGCGTCCGTACCACGACTACGCACAGAAATTGATAGGATGGCTTGGTGACGTAACTCTTCAACATGTGCCGAGAGGAGAAAATAAGAAAGCTGATGCCTTGGCTGCTCTAGCTTCAACACTTACCCTGCCTGATCAAACAAAAGTTACTATCTGCCGAAAATGGGTAGTGCCACCTTTAGATAATGCCGAGGTTGAAATCAATAACGTCCAACATCTTGTTGCTGTTTCTGAAGTCGATGAGGAAGACTGGCGGCAACCTATCATTAACTACTTAAGTCATGGGATACTGCCAGACAATCCAAGGAGGAGAACTGAAATTCGTCGCCGAGCTCCGCGCTTCCTTTACTACAAGGATACTCTATATAGACGATCATTTGAAGGAGTGCTCCTGCGATGTTTAGGAGACGATGAAACACTTCAAGCTATGGAAGAGGCGCATAATGGAGTATGTGGATCACATCAATCTGGGCCGAAACTCCATTTCCACATAAAAAGGATGGGATATTATTGGCCGACAATGGTAAAGGATTGCTTGGACTATGCTCGAAGATGCAAAGCTTGCCAGCTCCATGCAAATTTTATACATCAACCACCGGAAGTGTTACACCCGACCGTCGCATCTTGGCCATTTGACGCTTGGGGGCTAGACATTGTTGGACCATTGCCGAAGTCTTCTGAAGGACACTTGTTCATTTTGGCTGCAACTGATTACTTCTCAAAATGGGCAGAAGCTGTCACTCTTAAGGAAGTGAAAAAGGAGAAGGTTGCAAACTTCATCAGAGTAAACATCATCTACCGCTTTGGTATTCCTCGTTATATAATAACGGATAATGGCAAGCCATTCGACAATAGGTTGATGAATAGTATTTGTGATCTCTTTGGCTTCAAACAGCGTAAGTCTTCCATGTACAATGCTGCCGCTAATGGTCTAGCTGAAGCATTCAACAAGACTTTGTGCAACCTGCTGAGTAAAGTTGTCTCCAAGTCCAAGCGAGATTGGCATAATAGGATGGAAGAAGCTTTATGGGCATATAGGACGACCCATCGTACACCAACGCAGGCAACTCCCTACTCACTTGTTTATGGGGTTGAAGCAGTCCTACCACTAGAGCGTCAAATACCATCGCTGCGACTTGCTATCCAAGAAGGGCTCACTGATGAAGAAAATGCTCGCTTGCGGCTTGAAGAATTGGAGGCTCTTGATGAAAAAAGACTTGAAGCTCAGCAAAGTCTCGAATGTTACCAAGCTCGGTTATCTCGTGCCTTCAATAAAAAGGTTCGCCAAAGGTCCTTCCAAGTTGGTGATCAAGTTCTTGCATTAAGAAGACCCATCATCACCTCCCACAAATCTGGGGGCAAATTCACTGCAAAATGGGATGGACCATATGTTGTGCAAGAAGCCTATTCAAGTGGTGCTTATAAGCTCGTTGATGCCAAAGGAAAAGGAATCGGTCCCATTAACGGGAAATTTTTGAAGAAGTACTATCCATGAAGAGGATCGCTCCTTGACGTACGAGCATAAACTGCAAGTTACTCCTGGCCCACAAGAGTATAAACTGTGCACGGCACCCAAAAAAAAAAGAGTCCGCTAGGTTGAAAACCTCGGAAGAGGCGGCCTAGGCAAAAGTTAGGACAAAAAAAAAAAAAAAAAAAAAAAAAAAAGCCCGCTAGGTTGAAAACATCGGAAGGGGCGGCCTAGGCAAAAGTTAGGACACCAAAAAAAAATCACCTACACCGAACTACGTAATGACTTGATCCTCTTCACCGAGGTACGTAGGCAGCTTAGAGTTTTATTCTAAGTTCAGTCGCATAAAAAATAAAAAAATGGTGGGTTTGGCACGATGTGATAAAAGGAGAAGTAAGAGAGTCCTTTCTTTCTCTTTCTCCAAAACTTTACCTTAATACCAAGAGTTTGTTATCGAAACTTGCAACCCCAATGAGAAAGGCGGATATTTAGCAGCTCGTTTTAAATTGCGAAGTTAAGTGCCAAATAATTCTTCAAAAGAAAATTCTTAGGAGCGATGAAAATGATTGCAACTTGAGATTTGAAGTCTAATTTCTAGAAGTTCAAGCGGCTCGCAACTCGGACGTGTATTCATTAAGTTACAAATATTTTGGTGAAGCCGCGCTGGTCTACAAGCCAGAACGTGACAGAATTTAAAGGTTGAATTCAAAAATTCACCTAGAGCAATTCTGAAGCTATTTAGTTCCAAATTTTAGATATGTTCTAGAATTTGAAGTCTAGTTTCTGGAAGTTCAAACGGATTGTAATTCGAATGCATATTCATTAAATTACAAATATTTTGGTGAAGTCGCGCTGGTCTGCGAGCCAAAACGTGACAGAATTTAAAGGTTGAATTCAAAAATTCACCTAGAGCAACTCTAAAACTATTTAGTTTCGAATTTTAGATATGTTCTAGAATTTGAAGTCTAATTTCTGGAAGTTCAAACGGATCACAATTCGGACGTATACTCATTAAGTTACGAATATTTCGGTGAAGCTGCGCTAGTCTGTGAGCCAGAACGGGACAGAATTTAAAGGTTGGATTAAAAATTTACCTAGAGCCATTCTGAAGTTATTTGTTTCCAAATTTTGGATAAGTTTTAGGATTTGGACTTTAGCTTTTGGGAAGTGAAATTTTCCTTGATTTGAATATTCAAGCAAAAAGATATGAATTTTCTTCTACAAGTGCGTTATGCTGTAAAATGCAGTGCCAGAATTGAAGACGCATCAAAAAGGACATAATATAAGCCAAAGCACTAAGAGAAATTCTATTAATGATGGAATCCGCTACCTGATCAAGTGCAAGAAATAAAGAAGGAAAACAAGACAATATATGTAGCCTATTCTAAACATAATTTGTAATTGAGCAAGTCTTGACGGCTAGCTGCTAGGCGTTGCCGCTTTTCTTCCAGATGAGCGGAATCATCGTCAGTCGCCAACTCCATGCCATCGTACGAAGAGATTTCGTTCTCAACAGCTGAAACCTTCAATTGTATCTCCTCAAGCTCTTTCTTGGCAGCTTCGATAGTGGCTGCAAGATCCTTCTTCTCTTGCTGCAGCTTCTTCAATTTAGCCTTGGTGGTCTTTAGCAGCTCTTGTTTAGACGAAATTAGCTCGGCCTTCTCGGTTTCTTCTAACTGGAATGATTGAAGACGCTCATTGGCTTTTGAAAGTAGTTCCATCTTTTTAGCTTCACTCGTCTTGTCAGCCAAACGGGATCGTTCTTGGTCATACGAAGTAGCAAGCTCGAAGAGGGAATCCATCAAGTCTTTCAAAGGTGAAAAATCAGTAATTTTTGATCCTTGCATCTCCTCAAAAATGACCTCGAATTCTTCCCTAAGCTCTGGAATAGCGTCTAATTCAATTTTAGAAAGTTTTCCGCATATGTCCTCCCAAAGGCCGGAAACTAACATCTTTTTGTGCTTGAAAACGACACTTTTTCCCTCAAAAATAGAAACAACATCATTTGGTATGCGAGCGGTCTCTCTTAAAGTAGAAGACGACTTTGCTGAGCCTTTGTCGTGGCGAACAGAGGATGCTTCTTGCTCCTGCTCGATATCATCATTCTGCAAAAAAAAAAAAAAAAAAAAAAAAAAAAAAAAAAAAAAAAAAAAAAAAAATTAAGAGTAAGTAAATAAAAAGGGGGCATCAACCTAGTCAGCCATCCATGATGATAAAAATGAGGAGTTTAAAAACGTCACCATGCAAGCCGTCAATGTCTTTTCAGAACTCTCAACACTGTGAACCTCAACTTCCTGCGCAAGCTTTTCGATTGAGGTCTCTTTTTGGAGAAGTTCCTCTGATGGCACTTTCTTGCGTTTCCAGCAACGATCTTCATTAGTGCTCCCGCTGCTGTCTTGCGAAAGACGTTTTTTAGAAGAATTGAAAATTATGTTATGACCATTCAATAAGGGTGTCCTATTGTCATCTTGAAAATCTTGAACATGGATTGTCTTAGTAGGCACCTCCGCAGACGGTTTAAGTCTCTTGACCTTACCCTTGCTTGGTTTGGATGGTTTGACCTTCACAGCATGAGGGTCGTCAACCATAACAGCTCCCTCATAATCATTCAATAAAGGGGTTTCATTGTCACCTTGGGGATCTTGAACGTGAATCGCCTCGCTAGGTTCCTCCGCAGGCGGTTTAAGTCTCTTGATCCTAACTTTGCCTTGTTTAGATGGTTTGACCTTCACAGCATAGGGTTCGTCAACCATAGCAATTTCATCATTATCATTCAATAAGGGTGTTTTATTGTCGCCTTGGAAATTTTGAGCATGAATCACCTTGTTAGGCTCCTCCGTTGGCGGTTTAAGCCCCTTAACCTTACCTTTGCTTTGTTTGGATGGTTTGACCTTCACAACATGGGGCTTGTCAACCACAACAACCTCATCATGATCATTCAACAAAGAGGTTTCATTATCACCTTGAAAATTTTGAACACGGATTTCCTCACTAGGTATCTTTGCCGGCATTTTAAGTCCCTTGCCCTTACTTTTATTTTGTTTGGTTGGTTTGACCTTTGCAGCATTGGGCTCATCAACTACAGCAACATCCCCACCATTCCCTTGGTGCATATTTGTGGCGGGCCTAACAACATTCACTAATGACTGAATATGATCCTCAAGGATGCTCCCATGTACTTTTTCCCACCAAGACTTGTAGCCAGGCAAGCAAGAATTCTTTATCGTAGATCTGAAAGGGGGAAATGTCGCCTTTACCTTGGAATAGGCTAACACACAAACCCGTGCAAATCGGAGCCCATCATCCAATGATGCTTCACGAAAATCCAGCTCTAAACAACCAGGGACGTCTTGGTAAAAGCCTAACTGGCGGCTGAAACGATGTGGACTATAAGGCTCAATGATAAAGGTAGCTCCATCTCTCAAGGGAAGGTAGTTCGAGCGAAGACTCATAAAAAAGTTTGTCTCGAACTCTAGTGCAGTGCCATTGTCAATATAATCGTAGGGCTTTTCTCTCTCTGGCGTCGTCGCAGTCCAAACAAAGCTCTCTCCATTGTGTACACGCTTCCTTGCCTCTTCCTCTCCAAAGTTTTTAGCAGCTCCCTCTCCAGAATACACAGTCATTAGTGGACCAACTGGCATTTCCTCTAAAGGGTAATGTGTCTTGAAATAACATGCCAGCCAACCATACACATAATGGATTGGAAAGTACACCCTAGAAGGATCAAGTTTTGAGCAGTTCAAAATTTTATTTAAACCCCTATAGATGGATGCCAGAACAGGGACAGCAAGGCTAAACTTTTGACCACGAGCTAGCAGGCTTGCAATCTTGAAAGTCTCAGGCCGAATGAAGTCACCTTCCTTCGGGAGCACGAAAGCACATAACCAACATGATAGGAAAGCAGCAAGGTAAGTGTCATCCTTCGTGTAGCCTTTGATACCAAGTTTGTGAAACAAAGCCTCTTCCACATTCGACCAAGCAACCGCCTTGCAGATGACTCCTTTAGGATTATATGTAAATTTAGGACGACCTCGAGTTGACTTCTTTTCCTCTCTCTCTGGAGGCTGCTCATACGTCACGGCCCTTTTGCACCAAAACTCTATCCATCTTCTCAAAGAGACATTTGGGTTATTTCCCTCTCGAAGCCGGTGAAATGCGTCAAATAAGTACTCACAGCATTGTGGGAGAAACCTTTTATTCTTGTCAAGATTGCCGGTGAGTTCTCGAGCATTTGGAACAACTTCTTCGTAAGGAGACCCCGCAATAGGCAGACCACCGATCATGCATACATCCCAAAGGGACATAGATAACTCTCCAAATGAGGTGAGCAGCGTGTTTGTGATAGGACACCAGCCCTCACAAAAGGCTTTCATGAGGTTAATGCTGCAATCATAGGTGAACAACGAAGCAAAAACGGCGTCATAAATCCTGGTGGCTCTCAAGATCTGCTCGCCCCTGCTAAGGATGTCCTCAGCCCACTCCCAGTAGCCGCGGATATAGTGAAATTCGCCACCAAATGTCATAGTATCACCCCAATGGACTTCTTTATTAATGATCCGCCTTCCGAGACAGGGGAGGGAACTTGCAATATTCGTGACTTTGTGAGTAGCAGAAAGAAGGCTCAGCATCTTAGAGGTACGACTAGTTTGCTCGTAAGTCCAACTTGCCAAATTATACGGATTTCTCAAGAATGGCCATGTTGAAGAAGCATATAAACCACTTATTGGCGTGTCAACTAATAGCCTTGTCTCTGCCTTGCCATCCTTGTGATCTGAAATTACAAGATACTTGCGTGTGGAGGAAGAGTTTGAATCTCTGAAGTAAACCATGTTGAATCTGCAAAAGTGAAGCGAATATAATTAGTACGCAACTCGTAAAAAAATGGGGGCAAGGGTCATGAGAAGAAACACGGCAAAATAAATTTTGAGCCATTTTCTTGAACTTTTAAAAACATCCATCGCGAGTTTTAAAGGTCTTCATCGTAAACTTTTAAGGGTGTTCACTTGGAACCTTTAAGAGCTTTCCCGTCGAAATTTTAAAAGCTTCCATGGTAAATTTTAAAAGGCTTTCATCGCGAACTTTTAAAGGTGTCCATCTCCAACTGTTAAAGGGCCTTCATTGCGAACTTTTAAAGGTATCCATCTTGAACTTTTAAGAGCTCCACTTTTAAAGTTGTCCATCTTGAACTTTTAAAAAGCTTCCATGGTGAATTTAGAGGTCCTCGTCATGAACTTTTAAGAGCTTCCTTGCTGAACTTTTAAAAGCTTCCATGGTGAATTTTAAAGGTCTTCGTCGCAAACTTTTAAGGGTGTTTACTTGGAACTTTTAAGAGCTTCCCCGTCGAACTTTTAAAAATGCTTCCATGGTAAATTTTAAAAGGCCTTCATCACGAACTTTTAAAGTTGTCCTTCTCGAAATTTTAAAAGCTTCCATGGTGAATTTTAAAGGTCTTCATCACGAACTTTTAAAAAGGCGCCCACCTCGAACTTTTAAGAGCTTCCACTTTGAACTTTTAAAAGCTTCCATTATGAATTTTAAAGGGCTTCCTCCCAAATTGGTTGCTGGAAACCTAAAAAAAAAAAATAGAAGAAAACAAAATGCAACACATGGAAAAGAGAAGTGTTACCTGTCAAGTTTGCAAACGAGGACCGACGATAACCGAGATGGTTGAATTTTGTCTTGCCTGCTGTAGCACACAAAAAAAAAGGGATGTCAACTAATACTTTCAAGAAATAGAAGAGAGGCTTCACGTCTGAAGATGAAACTGTATAAATAATGTTGAAAGTTTTTAAATAAAATATGCATCCCTAATATGGTACAAGTTCACCCAACAGACCAAGAACGTACTATTTTTTGCTTTATTACACTTTTTATTTTGTTTGAGTTTCTTGGTAACAACAATGTTACTGTTGCCATTATATATCATGAGGAGTTTTATTTTAATATAAAGCAAGGCAAAGAAGGACAAAACGTGGTGGTCAATTCATGAAACAAGAATGAATGATGTGAGGAGAGCAAACAAGAACCAACTTATAAAAACACAAAAAAAATTTATGTGCAAGCTATAATAATCAAGAATTATTATTCATGCGCATGAATTATGTGTAATAATACAGGACCAATTTGTTGTCTCATTGCAAACTGATTAAAATAAGGAGATGAAATACAATCAAGGCTAGATACTCACATATTGTAGGTGCTGCACGACTCTCGTTCTATTTGTAAGAACTAAAAGAAACATGCGTAAAGTATTGGTGTGAAGTCCCTTTATATAGGCGCTGGCAGTGACCAATTTGATTCAAAAATGGATACAAAAAATTTGTGTCCCAACAGGACTCTAAAAGAATAGAAAACTGGGATAGAAGTAGGCGCCAACTTTAATTGTTGGAATTGAAATTGAAGCATATAGCCACTGTTAGGGTTGCTGACTAGACCATAGCAATGTTCTTTTGGCAAAGCCCACTACAAAAATAGCCACTTTCAGGGCTGTGACTGGGGTATAGCCAAGGAAAGTTATGAATCATAGTTGTCCACCAAATAGCCACGTGACTGATGTATAGCCACGTTCTAACAGGCCCTTGCTATCAAGTAGCCTCTTTCAGGGCTGCTAACTAAGTATAGCAAACATTGGCACAACTAAATCAGGTAGCCGTTTTTTTTGAGTATCGATGAAAAAAAAAAACCCCACATGGACAAAGAAATTACTTCAAGCCTGTCTTCAAGTGTCTACAAATTCGACATCGACAAGCCTTGAAGTAGGGGGCATTTGTAGACAAATAAAATTTATTGAATTTAAATCGATAAAGCAATTTGGCTATATGTTAAATTCAAGATATATTGGTCCAAATAAATTAAATGGTCTAGTATAATTGGATTGGATTAGCAAATAAAAGTCCAAGTTCATTGGGCCACAAATGATAAGCCCACTTTATTAGCCCAAATATAAATCCCAAAGGCCCAAGTCAGTACCACGTGTCAAGTGACGTGGCGCCAAGTCAAATAAAAGAGCCAATAGGATCGTGCCAAATACCAAATGACATGGCAATATTAGTGAATTCCAAAAGGCCAATAAACATGTGCCACATGGACAAGTGACATGTTCTGGCCAATCAAATGCAGCATCGTCACTGCTTAAATCTGATTGGCCGGTCTGCGGGCCAAGGCCCGTTAGGTCTTCTTGGAGCCCAGTCCATCCCATATCTATATAAAGGGATCAAACCACTCATTTGAGAGGGAGAAATGAAGAGCAAGAGGAATTCATAACAAGAAGCAACAAGGAGCTCGTGGATCAAACGCTACAAGTTTCTTAAAAGCTGCAAGGAATTTCTACAAGTTCTAAGGATTCAACTATTAAAAGGAAGATTCAAGCATTAAAAGGAAGATTCAAGATCAAGCTCAAAAGCCCTTGGATCATTACTTAAAATTTGTATTTGAAAAGGCGAATCAGAGGAATTATAGAGATTGTACTACTCATATATTGAAATCAAATACTACACTTGTTACAATATTTTTTTGTCTTGATATTTATTTCTTGACGCGAATTTACTTGTTACAAGAAACCGAGAAGGCCGCAAGCGAGTAATGTTCTATAGTATAATTCTTTCTCTTCCACATATTCAAGCCCAAGCTTTAAAGCTACTTGGGTTTCCATGTATTCCATATACGAAGGAGTAATGTTCGTATGAAGAAATTATTTCTTTTGTCTTAAAGTAGTTTCAGTCAATGGGTTATTTTTCAGGGATTCCTGACAAATTGAAGAATTCCTGCATCATAGATAATTTGAGAAGAATTAATATTGAAACACATCGTATTTAAAGGACCTACCGAGCCAATGCTTCATACTGCAAAATAAGTAGCGTGATAGAGAAAATGACAAAAAATTTCCTTCTAAGTATTGTGATAGGTCTAAAATTATCCTTCATGTTTACCCTGATCATATAAAGTCCTTCAAGTATACCAAAACTTGACATATTTAGTCTCTGTTAACTTCTAAACTAACGCAGCTTGTCAATTAGACGGTTCCAACGAACACTGTACGGACTTCACTTTCACTTTTAATTTTATTTTAGAGAAGCAACCACACTAATCTCAATGAATTCACCACTTTACATTAGAAGGCAACCGATGATGTGGACGTGGCTGGCCAAATTTTGCAGTCACTACATTGTATTCCAAGAGAGAATCCAAGGAAATAAAAAAAGCGATAGAAAGCAGTAATGAAAGAGAAGCCAGAAACTTCTTTAGGACCATAAGTTCTGCAAAGCATCTCTTCTGTTTCAGTTTGCATAGCTAGCAGTTCTGCTTTCGCAGTAATAAGAAAAGGATCTCTTTATATTAAACTCTATATCCAACTCTATTTCATCTCTTAGTCATTCAAGAATCCATCTTCAAAGGATTTCGATCAATTTCCTGAAACACTATAGCCGATTGGAAAGGAATATCTTTAAATTCGCATAAGTATGTCAGTCTATAAGGGTGGGCTTCTAAGTTCCTTCATTTACAAATTCTTAGATTTCAGATTTTTATATTTTCCCTTGCATGGCTGAAGCTAATTAAGAGACAGAGATATGAGGAATTTTTGTGATTTTGAACAATTTAATTTTTTGAGCACGTATTCAAAATTGGGTGAAGGAAAATATTCTCAATTTTTGGAGAATCAAATAATCGTAGTGGTGGCTACCATCATCGGTGAAGAAAGGGGCGGAGGAAGCTTGCTGGGATAGAGAGAAAATGATTGAGGGCTGTACCTGCATTGATGGGTCAGGCGTGAGCTGAATGTGGAAGAAGTACTAATTTCGTTTGAATATGCCTTTTCTCGTTTTCTAAAGGGCTTAAAGGAGCTCGTTTTCTAAAGGGCTTAAAGGAGCTCAAGCAGGCAGGTCTTGGATGACATGCTTATGACCCCTATGCCTGCTTGGGGCAATTCTGTCATTTCATCAGATTCTGCAAGTGTTTTATTGGACTGTAGGGAATCTTACTGTAGTTTTTGTGCAATATTTTACGTACAATGACTACTTTGCCCTTCATTTATGTAAAATAAACAAAAGGACCTCTTTATTCATCCATCCATCACGTAGACGGCCAAACTATACTTCATTTCTGCTTTTGTAATACGAAAACAACTATATGAGGAGCACATATTTTCTCTAAGGAGCCGATGTGGGACTAAGTTTACCCACCAACGCTTGTTTTACTTTTTCTGTTTTTCTTTATTGTTTTGTTTTGCCTTTTTTTTGGTATATTACTTATGGATAGTTAAATACCTTATTTTTTAGAATCAATAGTCATGTAAATTAAAGGCTTGTATATATCAGTATACACCAAGTTTACTTTCACAAAATGTGGCTTGAATTCTTCGCAATAGTTTACTAAGCTTTGCTTATAAGATTGAGCTTCTGAGTTAAATACACTAACAATTAAAGCTTGATTTTGCAATAATTCGTGCAAGTGTACATTCAAGGAGAGGCAGCCCTGTTATCAAAGGAGAAATGATGTTAATTGCGAAGAAAGTATCCAAATATATACTTATAGCAGAAAAGATATTACAATGTTAATTGTTTCAAGTCTTTTTTTTTTTTTTTTGAATTACAAATTTAATTTTTAGTAGATGATGCTTACGTGTAGTCATATTGTAGGTGATTGTGTAGATATTCAAAATAGAAGTTAATTTTTTTTTTGGGAAATAGTGATAAATCTGAGTTTGTATTTGCATTAAATGAATGGTTTGTTAATATCAAGGGAGTCAAATACTTCCTCCATCCCAAATTCATTGTCAGCTTCAATTTTTTCATGCCCATTAAGAAAACTACTGTTCCTTCCGTCCCAATTTATGTGGCACAATTTGAGCGGGCACAGAATTTAAGAAAATAGAGGTTGACCTTGTTAAGTATCAATTTTACCCTTGAAAAAATAAGAGAGAGAAGATTTGAGTTATAAAAAAGTTGTTGGTAGGTTTAAAAGTATGTAAGGCCCAACAAGGATAAAATAGAGATGTTGCATTAAATAGTTGTCAAATAAGAAAAGGTGCCACTTATTTTGGGACAAACAAAAAAGAAAATGGTGCCATATAAATTGGGACGGAGGGAGTACTAAATAGAGTGTGTTTTTTTACTATGTTACCTCTATTTAATGTTTGACTATTAATTTTTGTTGTGAATTCTTTTAATTATTAAGGTATAGTTGGAAAAGACAAACAATTTTAGTTTTGAAATTATTAAGTGTCAACAAATTTGGGATAAATAATTATGTATATTTATATTTATTTTTTACAACAATTAACTGAAAAACGTAATTAATTTTAAGATGACAAAATATTGCCTGTGAATTTTACTTTCTTACTTATCATTTTTTCACACCGAAAAGTTAAAAGAAGATGTAGGAGAAAAAGAAGCTTTGGATATAATTACGGAATGCTTTAGTCTTTTATATAAATCAGTTTTTTCAAGCACAATAAGCCTTGAGCAGGAAAGAGAGACGAAAGAAAACTAAAGGCAAAACTTAATGATTTGACTTAAATAACATAAAAGTAGTAATGCTTGCCAGCCTACTTATTGAGTTTTCAAATATTTTTAATCCATCAGAAGAGAATCAATGAATAAATGAAGCAAATGAGTTACCTTTCATTGCCTATCAAAGGCATGAACATCTCTAGATATGTACTGTGTACATAAAAGAAGAGAGGATCAATTTGCATATACAAACTGCTGGATATATAATTTGTTACCTTTTTCTTGGAGCGAAACCCAGAAGAATAAGTGTAAATTCAAGAAAATATTATTTTATACTTTTTATAGTGGTTACTAAATTTTTTTTTTAAAAAAACATATATAAAGTTATAAAGTGATAACTCAGGTTATAATCCTAATCCATAATTGACGCCTTTTAAACTTGAAAGTATTACTTCAGTTACTTTTTTTCACTTAAATTAATGTAATTTAAGCACAAATTTAGGGGTTCTTTGCATTTTGCAGCCCTTACCTATACTCATTTTTATGATTTGCACCTTATCCTTTTATTTTAAATGATTTACCCCCTAATCTATTATTTCTTTTGCAAAATCATAAATATGTTCATTTTACAAGGGTAGATTAGGAAAATGATAGACTGTTAACAAAAGAAGAGAAAGATTATACGCACTGATGTATGTACTTTATGTTAAAAATGGGTCTTCTTTTTATTTTCTTGTACTTGTACTAATGAAATCATGACCTTTTTATGATAATTATAGGAGATTTTACGACTACCTTTTATAATGAGAATAACTAATTAAAGAAATGCCATCACAGTATCTTCTGCTTCATGTAGGGATCAATTTGCTAGAGAATGTCATGAACACGCGAATGCAAAATGTTCTTAACTTCTTTTATAGACTAGAATCAATCAGCTGTAGTATTAACATGAGACTTTGATTATGTGGTAACTCGGACTCTCCGCTCAGTATATTTTCTCATAATTGAAAAGAAAATGATTTTGAACGTTAGCTACGTATTTTTTGATAGACACCATACACAACTTATTCAAACTGGCCTGAGTGATTGAAATTTTAGTTGGTGGGGCTTAATTTGCAAAAAGAACCTTCATGTAAACATTTATTGAACAGTAAAGATTGGCCATGTCATCTTAATATCTTATATATCGAACTGTAACCTTTACGAACGTCTACAAATACACGATGTCAGCCCAATTTTGAAGAGCGGAGTAGTGCAAGGTTGCTAAATATGTTTAGTTGTATCTAGTAAGATATTGAATGTCTAGGAAATCAAAAAACTTTATAACAATTAATGAAAGAAAAAAAGGTGATTAAAACTAGCATGACAAAGAGAGATCTTGGTTGTTAATGGAGTACAACAAACTTTTGGAAGACCATCATGCTTTCCAATAAATTTGATAGCATTATTCCTAATCTACCTTATGTAAAATGAATGTTTATGATTTTGCAAAAGAAATAATAGATTAGGGGGAAAGTCATCAAAAATAAAAGGATAAGGTGCAAATCATAAAAATGTGTATAGATAAAGGGTGCAAAATGCAAAGAACTCCAAATTTAGACATGTATTTGTTCTTTCGAGTTAAAGTTGTGTTAGTGCATTCATTTGACTTCAAGGAAGTTAAAGTTTATATTCAAATTCTTTTTTTAAACTTTTTGATGGACGATAATATCTTTAGGATCGTGAAAAGGATTTGATAGAATCAACTTAAACAAGTATAACTTTAACAAATTTGAGGGGCGGCCCATTTTCATACATTTTCATAAATAAGTTGTCCAAAACTCATTATCTTAGATGTCTCTTCACAAATAAAAGTTATTTTAATTACTAAGTAAACAAATAGAATATAATATTTTGAAAGCCAAAATTAAAAGAAAGAGCAAAATGAAAGAGGTAGAAAAAGAAAATGAGGAGCAAGAGGGGGAAGGACATCATATCGTACGTGGATCTATATATATTTGTAAACTTTTCCAAAAAAAGAATAAAATAATAATAATTCATAGAGGTTACATTTGATAAGTATTCCGAACAAAATATAATATAATACAAGTTCTTCGTTCAACACATTTATTGCTTGGCGTAAAAATTTACGGACATTTAGCTTAAACCCCAATATATATTTTAATTTATGCTTAATTTTAATATGAATTAAGAAAAAGTTGATAAAAAGAGTAGTTAGTTGAATCTTAATCACCTTTGTTATTGTTATTATAGTATAATAATCCAATATAGAATTTATTTAGCGAACCAAAGTCATTTTAGTTTTATTTTACATTGAGGAACCTACTTAAAGAATAAATAAAAATAATAGGATGACTTATAATGATTAGATGTTCTCTAAACTCACCAGTACAATAAATATCAGAGGAAAAATATGGAACAATCTAAAAGTGTAAGTATTGTGATTACAAGTTCTTCAAATTTACAAGTACGACAAAATATTACTAAGCAGACCGCCTCTAGTATTAACATACGACGTTAAGTTAAAAGTTAACGGAGACTAAAAGTGTCAACTTTTAGTATATTTAAAGGATTATAAATGGTAAAGATAAATATAAAGGACAATTTTAGATCTACCCCAATACTTAAAGGATTATTTTTGTCATTTTCTCTAGCGTGATACATATTGATATTACATATGAGGTTAGAGACAGTGGCGGACCCAGGATTTTTGTTAAGGGATATCAAAATATAAACAAGTTAACATATGAAAAAATTAAGGAGACTCAACATATAGTGTATATACATAAAAAAAAATTTAACCTACATACACAGTGTAATTTTTCCGCGAAGGGGTATCAATTACTTCCGTAACCCTAGGTCTGCCCCTGGTTAGAGACATTTGACAAATACTCTAAATATCAATCCAGAACTTAGACACATAACGTAATGGAAGCAAGAAAATGTACAATTAATTCATGTGTAAACATATTTAAGTAAGTGAAAGTGCACACTCTCAAACATGGTATTATAGCAGGTAAAGGTTTTGGCTCTTCACCGACAAAAAAAGTCGCGTGTTTTTTCCAAAGAGAAAGTCCAGCTGCATGGGAGGGACCGTGCTGAAAAAGAACTGTATGTAATTAATAGCATGGCTCTCTAACACTTTAAAGTTTTAGCCGCAGTGGTCACACTTCAAAACAAGACAAACAAATAGATAAAGGAAACGGATACCACACTACAAAAAAACGGAACAATTACGGCGTTTTAAAAATGGTGGTTTCATAAAACCGCCACAATCAGTCCCAAATGTAGCGGTTTTTAAGACGCCATTCATACATTTTTATTTCAGCGGTTTCATTAATTTACGGCGGTTTAAACCGCCACTACACTTAAAATATTTTGGAGCTAAAAAATTTAGCGTCAAAAGTTTGGCGCATAAAATTCCCTCCCTCTGTTTCTGTACCTTTAATCTACTCTTAGTCAAAAGAACTCAATCAAAACAAAAGGTCAAAATTAAAAGTTAAAACTCAGACCCAACACTGAAACTCAAACTAAAACAAAGAAAATTTCTCAATCAGTATCTCCAAAATAATTCAGGTATTTTGTCGTGAGTTTAGGACTTTTTTATATTGTTATTTGCTGTTAGATTTAGGATTTCTTTTTGTATTTGCTTGACAAAAGTTAATGACTTAATTTCTCAAAGTTTTGATCCTTTTTTTGGGGTACTTTACAGTTAGATTTTGTTGTTAGTTTCAGTCTTTGATTTGCCTTGTGTTCAAGATTTACCTTTTTCTCTGTATTTTGTATCGTATTAGATTAGCCCTAATTCAGTCTTAGTCATGTCGATTGATAAATCTTGGATTAGCAAACCTCGGAACACACCTTAATATGCAGCTGGACTCACTAAATTTTTGGATTTTGCTTTTGAGCATGGGTCTATTGATGGGTGTTTAATCAAGTGTCCATGTCGGATATGTGGTTTTAGCAAGTGGTGAACAAGAGATGTAGTTCAAGCACACTTGACTTGTAAGCCTTTTCCAGTGAACTACAAACTATGGTATTCGCACGGTGAAACATCAAACACGGTTGCGCCACAGATTGTTGAAAGCACACATGTCATAAAGGAAACATTACAGCCCCAAAATCTAATGGAAACCATGATCAATGATGCATTTGGGTTTAACTCGCACAATGTTCACGAACCTGGTATGTCTTGTGAGCCCATAAATGTAGAGGAAACATCAAATGAAGAGCAAGTCGAGGCGAATAATGAATATTGTGCAGATTTTTATAAATTGCTCGAAGATGGCAAACAACCATTGTATGAAGGGTGTACGAAGTATACCAAGCTGTCTTTTCTTGTTAAGTTGTACCATATAAAGTGTTTGTGCCGAATGAGTGATAAAGCTATGACAATGATATTAGAGCTGTTAAAAGATGGCTTTGAAGATGCCAAGATTCCAGTTTCATTCTATGAGGCCAAGAAAACAATCAATAAGCTTGGTCTTAATTATACCAAAATACATGCTTGCCCAAATGATTGTATGCTATACTTTAAAGAGGACGAAGGCCTGCAGGAGTGCAAAAGATGCAAGACTTCTAGGTGGAAGGACAAGAAAAAGAAGAAACCTGCAAAGATTTTGCGATACTTTCCTTTAAAGCCAATATTACAAAGATTTTTCATGTGCTCTAAAACTGTCGAGTCGATGATATGGCACTCTTTAGTGGGTAGTCAAGATGGACTGATGTGGCATCCGAGAGATTCTCAGGCTTTGAAAACATTTGACTTGCTTCATCCTGAATTTGCTGCAGATCCTCGGAATGTACGACTTGGCTTGGCTAGTGACGGTTTTAATCCTTTTGGAGCAATGGAAACAAATTATAGTATTTGGCCAGTAGTTCTTATCCCATATAACCGTCCTCCCTGGGAGTGCATGAAGCAGACTTCATTCATTCTCTCAATGATCATTCCAGGTAATTCTTTTTCTTTGAGGCTTGGGAGTATGAGTGATTATTGTGTTGTGGTGAGATATCTTGATACTTACAATGTGTACTTCATTGTAATTTATATATGTATATGTATTTTATATTTTTACTACTTTATATACTTAGGATTATGTTAATAGCCCATTCTTTATCATGAAATCTTCAAGCACATATTCATTAAGCTTCAAGTTGTTGATTTTTGCTAAGCTGTTGATTTTTGCTAAGCATATAGAGTCCCTCCGGATAATTTGCTAAGCTGCTATTTTATCGAGATTTTTGCTAAGCTGCTGAAATTTATAGAGTCCCTCCAGATTCTTCTTTTGTAGATTCACTTTTGACCATTATATTTGTTATTGTTAGTTTTTTTTTTCTATGAATATAAATACTTTTACTAATAAGAAATGATCATTGCAGGAAAACAGATGCCAGGTAATAATATAGATGTGTACTTGCAACCTCTTATCCAAAAGTTGAAGGAATTGTGGTATGATGGTGTACACACATTAGATTCTTCAAAGAATGAAATGTTTAAAATGCGAGCGGCTTTGATGTGGACGATCAGTGACTTTCCTGGCCTTGGTACTTTATCTGGATGGAACACTTACACTCAACTTGCTTGTCCCACATGTAACTTTGCTACAGAATCTTGCAGGTTGAAACATGGTAGAAAATGGTGTTTCATGGGTCATCGTCGTTTTCTAGAAAGAGGTCATCGCTTTAGATTCCAACGCTCTCGTTTCAATGGAAAAAATGAGCTACGGGAGCCACCAATAGCATTGTCAGGGTCTGATCTCTTGAAGCAAATGGAGGGCACTAATGTAGTCTTTGGGAAAGTACTTGAGTCGAAGAATAAAGGTAAAAGAAGTCGTGGCAGATCCGTTGTTAAAGAAAAACCGAAACAGTGGAGAAAGAGAAGCATATTTTTTGAGCTTCCTTACTGGGAATCCAACTTGTTGCGGCATAATCTAGATGTTATGCACATTGAGAAAAATGTGTTTGATAATGTGATATACACTTTGCTTGACGATGGAAAATCAAAAGACGATATTAAAGCTCGAAAAGATCTTCAAGAAATGGGTATTAGAAAAGAACTTTGGCCAGATGAGAATGGAAGCTATCATCAAGCGTTGTTTACTATGTCAAATGAAGAAAAAGATATATTTTTTCGAACGTTAAGTAATGTCAAAATGCCTGATGGATATGCAAGCGACATTTCAAGATGTGTTGACTTGAAACAACGAAAGCTCTTTTGAATGAAAAGTCATGATTGCCACATTTTTATGGAGCACTTGTTAGCACTTGCTATACGTAATGTGTTACCTGAAAAAGTGACTTCAGTGTTAGTAGAGTTGTCTTCATTCTTCCGACAGCTCTGTGCCAAAAACTTAAGTCTCTCAGACCTTGACAAGCTAGAGTCCCGATATTATCTCACAATTAATCACTTGGAAATATTATTTCCTCCTGCATTCTTTACTATCATGGTTCATTTAACTTGTCATCTAGTGGCTGAAGCAAAACTTGGGGGACCAGTGCATTATCGGTGATGTATCCTATTGAAAGGTAAATACAACCTCTCATTGCTTTTCTACCGTATATTATTTAATACATAGATGTTAAATGTATTATTTAATTAATTATCAATATTTTTAGGTACTTGGGACACTTAAAGTTGTATGTAAGGAACATGGCACAAGCAGAAGGTTCAATAGCTGAGGGATACCTAGCTGAAGAGGCTCTTACTTTTTGTACCCAGTATTTGGAAGGGATTGAGACAAGAATTAATAGGCCACGTCGTGTTGATGATTTTCCTGAATCTAGAAGCTCATCAAATCTATCTAGCAATTTCCTGCCTGTTGGTAAAGGAGTAGGAGGTTCAACTTTTGAGTTATCAACTTTGGAGAAAATTCAAGCACATCGATATGTGGTATTAAATTGTCCAGAAGTCACACCTTACATTGAGTGAGTATATAAGGGAATATCTAAATAGAACATACATTCAATCTGAGAGAATTATATACATAATTCATAGTTATCTCAAATTTTTGTGTAGTGAATTTAAAGATCATGTGCGGAGGCGGTGGAAGGGTCGCAAGCCTACAAATACAGAGATAGAGAAAATAGTTAGTAGAGACTTCATTGATCGGTTTCCTCAAAAGGTTGGTTACATATGTATTAAAATTTTGTATTGATATATTTCTGTTTTATTAGGTTTGTAAATTTAAATCTATTACTAACACATTTAAGTTCTTGTTTTAGATTATGAACCCAGATATTTCACATGATGTATCAGATGACCTAAAGTTTCTTGTCAAAGGTTTACGACATTAAATATCAACGGGTTCAAGTTTCGGACAACAACTCGAGAGCAGGGGCTAAAAACTCAAAACAGTGGAGTTTTCTTGACTTCATCCACATCTTGTATTGCTAGTGGTACTGATGGAAATCTTAGGCAGGCAGATTTACCATATTATGGAAAATTAGAAGACATCATTGAGCTTAACTATTACGGTCGATTTCGGGTTACACTATTCAAGTGTAAATGGGCAGACACAACTAGGGATAGGGGGTTCAAAAAGAATGCTTGGGGATTTCCTTGTGTTAACTTTTCACGATTGATTCATACTGGCGATCGTGAAGAGCACGATCCATATATTGAAGCTTCACAAGCTCAAATAGTATATTATGTGGATGATGAGGTTAATGAAGGTTGGAATACTGTTGTTCACTTGGAACCAAGAGATCTGTATGATATGGGAGAAGAAGGAGATAATGTAGTTCCTGAGGATGTGCCGTTCCCAGAGCAAGAACTAGATCAATTATTTAATGATGTTAATGATATACCTTTGTTAAGGGAGGATCGTACAAGGGGAAGATAGACATATCTGAAAAGCCATCGCCAACCACTGTCTTTTTTATTTTTGTTTTGGTGGCAGAGATCTTATAAGATCTGCTGAAAGCTTTTCTTCTTTTTTTTACTTTTCTTTAGGACCCCTTTTACTAAAAAAGAAGTGCTTGATGGAATTTTGTGTTTATTTGGTGTTTAAGTTAAACTTTGGCTGATTTGGTTTGTTAAATATTATTATTGTATTGGATCCTAATACATATCATATTCTGCTCATTTATTTTTCTATTCTTAATTATATGGTTCTGTTGTTACCACACTTTTTTATCATGTATGCAGAGATGCCTAAGCCAAATAGGATTAAGAATATGTTCAGGTCTGTCATAGGAAGCTCTTCACTTGCTACACCATCCTTAGAGGTTAAGGCTCAAATGCAGTCACGACAGGCTCAGGCTCAAGTGCAGTCACAACAAGCTCAGGCTCAAGCCCAACCTCAAATGCATTCACAACAGGCTGAGGCTCAAATGCAGTCGCAACAAGATAAGGCTCAAATTCATTCAAAACAGGCTCAGGCACAAATACAATCGTCACAGGCTCAGGCTTAATCTTCATCCTCTGACCCAGACTCTTTCCGGTCTGTACAACCTACACATCCTGTCATTCCATCTTTATCGTCTGATGAAGATGATGAAGACACGACTTCACAGCGCGTACCACCCAAACGAAAAGTTAGAAGTGAAATCCCTCGTGATTGGGTTGTCCAGATTATAGGTATATATTAATTAACAGTGATACAATTTTTTGTTTTTCTTTGTTAATTTTTTAACCTCATTTTTGTTTCGATTTAGATGAAAATCAAGTGGTAAAGGAGGTGAAAATGAAGGTTAAGGATATTTATAACTTGGACGATGGTGTGCGTGTAATTGTAGAATGCGATGAGCATGGCCGACCTATTAAAAAAGCTGGTGGCTTATTTTCTGGAGTTCTAGGACAACTCGCCACAAATTCTCTATACTTCCCTATTGGCTTCGAGAAGTGGCCAGACATGCCTGACTCTTTTTTGGATCGTGTTATTAATGAAATATTAATGGTAATATCTTCTAAATTATTTTTTTAGTCTTATAGTTGTATATTTAAAACTGTGGTAAACTAACATACTTCATTTGTGAAGCCTCGATTTTTCTTTACGGCTGATCAACAAGACGTAAAATATTATGTTAACCATTCGATGAGCAAAAAGTGGAGGGACTACAGGATTAAACTATGGGATGCAATCTCTAATCCATTACTTACTAAAGAAGATTACATCATGAAGGCTCCAGAAGGCATTCCACGAGACCAGTGGGCATTGTTTGTTAATTATAGCATGAAAGAATCAACAGTGAGGATGTGTAATAGGAATCGAGTGATTCGACAACAACAAGATGTTCCTCATACCTGTGGTGCTATGAGTACAGCTAGAAGAAGGGCAGCCATGGTATTTTCATACAATATGCTATTAATAAATTCTTTAGATATATATATCCTAGCAAGTATTTACTAATGTTTTACATATTAAAAATTTCAGAAAATAGCGGGGGTAGCTACTGATCGAGGCAAAATGTGGATTGAGACTCATAAAAGGAAAGATGGGACTTATGTGAATGATAAGGCCAAGGAGATAGCGGTAAATTTTTGAAATTCTTTATCTTCTCATGGGTGCTCTATTGCTCTCTGGTCTTGCAAGAGAAAACCACTAGATGTGTAGTTAGGAAACTTGGATGTGCTACATATAGTTACTAGTTTCTGCATTTTCATTAAAAATAATAGTAAGACATATTCATTTTCAATTTTTAGCTAATTTTTAGTGAACTATTTTCATATTCGTGGAGATCTTTAATGTAGTCAACAACCAAATCTAGCGTTTGTTTGCTGGCAACATGAATGTATATCCTAGGATGAGTAGCACAGCCACGTTTGGCTCGGATCTTACATGGAATAGTGTCCTGAAAATGCGATAACTTCTCCATAACTGATAATCCAGCTGGTGTCTTTGGTAAACTTAGGTGGTGTGATAAAATGGGAGGTCGATTTCCAAATTCTTCAATCTGGTTAGAGACAAGATTATTGATTCAAATCCCATAATCAAATAAAATGATGCTATAAACCATACTTATTCTCATACCTTAGCATTAGCAAACATCATATTCCACTCATTATTTAACTCCCTTCTGTGACCTATAATTGTATCTTGAAACGGTGAGGAATCACTCCAAGAGGCAAAAGGAAATCCTGGATTATAGAATTCTGCTTCTGAGTTTCCATCTCCACATTTCTCTTCATCAGGAACAGTTGCTATGGTGCTCTTATTATCGACTTCTGAGATTTGAGACAACATTCCTAATGATGATGGTGTCCCTGATGGGAAGCTAAAATAACCTTTTGACCTGCTTGAATATTGACTAATTGAATCTCCATTGGCACCATTTTTCATTCTATAACCTCCAATACCACTTTTTAACATTCTATAGTCTGTAAATTTCATTAAACATTAAGTAACTAACAATTGACATTGAGTAGGTACTATTTTCATTTTTTTCCACTTCTAAAGTCAGATTTATTGAGTAGCCTATATTTATTTTCAATTTTTAGCTAATTTTTAGTGAACTCTTTTCATATTTTTCCACTTCTAAAGTCAGATTTCAGCTAGATAGAATAAACTATGTCGCACAGTGAGTTTGAAGCCATTCTTGATCGTGCACTATTTGGAGTTTGCAGAATACTTTCTTGTTAGATAGTTCCCAATGAAGTTAAACCTATCTGTAGTTCTTCTTTTCCATTAAGTAACTCTTCATTAGTTTATAGTAATATATGGATGAAGCTGTGATCATACCATGAATATATGATATGGATTTAGCAATCTGCACTATGACTTTGGTGTCTGTCATGTGTTTTACTAACTTCGTATCTCTCCTCACAAGCACATACATATTTATGCATTTTATTTATGTTTTATCTTAGGAGAAAATTGAAGAACACAGAAGTCAAAGACCAGATCTTCAAGAAATTTCAGCTAATGATGCTCTTGGTCAAGTCCTGAGCACCCCGACCGTGTTAGAGGATTAGGCTTGGGTGTAGTTCCAACTATAGCATTCAAGCAAACTTCTATACGAGTTGGTCGTGTATATGTGGGCTCATCTAGAGCTCCCCCACCAGATTGGCAACAAGAAATGACAACTATGAAATCACAATACATGCACTTTATAACTTCATCCGAATGAATGCGGGAGGGCATATGCCCGAGGAGTTAGCTGGCTTACTTCCTACTCCTCCACAGGTAAAACTCCTGACATATCTTATGTCTTCTTTCTTCATTAATTTTTCAGCAGTTGTTGATGTGCCTCGAAGCCTTGATTTTTTTTCCTCTTGTCGTATTCAACATGCTAATGCCCATAATCAATTTGTCTCATTTATTTGTATTGATTCTTTGGTGTAATTGGAAGGTTTTGCCACTCTCTGTACTGTGAAAGTTTATTTCTTAAGTTTCAAACAGAAATACTAATTTCATAGCACATTTGAATTAATTCTGGCATGATATTTGCTTAAGTTTGATAACAGTTTAAGCAGTCAAAGTTGGCTACTTTGGTACCAATAATGGTTGTTTTTTAAAATGGGTTCTGATGATTCTTTCAATAACAAAGTATTGAAAGTGAATCTATTTTCTTCTAAAACTCAGTAGCTAGCGCCTTGCTAAGAAAAGTAATAAATGCGATTTTCTCATTTGTTTTTTGTAGGCACCAGATTTAGAAAGTGGCGCTCCATCACCAATTGGGCCTAGAAGATCATTGGATGGAAGTAACAATGCAAATCAAGCAAGTGATCCTTTGTAGGGATTGTTAGAATCATTTGTGATATTTTGTGCAATCATTATCGAATTATTTAGATACTTCTAATATATTCGACGATGTAATTTTGGATTATCATAGTTGTCGGATTACGCTATGACACTTTAATACATTCGATAATGTATTTTTTTGGATTCCTCATGTTTATTTTAATGAATATTTTGCTTATTATATTTGTGTTAAAAAGTACAGTATTATTTGAGCTTTATACATTGTTGAATGCACTATAATAGGACAAAATTTAGAAATATACAAAAAGTCGAAAGATTGGGCTAATTTGGCGGTTTGAAACAGCCGCAATATCAATTGCATTTACTGCCAATGTTGACAACAATTATGGCGGTTAAAACCGCCGTTTAAACAATTTAATATGGTCATTGCAGCAATGTATAAAATGTCGGTTTTTGTGGGCTCCTAATGGCGGTTTTAAAAAACCGTCGTAATATAGCTTATGGCGGAAGGAATTATGGCATTTTGCCAAGCCGCCGTTACTGCTTGTTGTGGCGGTTTTAAACCGCCATTATACGTAAATTTAACCGCTGTAAAATCTCCATTTCTTTGTAGTGCCAACTAATGAATATCTTTGTTTCTCGGTCATCTATAGACAATAGAAAATAGCTAATAGTTGCCTTTTTAGTCTACACTCTTCATCAAAGATTTTAATCAACATCCAGCCAAGCTTTTTCCCTTCACAAACTTCTTATAATATTAGGGAACCAAAAACATCAGTTATGCACCATCCTAACTTCACTTGATTTCTATATCCTTTAAATCCCCAACATTGAAGGGAGCCTTGGAGCAACTGGTAAAGTTGTCTTCATGTGACCTATAGGTCATAGGTCCAAGCCTTGAAAACAGCCACTAATGCTTGCATTAGGTTAGGCTGCGTACATCATACCCTTTGGGGGTGGGGCCCTTCTCCAGACCCTGCGTAAATGCAGGATGCTTTGTACACCGAGCTGCCTGCCCTTTTTTAAATCCCCAACATAGGTTGACTCCTAACTTCCATCATCGAGCCTTTTATTAATCTTAAAGTAGATGAGTTGTAGGGGTAGTTGACTAGGAGAGACAGCCACCCTATTCGGGGTTTTGTTGTTTAGTGTAATATTTCAAGGTAATTTGGGAAAACACATTACCTTCTATTCATGAGTATAGCAGATTCTTATACTGTTACAATGGTTCCTAACTAATGAAACTAATAATAGTAAATATTCTATAATTAATCCTACAATATAGACTACCATATTTACAACACTCCTCCTCAATTTGGAACATAGATGTTAATCATGCCCAACTTGTTACAAAGATAATCAACTCTTGTTCCATTCAACGCCTTTGTGAGCAAATCAGCAAGTTGTTCTTCCGTCTTCACATAGTCCGTGGAGATCAAATTTTCCTCAATTTTCTCACGAATGAAATGACAATCAATCTCAATATGTTTGGTTCTTTCATGATACACTGGATTTGAGGCGATATGGAGGGCAGCTTGATTATCACACCAAAGTTTAGCTGGAATATGATGCTTCAACCCAATTTCAGATAAGAGATGAAGTATCCACATAATCTCACAAGTAGACTACGCCATAGCTCTATACTCGGATTCTGCACTGGAATGAGAAACAACATTTTGTTTCTTGCTTCTCCATGATACTAAGTTTCCACCAACGAAGACACAATTTTCTGTAGTAGATCTTCTATCAACTTTAGATCCAGCCCAATCTGCATCTGCATAACGTTCGATGCGAGAATGTCCATTATTGTTATATAGTATGCCAAGTCCAGGTGCTCTTTTCAAGTAACACAAGATTTGCTCCAGAGCTGCCAATTGTTTAACTGTTGGTGCAGCCATGAACTGACTAACCACACTAACTGTAAAAGCAATATCTGGACGAGTCACAGTGAGATAGGTTAATTTTCCAACTAATCTTCTATACCTCCCTGGATCGTCAAAGAGATCGTTATCATTATTCATGAGGTGCACATTTGGAATCATTGGAGTACTGCGAGGGTTAGATGCCAATTTTCTAGTTTCTGCAAGCAGATCGAGAATATACTTCCCTTGTGATAGAAAAATTCCTTTCATGCTCCTAGAGACTTCTATTCCCAAGAAGTATTTTAGCTGCCCAAAGTCTTTCGTGTGGAACTTGTTCTGCATGAACGACTTAGGAGAAGAGATCCCAGCGTAATCATTTCCTGTAATGATTATGTCATCAACATATACAACAAGAAGTATAATGCCAGCTGTTGATCGCCTTTAGAACACCGAATGGTCACATTTGCTCTTCTTCAGCCCAAATTCTTGAACAACTGCACTAAATTTGCCAAACCAGGCTCGAGGACTCTACTTCAAGCCATACAATGACTTCTTTAGACGAAAAACTTTCCCATACTCCCCCTGAGCAACAAAACCAGGTGGTTGCTCCATATAAACTTCTTCTCGGAGATCACCATGAAGAAATGTATTTTTTATTTCCAAATGGTGTAAAGGCCAATGCTGGGATGCTGCTAAAGATTTAAATAAACGGACAGAAGTCAATTTGGCCACTGGAGAGAAAGTGTCAGAATAATTTACACCATATGTCTGAGCGTATCCTTTAGCCACAACTCTAGCCTTAAGTCTGGCCATAGAACCATCGGGATTGACTTTGACTGTAAACACCTATTTGCATCCCACCGCTTTCTTTCCCTTGGGTAAATTCACCAAATCCCAAGTGCGATTTTCTTCCAAAGCATGTAACTCCTCAAACATTGCATCATGCCAGCCGGGATGACTCAAGGCCTCCTTCAATGTTTTGGGTACTGAGACAGAATCCAGAGAGGCAACAAAAGAGCTAGATGCAGGAGATAAATGATCATATGAAACAAAATTAGCAATACTGTAGGTGGATTTGCAAGTACGTGTACCTTTGCGAAGAGTAATAGGGACGTCAAGATTATCTGACAGATCAAGTGCAGGTGAATCTGATAAGAAAGGAACTGGTGTTATATGGATGTCAAGACCGCCCGAAGGATCATGTGCAGGTGAATCTGATGACGAAGGAATTGGTGCAATACCTGTATTATCGGTTGCTTGCTTCTCGAGTAAACTTGATTAATTGGTGGTCTAGCTGGCATAGATGGAGCGGGTTCTGAAGGTATAACAATCTGTTGGTGCCCAATAGAGGAACCCGGAGATGTTGGAACATCGTCTGATTGATCTGTCAAAGCTCTAGTGACCCAATACACTAACCACTCATCTTCCTCCTCCATGACTTATAGAAACAGGAGGTGCATAGAAGAATGGTATATTCTCTGAGAATGCCTCAGTTGACACCAGATATTTTCCAAGTTCAGTAAAATAACACCGATACCCTTTCTGAATACGAGAATAGCCTAGAAAAAGACACTTCAATGCCTTTGGGTCCAACTTGGTTATAGATGGTCGAACATCTCGAACATAACACGTACTTCCAAATATCATGGGCTCTATCAAAAACAATGGCTTGTTGGGAAAAAGAACACTATATGGTATTCCACCATTAAGCACAACAGAAGGCATCCTGTTGATAAAAAAACAGGCAGTAGAGATTGCATCAGCCCAAAACTGTTTAGGAACCTTCATTTGGAACAAAAGTGCCCGAGCTGTCTCAAGTAGATGTCGATTATTCCTCTCAGCAACTCCATTTTGAGAGGGTGTATCAACACAAGACGACTGGTGGAGCATCCCATACTGTCTCATATAGGCCTGAAATGAGGCTGACATATACTCTTTAGAATTATCACTCCTTAGTATGTGCGCAGAAGCATTGAATTGAGTTTTGACTTCAGCGCAGAAGGCACAAAAATGAGCACACACTTTATAGCGGCTCTTCATAATGTAAATCCACGTCATCCGATAGAAATCATCAACAAAAGTGACAAAATACTTGTGCCAAGTTTTAGAAACAACAGGATAGGGTCCCCAAACATCAGAATGAACTAACTCAAAAGCTGACTCAGCTCGCTTATTAATCCTTGAACCGAAGGAGGTCCGATGTTGTTTTGAAAATTGGCACGATTCACAATCTAATGAAGAAATATTATTAAACTGAGGACAAAGCTTCTTCAATAACGGAAGAGAAGGATGTCCTAACCGACAATGTGCATCAAATGGAGAAGTGACACTAGAACAAGCAATAGTTCGAGGCACCCAATTATCAAATACATAGAGACCATCAAATAAATGTCCTTTACCAATAATTTGCTTTATTACAAGATCCCGAATCAGACAATGATCGGGATAAAATGATATAGAACAATTCAGATCTCTCGTGAGTCTACGCATAGAGATTAAATTAAATGCCAGATCTGGGAGATGTAACACAGATGACAGGGTAATAGAGGATGTTAGTTTAACAGTACCAGATCCCACAATATTATAGGTTGACCCATCAGCTACGATCACAGGGAATGATGCTTTGTGCGATTGAAAACTAGAAAAGATATTTGAATTACCTGTCATATGATCTGTGGCACCAGAATCAATCACCCATTTACTTGACGAAGAGATAAGACATGTCTTACATGATCCAGCAAAGGTAGTAACTAAAGTGGACTCCATCCGTGATTCTTGATGAGAGAATCGAGCAAACCTATCAGTTGAAACCTGCATGGTTTTATCTTGTAGTGGACTAGAAGCAAAATGAACATTTGCCATATGAGTTCGTGAAGTATGACTTACTGTATCAAAGTAATTAATTAACAGAGAAGCCAAGAGAAAATTCCAATATAGAAACACTATCAGATCTCCCAACACAACCACTGACTTGAAATACTTAAACCCAATTAAGTAATCCAACTTGTTTTATAACCAAACAGAGCCACCAAATAATCAAAGGCTTCCACGAAGGGCTCTAAAAACATAGTTGACAGTACCAAGTCTGACACGATCCAACAACAATAAAGAAGAAGATTCAAATTGAGATATGTTAAATATAAATACCACAATGTCGATTTATGATGCTTCTTCTTCACAGCATAGTTCTATAAACATAGGACCGGCACAAATTGACTGAAAAATGACGAGGCGAAAACGGGTCTATAAACAGGACCAAGATTGGGACACCCATGCGCCTCCACGCACGTCTTCAACAAGGTTGTCTCTGACAGCTTTACCGGCGCGTGAGACACGCGCGCGTCTCCCCCGACGACTGGACTCTGAGTAACGATAGATCGAAGGGAGATGCTTCTTCCTTGGTAGGAGGCGACAACTATTTCTAAGGTGACAAATATCGGAACTATAAGAAGTGGCTATTTCTGGCGACACCAGTCTGAACTCCGACGTACCACCAGGAAAATGCTCTGATACCATGTAATATTTCAAGGTAATTTGGGAAAACACATTACATTCTATTCATGAGTATAGCAGATTCTTATACTGTTACAATGGTTCCTAACTAAGAAATTAATAATAGTAAATATTCTATAATTAATCCTACATTCTAGACTACCATATTTACAACATTTAGTACTCGCTATAAGTTTTGAATTCAGAGAACACATAATGTTGTCTTTCAGAGCATAAAAGCTTCCGAGGTTACATGTTTCTAAGACACTGATAAAGCTTAACATACAAAACAAAGAATTTACTGACCCATTAAAGAGAACTTTTCCAAAATGAGCAACTAGGCACGGCTTTACTTCTGCCATATTAGCTTCCTCCATCTCACACTTCATATGTTGAAATGATAATAGCAAGTCCTGCTTCACATTTGCAGCCACAAAAAGCCATGGTGTATCTAAAAGCTCATATCCTTCCCTCAGACTTAGAAAAGTATATGTATTGCTCAGGAAAGATCATTTAAACAAGACCTCACGAACAAAAGCCAAAATTGAATTCCAAGAAAGCAGACAAAGGATTTTAGAGATATACACTACTGCTTGTTTCATACTCTGTTCTAATGAACTAGAAAACCCAACACAAGACAAAGGTGACCATGATAACGCCAATGGTAGATTATTAAGTGTTCATCCCACATCATAAAATTGTTGCAACTACATACCACATATTTTACTGATTATAATACAAAAGAAAAGGTGACCTCCGTCTATTTGGTGTCGTGTACCCAGAAGTCGTTCCTTACTACTCCCTCCGGTCCAAAATAGTTGATCACTTTTCTTTTTTAAAAGTCAAACAGTGTAAACTTTGATCAATATTTTGAGATATATTTCTTCATCATATTAATATGAAAAGACTTACAACTTGTAGTACTTTTCGTGTAGTTTTTTAATATCTATATTATGATTTTATAATATTGAATAGATCTAGTTCAATTTAACTCCGAATATTGGTCAACTTGACTCTCGAAAAGTGAAACCTATCAACTAAAATGGACCAGAGAGAGTAAGTCAAGAAGCTCATTGGTGCTAGTGAAGTTGCTTCAATTGATCCACCCTCAGTTCTGAGACCGGACACTTGTATATAAGTGCAAAATGTATGTATTAAAGACACATATCTTATATTTATTGTTTACTATGAGATTGTACTTGTTGATTGCGGAACTGTATCCAAAATTGAATAGGAAAAGGAGGCGGTAATGAGGAGTTTACTAAACTACAGTAAACTCCTTTTGAACCCCTTTGTCACCTAGGATTCATACTTGTGGATTAAAGCCCCTTTTGAACCCCTTTGTAAATACACTAGAATTCCCTTTGTCACTACAGCAAGCTTATCACCCAAATATACACCCGGAAGGTGCAACCACTAAAGCTTAAAAGCAAAAGGGCAGCCCGATGCACAAAGCATCCCATATACTAATTAAAATTGTACAAACACTAAATGAACACTTGTCAAATTCATTAGAAGCAAATTAAAAATATATAAACCAGAAGTATATATATAAGTACCATCCAGAAGAACCAACAATAGAGGCTTCTCCCCTGATTTTTGCTCAACTGAAACTTGCTCGAGCCTAACAAGAGAAGAAAACCGAGAACCATCAGCTAAGCCAACGGTGAACCATTTTGAAACTGCATTTTCAGCGTAAACTATGTCCTTCATGCCTCTCTTTTTAATATTCAGGTTTCTTCTAAAGGAGGGTATCAGGGACTCCGGCGCCAGAGTTGAACCCTTTGTGTGCCTCTTGTGTGGTGGAATATAAGCCATTATAATCACTTGCTGCTCTATGAAAGTATATAAACATGATGTATCAGTCACTAACACGACCTACTGTAAATCTCAACTCAAAATTTCCAATCAAGTTTCCTGGAAGATGAGAAAAAAGTTGGTTAATTTCCACCCTTTAAAGGAGCAAAACCAAATTTAATTCAATGGTTAGTGCGTGTTTCTCCAGCTATTTAGGGTGAACCTGCTCCCAATCGGTAAGCAGACATGGTATAAAATGCAAAGAATACTATGGTATGGTTTCGAGTAACTCATACCAAGTGATGCAAAGAGATCCAAAATAACCCCCCACCCCCTCATCTCCCCATCCCCAAACAAAAATATGTATTGCTTGTCAGGGAAAGAAAACCCACACACAACTGGGATATGATTCCAGGCATTTTCAAGAAAATCTCCCGAGCAACCCCACCAGTCGAATAATCGAAATCAAATCGATCTGCATGTCGAAACTTAAACCTAATTGATGAATTTCTATAATATTTTGCAGTTGTATGACCAATTTTGACAACGCTATATCGACCCCCTGTAGTATCTTTGCCAACGGGCCATTTCAAGCCACCCTGAACTTCCGAGTCCAAAATGGCAGAACCAATAAGATCTTTGATGTCATTAATCTCCTCATCCTGCAAAATGAAAAAGTATAAAAAAAATCACAGAACTCACATAAACACACATCTTTAGCTACACAGAAAGCAGTAGTGGTGTTCATTCAGTTAAACAATGCAAGAGTTCTGTAGAGAAAACGAAAAAGAAAGTGCATATAAAAATCAATTGCACAGGAAAAGAAGTCCTTGTTCACTGGAGCTGAAATATTTCCATGAAAATTACAAGCGAAATCATACCATTACTCTCTAAGTCTAATGATTTTCATGTTCCTCTAATCCTTGCTATCCTGCTCATCTCAGAAAAGAAAGCTCGTTCTCCCATCAAGAAATTGCGCACTATAAAGCTACAACTTTCATAATATTGGGATTACTATTCTAATGCATTTATTGCTGCTCATAGCATATTTAAAAAAATGTAAATTTTACTCACCCAAAAGGAGAACTAGATATGACAGTCCCAATAAAATTATCTATGAAAAGGAAGATTCATAGAAGAGTATATCCCTCAAAAGCTTGAAAGCGTTAATTTAACCCTTGCATAACTAGATAAAGCCAATAACTTACAGATAAAGCCATCTTGATTTTCTTGGCATATAGGAATTACCTGAGGTCCGAACTCTTTCCAAGACAGCTTGTGTCCGCAACCATATATGTGGCGTACTCGGTTCATCTCAATCTTAAAAGAAAAGGTCAGTATTAAAAAACAGTTAGAGAAAGAAAAACTGCAAGAAGTAAAGTGTGCAAAAGGTTATAGGTAAGACGTGGTAACTGGTATCCATGTTAATCACAATAATAATTGTTGTTTTTCTAAAGATAGATATAAGAAAATAATCAGGTATTTTTCGAGAAATGAGAAGAATATAAGGTTCGGAGTGTTAGGATATGCTTTATCACAAAAGCAGCAGAAACTAAGTAATAACCTTATAGAGCTGAATCTTTTTATTAATGGTAATAGTACATTTGCAGGAAACAGTTGAATCAGGTCACAACTTATCAGAAAGCTACAAAACACAAGGATAGAGCTAAGAGAAATAATTTAGTAAAAGGAAGACATTTGTTAGAAGCTTGAAAATTGCACCTTTACGACGTATAATTCTTTCCCTTGCATATATTCTAGCCGAGCTTCTCAACCACTAGGTTTTCCAAGTAATCCATATATGAAGAAGGAACATTCGTGTAAAAAAATCTTCTCAGTTGTCTCAAAGAAGTTTCATTCAATGGCTCAGTCTTCAGGGATTCTTGAAGGATTGCACACAATCCAATAACATACAATTCGCCCAGGGTCTAACCATATTTGCTTCACTAGTCGGTAGTGCAATCACATGTATAAACACGAACTACACCATTAAAGTCACAGTCTAAAGTCGTACCTTAGTTACAGAGTTGTTCCAATTCATAGAAGATTATCCCTTTCGTTCTTCTCGGGATCTTCCATTGAAGTTGTTCTTCACACATGAAGAAGAGTGTTCTTCTTTCTTGTTGGAGGGAGAGGAGAGGAAGCGTTGTTTTCCTTTCAAGAGAGTAGTCACGTTAGTTTCTGACTAACAGAAACTCTCTTTTATACTCCCAATTGGATACAACTGTTCAAGTAATAATCCTAACAGTTGTGTCTCTTCCTTTCCTTTTTATTTATTAATCCAATAATTTATATAACACATTATATATATTTATTATTAGACATGGGTTCGGGTTGACCCACATGGGTGGCCCGAATCCAATTTCCAACATCTCCCACTCACACATGGTGGGTCAACTCTCATTCCTATTCTGTAACTTCCATACATAACGACTAGACCGTGTGACCAGTGCATACTTCGAGAGCTCAGTTGCTATACATCTGTTAGGAATATATAGCATCTCGATTAACGGAACCTTGGAGTAGATTGCAGTATGCAATACCCTAGATTATTTATCACATTCACATCTCTCACAATCTCTTTGGAATAGTTTGAGTTCATCATTATGTTCTTGTCTCAATGACAAACATAAAGGGGCCCAATGAACACAATTAATGTGATAATACTCAATGATCTTCCTAATCTCAAGAATCTCTTAATCTCAAACTGACTTGCTTTTCTAGAAATATCCCGCCAGACCGAATCATCCATGATCTCTTGGCAACATCCTAAGATAGCAAACACCAAATTGAATCTCGAGAAACTGGTCAAAGTCATGAGGGTACAAAGAAAGAAAATTACTTATAATTTTTTAGGGCTTCACACGATAAGAAAGTAGAGATTACACTTGTATCGCCCATCGGTCACCTTATGCATACGTGGATGAATCACGTATCACAGTATTAACTCCTTTCCCGTGAGCGTATGTCTTACGTAAATTAAATACTGTGCAGATGATAGTTCAGACAACTCATGTCTAACTTTGAGTTCACAAATCTACTCATACATTTTATCCTTTAGAACTCACATCTGGAATTAAGACAGACTCACATTTAATCAAATATGATTAATCAAAAAACAAGCGACATTCTTATTATAAACTTCGACTTCAAGCTCTCTATTATTATCGCCTCAGATAATAATAAGTTTATAATTGTCTCATCCCTATTAGTCACCTAGATAATAGAGGCGATTGCCTGTGTGAATAGGCCAACCTTTTTGTCTGTCCGACATACTCCAAATCTTTGTACTAAACATAAAACCATTCTTTGTATATGAACCAACAAAAATCAATTTAGGCTTCAACTACATCAACTCCAATAATGCAGTTTTATGTGAACATGCTTGGGAAAAGTTAAGATATAAATACATCAACATCTACGCAAACCCAATGACCTCACATATCATTTATAAGCACCAAATGCTATGGGTTGCACTATCAAATCTACTATTATATAATGCGTAGAGATGTATTTCATGTTCACTTTTCTATGTACAATTATGTCTCAAACGAAATTATACTTTATATCAATATGGTTTATCTTCCAACGATACTGGGACCTTAGTTGTGTAAGCTATTAAGACTTGACTATCACACTTGATTGTCACTAATTCATTAGCACTATCAAATACACCCAACTTTATCATAAAGACGTTTAAGCCAAACAGCTCTGCACAGTTGCTGAAAGCACTACAAATTCAGCTTTCTTTATAAATAAGGTTGATGATTGTTTCTTGCTACACAAACAATATACACATCACTATTGTTTAGCAAAGAAGACACACTTGTATTTAGATTTCCTCTCATCTAAATCTTCTTTTCAATCATCATACACATAGCCTTTGAATTGCATATCCTTTTCTTAACAACACAAGGATAATCGACTGTGCCTTTGAGATACCTCAGTATCCTTTAACTGCTTTTCAGTATTCCATTTCTAAGTCAGATTGATATCTGCTAACTAGAATAACAGATATCAAACTTCATGAGACAAAAATCATATTCTTGTGGATTCACGAGGACACATCCTCCCACTTGAAACTTCGACTCTAGAAATAGGAGTATTAATGGGTTTGCACTTTTGCATATTAAATCGTTCATAAAAATTTCTTAATATAAGATTTTCTGAAAGAGACAACGATCCCTAGGAACGATCCCTTGAAATATGAACTTCAAGAATTCACCCATATTTTACATTAAGTCATTCGCGTATTTTGAGAACCCATTTGTTCCTAATGGTGTTATGACCCATAAGTAGATCAACCAATTCCACCTCTTGGTTTGGGTTCACTAACTCCTTTTTATCTTTTATTCCTTAAACTATTTATCCTTAGTAGGGTATCTAAGAGCCTCATTTATATTTGATGCTCTTGTTCAACTTGTGGAGTAACTATATATGCTTCCCCTTTGATCTCAAATCGACAATGGGGAATAACATAGACGACTCATTCGTCGAGGTTGAGATTGATAAAATTGATTTATCAATTGATAGTTACTCCCACTGGGACCATCAATACTAATGGATTCTCTTTTTGGACAACGTATTGGTGTTAATTGGAACATATCCATTATCACCAAATATGGCTCCCACTAGAATCCATTTAGCGGTAATAGCGGAAGCAATCTGGTCCACATTTTTATAAAGAGACAAGTCTTGACCGATCTCACCCTACTTAGGAAAAAAAATAGCTAACAAATATGTAACCATCATGTGATTCAAATTCAGTTACAGTGCCTCTCTTGTTCATATATGAACACATAAACCTTGGACTAAAATAGTATCTAGAAAGACACATGTCCTTCCCCTTGGAACTAGATTTCCATGCGGGAAAATTGTTTATGTACAAAAGCAGCACAAACTCAAGGGTAAAAAAAGAATTGAGTTTTTATCTATCCATAACTTATATGAATATAAGTAACTGACTTAAAAAATAATTTTATTATTTGGATCACAAATGTCATAATGTACTAGCTACAATGGAATAAAATATAATGTCACTTCCAGGAGACGTCATAGATATATCTAGAGTCTCAAGAGCCTCTTGCCTTTTTAGGACATACTGGATTTTATTGCCAGCGTTAACACTTTTGTTAAGCTCGGGACAATATTCTAGTAGCAGTTGACATATTGATATAAACTAGTATAAACTTATTGAGACAACTACGTACTTTCTTAGAGCCCAAAATTCATATACATACTAATCCTTAAAATAATTAATTATGTCACTATTTATTTCACATTAGATTTGGAATCGAAAGTTCACTATGTTCCCAATCATCATCCAAATTCTAATATTTGATAAATTTAACATAACCAATTACTAAAGGAATACTTGTCTTAAATGACTAATATTCAAGACTAAATAAACATAGATTCTATAACAAATATAGAGTCAATCAAACAAGAATAATACTATAAAGCACTGAAATTATAATTCATGGAAGTACACATACTTATATGAAAGATAATTTCACATATAATTACATCAATTATATGCATAGTAGAAAAAATACTAACCCGTTGTTACTATATGCATATTTACACACTTATATGCATACAAAAAGTAGTGAATAATAAAGATCTACACAACTTTATATTGGTGTTAGAAAATTTTCAGAAATACCTTTTGTAACATATACAAAAAATTAATATATCCATAATCTAACTAGCGCTTATACTTATGAAAGTATGGCACAAAAACTTTTCACTTTCCATTATGAAAGAAGAATTTTTTGTCGAAGAAGTCATTATTCAATAGTATAATGGATTGGATTCCAACCTTTCTGGAAATCCTACCAATAATCTCAACATATGAGATTGCATGTTAGCGTTGCAGACATACCTAGAAACCACTCCTCCGCAATGTGATTTCACAAGACAGCAAATTGATAATGCATCCACAATAGGATACAGAGACAGACGCATATGGAAAAACAAAAACTCACTATTGTATTAATCTCATGATGACTTTCCAAGACCACCAAAAGAAGACAAGATACAAGTCCTGCAACTTGTAAAAACTTGAAAAAAAATTCCAAGACTTCTCTTCCTTTTATGTTTATATCAAAATGGGTTATCACAAAAAATCTCATTCAACTTGGTAAAAATTCTCCAGTGCACTTGGCTAACATGCCTTTCACATACTTAAAAGGAAGCAGTCAAGAAGTAGTGGTGGAAACTTCTTAGCACTTTGGTCATTTATACATTTTGACATGAACTGCCTGAACATCTTTTTTCTGTCCTCTATCATTTAATGAACTCTCAAGTTCTTAGAAAGTTTACTAAGTTCATCTTTTATCCCAAAAAAAATGAACTCTTGGCAGGCAATTGAAAAAAAATATGATTACTATAAGTTCATGTAATTTTTCTTTTGTTTCTCTTACATGGGAAACACTAATCCCAAAAGAAAAATGAATAGGAGATAGAAGATGTCCAACAAAGTTGAGAGAACTTGAATTTGCTTTCGACAAAGAACGACAGCAACCATCCCTCTCTATGCACCCATGGTCTTTCCCTTCATATTTCTTTTATTAAAAAAAAAATTGAACAGTCACACACTCTTTCATAGAAAAAAACTCACTTCTCAATTTTGAACAACAAGAATGTCAACAATTCTTCTCTTGATCTCTTACACTCCTTCTATATATATGTTTTCGTAAGCCTTAAAATTCATCAGCGCTTCGAAGGGTTTAATATATATAGTGGATAATCTTCTAACTTGAACGATATGGCAATCACATAGCCAAATCCATGAAGACAAGTGAAGACAAAAAAATATATATAAAGCCAACGTTTGGCTTCTTAACCCACTAGTATTGCAATTGCCACACTTGGCTATTAGCCTATACTTCCTTTGACAAAAGATGGGTTGGCTATCATTGCCTTCTACGTCAGAGAAGTTAAAAAAACAGTAATTTGCAAGGTCTTGGGTGTATTCAGAAAACACCTAACGCATACAACAACATATTCAAAATACCACAAAGTACTTTTCTGAACGTCGACAACAGTGAAAGAATTTTCTCATGAAACAAATATTGTAACGTTAGTCGTTAGTCATGACAAGCAGATTGTAATATTTCTTCCCTTAATCATAGACTAGGAAACAAATAACTCGTGCTCTGATACCAAAGAAGGATTGCACACAATCCAATAACATACAATTCGCCCAGGGTCTAACCGTATTTGCTTCACTAGTCGGTAGTGCAATCACATGTATAAACACGAACTACACCATTAAAGTCACAGTCTAAAGTCGTACCTTAGTTACAAAGTTGTTCCAATTCATAGAAGATTATCCCTTTCGTTCTTCTCGGGATCTTCCATTGAAGTTGTTCTTCACACATGAAGAAGAGTGTTCTTCTTTCTTGTTGGAGGGAGAGGAGAGGAAGCGTGGTTTTCTTTTCAAGAGAGTAGTCACGTTAGTTTCTGACTAACAGAAACTCTCTTTTATACTCCCAATTGGATACAACTGTTCAGGTAATAATCCTAACAGTTGTGTCTCTTCCTTTCCTTTTTATTTATTAATCCAATAATTTATAGAACACATTATATGTATTTATTATTAGACATGGGTTCGGGTTGACCCACATGGGTGGCCCGAATCTAATTTCCAACAATTCTTGACAAATTGAAGAAGTCCTGCATTATATTCATGGAGATTTTGAGGAGGATTGAATGCTGGCATGCATTATCTTTAAATAATATATGAGGTAATTGACATATACTTCTATTAATAATAGGCGCAAATATGCTCCATGGCCTATGCTACAAATATGCTACAAAGTATTATAGGGTAGGAAAATATCAAAAATCAGAAGCTTGAAGGACATAATCGCCTCTGTTAATTCCTCGACCATTAATTTTGACATGGTTCCTTGATGATAGTATCCACAGTTTAGAATTTGGGATTGAAAGTAACCCTGAAAATAGATGTAGCTTGTTCCTAAAGGGAAAAACAGCTCCCTTCGCCATAAAAAAAAAAAGGTAAAAAGCAAAAAAAAAAAAAAAAAAAAAATCTAGTCACACAGGAAATTAAGGTTGTATATTAAGCAAACTTCTGTCGGCATTTAAAACGGCAAACTTCCATTTGCATTTAAAACATAGGAACTAATTTGGCAACTGAATTGGATTCAAAAAGTTATTCTTTTAGAAATTTTCTATATATTCTTTCCCTTAATCAATAAAGTCATTTGAATTCAGTGCTCAATACAGTAGAGAGACACAATATTCTATAAGAATGAATGTAGAGCCTCATGTTCTACCCACAAGATGAATTTAGTATAAAATTAAGATTAAACAAAAATTCGATGCAATCCACATCTAACAGAAGTTTCAAGTAGCATATATCGAAGGAGAAAACTATGGCCAGAGATGGATGATGGTTTAGATATATCATGCATAGACCCCCTATGCAGGGATCCATTAGAACGAAATTACAATGATTATCCAGGTAGTCCACGTATACATGAAGAAAAGTTTATCTCAAAAAGCCTATAATCTCTCAGTAATTGGTATCACTCTGTCCTTGGACACAGAATGCAGTGGAAGCAGGGAACCAGGGGTGGAGACCAGTCATGTTAAGCAGTCTGATCCAACACCACTTGCTCGAAAAATATGCAAAATGGAATACTATTATAACAAAATATTGTATATCAGATAATATGAAAAACAGAATACTGTTATAACAAAGTGCAATACCACCATTTGTCACTAAAGGATACCTGATTCGATGGTGAAGTACCTAAATCATATTTGAAGTTGAGGGTTTCAACTATTGCAGGTAGATGTGTTAGTTTTTACATCTTCAAAATGTTTAGGCTTTGCCAGTTGAAAAATATGTTAGAAGTAAGGATCAAGCTAAATGATGGACCCAAAAATGGAACAAATGGACTTGCATTGTATTTCACTAAAATGATGTGAATTGTGCGCGTTTCCTTTGATATGACACAGTGATAGTAATCTGTTCATTTGTTCACTATTACAATAATATCAACACTTGCTTCCAAAATCCTGTATGCATGTGAAAGTAGGATAAATGTGTGATCTAATGAATCTCTAGTTTAAGAAAACTTCATATTTGTGTTGCTTGTAGAACAAGATTTTGTATTATTCAAAGAAAATTGAACTTAGATAGGCGGACTGTATACAGAGGATTCATATAGCTAACCAACTAGTTTAGGATTAAGGTATAATTGATAGATCGATTACTTAAACTAAAAGAAGGACACATGATCTTAAAACAACAACCTCAGATGCATTATATGCTTTAGAGGACGACGACGACTAAGTTTCTACTAAATCTAATCACAACTAATCCAATAAAGAACCAAAAGAATCAGCCAGCATGCAATCTTCTTTGATAAATAAGTACAATATGCAAATTAAACTAGTCCAGTTGCCAAAATTCCTTCATGGAACCTTTACGGTACTCTTACGCGTCACTATATATCCAAATTTAAAGTATAATTCCAAGTGCCCATTCAATGTAGAAGTGCTTTTGTGATCTTTTAATGTAGTAGCAGTTTTAGTTGTGATTACAATGAAATGAACTGTGGGTGATACAGGTCAAATCGAGCTTAAAGCACTTACCATCAAGAGCCGGGATTGGAGGATGCAAAGGATGAGGAGCCAAGAGCTTTTGGAGCGAAATGAAGAAGCATCAAGAACACCCCAGGCTAGGCGCTCCGCCCAAGCAAAGCAGGCACTCCGCCTAAGCATACAGCAGCCTAGGAGCTCCGCCTTCAAGGGAGGCGCTCCGCCCAAGCTGCCCCACTGCCCAACTTGACAGGCGCTCCGCTTCTTTTTCCTGAGAAGCCGAGACGAGTTCAACTCTTAAGCCTAGTGCTATTTACTAGTTTGACCCTACGTGGTCTTTATTATTTTACCCCAACTTGTGGGGGCTTTTATGTCATTTTTACATAGTCTTAGGAAAGACTATAAATAGGAACCTTTGTCATTTCATTTCATTAGTTAACTTTGAATTGAGAGAATAGAAGATAAAATTGGCTTGGCCATTCTTGTTGAAGCTTGAGCTTCATGTATCTCTTACTTGGAATCCATGGTGGATCGCCCTAGTGTGACCCCGTGAGTGGCTCAAGTCTCTTTCTCCCTTTGAATCAATCTACTTTGGTTAGTTTGATTTGTTCTTTCTTCTGTTTCTGTTCTTCCCCATCCCTTATTTCGTTGTTATCGTGTTTTACTTCTTGCTTCCGCTATCTTTGTTGCTTCCGCGATTTTAATCCTTATCAATTTCGTATCAGAGCAAGGCTTGGGTTTCGTTCTTACGAATCTGCATTCCTTGTTCATCGTATCTTTACTTTAGTGTTCTTGTTGTTATTGTTCTTGTGAAAGAAGAAAAAACAAAAAAAAAAAAAAATTGAAAAAGTTGAAAATCCAAAAATTGGGCATAACTTGTTGGTGTGATTGGATCTTGATATGGGTGTTATTGGAGATTGATCCCGTTGTTTTCATACCTAAATCACGTGATATGAAGAAGCATTATGAATTTTGAAACCCCAATTTTTCTTAAACCCTTGTTCTTGAGTTCATGTCTTGATTCTTGGGTTTGGTTGATTTTTGGTTGCGAAATTGATATCGGGGTTTGATCTAGATTGAAAAACAAATAATTTGGTACCAATTTTGTGAGATTTGGAGTTGTATAACATCAAAAGTGAAGAATCAAAAACCAATTTTAAACCCTTATGAAAACCCACTTTCAACCTTTGAATGATGATTGTGCTTTCATTATTGGGTGTTTGTGGGTGAAAATCATCGAGGTTTGAAGAGAATAGCATTATACAACTTTGGGTACCAAGGGATTTTGAGAATCGGGTTGATATCGTTGAGAATTTGGGTGAAAAACATCAAAAAACCATTTTCGGAGGTGCTGGGAGTAGGCCCCAGGCGGACCGCCCACTTTGGCTACTGGTCCAGCCCCTAGGCGGACAACCCACCCAGGCGTACCGCCTAGTTCACTGGTTGGTTCATTTTGCTTCGTTTCATGGTTTTTTTTGTTTGTTTCGCTTCCGAGCTTCTTGGTTAGTGTTTCTAAGGTATTTGTCCTAGTTTATTGATACTAATCTTTGAGCTTTTAGGGTGTTGTGTGTCTTGGAGTCTTACTTAAAGTCATAGAACTTGCTTGTTTCAAGTGCGCATTTAAATAGCTTCCGTACATCGAGTCACATAAACTCCATTCCGAACCATTACTTGGGAGTACTAGTTGTTGATCTTTCCATTGTGGTTACTAAGAGAACATGTAGGTCTTGAGTGGAAAAAGGCTTGAGTGGTCAGAACAATAGACTGTGGTCACAAAAGCCAACGACCTTGAGTGTATACACGAGTGGAAAGAAAATTGAGTAACATATTTTGAGTGATACACGTGAGGGAGTGAATTTGTGAGGTCCTTTACTCTTTGACAACTATGGCTTCGGATGACGATTGTGGTGGGTATGACTCATGCAGAGATGATGGAGACTATGGTTCCTATGATGGTGATGATGGGTATTGCTATGACGATTCGGGGAACCAAGGCTCATATGGTGATGAAGCGGGTCACTATGTTGATTATGAAGATGAAGAAGGCTATGAGGCTTACAAAAATGAATGTGAAGATCCCTATGCTTCTAGTCAAGAAATTGAAGATGGTGACGCTTCAAGGGATGATGAACCTACTTACTCTTCTTGTGATGAATTTGCGAATGTTGATAGTGACGTAGAGAGAATTGATGATGAGGTTGATTATATGAATTGTTCATTTTCATCTTCTCTTGGTGTTGCTAATGGTGTGCGAGGGAGTAGTAGAGGTCCTTCCATTAGTATGGGAGGAGGTGGTGGTTGTTCCATGGGAAATGGGAGGCTTGCATCTTCTTGTTGTACTAAAAGACTCAATGCTCCTAGTTCCCATGTGAAAGGTGGAATTAGGAATGGTGTTGCTCTCACTATAAATGGGGTGTATTGCTGTAGTAGTGGTCGTCGGAGTGGTGCTATGTGCTATGAACCAAGGCGAGAGGCACTTATGGGCTCCATAGTGGTAATCCTTCCTCGACTTTCCACAACACTTCTAATGTTGGAAGAGTGACGGAAAGTGGAGGTTATTCTAGTGGTGTTTCCACTAGTGGAGGGATAAGGAAAACCCGAGTTGATGGTGATGTTGTTCTGGGAATTTCAAACCCTTACTTGGGTGATCCTATAAAAGACATGTGTGAAACTAGGTTCCTTTTTTAGGTTAATAGTAGAGGAGGATGCTTGCTCAAGTTTAGTGAAGCCGATGTTAATAACACTCTTGGGTTGATAAACTAAAGATACTATGCTATAAATTGAAACATCCTTATGAGTGTCAAGGTGTTTGGGTTACTAGAGAGGCTCGGGTACTCATATCTCATGGGAGTTACAAGGAATATATTTGATGTGATATATATCCCATGGAGTATTATGGTGTTTGGCTAAGAAAATTATGGTTGCCAGACAAGAGGGTGCGGTATGATCTCATGAAGGATGTGTACAAATTGAGCAAGGGGCAAAGGACTTATGACCTTGAACCTTGCCGGGCAAAGATTTTGATACATCCTAGTACACCTTCTTTTTCTATACAAAGGAGAAAGGAGCAAGGACCTCATTCCATGATTGAAATAGTGCAATAAAGAAGTCCTACAAACACAAGCAATGGTGGGACTAGTGCAAGAAAAGAGTTGACAAGTGTCAATAAGGTGAACCCCAAGCGACAAGCTCCAAAGCCAAGTGGTTCACCAACAAAGAAGAAAGAGACCTCAAGTGATGAGCCTCTTAGTCCTAGATTCCGGGTTAATGTTAAAAGTCCACCAACTCCGGCTATGGGTATTCTTGGGCCTCGTTCCAATTCACCCGAATATGAGAGACAGAAGATTGAGAGGAGTAAGGAAGTGACCGGTGATATTCCTCGAGTGGAAAAAGGAGAGGATGAGTTGAATGATGTGAGTGGGATGTCACCACCCAAATCTACACCCGACCTTGAAAAGAAAATGAGGGAAAAGAAAGAGGGGAAAAGAATTGTTGAGAGTGAGGACACCCCTTATTCTAACCTTAACCTTTATTCTTTTCCTTCTACTTGTGTGAATGCTTTTGTAGGTATTTTTGGAGGCAAACCAATATAGCCTCAATCATGTTCCAAGAAGGATGGACAAGGTGAAGAAATCTTCAATGTGAGCTTCAAGGTGAAGAGACAATTCATGACACTTCAAGTGCATTGAGTGAGCAAGATGGCCACTAAAAAGCATGTGATAGTTCTTCCCTTGAACATGTTACTCCCTTGTCTCATGGTAGCATTTGTGATAACTCAACACTAGTTGATGATTTGTATGATTACAATGTGTTTGCAACTAGTGTAGATTCGAATAGTCAACTTGTATTTGCATGTGAACCACTAGTTGGGAGGGATGATAAGCCACATCATAATGTGAGCTCGGTTTCATTGAATCTCTTTTTAGTGAAGATTGTGTAGTTGACCTTACTTGTGAACCTTGTTATGACACCCCACCTATATTGACAAAGGGGAAGATGAGTTGAATGAATACCCTATCCTTTCCCTTGATTAATTGCTTGATAATGGTGGACCTTTGTGTTGTAGTGAGGATGGTAGTGACCTTTTAGGAGTCCTTAGTAGATGAGATGGATCGAATTGTATTCGATGACTCCTCAAGTGTGGATGATGACTCTAGTTTTGATGCCTCATCTTTGATGGGTAGTGGACTTGTTTTCACAAACCTTTTGTTTGAAGAGGATTCTCAAAGAGGTAATGGTGAATATCAAACTAGAGAAGAGTTTGGATTTAAACTTCCATATTTGGAAAGGTGAACTCTATAGACAATCCATTGTTTGGAACTCCAAGTGAGATGAATGGTCTTGGTGTTGGTTGTGTTGGACCATCTTCTAGTATTCCTAACCTTCACTGTGTGGACTATAATGATGAAGAACCTATTGTGGAGACCTTCTTTGGGAGTTTGCCTAGTGAAGAAGATTGTCGTGGAGGTGGATTTGGAGGTGAGGAAGTCATTCTTGATGTGTGTAAGAGTGCTTCCAAGAAGGGGAGTGGAGTATTTGATATTAGTTGCCAATTAAACTAGTTTGTGTACTCCACCCCACATGTTGATCACACCTTGGGTTTTGAGCATGCCAAAACCAATGACGCACATTGTGATAGTAATGCATTGAAGGCTTGGTGTGTTGATCATAAGCTTGGGGATCATAAGGAACTTAGTTGCTTAATCTTGCATGTTCTTTGTCTTACTGACCTCTTTGCTTGATATGGTAGTGAGTGCTTGTCATTTTTGAGCCAAGACCTTGTTGTTTCCTTTTGATACCTATACTTTTTTATTAGTATTGATACTTGGCTCTATCACAAAAGTGTGATTTTCACATCACTTGCACTCACTCTTGTTAAAATTGCCTACTCTTGTAATGGAAAGTTTTGGTTTGTTCTTATTAGATTTAGGGATCATAGGAGTTTTGATGGCTTGATCTTGCATATTCTCTATCCTATTGATCTCTTTGATGAATCTTGTGTTAAGTGCACCCATTGGGGAAGCCAAGTACTTGTTGTTTTCTTGGGAAACATGCACTTTATCATTGTCATTGATACTTGGATATACCATAAGAGTGTGTTTCCCACACTACTTGCACTAACCTACTCTTGTAGTAGGAGATTTTGGTTGTGCTTGTCTTTGGTTGTAGGTCTAGATGGTTTGATTTCGAGGACGAAACCCTTTAAAGAAGGGGAGGATGATACGGGTCAAATCGAGCTTAAAGCACTTACCATCAAGAGCCGGGATTGGAGGATGCTAAGGATGAGGAGCCAAGAGCTTTTGGAGCGAAATGAAGAAGCATCAAGAGCACCCCAGGCTAGGCGCCCTGCCCAGGCAAAGCAGGAACTCCGCCTAAGCATAGAGCAACCCAGGCGCTCCGCCTTCAAGGGAGGCGCTCCGCCCAAGCTGCCCCACTGCCCAACCTGACAGGCGCTCCGCCTCTTTTTGCTGAGAAGCCGAGACGAGTTCAACACTTAAGCCTAGTGCTATTTACTAGTTTGACCCTACGTGGTCTTTATTATTTTACCCCAACTTGTGGGGGCTTTTATGTTATTTTTACATAGTCTTAGGAAAGACTATAAATAGGAACCTTAGTCATTTCATTTCATTAGTTAACTTTGAATTGAGAGAATAGAAGATAGAATAGGCTTGACCATTCTTGTTGAAGCATGAGCTTCATGTATCTCTTACTTGGAATCCATGGTGGATCGCCCTAGTGTGACCCCGTGAGTGGTTCAAGTCTCTTTCTCCCTTTGAATCAATCTACTTTGGTTAGTTTGATTTGTTCTTTCTTCTATTTCTGTTCTTCCCTGTCCCTTATTTCGTTATTATCATATTTTACTTCTTGCTTCCGCTATCTTTGTTGCTTCCGTGATTTTAATCCTTATCAATTTGGTATCAGAGCAAGGCTTCAGTTTCGTTCTTACGAATCTGTGTTCCTTGTTCATCGTATCTTTACTTTAGTGTTCTTGTTGTTATTGTTCTTGTGAAAGAAGAAAACAATAAAAAAAAATTTGAAAAAGTTGAAAATAAAAAAATTGGGCATAACTTGTTGGTGTGATTGGATCTTGATATGGTGTTATTGGAGATTGATCCTTGTTGAAATCCCATTGTTTTGATACCTAAATTACGTGATTTGAAGAAGTATTACGAATTTTGAAACCCCAAGTTTTCTTAAACCCTTGTTCTTGAGTTCATGTCTTGAGTCTTGGGTTTGGTTGATTTTTGGTTGTGAAATGGATATCGGGGTTTGATCTAGATTGAAAAACATACAATTTGGTACCAATTTTGTGAGATTTGGAGTTGTATAACATCAAAAGTGAAGAATCAAAAACCAATTTGAAACCCTTTTGAAAACCCACTTTGAACCTTTGAATGATGATTGTGCTTTGATTATTGGGTGTTTGTGGGTGAAAATCATTGAGGTTTGAAGAGAATAGCATTATACAACTTTGGGTACCAAGAGATTTGAGAATCGGGTTGATATCGTTGAGAATTTGGGTGAAAAAATCAAAAAATCCATTGTCGAAGGTGCTGGGAGCAGGCCCCAAGCGGACCGCCCACCCCCTAGGCGGACCACCCACTTTGGCTACTGGTCCAGCCCCTAGGCGGACCGCCCACCCAGCCAGGCGGACCGCCTAGTTCACTGGTTGGTTCATTTTGGTTCGTTTCATGGTTTTTTTTGTTTGTTTCGCTTCCGAACTTCTTGGTTAGTGTTTCTAAGGTATTTGTCCTAGTTTATTGATACTAATCTTTGAGCTTTTAGGGTGTTGTGTGTCTTGGAGTCTTACTTAAAGTCATAGAACTTTCTTGTCTCAAGTGCGCATTTAAATAGCTTCCGTACACCGAGTCACATAAACTCCATTCCGAACCATTACTTGGGAGTACTAGTTGTTGATCTTTCCATTGTGGTTACTAAGAGAACAAGTAGGTCTTGAGTGGAAAAAGGCTTGAGTGTTGAGAACAATAGACTGTGGTCACAAAAGCCAACGACCTTGAGTGTATACACGAGTGGAAAGAAAATTGAGTGACATATTTTGAGTGATACACGTGAGGGAGTTATTTTCTGAGGTCCTTTACTCTTCGATTACAACTATGGCTTCGGATGCTGATTGTGGAGGGTATGACTCATGCAGAGATAATGGAGACTATGGTTCCTATGATGGTGATGATGGGTATTACTATGATGATTCGGGGAACCAAGGCTCATATGGTGATGAAGCGGGTCACTATGTTGATTATGAAGATGAAGAAGGCTACGAGGCTTACAAAAATGAATGTGAAGATCCCTATGGTTCTAGTCAAGAAATTGAAGATGGTGAAGCTTCAAGGTATGATAAACCTACTTACTCTTTTTGTGATGAATTTGCGAATGTTGATAGTGACGTAGAGAGAATGGATGATGAGGTTGATTATATGAATTGTTAATTTTCATCTTTTCTTAGTGTTGCTAATGGTGTGCAAGGGAGTAGTAGAGGTCCTTCCATTAGTATGGGAGGAGGTGGTGGTTGTTCCATGGGAAATGGGAGGCTTGCATCTTCTAGTTGTACTAAAAGACTTAATGCTCCTAGTTCCCATGTGAAAGGTGGAATGGGGAATGGTGTTGCTCTCACTATTAATGGGGTGTATTGCTCTAGTAGTGGTGGTCGGAGTGGTGCTATGGGCTATGGAACCAAGGCGAGAGGCACTTATGGGTTCCATAGTGGTAATCCTTCCTCGACTTTCAACAACACTTCTAATGTTGGAAGAGTGACGGAAAGTGGAGTTATTCTAGTGATGTTGCCACTAGTGGAGGGATAAGGAAAACCCGAGTTGATGGTGATGTTGTTCTTGGAATTTCAAACCCTTACTTGGGTGATCCTATAAAAGACATGTGTGAAACTAGGTTCCTTTTTTAGGTGAATGGTAGAGGAGGATGCTTGATCAAGAGTAGTGAAGCCGATGTTAATAACACTCTTGGGTTGATAAACTAAAGATACCATGCTACAAATTAAAACATCCTTATGAGTGTCAAGGTGTTTGGGTTACTAGAGAGGCTCGGGTACTCATATCTCATGGGAGTTACAAGGAATATGTTTGGTGTGATGTATATCCCATGGAGTATTATGGTGTTTGGCTAGGGAAACTATGGTTGCAAGACAAGAGTGTGCGGTATGATCTCATGAAGGATGTGTACAGAGTGAGCAAGGGGCAAAGGACTTATGACCTTGAACCTTGCCGGGCAAAGATTTTGATACATCCTAGTACACCTTCTTTTTCTATACAAAGGAGAAAGGAGCAAGGACCTCATTCCATGATTGAAAGAGTGCAATAAAGAAGTCCTACAAACACAAGCAATGGTGGGACTAGTGCAAGAAAAGAGTTGACAAGTGTCAACAAGGTGAACCCCAAGCGACAAGCTCCAAAGCCAAGTGGTTCACCAACAAATAAGAAAGAGACCTCAAGTGATGAGCCTCTTAGTCCTAGATTCCGAGTTGATGTTAAAAGTCCACCAACTCCGAGTATGGGTATTCTTGGGCCTCGTTCCAATTCACCCGAATCTGAGACACAAAAGATTGAGAAGAGTAAGGAAGTGACCGGTGACATTCCTCGAGTGGAAAAAGGAGAGGATATGTTGGATGATGTGAGTGGGATGTCACCACCCAAATCTACACCCGATCATGAAAAGAAAATAAGGGAAAAGAAATAGGGAAAAAGAATTGTTGAGAGTGAGGACACCCCTTATTCTAACCTTAACCTTTATTCTTTTCCTTCTACTTGTGTGAATGCTTTTGTAGTTATTTTTTGAGGCAAACCAATAGAGCCTCAATCATGTTCCAAGAAGGATGGACAAGGTGAAGAAATCTTCAATGTGAGCTTCAAGGTGAAGAGACAATTCATGACACTTCAAGTGCATTGAGTGAGCAAGATGGCCACTAAAAAGTATGTGATAGTTCTTCCCTTGAACATGTTACTCCCTTGTCTCATGGTAGCATTTGTGATAACTCAACACTAGTTGATGATTTGTATGATTACAATGTGTTTGCAACTAGTGTAGATTCGAATGGTCAACTTGTATTTGCATGTGAACCACTAGTTGGGACGGATGATAAGCCACATCATGATGTGAGCTCGGTTTTCATTGAATCTCTTTTTAGTGAAGATTGTGTAGTTGACCTTACTTGTGAACCTTTTTATGACACCCCACCTATATTGACAAAGGGGAAGATGAGTTGAATGAATACCCTATCCTTTCCCTTGATTAATTGCTTGATAATGGTGGACCTTTGTGTTGTAGTGAGGATGGTACTGACCTTTAGGAGTCCCTAGTAGATGAGATGGATCGAATTATATTCGATGACTCCTCAAGTGTGGATGATGACTCTAGTTTTGATGCCTCATCTTTGATGGGTAGTGGACTTGTTTTCACAAAGCCTTTGTTTGAAGAGGATTCCCAAAGAGGTGATGGTGAATATCAAACTAGAGAAGAGTTTGGATTTAAACCTCCATGGTTTGGAAAGGTGAATTCTATAGACAATCCATTGTTTAGAACTCCAAGTGAGATGAATGGTCTTGGTGTTGGTTGTGTTGGACCATCTTCTAGTATTCCTAACCTTCATTGTGTGGACTATAATGATGAAGAACCTATTTTGAAGACCTTCCTTGGGAGTTTGCCTAGTGAAGAAGATTGTCGTGGAGGTGGATTTGGAGGTGAGGAAGTCATTCTTGATGTGTGTAAGAGTGCTTCCAAGAAGGGGAGTGGAGTATTTGATATTAGTTGCCAATTAAACTAGTTTGTGTACTCCACCCCCACATGTTGATCACACCTTGGGTTTTGAGCATGCCAAAACCAATGACGCACATTGTGATAGTAATGCATTGAAGGTTTGGTGTGTTGACCATAAGCTTGGGGATCATAAGGAACTTAGTTGCTTAATCTTGCATGTTCTTTGTCTTATTGACCTCTTTGCTTGATATGGTAGTGAGTGCTTGTCATTTTTGAGCCAAGACCTTGTTGTTTCCTTTTGAGACCTATACTTTTTGATTAGTATTGATACTTGGCTCTATCACAAAAGTGTGATTTTCACATCACTTGCACTCACTCTTGTTAAAATTGCCTACTCTTGTAATGGAAAGTTTTGGTTTGTTCTTATTAGATTTAGAGATCATAGGAGTTTTGATGGCTTGATCTTGCATATTCCCTATCCTATTGATCACTTTGATGAATCTTGTGTTGAGTGCACCCATTGGGGAAGCCAAGTACTTAATGTTTTCTTGGGATACATGCACTTTATCATTGTCATTGATACTTGGCTATACCATAAGAGTGTGTTTTCCACACTACTTGCACTAACCTACTCTTGTAGTAGGATATTTTGGTTGTGCTTGTCTTTAGTTGTAGGCCTAGATGGTTTGATTTCGAGGACGAAATCCTTTAAAGAAGGGGAGGATGATACGGGTCAAATCGAGCTTAAAGCACTTACCATCAAGAGCCGGGATTGGAGGATGCTAAGGATGAGGAGCCAAGAGCTTTTGGAGCGAAATGAAGAAGCATCAAGAGCACCCCAGGCTAGGCGCCCCGCCCAGGCAAAGCAGGCACTCCGCCTAAGCATAGAGCAACCCAGGCACTCCGCCTTCAAGGGAGGCACTCCGCCCAAGCTGCCCCACTGCCCAACTTGACAGCCGCTCCGCCTCTTTTTAATGAGAAGCCGAGACGAGTTCAACTCTTAAGCCTAGTGCTATTTACTAGTTTGACCCTACGTAGTCTTTATTATTTTGCCCCAACTTGTGGAGGAATTTATGTTATTTTTACATAGTCTTAGGAAAGACTATAAATAGGAACCTTAGTCATTTCATTTCATTAGTTAACTTTGAATTGAGAGAATAGAAGATAGAAGATAGAATAGGCTTGGCCATTCTTGTTGAAGCTTGAGCTTCATGTATCTCTTACTTGGAATCCATGGTGGATCACCCTAGTGTGACCCCGTGAGTGGCTCAAGTCTCTTTTTCCCTTTGAATCAATCTACTTTGGTTAGTTTGATTTGTTCTTTTTTCTATTTCTGTTCTTCCCCGTCCCTTATTTCGTTGTTATCGTGTTTTACTTCTTGCATCCGCTGTCTTTGTTGCTTCCGCGATTTTAATCCTTATCAATTTGGTATCAGAGCAAGGCTTGGGTTTCGTTCATACGAATCTCCATTCCTTGTTCATCGTATCTTTACTTTAGTGTTCTTGTTGTTATTGTTCTTGTGAAAGAAGAAAAAAACAAAAAACAAAAAATTGAAAAAGTTGAAAATCCAAAAATTGGGCATAACTTGTTGGTGTGATTGGATCTTGATATGGGTGTTATTGGAGATTGATCCTATTTTAAAACCCATTGTTTTTATACGTAAATCACGTGATTTGAAGAAGTATTACGAATTTTGAAACCCCAATTTTTCTTAAACCCTTGTTCTTGAGTTCATGTCTTGATTAATGGGATTGGTTGATTTTTGGTTGTGAAATGGATATCGGGGTTTGATCTAGATTGAAAAACAAACAATTTGGTACCAATTTTGTGAGATTTGGAGTTGTATAACATCAAAAGTGAAGAATCAAAAACCAATTTGAAACCCTTTCGAAAACCCACTTTAAACCTTTGAATGATGATTGTGCTTTGATTATTGGGTGTTTGTGGGTGAAAATCATTGAGGTTTGAAGAAAATAACATTATACAACTTTGGGTACCAAGGGATTTGAGAATCGGGTTGATATCGTTGAGAATTTGGGTGAAAAAATCAAAAAACCCATTTTCGGAGGTGCTGGGAGCAGGCCCCAAGCGGACCGCCCACCCCCTAGGCGGACCGCCCACTTTGGCTACTGGTTGGTTCATTTTGCTTTGTTTCATGGTTTTTTGTGTTTGTTTCGCTTCGGAACTTCTTGGTTAGTGTTTCTAAGGTATTTTGCCTACTTTATTGATACTAATCTTTGAGCTTTTAGGGTGTTGTGTGTCGTGGAGTTTTACTTAAAGTCATAGAACTTGCTTGTCTCAAGTGCGCATTTAAATAGCTTCCGTACACCGAGTCACATAAACTCCATTCCGAACCATTACTTGGGAGTACTAGTTGTTGATCTTTCCATTGTGGTTACTAAGAGAACAAGTAGGTCTTGAGTGGAGAAAGGCTTGAGTGGTGGGAACAATAGACTGTGGTCACAAAAGCCAACGACCTTGAGTGTATACACGAGTGGAAAGAAAATTGAGTGACATATTTTGAGTGATACACGTGAGAGAGTTATTTTCTGAGGTCCTTTACTCTTCGATTACAACTATGGCTTCGGATGCTGATTGTGGAGGGTATGACTCGTGCAGAGATGATGGAGACTATGGTTCCTATGATGGTGATGATGGGTATTGCTATGATGATTCGAGGAACCAAGGCTCATATGGTGATGAAGCGGGTCACTATGTTGATTATGAAGATGAAGAAGGCTATGAGGCTTACAAAAATGAATGTGAAGATCCCTATGCTTCTAGTCAAGAAATTGAAGATGGTGACGCTTCAAGGTATGATGAACCTACTTACTCTTCTTGTGATGAATTTGTGAATGTTGATAGTGACGTAGAGAGAATTGATGATGAGTTTGATTATATGAATTGTTCATTTTCATCTTCTCTTGGTGTTGCTAATGGTGTGCAATGGAGTAGTAGAGGTCCTTCCATTAGTATGGGAGGAGGTGGTGGTAGTTCCATGGGAAATGGGAGGCTTGCATCTTCTTGTTGTACTAAAAGACTCAATGCTCCGAGTTCCCATGTGAAAGGTGGAATTAGGAATGGTGTTGCTCTCACTATTAATGGGGTGTATTGCTCTAGTAGTGGTGGTCGGAGTGGTGCTGTGTGCTATGAACCAAGGCGAGAGGCACTTATGGGCTCCATAGTGATAATCCTTCCTCGACTTTCAACAACACTTCTAATGTTGGAAGAGTGACGGAAAGTGGAGGTTATTCTAATGGTGTTGCCACTAGTGGAGGGATAAGGAAAACCCGAGTTGATGGTGATGTTGTTCTTGGAATTTCAAACCCTTACTTGGGTGATCCTATAAAAGACATGTGTGAAACTAGGTCCCTTTTTTAGGTGAATGGTAGAGGAGGATGCTTGATCAAGAGTAGTGAAGCCAATGTTAATAACACTCTTGGGTTGATAAACTAAAGATACCATACTACAAATTAAAACATCCTTATGAGTGTCAAGGTGTTTGGGTTACTAGAGAGGCTCGGGTACTCATATCTCATGGGAGTTACAAGAAATATGTTTTGTGTGATGTATATCCCATGGAGTATTATGGTGTTTGGCTAGGGAAACTATGGTTTCAAGACAAGAGGGTGCGGTATGATCTCATGAAGGATGTGTACAAAGTGAGCAAGGGACAAAGGACTTATGACCTTGAACCTTGCCGGGCAAAGATTTTGATACATCCTAGTACACCTTCTTTGTCTATACAAAGGAGAAAGGAGCAAGGACCTTATTTCATGATTGAAATATTGCAATAAAGAAGTCCTAATAACACAAGCAATGGTGGGACTAGTGCAAGAAAAGAGTTGACAAGTGTCAACAAGGTGAACCCCAAGCCACAAGCTCCAAAGCCAAGTGGTTCACCAACAAAGAAGAAAGAGACCTCAAGTGATGAGCCTCTTAGTCCTAGATTCCGGATTGATGTTAAAAGTCCACCAACTCCGGCTATGGGTATTCTTGGGCCTCGTCCCAATTCACCCGAATATGAGAGTCAAAAGATTGAGAGGAGTAAGGAAGTGACCGGTGACATTCCTCGAGTCGAAAAAGGAGAGGATGAGTTGAATGATGTGAGTTGGATGTCACCACCCAAATCTACGCCCGACCTTGAAAAGAAAATGAGGGAAAAGAAAGATGGAAAAAGAATTGTTGAGAGTGAGGACACCCCTTATTCTAACCTTAACCTTTTATTCTTTTCCTTCAATTTGTGTGAATGCTTTTGTAGGTATTTTTGGAGGCAAACCAATAGAGCCTCAATCATGTTCCAAGAAGGATGGACAAGGTGAAGAAATCTTCAATGTGAGCTTCAAGGTGAAGAGAAAATTCATGACACTTCAAGTGCATTGAGTGAGCAAGATGGCCACTCAAAGGTATGTGATAGTTCTTCCCTTGAACATGTTACTCCCTTGTCTCATGGTAGCGTTTGTGATAACTCAACACTAGTTGATGATTTGTATGATTACAATGTGTTTGTACCAAGTGTAGATTCGAATGGTTAACTTGTGTTTGCATGTGAACCACTAGTTGAGAGGGATGATAAGCCACATCATGATGTGAGCTCGGCTTTCATTGAATCTCTTTTTAGTGAAGATTGTGTGGTTGACCTTATTTGTGAACCTTGTTATGACACCCCCACCTATATTTGACAAAGGGGAAGATGAGTTGAATGAATACCCTATCCTTTCTCTTGATGAATTACTTGATAATGGTGGACCTTTGTGTTGTAGTGAGGATTGTAGTAACCTTGAGGAGTCCTAGTGGATGAGATGGATTGAATTGTATTCGATGACTCCTCAAGTGTGGATGATGACTCTAGTTTTGATGCCTCATCTTTGATGGGTAGTGGACTTGTTTTCACAAACCCTTTGTTTGAAGAGGATTCCCAAAGAGGTGATGGTGAATATCAAACTAGAGAAGAGTTTGGATTTAAACCTCCATGGTTTGGAAAGGTGAATTCTATAGACAATCCATTGTTTAGAACTCCAAGTGAGATGAATGGTCTTGGTGTTGGTTGTGTTGGACCATCTTCTAGTAGTCCTAACCTTAATTGTGTGGACTATAATGATGAAGAACCTATTTTGGAGACCTTCTTTGGGATTTCGCCTAGTGAAGAAGATTATCGTGGAGGTGGATTTGGAGGTGAGGAAGTCATTCTTGATGTGTGTAAGAGTGCTTCCAAGAAGGGGAGTGGAGTATTTGATATTAGTTGCCAGTTGAACTAGTTTGTGTACTCCACCCCACATGTTGATCACACCTTGGGTTTTGAGCATGCCAAAACCAATGACGCACATTGTGATAGTAATGCATTGAAGGTTTGGTGTGTTGACCATAAGCTTGGGGATCATAAGAAACTTAGTTGCTTAATCTTGCATGTTTTTTTGTCTTATTGACCTCTTTGCTTGATATGGTAGTGAGTGCTTGTCTTTTTGAGCCAAGACCTTATTGTTTCCTTTTGAGACCTATACTATTTGGTTAGTATTGATACTTGGCTCTATCATAAAAGTGTGATTTTCAGATCACTTGCACTCACTCTTGTTGGACTTGCCTACTCTTGTAATGGGAAGTATTGGTTTGTTCTTATTAGATTTAGGGATTATAGGAGTTTTTATGGCTTGATCTTGCATATTCCCTATCCTATTGATCTCTTTGATGAATCTTGTGTTGAGTGCACTCATTGGGGAAGCCAAGTACTTGTTGTTTTCTTGGGAAACATGCGCTTTATCATTGTCATTGATACTTGGCTATGCCATAAGATTGTGTTTTCCACACATCTTGCACTAACCTATTCTTGTAGTAGGAGATTTTGGTTGTGCTTGTCTTTGGTTGTAGGTCTTGATGGTTTGATTTCGAGGACGAATTCCTTTCAAGAAGGGGAGGATGATACGGGTCAATCGAGCTTAAAGCACTTATCATCAAGAGCCGGGATTGGAGGATGCAAAGGATGAGGAGCCAAGAGCTTTTGGAGCGAAATAAAGAATCATCAAGAGCACCCCAAGCTAGGCGCTCCGCCTAGGCAAAGCGCTCCGCCTAAGAATAGAACAACCCAGGCGCTCCGCCTTCAAGGGAGGCGCTCCACCCAAGCTGCCCCACTGCCCAACTTGACAGGCGCTCCGCTTAACACTAGGTTTTCCGCCTCTTTTACTGAGAAGCCAAGACGAGTTCAACTCTTAAGCGTAGTGCTATTTACTAGTTTGACCCTACGTGGTCTTTATTATTTTACCCCAACTTGTGGGGGCTTTTATGTCATTTTTACATAGTGTTAGAAAAGACTATAAATAGGAACCTTAGTCATTTCACTTCATTAGTTAACTTTGAATTGAGAGAATTGAAGATAGTATAGGCTTGGTCATTCTTGTTGAAGCTTGAGTTTCATGTATCTCTTACTTGGAATCCATGGTGGATCGCCTTAGTGTGATCCCGTGAGTGGTTCAAGTCTCTTTCTCCCTTTGAATCAATCTACTTTGGTTAGTTTGATTCGTTCTTTCTTCTATTTCTGTTCTTCCCCGTCCCTTATTTCTTTGTTGTCGTGTTTTACTTCTTGCTTCCGCTATCTTTGTTGCTTCCGCGATTTTAATCCTTATCAGTGTGTGTCACCGAGGAAAAACAACCACCTTTTTTTTTTTTTTGCTGTTTTGTAGGCCATAAATTGAGTTTAAAGGACACATGGTGTTGTCATTCAGACTACAGAAGATTCTAACAACACAATGATAAATCTTAACATGTGAAATGAAGAATACTGACCCATGAAAGAGAACTTTCCCAAAATGAGCCACTACAGACGGCTTTACTACTGCCAGATCAGCTTTCTCCATTTCGCACTTCATACGTTGAAATAACAATAGTAAGTCCTGCTTCACATTTGCAGCCACAAAAAGCCATGGTGTATCTATAAGGCCATATCTATCACTGCAACCTAGTAAAGTATATACATTGCTTAGCAAAGACCATTTGCATCAAGATCTCAGAAAGAAAAAACAAAACTAAATTTCAAGAAATCAGACAAAGGATTTTAGAGATATACAATACTGCTTGTTTCAAACTCTGTTCTAATGAACTAAAATGCCCAAGACAAGACAAAGGTGGCCATGAGAACACCATTGATAGATTATTAATTATTCATTCTACTTCATAAGAGTTGTACTAATTATCTACGGATCACATATTCTGACTGATAAAAGTGTATAACACAAATTTGACCTCCATCCCATTTAGTATCCTGCACCCAAAGGTCTTCAATTAATAGGTAAAAAAAGGGGTTCTTTTCTTTCTTTTAGGCGGGGGAGAGAAGTTTATATTCATCCATGTATCATGCGTAGTTATATCACTGTTTGCCAAAAATTAAACACTATATGCGTTTGCACTTGTTGGGTTTTTTGCAATTTCACACAAATTTAATATCAAAGGAAGGCGGATAATAAGATACCGTTTGTTTATAGAATTTGGGACCAGTATTTGAAATATTACTCCAAAGTTTTGTTTGTTCATAGGATTTGTGCAAAATTTAAAAATCAAAACTTCAAATTCTCAAATTCGAGTTGAGAGTAATATTTGGGAGATTTGGTTAAAAACTTTTTTCCACTCACAAAATTTCAACTTTTTTTCAAGTAAAATGTATATCCAAACAGAACTTGAAGTTCCAAAAATTATTTTTCAAACTCAACTTCAAATACTCAAGTTTTCAAGTTTAAACCAAATCTATGTCCAAACGCCAGCTTATAGGTCTTTCCCTTTACTTGTGTTTTCATAGAATAGTAGGACAGTCAAATGAAAATGTCATGTACCATCTAAGTTACTCGGACTCTTCAAAATTACCGCCGTACCCGTTTCGGATAGGACACGGGATTAACACCGGATGTGATCAAATAAAAATAGATACTTTGACCACAACTACAGAAAATTGAAGAATTTTTTTGACAAATAGACTTTAAGATAAGATTATTACTGATCAGAAGATATTGGAAATTAGATACCTTCAAATTATGCCGAAATTTATAGTCTTTTGTCTCTATTTCCTCTTTTATCAACATTCTCAGATTTCTGATTTTATGTTTTGAGGGTAACTTTTGGGAAGACGATTTAATAGAGAAAAGCAGAGATATTGGGGAAGAGGACTTCTCTAGGAAGAATCGAAATTAAGGATTATGACTTTATTTTTAGAATTTTAAATTTTTTTAGACATATCCCCGCACCTGTATCCGTGTGCGGATCCATACTCCCGTATCTCTAAATTTAGATTTTGCTGAATCCGACCTCTAGATCTGTACCCGTATCGGATACCCGTACCCGAGTCCTATTTAAATTCTCAACATATGGTACTTGATTCCACATCGGTCATATGGGGGTAATTTTTGGCTCTCCCACCTTAATATCTAGCTTTTGGGTAAGTTGTATCATAAAGAAGTGAAAATAACTCCATGCCGCTTATTGCGCAAAGCCAAACTTCGCGGCGTAAGCAAAAAAAGAAAGAAATTACGACTTCACCAACCACTTCGGCCTAATCATCCCACTTCTTTCCTCAATCAAAATAGCAACAAGTGGACTATTATGGCTATAGGGGAAGAAGCAAAGCTTTGTAGACAGCTCATCATTATACATCAAGTCAAAGAAGTTACTCCACATATTGCACCTAAAAAACACTCTGTAGCAAGCTACAACAAGTAAAAGCATTGTATGGGCCTAAATTGGTTTAGGATCACAAATCGAATTTGGGTTAGAATATAAGCGCAAAACTTCGTATCAAAATTGATAAAATGCCAAGAATAAGCGCAAAATGCGAGAAAATAACTGGATTTCAATATATTGCAATGAGTACAAAATTTGGCAGAGTTTCTGTATGTATTTCTAAATATGTACAATACAAAATGAAGTATTATTTATAGGCCTAGCAGCCTTGCCCACGTTTTTCCACTATAAGTCATGCTTTGACCCATATTCTTGGCATAATGGAAGGAGTTAGTGGGCTGAAGTAGTGGGCTGCAAAGCTGCTGGAACCGAGGCGATTCACCAAAGTGCATAGGTGACCTCGGTGGTGAGGCCTTGCTGTTCGACCGAGGTGGACGTCGCTGAAGCTCAGCTTACGGCTCGCCTTCGGTAACGCCCCCGGTGACTGACTTCGATGATTAACTCTGTTGCTTCGATTATTGGTTTGTCATCACGTGCCCGGTGGTTATCAATTTATCTCATCGGGGCGATTCATAAGCAAGCTGATTTTTACCCAATACAGATAGTCTCCCCACTCCTCGGTTAATTGCCGAAGCAACTGAGGAGTGGAGTGAGATTCAGCGGGAGGGTGACGTGGCTTGATCTTATCCAAGTGTTTCAAATTTTGTCAACGGTTCGCGTCTCTTCAGATCACTATTCCTTGATACGTGTCGCCCGTCCGTTGGTTAATCAAACGGCCACGCCGCTTATTTTGTTTTTTCTCAACGTTACAATGATGACATTTCACCACTTGAGTCATCCCACACCTTTAAATACTTCTTCCCCAGTCCATTTTCATTACTTCCTTTACCTGCAAACAACAGAAATCAAAAAGCTGGAAGAGCTTCCGTTTCCATCTTGTTCAATCCCTTTCTTCTAGATATTTCTAAGTACTTTAGAACTACAATCATGTCCACCACGCATTCTAAGCAAGACTCGAGCGACTCAGGCGAAAGAGTGAGAGCCTCACGCTCAGTTGCTGCCACTGCTAGTGGTGGTGCCGCTGCTGCTGTGCCGGCAGTTCAAATGGCTGTGGCGGAGGGTGGAGAGGTAACCTCTGGTGTAGGAGGCCCTATGCGTCGTAAGGAGAGAGTTAGGCATGACTTGGCCATAGTGAGTGATGACGTCGACGTAGAGGAGGAGGGTAACGTCATGTTTGATGACGCCATGGTAGTAGATGGCGCTAGTGACGTCATCCATAGGGATGGTGATGGTGATGGCGATAATACCGAGGGCGACGATGCCGTGGGCGAGGGTGAAGGCAGAAATACTGTCAAGGTGAGATCCTCGGGCCCGATGATTCCCCTCGAGCAGGAACTCGAGCCTCATCAAATCGTCCCCTCTCACTTCGACAACATCAATGACCTTAAGCTGCAAGTGCAATCTGCAGATCAAAAGGAGAAAAATAGGAACATACCGGTGAACACAACTCCAACTCGCATAACGCAAGCCCATATAGAGCGGGTCCGGAGAGATTGTGGATTCGGAGCCAAGGTGAAGGTTATTATCCCCGACCCCACTAGTAGGGTATGCCACCACATGGAGGGGCTATCCTTTCCATACACTTACCCATTCACCCTCGGTTTCTCCCTTCCAGTTCATAGGATCATCGATGATTTTTGCCGAGCATACAATTTATGCTTGGCTCAACTAGGCCCCGGCATCTGGAGAGTTGTTCAGTGCATGGATTGGTTGAGCAAAAAAGCCGGGGTTGATTTCACCTTGCAACATCTCATCTCCCTCTACTACCCCTACTTTTACAAGGCCGGGGTCGTGGCCTTAAACAACCGGGTCAAGTATGCGCTCCTCCATAAGAGCGAGGACCATGGGGACCGAGGCTGGAGTGATCACTGCATCCTTTTGGAGACTAGCATTTTATTCGCCGAGCCCGATTTCCCAGAGTGGTGGAACAACACACGTAAGTGCCCCTTCGTTTTTATTTCATTCCCGATGATCATTCGTGTTTGCTAACCCCATTTTATTTTTGCTTCTTAGAAAACAAGTTGACATCATTCCTCCCGAGGGGCTGACTGAATGGGTAAACGCTATGGCCGAGGCTCGCGAGCGCCCAGAGAGACCGTGGATGAAGATAGCTGCTGAATTTGGTTGGCAGTGTAAACGGCATGGTAAGTTCCTTGTGGTGTTTTACTTGATGTGTTGTTTTGGAATTTTTGCTTCGTTTATTGACCTCCCTCTCCTTGCTGTTAGGTTTTTCGAACCGTGCTGTTAACACGAAGAAAAGAAAGAAGAAGAAAGACGAAAAGAAGAAGAAGAAAGATGAAGAGGATACCGAGTCAGATGACGATCTGGCTACGGTGGCAGGTGATCTGAAGGAATTGAAGGCTGCGAAGTCTTCCAAAGTTTCAAAGGGGGCCCCCCGGTCAAGGGTCCTCCAAAGGTAACCACCATTCTTGGTCATCTTGCTGATTCTTGCTTCTTTTCATTCTTTTACTTATTAAATTTCTTTCATGTTTACCTTTTGTAGGCGTGAAAAGGAAGAGGCCAGCTTCCAAGAAACCCTCCCGCTCTGTGGCTCCTCGCACTGAGGCATCGACTTATCCTAGGCCCGAGGTTGCGGCAGAACCACACCGATGGCTGATCGATGAACCTGACGATGCTTCAGCCATGGACTTGGCAATTCGAAGAACGGTCGAGGTGGTGGACCTCGAGGACTAGGAGTTGGAAGCCGAGGTAACGATTGCTAAGTCTAGGGGCAAAGCCAAAGTTGGAGAGGCTAGGTCTGCTGCTACCGAGGGGGGAGCTGAAGTTGGCACGGTTCGGGCGCAATCTGAACCCACGAGGATTTAATCCTCGGTTGGGTCCTTTCGAATGCTCGAGATGTCAACTTCTTCAAACTTGCTGTCAAGCACTCGAGGCTATATATTGAGCCTTATGCCCCTGCTTGGTCCAGAAGAAGATAAAGTGGTGCAGTCATTCCCTCCAACTCAACTAGTCACTACCCTCGCCGCCAATACTCTCAGAGTAAGCTTTGATCTTTTTAATTCAATTCTTCTTTGGGATGCTCCTTCATTCTGATCTTCGATAAACTTTCTCCCAGGGATTTGTCCTGTCGTTGAGAGCTATTGAGCTCGAGACTACGAGGGCCGAGTAGATGCAGCGCGTGGCTGGTGCTTGGGACAAGCAGAAGGACAGGTTCAGGGCGCAAATAGCCGAACTGAAGGCTAGATTATCCAAGTCCCATCCGATTTGCTTGAGGCCGAAGCTTCCTCCGAGGCAAAAATTAAAGCCCTTGCCGATGGCTTCCAAGTTGAACGTTCGAGGTTGGAGGCTGAAGCTGCGAGACTAAGTGCCGAGCTGACTCAAGCGAAGGGCAAGGCCGAGGAGATGGCCAAAAAACACCATGAGCAGCTGAGAAAGCATGTGCTCCATATCCAGAAGTTGGAGGGCGAGGCCTCTAAACTTTTAGCTCGTGAAGCCGAGGACGAAACTCTTCGAGATGAAGTCGCCGATTGTAAAAATAGAGCTAAGATCAAGGTTAAGATGGCTGAGCTGGATAAGCAATGGGCCATCATTAAGTCTCGGTTGAAGCTGCTCAAGCAGTGCCGTGCTGGTGAGCTCAACTTGGAGGAAGAGATTGTCAAGCCCGAAGGGAAGGCAGCAAAGGCCCAAGCTATCATTGATGACCTCCCATCAATTGAGGCCTCGAGCGACGACGAAGATGAGGAGGATGAAGAAGATGCCGAAGGGGGCTCCGAGGAGGGAGGTGATGCTCCCGAGGCTTAGAATTCTGATAGCATTGTTTTGTTTTCGTGTAAGCCTTCGGGCTTTTTTATGCTTATATTTTTGACCTTCGGGTCCTTTTGATGTAGATACTTTTAGCCTTCGGGCTTACTAATGAAATGACTTAGTACCTTTTATCTTAAGTGTTAGTTTTTGTATGTACCGAACACATTTAGAATAGATTTCTTACTTGGAAGACTTAATTGAATTAAACCGAAGCGAACTTAGAACGACGTCTCGTCCTCGAGTCGATGAATTTACAGTGCAACTTTGGAGTGCAAAATTATAGAAACAAAGGGCTATGGAATGAATTTTATTTCATTAATAATATTAACAAGCCGAAATTGGCTTTTACATGAAACCAAGTCGAACCGGACCTTGGGTGAAAAAATAAATTAACAATGTGCCACTACCGGGAGAAATTACAATGTACTAAATCTATTCCTCGGGTGTCAGTCCTCGGTCGTCAAATAGATGGTCTTCGATTGGGAGGCGCATTTTTGACCTCGATTACAACTCTCCCCTTCCTCCCCCCAGTGTTCGGGTGTGAATCATGATGAAGACCCGGGCACCGGAAATCGTTTAATCTGCTTCCTGAAAAGGTCAAGCAAAATGAAACGAGGAGCAAGTTAGTACATTTCGACCGAAGTCTTAGGAGCGTTGCTCAGCTCGAGGCTGTGGGTAAAATTTTTGAACGAGCAAGGGATATTTACCTTGATTAGAATTAGTACCGCTTTAAATTGAAAATGTTCCAATTTAAGGGTTGGGGCACACCTTGCAGATCTTCAATTTGATAAGATCCTTTCCCAACAATTGCTTTGACTCTGTAAGGTCCTTCCCAATTTGCGACAAGCTTTCCCCCATTTTCTTCCTTCATTGACTGGTTTGTAGACTTCAGCACGTAATCGCCAACTTTAAAATCTCTAAGTTTGGCCTTCCTATTGAGATATGCTTCGATCTGCCTCTTTTGAGCAACCATCCGGACCAAAGTCAACTCTCTTTTCTCTTCGAGCAAGTCCAATTCTATGCGCATGGCTTGTTGATTCGCATCTTCAGTGGTGTGAGCATACCGAAGACTTGGTTCGCCTACCTCCACGGGGATGAGGGAATCCATACCATAAGCAAGTGAAAAAGGAGTCTCACCGGTGCTGTTATTCTCTATTGTCCGCATGGCCCACAACACACCTGGTAACTCCTCGGGCCAAGGACCTTTTTTCTCATCGAGCCTTTTCTTGAGATTTTCGAATATAATTATATTTGAAGACTCCGCTTGGCCATTGGAACTTGGGTGATAAGGGGTCGAAGCAATTCTTTTGATTCCTCATTGTTTGAAGAAATCAGTGATGGCTGCTCCCATGAACTGTTCACCATTGTCACAAGCAATTTTCCTCGGGACACCGAACCTATAAATGATATTTTTCTTGATGCAATCGATTACTTGTTTTTGTTTAACCTCGGTGAGAGCTCCTGCTTCCACCCATTTCGTAAAGTAATCGGTTAACACTAGGATAAACCGAACACCACCTTTTCCCTTCGGTAATGGACCAACAATATCCATCCCCCACTTCATGAAAGGCCATGGTGACACGACCGAATGCAAAGGTTCGGCATGTTGATGGATCATCCATGCGTGGCGTTGGCACTTATCGCATTTTTGCATGAAGGCCTTTGTATCTGCGCTGATTGTGGGCCAATAATATCCAGCTCTAAGTAACTTGCGCACCAAAGACTTCCCCCCTGAGTGATTGCCACACTCGCCTTCGTGCACCTCGGCCATCACATATCTAGCCTCATCGGGACCCAGACACTTGGCCATCGGGCCGCAATATAACCTCTTGTACAAATTACCCTCGATTAAGTGGTATGAAGCCGCTTTGGTCCTCAAATTTTTGGCCTCCTTTTTGTCTTGGAGGACAGTCCCCGAGTCGAAGTAAGAGATGAACTTACTCCGCCAATCCCATTTCTGGTCCACCGAGTGGATCTGCAATTTTATCTCTCTCATTTGCACGGACAACAACCGAACCACTGAATCAGTCTTCGAGTGGGCTTCATCGACTCCCGAGCCCAAATTTACCAGGGCGTCAGCCTCGGTATTTTCCTCCCGAGGCACTTGTTTAACTTGCAACTCTTGGAATTGTGCCAAGATCCTTTGTGCTCGGTTTAAGAATAGCTACATTCTGGGCTCTCGAGCCGTGTATTCGCCGAGCACTTGATTCACCACCAACTGGGAGTCGCACCTTAGCTCAATTCTCTCCACCCCCCATTTCTTTAGCCAACTCCAAGCCTGCTAGGACTGCTTCGTATTCAGCCTCATTGTTGGTCACTTTTTTTAACCGAACCGAGTGCCTGATTTTCTCCCCGGTTGGTGCTTTCAAAACTATGCCTAACCCCAAACCCTTGGAATTAGTTGCACCATCGGTATGAAGTATACATAGCTCCGAGATTGTTCCGTTCGATATTAAGTTCTCCTTTTCGGCTTCGGGCTGAATCCCAACACTAAAATCAGCTACGAAGTCGGCCAAGACTTGGGACTTGATGGCTGTTCGGGGTTGATAGGTGATGTCATATTCGCTTAATTCTACCGCCATTTTGATAACCTCCCCGATAACCCAGGTATGTGCAATATAATTCTCAAGGGGAAGGTTGAGACTACCGCAATTGGGTGACATTGGAAATAAGGTCGTAATTTTCGGGCCGTGAAAATTAAACCAAGTGCTAGTTTTTCCAAGTGTGGGTACCTGGTCTCAGCGTCGAGGAGTGTCTTACTCACATAGTAGATGGGTTGCTGCTTGCCATCTTCCTCCCGAACCAGCACCACACTGACTGACACCTCGGACACAACCAAGAAAACTAGCAATGTTTCACCGCCCTTAGGCTTGGCGAGCAACGGCGCTTTAGCCAAGTAGCGTTTCAAATCTTTCAGCGCTTCTTTACACTTCGGTGTCCATTCGAAGTGATTTTTCTTTCTCAAAACTGAGAAGAATTTGTGGCACCGCTCTGAGGATCTTGAGATGAATCGACTCAAAGCAGCGATTCGACCAGTTAAGCGCTGAACTTCTTTCACCCCTGTCAGCTCTTCGAGGATTTCTTCGATGACTTTAATCTTATCAAGGTTTGCTTCGATACCTCGTTCGGAGACAATGAATCCCAAGAATTTACCTGACCCAACACCGAAGGCACACTTCCTAGGGTTCAACTTCATGCCATATTGCCTCAAAACAGCAAAAGCTTCCCTTAGATGATTCAGATGATCCTCCATTCGAACCGATTGGATGACCATATCATCTATGTAGACTTCCATAGATTTTCTAATATACTCTTTGAACATGCGATACACCAACCTTTGATACGTCGCCCCAGTGTTTTTCAGACCAAATGGCATTACTTTATAGCAGAAAGTACCTCGGTCAGTGATGAACGAGGTTTTCTCTTCGTCCTTCGGGTCCATAAGGATCTGGTTGTAGTCCGAATAAGCATCCAAGAAGGTTAATAGTTTGTGTCCAGCCGTGGAGTCTATTAACCTGTCTATTTGTGGCAATGGGTAGGAGTCCTTGGGGCAAGCCTTGTTCAAATCAGTGTAATCTACACACATCCTCCATTCGCCATTTTTCTTCGGTACGACAACCACATTAGACAGCCACTCAGGGTACTTTACCTCCCTTATGAAACCATTTTCTTGCAACTTTGTGGTTTCATCGTCGATTGCTTTCTTTTTAACCCCAGCGTGAGGTCTCTTCTTCTACTTCACCGGGGAGAACTTTGGGTCCACGTTCAACTTATGGGTCATGATCTCCGGATCGATACCAATCATGTTTGAATGAGACCAAGCGAAGCAATCGTTGTTGGACTTTAAAACTTCAATCATTGCTTTCTTCGACTCCGGGTCTAACTCCGAGCCGACAAATACGTTTCTTTTAGGAAAATTTTTCAATAAGGTGAAAGACTCCAATTCCTCAATGGTGGAGTCCTCGGCTTTTTGTTTCTGAGGCTCTTGAATGCAAATCGGGATCTTTCCAACTTCTCCTCGGAGGTCCTCCTCGCTCGACCCCGGTTGCGTTAGTTGCTATTATTTTGGCCCGATCGGGGCGACTCCACTTCTCAACGCAACCGAATAGCACTCTCTTGCTACTCGTTGCTCTCGTTTTATTGATCGAACCCCCCAAGGCATAGAGAATTTGATCACTTGATGCAGCGTGGAGGGAACAACCACCATGGAGTGGATCCAAGGTCTGTTGAGGATCACATTGTAGGCTATGTCCTCGGGCAACACTTGGAACAGTGTTTCCTTACTTACTCCTTCAACAAATGTTTTGAGTGTAATTTCACCCAAAGTTTTCTCCGTGGAGTTGTTGAAGCCAGTCAACACTTTTGCTTTGGGGACAAATTCCCCTTTGAGCCACATCTTCTTAACGGCCCCGTAGCTGAGTATGTTGACCGAGCTACCGGGGCCGATCAGTACTCGCTTGATGTCGGAGTCGTTGATTCTTAATATGATGACCAAGGCATCATGATGAGGGAACATCATCCCATCACAATCGTCATCATTAAATACGATCTCTTTACCCGAGCCCCCAACTCGAGTTCTCTTTTCCATTGTGATTGATAATTTGGCAAATTTCTTTGCAGCTGCAAAATTTACCCCGTTCACCTCCGATCCCCCGGTGATGACATTTACAACTCTCTCTGTGGGTGGAGCCCGAGGTAGTTGCCCATCACCTCGGTTCTTGGAGTAGTTGTCCTTTCCCTTGTCAGTAAGGAATTCGGCCAACACTCCTTTCTTCAACAAATGAGCCACCTCGAGGTGCAATGCTTTACAGTCCTTGGTTCGATAGCCATAATCCGAGTAGAACTCACAGTGCAAGTTTTGGTCTCTCTTATCCGCTGGAGTTCTCATTATCTTTGGGCACTCTTACACCGGTAGTCCCCTTGACTACATTGACCAGCTCCGATGTCGATATATTGAAATTGTAGTCAGGGATCCGAGGTAGTTTCTTCTTCGAAGCAGAAGCTGGGCCCGAGAAATTTCTTTGGTTCGTGTTGGAGTGAACCTTTCCTCCGAGTCGTTGGCTTATGTGTGGGCTTGTGAATGAATTACCTCGTGACGCCTCTGCGCGATGTGAGGATTCGCCTCGGTTTTTTTAATTGTAACCTCGGCTTTTAAGCTCAGCTTCCTCCAACCTGATCTTGGAGTAAGCCCATTTGTGTAGATCTTCCCATGTCAAAACTTGGTATTGTTGGAGCTCCTTTCGCAATTCAGCAGCGGCGTCAGAATTACGAACATTGATACCCTTTTGAAATGCCATGATGGCCAAAGTATCATCCATCCGAGGTAGCTCCATGCGCTCAGCATGAAAGCGCTCAAGGAACTCCTTAAGTGGCTCACTGGGTCGTTGTTTGACCTCGCATATATCCTCCTTCCATTGGAAGATTTTTTGGGCCCCGGTGTGGGGCTTAACGAAGGCGTTGGTCATTTCCTTGAAGGTGGAAATCGACCCCGCTGGTAGACACATGTACCAGCGCATCGTTCCTTTCTCCAAGGATTCGCCAAATTTTTTTAAGAATATTGACTCGAGCTCTATTGCTGTTAAGTCATTGCTCTTTACCATTGCCATGTATTCCCTCACATGCTCTTTGGGATCGGTGGTCCCATCATACTTCTTTAAGAACATGAGCTTGGGTGCTGTTCGGTGCTGAACTGTTCCTCGCCTCCAACGAGGCACGGAACTCGGCGTTGATGTGTGCTTGCTCATCCTGCCGTTCTTGAAGGGCTTTGAGCGAAGCAACAACAAAAGCTTGAAATGCTTCAGTTGTCATTGTAGATGAGGACTGTTGGTTCGATGGAACGTTAGTCTGATCATCTAGATCTCTACTGTTGTCAGCCATATCGTTGTCGAGTAAATTATAGGCTTTGACGAAAAAAGAACGTTCAACTTTGGAACAAAGCGTTTCTGCTTATATTCCCACAGACAGCGCCTATTTGTATGGGCCTAAATCGGTTTAGGATCACAAATCGAATTTGGGTTAGAATATAAGCAAAACTTCGTATCAAAATTGATAAAATACCAAGAATAAGCGTAAAATGCGAGAAAACAACTGGATTTCAATATATTGCAATGAGTACAAAATTTGGCAGAGTTTTTGTATGTATTTCTAAATGAAGTATTATTTATAGGCCTAGGAGCCTTGCCCACGTTTTCCACTATCAGTTATGCTTTGACCCACGTTTTTGGCATTAATGGAAGGAGTTAGTGGGCTGAAGTAGTGGGCTGCAAAGCCGCTGGAACCGAGACAAATCACTGAGGTTCATATGTGACCTCAGTGGTGAGGCCTTGTTGTTCGACCGAGGTGGACGTCACCGAAGCTCAGCTTACGGCTCGCCTTCGGTAACGCCCCCAGTGACTGACTTCGGTGATTAACTCTATTGCTTCGGTTATTGGTTTGTCATCACGTGCCCGGTGGTTGTCAATTTATCTCATCGGGGCAATTCATAAGCAAGCTGATTTTTACCCAATACAAGCATAAATTACAAAAAGACATTCTTCAAATAAGCAAACATTGGATGTAGTACTACCTACCTTCCATTAGAACTAAAGATAGAGGTTTTTTTCCTGATTTTTGCTCAAGTGAAACGGGGTCGATGAAAACCGAGAATTATGAGGCAAGCCAACTTTATGATCCTAAATCGGTTTTAGGATCACAAATCGAATTTGGGTTAGAATATAAGCAAAACTTCGTATCAAAGTCGATAAATGCCAAGAATACTCGTAAAATGCAAGAAAATAACTGGATTTCAATATACTGCGATGAGTATAAAATTTGGCAGAGTTTATGTATGTATTTCTGAATATGTACAACGTAAAATGAAGTGTTATTTATAGATACAAAATATCGTCCCATGTTCTCCACCACTTGCTCGTGGCCAACCCACGTCTGGAGCATTTATGGATGGAGTTAATGGGCCAAGTAGTGGAGGGGCTTTCTTTCGCTTACACTTACCCCTACACCCTCGGCTTCTCCCTTCCAGTACATAAGATTATCGATGACTTTTTCCGAGCCTACAACTTGTGCTTGGCCCAACTAGGCGCCGGCATCTGGAGAGTTGTTCAGTGCATGGATTGGCTGAGCAAGAAGGCCGGGGTTGATTTTACCTTGCAGCATCTCATCTCCCTTTACTATCCCTACTTTCACAAGGCCGGGGTTGTGGCCTTAAACAACCGAAGCAAGTATGCGGTCCTCCACAAGAGCGAGGACCATGGGGACCGAGGCTGGAGTGATCGCTACGTCCTTTTAGAGACTAGTGTTTTATCCGTCGAGCCTGATTTCCAGAGCGGTGGAACAACACACGTAAGTGTCTCTTCGTTTTCATTTCACCCCCGGTGATCATTCACGTTTGCTAACCCCGTTTTATTCTCTCTTCTTAGCCGATAAGGTTGACATCATCCCTCCTGAGGGGCTGTCTGAATGGGTAAAAGCTATGACCGGGGCTCGCAAGCGTCCGGAGAGAACGTGGATGAAATGGCTGCTGAATTTGGTTGGCAGTGTAAACGGCATTGTAAGTTCCTCGTGATATTTTCACCTGATGTGTTGTTTTGGAGTTCTGCTTCGTTTATTGACCTCTATCTCCTCGGTGCTGGGTTTTCCGAATCGTGCTATTAACACGAAAAAAGGCAAGAAGAAGAAAGATGGTGAGGATACCGAGTCAGATGATGATATGGCTTCGGTGGCAGGTGATCTGAAGGAATTGAAGGCTGCAAAGTCTTCGAAGGTTTCATAGGGGGGCCCCGGTCAAGGGTCCTCCAAAGGTAACCACCATCCTTGGTCAGCTTCCTGGTTATCATTCTTCTTTACTTCCTTGTTTCAAACTTTTCTATGCTGCTCTTAGTAGGTCTGAAGAGAAAGAGGGCGGTTTCCAAGAGACCCTCTCGTTTGGTGGTTCCTCAAACCGAGGTGGAGACTTCCCCTCGGCCCGATACAATGGTGGAAAGGCGCTGAGGGCTAATCGATGAGCCCGACGATACAGCTACCGAGGGCTTAGTTCGTAAGGAGGTTGAGTTTGCTGACATCGAAGAACAAGAACACAGCTCCGAGGCGGTAGTTGCTAAGGCTAAAGGCAAGGCCAAGGTTGGAGAGGCTAAGGCTGCTGCCGTCGAAAAGGGAGCTGGCATCGGCACGGTTAGGGTGCAATCCGAACCCGCGAGGATTTCATCCTCTGTGGGGACTTTTCGAAAGCTTGAGGTGCTGACCTCCTCAAATCTGTTGGCATGCAGCCGAGCCGACATCTTGAACCTCACGCCTTTGCTGGGCCCGAAGGAAGATAAGGTTGTGCAAGAGTTCTCCCGAGGTCAACTGTACAACACCATTGCTGCCAATGCTATCAGAGCAAGTCTTATCGTGCTTGAGCCTTACCTTAAGTTTTATCTTCATAATCGTCTTCGATTTGTGGCTGACTTTGATTTTCTGATTGATCTCTATTCAGAGTTTTGTTCTGTCGCTGAGGGCTATCGAGGTTGAGACCTCGAGGGATGAAGAGGTCCGGCGCGTCGCTCGTGCGTGGGATAGGCAAAGAGATTGCTTCAATGCACAGATAGCAAACTCGGGTTCTCTTCTCCATGGTGATCGATAATTTGGTAAATTGCTTTGCAGCTGCGAAATTCACCCCGTTCACCTCTGATCCCCTGGTGATGACATTCACAACTCTCTCTGGGGGTGGAGCCCAAGGTGGTTGCCCATCACCTCGGTTCTTGGAGTAGTTGTCCTTTCCCTTGTCAGTAAGGAATTCGGCCAACACACCTTTCTTCAACAAATGAGCTACCTCGAGGCGTTGACTTATGTGCGGGCTTGTGAATGAATTCCCGAAGGAGTTTCCTAGCCTTTGGCTGACAGGCTGCCTTGTAGAGGTGTATGGTTCATACCTCCCCTTTAGATTTCCTCGCGACGCCTTGACGCGGTGTGAGGATTCACCTCGGTTTTTATAATTGTAACATCGGCTTTTAAACTCAGCTTCCTCCAGTCAGATCTTGGAGTAAGCCCGATTATGTAGATCTTCCTATGTCAGATCTTAGTATTGTTGGAGCTCCTTTCGCAATTCAGCAGCGGCGTTAGAATTGCGAACATTGATACCCTTTTCAAATGCCATGATGGCCAGAGTATCATCCATCCGGAGTAGCTCCATGCGCTCAACGTGAAAGCGCTCAAGGAACTCTTTAAGTGGCTCACCGGGCCGTTGTTTTACCTTGCACATATCCTTCTTTTTTTTGGAGGATTTTTTGGGCCCCGGTGTGTGCCTTAACGAAGGCGTTGGACATTTCGTTGAAGGTGGAAATCGACCCTGCTGGTAGATACATGTACCAGCGTAGTGCTCTTTTCTCCAAGGATTCGCCAAACTTCTTTATTAACATTGACTCGAGTTCTATCGCCGTTAAGTCATTGCTCTTTACCATTGCAATGTACTCCCTTACATGCTCTTTGGAATCGGTGGTCCCATCATACTTCTTTAAAAATATGAGCTTGAAATTCTTGGGAGTTGGAGCTGGAGCCGCTTCGGGTTTGAAGGGCAACTCCCTGTATTGATCTATATTAAGCTCATCTTCGATTTTTCTCATCCCCGGTACGCTCTCGAGGCGCTTTACTACGCGTACCTCGACGCGAGCTTCAACGCGCGCCTCGACGCATGCTTCAATCTCCCTGGTCAACCTCTCAACCTCGACCGAGGATGTTGTTTCAGCCACGGTGGGAATCATCCCGAAGTGTGGCGTTGCGCCTGGTGCGTTTCCCGAACCCCCAGACGTGGCTCCGTTGAGAGGTCCCCCTATTATCGCGCCCGTAGGAACGAAAGTCTGGATGCCTCCACTTGGAGCCGAAGGCTGGGTGCCATTCGGTGCTGCGCTGTTCCTCGCTTCCAACGAGGAGCGGAATTCAGTATTAATGTTGATCTGCTCATCCTGTCGATCTTGGAGAGCTTTTAGTGCGTTAACAACAAAAGCTTGGAACGCCTCGGTTGTCATTGGAGATGTGGACTGTTGGTTCGACGGAACGTCAGCCCGCTCGTTGAGATTTTCAATGTTATCAGCCATACCGTTGAAGAAACCGTGGGTTTTAACGAAAAAGAGCGTTGAACTTTGGAACAAAGCGTTTCTGCTTATATCCCCACAGACGGCGCCAATTTGTATGAGCCTAAATCGGTTTTAGGATCACAAATCGAATTTGGGTTAGAATATAAGCAAAACTTCGTATCAAAGTCGATAAATGCCAAGAATACTCGTAAAATGCAAGAAAATAACTGGATTTCAATATATTGCGATGAGTATAAAATTCGGCAAAGTTTCTGTATGTATTTCTGAATATGTACAACGTAAAATGAAGTGCTATTTATAGATACAAAATATCGTCCCACGTTCTCCACCACTTGCTCGTATCCACCACTTGCTCGTAGCCAACCCACGTCTGGAGCATTATGGATGGAGTTAATGGGCCAAGTAGTGGACTGAAGTAGTGGGCTGCAAAGCTGCTTGAACCGGGGGCTCACCGAGGCGCAAGAAGATGACCTCGGTGGTAGGGCCCTGTTACTTGACCGAGGTGAATGTCATCGAAGTTCAACTTGCGGTTTGCCTTCGACGACGACCTCGATGCCTGACTTCGGCAATCCACTCATTTGCTTCGGTCTCTGGCTTATCGTCAAGTGCTCGGTTTCTATCAGATCGCATGGCCGAGGCGAATCATCGCGAGCCGATTTTTACCCAATACACAAATTGTGAACCATTTGATAATAGCATTTTGAGCGAATGCTATTGTGATGAAGGAAGGTATTAGAGACTCCGGCGCGGGAGTTGGTTTCGACGACGATGACTGCCTCTTGTGCGATGGAATTTAAGCCATTATTATGATCACTTCCTCGGTCTGTACTACTTTGTTAGTTGTGTGATGATGCAACTTCTCCATGTTAGTACGTAGTTACTTTACTTTACTACGGAGTAATATTATATATATAAAGGTGAAGCTAAGTGGGCTGCCTCCGGTTACCAAATGAGCTGCATCATTCTGATCTACAGGGTATTTACGAAATTGTCTTAAAATGGAGCAACATCATTGGCTGAGAAATTGCTTTAGTAGTCTAACCACTTTTTAAACTTTCTATTATTATAATTAGCTCTTGCAATGGCTACTCACATGCGGGGCCCACTAGGCAGTCAAATATGACTTACTCCACCCCCAAGCCATTCCTATCAACTCCATTTGAAGAAAAAGAGTATGCTACAAAATGAAGCCAACAGAATTACAACAATTTGTAAATTCAAATTCATAATCTGTTCAGTCAAATAATTCTGATACTATCCATGCTCTGGTATAAGAATTTTACTCACTTATTTCAAGGTAAAAAGTAATATTTGAATGCTTATAAATAGTCCACATTTAATTCGCCTAAAATTTTTAGACGAATCAACTATTTTTTATGTTGAAAAGATATACTAAAGAAAATAATGCACGGTGACATTTCAAAGGGATAAAAACATAGGGTAATCTATATTATCGATTATTTTTCTATTTCAAAGCAAATTTTAATTGCGTTATTTCAATGAAATACCTATTGTATGTATACTTCAATTAAAAAATGTACAATACTGATTGCCGAACTTTCTTAAATTGACTGATTTATATGAACTATGGTAACTTTAAAAATTCTATAAAATATTTTGCGAATTGACTAAGATTATCTTACTACTGACACATATGAAATTTGGTAATATGACATTAACATTAACGTTAGTTATGAGATGGAAAGTCATATACATACACAGAAAGAATAGTCAGTATGACTTATCTTTATACATACGTTCTCTTTAAAGGGAAAAAAGGAAATAAAGCATTCACATGAAAAAAAATAGTATCTCCTAATTAATTGGGAGAAAAAAAAAACTGATCAAGAGCGGTAGTAACCCAAAAATTATCCAGTCAAGAAAGCCACTTCATTTATCACTTCAAGTCCCTAACTTAAGGCCTCTATAAGGGACAAATTAGGATGTTATGCCTCTATAAGGGACAAATTAGGATGTTATTTGGGGAGTAGCCTTTATTACTTTTCATTAAACGTTACGAATAGGAATTTGGAATTTGCTTCAAATACACCTCCATGTGACTGCACCTAAATTTTCAAATACTCATTTGTATCGCTTTTGCTCAAATGAAATAACAACAAACTTAATTAAACAAAATCTAGCTGGAAAATGCCGTAAAGTAGTTGAAAAATAGGACATAAAACTCCATAACAATACCCTTAAGTTCACAGTGGTGGAGATAAAATTTAAAGGACAATTATAAAAATATACAAACTTAATATCATATTTATAAAACATAACAACACTATACTAATTTACAAAAAACAACAATAATTTTTTTATGTAGCATATACAAAATGCATTTCAACCATAAAAATTAGAGTTAAACCATCTCCTTCCCCACTGTCTCAGTCACAGCAACGGCGCCGATGACTGGCGGCCGGTCAGTCTACGGCCGCCGGATTTGTAATTTTGTTTTGTTTTTTTAGATCTACAAAAAGAAACATACAAAATATACACATATATACATATGAAACTTCATATAAATTATTGTTTTGAATTTACATATAGTCAAACATACACAAACATATAAAAATATACACAAACTTACAAAGATATAAAAAAATATATATACACAAATAATTTTTCACTCCGCACATATACATCATATAATTATAAAAGCATGAATCCCTAAAGTAAAAAGTGAATGACCAAAATACCCTTATTATGTTGACCATATTACCTTCAAAAAAATAATTTTCTTCAAAATCATGTATATTAACCGTATGAACTTAGGAGGTTCAAGGTTCATTGAATGTCTGGTCCATGTTAATTATTAAAGGCAATTGACTAGGACTAAACCACATATGAACTATATTTTAATCCATGGACAAACCAAATAATTTACTGTGCCGTGTATTCAAAAGTGCAGCTTTTCATTTGGTAATGAATAGAGCATTTAATTATTGAAATCAAGAGTGTTTAGAATTTCCGTACATATATTTTCTCTAATTTTAAAAATTTTCATTGGGGAGTTTAGGTTCATTCATCTGCCTAACATGAATCAGGACATTAATTAATACTTACTTACTCCATTTCATTAGAATCAACCATAAGTTATCCAATCTATCAAGTCTCTTGCACCACTCCTTCCATGAATATATAAATTAGACTGTGTACAAGCGAAGTGTATTCTAGAAATTATGATATGTTTTGGCATGTCCCTGCAACTTCTATATTAGAAGTTATTTGGTTTGATAAATTATAACAAATCTTTGAGATGGCGACAACCATCACACCTTGAAGAATAAATTGATGCGATACTCTTTCTTCCAACTTCTCTTTGACAAATTTATGTACTGTGATATGAAATAATTGTTTTGCCGTGTTCTATTTTTCTCATATTTTCAGTGTCTATGCTGTTAATTTTAGTATACTTGTATTATAGTTTTACTTTGTTTAGTTGCTGTCAATAAAACTTTACATTGATGGGTTGATAAGAAAAAAGTATTCAGTTTTATTTACTTTATTTACAGTTTTACATTTCAAATTGTGTCATAGCTGAGTTGATACTAAAAGAATACAACTATTCCTTTATGAAAATAAACTATCAGTTTGTCTAATCCTCAAATAGTTATAATACTTAGCAAGATATAAGACCTACTTTCACTTATGCAATAACGTGGGTATAATCTTTATTAAACACAATCAATATTAATTCATCATTTTGAAATATATTTTTGAGTAACTCTTTTTGGTTTATATATAAAAAGAGAATTGTGCTCATTTATAGTACACAAGCTATCACGTCAAGATTGACATTCTATTTGATGAAAGTATTTTCTATAGTAAGTTAGCAAGCGTAAAGTTTTCAACACTTAAAATGCATTTTTACAGTAGACTATTTACATTATACCTATCTGAGGTGTGATCCTTTCTTGAACTCTGCTTGATCGCAGAATTTTTAGTATATCATGTTGTCCTTTGCCCTTATAGGTAGTATAAAAAAAAAAACTACAATGTACTAAATTGATATGAAAACACATCTTAATTGTGGAGTATACTTTGATGGTATCTCATATTTGTTAGATCCCTTATTTATTTTTATTTATAAATTCTAATATAATTAATATAAAATATAACGTGCAACGCACGTTTTCAGAACTAGTACACATATATACACCAACATACATATACAAAAGTGGGAGATAGATATTTATATATAAAAAATACAAGGATATATGTATTTTATACAAAAATATAAAAATATGCATACTACACACATACAAAAAAGGAAAAAGGAAAAAAAGAAAAAGAAAAATAAGCAGATCTGAAAACCCCACCGAAAAACCCATCGAAAAACATAGATCGGGGCAGCCCGCTGTTGCAATGCAGCAGCGTCGCTGCATTGCGGCGGCAGAAGCACCACAGCAACAACGATGGGGATTGAGGAACAACGACAACAAAGGACACCAGCAGCGACGGGGCTGCTGGTCGCCGGCGAGGGGAATGGGGGACCGCGGCAGGTGGGGCTGATGGGTGGAGGAGGAGAGAGAAGGAGAGGGGGGGGGGGGGAGGAGAAATTAGTATTTTATGTTTGGGGATGGAGAAATGAGAAAGTAGTACGTATTGTAAAACTATTGTTATGTATTGTAAAACTATTATTATTTTTTGTAGTTTAGCTATTAAGGTAGTCATGTAGTGTAAATTTTTCAAATTAATAAATTGTTCCACTAAAAAATTTATCGAAACAATCTGGGGGATTTCGCTCCGTCCCATTTTAGTTGTTACTTTAGCAAAAACTGTGTGTCCGACTATACCCTTAATAATTAAAATAATTCTTAACAAAATTTAATAGTCAAACATTAAATAAAAATTAAAGCTCATTGAGTAAAATACCTTACTAAATGAGCCTGACTTACTTTCTGTAGGGACCTCTCCTTTTTCCTTAGCCATAGACCATAGTGGAGGCATACTGCCATCAGTGGCGGAGCTAACCTTTTGGTCTGGATTCAGTTGAACTCCGTACCTTTGGTTAAACTAAGTATATTTATCTTAAAAAAATTATTTAATATATATTAATTATTAATTTAAAATTCCTAATTTAAAAGGACTAAAATTATGAATCCCAAAACTCCAAAACATGGCATTGAGATCTTTTTGGTAAAGAACAGGCTCGACAGCTTTATATGTTGCCTATTTAAAATTTCAGAAAGTTGACTACTAAGGACCCGTTTGTTCATCAAACTTCGGATCAAAATTTAGAATAATATTTTAAATCTTTGTTTGTTTTTATAAAAAATTTGAAAACAAAATATTCAAATTTCCAAATACTTGTTGAATTTGGGAGTTTTTTAGATTTTTTTTTTTTCCACTCACAAACTTCAACTTTTCTTCAAGTGAAATATATGTCCAAACACAACTTCAATTTCCAAAAATTATTTTTCAACTCAACTTCCAAAAACTCAAATTTTCCAAGTTTCAACTAACCCATGTCCAAACGCTAAGTCTTATCAAGTCCCATTGAAATAGTTCTAAAAATTTACGCGTATTAAACATTACTCCCTCCGTCCCAAATTAGTTGACGTTTTAACAAAAAAGGTGTGTTCCAAATTAGTTGTCTCTTTAGGATTTTAAGACAAAATGTGTTAGTTTTTTCCAACTATACCCCTAATAATTATAAAAAAGACTCAAAAAAAGTTAACAGTCAAACATTAAATAGGGGTAACATAGTAAAATATACACCATATTTAATGATTTTCTTAATGGACGTGAAAAAGCTAAATACACACGAGGTGCACACCAACCCACCAGGAGCTTCAAATCATGATCATTTATTTCTTAGACAGCTCTTACTTCTCTTGAAACTTTGAAAAGCTAACTTTGGTGTTTTGCTGCATACAAGGTATAATGCAATAGCATTTTCATCTCTTTTGGCAGAACCTCAACTGCGCTGAAAACCATCTCAATTTCTACTTCGTTCATGGATCCATCCTCCGAAAAGAAAAGATAAGGATCAAAATGTTGTAGGTTTTTGTAGTAGACAGCTAGAAGCATATGATGTGCCAAACATCGACCCAGGTGTTTTAGTTCGACATGCAATTCCCTTTCTGTCAATACAGATACATACGTAGAATCAAAAGTGCCAACTGAATAGTAAGTTGAACGAAGATGTTCTATGCATCACGCCTAACAACAAAAGTATTTGCAGTCTCATGCTCCTCCAATGTTCCTTGCATTGGTTCCATCCCAAAACTACATGGTGCAATAACATTTCAATGGTTCGCTTCAACTCTAGTCTCTAATTCAACAATCTATATCTTGTACATCAAGCACTAGAAAATTTAAAAGTCCAACCTTTCTTCACCAACAGTACATAGCTTGCGAATGATAAACAGCAGTTACTGCAGATATTTGCAAAAAGAAAGTGAAGGGCCACGATGTAACGAAAAGTCAGCTTAAAGAACCATCTAGCAAACAGTGATCCCAGATTAACTTCAAGTTGTCTTCAAGCATTTTAAACACTACGTCTTCCTCGATAGTTTGCTTCTGCATTTTTGGTAAGAGAATGTAAATCAAACAAATTTAATTTCAGCAGTGAGGAGGTAATTCAGAATATAAAACAGAAAGGTTTATCAATTCAAAAATGAAGAGAACTGCATTATTCTGCTCGTATTTCCGTGGCACATGCAAGTTGATGTACCATTCACTAACATGACCTACATTGGATATACTTTGAAGAAGCAAAATTTGGATGATTTTTACCCAACAAGAGCAAAACCAGAGTTGAACAAGTGTTTAAGTTTGTCTTCCTCCAGCTTTTTGGGATGTAATTGTTGTATTGGGTGAAAATTGGCTCGCGTATGTGACACCTCGAGCGCTTGATTCGAAGTGCACCGAGCAGATGTTTGTAAGTCAGGGCTCGAAGCAATCAACAAAATCACTGGAACTATCAACCAAAGTCGTAGCCTGTAAAACACCTCAATGAATGATCACCTCGGAGTATGACCACCTCGGTCGATCAGCTAGCTCATATCCACGAGGTCGATGACTTAAGCCTCGGTGGGTCACCCTAGCTTCAGCGGGAAAACCGCCCATGATCTCAGTCCACTAACTCCACTTCCAAAGATGGAGAAACGTGGGTGAAGCAGTGGACGAACGTGGGGAAGATAGCTTGTTCTATTTGTCTATAAATAACATCTCATTTCATGTTGTAATCATCAGAAAATACATACTTAAATTCTGGCAAAATTTGTACTGAATCTCATATATTGGAATTTCGTTATTTCTTTATCATTTATATTTGATTTTGCTTATTATCTTAACTTTGATACTTAGCACTGCTTGTAAATCTGACACAAATTTGATTTGTTGTCCTAAATCGGTATAGGCCAGTACAAATTGGCGCGGGGATACAAGTAGCGAAGCTTTGTTCCAAAGTTGAACGTTTTGTTCGTTCGTATTCTCGTTTTGATCCGTCAAAATGGTTAACAGTGATGAAAATTCTATTGAGCAACGGTTAACTCCCAATGGACAAACTGGTGCTCACATAAATCCAAACCCCAACGCACCCATAATACCACCAATAGCGGATCCTTCTTCCTCGGGGTCCAACGACACTTTCTAAGCTTTTGTCATCCAAACTTTGAAACTATTCAAGCATAACAGGCCGAGCACATAGTTTTCAATTCAGAATCTCGCGCCTCATCGGAGGTGAGGAACAATTCTACTGCAAAAGGAACCCCACTCGTGGCTCCAAATGGAGGCATCCCAACTTTCGTTCCCACAGGCGCGACAACAGGGCGACCTCCCAATGGGGCCACACGTGGAAGTTCAGGCACTATGCTTAGCAATACACCACACTTCAGAACGATTCCCAACGTGGCTGAAACGAACACCTCGACGGATCTTGATATGCTAAAAAGAGAGATCGAGGTTACAGTCAAGGCAAAATTCGAGAAACGACTTGAAAACGTCTCTGGAGTGAGAAAAACCTAGATGGCGTTGGACATCGACCAATGTAGCACATTGCCCTATAAATCCGAGGCTGCTCCAACCCCAATCACCAAGCATTTCAAAATGCAAATTTTGAAGAAATATGATGGCACCACCGACCCTCTCGAGCACCTGACCGAATTCATGGTGATAGTGAAAGAGAATGATTTAACTGAAATTTGAAAGGAGTCTATGTTCTTGAAAAAATTTGAGGACACATTGGGAAAAGGGGAGCTACGCTGGTATATGCACTTGCCCTCAGAATCTATCTCAGATTTCAAAGAGCTTGCCGATGCGTTCATCAAAGCTCATACTGGGACATAAAAGATCCTTCAGAGGAAAGAAGATATCTTCGAGGTCAAGCAACGATGTGGGGAGCCCAAAAAAGACTTCCTCGAGCGATTCCAAGCCGAGAGGATAGAACTGCCCCCCATAAGAGATAACTTAGCCATCATGGCCTTCGAAAGGAATATCAATGTTCAAAACTCTAACGCGGTGCCACGCTGAAGAAAGAGCTTCAACAATACCAAGCGCAGACATGGAACGAGCTGCCTGACAGAGCTGCCAACAAGATAAGGTTGGAAGAGGCCGAATGGAGAGCTGCAGGCCGAAGCCTAAACTATAAGAATCGCCCTGAATCATCACGTTGTGCTGAGGCATCGAGGGGAAACCCAAAGGGCCGATATGAGCCATACAGCTCTCCAAAGCAGCATGTGAGCTTTAATGTGAGCCAAAGGCTCAGTGGACCACCCATAAGCCAACACCTCGGTCGTCGAGTAAATCATAATGGTAACCAAAAGAACACCACGAGGCCCGCTTTGGTATCCAAAGACAAAGACCTACCTCGGACACCAGATTACAACTTTAATGTGTCGACCTTCGAGCTGGTAAATGCCTTAAAGGGGATGGCAGGAGTAAGGCCAGCGAAGGACATGAGAACAACTCCAGAGAAAAGGGACCAAGGTCTGCATTGCAAGTTTCATGCGGACTATGGTCATCGCACCGAGGACTGCAAAGCTTTGCGCCTCGAAGTGGCACACTCGTTGAAGAAGGGTTTGCTGGCAGAATTTGCCACCAACATAGAAAAAGAGAATTATGCAAAGAATTGGGGAGATGGTCAACCACCGAAGGCACCACCCCCCGAAAAGGATTGTAAATGTGATCACTAGAGGGTCACTCGATCAGCCAGCTCATATCCACGAGGTCGATGACTTAAGCCTCAGTGGGTCACCCCAGCTTCAGCGGAAAAAATGCCCACAATCTCAGTCCACTAACTCCACTTACAAAGATGGAGAAACATGGTGAAGCAGTGGACGAACGTGGCGAAGATAGCTTGTATTCATTTGTCTATAAATAGCATCTCATTTTATGTTGTAATCATCAGAAAATACATACTGAAACTTTGGCAAAATTTATACTCAATCTCATATATTGGAATTTCGTTATTTCTTTGTCATTTATATTTGATTTTGCTTATTATCTCAACTTTGATACTTAGCACTACTTGTAAATCCAACCCAAATTTGATTTGTGTCCTAAATCGGTTTAGGCCAATACAATTGTTCCCAATTTGGTTGATAAATCAGTAAGTATGTGCAGGATACAATAGTCAAAGCTATGCTATATATACTAACGATATAGTTTCAAGTAACCAGTGTTGATGTATGATGCATATAGGCCTGGGCATCGAGCGAGCGAGCCGAGCCCGAGCCGAGCCCAACCGAGCTTACTATGTTACCGAGTCGAGCCGAGCCTGAGCCGAGCCGAACCGAGCTTTAAACTATACCGAGCCGAGCCGAGCTCGAGCCGAGCTCAACCGAGCTTTGCTAGAGTTTGACCGAGCCCGAGCCGAGCCCGAGCCGAGCCCGAGCTGACTCATTTTCTTTTGTGTCCTCATACTTAATAATATAAAAAATAATATTTATTTTTTTTCATCATAATCATTAAAAAAACAGTTTTAGAGATGATGTTAAAAATATGATAAGTAGTTAAAAACAGTTTTATTCTAAAGTCTTTGCTTAAAACTTTGATACATCATAAGAAATAAAATAATAACAATTTTATACTCTAAGCTTCTAAGCTAGACAAAGATTCTTCATCACTGGAAACAAAATCAACATCGAACACCAGGTTTTGACTTCTTGTTTCAGCATCTAGCCAATCTTTTAAAACTACACACATTTCTATTGAAGTTGCTGTCATTGAGTGTCTTGTGTCTCCTAATACTCTTCGACCTACAGAAAAAGCAGATTCCGATGCTACAGTAGACACCGGAGGAGTTAACAAATCTCGGGCTATGGTAGACAAAATTGGATATGATTTTTGCCAATTTTTCCACCAGTCCAAAATATCAAAATTGTCTGCATCATACACTTGTTCACTGTTTAAAAATAAATTTAATTCTGTATTTATAGCCATATCACTTGAAGCAACAGCTCTCTTTTTATTACTAATAATTTGTGCTAGAGGATCATTATTTGCACTGGAAACAATAGAAGATACACTTGAAGTAGAGGATCTTTCTAATTTATTATTCATTGTACTATTATAATTGGAGATTTTCTTTCACCAACAATATTGCGTTAGTAAATATTTTCATGACTTTTTTAAGCTTGTGTGATTAATTTAATACACATTTTTTTCTGCATCATACACTTGTTCACTGTTTAAAAATAAATTTAATTCTGTATTTATAGCCATATCACTTGAAGCAGCAGCTCTCTTTTTATTACTAATAATTTGTGCTAGAGGATCATTATTTGCACTGGAAACAATAGAAGATACACTTGAAGTAGAGGATCTTCCTAATTTATTATTTATTGTACTATTATAATTGGAGATTTTCTTTCACCAACAATATTGCGTTAGTAAATATTTTCATGACTTTTTTAAGCTTGTGTGATTAATTTAATACACATTTTTTTCTATGATTATTTTAGATCCTATTAATATATATTTTATTTTTGGTGAGAAATTCAATATTTTATTTTTGGTGAGAAATTCAATATTATGGTTATAATTTTACCATGTTAATAATTAAATGGTTAAATTAAAAATATGAATTGCATTTGATTTTTAGTATCAGCTATTTAGTAGGCTTAACCTTTACATTATGAGAAAATAAATTTGCTTATGTCAAATAAATAAGGATAAGAGTACAAGTTTATCAATTGTTAATTATATTAAATATTAAGTAGACTTCAAATTAGTAATTGAGACTAATGAATGAAAGTTATATTTTAAAGAGAAAATTACATAATAAATCAAGTTAACCGAGCCGAGCCGAGCCAGCTCTGTCGAGCCGAGCTTTGACCGAGCCGAGCTTGACCGAGCTTTGACCGAGCCGAGCCGAACCGAGCCGAGCCAAACTTTGAATAAAACCGAGCCGAGCCCGAGCCCGAGCCGAGCCTCTTTTCAAAATGAGCCGAGCCGAGCCGAGCTAAAGGCAATCGAGCCGAGCCGAGTTCCGAGCTGGCTCAGCTCTATGCCCAGGCCTAGATGCATAGATATCCAAAATTAGGAGAAACATAATTTCTTGTTAGGAAAAAGAACTTACTAGCAATTGGGATATGATTCCAGGCATTTTCAGGTAAATCTCTCGAGCAGCCTCACCAGTTGAAAATCTGAAATCAAATCTATCTGCATGTCGAAGCTTTAACCTAATTTATGAATTTCTATATGACTTTACAGTTGTGTGATCAATACGAATGACAGCATATCGACCCCCTGAAGAATCCTCGCCAAAGGGCCATTTCAAGCCACCCAGAACTTCTGAGTCCAATATGGCAGAACCAATAATATCTTTAATTCCATTAATCTCCTCATCCTGAACAATGCAGAGAATCATCTATATAAAAGCACTCACAGATCCATAAAGAACTGAATAGTGCTGGTCTTTCAGTTATGCGGGAGTCTCAATTAGAAGATGAAAATTAAATTGCAAATGAGATCAGTAACAAGGACAGAAATCCAAGTTTACTGCAATTAACATAGACCATGGAAAGTACATGCAAAATCATAGTATAATTATGCTCAAGCCAATAGATATTGGTGTTCTCAAATCCTTGGTATCATGCAATTCTCATAAATAGAGAGCAGATAAACCCCACTGTTCCAAGAATTGAGATTATTGTTTATTGTATTTATAGTTGTTATCCTATTGTATTTATAGTTGTTATTCTTGATGATTAACTCAAAAACCATGAATGAGGACCAAGGGTAGATAAAATACTGTATACATAGTGAACACAATATGTTAGCTGCCCACGAGAGAGTTAAAAATGCTGTACTGCAAACACCAAAGACGAAACTAGAATTGACAGTCCCAAGAAAATTATCAATGGAATGGAAGATTCATGCAGCAGCCAAAAAGCATAATCCATCAGAAGCTTGAATTCAAGAGTTAAATCCTTTCATAATTACAGAATAAAAGCATATGTACGAAGTACTTGACCACATGTCAATTGTATATCAAAGATCTGTTTCCAACATTTTTTTCAGGTGATACGAATAAAATTTTCCACTTTGATCCAGAAATGCGACTAGTACTTGCTATTACTTTGCCTATGTAAGATGGAAAATAACACCCATGATGCTAATTCAATGGAAAATTATTTAACATGGCAAACAATAGAATCCATCTGGAAGCTAAAGACCCACTAGATGGAAGTATCAAGACAACTCTTTTGCCAACAAAAAAGACACACTCCAAGCTCAGTGAGCAAAGGCCTATAAATCTTTTTTTTTTTCCTTCCATTTTCTGTTTTCCCTCAGTAGTTACTGTAGCAATGCTTCATATCTAGTTCACTTCACCAACTACAGAAATCCAAAAATTACAATGCTCAGCTATAAATCAAATCAGCATTCAAGCATTTTAACCCTATTGCAGCTATAGATGTCATTCAAAACTTCTATCAGTTTTACTGTACTGGTTCTTTTTCACGAAGAAAGATTCAACCTCAGACACGAAAGAAGAAAATGCAAGAAATATTGCACCAAAGGGTAAATGAATGTAGATGTTTGTCAGTAATGTTGAGGATATAAAATACAGACATCTCGCAGACCTCTCAAATATGAGCGACGACTTAATGAAGGTAAAAGAATAGCCAGGAAACAACAAACAATGGAGAAGTTAGATCTAAGTAACAAAAATCCACACTGGAAGGAGACAGAAAAGTTAAAACTCAATAGAGGAAATAACTTACAGACAAGGCCATCTCAATTTTCTTGGTATATAGCATCAACCTCAGGTCAGTATTCTTTCCGAGACAGCTCATGTCTGAAACCATATGGCGTACTCGGTTGAACACAATCTTTTAAAAGGGGTCAGTGTCAAAAAGTAGATAGAGAAGTACAAACTACAAGTAAACTGTGCAAAAACTACAGGTAAGAGGTGGTAAATCTGTTAATGACAACAGCAAACTTTGTTTTGCTAAAGATAAAAACAAGAGTGACTAGGCATCTTAAAAGAAATGACAGGCATAAAAGGTTCAGACAATGCACATCAAGAAGCAGCAGGAATTAAGTACTAACCTTATGGAGCTGAATGTTTTTATGATCTTCGGATATTTTACATTTGCAGGCAACTGTTGTATCAGGCCGCAGCTTGTCGGAAACCTTCAAAACATAAGGATAGAGCTAATAGAGGCAATACTGTAGGAGTAAGACAGTTCTTAGAAACTTGAAAATCATACCATTACGTAGTATAATTCTTCATCTTCCACATATTCAAGCCCAAGCTTCAAAACGACTCGGGTTTCCATATATTCCATATACGAAGGAGTAATATTCGTATAAAGAAATTTTTTCTTTTCTCTTAAAGTAGTTTCAGTCAATGGGTTAGTTTTCAAGGACTCTTGACAAAAAGAATTCCTGCATCATAGATAATTTGAGAAGGATTAAATGTTGAAACACATTGTATGAGGTTACTGACGTCTGACAAATACTGTAACTATCAATCCGGACTTAGACACAGAACGTAATGGAAGCAAGAAACTGTATAAGCAATACTCCAACCATTTGGAATAAAGGATTAGTTGTTATTTTTATACTTACATTATGTGCAATGTTTGCCAATAGTCTATTTTGTCTAGTCAAGACTAGTATGCCAATGCAGGAGAGAAGTGCCATTTAAAGAACATCTAGTTGTAGAGAACTCCCAATTTGCCTTGCACAAAACTTTTTGTAGTATTTTAAGGAAGTTGAACCTATATAGGCAGAATGCACACAGATGATTCATATAACTGACCCACGAGTTTAGGTTTGAGGTATAACTAATTTATCAGTTATTTCCTTAAAGTAAAACAAGAAGGAGACATGATCTTAAAGCAACAATTGCAAAGACAGCATGTGCTTTAAGGCATGAAGGCTGAACAAAAAGAATGAAACCAACTTGCAATATTTCTTGATGAATCCAGAGGACACATAATGTTGTCTTTCGGAGCATAAAAGCTTCCAAGACTTATAAGTTTCTAAGATACTGATGAAGCTTAACATACAAAACAAAGAATACTGACCCATAAAAGAGAACTCTTCCAAAACGAGCAACTAGACACGGCTTTACTTCTGCCGTATCAGCTTCCTCCATCTGACCCTTCATATGTTGAAATGATAATAGCAAGTCGTGCTTCACATTTGCAGCCACAAAAAGCCATGGTGTATCTAAAAGCTCATATCCTTCACCATGACCTAGAAAAGTATATACATTGCTCAGTAAAGATCATTTGAATCGAGACCTCAGAAACAAAAAGCAAAATTGAGTTATAAGAAGATCAGGCAAATGACTTTAGAAATATACACTACTGCTTGCTTCAAACTCTACCCTAATGAACTAAAAACCCCAAAAGAAGACAAAAGTGACCATAATAACAGCAATGGTAGATCATTTATTGTTCATCCCACATTATAAAATTGTAGTAACCACATACTACAGATAACATATTCTAACTGATCAAAGTATTACACAAAATGTGACCTCCATCCCATTCAGTGTCGTATACTCAGAAGTCTTTCCTTACTAAGTCAAGAAGTTCATTGGTGCTAGTGAAATTGCTTTAATTGATCCACACTCGTTCTGAGACTGGACACTTCTAGTTAAGTGAAAAATGTAATGTATGAAAGACACACGTCTTATATTCATTTTCTACCGCGAGACTCTACTTGTTGAATGCAGAACAACATCTGAAATTGAATAAGAAAAGGAGGCTGGTAATGAGGAATTTACTAAACAACAGATACACACCAAACATTTTTTATTTGTTGTCCAATTACAGATGGCAGTGATTAGGGGTTAGTTAAGCTAAGAAGGAGTCAGATTCTTTTCACGTTCTATTAAACACCTGCTGATGGAAAATGTCCAAGATCTAGAGAAATACATTGACTTCTCCATGTTTTACTTTCCTTTCCTCTTCGCAGTAATATCTTTTCTGTTTCGATTCCTCGAGGGAATTGCGAAAACTTCTGTGTAATCTTACATTAAGGAGGACGAAAAGACGTCTTTAATCCTAGGAGGAAATATAGGCAGATCATTTTCAGATTATTATCCCATTACTTCAGTTTTCCCAAAATAAAATTCACCCACCTGGGAGTTATCTTTATGTTCAAGAAAATACCACGTCACAGTTAGAATTTGTACTTGTAGATTAAAACAACTTTTGAAATCCCTTTCTCACTACACTACAATTTTCCTTATGTCAAAAGGATTCAACATCTTATATCACAAAGTCTTCTTGCCAGATTTACAGAAATGGGACACGTGCTCGCGTCACTAATACAATTTGGCCCCACTTAGAAAACTGTTTAAGTTTTAGCCCCGACTGCCAGATTTCAGCCCCATCACCATAACAAGTTAGTTTTGGGTGGTCGCTAGGACTTGTCAAGGAAAACAGTCCAGAAGATTTACTTGAAAAATCTCCATGAGAGCTCCGTATTTGTTTTTTTCGGTTGTGCATAATATAATTTTTCAACGAAGGAAAGGAGTTTCAACTGAACCCCTGACTCCTAGCTAACTTCCCCCGTGCGTATGCTCCACATATTGGACCCCCCTAGCCTATAGACTAACACACTCTCAAAGTACAATCTTAAAGCATCAAAAGTACAAACACTCAATGAAACATTTCTCAATTTTCATATAAACAAGAAGTAGAAAAACGTAAGTACCATCTACGAGAACTAACGATAGAGGTCTTTCTCCTGTTTTTTGCTCAACTGAAACAGGCTCGAGCTTAACAAGAGATGAAAATCGAGAATCATCAGCCAAGCCAACGGAGAACCATTTGGACACTGCATTTTTAGCGTAAACTATGTGCTTCCCGCCCAAATATTTTTCATTTCTCTTCTGTTGTTCCCCAAACGGCTTTTTCAAGTTCAGGTTCTGGAGAACCCTTAATGTGCCTCTTGTGTGGTGGAATATAAGCCATATATATGATCACTTGTTGCTCTGCTCAGTGCACTGTGGAAGTAGAAAAATGCAACTACTTAAATCAAACTACAATGACTCCATTAATGCGCACTTTTTTCCTTTTCATTGGGCTAATCAACCCGACGTCCTTTCAACTTCTGTCAATTACACACTTCTAGAGTGGTTCATTGAACAACAAGTTCTAAATTTCATACCTACCGCACAGGCTATACTCTATAGTATGATAAAAAGCTTAAAAAAATTTCTCATTTTATTTGTCATACTTTTCTTATTAAAAAGTGTCAATTTGGCAACATTTCAACTCTAAATTCCACACTAATATTCAAAGCTAATTTTAGACCACAAGTTTCTTAAGTCTTCATTTCTTTATTAAATTTTGTGTCAAATCACCACATTTTAGTATGTGCTATGATATATTACAATGCGAGTTTAAGTTTAACATACTACTCATGTTTTTGCAAAGATATCTTACATATAAATCTCCATTAAGTGAAGTTTGTGAAATTAACGGCTATAAAAGTTACCAGCTAGTAAAACTCAGCCGACTGTGCAAAGAAAATTTACTCGCCCCATATACTCCCTCTGTCCCAAATTAGATGATGTTTTAACAAAAAAGATGTGTCCCAAATTAGTTGGCTCTTTAGATTTTCAAAACAAAATTTATTAGTTGTTTCCAACTATACCCTTAATAATTACTATAATGTAGTTTTTCGATTAACATAAATAAACAAGTATAGTGTTAATTTCCGATGAAGGAGGTACGGATCCCCGCCCATGCAATCATTCCACTTGAACCAATTTCTACCTTTTGGATTATGGATCCATCCTCGAAAAGAAATAAAGAGGAATAATATGATGTGTAGAAAGCTAGAAGCGTACAGTGGCTTCTTCACTATACGAGTTAATGTGCACAACATCAATCCAGGTGTTTTAGCATGCTGCTGACAATTCCCTTTCCCTCTATGCACGATTGCATATTTAAAATCAAATGTACAAACCGATTGTACGTTCAACAAAGATGTCTAATGCATTACAAACTATTTGAATCTCATCCAATGTTCCTCACTAGCTAATGTCAATTGGTTCCATTCCCAAACACAAAGTTAAATAAAATTTCAGCATTCTGCTTCAACTCTAGTTCCCAATTACAGAAATTCAAAGGTCAAGCCCTTCTTAACTTGAAAGTTCTAAAGCAGTTTCCGCACTTATTTGCAAAAAAGAAAGAGAAAGGCCACTATACAACGAAACATGCATCAGCTTGAAGAACCATCTAGCAAACAGTGATCCCAGATTAACTTCAAGCTGTCTTCAAGCATTTTAAACACCAATTCTTCTTCGATTGTTTGCTTCTGCATGTTTGGTAAGAAAATGTAAATCAAATCAATTATTTCAGCAGTTAAGGGGCAATTTAGAACATAAAACAGCAAGGCTTGTAAATACAACAATGAAGCACTGCATGATTTTCCTTGTATTTCAGAGGCACATATGCAAGTTGATGTGTCATTCACTAACATGACCTACTGTAAATCTCGACTCAAAATTTCCAATCAATCACCCTGAAAGATGAGCAAAAAGTCAGTTAATTTCCACCCTTTTAAGAAGCACACAAAATTTGATTCATGGTTAGTTCGTGTTGCTCCAACTAATTAATTAGGGTGAAACTGTTCCCAATCCATTGGATAGAATCAGTAAGCAGGCATGGTATAATGTGCAAAGAATACTATGATATGGTTTCGCGTAACCCATACCAAGAGTGAGCAACATGGACGCATGATGCAAAGAGATCCAAAATAACGCCCACCCCTACCAACACCTCAAAAAAAAAAAAAAAAAAAAAATCTGTATTGCTTATCAGGAAAAGAAAACGTACTCTTAGTTGGGATATGATCCCAGGCATTTTCAGGAAAATCTCCTGAGCCACCTCACCAGTTGAAGATCTGAAATCAAATCGATCTGCATGTCGAAACTTAAACCTAATTGATGAGTTTCTATATGATTTTGCAGTTACATGACCATTACTGATAACAGTATATCGACCCCCTGAAGAATCCTTGCCAAATGGCCACCTCAAGCCACCCTGAACTTCGAGTCCAAAATGGCAGAACCAATAAGATCTTTGATTTCACTGATTTCCTCATCCTGCAGACGAAAAGTATAAAAAATCACAGAACACACAGAAGAAACACATATCTTTAGCTACAGACAGCATTTATGGTGTTCATTCAGTTAAACAATGCAAGAGTCCCGGGGGTGAAAACGAAAATGACAAAAAGGGAAGCTCGGTGCACGAAACATCATATCCCATGATCACGCAGGGTCAGGGGAAGGGCCGCAACCCAGAGGAGTGTATTGTAGGCAGTGCAGTGTGCAGATAAAATCAACTGCAGAGGACAGAAATCCTTGTTCACAGGAGCTGAAAAATATCCATGAAAATTACAAGCAAAGTCATATCATTGCTCTCAAGTCTATAGATTTTGGTGTTCCTCTAATCCTTGCTATCCTGCTCAACTCAAAAAAGAAAACTCGTTCTCCCATCAAGAAATTGCGCACTATAAAACCACAGCTTTCATAATATTGAGATCATTATTTTAATGCATTTATGGCTGCACATAGCAGAGTTAAAAATGTGAAGTTGTACAGATCTAAAAGGAAAATTAGATATGACAGTCCTAATAAAATTATCTATGAAAAGGAAGATTCATAAAAGAGTATGTCCCTCAGAAGCTTGAAAGCATGACTCTAACCCTCGCATGATTAGTGTAATCTTAACAAGGTATTTTGGGAGAATTACTTGATGATTATTCCAATAAGTGAAAGATATAAATACATGTACATAGGGTTCTAACTATGGAAAGAATTAAAAGAAAATCCTATAATTATGCTATGAATCCGTAAGTGTATTCTATTATGTACACTATATAAAAAGGAGTCTACATTCATTTTGCAACACTCCCCCTCAAGCTGGAGCATAGATATTGATCATGCCCAGCCTGTTACAAAGGTAATCAACCCTAGTCCCATTCAATGCTTTTGTGAACAAATCAGCAGGTTGCTCTCCTGTCTTCACGTAGCCAGTGTAGATCAAATTTTCCTCAATTTTTTCACGAATAAAATGGCAGTCAACCTCAATATGTTTGGTTCTTTCATGATACACTGGATTTGAGGCGATATGGAGGGCGGCTTGATTGTCACACCAAAGTTTTGCTGGAATAGGATGCTTGACTCCAATTTCAATCAGAAGATAGTGTATCCACATAATCTCACATGTGGATTGCGCCATAGCTCTATATTCAGATTCTGCACTCGAGCGAGACACAACATTTTGTTTCTTGCTTCTCCATGATACCAAATTTCCACCAACAAAGACGCAGTAGCCAGTAATGGACCTCCTATCAATCTTTGATCCAGCCCAATCTGCATCTGCAAAACACTCAATATGAGAATGTCCATTATCACTATATAATATGCCAAGTCCAGGTGCTCCTTTCAAGTAACATAATATCTGTTCTAGGGCTGTCCAATGTTTGACTGTAGGTGCAGACATAAACTGACTAACGACGCTAACTGCAAAGGCAATATCTGGACGAGTCACAGTGAGGTAGTTTAACTTTCCAACTAATCTCTTGTATCTCTCTGGATTATCGAAAGGATCACCATCATCTTTCATAAGCTGCATATTAGGAACCATTGGAGTGCTGCAAGGCTTAGCTGCCAACTTTCCAGTTTCAGCAAGCAAGTCAAGAACATACTTTCTCTGGGATAAGAAAATTCCCTTCTTGCTCCTAGAGACTTCTATTCCCAAGAAATACTTCAATTGGCCCAAGTCTTTCGTGTGAAACCTGGTCTGCAAGAAACATTTTAATGAAGAGATCCCTGCCGAATCACTTCCAGTAATGATAATGTCATCAACATATACAACAAGGAGGATAATGCCAGCTCTCGATTGCCTATAGAAGACTGTGTGATCACACCTACTTTTCTTCAGCCCAAATTCACGAACGACTTTACTAAACTTGCCAAACCAAGCTCGAGGGCTCTGCTTCAAGCCATACAGTGATTTCTTCAAACGGCAAACCTTCCCATACTCCTCCTGAGCAACAAAACCGGGTGGTTGCTCCATATACACTTCTTCTCTAAGATCCCCATGAAGAAATGCATTTTTGATATCCAACTGATGTAAAGGCCAATGCTGAGAAGCAGCTAATGATATAAATAAGCGGACAGAAGTGAGTTTGGCTACCGGAGAGAAAGTATCTGAGTAATCCACACCATACGTCTGAGCATACCCTTTAGCCACAAGTCTAGCTTTAAGCCTGGCCACAGAACCATCAGGGTTAACTTTGACCGTAAAGACCCATTTACATCCAACTGCTTTCTTTCCTTTAGGTAACTTTACCAAATCCCAAGTGTGATTTTCCTCCAAGGCATGTATCTCTTCAAACATTGCATCACGCCAACCAGGATGGCTCAAAGCTTCTTTCAGTGTTATTGGTACAGAGATGGAGTCTAGAGAAGCAATCAAGGATCTAGACGCAGGGGATAAGCGGTCATAAGACACAAAATTAGCAACGGAGTATGTGGATTTGCAAGTACGTGTACCTTTGCGAAGAGCAATAGGGAGATCAAGATCTTCTGAAGAAGCAGGTGGAGAGGGGTCTGAGGACAAAGGAGCCGGTGCAAGACATGTAGCATCGGTCTCTCGTCTCCTTGAGTATACTTGAACAATTGGTGGTCTAGCTGGAACAGAGGAAGCAAGTGCAGGAGGTACAACAACTGATTGGTGCTCATGTTCAGGAACAAAATCATCAGATAGAGCAGGTGCTGGAGGAACATCAGCTGAATGGTGCTCAGTAGACATAGTAGGAGATGCAGGAACTACATCATTTGATTTATCAGCTCGAGTGACTTGATAGACTAACCACTGATCATCCTCCCCTTGACTTGTAGAAATAGGAGCTGCATAATAAAATGGTGTAGTCTCTGAGAATGTCACATCAGTTGACACCAAATATTTGCCAAGTTCGGTAGAATAACAACGATAGCCCTTCTGAATGCGAGAATAGCCTAGAAAAACACATTTCAATGCCTTAGGGTCCAACTTGGTAACACATGGCCGGACATCACGAACGTAACACGTGCTTCCAAATACCCGGGGCTCAATCGAAAATAGTGACTTGTTTGGAAATAGAATATTATATGGTATACCACCATTAAGCACAGCAGAGGGCATCCGGTTTATCAGAAAACAAGCTGTAGAGATAGCATCAGCCCAGAACTGTTTAGGGACCTTCATTTGGAACAAAAGTGCTCGAGCTGTCTCAAGTAGATGTCTATTCTTCCTCTCAGCAACTCCATTTTGAGAGGGTGTATCGACACAAGACGTCTGATGCAGCATCCCGTGCTCTCTCATATAGGACTGGAATGAGGCTGACATATACTCTTTAGCATTATCACTCCTTAGTATGCGCACAGAAGCATTAAATTGAGTTTTGACTTCAGCACAGAAGGCACAAAAATGGGTAAACACTTCAGAACGACTTTTCATAAAGTAAATCCAAGTCATCCGAGAGAAATCATCTACAAAAGTGACAAAATATTTATGTTCGGTTTTGGAAACAACAGGACATGGTCCCCAAACATCAGAATGAACCAACTCAAAAGCCGACTCGGTTCTCTTATTAATTCTTGGACTTAACGAGGTACGATGATGTTTCGCAAACTGGCATGACTCACAATCTAAAGTTGAAATATTAGAAAACTGAGGACAAAGCTTTTTCAATAAAGGGAGAGATGGATGTCCTAACCGATAGTGTGCTTGCATTAGAGAAGTGACACTAGAGCAAGCAACAGACTTAGGCACCTGGTTATCAAAGATATAGAGGCCAGCAGACACATATCCTTTACCAATAGTTTTCTTCGTCACAACATCCTGAATCAAACAATGATCGGGAAAAAATGATATAGAACAATTTAAATCTTTGGTGAGTCTACTCACAGAGATCAAATTAAATGCGAGGTTAGGTAGACTTAACACAGACGATAGGGTAATAGAGGATGTGAGCTCAACAGTCCCTGATCCCACAATGTTATAGGTTGACCCGTCGGCTACAGTCACAGAATATGGTGCTTTATGTGATCTAAAGGAAGAAAAGATATTAGGATTACCTGTCATGTGGTCTGTGGCACCAGAATCAATCACCCATTTATTTGAAGAAGAAACAAGACATATTTTACCGGACTCAGCAAGAGTAGAAACAGAAGACATCTTTCTAGCAAAGTGTTGGTACCAAGAAATATCTCCACTTATACTCCAAGACTAATAAGATAACCAATCCACACCCACAAAAGTACAAAGCCCAGAACAGAGTATCTCAAATGACATAACACAGTAAAAAAGAATTCCTTCTGCCAAACCAAAATACCAAGTTCAATATAGAAGATTATCCTTCAAATCCAAATAATCAGAACTGAAACACCTGTATGACCCCAAATTCTTGAACCCAAAATATGAGCAAAGCAATATACCAAATTGCAGCAGCAACTGACGCAGTAAGCAAGAAGCAAAGAATAACCAGAATAAGAGCAAACAGAGAATCGTTGAAGCAAACCTGAAGCCCGAGAGAAAACAACTTCGAAACAGACCTTGACTGGAAGAATTAATACCAGGAATATGCCGGAAATCGAAATCCGAAGTCGGAGCAAAAAACAACATCCAATTTTTCTCGTGCACGCGCCCACACGCGCCACCTCTGCAGTCTGCCGGAAAATATGTTGCCGGCGCGTGTGGACCACTCACGTCTCTTCCGGCTGCCGGATTTTGGGTTTTATGTAGATCGGATGGTGGAGGTCCTCCCTAACTAGGTGGTGACACAAGTTTGCAACTTTCAAACACTGCCAAGATAACTCCGGTGAGTTTTCCGATTAACACCGGCGAAGCAGACGTACCCGCTCTGATACCATGTAATCTTAACAAGGTATTTTGGGAGAATTACTTGATGATTATTCCAATAAGTGAAAGATATAAATACATGTACATAGGGTTCTAACTATGGAAAGAATTAAAAGAAAATCCTATAATTATGCTATGAATCCGTAAGTGTATTCTATTATGTACACTATATAAAAAGGAATCTACATTCATTTTGCAACAATTAGCAAATGCATTTTATATGAACCCACTCTAGAATGTATCTTAGAGAAATTAATTCTCAATAGAGGAAATAACTTACAGATAAAGTCAACTTGATTCTCTTGGTATACAGAATCAACCTCAGGTCTGAACTCTTGCCAAGACAGCTCATGTCCGCAACCATGTGGCGTACTCGGTTCAACTCAATCTTAAAAATAAAAGGGCCAGAGTAAAAAAGTAGTGTGTGTGTGTGTTGTGTGTGTGTGTGTGAGAGAGAGAGAGAGAGAGAGAGAGAGAGAAATTGCTAGCAGTGAAGTGTGCAAAGTTTACAGATTAGAGGTGGTAACAATGTTACAGATAAAAGAAGATAATTAGGTATCTTACAAGAAGTTGCAGATGTAAAGGTTCAGACTATTAGAATATGCTTCATCTAGAAGCAGGCGTAAGGAGCAAAGTACTAACCTTATTGAGCTGAATCTTTTTATGAATGGTCACAGTACATTTGCAGGATACGGTTGAATCAGGTTGCAACTTATCAGAAAGCTACAAAACACAAAGGCGGAGCTAAGAGAAACATCACACCAAAAGGAAGATCTTTATTAGAAGCTTGAAAATCATACCTTCACGTAGTATAATTCTTTCTCTTGCATATACTCTACCCCAAGTTTCTCAACTACTCGGTTTTCAATGTAATCCAGATATGAAGGAGGAACACTAGTATGGAAAGATCTTTTCAGTTGTCTCAAAGTAGCTTCGCTCAATGGGTTAGTTTTCAAGGATTCTTGACAAATTCTAGATATCCTGCATCACAGAGATTTTGAGGAGAATTAAATGTTGAAACATGCACTGTATTTTAAGGACCTACCAAGCCAATGCTTTAAAAAGTACAAACTAATTAGAATGATTTATATAATACGAGGTTACTGGTCTATAATATTACCATTACCAATAGGTAAAAATGATACCATATGCTACAATGTATCATAGGACAGAAAAATCACAGAAATTCGAAGTTTGAAGGACATAATTGTCCTGTTCATTCCTCGACATCTTTTGTCGGTGATAATATCCACAGCGTAGAATTTGGAATTGAAAGTAACCATGAAAATGATATGGTTTGTTTCTCCTAGAGAGAAAAACCAGCTCCCTTCCCTCTAAAAAAGAAAAAGGAATGATTTCTCTAAACATAGAGGAAATAAAGGTTTGCATATTGAGAAAACCTCCATCTGCATATAAAAAAAGAAACCAATTTGGCATCTAATTTAAATTTAAAAAGTTAATTTCTTTAGAAACTTTTACATTTATTCTCCTTATTCAATATGCAATGCTCAGAACAATTTGTGAGAGATATATTACATAAGAATGACTGTAGAGCCACAAGATCTATCCACAACGAAGGTCATTTATGGATGTTAGAGGGAAGTAATAACATAGTAAGATATAACAAGATTAGAAGTAATCACACATCTAGCAGAAGGCGCAAGTAGCATATAGCGAAGGAGAAAACTGTGGCATGGTTTTAGATATAGCTTGTGTGATTAAACAAGATTAGGACCTCCATATGCAGGGATCAATCAGAACGATACTACTAATGATTAAACAAATGAGGTAGACCAAAGTGCATGCAGAAAATTTATCTCGAAAAGCCTATGACCACTTGGGAATTGGGATCACTCTGGACTTGGACACAACGCAGTGGAAGCAGGGAACCAGGGGAGGAGACACCTTATGTTAAGCAGTGTGATTCAAAGGAAATTGAACCTATACAGAGTAGACTGTATATGGAGGATTCATATGATAGCCAACTAGTTTAGGATTGAGGTATAACTGATATAGATCAATTTCTTAAAGTTAAACTAAGAGACATTTAGAAAAAATGTTTACACACTTCAAAGCAACATGAGAAAATACGTAAAGGAAACAATTCCTAATAAACAATATAACACTTAAGTTGATCTGTTAGTTTACACTCTTCATCAAGGTGTTTATTTTGACACAGCCAACCATTTTCCCCTTTTGGACATCCGATAATATTAGGCAACCAAAAACATCCAGCCACGCGTCTTATTTCACTTGATTCCTATATTGTAATGCTCGAACACTTGCCAACTTTCATCGTCGAGCTTATTATGAGCCACAATGTATGAATTGTGGGGGGTAATTGAGGAGAAACAGCCACCTTATTTTTCTGGGGTTTTTGTTGTTTGTATGCTATACATTTTGAATTTGAAGGACTCATGGTGTTGTCATTCATACTACCAAAGATTCTAACAACACAACGATAAATCTTAGCATGTCAAATCAAGAATACTGACCCATAAAAGAGAATTTTCCCTAAACGAGCCACTACAGACGGCTTTACTTCTGCCAGATCACCTTCCTCCATTTCACACTTCATACGTTGGAATGACAATAGTAAGTCCTGCTTCACATTTGCTGCCACCAAAAGCCATGGTTTATCTATAAGCTCATTTGGTCCTCTGCAACCTATAAAAGTAAATATATACTGCTTAGGAAAGGTCATTTAATCAAGAACTCGGAAAGAAAAAGCAAAACCGAATTCTAAGAAAGAAGACAAAGGATTTTAGAGATACACACTACTGCTTGTTTCAAACCCTGCTCTTATGAACTAGAAAACCCAACACAAGGCAACACCAATGATAGATTTCCTTTATCGAATTATTGTGGTATCTCAACCACCAATGTAACTACGCCTACCAAGACTTAGGCAGATGAAAAGAAATTATTGGAATTTGAACCGGAGAGCTCATGGTTCTACAACCATTTATAGATTATTTATTATTGACGTCCAAAAGTCTTTCCTTACTAAGTCAAAAGAATTGCGTTTCTTTCTTTTAGGGGAGTGTGGGAAGAAGCAAAAAGTTATGATCCTAATTATAGAATCAAAATATAAACAAGGGAGCAGTACATAACGTTATAACACTGTTTTGATTGGCTACTCTTAAACGGTATGTACTGGTGTACTAGTTGCAATGCGGAATAGTTCACAAATTGAATATCAAAGGAAGGCGGATAATCAGAGACAAATATCATAATGTGTCGTATGTAGTACCTTCAGTGAGAACCAAAGAGAGAGGTTTTTGGCCTGATTTTAGCTCAAAGGATTCCACTGAAACATGCTTGAGATTCACAAGAGATGAAAACCGAGAATCATCAGCTAAGCCAACGGTGAACCATTTCATAACTGCATTTTCAGCGTAAACTATGTTCTTCACGCCCAAATATTTTTCATTTCTCTTCTGCTGCTGTTGTTTGAAATTCAGGTTCTTTCTGAAGGAAGCTATCAGGTAATCCGGCGCCGGAGTTGGTTTCGGAGACGGGGAACCCTTTATGTGCCTCTTGTGCGGTGGAATGTAAGCCATGATCACTTGCTGCTCTGCGAAAGCTGTGTTTCTTTGTCAATTTGTGTGTATCATGGAACTACTCCATTTGGCACTCACTTCACTATCTACGGAAAGTGCTGGAATATAGATCGTCAAAAGTAAATTAAAAGACGCATTGCATTATGATTAACTTGATTCTTTAAATGAGCATTCACATTCTTTTTGGTTTGTTAACTAAATGATGATCGCAGAGATGACCTTTGAAGTTCTGCCAATTACGCAGTTCTAGAGTGGTTCATTGAACAAGCTTATTACTCCTATAATATGTATAACCAAGCTTACTCACATTCTGTTATTTTGAAAATTTTATATAATACCAAATTTTGAGTTATTTGAAATATGTATAACCAAAATTTTCGATTTTCGAAACCGTTCCGATCATCTCGGTTTCTCTTCAATATCGGTACGGTTTGATTATTTTTCAGTTTTTTTAAACGTCATCTAAAATTATCTCACAAATAAAAATATATTTGTGCATACAAGTCAACAACACTCAAAAATGGTATCCCTTTCATTCAAAACTCGTGTTTAATTTTTAAACGAATATTTGATATCATCTACCGTTCTAGACTAAATCTAATTTCAAAATTAAGATAAGCGACATAAATCTAAAAAGGGACCAAACCATCATCCAAGATAAATAAATTTTATAAGATCAATACAAACACTCCACAAAAATCTTATAAAACAAATCCATCACTTCTATAAAAGAGCTAGAACTAAAGGAGATTCGAGTAAAAAATTACCGAAAGCACTTCATAATTGAAGTACTGTAGTTTTCACTTTGAATAATAGTGCTCGTAGTAGTACAACAAGTAGGGATCTTGAATATTATTGATTCAGATCCAAGCCCCAAACTCAAATATAAAATATTTTTATGCGTTATTATTTAAAAATATAATTAGAAACATATAAACATATTTAAACATGTGTCTAATTAAAGTATTTTTTATGCATATAAAGTTATTCGGTACGGTTCGATATTTTTTTTAGTTATTTTTGTAAAATAAAAAATCTAACTTAATTATTCAGTACAATTATAAATTGTAAAAGAAATCTACAGTTTTATTTAGAAAACCTAATAATAGATTCGGTGCGGTTCATTTCGATAGATTATGATCCGTTTTTAGATATCCATTGATACCCCTACTTATCTGAGCATTATAGGATATGCATCTCTTATCAAATAACTAATGTTAACTCATCAAAGTTTGAAGAATGGGATAAACCATATGATGTTTGGCATGTTATGTCTATATTTCCTTAATATTTCCTCACGTTTGAGTACTTTATTCGCCTGTTTTCTAGTTGACGAATGTGATTTTGCACTGATTTTGTATCGTGTGACTTGTAGGATGTTGTGAGGTGCAATTGGAGCTTTGAAGAGCATAATCGAGTAAGAAAAGATTGAATTTGGATTGAGGGTTGGATCGAGCACGCGAAGGCACGGATCGAAGCAAGCTGCGAATGACGAAAGCAGAGAAATTAGCCTGGCGCTATAGGTGGCGTGGGGCGTCCACTACAGCGCCCAGTGTGAGAACGGTTTGGCCCGCGGGGCGCCCACTGCAGCGCCCAACTTTCTTCCGCATTTTGGGACACGGGGCATGGCCGTTACGTGCAAGATTCGACGTCCTCTGCTTGGTTCCACGCGGTTTGAGGCGCGGGGCGCCAGCTATAGCGCCCCTGGAGCATTTTTGAATTTCCTATTTCGTCTAGGCTTAGGCGTAACTATTTGCTAGGCTTTTGTAAACATTATAAATACTCTTCTACTTAGTTTTGGATAGAGTTCAGACTTTGGAGCAAATTTGAGAGCTCATAACATCTTGAACAAGAGTTTTTCTTCCTTCCATTAATTTATTACATCATTATTTCATTATTTCATCAAATCCTTCTGTTGTTATTATGAGTAAGCGTAGATAAATATATCGTTCTAGGGTTAGAGCGAATTCATGAAGGTTGAGGTTTGAATATTGATTTCCATGAATTGAATTCCAATTACAGATTGTTTATTCTTTCTTGATCATAATTGTTTGATTATAACGGCCGAATAATTGAACACTATCTACGGTTCTTAGATTGAACTCGACAGAGGGAATTTACGAACGCACATAAGAAAGAATAGGGCTTGATTGTGAACCTGGGCATCGGGGAATCAATTTGTGGGTAGGATAGACATATACCTATTCACCTTGCTTAGCTAAATACAGAATTCGTTAATGCGTGCACGTGATTTAACTCCATAGATATATAGGCGTTAGAGTAGCTTGCATAGACCGTGAAGAGATTTAACTCCATAGATACATTCCTTTGACTGATGTGTTTGTATTGATGCCATCCTTTTTGAAGTTCTTAAAAGAGATTTTAGTCAAGAAGAAAAAGCCTCAAGATATAGATACATTTGAGTTAATCGGGGAGTGTAGCACAATTTTGAGCAAGCTACCTCCAAAACTTCAAGATCCTGGGAGGTTTACTATTCCTTGCACCATTGGAGGGCATAATATCACTGGTGCATTGTGTGATCTGGGTGCGAGCATAAATCTCATGCCTCTATCTATTTGCAAAAGGTTAGGGCTAGGAGCAATCAAGCCCTCTTCAGTTACTCTTAAGATGTTAGATGGATCACTCACTCGCCCTGATGGTAAGTTGGATAATGTGTTGCTTAAAGTTAGTAAGTTTATATTCTCTGCTGATTTTGTAGTCCTAGATTATGAAGAGGACCGAGAAGCTCCAATCATTTTGGGGAGACCCTTCTTAGTCACCTCGAAGGCAATTATTGACATGGAGCTGGGAGAGATGACTGTTAGAGCGCATGGAGAAAAGGTTACTTTCAAGGTTTATAATAAGAAGGAGCACATAACTAAGGTTGAAGAGTGCTCTATGATCGAAAGTGCCAAACAAGAACATGGAAGTAAACCAAATGACGTGCGTGAGCAGAATGTGGAACTAGATAGCAATGGCACATCACATGTGAAGTTGAAGATGGGTTCTCTCAAAGAAAAGAAGAAAGCAAAGGTTTGTCGTAAGAAGAGAAGACATAAATGCTGGAAGTGAGTTAAAAGTGTCGTCGTGCCACGACGTTAACTAAGGCGCTTCTCGGGAGGCAACCCGAGTTTGTACTTGTATTATTTTATTTATAGTGTCACGTAGTTTTTGTTTTTATTTTGTCATTTTTGTAGGTTTTGGTAGTGCGAAACGAGATGTAGTCGAATTGTTTTAGTCTGGTTTGCACCTTGAACTAACGTCGTACTATGTCTCACTCGAAGAGGACCTCGTTAGGGATTTGAGGTGCTTTAAAGCATGCCCCACGCTTGGTATCGCGCGAGGGACAAGAATTCAGTGCGGAAAAAAAAATTGAACGGGCGCCCCGCGCCTGGAATGGCAGAAAGCAAAAATTTTCAGGCGCCTTGGTGGCGCGCCGCGGGTAGAACCGCGCCTGGGGTGGTTTCGCAATTTCTGTACTCCTTTTTGAGTTAATGGCCGCACCCCTGCTTATTGTTGACGACTTGTTAGGGGAAGTCAGAGTACCCCATGCTGTATGGAAGCTTGAACAAGGCCCGCACTCCACCGCACCATCCATTGTAGGCCGATTGGCCCTCAGAAGTTTTCTTTACCCTTGCACTTTCTTATTTTTAGCACTGAGGACATTGCTTGATTTAAGTATGGGGTGGGGAAACTCCCCTTTATTTTGAGGTTAGGGATGCATGTACTGTTAGGATTTTTCTTTTGTCACTTGACATTTTGTTTTTCTTTTTAGTATTTGCTTTTGTTTTATTAGAAAAAATGCAAAAAGATTTTCTTTGTAGTGGTACATGTCATCCACCCCGTGGTTTTTATTTTGACCTCGGTTCTTTTCCACAGGGAGGCCTTTGAACCAGGTTATTTTTTTATTTTTTAGGATTAGTATAGTATTAGTTGTTAGGTGGCCCTAGACGAAAAATTAGGTAGAATGCTAGGTGCCTTTGATTTGTTTGATACCGATGTACTTGGACTTGAGCATGTGCTATTTGTGGTGCCTTTTGGTTTTAAATTGTGATGCATGCTTAGAAAAAATGGAATGACCCCCTTGAGACGCTTGAGTCCACTCACTTGACTCTTTTGTTAACTATTGTGCATTAGTGCTTAAATTTCACAAATTGCACCTTATTTGTTTGATTGAGAGTTGTGATGGAATCATCTTGTGTGGACTGTGTGCAATGTGTGATGTGAGGCATATTCTATTGTGTTCCATGTTTGCATATTGGTTTCTAAAACTTGCCCCGTGTGTATGCAAAGCGAAATCCTAGGTTTGCTCTAGTCGGGAGATGATACAGGCCTTCTTGGATAAGCCTTTTACCTTAATTTGCCAACCCTTATATGCACCCTTGATTGTTGAACCCTTTGACCTTTTGTTGGCACCCACACCGCAAGCCTACCCACTTATTCTTATTTGCCTTCTTTTGACCGTTTACTCCTTAAGCACTTTAATTGATAATTTTATATTATTGTAGAGTTTGTGGTTGAAGTATTGAGAGGTTTTTGAGTGGAACCAATGAGGGGGATATGTGGTAACTTGAGAAGTAGTTGAAAATAGAACATTAGCAAGGTTCGGAGTGAAAAGAAGAAAAAGAAAAAAAAGAGAAAAGAATATCCATCCTTGCTAGTGTGTGCTTAAAAGAAAAATTACTACTTTGTGGAAAAGGTGTGTGAAGAAAAAAAATTGTTGGTTGGGTGAAGTGGTTGATGGTTTTGATGAGATGTCTGCTTTCATTGTATTGTGATGTATTAAAATGCTTAGAGAGGTAGTAACTATTACCCATATTTATCCTACCAGCCCCTTAGCCTACATTACAACTCTGTAAAGTCCTAGTTAATCCCGACGGGAGTGAGCTTACATTAGTGGAGTCCTATACTACGGGCAAGCCTATGGTACATCATGTGTGACATGTGAGCTTTTCATGAGAGTGAGCGAGTTCTTTCTATGCTATTGTCCCCATTCCATTCTTGATATTCATTTTTATGTGTGATATTTGGGGGACACTCTCTTCTTCATTGTTTGGTGAGGGCACATGGTTTGCATGAGATAGGTGAAGTCGTGGCTTTTTGGTTGAGCAGATAGGCGTGACTTTGTGGGAGTATGGTTGCAATGAGTCGAGTTTGTGCATTTGAGTTGTCTTGGGGTGGTTGTTCTCATGTTTTGATATTTGATATATTGTTGGCATGTTTATTGGACCCATAGTAGTCATGTATGCATTTGTTCAATGGTCGGTATCATCCGTAGTCATAGGCAGACCTGTTCTACTTAGGTTGGGAAGTTATTTGTAATTGCTCGAGGGCGAGCAAATGTTCAAGTGTGGGGTGGTGATGTTTGGCATGTTATGCCTATATTTCCTTAATATTTCCTCACGTTTGAGTACTTTATTCGCCCGTTTTCTAGTTGACGAATGTGATTTTGCACTGATTTTGTGTCGTGTGACTTGTAGGATGTTGTGAGTGCAATTGAAGTTTCGAAGAGCATAATCGAGCAAGAAAAGATTGAATTTGGATTGAGGATTGGATCGAGCACGTGAAGGCACGGAATGAAGCAAGCTGCGAACGACGAAAGCAGAGAAACTAGCCTGGCGCTATAGGTGGTGCGGGGCGCCCACTACAGCGCCCAGTGTGAGCGCGGTTTGGCCCGCGGGGCGCCCACTGCAGCGCCAACATTCTTCCGCATTTTGGGACGCGGGGCATGGCCGATACGTGCAAGATTAGACATCCTCTGCTTAGTTCCACGCGGTTTGAGGCGCGGGGCGCCAGCTATAGCGTCCCTGGAGCGTTTTTGGATTTCCTATTTCGTCTAGGCTTAGGCGTAACTATTTGCTAGGCTTTTGTAAACATTATAAATACTCTTCTACTTAGTTTCGGAGAGAGTTCAGACTTTGGAGAAAATTTGAGAGCTCATAATATCTTGAACAAGGGTTTTTCTTCCTTCAATTAATTTATTACATCATTATTTCATTATTTCATCAAATCCTTCTGTTGTTATTATGAGTAAGCGTAGATAAATATATCGTTCTAGGGTTAGAGCGAATTCATGAAGGTTGAGGTTTGAATGTTGATTTCCATGAATTGAATTCCAATTACAGATTGTTTATTCTTTCTTGATCATAATTGTTTGATTATAACGGCCGAATAATTGAACACTATCTACGGTTCTTAGATTGAACTCGACAGAGGGAATTTACGAACGCACATAAGAAAGAATAGGGCTTGATTGTGAACCTGGGCATCGGGGAATCAATTTGTGGGTAGGATAGACATATACCTATTCACCTTGCTTAGCTAAATACAGAATTCGTTAATGCGTGCATGTGATTTAACTCCATAGACATATAGGCGTTAGAGTAGCTTGCATAGACCGTGAAGAATCGACAGGTTTTTACGGGTACAATTAACCTGTTAGTTAGCAATCTTGGAACTTAAGAAGTGGAATCAACAGGATAACTCAACTGGATTGGTCGCAGCTCTAACACTGGACCGTCTCCTTATTACTGATAACAACCAATTTTTGCTCCATTGTTTGAATTTACTTCTACCATTTTAATTACTATTTTTGTAGTTGATAATATTCTCACTATTGGAAAAGATCCCTGAATAGTTGTTAAGAAATTATTTTTTAGGAGTCCAGTCTGAATAGTCCTCGTGGGAACCATATTCTACTTATCACTTTATTACTTGTCGACCACGTATACTTGCATGTGCGTTGGGAGCAACACCATATTATGATAGTGAAATATCTCAGAGAAAATTTAAATGTTATATTTTATCAAAATCCTAGGCATAGAATTTAGTCTACAAGGAAGCCCAACAAAGCCGGCGGTCTAAAATTAAATTTCATATGAGGTATTAAACTCATTCGATGAAATTCATATATAATCTAATATAGCTTTTGTTAAGTGCGAATAAAAAAATTGTGACAAATCATATGTATTTATAATCTACATATATCTTTTCTTTATTCATTCTAATAGCTTATTCAGATAAATTATTTTAAAATTTAAAAATAAAATTGTATTAAGTAGAAAATTATCGTTTATGTGAAGGGAAAAAAATTAAAATTAAAATTAAAAGGAAGATGAATGTATTAAATAGTGAAAGATAAAAATCGATTGTAATTTACACATTGATCATTTGAAAAGCCTCGATGAAACTATACATAAAAAAATAAAAATGTACAATTTTGAGCAATAATTATATAAACTATATAGAAAAATTACGCAAATAATTATTTTAGGGAGCTTTATTACCTATTATAACGAGACTTTAATAGTTTATAATAAAACATACCATTTTAGCTATTTTTCTCTCTCTAGCAGCTAATCCTAATCTCTTTCTCTCGTCCTCTCCTCTACCCCCACCACTCACCTGCCGGACGCCTCACACCCACCCTTTTTCGATTACTGTGTTGCTGGAATTGTTGCTGCTCCGCCGCATGACTGCTGCTGCGTGGTTGCTTTGCCGCGTGTCTGCTTCTGCGACAGCCTAGAGCTGCAGCCGCCGATCTTCTTGTCCTTATTCTTATTTTTTTTTTGTATGTGTGTATATGTGTATAACTTTGTATTTTCGTATATGTGTATGTCTTGATATATAAATTATATATTTGAATGTCTATTTGTATTTCTTTGTATATCTTTTGTATGATTGTGTATGTGTGCTTCAATTGTAGGTTTTTCCTCATATATCTTTTGTATGTTTATTTTTGTATATTTTGTATATACTATGTATGTGTATTTGTGTGTCAAATGTAGGTGTGCACCTACATATTTTTTGTATCTATTTTGTAAATCTCCATAAATTTATTATATATTTTGTATGTGTGGTGTATATATGTGTACATTTGTACATCCTAGTTTTTATTGTGTTTATGTAATTCTAATGTCAGACCCACTCTTTTCCAAGCATGAAAGTGTATGTTTTTGCATCTCTATTTTAAAAGAAAAAATTACCACGACTTGCCGGTGGTGATTGACAGGCATGAAGCAGTGGGTGGTTAGAACCATAATTTGTATTCCATCCGTTTCAAAATGGCTGTCATAGTTTTCTTATTAGTCCATTCCAAAAAGAATGACACAATTCTAAAATTTGGAATATTTTTGAGTTGAAACTACTACTTCACCCTTAATGAAATGCTTTATAGCCACATATTTATGTATGACTTATTTTGGGCCAAAAGTTTCAAAAGTCTTACCACATTTCTTAAACTACGTTCCAAGTCAAACTATGACAACCACTTTGGGACGGATAGAGTATATTTTATTTGAATATGTATATATTTAGGATGAAAACAACATTATTATGTTTTGTAAAGTGTTATAGTATCAATATTTTGTATAATTTAGAGATTAGATTTGTATGTTTATATAGATACTCTAAGTATATATTATTATATCTCATAGTAGTAAATTAGGACAATTCATATATTGGGGCCCAAAGCAATGGCCTGGCCTTATGCTCAACCCCCCCTCCCCCCCCCCCCCCCCAAAAAAAAATTTCACTCAGTGCCCTCAATAAGATATGGTATTACCTAATTGCCCAACAAATGTTTTAAGTAAATGCCCTCCACATCATACCCTCATTATGAAAGGACTATTTTGCCCCAACTTGTTTAATTCACGCTGAAAGGTTTCCTTCTCTCTTTTCCCATTCCTGGCCTCCTTCTTTCTTCTTTGTATGGCTCCTAACTTATTTAATTCACGCTGAAAGGTTTCCTTCTCTTTTTCCCCATTCATGGCTTCCTTCTTTCTTCTTTGTGTGCTGGAAATTTGAGATTTTTTTTCTTGTATTTGCCTGATTCCAGTGATTTGAATGTTTTTATTGCATATGGTTATTAGATATTCATGTTTTGCATAGAGCTTAAAATCTTGATCATGGCCGAGAGTTGCATAGACTTTCTCTACAAGTTGCTTATTGCAGTAAAGTTTAAAGTCTTGGCTATTGCCAATACTTACTGAGATGTTCCGTGTAAGTTGTCGCTTCCACCAGAACTTAGACTCTTGGCTATTGCCAAGAGTTGCAGAGACTTTGTCTCCAACTTATTCACTGCAGTAGAGGTAGAAGTCTTGGCAATTGCCAATACTCTTAGAGATTTTTAGTGTAAGGTCCCCCTTGCCAGAACTTAAAGTCTTGGCTATTGCCAAGAGTTGCAGAGACTTTCTCTGCAAGTTTTGCACTGTAATATAGGTAAAAGTCTTGGCAATTACAAATACTTGCAGAGACTATTTGTACAAGTTGCTCCTTCCACTAGAGTTTAAAGTCTTGGCAATTGTCAATACTTGCAGAGACTATTTGTACAAGTTGCCCCTTCCGTTGGAGTTTAAAGTGTTGTCTATTGGCAATAGTTGTAGAGACTTTTTCTGTAGTTGTACAGATCATGGCAACAGGGCTTAAAGTCTTGGCAATAGGAAAGAAGTCTCTACAAGCCTCCCATTGCAATATAGTTTAAAGTCTTGGCTATTGCCAATACTTTAGAGATTTTTCAGTGTAAGTTTTCCTTTGCAACAGAACTTAAACTCTTGGCAATAGTTGCAAAGAACTTTGCCCTTGCAACTTGAAGAAATCTTACGTTGAATCTTCTCTTGAACAAAGCAATCTGTAAAAGGAATGGGGTTTTATGGTTTTCTTGATCGCGTGAATGGAGAAAAGGAAGGGGAGGGACTGTGAGCGTTTTTTTTATTGGTTTGTAGGGGTATTTTAGTCTGAAAAAAGTTTCATTAAACTAATGAGGGCATTTTTGCTGAACACCTGTTAGTGAGGACATTTTGGCAAACCATTGCTTCTGGTAGCATATTTTTGCAAATCAGCCCAACCCCCCTGAGTGTACAAATAAGCAAAACAGATGTAGAGTAGGAACATAAAAGAATTCACAAAAGAAGAGCCGTTAAGGAAAAAACTCTCACATCTAGCCATGAAAATAGGCAAAATACATAAACAACCCCCTAAAGTTGGCGTCAATTATCAGTTTGACACTCCAACTTTTCAAGTGACTTTCTAGACACCTCTTCTCGCCACACCCTATGTGTCATAAGTCCCTCACGCTGACATGGCAAAATGAGTGTTATACACTCAAATTTCAGCGCGTGAAACTTTCTGATTCTGTTTAGTTCCTTTTTTTTAATAAAGTTTTGTGAGCCCCACAGTTTTTTACTTTTATTTAATTTTATTCTTAATTTATTTCTCCTTCATCAAACAACATCCCGCCTGACAACACCACATTTACCACTATTGAAGCAAAAATATCTCTCCTCCTTCAAACCATGGTCAATACAAGTGCACAACTCCTATCCACTGCCTCCAACCATCCCACTTCTCATTTTCTTTACCAACGCAACAACCACCAAAATCATAGACAAATCAGTTAAACTCCACAAATTCACCAGATTATGCACAAATTCAAGAAAACTCAAAAATTTTAAAAAAATATTTAAAAAACAGACGGCGGATGTAGTGGAGATGTCGGATTCTGATCTGAAGTGTTGGGATCTATTGTAGGTACACTTTGAATTAATTCGCTTTTGTTTTGGATGGTGGGGGAACATTAAATGACACCATGAATGCTTGCAAGAATAAACCTACAAAAAATTTCAAGAAAATTGTAACACTTGTTGTACCGAGCAACGATTTGAAATCGAGGTACTTTGATTACCAATTAATGACCGTCAAAATGTCGGTAAGGTTAATTGGGTTTCTAGGAGCTTATTTGTTGAAATGGAATGTGGGTCGCGGGGGTTGATGGGGGTGTGTGATGAAGAAGAGACACTGGTGATGTAAGGAGATGATAATTGGGTAAATATTCTCTGTGGAAGAAGATGAAATGGAATGGGGGTGGGGGGTAGGTGAGGAAGAAGACAGGAGGTCGATGATGATTTTCTTTTTATTTTTTTGTGTTCCTTTTTCTTCAAACAGTAGTATTCCTTTTATAAAATTTTAGGTGTTAATTTTTAATTCTTTCTTTTTTCTTTTAAATTCCACATGTCAAATTTTCATTAGTAATTTTGCTACCTCACACGCGATTGCAAACCACGCACAAGATCAGCTGAACTGAGGTGTTTAAAATTTTCACTTATGCACTATATGAGGTGCTTGAAAAGTCATCTGAAAAGTTGGAGTGTCTAACTGACAACTGGCGCCAACTTTAAGGGCTATGTATGTATTTTGCCCACGAAAATATTGTCCGGGCACTCTTCTAAGCTTGCATGTCCTTTTACAATGGAACTTCTTCTTTTCCAAGTTGAAGTTCAGAATTTCAGAGATTAAGAGATGATGACTGGATATATGTCAGAAGGTATTATACTAACTCTCGCTGTCCTAATTTTCTGTGACACTATTTTTCATGTTTGTTTTAAAAGAATGACACAATTTCTCAATTGAAAATTATTTTAAAGAATTATTTCTACTTATTATTGTTGGGTCTTTAGCTAATTTAAAAGCTACTATATTTTTTATCGTGAAAAAAATATCAAAAGTTACCCTAGAGTATCATCTATTGTTCTCTTCCATTGACGAGGTTAACTTTTTTAATTTACCTATAACAGTTTCACTACTCAAATTTCTCTTAGTTCCCTTTTTTCTTTAGTTGAAATATGATAAGTTTGGAAGATTTTAAAGTCAACGTCCATTACTCTAACTCCTGGTCAATCTTCAAATTTTGATATATAAATCAAGACCGAGGAAGTATAAGCTCAGAATCCAATTTAGAAATTTTAGGGAATATTTATCTTGTATGTACACTGATATCATACTTGAACTAAAAATAGCTCTATTTTGTATAAATTACCCTCCTTGGCTATTAGGCATTATTTCATCATTTAGAGTCATTTGCGTTAAAGGGTGTGTTTGGTATGAAGGAAAATATTTTCAAAAAAGAAGTTTTCCAAACTTTCCGTATTTGGTTGGATTAAATTTTGAAAAATATTTTTCGTACCAATACAATTGAGAATACATGATGTTTGGCATTTTATGCCTATATTTCCTTAATATTTCCTCACGTTTGAGTACTTTATTCACACGTTTTCTAGTTGATGAAGGTGATTTTGCACTGATTTTGTGTCATATGCTTGTAGGTTGTTATGAAGTGGAATTGGAGCTTTAAAGAGCATGATCGAGCAAGAAAAGGTTGGGATTTGATTGAGGATTGGATCGAGCACACGAAGGCACGACACGAAGCGAGCAGTGGAGCAAGGAAAAGCGAAATTGGCCGGGCGCCACGGGTGGCGCGCCGCGCCAGGTACCGCGCTCAGCTTTTTGGCACATTTTGGAGCGCGGGGCAGGGCCATTGCATGCGAGATTCGACGGACTCTGACTTGTTGAGCGCGTTTTGAGGCGCGGGGCGCCAGCTATAGCACCCGTGGAGCGTTTTTGGAAGTCCTATTTCGTCTAGGCTTAGGCGTAACTAATTGCTAGGCTTTTGTAAACACTATAAATACTCTTTTATTTAGTTTTAGAAGGAGCTCAGACTTTGGAGCAATTGTTGAGCACCATACTTCATTGAACAAGGGTTTAATTCCTATTCTTTCATCTATTAACTATTTCATCATTATTTCATTAAATCATTGTCTTGTGATTATGAGTATGCGTGGCTAAATCTTTCGTTCTAGGGTTAGAGTGTTTCATGAAGGTTGATGTTTGAAGATTGAATTCCATATATTGAATCCCATAACGGATTATTTACTATTTCTTGATTTCACTTGTTTAATTATTAGGGCCCAATAATTATGCATTATCTATAGTTCTTAGATTGAACTCGACAGAGGGAATTTATGAATGCAATAAGAAAGAATAGGGCTAGATTGTGAACCCGGGCATCGGGGAACCAATTTGTGAGTAGGATAGACATATACTTGCTCGCCTAACTTAACTAATTACAGTATTCGTTAATGCATGCATGTGATTCAACCCATAGACATATAGGGATTGGAGTAGCCTGCATAGACCGTGAAGAATCGAAAGGTTTTCACGGGTACATTTAATCTGTTAGTAAGTAATCCGGGATTTGAGAAGTGGAATCAATTGGAAAACTCAACTGGATTGGTCGTAGCTCTGACCCTGGACCGTCTCGTTAATATTGTTACAACCAAAGTTTGCACAATTGTTTAACTGAATTTCCACCATTTTAAATTACTGTTCTTTAGTTAATAATACTCTCACTATTGGAAAAGACCCCTGAGTAGTTGTTAAGAAATTATTTGTTAGGAGTCCAATCTAAATAGTCCTCGTGGGAACGATACTCTACTTATCATTTTATTACTTGTCGACCACGTATACTTGCGTGTGCATTGGGAGCAACAAGTTTTTGGCGCCGTTGCCGGGGACTAACAATTGACTGATTTCTTATTATCTATTCAGGTTTAATTTTTGTTTTGAGTTTTTTGTGCTGTTTCAGGTATTAGGTTTCCCTTAATCTTTACCTGTAGGAATGGTAGCAGAACGAGCTTTAGCTGTGCGAGATGTTGGTCTTCCCAGTTTGGAAGGAGTAGCTTCTAGCATTGTTAAGCCTGAAATTATTGGACATTTTGAGATTAAGTCCGGTATGATACAACTGTTACATGCGACTGGACAATATGCTGGATTACTGCACGAGGATCCACAACAACATATCCAGAATTTCTTGGAGATTAGTGACACATACACACCAGCAGGGGTCTCAACTGATTATATTCGATTGATACTCTTCCCCTTTTCATTGATCAGGGCAGCAAAGAAGTGGTTAAAGGCTGAAAAGCCTGGGTCTATCACTACTTGGGATGCTTTAGCTAAGAAAATTTTGGCTAAATTCTATCCCTCTGCCAAAACAGCGAGAATAAGGAGTGAGATTATGTCTTTTAGACAAAGAGATGGAGAATCCTTGTATTCAGCCTGGGAAAGATTCAAGTCATTATTGAGAGATTGCCCGCACCACAACCAGTCTAATGAGGTGTTGGCCCACACTTTTGTTGAAGGTTTGAATGCTCATACCAAGATCGTGGTGGATGCTGCTGCTGGAGGCCAAGTACTGGCCTTAAACTTTGACCAGATCTATGAATTACTAGATAAGTTTTCGCAAAGCAATCCTGATTGGCAGGGTGATGGTAGAGCTATTACGCAGAAATCTGCTGGGGTACTTCAGTTAGATGCAGTGTCAGAGCTGAGGGCGAAGATGGATGCTATTTCCAATCAGATTAGCAAGCTAGCTCTGCCGCAGAGTCAGCAACCAGTGGGTCCAGTGCAACAACTCCAGAGTTTTTGTGAGGTTTGTGGTCAAGATCATGCTACAGAGGTTTTCCCCTCTAATCCAGAGTCAGTTTATTACGTGGGTAATCCAAACAGGCCGCAGGGTCAAAATCAATTTGGTAATGCCTATTATCAAGGCAGTATGAGAGCCCCAAATAATTAGCCATTCAGTTGAAGATATGGTAAAGCAGCTAATGGCAGGCCAGCAGAGAATGATAGCTGACACTGCAGCCCATGCACATGCCATACAAGATCTTGTCAATGCTCAAAAGAACCTGGAGCACCAGTTGGGGCCGTTGGTGGGATCAATCAGTACTGTTAAAAAGGGCCTGAGCAATGTCTTGCAGTGACTTTAATTTAAGGTGGAGAGCTGATGGCCAAGTCTGAGAAGAGAGCTGAAATAGAAAAAGTTGAAAAAGTGGAGAAGGTAAAGAAAAAAGAAGAGAAAAAGGAGGCACCTCTGCGGCCTCCACCATTCCCGCAGAGACTTATACCATCGAAGCATTTGGCCCAGCATCAAAAATTTGTGAGTATGTTGAAAGAGCTTCAAGTTAACATTCCTTTGACTGATGTGTTTGAATTGATGCCATCCTTTGTGAAGTTCTTAAAAGAGATTTTAGTCAAGAAGAAAAAGCCTAAAGAGATAGATACAGTTGAGTTAGTCGAGGAGTGTAGCACAATCTTGAGCAAGCTACCTCCAAAACCTCAAGATCCTGGGAGGTTTACTATTCCTTGCGCCATTAGAGGGCATAATATCACTTGTGCATTGTGTGATCTGGGTTCGAGCATAAATCTCATGCCTCTATCTGTTTGCAAAAAGTTAGGGCTAGGTGCAATCAAACCCTCTTCAGTTACTCTTAAGATGGCGGATGGATCACTCACTCACCCTGATGGTATGTTGGAGGATGTGTTGCTTAAAGTTGGTAAGTTTACATTCTCTGCTGATTTTATAGTCCTAGATTATGAAGAGGATCGAGAAGCTCCAATCATTTTGAGGAGACCATTCTTAGTCACCTCGAAGGCAATTATTGACATGGAGCTGGGAGAGATGACTGTTAGAGCGCATGGAGAAAAGGTTACTTTCCAGGTTTATAATGAGAAGGAGCACATAACTAAGGCTGAAGAGTGCTCTATGATTGAATATGTCAAACAAGAACATGGAAGTAAACCAAATGACGTGTGTGAGCAAAATGTGGAACAAGATAGCGCTGGCACATCACATGTGAAGTTGAAGATGGGTTCTCTCAAAGAAAGGAACAAAGCAAAGGTTCGTCGTAAGAAGAGAAGACATAAATGCTGGAAGTGAGCTAAAATTGTCGTCGTGCCACGACGTTAACTAAGGCGCTTCTCGGGAGGCAAACCGAGTTTGTACTTGTATTATTTTATTTATAGTATCACGTAGTTTTTGTTTTTATTTTGTTATTTTTGTAGGTTTCGGGAGTGCTAAACGAGGTGTAGTCGCCGTACTGTGGGATCTGGGGCGCTTTGAGGCATGCCCCGCGCTTGGTTTCGCACTTGGAATAAAAAATACAGTACAAAAAAATTTGTTCAGGCGCGTTTGGGAGCGCCCCGCTCCTCCCAACGCGGCGAGACAATCAGTGAGGTGAGAATTTTGGGCGCAATAGGCGCGCCCCGCGCCTCCCATCGCGCGAGGATGATCAGAAGGCGCAGAATGTCAAGCGCCTTAGGCGAGCGCCGCGGCTCCAAAGCGCCAGGTGAAAACTTGCCAAAATTTGGGTCAAACCTGGTTTTGACCCACGACCCGGATTCCCTTTTTCCCTTAACACCCGATCCCCTTCCCCTTTTCTTCATAATTTTCACTCAAAACACTCCCAAAACTCCCCCAAATCACTCCTACTCCTTGAAATTGATCACAAGTTCTTCTCCAATCATCCTAAACTCTTCAAGTAAGTGATTCTCTTCCTTCTTTTTCCATTACATAGTAAGTTAACATCCTCTTTCCATTTTTCAATCCCTAACTAGTGTGCAAGCATGTTGATTATAATTTGATCCTAAATTGCTTATATTCATAATTGTGCTTCATGTTTGGCTTGTATACTTGGAAAAAGGGATCTCCCAACAATTTGGGAGGGTTGATACACTACTTTAGCCATTGAACTTGCAAGTTGAAAATTGTGCACACCAAGTGTTTGATAAAATGCCTCAACTATGAAAAATGCGTAACCTTGTGAATTATTGAGTAGCAACGGTATCCTTAGGCTTAAGTTGAACATTGGGTGTCAAACATGCATAGACTTGGCTATTTTGTAACCCCCACTAGCTTGATCATGAAGTCCACACCTGTGGCAGTTTGTGCAATTTTGTTTTTGCTAAGTGTGGGGTCGCTCGTGGTTATGAGACCCCCGGAGGAGGATGAGAACACTGATTCGGACATCGTAGACCGTGATCCGGGCAGTGATGGTGTGGAGACAGATGCTGAGGGAGGTGCCACAGGCGGGGAGGAGGAGGATTAGGACTGCACTCCATCGCACCGTCCATTGTAGGCCGACTGGCCCTCGGGGAAGTTTCTTTACCCTTGCATTTTTATTTTTAGCACTGAGGACATTGCTTGTATTAAGTGTGGGGTGGGGGAAATCCCCTTTATTTTTGAAGTTAGGGATGTATGTACCGTTAGGATTTTTTCTTTGTCACTTGACTTTATTTTTATTTGTGTCTTGCTTTAATAAATGAAAAATAAAAAAAATTAGAAAATTAATGAAAAATTCCAAAAATATTTTCTTTTTAGTCTTTTTAGTGGTACATGTCATCCACCCCGTGGTTTTTCTTATGACCTCGGTTCTTTTCCACGGGGAGGCCTTTGAATCGGGTAGTTTTTATTTTTATTAGAATTAGAGTAGTTAGTTATAGGTGGCCCTAGACGAAGGAAATAGGTAGAATGCTTGTTGTGAACCTTTGTGCATTAGTGCTTAATTTTCCACAAGTTGCACTCTATTTGCTTGATTGAGAGTTGTGATGGAGCCATTTTGTGTGGACTGTGTGCAATGTGTGTTGTGAAGAATATTCTATTGTGTTCCATGTTTTCATATTGGTGTCTAGAACTTGCTCCGTGTGTGTGCAAAACGAAATCCTAGGTTTGCTCTAGTCGGGAAATGATACAGGCCTTCTTAGATAAGCCTTTGAACTCGATTTGCCTACCCTTGTATACACCTTGGACTTGATTGTTGTGATCTCTTTGACCCTTTGTTGGCACCCACACCGCGAGCCTACCCACTTGTTCTAAATTGCTTTCTTTTGACCCTGACTCCTTAAGCACTTTGAGTGATAATGTTATATTATTGTGGAGTTTGTGGTTGAAGTGTTGGGGGTTTTTTGAGTGGAACCAATAAGGGGAATACTTGATAAATTGTGAAGTAGTTGAAGAAGCATTGACAAGGTTTGGAAAGAATTGAATGAACAAAAGAAAAAAAAAAAAAAAAGAATATGCATCCTTACTAGTGTTGTGCTTAAAAGAAAAATTGCTACTAGGTGGAAAAATGTGTGTGTGAAATTTGTTGGGTAGTGAATTGGGTGGCTTTGATAAGATATGTGCTTAAATTAAATGTGATGTATCAAAGTGCTTAGGGAGGTAGTCACTATTACCCATATGTATTTTACCACCCCCTTAGCCTACATTACAACCCTTTAAAATCCTAGTTAATCCCGATTGGAGTGAGCCTATATTAGTGGAGTCCTACACTACGGGCAAGCCTATAGTACATCATGTGTGACATGTGAGCTTTTCATGAGAGTGAGTGAATTCTTTCTATGCTATTGTCCTCGTTCTATTCTTGATATTTATTGTTGTGTGTGATATTTGGGGGAGACTCTCTTGCTTCATTATTGGTGAGGGCACACGGTTTACATGAGGTAGGTGAAGTCGTGGCTTCTTGGTTGAGTAGGTAGGTGTGACTTTGTGGGAGCATGGTTGCAATGAGTTGAGTTTGTGCATTTGAGTTGTCTTGGGGTGGTTGTTCTCATGTTTTTGAGTTTGATAAATTGTTGGCATGTTGGTTGGACCCATAGTAGTCATGTATGCATTTGTTCAATGGTCGGTATCAACCATAGTCATAGGCAGACTTGTTCTACCTAGGTTGGGAATTTATTTATAATTGCTCGAGGGCGAGCAAAGGTTCAAGTGTGGGGTGGTGATGTTTGGCATTTTATGCCTGTATTTCTTAATATTTCCTCACCTTTGAGTACTTTATTCGCACGTTTTCTAGTTGACGAATGTGATTTTGCATTGATTTTGTGTCATATGCTTGTAGGTTGTTATGAAGTGGAATTGGAGCTTTAAAGAGCATGATCGAGCAAGAAAAGATTGGAATTTGATTGAGGATTGGATCGAGCACACGAAGGCACGACACGAAGCGAGCAGCGGAGCAAGGAAAAGCGAAATTGGTCGGGCGCCATGGTTGGCGCGCCGCGCCAGGTACCGCGCTCAGCTTTTTGGCGCGTTTTAGAGCGCGTTTTGAGGCGCGGGGCGCCAGCTATAGCGCCCCTGGAGCGTTTTTGGAAGTCCTATTTCGTCTAGGCTTAGGCGTAACTAATTGCTAGGCTTTTGTAAACACTATAAATACTCTTTTACTTAGTTTTAGAAGGAGTTCAGACTTTGGAGCAATTGTTGAGCACTATACTTCATTGAACAAGGGTTTAATTCCTATTCTTTCTTCTATTAACTATTTCACCATTAAATCATTAAATCATTGTCTTGTGATTATGAGTATGCGTGGCTAAATCTTTCGTTCTAGGGTTAGAGTGTTTCATGAAGGTTGATGTTTGAAGATTGAATTCCATAACAGATTATTTACTCTTTCTTGATTTCACTTGTTTAATTATTAGGGCCCAATAATTATGCATTATCTATGGTTCTTAGATTGAACTCGACAGAGGGAATTTTTGAACGCAATAAGAAAGAGTACGGCTAGATTGTGAACTCGGGCATTGGGGAACCAATTTGTGAGTAGGATAGACATATACTTTTTCGCCTAGCTTAACTAATTATAGAATTCGTTAATGCGTGCACGTGATTCAACCCATAGACATATAGGGATTGGAGTAGCCTGCATAGACCGTGAAGAATCGAAAGGTTTTCACGGGTACATTTAATCTGTTAGTAAGTAATCGGGGATTTGAGAAGTGGAATCAATTGGAAAACTCAACCGGATTGGTCGTAGCTCTGACCCTGGACCGTCTCGTTAATATTGTTACAACCAAAGTTTGCACCATTGTTTAACTGAATTTCCACCATTTTAAATTACCGTTCTTTAGTTAATAATACTCTCATTATTGGAAAAGACCCCTGAGTAGTTGTTAAGAAATTGTTTGTTAGGAGTCCAGTCTGAATAGTCCTCGTGGGAACGATACTCTACTTATCATTTTATTACTTGTCGACCACGTATATTTGCATGTGCATTGGGAGCAACAATACACAGTCATTATCCCCTTCCAACAAAAAAATGCCACCCAGCCCCACCTCTTCTTGTTCCTGCATTCAAACAAATCAGAAAATACAAAATAGAAATGTATAAATCGGTGTGTATGGGACAATCCCGAGCCCACAAGTTCCTTGTGTCTCGTTAAGGAATCTTACCCCCTCACAGTTGCCCAAGGTTCACGGGTTAATTTCTCCCAGGATGGAACGGGATATCAGTTCTACGGTAGCGGCACTTCAAACCGTAGAACTCGACGAACTCAATGTAACGGAGCAAATCACACGACTTACTAATTTTATGCAGAAAAGGAGAGGAGGCAGTTAGTTATTTGATGTGTTCTGTATATTCTATGTATGTCAAAACACTGACGAAAGACAAATATATATAGCCATGGGAGGCAGAATATGAAGAGACACAACCTTTCAAATTGTGGCTGTTTCAGAAAACGTCCACACTTAATGACTATGTTAAACATAACGGGAAAAATTAAAGTGGAGGAATGAATTCAGATAACTGATTCTCGTTACAAAGACAGAATACCATATATTAATAATAAAATATCAATACTTTTAGTTGGTCCAAAAAATTAAGTCAATCAATCATATCAATTGACCGAATCCGAAGCCGAAGTCGAAGCCGAGACGAGCGAGTGAGCGACGACGATGGCGCGAGGCTTCCCTTCTTCTCAACCCTTTTAAGAATTAAAAGAAGCACTTCTCTATTTAAACCCAACAAAAGCCTTTTCCTTTACCAATGTGGGAGAAAGTGCATTCCCTAATAAAAGGAATCTTTTCACCTTTCCACCCATTTACCATTCACACTCTACACATTCGAAAACCCCAACAATCCTCCACATGAATGGGGAATGGCTATATTATGGAAATATAGATGACAGACTTGTGTGATTTGCAAGAAAGAATTAGTTGCATCGGGATAAGTAGGTTTCCCTTTGAACTTTTCGTAATGAACATACATTGGATATACTCGGTCAGTCGGTAGATTTGATATCTTTGAACCGTTGAGCTTTGGTGTATACCTAGACAACGTAAGTCACACAACTAACCATTAACCGTCTTTGGTTCTCACTGTTGTGTTCGTTTCAGCCATGAACACTGCCTAGTTCATAAGTGCTTAGAGAATTGGCCAGACAGAATTCTCCTTGAAGCGGCTTCCACTTCACACTTACATAGGTGATTTCTAAATGTGTAATCCCATAGATGTACACTATTTGATAATTACAATATCAAACTAAGATAATCATTAAAAAACGCCTCTAGCGTTTTATCCTTGGTACTTGAACATTGTCTCATCACGAGAATGGACCAAAAAAATTTAATTTGACAATGTTGGACCATCATACACAACTTTGTATTCTCCTTGAACCTAGTTCTTGGGATCTCCAGTCTTCTAGGTAGGGTTGCCGCCGTGATGACTTGTCCTTGGCCATAGTCCCATTCCCTTCGATGAACACTCAACCGCCTCTCTAGTTAGGCCTTTTATAAGCGGATCCGACACATTATCCCTTGACTTCACGTAATCAATAGTGATAATTCATCTAGAGAGTAGATCCCTAATGGTTTTATGCCTTCGTCGTATATGACGATTATTACCGTTATACATGACATTCCTTGCTCGTCCTATCGCCGATTGACTATCACAATGTATACAAATTGGTGTCAACGGCTTAGGCCAGAACAGAATGTCTTTCAAAAAGTTCTGAAGCCATTCAGCTTCTTCACCGGCCTTATCTAAAGCTATGAATTCAGCTTCCATTGTAGAGCGGGCAATACACGTTTGTTTGGACGATTTCCAAGTTACCGCTCCTCCACCAAGTGCGAAAATATACCCACTTGTGGACTTAGAATCAGTTGTGCCGGTGATCCAATTGGCATCACAATATCCTTCAATGACGGCAGGATACTTGTTATAATGCAATGCAAAGTCTTGGGTGTATTTTAAATATCCCAAAACACGTTTCATTTCCATCCAATGAGTTTGATTGGGATTACTCGTGTATCTACTTAGTTTACTTATAGCACAAGCTATATCTGGACGAGTACAATTTAAGATGTACATCAAACTTCCCAAAATACGAGCATAATCCCGTTGCGACGTGCTTTGACCTTTGTTCTTTTTAAGAGCAAGGTTTACATCAATAGGAGTCTTTGAAACTTTAAAATCTAAATATTTAATTTTTTCAAGCACACTATTAATGTAATGAGATTGAGACAAAGCCAGACCTTGAAGAGTCCTATGGATCTTAACACCCAGAATTAAGTCGGCGACTCCTAAGTCCTTCATATAAAATTTGCTAGTTAGCATGCGTTTTGTAGTATTTATATTGGCAATGTCATTACTCATTATCAACATATCATCCACATATAAGCAAACAATGACTACATAATTAAGAGTGTTTTTAATGTAAACATATTTATCACACTCGTTAATTTTAAAGCCATTTGACAACATTGTATGATCAAACTTCGCATGCCATTGTTTAGGTTCTTGTTTTAGTCCATAAAGCGACTTAACAAGTTTACACACAATCTTTTCTTTTTCCGGAACCACAAACCCTTCAGGTTGTTCCATGTAAATTTCTTCCTCTAAATCCCCGTTTAAGAATGCTGTCTTAACATCCATTTGATGGATTTCAAGACCATACACGGCGGTTAACGCTATTAACATACGTATGGATGTAATTCTGGTTACCGGCGAGTATGTGTCAAAGTAGTCAAGACCTTCTTGTTGTCTATAGCCTTTGACAATAAGCCTTGCCTTGTACTTATCAATAGTGCCATCAGCTTTCATTTTCCTTTTGAAAATCCACTTAGAACCTAATGGTTTTTTTCCAGGAGGAAGGTCAACCAACTCCCAAGTATGGTCTTTTAAAATAGATTCTATTTCACTATTGACTGCCTCTTTCCAAAATGGAGAGTCTGAAGATGACATGGCTTCTTTAAACGTCCGAGGCTCATTTTTCAAAAGAAAAATGACAAAGTCATCTCCAAATAAAGTAGAAGTTCTTTGACGCTTGCTACATCTTGGTTCTTCCTCATTTGGTGAATTTCTTTAGTTCCTTCCCGAGGTTGTTTGGATCTTTCATCAACTGACTCAAATTCCTTTTTACGGATATATATTTTCAAAAAGATCAGCACTATCGGATTCCATCACCGTATTAACATGAATGTCGGGATTTTCTGATTTATGAACCAGAAATCGATATGCTTTACTGTTTATAGCATATCCAATGAAAACACAATCAACTGTTTTCGGTACTATCTTAACCCTTTTAGGTTTTGGGGCTTGCACTTTTGCCAAACACCCCCACACTTTGAAATAATTCAAGTTGGGCTTCCTTCCTTTCCACTTTTCGTATAGAATGGAAAGCGTTTTGCTATGGGGAACTCGATTGAGTATTTGATTAGCCGTGAATATCGCTTCCCCCCACAGGTTCTGGGGTAAACCCGAACTTATTAACAAGGCATTCATCATCTCCTTTAACGTTTGATTTTTCCTTTCCGCAATCCCATTAGATTGAGGCGTGTAAGGGACAGTTTTTTGATGAATAATGCCATATTCCAAACATATTTGTTCAAAAGGAGATTCATACTCGCCGCCCCTCTCACTTCTTATCATTTTGATCTTTTTGTTAAGCTGTGTTTCAACTTCATTTTTGTGTTGCTTGAATGCGTCAATTGCCTCATTTTTACTACTAAGTAAATAAACATAGCAGTAACTAGTGCTATTGTCAATAAAAGTTATGAAATACTTCTTTCCACCGCGAGATGGTATTGACTTCATATCACAAATGTCCGTATGAATTAAGTCTAATGGTTCAGAATCTCTCTCAATTGACTTGTAAGAGTGTTTAGTATATGTAGACTCAACACATATTTGACATTTTGACTTTTCACAATCAAATTTAGGCAATACTTCTAAATTGATCATTTTCCGCAAGGTTTAATAATTTATATGTCCCAAATGAGAATGCCAAAAATTATTTGGCTCAAGTAAGTAAGAAGAAGCTGCAATTTTATTCATAATGTCAACGACCATTACATTGAGTTTGAAAAGGCCCTCAGTTAGATAACCTTTTCCTACATACAGCTCATTCTTAGTTATTACAACCTTGTCAGAAACAAAAACACACTTAAACCCATTTTTAACGAGAAGTGCAGTAGATACCAAGTTCTTCCGTATTTCAGGATCGTGAAGAACATTGTTCAGAGTCATAACCTTGCCATATGTCATCTTGAGGAATATCTTTCCAGATCCTTCAATTTTGGCCGTTGCAGAGTTTCCCATAGAGAGTGTCTTATCAGGTCCAACGGGAGCATATAAAGCAAAGGCTTCCTTCACAGCACAAACATGGCGGGTGGCTCCTGAATCAATCCACCATTCTTTAGGATTTCCAACTAAGTTGCATTTAGAAATCATAGCACACAGATCAATGTCTTGCACTCCTTGGGCCAATTTAACCATGTTTGCTTGACCTTTTTCCTTTTTCCTGTCCTTGTTCTTCTTTGCAACACGACAGTCTGCGGACTTATGTCCACTCTTGCCACAATTGTAGCAATTTCCCTTGAATTTTTTCTTGCTAGGGTTGGTCTTCCCTCCAGAAGGCTTCTTTCTCTTATTCTGATTTGGATTATTCTCAACAATATTTGCTCCCGCTATTGTAGCATTTCCATCAGCCTTCTTTTCAGCAGATTTGTTGTCTTCTTCAATTCTTAAGCGTACAATCAAATCTTCAAGGGTCATCTCCTTGCGCTTATGTTTCAAGTAATTTTTAAAGTCCTTCCATAACGGAGGCATCTTTTCAATCATGGCTGAAACTTGAAACGCCTCATTAATCATCAAACCTTCAAAGAAAAGTTTGTTAGCAATAATATAATTAAAATTTAACATAAGTATTAATCAGGATCAAACCTTCAGCAAGGAGATCATGGATAATGACTTGAAGTTCTTGGACTTGGGATACAACAGATTTGTTATCCACCATCTTATAATCCAAAAATTTGGCAGCCACAAATTTTTTCAGTCCAGCATCTTCAGTCTTATATTTCTTTTCCAATGCATTCCACAGTTTCTTTGACGTTTCAACATTACTATAAATGTTGTACAAGTCATCTTCCAAGCCACTTAGAATATAATTCTTGCATAGGAAGTCAGAATGCTTCTAAGCCTCAATCACAAGGAAGCATTCGTTTTCAGGTGTTTCATCAGTCAGGACCGGAGCATCCTACTTAATAAACCTTTGCAGGATTAAAGTGGTCAGATAAAAGAACATCTTTTGCTGCCATCTTTTAAATTCCACACCAGAAAATTTTTTCGGCTTTTCTGCTGTAGCAGCACGGCTAGACCCTGCAGCACCAGAAACTGTGGTCGCAGTAGCACTCACAACTGGGACAGTTGGATCCACTCCGTTTTCCATCTTAGTCAAAATGACACCAACATAAACAATATCAACAACCGGTGAAGTATTTAAATCTTCAAACCGAATACCAACAAACTGTTTAAACAGTCGGAGTAGAAAAAACCACGAAGGCTTTTAGTCTCCACAAACAGATTAATTAACAGTAAATAGGAGTAGAAAACCACGAAGGTTTTAGTCTCCTTAACCAGTCTCCTTAAACGATATTTATTTAAACGAAGAAAATAAATAACCTAGATTCCTTAAGCTTGTTGTTCCTGCGTTCAAACAAATCAGAAAATAAAAAATAGAAGTGTATAAATCGGTGTGTATGGGACAATCCCGAGCCCACAAGTTCCTTGTGTCTCCTTAAGGAATTTAACCCCCTCACAGTTGCCCAAGGTTCACGGGTTAATTCCTCCCAGGATGGAACGGGATATTAGTTCCACGGTAGTGGCACTTCAAACCGTAGAACTCGACGAACTCAAGGTAACAGAGCAAATCACACGACTCACTAATTTTATGCAGAAAAGGAGAGGAGGCAGTTAGTTATTTGATGTGTTCAGTGTATTCTATGTATGTCAAAAGACTGACGAAAGACAAATATATATAGCCATAGGAGTAGAATATGAAGAGACACAACCTTTCAAATTATGGCTGTTTCAGAAAACGTCCACACTTAATGGATGTGGTAAACATAACGGAAAAACTTAAAGTGGAGGAATGAATTCAGATTCATGTTACAAAACGGATTGAATTCTGATTCATGTAACTGATTCCCGTTACAAAAATGGAATATCAAATATTAATAATAAAATATTAATACTTTTAGCTTTTATTGGTCCAAAAAATTAAGTCAATCAATCATGTCAATTGACCGAATCCGAAGCCGAAGCCGAAGCCGAGACGAGCGAGCGACGACGACGACGACGCGAGGCTTCCCTTCATCTCAACCCTTTTAAGAGTTAAAAGAAGCACTTCTCTGTTTAAACCCAACAAAACCCTTTTCTTCTACCAATGTGGGAGAAAGTGCATTTCCCTAATAACCCATTTGCCATTCACACTCTTCACATTCCAAAAAACCCCAACACCTCCTACCCCCTCTAACCCACTCAACACCTCCTACCTCCACCCCACCCTAACAACCTAGCCACTCCACCTTTCCCACCTCCTACCCCTACCCTGCCCAATCCTACCTCCTACTTTCTGCCTTACACCTGCCCACCCCCAACCGCCAACCCTAGCCCACCTTATACTTTTCTGCCCACACCCATCCATCCCACCCCTCCTACCTCCCACCCTCAACCCCATTTCCACCCAACCCTCCTACCTCCCACCCCAACCTCCCCACCTTCTCTCAACAACACCAAACTCCTAATATCCCACCTTCTACCCCACTCCTATCCCCACTTTCATTTTTAGATCGAAAACATCACCCGCTCCTACCTTCTACATCCACCATATCTCATCACGTCCTTATATACCCCCGCCCCTACCATTATTTCTACCCCATCCCCACGTCGCCCTCTATTCCTACCTCCACCCCAGTCCCAACACCTACCGACCCTACTAGCTGCCCACCCTTTATCCACCCCTCCACCTTATGCCCACCTCCACTTCACACCTACTCACCTCCATGTTTAGATTGTTATCACTGTGAACACTGTAAGAATATTATGTATACCTTGATTTATTCTTCTTTTTTAAATTCTATTATTATATATATAGACTTTTCTTCATTTTTGTATTGTTATCACTATTATTGACGCCCAATTTTGTCACTCTTTTTTCAGTAATTGGCTATATTTAATTTAAAGGTTCAGTTTAAATGTTTTAACCAGATTTGCATTTGAAGGCATGCATTTACGTGTGTTACCCCCCTAATTTTACATTATATATTTAGTCGTGGTTATATCATGTAATTGCATCATTCAGGTTACACGTTAAATGCATGTCAAATTATAGCTATTTGTGTAATTTATTACATAAATAATATTTAATAATTATTTGTGAATAGTTATACTTATGTAACTTAACTCGACCTCAATTATAATTATGTGTGTATTTTTTATTTTCTTATATATATATATATATATATATATATATATATATATATATATATATATATATATATATTTTATTTATTATGGACCTTTAGTTACATATCACTTTAATTAAAAAATATATAAGTCTAAATTTTATTCATTTTATTTCATGATATTTGAATTTTTTTAAATTTCTTTTGAATCGGGCAAAATATCTAACCAAATACATTACCTATACTTAAATTTAGAAAGATAAAATTTTTCAAATACCACTCCCTGTTCCTTTGCTTGATTTATTATTTTTTCCATTCCTACACCCTCCCTCCAAAAGCCAAAATTAAGGAAATGGGAGAACCTTAATCCTTATTCCCATCAGACCCATATCTCCCTCCTCTTGTTTTGGCAAGAAATCATTCTCCAAATCACCTCCACCAATCTTGGTCGATGGAGGATTTTTTCGGTTTACTCTTCAAAGTTCAAAGGAGGATCATTGCTGGAACACTTACTTTAGAAAACTCTTTTAGAAATTTTGAAACGGAAAAAGCCCAAATTTGCCACCCTCAACTATTGAAAATGGGACTACTTTGCCTTCCGCTTGTAAATAATCTAAAAAATTCCATTCGTTAAGACAAATAGTCCATATATAACCCTCAAAACTAATGGTTGCTAAGTCATATACAAGTTCAGTTAAATTAAAAGAATTTTTACACAAAAGTACAATTTTTAGAATTTAATTACCAAACATAGCAATATTTTAACCAAATAACCCTATATAGAGAAAAACACAAGTTAATTACAAACATAGCAAAAATATAGTAATATTTTCCCATAACATACCAAATCCTTACATTCTTCCTCCTATTTCCCCTACTATCACTTTTGCTCCTCCCATTTCTCCTTATTTCACTTCTCTTCCCACTATTTCCCCCAATTTCACTTTTCCTCCCATCATTTTCCTCAATTTCAGTTTTACTCCTCCAATTTCCCTCAATTTCACTTTTCCTCATTCCATCCTCACTGTATCTCGTTGTATCTCACTGTATCTCGATGTTTCTCAACTACCAACTTTCTTGTATCTCATCGTATCTCAACTACCAACCACCTCATATCTAACCATATCTCGCCTACCAACTACATCGTATCTCATTGTATCTCAACTACCAACCACATCGTATCTTGTTGTATCTCACCGTATCTTAACTACCAACTACCTCGCATCTAACCGTATCTCGCTTACCAACCACATCGTATCTCATTGTATCTCAACTACCAACCACCTCGTATCTAACCGTATCTCGCCTATCAACCACATCGTATCTCAGTGTATCTCAACTACTAACCACCTCATATCTAATCGTATCTCGCCTACCAACCACATCGTATCTCATCGTATCTCAACTACCGACCACCTCGTATCTAACCATATCTCGCCTACCAACCACATCGTATCTCATCGTATCTCAACTACCAACTACCTCGTATCTCGCCTACCAACCACATTGTATCTCAACTACAAACCACCGAGCATCTAACCGTATCTCATTGTATCGTACTGTATCTCGGTATTTCTCAACATCCAACCACCTCGTATCTCATTGTATCTTTTCGTATCTCATTGTATCTGCATTATTCTACACCGTATCAAACTATTTCTAGACTGTATCTAGCTATTTTTGACTGTTTTAGCATTAGTTTCATTCCGTTTGTGTGTTGTTTCTCACTGTTTCTAAACTATTTCAACTTTTTGCATTGTTTCACATTATTTTCATATTTTATTTTGGATTTTTCACTAGCGATTTCAGACTGTTTCAGTGCTGTATCTCACTGTATCTGCAATGTTTTTGCTCCGTATCAAAGTTTATCTCACTGTATCTACACTGTTACAACACTGTTTCAGATTGTTTTAGCACTGTTTCAGGTTGTTTTGCACTTTATCTAACTATTCCTCGACTGTATCTAGCCGTTTCTCGACTATTTCAATATTGTTTCATCCCATTTGTGTGTTGTAGCAATTCAACTTTAGAAAATAGAGAATTAAACTAAACACTTTAATGATAAAGAAGGTAGAAGATACATTGATGAATAAGCATGTAATAAAGAAAACTAATTAAAGTAAAAAACTAACAAAAAGAAAATGGATTAAAGATAAAATTAACACTACAGATCTAAAAGTTGCAAAAGTGAAAATGTAGAGAAAACAATTGGAAAGGAAAAAATCACTCATTATTGGAATATTTGCTGATCTCCTAACATTTGAAGAAGATCAAGACATGTTTAATTGCCAAAAATGAGAGCTCCCTAACACTAATTTTGAAACGTAAATCAAACTCTTGTTCCCTCTTCTCCCCCAATCCCCCTTACCCCACCCCTCTACTCTATCTTTGTAAACTGTAAACCCAATTGTACCATCAATGTGCTTAATAATTCACACATCACTTACTTAAAATACTTATAAAGCTCAAGTTTTCTAAAAAAAAAAAAACAAAACAAAAAACTTTTTTCATTTCAATACCTTCATCTCCAAAATCTTTTATGCGTGGCCATCATTTACTCCCGTAGATCAACAGTCCTGATTCTTTGTTCACTTATATGACTAGCTGGATTTGTATTCGGTTTCATTGCAATTTCAAGGCAGGGTTTAGGGTACAATTGTAAATAAGTTGTACCTCGATCTGTTTATGTTGTTTGGGATATAAGGTTTTAGATGATGGCCAAAAAAGGCATAAAGTTATGGGCTTTATTGGGATCCAAACCGGGTTCGCATCCACGGGTCGTTGTCGCTCATTGAGGAACACTTGGTTTCCCTCTGATCAGCAAGGCCTTCAATATTTTCAGACATGTGAGGGGAGAGTGGCGGCTATCTTTGTTTGGAGGAGTAGAGGAAATGATTTAGGGTTTTTAGAAGGATGGGGTGTAAGTGTAATTATAAAAATAAAATATCTTGTTTATTATGAAAATGTGCTAAAAAAATATTGCTATGTATTGTAATTTGAAAAATATTGCTATTTTTCTGTAATATAGGAGTGTATTTTGTATATATGTGTAAAAAAATCTAAATTAAATCCTTGTGTAACTAAATAACTCAACAACCCATTAGTCCTGTACTATTTAGTTGTGACCTGTGACCTAGAGACCGATTAATCAAATTCAAACAATTATGAATTTACAAAAAAAAATTTAGCTCTTCCCCAATATTGGAAATATATTGACATTTGAAATTCAACTGAATCTCAGTATGAATTATGTCAGATATTTAATAAAAGTTTAACCACATCTAATATGATTATCATTTTAAAAAAATTAAATTGCATGTTTAATTAAATCTCAATGACAGATGATGCCAATATGTTCTGCTATGATGGTCGCAGCTGGGTCTAGGCCATATTTAAAGGTGGCATGCATAATTTTTTTAATATTGTGCACTATTTGAATATTTTGGGTTTCTTGAGTAAAAGAAAAGGCGTCAGAGAGATGTAAGGGAAAGAAAAAAATATAGATGCTGGAAGAGTTTCTCGATGATAATCTCCTATCATCTTTAATATAAAAAATGGACTACAAGAGTTGAATTTTCCTTCAGTTATTGGAAAATAAGATTTTCTTCAAAATGGAAGAAAGATTTTGTATTTAGAAAATGGGTTTTGGAGGAAGGTGTGTTGGTGGCGATTTAGAGATTTTACAGAGGTAGTCGGCTTTGGCCATTATTCCAATAGGGTTTTGGTGATGAAAGGTTGCTGATTTTTATTTTCAGTGATGAAGCTATGTTTAGTTAAAGAGGGATATAGTGATGCAAACATTGTAGAGAAGATAAGTCTGTCTTATGTGGAGCTCCTTGTTAGCAATTATGTTTTTCTTGAACTGTTTCTATCTAGCTGGAGCACCGCTGGTTTTGAGGGGGGTATATATGGACCATTTGAATTAATGGAGGGGCATTTTGGGAGACCATTTGCAAATGGAGGGCAAAGTTGCCCCATTTTCGATAATTAAGGAGCATATTTGGCCCTTTTTTGATTTAGAAAAGAAACCAACGCCTCTTCCGATACACACTCTCACCAGCAGAGACACACACAAACCATCAAAGTAGTACAAGATAGTGGGTGTAGGGGAGATACATACACAACACATCTGAAAAGGGGGAGACCGAAAAGGGGGGAAAATACCAGAATCAAAAGAGGGAGATCGGGGTAGGGGATAAGCAGTGGTGGAAATAGTCTTCATCGCCGAAATCAATTGGAGAAGCCATCGCCGATCAACTGTTTCCTTTTCTTTGTTTTATTTCATCTTGTTCGTGGTACCTATTATAAAAAGAAAATGGGAAAGAGAAAAAAGAAGGCAAAGTGGCAGCGCCGCCGCCGGTAGGCAGCCGCTCCTCTGCCTCCTGTCTAGTTGTTGCTCTGTTTGTTTGTCATGACCACCGATTCTTTGTCTCGTTGGCAGTTCCTTATTCTCCGTACTTGGCTTTTGTTCCATCCGGTGCTACACCATGGTTTCGCCAGGAAAACTTGATCGACGGCGAGATATAAGTTATGTTGCCGTTCGGAAGCTAATGCGTCATGATTGACCTTTAGCCCATCGGTGCTTTGATGTTCTAAGTTTTCTATTTTCCCTCTTCTTTAGACTGGTTTACTAGAATATTTTTTTTTATTGATTTTTGTTTGATTATTTTACTTTTGCCTTTTGTTATGCAGTTTTGCCCATATTCTTTTCTTAAAAATTGCCGACCATTTCTGATTCATTTGGATAGCTGTTTCAGGGGTCTTTGAACAAATATGTTGTTATTATTTACAATTACATATATGACCGATTTCGGACAGATATTACATTGTATTGAATTCGAATAGATACTACGCGATATGGAATTTTTGGCAGATACCACACTATTTTTCGGCCAATAAAAATAATTATTTTGAGGCTTATGGACTGATTCTGAGTAGATACTACAGGACTATTACACTTTAGAAGTCAATACAGTCGCATCCTGATACACTTTTGCTGCAAAAACAAAAGGCAATTACTATATTTCATTACAAAATAAGTGGGATAGAGCAACGGAATCGGCACTTGGCATGACAAACCGGCTGGCCACCATCGTTTGCAGCTGTGATGATATCCTTAACCCCCTATCCGATCCTCTATTTGAGCCAAAACCCTTTTAAAATTATTATTATTATTTTTTATTTTTATTTTATTCTTGTTGATTTTTTTTATCTTCATATGTTGTCGTACTAACCATTTTCGTATTTTTTTTGCGATGTGTTTCGCGGTGAAGTTAGTTAAAGGCGATGATGTTGGGGAAGACAAACATCTATTTTATTTCAATGCAAATACTTATATTGTATTGTATAGTGAAAAATTTAAATTTCTGAAGTTGGGGTGGTGTCGATTTATTTAATGCTCATATAGCCTATTTAGTTTAATTACTTGACTGCTTTAAATTATTTAAATTCTCAAATATTTTTTCCGGCCGGGAATCACATTAGCGGAACTTGAGAGGTGTCTAACCCCTTCTTCTTGGGTTAATTTGAACACTTACTTAGAATTTCTAGTTCGAAGACCAAGTTTTGGAGTCAATTTTAAAATTGGCTAGGAATAGAGTAGGTGCCCTAATACACTAAGTTAAATAATTTATTAGGTGCTGACTCCAATTTTTACCCACGAGCCCATAATCAAACTCTGTTTTGAATCTTTAGTGGTTTGAAATAGGGGTCGACAGAATATATAGTGTAAGATTACAATGTATACCCCTGATTTATTCTTCATTTTTAGATTATTTTAATGTTGTACTCCAACTTATTCTTATGTACCCTGACTTATCATTATGTACACTGACTTATTCTTCACTTTTAGATTGTTATCGTTGTATACTGTAATAGTATACTGTATAACCTGACTTATTCTTCGTTTTTAGATTGTTACTGTAATAGTATACTGTATACTCTTATAGTAAAAGTAGACGCACATGCCCAAGCAGGCTTACTATAAAAACATTCTAGACATTAGAATAAAAAATATGGCGTATGCTACCAACTCAGTAAAAGCCGCTTAAGTCTTTAGCGCATACATGCCCATATAGGCACGATTTTATTAGAATATTATTTAAAACGCTCACGGCAAAAAGTAAATACGTCACAGGCAAATCGCAGATAATAGATATCATCAAAATAAAAATAAAGGCCTCAAAACTGGCAAACTTCATAATTACACCCAAAACACAGGCAATTCTTCAAAACAACATTACAAAAACAAAGGGGGGGACACTAGTTCACTCTTTGGGGACTTCCCTCCTCGGGAACACTCCGCGAAGTTCCTGCTTCTTCAACTGCAGGCTTCCCAACTTGCATGTCATCTTCTCCTTCACCACTGGCTTCTTCAAAACCTTTTTCCAGGTTAGATCCTAGCTGAGCATCTGTTTGACCTACCAGCTTGGTCATCGAAGCAATATTGATAGCCAGATCCAGGTTAGGGTTATCATGAACCCGGTGAAGAGTGGTGAATGCCGCTGCCAAATTCGCACAACCAAAATCAGCAACAAGTCGGGCACTCATGACGCTCAACTTCTCTTCCATCTGGTGAAAGTCGTTGCAGAGTTTATCACGGACCTTCCCTAAGGATGCTACCTTACCTTGCAGCTTATCATTCTCATCCTGGAGGAAAGTAGAAAGATTCTTACCGTTAGAGGTTTCCTTCTCGGCAACTTTGATCTTCTCTTCCATCTCAGACAGTCGCTCCATAAGTCGACTTCAACTGCCTCCAGGCGAGTCACATTAGAATAGTGCATTTGTCCTGTGAGTTTGACTTCCTGAAGAGATGTCGTCAAGGCCTCTACATCTTCTTTGTGGTTGCGAACCTCGGTTGGTCTGCATTTGCTCCAAGCGATGAGCTTTGCATATGGTCGAGAGCTCTTCTTTCAATTGCTCCACTTTAGCCACAAAAGGCTGCAAACTGGCGACCTGTCCCCGCAGAGTGTTATTCTCCTTCTCAGGAGCTCATCCGCGCATCCTCGACGAAGAATCTCATGTTAGACCATCAAATCCTGAACATACATCAAAAGAGATATTCAAGAGAAGATGGAAATTTAGTTTGAAACGTCATGATTGAAAAAGCTAACGAAGCGTACCTGAAGGGAACACCCTGTGCCTAACTTGAGCAAGTTCTGAGGACTATAGCCAATAAGGAACCTTTGCTCAGATGGGCCAATCAGCTCGGCGGTATGATCAGTCTTAGTGCCCCGACTCTCAAACATGTTAACCCTCACAACAATGGGGATAACAACCTCACCGGATCCACCAATGGGCTCTACGACAGCATCTGTATCAACATGCACCTCTTTGCCAAGGCGTTGCTGAGGAGAGTTAATCGGCTTAGGACCAAGGGCCGAGGTAGCAGGTTCTGTATACATTCAGTGAGTAACTATCCATAAAGTGTTCAAAATGATTGAATCAACAAAAAGAAGGAAGGGTTGAACCAACTTGACAATAAAGCCTTAAGATGAGCCGTCCGGAGCATGACTTCGTCCCCCACACTGGCCTCATCTTTAGCTTCATAAACTTCATCAACAAGATATCTACGCTTGCGCGTAAAGGGGCCGGACTCTGGAGTAATAGTAGCAAGGGAAGGAGTAATAGCTTCAGGCTAAGGTACTCGGGGGAATCCCTCGTTATCAGAGATAACCAAAGGCTCGTTGACAACTACGACATTCTCAAATTTGGTAGGCCTCTTCCTCTTTGAGGAACGGGAGTCGCTAGCTCTCTCTACGACCCAGCAGAAGCTTGCACATCAGGAAATGGGGCAATGTATGGAGCAACAATTGTGTTTTCTCTTAGCTCAGGCATTTGACGATAGGAGACTCCTAAAAGGGGAAGAAAATATCAAGAACGACTGAAGTATAAGGATACACAGACATTCAAAAAAGTGTCTTACCATGATCTTTTACTCGCCAACTATTCATATTGGCCAGAGCCACGAAAGTCATTATCCTGGCAAGGTTCTTGGCAAACGTCACAGACCACCTAGCCAATGCATCATGAGACATAGGGAGTACATTCATAGATTCAATGAAAAGAACGGAAAATCAGCACATAAAAGTGAAAGCAAAATCATGCAGCGTAACAATGCAGGAACATACATTTCCTATTAAAGACCTCCGGAAAAGGATAGGATGAGACTATGTCGGGGGTGTGCACTGCTACATACCGGTTGAACCAGCCACGATCCTTGGAATATTCACTATTGGAGACTATATCTCTCCTTCCTCATCTTTTGTAGATCAGCATGCCTGCCTTGTGAAGGCAGGGAGAGTAAAAAGCATGAAGATGCCAGAAAGGGAAACCAACCCTGGCATGGTTGGCCAAATGATCCAATACAGCCACTAAGTGCTAGATGGAGGACCCAATTGGCCTAAACAAATGTTATATCAGCCACGTATTTTTTCAACATTCAAGTGCTTGATAAGTTGGTATTTTATAAACTTAAGGTCCTCTTTTATAGGAACTTTTTATGGCTTTAAGCTAATTTTATGGCCAAATCTTATGTAATGTTGTGCGATTCTAGGTTCTAGTGGATTAAGTTGCTCGAGCCTAGCAAAAGATAAAGAAAAAAGTAAAAGAAAGCCAATCGGACTCCAGGTTGGCATCATTACTAAAAGAGCCAAGTGTCAGGTGAAAGTGCTGGGACGCATTATTTTGTGCGGACCGCACATTCAAGAAATAAAGAGCTCAACGCAATTGAAAATGGAAGAAAAAGTGCCCAGCAAAAAGAAGGTATTGTGCGGACGCAAAAATTTGTGCGCCCAAGACACCCAGACAGTAGCCAATCCTAAATTTCCAAGATTTGTACGGGTCGGCACAATTTTGTGCGCCCGCATAATTTTCCAAAAGCATCAATGCAGGGGGTTAAAAGTGCACAGGGTAATTTAGCAATTGTGCGAGCCAGCGCAATCATGAAGGAAACTAATTTTGTGTAATTTTTCCTAGCACTATTAATAGAGCAATATTAGGGTTTTGATGAAGTTCTTATATTTCCTTGAGAAAAATACAATTCCAAGTAATTGATGGGTAATTCCATCCTTCTGTAAGATCAGCAACATCATTTGGGTAATCGTTCCTCTCTTAGATTTATAAAAATTATGTTGAATGCTCCATGTGTATATGTTGTGTTCTCCATTATTATGAGTAGCTAGGTTTATTAACTAGGGTTGTAGACCAATTCTAAGTGTGTGATTTATGGATTGTTAACAATAACATTGTCCAAGTGTAGGTTATGATTTTTTAAACTAATTTCATGCTAAAATTTCAGAGTTGTGGTTGCAAACACTAACCCCATTTCCATTTCCCCTTTTTACTCACTTGAGAAGATAGTAATAAGCTTGGGTAACAATTAATTAGCAAGGATTTTGGGTTCTAAAGATATTTACAAACCCAATCTAAAAGAAGTGAACTAGAGATAGAAATCTTCTTACTTGGGTCGTTACACTTGTTCTTCACGCGATCCAAGAGAAATCGAGAGATTCTTTAGGATTAGGCTTGCTAGTAATCGAGAGATATTAGTAAGTAATCAAATATGTGATCACAATAACAACATATACAACAAGGAAAACTCTAGTTGACAAATTCCATTGAGTACATGCTTAGGTGAGGAATACAACTCTAGTTCCCTTTACTCATTCAATAACAATCTTTAATTGCTTACAATATTTTATAATAGTTTACATTCTTAGTTATAACTTGTAGTATTATTTCAAAACAAACTTGATTCAAAGAAGTGCTAAACTAAGTAAAACAAACTAGTCAAATCATATATCAATTAATTTAGCTAGCTTTCTGTGGATTCGACTCGGAGTTGTTATCTGGTATATTTGCATCAACTGTTTCACTCTCATTTGAGGGTTGACTTTGGACGTATCAAATTTTGGCGCCGTTGTTGGGGAGCTACGATATTAATTCAGAAATTAAATTTGGAAATTTGAAAAACCTAGTTTACATTCCTTAGCTACTTTCACTTGGTTTTGGTTTCTTGCATGTCCCAGGTTACATGGCATGAAGAAAAAATCGAAACAACAACAATCCTCTGGTGTTCGACAGCGAGGACAATCCATTTGCAAACATACAAAACCTCAATGAACAAAAAAAAGGAATGTTCCGAACAATCAAAACCAACAAAACCAAATTGATGAAAATGATGGCTATGCTAGTGCCATTGTACCACCACCCATTCGGGGTAATGCAACATTAAACTTGCCAAACACAATTCTCCAAGGTCTTCAACAAAAAGGGTTATTTTCGGGAAGTCCACATGACAATCCAAACTGGCATCTCAAGTCATTTCTTGAAATTTGTTCATTTTATAAGTCTAACCATGTTACAGATGATGCTTTTCGATCAACGTCTCTAACGGAAAAGGCATTGACGTGGTTTGATAATTTGCCTCGGAGGTCAATCCAAAGTTGGAATGACATGGTGAAGGTATTTTTGAATGAGTATTTTCCACCGAGGAAAATGGCCGAGTTGAGGGATTCAATTTGGGCATTTGGACAAGAATACAATGAACCATTGCATGCTATTTGTGAGAGATTTCAACAAATGATACGAGATTGTCCAAGACATGACCTTCCGGACAAGGTGCTTTTGCAAACATTTTATGAGGACTTGACATTGTGAAATAATCTGCAGTGAATAATGTGTTGGGAGGAACAATTATGGAAGGGACATTTGAACAAGCAAGTGAAATGTTTAATAGTTAGAAAAAGAATTCCAAGGAGTGGCAAACTAGAGCTACTTTGAATTCAATGTATGATCCCAATCAAATGGCAATCCAAAAGGCACTTGAAGCTCAAGAAGAAAATATGTCAAAGCTTCTCACACAAATGGAGAACATGACAAAGATCAAAGATCAATGAGTGAATGCTATTGATTCCAACCAAGGAGGATTTCAAGGATACACATATGCTTACCAATCCGCACCTTTGGGATATGCTCCTTCGGGGAATAATCCTATGGGTTTTCCAAACCAAGGGCAAGAAGGGCTTTTTCAAGAGCAATGCTACAACATGCAAGAGGAGGAAGCAAGCTGTGTGGGAAATTATCCAAATCAAAGAGGGTATCAAGACCAAGTACCAATGCAAAATCAATGGAAGCTAAGGGAATAAAGGAATGCATATTGGAACAATCAAGTAGAGTGGAGTTTGATATTGGTTGCAAGGCCGCAAACTCAAAATCATCCACCATATGTACCACAAAATCAACTTTCCACTACTTCTCAAGTTGGTAAGATGGATAGAATTGAAAATATATTTTCACAAATGATGGAGAGAAATGCAAACACCGATGCGACCGTTGCTTCAAATTCATCCGCTATTAAAGGTTTGGATACTCAAATGGCTCAACTTGCTCAAGCATTGAATTCTTGCCCCCCAAGGTGCCTTATTAAGTGATACGGTAGGCAACCTAAAGGAGGGGAATGGAAAGGCTCAAATCATGGTTATTGCTATAAGAAGTGGCAAAGTGACAATGAGACAACGACAAGATAGTGATGGTGATGAAGAGAGAACAAGTAGTGCTGCAAATGAAGAAGTTGAACAAGAGAATGAGACACAAGAAGAAACTAGATATGAGGTGAATCTATCAAGGGAACATGTGAAGGAAATTTCAATCAATGAAAATGCTCCAAAGGAACCAATTCTAAAGGAAACTCCAAATGCTAAAGAACCACTTCCTAGGCCTCCTCGACCATTCCTTCAAAGGCTTTTAAAATAACAACATGATAATCTTGCAAGGGAGATATGGGGTAAGATTTCCAATACTTCAATTAATCTACCTTTGAAAGATGCAATTGAACAAATGCCGGGAGTAGAAAAATTCATGAAATAATTTGTGTCTAAGAAGAAGTATTTCGACTTTGAAACCATGAATGTTACTACCAATGTAGTGAAATTGTCACAACATCATTAGCTCAAAAGCTAGATGATCCGGGAGCCTTTACAATTCCTTGCACTATTGGGAATAGAACATTCAACAAAGAACTTTGTGATTTGGGTGCAAGTATAAATTTGATGCCACTTTCGGTTTACAAAACTTTAGGGTTGGAAATACCGAGACCTACTTCTATCAGGCTCCAAATGGCGGATAGGTCCGTGAAGAAACCAACTGGTGTTATCGATGACGTTCTTGTGAAGGTTGACAAATTTGTATTTCCGGTCGACTTTGTGATTTTAGATTGTTCTGTTGATTTTGAAGTGTCTATTATTCTTGGAAGACCTTTCCTAGCTACGGGAAGGGAAGTTTGTGATGTAGAAGGTTGAGAGCTTACTTTCCAATTCAATGGAGAAAAAGTGGTATTTCGTGTTTGCAAATCCATGAGGCAACCAATTGATGAAGGCACTTGTTTATTTGTGGAGATGATGGTTGAGTCGGATGTTGAACATGAAGCAATGATGATAAGCTTTGATGATGTTTTAGAGTCAGCTTTGATGAACTTGAGCCACAATGGAAGGGGTTTCAGAATGTTTATTTGCTTTGGAAGGGCATGGTTCTCATTCAAACGCTCCGAAGAAGTTATCTCTTGATTTGGAGAATAAAAAAACTCCCCCAACAAAGCCATCAATTGAAGAACCACCTTCATTGGAGTTGAAGCCCCTACTATCCCATTTGAGGTATGCATACCTTAGACCTAACTGTACTTTGCCCGCTATTATCTCATCTTGTTTATCTAGTGTGCAGGAAGAACTTGTTCTTGATGTTCTCAAGAGAAGGAGAAAAACAATAGGATGGACATTTGCCAATATTAGGGGCATAAGCCTGGGAATTTGCACTCACAAGATTAATGTGGAGGAAGATTGTAAACCATCGGTAGAGCACCAAATGAGGTTGAATCCTTCTATGCAAGAAGTAGTGAAGAAGGAAATTATAAAATGACTTGATGTGGGAGTGATCTTTCCTATTCCCAATAGCAAGTGGGTGAGTCTCGTGCAAGGTGTTCCTAAGAAAGGTGGCATGACGATTATCACAAATGAGAAGAATAAGACCATTTCCACAAGAACCGTGACCAGGTGGAGAGTTTGCATGGATTACCGAAAACTCAACGATGCTACAAAAAAAATATCACTTTCCATTACCATTCATTGATCAAATGCTTGATCGATTGGTGGGAGAGCGTACTATTGCTTTTTGGATGGGTATTCCAGTTACAATTAAATCCACATTGAAGTCAATGATCGGGAGAAGACAACTTTCACTTGTCCCTATGACACATTTGCATTTAGAATTATGCCATTTGGGCTATGCAATGTACCGTAAACTTTTCAAAGATGCATGTTGGCAATTTTTCATGATATGGTGGAAGATTACTAGGAAGTGTTCATGGATGATTTCTTGGTAGTGGGAGATTTGTTTGAAGATTGCTTAGCAAATTTGGAAAATTTTTTGGAAAGATGTGAGGAGAAAGATTTGGTTCTTAATTAGGAGAAGTGTCATTTTATGGTCGAAGAGGGAACTTTCCTTGGGCATAAAGTGTCCAAAAGCGGAATTGAAGTGGATAGAGCAAAGATCGAGTTGATTTCAAAGCTACCTCATCCTCAAACGTTCAAAAGGGTTAGAAGTTTCCTTGGGCATGGGGGTTTCTACCGGTGATTTATAAAGGACTTCTCCATAATAGTCAATCATTTGTGCAAGCTACTTGAGAAAGATGCAAAGTTCATATATGATGAGGCTTGTTTAAAGGCATTTGAAGAATTGAAATTGAGGTAGACTGCCGCTCCTATCGTGACCGCACCATATTGGGAGAGTTTATTTAAACTTATGTGTGATGCTAGTGACATCGCTCTTGGAGCGGTGTTGGGGCAAAGGGTGGAAAAAGTTTTTCATCCCGTGTATTATGCTAGAAAAATGGTCAATAGTGCTCAATTGAACTACACCGTGACCGAAAAAGAGTTATTGGAAATTGCGTATGCATTTGAGAAATTTCAATCTTATTTGATGTGTTCAAAGATAGTGATATACTCTGATAATTCGGTACCTTATGACCAAGAATGATGCAAAGCCGAGGTTGATTCATTAGGTCTTACTACTTCAAGAATTTGATGTTGAAATCAAAGATCGAAAAGGAAGTGAAAATTAAGTAGCCGACCACCAATCAAGGTTGGAAGAAGAAGGGCAACAAAAAGACAACTTGGAGATCAATGATAGCTTTCCGGATGAATAAGTGTTAGCGGGTTCTTGCGACTTGATTCCATGGTATGCCAACTTGGCAAACTATCTTGTAAGTGAAATCATGCCTAAAGACCTCTATTCCTATCAAAAGAAGAGATTGATCAATGAAATTCATCATTTCTATTGGGATGAACCATATTTTTTTTCAAATTTGTGTTGATGGAATGATTCAACGATGTGTGCCTGAAGTGGAACAAATGGCCATTCTATAAGGGTGTCACTCATCTCCCTATGGAGGACATCGTGGAGGCATAAGTACGGCGACAAAGGTTCTTGAATGCGGATTCTATTGGCGATCCATCTACAAAGATGCCCATGAAATTGTGAAGATATGTGATCAATGTCAAAGAGCGGGAGGAATATCAAGGAAGCATGAAATGCCCATGAATCCTATTATGGAAGTGGAAATTCTTGATGTATGGGGTATTGATTTCATGGGACCGTTTGTGAGCTCCTATGACATGAAATACATCTTGGTGGTGGTGGATTATGTTTCTAAATGGGTAGAGTGTTGACACCTAATTTTGTCCCTCCTGTTTCGATAACCTTTATTCAGACAAAATTACACCGATAACCATACAATTACCATATACTCACCTCTATTTTAAGTCACTACTTCATGTGCGCACATCAATTAGGATATTTTTAAAGACACCGGCAGAAACTACAGCTATTTACAAAAGTCGCACGCTCAGTTATGAATTTTTCCAATTACGCTATTTTTAACAAAATTGCTCAAAATTATTTTAAATCTCATATTAATATTTCCTATGCTTCTCTAGGTCATTATATTATTTTTGAATTATTTTTGAAATTTTTCTACACATTTATACGTATTTAATACGTCCATATACATATTTTATACAATTTTTATACAATATATACATATATACATGTATACGCGTACACACACATACACATCAGCCTCATTTTGCAACCTCCCCACCTACGTGTCCAAATCCTGGACGTCCACGCAACTGATCCAACGGCCAGGAAAACCTTTTCCTATTTTAACTACACTCTACCCCCCAAAACCCTAAAAGAGCTCTCATTTTCCTCTCATGCTCAGCCAACTCACACACACACACTCTCTCTCTCTCTTTCGCGAAGCTTCCATTGTTTACGTCATTTTTCGATCGATTCAACCGGCGATATTCAAAGAAAATGGCACCATTGTGTTCCTTTCGTCATCCGCTGCAAAACGCCTATAGTTTTGTCACCATTTGGACGAAGGTCAAAATTGACCTAGCGTTGATGAAAACTCCAGTCGCCAGAAAAGCCTCCGGTCGTGATGAAACGGGTAACCCTCTTATCCTTTTGTTTTCCTATGTGTTAACATGCTTAGTCGATTAACTGCTACGTGTTAAGTAATTAGTTGAAAACTCGTATGATTAATTGGTGAGTTCACTGATTTTGCTGGACATTGTTTTGAACTATTGCATGTTTGAGTGTGTTAGGTTATCTCCATTAATTTTAAATGGAGAAGCCATGACAAACTAGGACTTGACTGTTAAATTTGTTTTCTTGTTCAGTCAAGACGCCTATGATTATATGTCAAATTGGAATGATAACTTATTGAGCGAATTAAAACCTCCCGATTATGAGAAACCATTGCTCCATTGTCTGACATGGTATCAATTGGTGCCTGTTTAAAGCCGTCTCTTGATTCTTTGAACTTAAATTAGTTTGAGACACCATTTAGCACTAATTTTGGAACCTGACTATGTTGTTGCCAAAAAGAAAGGGCCTGCTGACTCAGTATTATGTCTACGTGATTTTAGGACCATAATCAGTTCAATTTGTGACTCTAACTAGAGACAAGATTGGAAATTGGTTATTTGATTGTCCTAGCATCAATTAGAATCCTTTTGAATTTGTTCAGATCTTTTTTTAAGCCTAATCGTGATTATTTGAATGAGAGTTGTTTATTTGACTATAAATGGTAATTATTTGTTTAATTCTGAACCTGGACACTATTAAGACTAAAAGGAAGGGAGTTCTAAGGAGGCTAGAATCGATTTACCTTAACATTAGGGATTTGATTGGTTTATGAATGGAAAGAACACCTATGAGTGTCCCTTGTTTTTTTTTTTGGAATGCAATATTCTCTTGCCTTATAGGTTTCACCCGTTAATTTCCCACCCTTCAACTATATAAACCAGCTTTGTCTTTCATATCAGACATAGTTTTATGCATAGTAATACCTAGAACACTACACAAGCATAACCCTACTCTCTCCTCTGAGTGTTCCGGACATCATTGGAAGACTCTCGCTCTTTGCTTCTAGTTATGTTATTACAAGCAAAACTGTCCCAATATTACTCTTTGGTTGTTATAATCCCTGATAAGGTAATTAAACATGTCATACATCTCTGTTTGCCTTCATATTTAAACTGCACAGGCTTAAACCCTTTCAGTGTGATCCTTACTTATGTGTGCTACCTGTTTGGAGCCCTGCTTTACCCTTGCTAACCTCTGTTTTGCAGTATGAGTGGATAGCTCTATGGCCATACCAAAACTCAATTGGCAGGTCTTCTTTCGTGCTTGATAAAGCCTGATAAAGGCTTCTCTTTTACATGAAAAGCCAAGCCTAAGCAGGCTGTATTTAAGTGCATACAGGGGAATCACTTCTATGTCTACACCCTTCTGATTCCCCTAGCTTTCCCCCTTCTGTGACTATATTTGTTAGGTTAACCCCTCTCTATACTCATCTTAAAACTGGGTACACAGTCATGAGACTGCGTACAAGGCTACCCAAGAGCCACTCTCAACCCTTTTCTTTATGTGTTGCATCATCCTCATGAGTTGTGATCCTTGCATAATTATTTTTGAAAAGTAAACATTTTTTTTATTTCAAAACCGAGATTCTGGGCTTACACACGTGAATTTGAATTTAAACTGTAATAAAATGACTTATACCTAGTGTATGTAATGTTTTAACTCAGAATTGAAGTAAGTTACTTGGTGAAGACTGAAATATTTACAATAAGGGCTATCTGTGCTAAACCTGCCTAATCTGTGACTGTTTCTGCAAAATCAAATCTGTCCTTTTGCACTGTTGATTTAGGCCCAAAACCTTTTTTAAATTCGGCCTGTTTTCATGCGTTTTCAAAAAATCTAACTTTTATACACTAATATAATAGTGTATAGGGGTGTATAAAGTATTTGGGGTCAATTGTACAATCTATTATGTATGTTTTCAAAGGTGTATCGCTATTACTCCATGTATTTGCATGTCTATACTTATATTTACGCGTGGCAGCCCCTGGTTTGCATATATGTGTTTTGTGAATATAACGTCTTTTTCAAAAATAGCTCCTCTATTTATATTTTGAAATTGACCCCTAAATCAAATAGCCATTAAGGTTAGGGCTCGACAATTAATGATTAGTCACACCGACCCTAAATGACTAATATTTTATTTTAAAAATAACCCTTATTTGGTTTTGATAACATCTTAAATTATTTATGAAAACTGCCTATTTATGTAAATTTAACCTAACCGCTGAAATTGCAAAACTAGGCTGCTTCTTGATATCCTCTTGCAAATTTGACCATCTTCTCGATTAGGCATTCATAATAGAGGCCAAAAATGCGAGTAGGCGTTGAAATGTAGGCCGTATTTGTTAAATGTAAAACCCAAGTTATGTATGCTACTTAGACTTGCTATACTTTGCATGAATAGATGCAATTCCTTAATTTAGTTATGAATTTAACCTCTTTAGAACAGTACCTGGCCTTGCAAACATGATACATTATTTGAACATCCCAAAATATAGACTAGGACGGGAACCACTTTTTGTGGAACTTGGGAAAGTGCCTAACACCTTATTCCCCGAGTCATTTGGACTTCTTACTCATTGAATCTCTGAAACTAGACTGGTTATCCGACCTTAGATAATTAGGTGACCTAATACACCTTAAAAAACCATATTAGGTCGGCGACTCCAATTCTTAACTCAAACGAGTTATCCAGTCAAACCTGAAACCTGACTCTCTCTGAGTCGAGTTTAAAACCGGGTATGACAGAATGGCAACTCCGAGTGGGAATACTCAAAGTCTTGACCATAACTAGTCTTTATTTTGGGATTTTTATTGATTGTTATCTTGTTATTCATATTATTATCTTTTTACTAACTTGGTTTTTTTTTGTTTTTCTTTTCTTTTTTTCTTTTATTTATTTATTTATTTGTATGAACTTGAAAATTGATGTAATGTTGGCACATTTCACTCATATTCCTCCACTCTTAGAAAACGACACTTTGCACATACACAAGCGATTACGTAGATCCCACGGTCGCTCCACCTCAAAAAACCCTTTAGGAGGGACATTTTGGAATATAGTTGGTCTGTGGTACAACCAACAATTTCAAAGGGTCCCACTTCTTGGTCGTCCTCCTTGGGGAACCGTGTATAGAATTACACCACTCTTTGAATGTAATGAGCATGCATCATGCCGTAGGAAGGGTTTTTTGTGAGCCGACTAGACTTCAACTTGTCTAAATTACTTGACGGGCTTTTAACCTCGAAGGGACACTTGGACATGCTTATGTGCATTTGAGAGAAAAGAAAAAAAATAAAAGAAAAGTGAGGTGAAAATAAATATGCATTTTGATTTGTCCAATTATTCTCAAAAGGGGAGGGTAATTTTAATCCTTTATTTTCATCTTTTTTCCTTATAGGTCACAATGAGTCAAAAATTTCACCATTTTGGAATGACTATGGGCGCACCTCCTTTGTTAATTAATTGGTGGAATAATTTGTTATTGGGTGAGCAAACCGAAGTACGCCAACATTTGGGTCATATGATTTCTCTATTAGAAATGGAGCCGTGTAGAGAGATGATTGAAGCGTCGATGTCGTTTTGGGATGAAAATAAATGTGTTTAGATTTGGGGACATTGAATTAACACGTTTACTGGAAGAGGTTGGATGGTGAAACGACCTTGGTTAGTCGTTTCAGAATTTAGGACTCCGATTGGCGTGCCGATAATTAAAAAAAACTTTGTAATGTCCATTAGGACCTGTCTGTAAAATTTGAGCTAAATCAGACCTCGTTTGGTTGGCATCGGAAGAAGGTTTCAGTTTTTATTGTCGATAAATACAAAAAAGAGATTTTCGAGCTCGGTTTTGGTGAACTAGCTCCGATTCAAAATCCGAAAGCGCTGTTAGGTTCGTATGATTATTTGTGACTTTTGTGCTTTTTCGAAAGTGAATTTCGAGGTTGTTCGGCTAGCTTCTGCTAAAATACCGAAAGTTAAATAATTTGACCTTTCACATCTCTTCACTACTACAAGTATGTAACAGATCGTTGCTTAATGCTTCTACGTACTTCATTTAACATTCGAGGACGAATGTTCTTAACAGGGGAAGATTGTTACACCCCGTATGTCCAAAGTGACGTATATCATTCTAATGACATGTTAAGAATGATTTAAGTGAGTTTAAAGTCATAATATTCCATATAAGATGTTTATATATTGAATATAAAGTTTCGGAAAAGTCGGATTTAAGTTGTGGAAAAACCGACTAAGGAATTGCCTTGTAACGAAGCTTTTTCAGCAATTAATTTCATGTGTTATATGATGTCTTTTGGGGACATATCATATACCAAATTGAAGGTCTTGGAGTTTAGTTTCCAAAAATTTTGACGGTTTGTTTATAAAACATATAGATAAAAAGATATGAGCATCAGAAGTCAGGTCAGAAAAAGGGACATAAGCGCAAAAGAGGGCTAGAACTGAAATGTTTCGAGTATAAAAGGAAAAACATGTCTTATTTTCGTCATTTTCCAGAATATAAACGATAGAAACAGTGTGTTGTTGAAGGTTAAGCCCCTTTTATGATTTTGAAGGAAGGACGTCAATCGTAACTCGAAATTGAAGACAGATTGCGTCAAAATGCTCTACGCGATTAAGGTAACGTTATGCTACCTTCAATTTCGTCTATAGCTTGAGTTTTAGAATTACTTCATGGCTAAGTAAAGTACCTAAATGTTGTATTATAGTTTTTTTAAGCTTTAGAAGGTGTTGAATTCAAGGGAAACAAGGTTTAGAAGCAAGAAACATCAAAGGTATGTAAGGCTAAACCTTACTTTTGGCAAGGCATGTATCTTTTAGCTTTTGAAGGGTTTCTTAGTTCTAAACTTAATAATTTATTCTGAGAAACTTGTATGGTACCAAGGAAACCTTGTATATACTTAATTTGGTACTAAAATCCAAGGTGAAAGACGTCCAAATCAGCAAGACAAAACGTTTCAAAATCTGGAAAATTGTTTTGATCTTTGGACAGTTGTTAGTATATTGATTAAAACTCCTTGTACAAAATTGATAATTAGATGATTTAAGAATCTCCAGAACTCTAAGACATATATCTAAAACTTTCATGAGACCATGAAGTCTATATCTTTAATCTACACTCTAAAATTTAGGTCGAAAGTCAGGACAGTGGTGCTGTCGAGACATTTTACCAGCGGATTTGTTATGTCATCCAGTCGTCTCATCTTGTTATCCATTTAACATGTTTATGTTATCAGTTTATCCGGGTATCCATTCCCGTGCGTAGTATAGTGCTGGTTCTATTTTTGCGGATCATCCAGTTTCAGGGGAAATTCAAAGAGTTAAACAAATTCTGAATTCTAGATTGTGTCTATAATTCTGTCCTGAGTTTTCTTCTCATTCCTTTGAGTCCATATCTATTGTTGCCACATGTGTTATGCCTCATACATGCTTATACTTATATTGTGATCATGTTATGTGTGATTTGAAGTCCCCCATAGAGGCTGGACATTGGACACACAGTCCGGTCGCGTGGGTATCAAGTTCCTAACCGGATTGCCCTAAGATGTGAAGAATGAAGCCTTTAGCCTAAATTGATATATATTTTTTTGCTTATTGAATAGAGTGGGATCGTTTGGCAAGGAAACCAAAGGATAAAGTGGTTGTTGATTAGCCGTACTAACTTTTGGAAGAGGTAAGTGTTTATATCTATTTCTTTGGAGGCACCTGGCATCATGGATTTTCTACCACGTGTTCCTTACCTGTGTAGCTGCCGATAGGCGTACTCCTTACGCCTTAGCTTTGGATTTACATTGTGTATTATATGTTATGTCCTGTTGTTGGTATTGCATTGAGGAACTGAGCATTGTACTCTGGCTGTGAGTTGGCGTCTACTTCCCGGCTGTCGATGAGAGTCCCGCGACGGTGAAGGATTATTATTGCATCATATTGCATTCATATGCATTATATGTCATTCATATGCATTACATTGCATATCATATTGGGTGCAGGAGTTTTCCGCCCCAGGAGCAGGAGTATTCTGCTCCATTGTATCATATTGAAGCTAGGAGTATTCCGCCCCAGGAGCAGGAGTATTCCGCCCCAGGAGCAGGAGTATTCCGCTCCATTGTATCATATTGAGGGTAGGAGGATTCTGCCCCAGGAGAGTGCAGGAGTATTCCGCCTCAGTTTTACATTATATCGGGTGCAGGAGTATTCCGCCCCAAGAGAGTGCAGGAGTATTCCGCCTCTGGTTTATATTATATCGGGTGCAGGAGTATTCCGCCCCAGGAGCAGGAGTATTCCGCTCCAGTTGGTTATCAGATTGGATTCCCCTCGAATGCAGGAGTATTCCGCTTCGTGATGGGATTATGGGCACATGTGACCCTTTGCATCACATTTCATTTCATTTCATTTCATCTCATTTCATACCATTGGGTAGACTTACGATACATGACTACTGTCCTGCTTATATGTGCATTGCTTATTTGTTGATATGTTTCTGGCTCGTATCCCAGTTGAGTTTATGGTTTCATACGTGTTTCCGGTTGTTATCTGGCTCTGCCTTTTATAATTTAAATAAGAGGAATTTGGTTTATCTGTTTCTTCTCCATGGCTAGCTATCATATTCTTTGAGGTGGCTAGTCTGCCCCACTTATTGAGTCCTTTTGACTCACCCTTGTTTGTTGTTTGTTTCTTGTCTATCTATTTAGTTTCGGCAGGTTCGCTCAAGAATTGAGTTCGTCACATTGTAAAGGAGCGAAGACGACTTCAGCTGTCAGGGTGAGCCAGCTTTTATTCCGGATGGTCACCAGTTTATTGGTTGTTATTTCAGTTGCATTTTACTCCCTTCAGGAGGTATTTGTCTTCTTTTGTACTCTTAGATGTCTAGTCTGGATAGCCCTAAACCTAGTATGTTGGGTAGTCAGCTGTAATTTCTTTTGTACATTTTAGAGGTATCTATATGTCTGTGATTCTTTTTTATGTCTTGTCCTTATTTGTGAATTGTTATATTTATTTTCGTGATTTAATTGGTAAGGGTTTGTCCGACAGGTCTATGGAAGGATGTCGGGTGCCCGCATGGCCTAACCGGGTTCCGGGTCGTGTCAGTTGGTATTAGAGCCCAGTTTAGAGTCTATCCAGACTAAGACAGTGTCTAGTAGAGTCTCACTGATGGGTACGTAGACGTCTGTACTTATCTACGAGAGGCTATGATGGCATTTAGGAAGTTTCACTTCCTTCATTTCTGATCGTGCGTTTGTCTAGGATGCAAAAGTATTTTTGTTAATTCCTTCGTGGTAATTGTGAACCCTCGTACGACAAATCAGCAAACGGTACGAGTTCAAGACGAAGAAGTCTAGCGTGGGGCTAGCACTGACGAAGCCCCGAGAGTTTTTTATCTTGCTGACGACCTAGTTATGGAGGCCCCAGTTGTACGAGCTCGCGATAGGCTAGGGAGCAGGGCCTTGTGGTTCCCTTGGCTCTCTACGATGCTTTTACGAGATTCTTGGCGATGCAAATACCGTAAGAACCTATTATTCGCTAGGCAGCTTATCAGGTTGCCGCAGATGCAGTTGTTCGGTCTCAGGAAGCTCCAATTCTGGTTCTTAATATTGCCGCAGTAAAGTATGTTCCGGAGGCAGCATGTGTTGTGTCTCCAGCTGTTCTGGCTGGTTAGATAACTGAGGTAATTATTGGGTTCGAGTGCTCAAAAAGGTTGCATTATTTTACGCGGTTGAACATCCCGATATTCCCAAGCAACGCATTAGATAATCCCTGTGTAAGTTTTTTTAAAAAAAAAATGATGTCAGCGTACCCTTCAGTCTCTTGATTATATCGAGCGGTATGGTGTTGATTATTCTGCTTTCCAGTTTCAGGGGTCCAACCCTGAATTGGTGGGCCTCTCTCTCTTATTAGCTAACTTGGTTTGATTTTTCTTCTAGATTCGTGGAAAAGTTCCTTTCGCTTAGCGAGCGAGATTAAAAGAGTCGCCAGTTTGAGTGGATTGGACAGGGTAGCCTGTTGGTTTCAGAATATGAGATTGAATTCTATAGAATGGATGAATATACATTAGAACTAGTCCATGAGCCTTTTGAGAGATTCAAAGATTTATTGGTGACCTTTCTCCTTCCTTGAGATACCAGATGGCTCGAAAAATTGAGGTTGGGACTTCATTTGGTGTCGTTGTTGATATTGCTCAAAGGTATTAGGCATACCATAAGTTAGAGCGGGAAGAGTTAGAGCGAGAGAGTGAGAAATCCCGCGGCCCTGGTGGGCACCATACCTCGTTTGAAGGTAAGAGTTCTGATTATTTTGGGAGGTCACCTGCCAGGTTATCTCAGCTGGTAGAGCATAATTTTTAAAATACGCTAGTAGTTCATTAAGATAGACCCAATTTTTCTCTTTATAGTCTATCAACTATCTGTCCAGCTTCCATTTTCATTGGAAAGGTGTTATAAGTGTCGTGAGCCTGTCATTTTTGGGTAGAGTTCTTCCTTAGTCCGGCAAGTAGGTAGTCGTCCTTTCTCTCGTCATCAGGCACCTACACCATCGCAGGGAATTTCATTTAGATCTCAATCAGCAAAAGAAATTCCACCATCTAGTAGAGGTTGAGAGTGTGGTGGCAGTGGTTCTTCAGAAAGTGATTGTCAGGGTAGTGGCTCAACTCAGCTGCAGGGGCAGTTCAATAAACTTTCAGTGTGGCAGGATGCTGAGATATCCGATGTAGTACACCCAAGTATTTCTAGCTCACTTATATATGTGTAAGCTTTGATTTTTCCGATCGATTTGGAAATGATTATCTTATCATATTTCCATAGTTTCCTGGGATGGCGTTTCTATTAAGAATCTGTTGCAGTAGAGGGGTGAGCTTCTTGTAGGACTTATTCCTGGCATTTATGATGACCCTACTAGTTTATCTGGTTTAAATGCGAGAGATTTGTGAGTGAGTATCGGTATTGTTTGCTTGGCATTTTGTTATGCCTCATTCTGTTATAATGTCAAGCCAGTCTACCTCTATTTGGAACTCAGTATCGGTAGGATGATAGGATTCTTATTTGTCACCATCAGAAAATGTCATTGTTTCTTCCGATGTAAAGTGGTTAGTAAGTAATACTCGATCTATGTGTATCCTCTTGGTTCGAGATGCTAGTAGAGTCATGTTATTCTACAAGTTTGTCTCGGTATAAAAGGGTTTTCTGATAAATTGTCGGAGTTTCCTTTTTATAGGAAGGTTAAATTGACATAGGTTTTATTCTATAAAGCTCATTCAATGTCTATTTCTTCGATTGCGATTCTTCAGTTAGCCTGACTCATAAATAGTGTAGATCTAGTAGCCAAATAAATAAGAAGAAGAGCTTCCTATAGCTCTAATTATTTCTATCCTCAGTCTGTTTCCATCTCTTCTTTGTTCGGCACTGGTAAGCTTAGGAGATTAGTAGCCTCTTGTGATGTTTCCTGTATTGAGCCAGAGTGCGTGTCAAGGTGGCAGGGTAAGCACATAGTTGTTTTTCAAGGCTACTAAGGGTAATGAGAGGCATCATTTGACCTTTGATTTGATCAATCAGGTGATGGTGCTTATAGAAAATGTATGGAGTTGTGAACTCGAGAGTTGCAGCTGTTTGGCAACTCGAGAGAGTAATTTGGTAGCTCAAGTCTGAGCCGCGTTCTCTACTCAGCTAAGTCTTCCTTAATCCAACAGGTTGTGCGAGGATGACTTTTTCTATTCAACTTATTTGTATGAGTTTATGCTCTAAGTGGAGGAGTCTTCCTCCAATTGATGCCGAATCATAATATTAAATCTCTAAGGTGTTGCTGAAGCGTAAGCTAATTCTTTGTTTCATCGACCTGTTCTATATCGAAAGTATATCGACGAGGTGATTCGTTGGTGGAATCATGTTAACCCATCCTGAGTTGCGTGTATCTTCATTTCGAAAATATAGAACTCTTCTCTCATGATCGAGAAAGGGTCAGCTTAGTCCAGAATAAGTTGGGCAATGATGTTATCATATTATCCAGATATGTTTTATTCCAAGAGTTCGGTGTTCGTGTTATAATTCTGATTCTGCAATCATGAGATAATGTGCGTGGAATAGCATATGAAGGTCGTGAAAGTACTTTTGTTGTATGTGCGGAATTTTCTTTAAACTTAGGCTCGTTCGAGGACGAACGAGAGTTTAAGTGGAGGAGAATGAAACGACCTTGGTTAGTCGTTTCGAAATTTAGGACTCCGACTGGAGTGCCGATAATTTAAAAAAATTCGTAATGTCGATTAGGATCTGTCTGTAAAATTTGAGCTAAATCAGACCTCGTTTGGTAGGCATCAGAAGAAAGTTTCAGTTTTTATTGTCGATAAATACAAAAAATAGATTTTCGAGCTCGGTTTTGGTGAACTAGCTCCGATTCAAAATCCGAAAGAGCTGTTAGGTTCGTATGATTATTTCTGACTTTTGTGCTTTTTCGAAAGTAAATTTCGAGGTTGTTCGGCTAGCTTCTGCTAAAATACCGACAGTTAAATAATTTGACCTTTCACATCTCTTCACTACTACAAGTATGTAACAGATCGTTGCTTAATGCTTCTACATACTTTATTTAATATTTGAGGACGAACGTTCCTAACGGGGAAAGATTGTTACACCCCGTATGTCTAAAGTGACGTATATCATTCTAATGACATGTTAAGAATGATTTAAGTGAGTTTAAAGTCATAATATTACCATATAAGATGTTTATATATTGAATATAAAGTTTCGGAAAAGTCGGATTTAAGTTGTGGAAAAACCGACTAACGAATTGCCTTGTAATGAAGCTTTTTCAGCAATTAATTTCGTGTGTTATATGAAGTCTTTTGGGGACATATCATATACCAAATTGAAGGTCTTGGAGTTTAGTTTCCAAAAATTTTGACGGTTTGTTTATACAACATATAGATAAAAAGATATGAGCATCAGAAGTCAGGCCACAAAAAAGGACATAAGCACAAAAGAGGGCTAGAACTGAAATGTTTCGAGTATAAAAGGAAAAACATATCTTATTTTCATCATTTTACAGAATATAAACGATAGAAACAGTGTGTTGTTAAAGGTTTAAGCCCCTTTTATGATTTTAAAGGAAGGACGTCAATCGTAACTCGAAATTGAAAATAGATTGCGTCAAAATGCTCTACGCGATTAAGGTAACGTTATGCTACCTTCAGTTTCGTCTATAGCTTGAGTTTTATAATTACTTCATGGCTAAGTAAGGTACCTAAATGTTTTATTATAGCTTTAAGCTTTAGAAGGTGTTGAATTCAAGGGAAACAAGGTTTAGAAGCAAGAAACATCAAAGGTATGTAAGGCCAAACCTTTCTTTTGGCAAGGCATGTATCTTTTAGCTTTTGAAGGCTTTCTTAGTTCTAAACTTAGTAATCTTCTGAGAAACTTGTATGGTACCAAGGAAATCTTGTATATACTTAATTTGGTACTAAAATCCAAGGTGAAAGACGTCCAAATTAGCAAGACAAAACGTTTCAATATCTGAAAAATTGTTTTGATCTTTAGACAGTTGTTAGTATATGGATCATAACTCCTTGTACAAAATTGATATTTAGATGATTTAAGAATCTCCAGAACCCTAAGACATATATCTAAAACTTTCATGAAGACCATGAAGTCTATATCTTTAATTTACACTCTAAAATTTAGGTCGAAAGGCAGGACAGTGGTGTTGTCCAGACATTCTATCAGCGGATTTGTTATGTCATCTAGTCGTCTCATCTTGTTATCCATTTAACATGTTTATGTTATCAGTTTATCCGGGTATCCATTCCCGTGCGTAGTATAGTGCTGGTTCTGTTTTTGCGGATCATCCAGTTTCAGGGGAAACTCTGCCGAAAATTTTATGGAAATTCAAAGTGTTAGACAAATTCTGAATTCGAGATTGTGTCTATAATTCTATCAAGAGTTTTCTTCTCATTCCTTTGAGTCCATATCTATTGTTTCCACATGTGTTATGCCTCATACATTCTTATACTTATATTGTGATCATGTTATGTGTGATTTGAAGTCACCCATAGAGGGCTGAACATTGGACACACAGTCCGGTCGCGTGGGTATCAGGTTCCTAACCGGATTGCCCTAAGATGTCAGGAATGAAGCCTTTAGCCTAAATTGATATATTTTTCTTTGTTTACTGAATAGAGTGGGATCGTTTGGCAAGGAAACCAAAGGATAAAGCAGTTGTTGATTAGCCGTACTAACTTTTGGAAGAGGTAAGTGTTTATATCTATTTCTTTGGAGGCACCTGGCCTCGTGGATTTTCTACCACGTGTTCCTTACGTGTGTAGCTTCCGATAGGCGTACTCCTTAGGCCTTAGCTTTTGATTTACATTGTGTATTATATGTTATGTCATGTTATTGGTATTGCATTGAGGAACTGAGCATTGTACTCTGGCTGTGTGTTGGCATCTACTTCCCGGCTGTCGATGAGAGTCCCACGCTGGTGAAGGGTTATTATTGCATCACATTGCATTCATATGCATTATATGTCATTCATATGCATTATATGTCATTCATATGCATTACATTGTATATCATATTGGGTGCAGGAGTATTCCGCCCCAGGAGCAGGAGTATTCCGCTCCATTGTATCATATTGAGGGTAGGAGTATTCCGCCCCAGGAGCAGGAGTATTCCGCTCTATTGTATCATATTGAGGGTAGGAGGATTCCGCCCCAGGAGAGTGCATGAGTATTCCGCCTCAGTTTTACATTATATCGGGTTGAGGAGTATTCCGCCCCAAGAGAGTACAGGAGTATTCCGCCTCTGGTTTATATTATATCGGGTACAGGAGTATTCCGCCCCAGGAGCAGGAGTATTCCACTCCAGTTGGTTATCGGATTCGATTCCCCTTGAATGCAGGAGTATTCCGCTTCGGAATGGGATTACGGGCACATGTGACCCTTTGCATCACATTTCATTTCATTTCATTTCATTTCATCTCATTTCATACCATTGGGTAGACTTACGATACATGACTAATGTCCTGCTTATATGTGCATTGCTTATTTGTTGATATGTTTCTAGCTCGTATCCCCAGCTAAGTTTATGGTTTGATACGTGTTTCCGGTTGTTATCTGGCTCTGCCTTTTTGTAATTTAAATAAGAGGAATTTGGTTGATCTGTTTCTTGTCCCTGACTAGCTATCCTATTCTTTGAGGTGGCTAGTCTGCCCCACTTATTGAGTCCTTTTGACTCACCCTTGTTTGTTGTTTTTTTTCTTGTCTATCTATTTCGTTTCGGCAGGTTCACTCCAGAATTAAGTTCGCCACATTGTAAAGGAGCGAAGACGACTTCAGCTGTCAGGGTAAGCCAGTTTTTATTCCGGATGGCCACCAGTTTATTGGTTGTTATTTCAGTTGCATTTTGCTCCCTTTAGGAGGTATTTGTCTTCTTTTGTACTCTTAGATGTCTAGTCTGGATAGCCCTAAACCTAGTATGTTAGGTAGTCAGCTGTAATTTCTTTTGTACAGCTTAGAGGTATCTGTATGTCTGTGATTCTTTTTTAAGTCCTGTCCTTATTTTTGAATTGTTATATTTATTTTCGTGATTTAATTGGTAAGGGTTTGCCCGACGGGTCTAGGGTAGGATGTCGGGTGCCCGCACAGCCTAACCGAATTTTGGGTCGTGTCAGAGGGTTCATATCACACTCGGGGCTAGACAAACATCATTGGAAGGAGAGTTGTATTTTAGCACCCAGCGTCCCTACACCTGAGAAGTTTCATGATAAATTAGGGATGGTAACAAGTGTGAATGTAGAATTTTTACAACAAAAGAAAATACCTTTTTCCAATTTTTTCAACAGGTTTGGGTATTTGAGTACATTCAACGACTGTAAGAAAGAGTTCAAGTCCTATAATGACTGGAGGAGAGCTAGACCACTCGCATTTGCTGTTTGCTTCTTAGGAGTTCTGGTGTTCCCTGAAATCTCGAATCACGACATATATTCGAGGCTTGTCAGGGTTACTGATGCGGTATTTAATAGGATTGATGGTTACCGTTATACTATAGTTCATGGCAGACATTTATCGGGCTTTAGGTTGTTGCAAAAGAAGAGAAAAAAATTTCCAAGATTGCAATCTTCTACTACAAGCGTGGTTCAAGGAGCATTTGAGGAAAGCAAGAGGTGCGCAAGAATTGTCTAAGCCAACTGGTTCCAATTACTTGGTTGGAGAACAATACGGGGTTCCAAAATTCAAGCAGCCAAGTAGCATAGAGAAATGGGTAAGGTTGTTTGAAAGCATAATGGAGGATTCAATTCAATGGATGTTTACTTGGTTTCCTTCATCAGACTTCATCATTAGCTCTAAGAAGGCATCCTTTGTCATACTTATGGGTTTGAGAGGTCTCCAACCATATCAACCACTAAGAGTAATGAGGCAAGCAGGGAGGAAGCAAATCTACCACTCATACCAGACACGAAGGCCTATCAGTTCGATTACACTGAAGACATTGTTCCCAAAGTCAAGAGCATTAGAAAGTCCTGGGTAGGTAGATAAGTCATGGGAGAAGAATCACTAGCGTCAGACCGATACAACGCTGGATGCGAGCCAAACTACAATAGTTGGTTACGTTCTAGCATAAAAGGGAAATGTGGTAGTAGGACCAAGCCGAGGAAATGACATAAGAGACCGTGAAGTGGAAGATCAAATCCGATACCAAGAGTTCATATTGAAATCTGTCAAAATGGACAAAGCAAACAAAGAAGAAATCGAGTTGTGGAGGAAACGTACATTAGAGTTAGAAGAAACGATAGAGGTGTTGGAGACAAAGCTTGAACAATGGAATTCGAAGTGTGCTGAGGTGGACATTTTACACTTAGTGGAGGCTAAGGGATACTTAACCAAAGCTATGGAAGAAGTCAAGAAGATTACCCGAGAAGCAAAGAGAGCCAGGTTGGAGGAGGAGCCTGCTGCCTAGTCAAGTGTCATTTTCATATCTTTTATATCTTTTATTTCCAAAAGTCATTATGTATCGAATTTCAAAAAAAAAAAAATGATTTGGGAATTTATGAGAATAATTGGCAACAAAATGCTTATTTATTTTTCTTGCATCATGGCAAACTTAGGAAGGCTATACGTCCTTAGCACGTCATAGTCCATTAGTAAACCTACACCCAAATGACGAAAGTGTTCTTAACCCGAGAAAGACAAAACTACATCTTTGCATAGATTCGAAGAAATGTTTGCGCAAAATATTGATCGTTTGTCTAAGTATGATCAAAACCATAAGAATATTTGATCTTTACTCTTTTATTTTGTTTTCAAACTATGGCTGCAAGAGGTACATTTCAATTCGAGACTGTTTCCCGGGCTCCTCACTTTATCAGACTCTAGTGGGAAGATTTGACTGTTGTTAGTAAGGTTCATGTTCAAAAGGTGTTGGGAGAACTAGTGGCTCTCAAGGCTTACACCGCCATGCCTGATTTAGTTGAGGCCGCTACACATTTCTGGGACTACAAAAGAGCGGTATTTCATTTCAATGGCTTGGAGTTGGCGCCGATGCTAGAAGAATTTGGAGGACTAGCAGGGTTAGAGCTTGGACCAGAGACTATGATTTATCCCCGAGACATGGACCCTAAGGAGTTCATTGAACTGTTGAACGCCCCTTATGATCCATACGTCGAGGGAGTGCATGATAGAAAGGTCACTTTGGAGTACTTATATTTTAGATTTGGAGATCCAACTCTTAGGCATGACTGGACTGGGGCATGGGAAATTCAAGATTGGGAGTGGACTGAGTCGAATGCCTTCATCGTTGCTTTTCTGGGGAGCATGGTCTTCCTCGAGAAAGAAGGAAAGATCGACATAAGGCTGGGAAGAGTAGTCGAAGGGTTACACAAAGTCGCTCACAAGCATCAAGTGAGTTTGGTTCCAATGATTTTGGGGGAAGTTTATAGGGCTCTGAGCAAATATAGGAGGGGAGGAGACTTCTTCGAAGTGTGCAATCTTTTGCTGCAAATATGGTTGATAGAACATCTACACAGTGTCCCCATCAGTCCAGTAACACCAAGGCCATCAAGAGATGGAGGCATTCGTTTGCATAGCACCCGCATGGCTGGAACAACAGTATGGGAGGACCCCACGAACATGCAAGGATGGTACACTAAATTGGACAAATTACAAGAAGTGCAATGGATAATTGAAAACAGTGCTGGTTTCATTGTTTCCATACAAGGTCAAGACACCACTTTCTTGACATTGATTGGATTCCGAGGAACTCACCACTATGTTCCTCTAAGAATCCTCCGACAAGTAGTTATGACACAACAAACTCCTCAGTTGGCAAAAGAAAGAAGTTTCAACGTTGACATAAAAGACATTGAGCATCCGATGGTTGGTACGATATTGACAATGTGGGAAGGAAGGCTTACTATGCAGTTTTGTCGTGGCCGAGACAGCAGGGAGAACCCCGTTGCCACTCTGACTAATCCTCAGTGGCTCAATGAAGATAGGGAGAGAATCTGATCAAAGACTACGCTGAAATGAAAAGCCAAAGCTCCAAATGTCACTAAGAAGTACAAGAAGCTACGAAACAAGTTCGACCTAAATGAGAAGGAGCTAAGGGTGACACAAGAGAGGGAGATGAGGAGGCAATACAAGGAAAAGATCGAAGGGGATGAACTCAAGTATTTGACAGGCAAATTCATGGCAGCAAGGCAAGCCGCTGGGAATCTATAAGATTTGCTTAAGGGATGGGGAGATTATTTTTAGTCAGTACCATTGGAAGAAAAGGAAACAATGGGAGTGAAAATCTATGAATTCTTCACAAAAGCTCAGGGTAACATGCAAGCTGGGAAAGATCTGATGGAGATGTTCGTCGCCCCTCCACCGATAAACCTGGTTCAAAAATCTAAGGAAGAAGCCGAAGGGAAGAAGGAGAAAGAAGGTGCCAGAGCTGATGCTTGATTCAAAACCTCTTTTCTTGGCACATAGTCTAGTCGTCTTAAGTCTAGTCGTTTTGTCTTTTGTCTTTTTCCCATTTAGTCGAGTCGTTGTCTTAAATTAATGATTGTAATAAAGTTAAGCAAATCAAAATTTTTTTGTTATTTTAGGTTTTAAGGTTTGTGTTGATTATGTTTATACAAAACGAAATGACGTGTTTGGTGCAAACATTACTTCGAATCTTCGATAGGCCTACCTCTGGCACAAAAGAGGTCCTTTTCATAATAGGACGCGATTTTATTAATGCTAACATGTGCTCATATTCTTTTCTTTGTTTTTGTTGTGTTAGTTCCAAGTCCCTGTAGTTTGGTTTGTGCATTCTGGCCACGCCGCCATACCGGTTGAGATCCAGAGGATCAATCCCAACACCTCCCCCTTTACCTACAAGGACAAGGACGAGACACAATATCATAGCTGAGTTTGACAAGGTTGGAAATGGAACTTCCGAAAACCAAGGTATGGTCGCCTATAAAGATTATGCTAAGCTGGAACAGAGGCTGTTTGAGTTGGAAAATAGGATTCCTCTCACCCATGTTGATGGGATCACTGAACCAAAAAAAAACACCCTCCGCCCTCACGGCAAAGATCCACTATTTCCTGAAAAAGACATCCCGTACCCTACCTACATTGCACCACCAAAAGCACCACAAAATAACCTATCTACCTTCACTGTTGAGACAAAAACCATTGCATCACCCACCAAAGATGATGACATATACGCATGGACAAGAGAAGACTCAGACCGCATCAAAGAGCAAGTCTAGTGGCTGGTAGAGAAATTCAAGCAATTCCGAGGCATTAAAGGAACCAGAGGACTAGCCTATGAGGACCTCTGCATGTACCCTGATTTGAAGCTGCTTGAGGATTATAGGACACTCAAGTTCAACATGTTCGACGGCAGTGGTGACCCAATGACTCATTTGAGATCTTATTGTGACAAATTAGTTGGGGTTGGACATGACAAAAAGATTCGCATGCAATTGTTCAACTGTAGTCTGACTGGAGATGCGCTGGTATGGTATTCAAAGCAACAAACAAAGAAGTGGACGAGCTGGGAGGTGATGGCTTGAGACTTTGTTGATAGTTTTGGGCGCGACATCAGCGCGATGCCTGATCGGTTATATTTGGAGAAGCTGAAGAGGAAGCCCACCGAGACCTTTAGAGAGTTTTGCAACTAGGTGGAGAGCTGAAGCTGCCAAACTCCAACCTCTTATGGAAGACACAAAGATAGTGGCAACTTTCATCCGCATACAAGAGGTCGTCTACTTTGACAAGATGTTGAACATGCAAGACAAGAAGTTTGGAGATTTGATCAAGATTGGAGATATGGTTGAAGATGGATTGAAGACTAGTAGGATCGTTAACTTTGCCGCAGGATAAGCCACTAACAAAGCCCTACAAACCAGTAACACCACTACATCAAAGAAAAAGAAGGACGACGTCTCCTTCGTTGCTGCATCACTCGATCATTCTCCTACCCACAACAACTACTACCAAACACCACCTCCACCATACCCATATATTCCATCCGCATCCACCTACCCAGTCTAAAATACACAGCCCATGTTCCAAAATCTACCGCCACAAAGACCACCATACCCACAAAGCCCTAACTACCGAAACACCAACACCTATCCACCAAGGCCTCACGCCAACAACAACCCAAGACCCAAAAGAAACTATACCTCACTGGCTGAATTCCGCACTCAGTTATTTAAAAGACTCAATGCGGCTGGCCACATACAACCCATCCCGTTCAAAATTCCTGATAAGATGACACCCTACTTTGACCAAACCAAAACCTGTGCCTATAATTCTGGAGGACCTGGTCATGATACCGAGAAGTGCTATGCATTGAGAGATAAAATACAAGACTTGATCGATCAAAAGGGGATCCACTTGAAAACTCCAAATATGCACAATAACCCTTTGCCTAACCACGGGGACAATAGGGTGAATTTGATCGAGTTTGACGAAGAATGCAATTTGGAGGGAACCATTCTCAAAGGAAAGGGAGCCACACCAACACTTGCTTCTGTTGCCCAAGCTGCTAAAGCACCAGAGCCCATGGAGGTAGAAATAGCTCCAAAATTCTACGTTGACGTAGTTCCCCCGTACAGTGACAAGGCAGTACCATGGGATTACGAAACGGAGAAGGAAGGTAAATCGACAGTTGAGACTGTTGTTGAACAAGGGATGACTAGGAGTGGGAGGATTTATACTCCCGAGCATGTTGTTCAAGGTAGACGAGGCATCAGCGAGGAGAAGTCCAAGGTGCTGTGGAAGAAAGTGCAAGCAAAAGAATACTCTGTGGTTGAACATTTGGGCAAGACTCCGCACAAATCTCCATCTTAGCTTTATTCATCAAGTCGGAGAGCCAGCGAAATGCCTTGATGAAAGTGTTAGATGAAGCACATGTCCCGGTGTATACCTCAGTTGAGAATCTGGCTAGCATGGTCGGGCAAGTCATGGAGTCCAACCGAATCGCTTTTCACGAAGATGAACTGCCCCTTGAAGGGTTAAGTTCTAACAAAGCTTTGCACGTCACTATCCAATGCAAAGACTGGTTCATAGGGAGAGTTTTGATTAGCGGAGGTTCTGGTTTGAACATATGCGCATTAATCACTATGAAAAGAATGAGAATTGATCAAAGCAAGATAAGAGAGAGAGACATGAAAGTAAAGGCGTTTGATGGATCGCGAAGAAGCACCATTGGGGAAATCGACTTAACTATCATGGTCAGTCCCGTTGAGTTCAATGCTGAGTTTCATGTCATGGACATCTCCGCTTCTTACAACCTACTGCTGGGGAGACCTTGGATTCACATGGCTGGAGCAGTGCCTTCTACACTACACTAGACAGTGAAGTTCGAATGGGACAATAAATAGGTGGTAGTATTCGGTGAAGGGAACAACTCCATTTACAATGAATAAACCACACCAACAATTGAAGGGAATATTCTCGATGGGCAGACTTTCTATACTGTAGAGCTTGTGGGAGTAATGAAAGGCACTCGAGGAGGACATCACAAATATTATAACAAAAGTCGGGGTTTCATCGATGCATTCCGAGGAGGTTATACTACACACTTCGCTCCTAAGTTGGTCAACACACCGCCTGGGATTGAAGAGAAAAGGAGAAGTTTCTATAGCGCTTACTGGGATGGTCGACGCAAAGGCTATGAAGGAAGAAACTTGGTCTGGCAACCGGTAATATCTGACTGGGGTGTGCCCTCATGCGAATTTTATGAGACCTTACCTGATGATGCAGAGAAGCGACCGATATATCACCTAATGCTCGTCCTAACTGGAAGCGCATATTTGAAGAAATAAAGGGGAAGCAAGTGTGGCTACCTAAAACATCCGAACCTATAGAGGTGGTGATTGAAGAGCCATATGTACTCCCACAACCTGCAAAATGGCCTGGAGACTAGGTTGTAGGCATCATGATAAAGCAAGGGTATGAACCTGAGAAAGGTTTGGGCAAGAACCTGGACGACATGATCAGGCCAATTCAAATTGTGATGAGGCCCGACAAAGAGAAATCTAACATAGGGTACATTGTGACTTATGAGAAGAGCATGGAAGAAGCATCACTGGACTTCAAATTCTACAAGAAAAGCACCGAGACTCTCCTACATATTTTTCGTTTCGTCTGGATACTTGGATGGTCGCAAGGGGGAGGTATCTGCAGTGCAAGGAGTTGAACTGAAGATCGTGATGTTGAAGAGGATTTGCTGGCAGGAGTGCAAAGGCTGTTCATATCTTATGAAGACTGTTGTATGATGCTGGAAGAGCATGTTGAACATCCTGGGGTTGGCAAAAGCTGAATCTAGAGCTGGATTGAACAACTGAATCAGCAACTGGGCCCGAGCTTACCGTGGACCTTGGTAGATCTGGGAGATAGAGTTTTGCTTTCAAAAACAAAACCCGACTTTGAGTCGTGGAACTTGCATTTCTTTTCTTTCTTACATGTCTCCATACAAACTTTATTTTTGCAAGGATTCATAAATAAAATGTCGCACTATTTCCTTCAAATTTTATTTTAATCTTTTAATTTTGCAATATTTTATTTTTCAGCATTCAAGCTAATAATCTCATTGAGTCCACAACCGCAACGTGTAATGAAACTATGGAGCTTGAGGAAACTGATTTCGACTATGATGATTTTGATGAGACCACGCAAGAGGAAATTGATAGATTTGAAAATAAGCCTTAACCAAATCTAGAAGAAACTGAGGTGGTAAATCTGGGAGATGACGAAACTATAAAAGAGACAAGGATTAGTGTGCATCTCACCGCCGAAGATAAAAAACAGTATACCGAGTTTCTTAAAGAATACAAATACGTATTCACATGGTCGAATGATGACATGACTGGCATAAGCATGGACGTGGTAGCTCACAAACTGCCCATCAATCCAAGCTTTCCGCCAATCAAACAAAAAGCCCGAACATTCAAGTCATCCACTTTGCTGAAGATTGGAGAAGAGGTAACCAAGCAGCTCAATGCAGGAATTTTAAAACCAGTCAAATACCCAACTTTGTTAGCCAACATTGCCCCAGTGCCAAAGAAATATAGGAAACTCAAAGTTTTTGTGGACTACAGACATTTAAATAGGGCAAGCCCAAAAGATGATTTCCCTTTGCCGAATATACACATCCTAATTGATAATTGTGCAAAACATGAACTGCAGTCTTTCAAGGATTGTTTTTTCGGCTACCATCAAGTGCTCATGGATGAAGAAGACGACGAGAAGACAAATTTCACTACATCTTGGGGGACTTATTGCTACAAAGTGATGCCATTTGTGAAACGACCTCGGTCAGTCGTTTCGGAAGTTAGGACTCCGATTGGTGAGTCGATAATTTTAAAATATTCGTAATATCCATTAGGACTTGTCTGTAAAATTTGAGCTAAATCAGACCTCGTTTGGTAGGCATCGGAAGAAGGTTTCAGTTATTATTGTCAATAAATATTAAAAAGAGATTTTCGAGCTTGGTTTTGGCGAATGAGCTCCGAATCGAAATCCGAAGGCGCCGTTAGGTTCGTATGATTATTTATGACTTTTGTGATTTTTCGAAAGTGAATTTCGATGTTGTTCGGCTAGTTTCCGCTAAAATGCCGAAAGTTAAATAATTTGACTTCTTTTCATTTAAATTCGCATCTTGAGTTTTGGGAGTCTGATTTGAGATCCGCCTTCGCGAGTATGTTACATATATTTTGTAACACTTGTATGAAAAAGTTGGAATTATTTCGAATATCGTAGGGTTCCGTTTTAATTTTCATCGCGAAAAGAAAAGAAAATTAAAAAAAAGGAAAAAGACAAATAAGCCAAATGGACTTCGGTGGGGGTCCAGGACGAAAGAAGCAGATTCGAGGATTTTCAAAACAGAAACATCGAAACAGAGAAAACCAAGTAACGCAGTGGAAAAAATGTCAGAAAATGAGAAAAAGAGCCGGAGAATAGTAGAATTTTCACCCCGAAATATTCAGGTAATGATCCTAATATATTATTTGAGTTTATTTCGTGTGTTTGAATATGTTTTAACGGTAAAATTTGGAATATTATACATTGTTTTAATAAGTTCAGTTAATAGTTTAAAGGGTCAAATGGACCCCGATAATAAAATTGATTATATATCCGTACTCAGTGAGTTATGGGCAACTTATAAATGTAATTTATTTGGGGTTTGGTTACGTGACCTTAAACCCTGTATATAGGCCTGGCCTACGTATTGCGTATGCGAATATGGTATCAGGTTCCAACCTGGATTGCCCTAAGTTATGAGGAATGAAGCCTTTAGCCAAAATTGATATATTTTTCTGCTTATTGAATAGAGTGGGATCATTTGGCAAGGAAACCAAAGGATAAAGCGGTTGTTGATTAGCTGTACTAACTTCTGGAAGAGGTAAGTGTTTATATCCATTTCTTTGGAGGCACCTGGCCTCATGGATTTTCTACCACGTGTTCCTTACGTGTGTAGCTGCCGATAGGCGTACTCATTACGCCTTAGCTTTGGATTTATATTCTATATTATATGTTATGTCCTATTATTGGTATTGCATTGAGAATTTGAGTATTGTACTTTGGCTGTGAGTTGGCATCTACTTCCCGGCTGTCGATGAGAGTCCCGCACCGGTAAAGGGTTATTATTGCATCCCATTGCATTCATATGCATTACATGTCATTCATATGCATTACATTGCATATCATATTGGCTAGCTATCCTATTCTTTGAGGTGGCTAATCTGCCCCACTTATTGAGTCCTTTTGATTCACCCTTGTTTTTTTTTTTTTTGTTTCTTGTCTATCTATTTCGTTTCGGCAGGTTCGCTCCAGGATTGAGTTCGCCACGTTGTTCAGGAGCGAAGACGACTTCAGCTGTCAGGGTGAGCCAGCTTTTATTCAGGATGGCCACCAGTTTTATGTGTATTATTTCAGTTGCAATTTGCTCCCTTCAGGAGGTATCTGTCTTCTTTTGTACTCTTAGATGTCTAGTCTAGATAGTCCTAAACCTAGTATGATGGGTAATCAGCTGTAATTTCTTTTGTACAGCTTAGAGGTATCAGTATGTCAGTGGTTTTATTTTAAGTCTTGTCCTTATTTATGAATTATTATATTTATTTTCCTAACTTAATTGGTAAGGGTTCACCCGACGGATCTAGGGGAGGATGTCGGATGCCCGCACGGCCTAACTGGATTTCGGGTCGTGTCAGTTGGTATCAGAGCCGAGTTTAGAGTCTATCCAGACTAAGATAGTGTCTAGTAGAGTCTCGCTGATGGGTACGTAGATGTCTGTACTTATCTACGAGAGGCTATGATGGCATTTAGGAAGTTTCACTTCCTTCATTCCTGATCGTGCGTCGGTCTAGGATTCAAAAGTATTTTCGTTAATTCGTTAATTCCTTCGTGGTAATTGTGAACCCTTGGTGACAAATCAGCAAATGGTATGAGTTCAAGACGAAGCAGTCTAGCCTGGGGCTAGCACTGACGAAGCCCGAGAGTTTTGATCGTGTTGACGATCTAGTTACGGAAGTCCCAGCTGTACGAGTTCGCGATGGGCAAGGGAGCAGGGCCTTGTTGTTCCCTTGGCTCTCTACGATGCTTTTACGAGAATCTTGGTGATGCAGATACCGTAAGAACATATTATTTGCTAGGAAGCTTATCAGGTTGTCGGAGATGCAGATGTTCAGTCTCAGGGAGCTTCTATTTTAGTTCTTAATATTGCCACAGTAAAGTATGTTCCGGAGGCAGCATGTATTATGCCTCTAGTTATTCTGGCTGGTTAGTTAGCCTGAGTAATAGCTCGGTCCGAGTGTCCGAAGAGGCAGCATTATTTTACCCAATTGAATCTTCTGATATTCTTAAGCCATGCATCAGATAATCCTTACGTAAATTTTTAAAATAAAATGATGTCAGCGTATCCTTCAGGCTCTTGATTATATCGAGCGGTATGGTGTTGATTATTCTTCTTTCCAGTTTCAAGGTCCAGTCCTGGATTGGTGGATTGCTCTCTTATTAGCTAACTTGGTTCGATTTTTCTTCTAGATTCATGGAAAAGTTCCTTTCAAGTAGCGAGCGAGATGAAAAGTGTTCCCAGTTTGAGTGGATTGGATAGGGTAGCCTGTCGGATAGCTTGTTGGTGTTTCAGAATGTGAGATTGAATTCTATAGAATGGCTGAATATGCATTAGAACTAGTCCATAAGACTTTCGAGAGATTCAAAGATTTATTGATAACCTTTCTTTTTCCTTGAGATTCCAGATGGCTCAAAAAAATTGAGGTTGAGACTTCATTTGATGTTGTTGTTGATATTGGTCAGAGGTATTAGGCATACCATAAGTTAGAGCGGAAAGAGTTAGAGTTGGAGAACAAGAAATTCCGTGTCCCTAGTGGGTAACCATGGTACCTCATTTGGAGGTAAGAGTTCTGATTATTTTTGGAAGTCATCTTACAGGTCATCTCAGCTTGTAGAGCGTGATTCTCAAAGTGCGCGAGTAGTTCATCAAGATTAGACCCAGTTTTTCTCTTTATAGCTATCGACAATCTTTCCAGCTTCCATTTTCAGGGAAAAGAGTGTTATCACTGTCATGAGTCTGGTTATCCTTTGAAGAGTTTTTCCTTACTCCAGCAAGTAGACAATCGTCCTTCTTCTTGCCCTCAGGCACCTGCACAGTCGCAGGAGTTTCATTTAAATTTTAATCAATCAAAGAAATGCCACCATCCAGTAGAGGTCGACGGCGCGGTGGTAGTGGTTCTTCTAAAAGTAATTATCAGGGTAGTGGCTCGACTCAGCTGCAGAGGCAGTTCTATGAACTGCTAGTCTGGCAGGATGCTGAGGCATTCGATGTAGTAGACCCGTGTGTTTCTTCTTCCCTTATCTGTAAGTAAGATTTATCTTTCCGATCGATCTGGAAATGGTGTGTCTTATCATGTTTCGACGGTTTCCTTGGATATTGTCGTAATTAAAAATCGGTTGCGGTAGAGGGGTGAGTTTCTGATACAATTTATTCTTGGCATTTATGAGACCCTACTAGTTTATCTGATCTGAATATGAGAGATTTGACGGTGAGTATTGCTATTGCCTGCTTGGCATCCTGTTATGCCACCTTGTGTTATTATGTCAAGTCATTTTACCTCTCTCCTCGGAAATCAGTGTTGGTAGGATGATGGGATTCTTATTCGTCACCATCAGAAAGTGTCGTTGTTTCTTCCGGTGTAAAGTGGCAAGTAAGTAATGCTCGATCTATGTGTCTCCTCTTGGTTCGAGATTCTAGTAGATTCATGTTATTCTATGAGCTTGTCTCGATTATAAAAAGAGTTTCTGGTTTGTCAGAGTTTCCTTCTTATTGGAAGGTTAAATTGGGATGGGTGTTGCTCCATAGAGCATATTTAATGTCTATCTCTTCAATTGCGATTCTTTGGCTCGCCTGACTCAGAAGTAGTCTAGCTTTGGTAGCTAAGCAAATAAGAAGATGAACTTCCTAAAGCTCTAATTATTTCTATCCTCGATCCATTTCCATTTCTTCTTCGTCCGGCACTAGTGAGCTTGGGCGATTGGTAGCCGCTTGTGACGTTCCCTGTGTTGAGCCAGAGTACGTGTTATTGTAGCCGGGTAAGCATATTATTGTTTTGGATATCAGTTTATCCGGGTATCCATTCCCATGTATAGTATAGTGCTGGTTCTGTTTTTGCGGATCATCCAGTTTCAGGGGAAACTCTGCCAAAATTTTTATATAGAAGTACCATCCATCAGGCGGTGGCGTTTACGGCATAGGTATGGAGTTGTGAACTTGAGAGTTGTAGCTGTTTGGCAACTCGAAATGGTAGTTGGTAGCTTAGGTCTGCCTACGTTCAGCTTTTAGTTAAATCTTCTTTAGTCCAGCAGACTGTGCGAGGATGGTTATTCCTATTCAAATGGCTGCATGAGTTTGTGGTTTAAGTGGAGGAGTCTTCCTCCAAATACTTAATGGTAATATTAAATCTTTGAGGTGTTGATACCACTTTTTTTCACGACCCAAAGTAAGGCCACGACAGAAATCTACAATGAGTGTCGATCATTGTTAAACCCACTAATAATCTATTAATGATAGAGATAAGCTGGCAACCTGATCATTATATGTACCTATCTGCTGAAAGCATAAAGTTAGTAAAGATGACACGACTTTAACTTGCTGGCAAGAACATTGAGCCACAAATTCTGCTATGTCACACTTCATTCCGTCCCACCAATAAATCTGCTTAGGATCATGGTACATCTTAGTCGAACCTGGATGAACAGTGTAATTGGAATAATGTACTTTCATCATAAACTAAATCTGCAACATCAAGAACACAAAGTCTATCTTTATACATGAGAACACCGTTAGTAGTAACCCTGTATGGTGACTCCGGTTTTCTTCTGGCTATCTGTCTGTATTCAACTAGAACTGGATCCTCATACTGACGTTCTTTTACTTCATGAAAATTTAGAATTAAAGGTCTAGTGCAGCTTGTCGTCCATCCATCATTGGCATATCTGCTTCACACCTCAACTCTTTGAGAAGTTACTTTAGCGTTATAAGTGCGCATGTAATCAACCTTGTTGCTGGTATTCTGCCTAAGCTGAAGGTCCAACTACATGTCTCTTTTATATTTACTTTTTCAAGTCATAATATTTCTAATTCAAAGATAATACCCTGGAATAGATATTCAGTCTGAAGATCATTCCTGGTCTGCATCAAATTTTCTATAGTATGTAGTGACAAGGTACTTCAAAAGCTCCCCTATTTCATCAAGCGTTAGCTAATTCTTAGTTCCATCGACCTGTTCTATATCGAAAGGTATATCGAAGAGGGATTATCGGCTGAATCATGTTAACCCATTCAAAGTTCCGTGTATCTTTCCTTCGAAAATATAGAACTCTCTTCCCGTGATCGAGGAAGGATCAGCATAGTCAGAATAAGCTGTGCAGTGGTATTATCATATTATCCAGATATATTTTATTCCAAAAGTACGATATGCGTGTTATGATTCTGATCCTGTAATAAAGAAGATAATGTCCGTGGAGTAGTTTGGAAAGGTCGTGCAAGTTCTCTTGTTATCTGTGCGAACTTTTCTTTAGACTTAGGCTCGTTCGGGGACGAACGAGAATTTAAGTGGAGGAGAATGAAACGACCTCGGTCAGTCGTTTCGGAAGTTAGGACTCCGATTGGCGAGTCGATAATTTTAAAATATTCGTAATGTCCATTAGGACTTGTCTGTAAAATTTGAGCTAAATCAGACCTCGTTTGATAGGCATCGGAAGAAGGTTTCAGTTATTATTGTCAATAAATATTAAAAAGAGATTTTCGAGCTCGGTTTTGGCGAATGAGCTCCGAATCGAAATCCGAAGGCGCCGTTAGGTTCGTATGATTATTTATGACTTTTATGATTTTTCGAAAGTGAATTTCGATGTTGTTCGGCTAGTTTCCGCTAAAATGCCGAAAATTAAATAATTTGACTTTTTTTCATTTAAATTCGCATCTTGAGTTTCGGGAGTCTGATTTGAGATCCGCCTTCGCGAGTATGTTACATATATTTTGCACAACTTGTATGCAAAAGTTGGAGTTATTTCGAATATCGTAGGGTTCCGTTTTAATTTTCATCGCGAAAAGAAAAGAAAATAAAAGAAAATTAAAAAAAAGAAAAAGGAAAAAGACAAATAAGCCAAATGGACTTCGGTGGGGGTCCTTAGCTAACGAAAGAAGCAGATTCGAGGATTTTCAAAACAGAAACAGAGAAACAGAGAAAACCAAGTAACGCAAGGAAAAAAATGCCAGAAAATGAGAAAAAGAGACGGAGAAAAGTAGAATTTTCACCCCGAAACATTCAGGTAATGATCCTAATATATTATTTGAGTTTATTTCGTGTGTTTGAATATGTTTTAACGGTAAAATTTGGAATATTATACATCATTTTAATAAGTTCAATTAATAGTTTAAAGGGTCAAATGGACCCCGATAATAAAATTGATTATATATCCGTACTCAGTGAGTTATAGGCAACTTATAAATGTAATTTATTTGGGGTTTGGTTACGTGACCTTAAACTCTGTATATATGCCTGGCCTACGTATTGCGTATGCGAATAGGGTATCAGGTTCCTACCTGGATTGCCCTAAGATGTGAGGAATGAAGCCTTTAGCCTAAATTGATATATTTTTCTGCTTATTGAATAGAGTGGGATCATTTGGCAAGTAAACTAAAGGATAAAGCGGTTGTTGATTAGCTGTACTAACTTCCGGAAGAGGTAAGTATTTATATCCATTTCTTTGGAGGCACCTGGCCTCGTGGATTTTCTACCACGTGTTCCTTACGTGTGTAGCTGCCGATAGGCGTACTCATTACGCCTTAGCTTTGGATTTATATTCTATATTATATGTTATGTCCTATTATTGGTATTGCATTGAGAATCTGAGTATTGTACTTTCGCTGTGAGTTGGCATCTACTTCCCGGCTATCGATGAGAGTCCCGCGCTGGTGAAGGGTTATTATTGCATCCCATTGCATTCCTATGCATTACATGTCATTCATATGCATTACATTGCATATCATATTAGGTGCAGGAGTGTTCCTCTCCAGTAGCAGGAGGATTCCGCTCCATTGTATCATATTGAGGGTAGGAGGATTCCTCCCCAAGAGCAGGAGTATTCCGCTCTTATGTCAGATATTTAGTACAGGAGTATTCCGCCTCAGCTTTACATTACATCGGGTGCAGGAGTATTCCGCCCCAGGAGAGTGCAGGAGTATTCTGCCTCTGGTTTATATTATATCGGGTGCAGGAGTATTCCGCCCCAGAAGCAGGAGTATTCCGCTCCAGTTGGTTATCAGATTGGATTCCCCTCGAATTCAGGAGTATTCCGCTTCGGGATGGGACTACGGGCACATGTGACCCTTCGCATCTCACTTCATTTCATTTCATCTCACTTCATTTCATTTTATCTCAATTCATACCATTATGTAGACTTGCGGTACATGACTACTGTTCTTCTTATATGTGCATTGCTTATTTGTTTATATGTTTCTGGCTCGTATTCCTGGCTGAGTTTAAGGTTTCATACGTGTTTCTAGTTATTATCTGGCTCTGCCTTTTTGTAATTTAAATAGGAGGAATTGGGTTTATCTGTATCTTTTCTCCCTGGCTAGCTATCCTATTCTTTGAGGTGGCTAATCTGCCCCACTTATTGAGTCCTTTTGACTCACCCTTGTTTTTTTTTGTTTCTTGTCTATCTATTTCGTTTCGGCAGGTTCGCTCCAGGATTGAGTTCGCCACGTTGTTCAGGAGCGAAGACGACTTCAGCTGTCAGGGTGAGCCAGCTTTTATTCAGGATGGCCACCAGTTTTATGTGTATTATTTTAGTTGCAATTTGCTCCCTTCAGGAGGTATCTGTTTTCTTTTGTACTCTTAGATGTCTAGTCTGGATAGCCCTAAACCTAGTATGATGGGTAATTAGCTGTAATTTCTTTTGTACAGCTTAGAGGTATCAGTATGTCAGTGGTTTTTTTTTTTTTTAAGTCTTGTCCTTATTTATGTATTTATTTTCCTAACTTAATTGGTAAGGGTTCACCCGACGGGTCTAGGGGGGGATGTCGGGTGCCCGCACGGCCTAACCGGATTTCGGGTCGTGTCAATTTGGTTTGAAAAATGATGGGGCAACTTACATGAGGGAAATGACAACTATGTTCCATGACTTGATGCACAAAGAAATTGAAGTCTACGTGGACGACGTGATCATCAAGTCGAAGAAGAGCTCGGAACACCTTGACAATTTGTGCAAGTTTTTCAATCGCTTGCGTAAATATTACTTGAAACTAAATCCAGCAAAGTGTGCTTTTTGTGTTCCAGCAGGGAAGCTTTTGGGTTTCATTGTCAATAGAAGAGGCATCGAGTTAAATCCATCCATGATTAAAGCCATCAAAGAATTGTCGCCGCCAAAGAGTACGAAAGAGGTTATGAGTTTCTTGGGAAGGCTCAATTATATCATCCGATTCATAGCTCAATCCATGTTCATCTGCGAACCAATCATCAAGCTACTGAAAAAAGACGCAGTGATTGAATGGACGGAATACTGCCAAAAAGCATTTGATCGGATAAAAGAGTACATGTCTTGTCCACTTGTGCTGGTTCTACCCGAACCTAGGCGACCTTTGATCTTGTACCTGTCTGTGGTAGATTCAGTATTTTGTTGCGTGTTGGGGCAACATGACTTAACTGGATGAAAGAAGCAAGAAATATACTATCTGAGTTAAAAATTCCCTCCCTACGAAGACAAGTACACACTACTGGAACGCACGTGCTGTGCGCTGATTTGGATAGCACAAAAGCTGAGGCACTAGTTATCATCCTATTCAACTTTGGTGATATCAAGGATGGACCCTCTCAAGTATATCTTCCAAAAATCAATGCCTACCGGAAATTGGCTAAATGGAAAATGCTGCTCAGTGAATTCAACTTTACTTTTGTCACTCAAAAGGCGGTAAAGGCTCAAGCCCTGGCTGATCATATGGCCGAAAATCCGGTGGGAGATGATTACGAACCTCTGCACACTTATTTCCCCGACGAAGAAGTCATGTTCGTAGGGGAGGATATCACAGAGGAATATGATAGTTGGAGACTATTCTTCGATGGAGCAGTGAATTTCAAGGGAGTCGGCATTGGAGCAGTGTTAGTTTCAAAGACTAGTCAACACTATCCTATCACAGCGAAACTGAGGTTTCCTTGCACCAACAACATGGCGGAATATGAAGCTTGTATCCTGGGTCTTAGAATAGCGGTAGACATGAACATACAAGAGCTGTTGGCAATTGGAGATTATGATCCGTTGATTCACCAAGTCCGAGGAGAATGGACAGCAACGAACTCCAAGATATTGCCATACCTCGAGTGCATAAAAGAGCTGAAGCAAAGATTCACCAAGATAGAGTTCCGGCATGTACCCAGGCTAAAAAATGAGTTCGCGGATGCTTTGGCCACCATATCTTCAATGATCAAACATCCCGACAAGAATTACATTGATTATATACCAGTGGCGGTGAGGAAACACCCAGCATATTGTTATCATGTGGAAGAAGAATCGGACGGACAGCCTTGGTTCTACGACATAAAAGGGTTTCTCAAAGATGACATTTACCCAAAGGATGCAACGAGTCTCTAAAATAAGACATTGAGGAGATTAGCAAATGACTTCTTCTTGAACGGAGAAGTCCTGTACAAAAGGACAGCTGATCTAGGATTGCTGAGATGTGTGGACGCCAAAGAGGCTGCTAGATTGTTGGAAGAAATACACTCCGGGACGTGTGGCCCACATATGAACGGATTCGTGCTCACAAAGAATATTTTGAGAGCTGGCTATTTCTGGATGTCAATGGAGCATGATTGCATAAGGCACGCAAAAAAATGTCATCAATGCCAAGTCCACAGGGATATGATTCGAGTGCCTCCTAATGAATTAAATGTCATGGGATCACCTTGGTCTTTCGCTGCCTGGAGAATAGATGTCATAGGACCCATCGAGCTGGCTGCATGAAATGGACACCGTTTCATATTGGTAGCAATTGATTATTTTACCAAATGGGCAGAAGTTGCGTCATACAAGTCAGTGACAAAGAAAATGGTGGCAAACTTTGTCCATGACAAAATGATTTGTCGATTCGGCATTCCCGAGTCCATCATCACTGACAATGGGTCCAATCTCAATAGTGACTTAATGAAAGCAACTTGTGAAGTTTTCAATATCAAGCACCACAATTCCACCGCATGTAGACCCCAAATGAATGGAGCAGTCGAGGTAGCCAACAAAAACATCAAGAAGATATTGCGAAAGATGACAGACAATTCAAAGCAATGACATGAGAACTTACCCTATGCTCTGTTAGGGTATCGCACCACAGTGAGAATATCAACTGGGGCTACTCCTTACTTGCTGGTGTATGGCACCGAGGCAGTAATACCAGCGGAAGTTGAGATACCATCTTTGAGGATCATTCAAGAGGCACGGTTGAAAGATGCTGAGTGGGTCAAAGGAAGAATGGAGCAATTGATCCTCATCGATGGCAAGAGACTAAATGTAGTATGTCATGGGCAATTATATCAGAGGAGAATGGCTAAAGCATTTAACAAGAAAGTTCGAGAGAGATCCTTCGAACCTGGACAATTAGTGCTGAAGAAGATATTCCCCAATCAAGAAAAAGCAAAGGGCAAGTTTGCACCAAACTAGAAAGGGCCATACATGGTTCACCGAGTTCTAATCAGAGGAGCACTGATACTAGCATAAATGGACAGAGAAGTTTGGTCGAAACCAATCAACTCAGATGCCGTCAAAAGATACTATGTATAAGAGTTTGCATTAGTTAGTGGTGTTATTATTCTGCAATACATCATGTAATCTGGAACTACATTACGACCTGATTGCCCAAGTGGGATACATAGGCAACCTACCCAAGGTTCGGTCGCATAGATACAAAAATTTCATTCTCCCATAAAGCAGACACTGGGGTAGAATTTTTACGGAACTCTAAAAAATTCCTAAAGCACAAACATAGTTGAAACTGGGGCAGAAATTTTTGTGACCTTCTCAAAAATTTCAAGAATAAACAAACTGGGGCGGAATTTTGACGACGCCCTCAAAATTCAATTAATGGAATTTGGAACATCATAAGGAGCAACAACCATGACTTTACACAACGCGACTCATGACTCAATGGGATAAAATATTTCGCTTCATTTTCTTCTCATAAAAGTTTTCAAAATATTCGCATTAATTACCACTTTTTACATATCTCCATCGGCTCGGCCAAGGTCCCGACACTCATAGGAATGCAAGCACGAAAAGTATGCAACCCGACAACACAGACAAACATATTCCGACAAAAGGTTATCCAATTTCTCTTACTACACTTTAATTTAGCGGAGGATACACAATCCGATGCGTCGAATGAGGGTATACATCCTGATGTCGATCTTGTCATTTTAATTTAGCGGAGGGTACACAGCTCGATGCGTCAACTGAGGGTACAAAGCCCGATGTCAATCTTGTCATTTTGATCTAGCGGAGGGTACACAGCCTAATGCATTGACTGAGGGTACACAGCCCGATGTCGATCTTGTCATTTTGATTTAGCAGAGGGTACACAGCCCATTGTGTCGACCGAGGGCACACAGCCCGGTGTCGATCTTGTCATTTTAATTTAGCGGAGGGTACACAACCCGATGCATCGACTGAAGGTACACAGCCCGATGTCGATCTTGTCATTTTAATTTAGCAGAGGGTACACAACCCGATGCGTCGACTGAGGGTACACAGCCCGATGTCGATCTTTTCATTTTAATTTAGCAGAAGGTACACAGCCCGATGCGCCGACTGAGGGTACACAGCCCAATGTCGATCTTGTCATTTAAATTTAGCGAAGGGTACACACCCTGATGCGTTGACCGAGGGTACACAGCCCGATTTCGATCTTGCCATTTTAATTTTGCGGAGGGTACACAACGCGATGCATCAACTGAAGGTACACAACCCGATGTCGATCTTGTCATTTTAATTTAGCGAAGGGTACACAATTCGATGCGTCGAATGAGGGTACACAGCCCGTTGTCGATCTTGTCATTTTAATTTAGCGGAGGGTACACATCCCGATGCGTCGACTTAGTGTACACAACCCAAAGTTGATTTTTTCATTTTAGTTCTTGTGGAGGATACACAGTCCGATGCGTCAACTGAGGGTACACAGCCCGATGTCAAGTTTAACACTTGGCACAGCGAAAGATACACAGTCAGAGGTAACAAACACACCTGCATATGATGAGGAATCTTGGTAAGACAGCCCAACCCAACATGAAGGTACATTTACATTTGTTTGTATATACACTATTTTTGCAAGGCTCACCTCTACTGCAGGATATACAATCTGGCAACACGAACATTACGATCTAGCGCCTCGTCAATTTCCATAACCCATTAGCACTTCTCTAGAGTCGCGACAAAATTAGTCGTCATGTCAACATCTTTGCCCGAAGACTCTTTCATTATTCCCGGACAAAGAGGAGCATCCGTTGACACCTAATTTTGTCCCTTCTGTTTCGATAAGATTTATTCAGACAAAATTACACCGATAACCACACAATTACCATACACTCACCTCTATTTAAGTCACTACTTCATGTACGCACATCAATTAGGATATTTTTAAAGACACCAGCACAAACTACGGCTATTTACAAAAGTCTCACGCTCGGTTATGAATTTTCGCAATTACGTTATTTTTAACAAAATTGCTCAAAATTATTTCAAATCTCATATTAATATTTCCTATGCTTCTCTAGGTCATTATAATATTTTTAAATTAATTTTGCAATTTTTCTACACATTTATACGTATTTTATACGTCCATATACATATTTTATACTATTTTATACAATATATACAATAGGTACACGTATACGCGTACACACACATACACATCAGTCTCATTTTGCCACCTTCCCGTCTACGTGTCTAAATTCGGGCCGTCCACGCAACGGATCCAACGACCAGGATAACTTTTTCCTATTTTAACTACACTCTACCCCCTAAAACCCTAAAAGACCCCTTATTTTCCTCTCACGCTCAACCAACTCTCTCTCTCTCTCTCTCTCTCTCTCTCTCTCTCTCTCTCTCTCTCTCTCTCTCTCTCTCTCTCTCGAAGCTTCCACTGTTTACGTCATTTTTCGGTTGATTTAACCGGAAAAATTCAAAGAAAATGGCACCATTGTGTTCCTTTCGTTATCCGCCGCAAAACCCCTATACTTTTGTCTCCTTTTGGACTAAGGTCAAAATTGACCTATCGTTGATGAAAACTCCAGTCGCTGGAAAAGCCTCCGGCCGTGATTTAATGGGTAACCCTCTTTGCCTCTTTTTTTCCTATGTGTTAACATGCTTAGTCGATTAACTGCTATGTGTTAAGTAATTAGTTGAAAACTCGTATGATTAATTGGCGAGTTCACTGATTTAGCCGGACATTGTTTTGAACTATTGCATGTTTGACTATCTTAGGTTATCTCCATTAATTTTAAATGGAGAAGACATGATGAACTAGGACTTGACTGTTAAAAATTTGTTTTCCTTGTTCTGTCAAGACGCCTATGATTATATGTCAAATTGGAAAGATAACTTGTTGAACGAATTAAGGAATCCTGATTAGGTTCAATTTGGTTTCTCTGATTGACACTTGAATTGAACTTGTTCCAATGACTGACATGGTATCAATTGGTGCCTGTTTAAAGTCGTCTCTTCATTCTTTGAACTTAAATTAGTTTGAGACACCTTTTAGCACTAATTTTCGAACCTGACTACGTTGTTGCCAAAAAGAAAGGGCATGCTGACTCAAGATCATGTCTACGTGATTTTAGACCATAATCAGTTCAATTTGTGACTCTAACTAGAAACAAGATTGGAAATTGGTTACTTAATTGTCCTAGCATCAATTAGAACCCTTTTGAATCTGTTCAGATCCTTTTTTAAGCCTAATCGTGATTATTTGAATGAGAGTTGTTTATTTGACTTTAAATGGTAAGTATTTATTTATTTCGAACCTGGACACTATTAAGACTAAAAGGAAGGGAGTTTTAAGGAGGCTAGAATAGGTTTACCTTAACATTAGGGATTTGAAAACTCCAGTCGCTGGAAAAGCCTCCGGCCGTGATTTAATGGGTAACCCTCTTTGCCTCTTTTTTTCCTATGTGTTAACATGCTTAGTCGATTAACTGCTATGTGTTAAGTAATTAGTTGAAAACTCGTATGATTAATTGGCGAGTTCACTGATTTAGCCGGACATTGTTTTGAACTATTGCATGTTTGACTATCTTAGGTTATCTCCATTAATTTTAAATGGAGAAGACATGACGAACTAGGACTTGACTGTTATAAATTTGTTTTCCTTGTTCTGTCAGGACGCCTATGATTATATGTCAAATTGGAAAGATAACTTGTTGAACGAATTAAGGAATCCTGATTAGGTTCAATTTGGTTTCTCTGATTGACACTTGAATTGAACTTGTTCCAATGACTGACATGGTATCAATTGGTGCCTGTTTAAAGTCGTCTCTTCATTCTTTGAACTTAAATTAGTTTGAGACACCTTTTAGCACTAATTTTCGAACCTGACTACGTTGTTGCCAAAAAGAAAGGGCATGCTGACTCAAGATCATGTCTACGTGATTTTAGACCATAATCAGTTCAATTTGTGACTCTAACTTGAAACAAGATTGGAAATTGGTTACTTAATTGTCCTAGCATCAATTAGAACCCATTTGAATCTGTTCAGATCTTTTTTTAAGCCTAATCGCGATTATTTGAATGAGAGTTGTTTATTTGACTTTAAATGGTAAGTATTTATTTATTTCGAACCTGGACACTATTAAGACTAAAAGGAAGGGAGTTTTAAGGAGGCTAGAATAGGTTTACCTTAACATTAGGGATTTGAAAACTCCAGTCGCTGGAAAAGCCTCCGGCCGTGATTTAATGGGTAACCCTCTTTGCCTCTTTTTTTCCTATGTGTTAACATGCTTAGTCGATTAACTGCTATGTGTTAAGTAATTAGTTGAAAACTCGTATGATTAATTGGCGAGTTCACTGATTTAGCCGGACATTGTTTTGAACTATTGCATGTTTGACTAACTTAGGTTATCTCCATTAATTTTAAATAGAGAAGACATGACGACCTAGGACTTGACTGTTCAAAATTTGTTTTCCTTGTTCTGTCAAGACGCCTATGATTATATGTCAAATTGGAAAGATAACTTGTTGAACGAATTAAGGAATCCTGATTAGGTTCAATTTGGTTTCTCTGATTGACACTTGAATTGAACTTGTTCCAATGACTGACATGGTATCAATTGGTGCCTGTTTAAAGTCGTCTCTTCATTCTTTGAACTTAAATTAGTTTGAGACACCTTTTAGCACTAATTTTCGAACCTGACTACGTTGTTGCCAAAAAGAAAGGGCATGCTGACTTAAGAGCATGTCTACGTGATTTTAGACCATAATCAGTTCAATTTGTGACTCTAACTAGAAACAAGATTGGAAATTGGTTACTTAATTGTCCTAGCATCAATTAGAACCCTTTTGAATCTGTTCAGATCTTTTTTTAAGCCTAATCGTGATTATTTGAATGAGAGTTGTTTATTTGACTTTAAATGGTAAGTATTTATTTATTTCGAACCTGGACACTATTAAGACTAAAAGGAAGGGAGTTTTAAGGAGGCTAGAATAGGTTTACCTTAACATTAGGGATTTGAAAACTCCAGTCGCTGGAAAAGCCTCCGGCCGTGATTTAATGGGTAACCCTCTTTGCCTCTTTTTTTCCTATGTGTTAACATGCTTAGTCGATTAACTGCTATGTGTTAAGTAATTAGTTGAAAACTCGTATGATTAATTGGCGAGTTCACTGATTTAGCCGGACATTGTTTTGAACTATTGCATGGTTGACTAACTTAGGTTATCTCCATTAATTTTAAATGGAGAAGACATGACGAACTAGGACTTGACTGTTATAAATTTGTTTTCCTTGTTCTGTCAGGACGCCTATGATTATATGTCAAATTGGAAAGATAACTTGTTGAACGAATTAAGGAATCCTGATTAGGTTCAATTTGGTTTCTCTGATTGACACTTGAATTGAACTTGTTCCAATGACTGACATGGTATCAATTGGTGCCTGTTTAAAGTCGTCTCTTCATTCTTTGAACTTAAATTAGTTTGAGACACCTTTTAGCACTAATTTTCGAACCTGACTACGTTGTTGCCAAAAAGAAAGGGCATGCTGACTCAAGATCATGTCTACGTGATTTTAGACCATAATCAGTTCAATTTTTGACTCTAACTAGAAACAAGATTGGAAATTGGTTACTTAATTGTCCTAGCATCAATTAGAACCCTTTTGAATCTGTTCAGATCTTTTTTTAAGCCTAATCGGGATTATTTGAATGAGAGTTGTTTATTTGACTTTAAATGGTAAGTATTTATTTATTTCGAACCTGGACACTATTAAGACTAAAAGGAAGGGAGTTTTAAGGAGGCTAGAATAGGTTTACCTTAACATTAGGGATTTGAAAACTCCAGTCGCTGGAAAAGCCTCCGGCCGTGATTTAATGGGTAACCCTCTTTGCCTCTTTTTTTCCTATGTGTTAACATGCTTAGTCGATTAACTGCTATGTGTTAAGTAATTAGTTGAAAACTCGTATGATTAATTGGCGAGTTCACTGATTTAGCCGGACATTGTTTTGAACTATTGCATGTTTGACTAACTTAGGTTATCTCCATTAATTTTAAATGGAGAAGACATGACGACCTAGGACTTGACTGTTCAAAATTTGTTTTCCTTGTTCTGTCAAGACGCCTATGATTATATGTCAAATTGGAAAGATAACTTGTTGAACGAATTAAGGAATCCTGATTAGGTTCAATTTGGTTTCTCTGATTGACACTTGAATTGAACTTGTTCCAATGACTGACATGGTATCAATTGGTGCCTTTTTAAAGTCGTCTCTTCATTCTTTGAACTTAAATTAGTTTGAGACACCTTTTAGCACTAATTTTCGAACCTGACTACGTTGTTGCCAAAAAGAAAGGGCATGCTGACTAAAGAGCATGTCTACGTGATTTTAGACCATAATCAGTTCAATTTGTGACTCTAACTAGAAACAAGATTGGAAATTGGTTACTTAATTGTCCTAGCATTAATTAGAACCCTTTTGAATCTGTTCAGATCTTTTTTTAAGCCTAATCGTGATTATTTGAATGAGAGTTGATTATTTGACTTTAAATGGTAAGTATTTATTTATTTCGAACCTGGACACTATTAAGACTAAAAGGAAGGGAGTTTTAAGGAGGCTAGAATAGGTTTACCTTAACATTAGGGATTTGAAAACACCAGTCGCTGGAAAAGCCTCCGGCCGTGATTTAATGGGTAACCCTCTTTGCCTCTTTTTTTCCTATGTGTTAACATGCTTAGTCGATTAACTGCTATGTGTTAAGTAATTAGTTGAAAACTCGTATGATTAATTGGCGAGTTCACTGATTTAGCCGGACATTGTTTTGAACTATTGCATGTTTGACTATCTTAGGTTATCTCCATTAATTTTAAATGGAGAAGACATGACGAACTAGGACTTGACTGTTATAAATTGCTTTTCCTTGTTTTGTCAGGATGCCTATGATTATATGTCAAATTTGAAAGATAACTTGTTCAACGAATTAAGGAATCCTGATTAGGTTCAATTTGGTTTCTCTGATTGACACTTGAATTGAACTTGTTCCAATGACTGACATGGTATCAATTGGTGCCTGTTTAAAGTCGTCTCTTCATTCTTTGAACTTAAATTAGTTTGAGACACCTTTTAGCACTAAGTTTCGAACCTGACTACGTTGTTGCCAAAAAGAAAGGGCATGCTGACTCAACATCATGTCTACGTGATTTTAGACCATAATCAGTTCAATTTGTGACTCTAACTAGAAACAAGATTGGAAATTGGTTACTTAATTGTCCTAGCATCAATTAGAACCCTTTTGAATCTGTTCAGATCTTTTTTTAAGCCTAATCGGGATTATTTGAATGAGAGTTGTTTATTTGACTTTAAATGGTAAGTATTTATTTATTTCGAACCTGGACACAATTAAGACTAAAAGGAAGGGAGTTTTAAGGAGGCTAGAATAGGTTTACCTTAACATTAGGGATTTGAAAACTCCAGTCGCTGGAAAAGCCTCCGGCCGTGATTTAATGGGTAACCCTCTTTGCCTCTTTTTTTCCTATGTGTTAACATGCTTAGTCGATTAACTGCTATGTGTTAAGTAATTAGTTGAAAACTCGTATGATTAATTGGCGAGTTCACTGATTTAGCCGGACATTGTTTTGAACTATTGCATGTTTGACTAAGTTAGGTTATCTCCATTAATTTTAAATGGAGAAGACATGACGACCTAGGACTTGACTGTTCAAAATTTGTTTTCCTTGTTCTGTCAAGACGCCTATGATTATATGTCAAATTGGAAAGATAACTTGTTGAAAGAATTAAGGAATCCTGATTAGGTTCAATTTGGTTTCTCTGATTGACACTTGAATTGAACTTGTTCCAATGACTGACATGGTATCAATTGGTGCCTGTTTAAAGTCGTCTCTTCATTCTTTGAACTTAAATTAGTTTGAGACACCTTTTAGCACTAATTTTCGAACCTGACTACGTTGTTGCCAAAAAGAAAGGGCATGCTGACTAAAGAGCATGTCTACGTGATTTTAGACCATAATCAGTTCAATTTGTGACTCTAACTAGAAACAAGATTGGAAATTGGTTACTTAATTGTCCTAGCATCAATTAGAACCCTTTTGAATCTGTTCAGATCTTTTTTTAAGCCTAATCGTGATTATTTGAATGAGAGTTGTTTATTTGACTTTAAATGGTAAGTATTTATTTATTTCGAACCTGGACACTATTAAGACTAAAAGGAAGGGAGTTTTAAGGAGGCTAGAATAGGTTAACCTTAACATTAGGGATTTGAAAACTCCAGTCGCTGGAAAAGCCTCCGGCCGTGATTTAATGGGTAACCCTCTTTGCCTCTTTTTTTCCTATGTGTTAACATGCTTAGTCGATTAACTGCTATGTGTTAAGTAATTAGTTGAAAACTCGTATGATTAATTGGCGAGTTCACTGATTTAGCTGGACATTGTTTTGAACTATTGCATGTTTGACTATCTTAGGTTATCTCCATTAATTTTAAATGGAGAAGACATGACGAACTAGGACTTGACTGTTATAAATTTGTTTTCCTTGTTCTGTCAGGACGCCAATGATTATATGTCAAATTGGAAAGATAACTTGTTGAACGAATTAAGGTATCCTGATTAGGTTCAATTTGGTTTCTCTGATTGACACTTGAATTGAACTTGTTCCAATGACTGACATGGTATCAATTGGTGCCTGTTTAAAGTCGTCTCTTCATTCTTTGAACTTAAATTAGTTTGAGACACCTTTTAGCACTAATTTTCGAACCTGACTACGTTGTTGCCAAAAAGAAAGGGCATGCTGACTCAAGAGCATGTCTACGTGATTTTAGACCATAATCAGTTCAATTTGTGACTTTAACTAGAAACAAGATTGGAAATTGGTTACTTAATTGTCCTAGCATCAATTAGAACCCTTTTGAATCTGTTCAGATCTTTTTTCAAGCCTAATCGTGATTATTTGAATGAGAGTTGTTTATTTGACTTTAAATGGTAAGTATTTATTTATTTCGAACCTGGACACTATTAAGACTAAAAGGAAGGGAGTTTTAAGGAGGCTAGAATAGGTTTACCTTAACATTAGGGATTTGAAAACTCCAGTCGCTGGAAAAGCCTCCGGCCGTGATTTAATGGGTAACCCTCTTTGCCTTTTTTTTTCCTATGTGTTAACATGCTTAGTCGATTAACTGCTATGTGTTAAGTAATTAGTTGAAAACTCGTATGATTAATTGGCGAGTTCACTGATTTAGCCGGACATTGTTTTGAACTATTGCATGTTTGACTAACTTAGGTTATCTCCATTAATTTTAAATGGAGAAGACATGACGACCTAGGACTTGACTGTTCAAAATTTGTTTTCCTTGTTCTGTCAAGACGCCTATGATTATATGTCAAATTGGAAAGATAACTTGTTGAAAGAATTAAGGAATCCTGATTAGGTTCAATTTGGTTTCTCTGATTGACACTTGAATTGAACTTGGTCCAATGACTGACTTGGTATCAATTGGTGCCTGTTTAAAGTCGTCTCTTCATTCTTTGAACTTAAATTAGTTTGAGACACCTTTTAGCACTAATTTTCGAACCTGACTATGTTGTTGCCAAAAAGAAAGGGCATGCTGACTAAAGAGCATGTCTACGTGATTTTAGACCATAATCAGTTCAATTTGTGACTCTAACTAGAAACAAGATTGGAAATTGGTTACTTAATTGTCCTAGCATCAATTAGAACCCTTTTGAATCTGTTCAGATCTTTTTTTAAGCCTAATCGGGATTATTTGAATGAGAGTTGTTTATTTGACTTTAAATGGTAAGTATTTATTTATTTCGAACCTGGACACTATTAAGACTAAAAGGAAGGGAGTTTTAAGGAGGCTAGAATAGGTTTACCTTAACATTAGGGATTTGAAAACTCCAGTCGCTGGAAAAGCCTCCGGCCGTGATTTAATGGGTAACCCTCTTTGCCTCTTTTTTTCCTATGTGTTAACATGCTTAGTCGATTAACTGCTATGTGTTAAGTAATTAGCGGAAAACTCGTATGATTAATTGGCGAGTTCACTGATTTAGCCGGACATTGTTTTGAACTATTGCATGTTTGACTATCTTAGGTTATCTCCATTAATTTTTAATGGAGAAGACATGACGAACTAGGACTTGACAGTTATAAATTTGTTTTCCTTGTTCTGTCAGGACGCCTATGATTATATGTCAAATTGGAAAGATAACTTGTTCAACGAATTTAGGAATCCTGATTAGGTTCAATTTGTTATCTCTGATTGACACTTGAATTGAACTTGTTCCAATGACTGACATGGTATCAATTGGTGCCTGTTTAAAGTCGTCTCTTCATTCTTTGAACTTAAATTAGTTTGAGACACCTTTTAGCACTAATTTTCGAACCTGACTACGTTGTTGCCAAAAAGAAAGGGCATGCTGACTCAAGATCATGTCTACGTGATTTTAGACCATAATCAGTTCAATTTGTGACTCTAACTAGAAACAAGATTGGAAATTGGTTACTTAATTGTCCTAGCATCAATTAGAACCCTTTTGAATCTGTTCAGATCTTTTTTTAAGCCTAATCGGGATTATTTGAATGAGAGTTGTTTATTTGACTTTAAATGGTAAGTATTTATTTATTTCGAACCTGGACACTATTAAGACTAAAAGGAAGGGAGTTTTAAGGAGGCTAGAATAGGTTTACCTTAACATTAGGGATTTGAAAACTCCAGTCGCTGGAAAAGCCTCCGGCCGTGATTTAATGGGTAACCCTCTTTGCCTCTTTTTTTCCTATGTGTTAACATGCTTAGTCGATTAACTGCTATGTGTTAAGTAATTAGTTGAAAACTCGTATGATTAATTGGCGAGTTCACTGATTTAGCCGGACATTGTTTTGAACTATTGCATGTTTGACTATCTTAGGTTATCTCCATTAATTTTAAATGGAGAAGACATGACGAACTAGGACTTGACTGTTAAAAATTTGTTTTCCTTGTTCTGTCAAGACGCCAATGATTATATGTCAAATTGGAAAGATAACTTGTTGAACGAATTAAGGTATCCTGATTAGGTTCAATTTGGTTTCTCTGATTGACACTTGAATTGAACTTGTTCCAATGACTGACATGGTATCAATTGGTGCCTGTTTAAAGTCGTCTCTTCATTCTTTGAACTTAAATTAGTTTGAGACACCTTTTAGCACTAATTTTCGAACCTGACTACGTTGTTGCCAAAAAGAAAGGGCATGCTGACTCAAGAGCATGTCTACGTGATTTTAGACCATAATCAGTTCAATTTGTGACTCTAACTAGAAACAAGATTGGAAATTGGTTACTTAATTGTCCTAGCATCAATTAGAACCCTTTTGAATCTGTTCAGATCTTTTTTCAAGCCTAATCGTGATTATTTGAATGAGAGTTGTTTATTTGACTTTAAATGGTAAGTATTTATTTATTTCGAACCTGGACACTATTAAGACTAAAAGGAAGGGAGTTTTAAGGAGGCTAGAATAGGTTTACCTTAACATTAGGGATTTGAAAACTCCAGTCGCTGGAAAAGCCTCCGGCCGTGATTTAATGGGTAACCCTCTTTGCCTCTTTTTTTCCTATGTGTTAACATGCTTAGTCGATTAACTGCTATGTGTTAAGTAATTAGTTGAAAACTCGTATGATTAATTGGCGAGTTCACTGATTTAGCCGGACATTGTTTTGAACTATTGCATGTTTGACTAACTTAGGTTATCTCCATTAATTTTAAATGGAGAAGACATGACGACCTAGGACTTGACTGTTCAAAATTTGTTTTCCTTGTTCTGTCAAGACGCCTATGATTATATGTCAAATTGGAAAGATAACTTGTTGAACGAATTAAGGAATCCTGATTAGGTTCAATTTGGTTTCTCTGATTGACACTTCAATTGAACTTGGTCCAATGACTGACATGGTATCAATTGGTGCCTGTTTAAAGTCGTCTCTTCATTCTTTGAACTTAAATTAGTTTGAGACACCTTTTAGCACTAATTTTCGAACCTGACTACGTTGTTGCCAAAAAGAAAGGGCATGCTGACTAAAGAGCATGTCTACGTGATTTTAGACCATAATCAGTTCAATTTGTGACTCTAACTAGAAACAAGATTGGAAATTGGTTACTTAATTGTCCTAGCATCAATTAGAACCCTTTTGAATCTGTTCAGATCTTTTTTTAAGCCTAATCGTGATTATTTGAATGAGAGTTGTTTATTTGACTTTAAATGGTAAGTATTTATTTATTTCGAACCTGGACACTATTAAGACTAAAAGGAAGGGAGTTTTAAGGAGGGTAGAATAGGTTTACCTTAACATTAGGGATTTGATTGGTTTATGAATGGAAAGAACACCTAAGAGTGTCCCCTGTTATTTATGGAATGCAATATTCTCTTGCCTTGTAGGTTTCACCCGTTTGAATTTTAATTCCCCACCCTTCAACTATATAAACCAGCTCTGTTTTTTCATATTAGACACTGTTTTATGCATAGCAATACATAGAACACTTCACAAGCATACACCCTACTCTCTCCTCTGATTGTTCCTTACATCATATGAAGACTCCTAATTTTTGCTTCTGGTTCTGTTATTACAAGCAACACTGCCCCAATATTACTCTTTGGTTGTTATAATCCCTGATAAGGTAATTAAACATGTCATACATCTCTGTTTGCCTTCAGATTTAAACTGCACAGGCTTAAACCCTTTCAGAGATCCTTGCTTGTGTGTGCTACCTGTTTGGGGCCCTGCTTTGCCCTTGCTAACCTCTATTTTACAGCATGAGTGGATGGCTCTATGGCCATAGCAAAACTCAATTGGCAGGTCTTCTTTTGTGCTTGATAAAAGGCTTCTATTTTATATGAAAAGCCAAGCCTAAGCAGGTTGTATTTAAGCGCTTACAGGGCATCAGTTCTATCTCTACACCCTTCTGATTCCCCCTAGCTTTCCCCCTTCTGTGACTGTATTTATTAGGTTTGCCCCTCTCTGTATTCATCTTAAAACTGGGTGCACGGTCATGAGACTGTGTACAAGGCTACCCAGGAGTCACTCTCAAACCTTTTCTTTATGTGTTGCATCATCGTCATGAGTTGTGATCCTTGCATAATGATTTTTGAAAAGTAAACGTTTGTTTTGATTTCAAAATCGAGATTCTGGGCTTACACACATGAATTTGAATTTAAACAGTAATCCAACGACTTATGCCTAGTGTATGTAATGTTTTAACTCAGGATTGAAGTAAGTTACTTGGTGAAAACTGAAATTGTTACAATAAGGGCTATCTGTGCTAAAACTGCCTAATCTGTGACTGTTTCTGCAAAATCAAATCTGTCCTTTTATATTGTTGATTTAAGCCCAAAACCTCTTTTCAATTCGGCCTGTTCTCATGCGTTTTCAAAAAATCTAACTCCTATACACTAATATAGGGGGTGTATAAAGTATTTGGGGTCAATTGTACAATCTATTATGTATGTTTTCAAAGGTATATCGCTATTACTCCTTGTATTTGCATCTTTATACTTATATTTACGTGTGGTAGCCCCTTATTTGCATTATATGTTTTGTGAATATAACGTCTTTTTCAAAAACAGCCCATCTATTTATATTTTGAAATAGACTCCTAAATCAAATAGCCATTAAGGTTAGGGCTCTACAATGAATGACGAGTCACACCGACCCTAAATGACTAACATTTTATTTCAAAAATAACCCTTATTTGGTTTTGACAAAATCTGAAATTATTTACGAAAACTGCCTATTTATGTAAATTTAACTTAACCGCTGAAATTGAAAAACTAGGCTACTTCTTGATACCCTCTTGCAGATTTGATCATCTTCTCGATTAGGCATTCATAATAGAGGCAAAAAATGCGAGTAGGCGTTGAAATGTAGGCCGTATTTGTGAAATTTAAAGCCCAAGTTATGTATGCTACTCAGACTTGCTATACTTTGCATGAATAGATGCAATTCCTTAATTTAGTTATGAATTTAAACTCTTTAGAACAGTACCTGGCCTTGCAAACATGATACATTATTTGAACATCCCAAAATATAGACTTGGACGGGAACCACTTTTTGTGGGACTTGGGAAGTGCCTAACACCTTCTTCCCTGAGTTATTTGGACTTCTTACTCATTGAATCTCTGAAACTAGACCGGTTTAATAAAGACCCGACCTTAGACACTTAGGTGACCTAATACACCTTAGAAAATCATATTAGATGGCGACTCTAATTCTTAACTCAAACGAGTTATCCAGTTAAAGCCGAAACCTGACTCTCTCCAAGTTGAGTTTAAAACCGGGTATGACATAGAGGTGGTTGCTTTACCAAACAATGAAGCCAAGAGGGTTATCGCCTTCTTGAAGAAAAGAATTTTCACTAGATTTGGCACTCCAAGTGCCATAATTAGTGATGGGGGGTTCACACTTTTGCATCAAGTCTTTTGATGCCCTCTTGAGAAAATATAAAGTAAAGCATAAGGTTTCTACACCTTACCACCCCCAAACTAGTTGGCAAGTAGAAGTTTCCAACCATGAAATCAAGACCATTCTTTCTAAAACAGTCAATGCCAATAGGACGAATTGTGCTCGAAAGCTCGATGATGCTCTTTAGGCATATAGGATGGCTTTCAAAACACCTATCGGTATGTCACCATATCGTTTAGTGGTTGGGAAGGCTTTCCATTTGCCCTTAAAATTAGAGAACAAAGCTATGTTGTCCTTGAAGAAGTTCAATCTTGATTGGATGTTGCCTCTAACTTGAGGGTGTCACATTTGAATGCCATGGATGAATTTCGGTTCCATGCTTATGAGAGTTTTTATTTATAAAAAGAGAGATTGAAACATGTGCACGACAAGAAACTTTGGAACCGAGATTTCAAAAAGGGGGATATGGTGTTGCTTTTAAATTCAAGACTGAAACTCTTTCTGGGAAAATTGAAGTCTAGGTGGAGTGGTCCATTTAAAGTAATTGAAGTATCTATCTCCTTATGGTACGGCCGATTTCGAAGACTCAAAGGGTGAAACGTTTCGGGTTAATGGACATCGCTTGAAACACTATTTGGGATACTTTGATTTGCATGAAGAGAATGAAGGTTGAAAAGTGGCCTATTTCAAACTTGTCGACCCATGAATGGTTAGCCACGTTGTGTTGCGACATTAAATTAGGCGCTTTTTGGGAGGCAACCCATGTTTATGTCTTTATGTTATGTTAGTATTATATTTGTTGTAATATCTCTCACTTGATCTTGCACTGAATGGATGATTAGTAGGTATGAAAGTTGAGTGTGGAGAGTGGAAAATTGCTCAAGAGAAACAAAGTGTGTAAATCAAATTGTGGGCACTTTCTGAAATGCGGATCAAAAATATAGAAGCACAAATTTGTGCGCCTCCGCACAGTGTTATAGAGAGTTGCTTAAAATTAATTGAAATTGTACGGGCAAGTACAATATTATGTGTCCAGCAATATACCTAGTCCACCACCGCACAAGCTTAAGCACAAAGTGACAAGAATTGTGCTGTCAACACAAAATTATGCAAGCGCACTTTTTCTAACACAAGGGCATTTCGAGAAAAGGCACAAGTAAATATCAAATATCTTCCATAAATCTCACACACACCCGCACTTTTACTTCACACAACACACTTTCTCACAGCCCTATCGCACAAAAGAATTTTAAAGCAAATCTGTCACTGTCGGCCATAATTTTCGACTACCATCAGAGAACATCACCAACCTTTAAACAAATTAGGTATCGTCTTGTCTCCATTCTCACTATTTAGTTTGTTCAAGAGTTAGCAGGTCAGCTCACTCCTAGGAAACCCAATGGGTTCCACCATGAAACAACCATGAACTCTTGTGTTTTGGGGTGGTAAAATATGAGTAACCATCCTTTTGGAGGAACCCCAACCCAAAATTCCAAATATTATGTTTAACTTCATGCTTGATGCTTAGGAAAATAATTGAAAGAAGGGGATTAGAGTTACCTTTTTAAGCCTAGAATTTGATTTGAAAATTGATAGATCCATGCTTGAATTTTTTGAAATTGAACTTGCTTTAAAAGGGAAGATTTGGGTTCGGATGGAAACATATTTGGATACACTTGATGTTTGTTGGTGCTTAAACTTAGAAAACAAAGGGAAATTTTTTTCATGGGCAAGATTTGTGCGGGTGCACAGAATTGTGCAAGCCCGCACAACATAACAAAATGTGGGGATTGATAACTTGGTGTTGCGCGCCGCCGCATAAAATTGTGCAAGAGGCACATTCTTAAAAATCGAAATTGTGCAAAGCTACCCAGAAAGTGCGAGACTGATATTGTGAGATTGTGCAGGGCGCACAAAATTGTGTGCCCATGCACACTGTTATAGTGAGGTCCTAGATTTTTCATCTATTTTACAGTGCCACACAAATTGTGTGTCCTCGCACAGAATTATGCCTGGCGCACAATTGCCTGCTTTCTTTAAAAAAAAAAATCTTCAAGTGAGATATGTTATTTCTGTACGTTTCTAGCAATATTTAGTGTAGTTTAAATATTATGTTAGCTATGTTTAGGTTGTATATGTGTAATTATTCAAAGTTTAATATACCTCTTCTTTATTTATGTACAATGCCTAATGATCGTCGAGTCAAAGCACAAGCCAATATTAAGGGGCAACCAAAGGTCCAAACAAAAGGTTGAAAAAGAGGTCATGGTCGAGGGGGCAGTACTGGGCAAGTCACTTCTAAACCATCCTACCTCATAAACCAAAGGAAAACAAGTGGCAACCTTGGACTCTAGAAAAAGGAAGACTCCAGTTGTCCCAAGTGAAGGGGAAGATATGAAGGGGAAGATAATGACTCAAGCTCGAGTTCTGGTTCTGAGTCTGATTCACAGTGCAATGGAGTGCCTGGATGTGGTCCTACACTGATAAAGGTGGAGCGATTCTACAAACCTGAGGCCTGGGCCATTTATAAAGAGTTCACTAAGGAAAAAACAATTCTCCCTAAAAAACATTTCAAGATTTCTGAGAAAGATGAAGAGTTTGCACAAATTTATGACAACCTTGAGGAGCGTGGATGATTGGGATTTTGTAAACCTCCGGGGAAGTATAATGCTACACTTGTGCATGAGTTTTACGCTAATGCAAAGTGTAGCAAGTATAAAGATAGCATGTTGTACTTCGGGAGAGGGACATCTTTTTTACATCGAGTATGTTGAATAGTGCTTTGGGGATTTCCACTCCTGGTGATACGAGGGAGTATTTCGAGAAGGTAAGGTTGGGCGAAGATGCTAGACCATGGATGTCATCTCTGATAGCGACTCCAGGCACCACACTGGATTGGTCTTCTCTAAGATTTCCTATTTACAACAAAGATTTGAACTTCGAGGCAAACGCTTGGTTGGGGTTAGTGAGTATCCGGGTGATTCCATCAAAGAATGATACAAAGATCCCATTGCAAAAGGCTCTCTTGGTTGCTGCACTCATGGCTGAGTATCCAATTGATTTGGGTACTATTATACTAACAGAGAGAGAGAGTTACGGATTTGCCAGGATGAGACCACACTCATATTCCCTTGCTTGCTGACGAAGCTTATCACAAACTAGGTAATCCCTCTTTATATCTTGACAGAAGCTAATGAAACGACGAAAATTGCTCAAATCAAAGATGATGGAAACCCTATGTTGGAGAAAAAGAAGAATAAAGTTGGTGAGCAGTCTACTCTTGACACATTGTTATCTGTGGATGTTGTTACTGCTAGTGAGTGAGGGGAGCCTTCTGAGGCTGCTGGTAATGTACCTCCCTCCTGTGCCTCTAAACCACTCCCATCCCCCGGGCAACCAACCACTAGGGTACCCACATCCATTCTAGGGCATGCTTCTATTATGCAGGTTCCAGGGGTTGTTACTGCCACAATTACAGTTGTGAACACCATGAGCGAGAAGTTGAACAATTTACTCATGGAACCATTGTTGACTGCAAAGGTGTTTAAGGAGGTGATGAAACCTATAAATTACACTTTGAAGGACTTGGTGGATACTCAAAAGAACCACAATTTAGAGATGAAGAAAATAAGGAAAAGAATCAAGAAATTGGAAGAAAAAGTGGATAGTGACATCCTAGCCTTGAAAAAAAGAGGTGATTGACCTCTCGAAGGCGTTTGACAAGTTCCATACGGGTGACCTCACTTTCTTTGAGGAAGATGACGGAAAGGGGAAATAGTCGAACATCATGAGGTGGTAGATGATGATGATGATGATGATGATGAGGTTGATGAGGAAGAAAATCTCGAGGACGATGAGAGCATTCGGCTTAGGGGACTTGCACTTATAGAGGACAAGGGGACCGCTGATGGCAGACCTATAGATGACCCGGTTGATGGTGATACTAGTATGATTGATTCAGAGTCCCAGGATCCTATTGTTGAGAAGACCGAGTCACATACACGAGAGGTGCCTCCACGGCCTGACACTGCTGAGACCACTCCATCCCAGACTGAGCCATCCATCACTCCACTGACCACAAAGGTGGCAGACTTGACAGGGAACACTCTTACCTCACTCATTTACCTTACGCTTACAATGTCTTTTTGATGTATTAGGGACAGTGCATGATTTTAGTTTGGGGGGTTGGGTGTACTTTGAAGAATATCAAAAATGTTTATCATTGTATTTTGTTTTGTTGTTGAAATTTGAAGGTTGAACCTTATGTATGATTGTCTTATAGATGCTTTATGGAAGTGTTTATTTATTAAATAGTGCACTTGTATATATGTATTGTGTTAGTTTACAGATGCATATATGGGTTGTAGTATGTATGTTGATAAAAGAAAAAATAAACAGTACTCCCATGAACTATGCTTGGGATGTTGCTTCCTTTTATTTGATTCACCTTAGTGTAATACGTAGGCATCCCACCTGGGTGCGGAAGCCCTATTTGGGTCCGAACAACCCTTTTCATTATGAATACCATGTTAGGAGTAGCAATAACCTCTTCTGTTTTTCTTTGCTTTGGTTCTTTTCCGAGGATGAAATTAGTGAACCTAGCACTTTTAAGAATAGTTAACTTTGTTCCTATATTTTTGAAAATAATCTTTGGCTTGATTGATATCAACACACTTAGGAGTGTGTATGGGAAAGCAAAGCTTGGAATGACCGATGAAGGTCAATTAGTTGTGAATCTTAGATTCTTTTGGTGTTTTGTATTATGGATAGTGTATGATTTTGGTGAACGTGTATTGTTTGATTGTGATATGTCATGAAGTCCATTTAACTTGTTCCTTGTGCCAAGTGAGGTGAGTGTCCTTGTTAAATAACTCAAAGTGATGCATGGTAGTGTTGAGCTTGGTCTTAATGATGTTAAAGCAAAATATGAAGGATAACTTGGTGTTAGATAGGATTGTAGGCCATTTTTTACCCCGTTTGGGCCTTTCTAGCCTTCCAAATGAAAGAATCCATAGTTTCTCCCTTTTTTAGCCTATTAACCATTCTTTTGGTAAATACATATTGAGCCTAAACAAATTATAGTGCTAATAGCACTAAACCTTGTTTGTCCCAAAACCTCCTTGTTACATTGAAAAACGTGTGACTTAGAATATCGAAATTCTAAGTTTGGAGGTGACGGAAATGAGATCTTAGCAAAGTATGAAAGCCAAAAAAAAAGGAAAAAAAAAAAGAGGAAAATAATTTTTTTTTTAAAAAAAAAAGAGAAAAAGAAAGATATGATACAAAGAAAGCAAAAGTTCAAGGTATAAGATAAAGAAAAGAAAGAGAAAAGTATGAAATATGAAAAACTACAATAAATGAAGGTGAAATCTCATTTCGGATGTGGCATTGTGAATTAGAATGCAAATTGGAGCAAAAAGAGAGAAAAGTCACTATTGAAAGTTCCAAAAAGATACCAATATTTTCATGTTCAAAAGTCTATATTACAAGCCAAAATAAAGTCCTACATTATCTTCCGTTATTAGTGGAGACAACTTAGTCAAGTTTATAATATTGTTATTGCATCCTTTGAACATTCATTTGTGAGTGTGAGTGACTTCTTTTGTTCACATATATTGCTTGAAAGAAAATATCTCAAAGAAAAAAAAAAAAATAATGAAGGTTTGATTGTGAGGGGCACTTGAAATATGAAAGATTGGATGAATTGAAATGAAAATTATGATAAGGTAAAACAACCATTACGAACACTAGCATATGTGAATCATCATTTGAAGATAAGTTGAATCAGAGCTATATTGATTTTGGCTTGTGGTTGGTAATGAGATGGTGTATATTCTCATACTCAAAACTAATTTTGTTTATACCAAGCAAAGTCAAAGAATGCTTAAAAATTTGAATGTGCCATTGCATTAGTGACATAGGATATGGTTATGTTTTGTTGCTTGAGGGCAAGCAAGAGTTCTAGTTTGGGGGTGTTGATAAGTTGGTATTTTAAAATTTTAAGGTACTCTTTTATAGGAACTTTATATAGCTTTAAGCTAATTTCATGGCCAAATCTTATGTAATGTTAAATGATTCCAGGTTCTAATGGATTAAGTTGCTCGAGGCTAGCAAAAGATCAAGAAAAATGCAAAAGAAAGCCGATCGGACTCAAGGTTGGTATGATTACAAAAAGAGCCAAGTTTCAGGTGAAAGTGTTGGGACGCACAATTTTGTGCGGACCGCACATTCAAGAAATGAAGACCTCAGCACAATTGAAAATGGAAGAAAAAGTGCCCAGCAAAAAAAAAAAAAAAAAAAAAAAAAGCATTGTGCGGGCGCACTAATTTGTGAGCCTCCAAACAATTGCATCAAATTATGGAAAGGAAGAAAAAATGTGTGGCGCACAAATTTGTGTGGCCAAGCACACTCAGACAGTAGCCAATTCTAAATTTTTCAAGATTTGTGTGGATCAGCACAATTTTGTGCACCTGCACAATTTTCCAAAAGCATGAAGTTTTAAGGGTTGCACAATGCATGGGAGTCAAAGTGCACAGGGTAATTTAGCAATTGTGCGAGCCAACACAATTATGACGGGAGCTAATTTTGTGTAATTTTTCCTAGCTCAATAAATAGAACAATATTAGGGTTTTGATGAAGATCTTATTTTTCCTTGAGCAAAATACAAATTTCAAGTAATTGGTGGGTAATTTCATCCTTTTGTAAGATCAACAACAATATTTGGGTAATCATTCCTCTCTTAGATCTATAAAAATTATGTTGAATGCTCCATGTGAATATGTTGTGTTCTTCATTATTATGAGTTACTAAGTTTATTAACTAGAGTTGTAGACCAATTCTAAGTGTGTGATTTATGGATTATTAACAATAACATTGTCCAAGTGTAGGTTGTGATTTTTTAACTAATTTCATGCTAAAATTCTGGAGTTGTGGTTGCAAACAATAACCCCATTCCCATTTCCCCTTTTTACTCACTTGAGAAGATAGTAATAAGGTTGGGTAACAATTAATTAGCAAGGATTTTGGGTTGTAAAGATATTTACAAACCCAATCTAAAAGAAGTGAACTAGAGATAAGAATCTTCTTACTTGGGTTTTTACACTTGTTCTTCACGCAATCCAAAAGAAATCGAGAGATTCTTTAGGATTAGACTTCCTAGTAATCGAGATATATTAGTAAGTAATCAAAAGTGTGATCACAAAAAAAATCTATACAACAAGGCAAACTCTAGTTGACAATTATACTAAGTACATACTTAGGTGAGGAATACAACTCTAGTTCTCTTTACCCATTTGATTACAATCTTTAATTGCTTTCCATATTTTACAATAGTTTACATTCTTAGTTATAACTTGTAGTATTATTTCAAAACAAACTTGATTCAAGGAAGTGCTAAAATAAGTTAACTAAATTAGCAAAATCATATCTCAATTAATCTGGCTAGCTCTTCGTGGATTCGACTCGAACTTGTTATCCAGTATATTTGCATCTACCGTGTCACTCTCATTTGAGGGTAGACTTTAGACGTGTTAGTGCACACGCTTATTAATGATGCAGTATAAAATGGCCTAAACGACAACCATCAAAAGCCAAGCTCGTGAGCACAAGGGATACGAGTCAAGGCCTCCGGAAACATCTTGAAGATCGTGCATTGGAGTGCCAAGGACGGAGGAAAGCAGGGCAGAAAACTGGGCAGCCCAAAACAGGGCAAAACAGGGGAGCACACTGGGAGCTCACTGCCTGACGAAGGACAAGTGTTCTTCGCGATTGCAACCATCACTGCGCGATCGCGAAGGGTATTTCATTGCCTTGCGCGACAGCGTGCTAGCTCACGCGATCGCGAGAAGTTGAAGCCAGCCCCATCGATCTCTGTGCGACAGCGTCCCACAAAGCGCGATCGCGATGCCTTGAGAAATGTTCTGCGCGATCGCGAGCCTCCTGGCGCGATCGCGATGAAGAGAACCTGAGCAGCGGACCAGAATCAGCTTCAGGGTCATTTTTGTCCAACATTCAATGTGAATGTATATATAGCATATTAGCTCTTCATTTTCAGGTTTTTAGTTTTAGTTTTGATATTGAATAGAGAGAAGAAAGAACATTGAAGAGGCCGAGCCCTTCGAGGTTGAAGCCCAAGGCTTCGTTTATCTATGTGCTTGGAACCTATGGGGATCGACACCTAGTTGGATCCATTGTAAGGTTCAAGTTTCCCTTCCTCCTTCTTGAATTCAATCCACGTAATTGAATTGAGTTCGTTTCTTTCTTCTAATTTCTTGCCTTCCCAATCTTGATTTCTTGTTATCCTTTATTTGCTTCCGCTCGATTATCGTATGTTTTAGCTTCCGCGTTTTAGATTGCATCAGTTTGGTATCAGAGCAAGGCTCGGGTTATGTTCTTACAAACCCCCGTTCCTTGTTCCGTATGTTAGTATTGTTGTTGTGTTGTTCTTGTTGTTCTTGAAAAGGAAGAAAAACAAAAAAAAAAATTTGAAAAACTAGAAAACATGACAACATTTGGTCGAGCGGGTTGGAAACGAATCCCCGAGTGTTAAAAAGTATTGGGGTTTGTTCCCTATTGTATTCCCGTCGTTTTGATACCCATATATCGTGTTTTGGTGTTACGAATCAAAATTTCCAAAATCAAAATCCAAAAAGTTTGAAAATTCTTGAAAACACTTCAATCTTGAATCGAAGCTTGTTGTTGTTTGTTTGGAGTTGAAAATTATTGGGGATTGGTTGTTATAGTTGTATACACCTTTGGGTATCGTTGGTTTTGTGTATCGGGTTGAAATTGAGCCAAAAATTTGGCCAAAATCGCCCAAAAACCCATTTTTGAGCTGCTGTGAAAGTGCAGGGATTAACCCTTCGCGATCGCGAAGAGCAATTCGCGATAGCGAAGAGCAAAATAATTTTTTGAAAAAAATAACCCTTCGCGATCGCGCGCGTCTGGTCGCGATAGCGAAGAACAAAAAATTTCAGAATTCCAGTTTTGGGACAGAACGTTCGCAACGGCTTCCGAACAGTTTCCAAACATCATGACTCCAATTGGACCATTAAATATGATGAGTTTGTAGATCACAAAAAAAATTTCATCCGATTCCAAATCCGTTTGGTGCCAATTCGAGTCGAATCTTTTGTGTCCCGTTTTCTACCGTACCTCTTGGTTAGTGTTTTGAAGGTAATTGGCCTACTTGAAAGATACTAATCCTTTAGCGTATAGGGTATTCGTGCGTAGAGGAGATTAGAATTCAAAAAAGAGTCGTAGAACTCCTTTTGGCCTCAAGTGCGCACTTTAAATAGCCGTCCGTACATCGAGTCTCATTAATTCCACTCCGAACTTTAACTTGGACATGCTAGTTGTGATTACCTTGGTTCCCAAGTTGATAAGGCCTCGCTCTTGAGTGTTCATATATTGAGTGATACACGTGAGGGAGTGACTTTTGGGAGGTTTTGTTCTTTGGTGATTGCAACAATGTCGGATGTTGATTGTGGGGATTATGGCTCATGCGGGGATGATGCGAGTTGCTATGACTCGTATGGTGATGATGGAGACTATGGTTCCTACGAGGGTGATGATGGCCATTACTATGATGATGGAAACCATGGCTCCTATTTTGATGAAGCGGTTCACTATGATGATCGTGAGGTCGATGACGACTATGAAGCTCATGAAGATGACTTTGATGAATCTAATGCTTCAAGTCAAGAATACGAAGATGGTGACGCTTCAAGGTACATTGATTCTACTTACTCTTCTTGTGACGATTATGAAAATGTTGGTAGTGACATAGATAGAGTTGATGATGATATTGATTATAGAAATTATTCATACGCATCTTCTCTTGGTGTTGCTTGTGGAGTACAAGGGAGTAGTAGAGGACCTTCCACTAGTATGGGAGGTGGTGGTGGTTGTTCCATGAGAAATGGGAGGTTTGCATCTTCTAGTTCCCATGAGAAGGGTGGACGGAGAAATGGTGTTGCTCTTACCGTTACGGGGGTGCATTGCTCTAGTAGTGGTGGTAGGAGTGGTGCTACGGGCTATGGAACCAAGGCGAGAGGCAATTATGGGTTCCGTAGTGGTGTTCCTTCCTCGACTTCCAACAACACTTCTAATGTTGGAAGAGTGACGGGAAGTGGAGTTTATTCTAGTGGTGTTACCACTAGTGGAGGGATAAGGAAAACCCGAGTTGATGGTAGTACTAGTCTTGGACATTCAAGCTCTTCTTTGGATGTGCCTATACGAAACTTGGGTAAAAGTAGGTTTGTTGTTGGGGTAAATGGAGTTGATGGAAACTTGCTCCAAATTGGTGAATCCGACGCTAATTGCATTAACCCTTCTTTAGTTGCTAGACTAAAGATCCCATGCTATGCTTTAAAGTATCCCTATGAGTACAAAGGAGTTTGGGTTTACAAGGAGGCACGGGTACTCATATCTCATAAGGGTTACAACGAGTATGTTTGGTGTGACGTGTATCCCGCACCAAATATGGGTGTTTGGCTAGGTGATCCATGGTTGCACAACAAGGAGGTTCACTATGATGCTAAGCGGGATATATATCTAGTGGCCACGGGTCAAGGGGTTTATGAGTTTGCACCTTACGGCAGATGGGGAAAGATGTCCGTTGAAATGCAAGCTAGGATCATACAAAGGAGAAGGGAGTGAGAACTTCATTCCATGGGCAACAATGTGCAAACAAGAAGTCCTATAAACACAAGCAATGGTGGGACTAGTTTTACAAAAGAGTTGATATATGTCAACAAGGTGAGCCCGAAGCCACTTCCAAAGCCGAGTGGTTCACCAACAAAGAAAAAGGAGACATCATGTGATGAGTCTCCTAGTCCTAGATTTCGGGTTGACGTGAAAAGTCCACCTACTCCGGCTATGGGCATTCTCGGGCCTCGTCCCAATTCGCCCGAATTTGAGAGACAAAAGATAGAGAGGAGTAAGGGAGTGACCGGTGACATTCTTCGAGTGGAAAAAGGAGAGGATGTGTTGAGTGATGTGAGCGGGATGTCACCACCCGAATCTACACCTAGCCTTGAAAGAAATATGAGGGAAAAGAAAGAGGGAAAAAAGAGTGAGGACACCCCTTATTCTAACCTTAACCCTTTGTCTTTTTCTTCTACTTGTGTGAGTACTTCTGTAGGTATTCTTGGAGGCAAACCGATGGAGCCTCAACCATGTTCCGTGATGGAAAGACAAGGTGAAGAAGATGCCAAATGTGAGCTACGAGGAGGAGAAGCTAGCCATGATGCTTCAAGTACATTGAGTAAGCCCGGATGCGACTCAAGTGTAAGTGTTAGTTCTTCTTCCCATGAGCCTATTACTTCCTTGTCTTGTGATAGTGTTTGTGATAACTCCACACTAGTTGACGATATGTATGATTACAATGTGTTTGCAACTAGTGTAGAGCCTTCGGGTCAACTTGTGTGTGAAATTGAACCACTAGTTGAGAGGGTTGAAAAGCCACATCATGATGTGAGCTCGGTTTTCATTGAACCTCTCTTTAGTGAAGATGTCGTAGTTGACCTTGTTTGTGAACCTTGTTATGACACCCCACCTATATTTGATAAAGGAGAAGATGAATTGCATGATAACCTTATTCTTCCCTTTGATTGCTTAATTGATAGTGGTGGTCTCTTGTGTCGTAGTGAGGGTGGATTTGACCTTGAGGAGTCTCTTGAGTGTGAGATGGATCGATTTATTTTCGATGACTCCTTGAGTGAGAGTGAAGGACCTAGTCTTGATTCGATGCTTATGCGTAACCATGAATTTGAGGTGCATGCCTTTACATTTCTATTGTTTGAAGGTAATCTCATTTGTGGTGGTGAATTGTATCGGACTAGAGTCGATAGTAGAGTCGAACCTCCATGGTTTGTAAAGTTAGGCTCTATGGATGATCCAACGTTGGGAACTCCGAGTGAGGAGAGTGGTCTTGGTATTGGTCGTGTTGACCTATCTTCTAGTAGTCCTAGCCTTCGTTGTGTGGACTATAATGATGAAGGACCTATTTTGGAGACCTTCCTTTGGAGCTTGTCCAATAAGGAGGATTATCTTGGGGTTGATTTGGGAGGTGAGGAGGTACCTCTCGGTGTGTGTAAGAATGCTCTTAAGAAGGGGAGTGGAGTAGTCGATGTTAGTTGTGAATTGAACTACTTTACTTACTCCATCCCATATGTTGAGCACACCTTGAGTGTTGAGCATGCCAAAGCCGATGTGTCACTTTGTGATAAAATTGATTTGAAGGCTTGGTGTGTTGGTCATGGGCTTAGGGGTCGTGGAGAATTTAATTGCTACATGCATAACCTTGATCTCTTTGCTTGTTTGAAAAATGAGTGCTTGTTCTTGTCGGGCCAAGACTTTGTTGTCTCCTTTGGGGACATAAGCTTTTTCATTGGTATTGATGCTTGGCTCTATCACAAGAGTGTGTTTCCATACTACTTGCACTTATTCTTGTTAAGCTAACCTACTTGTGAAGTAGGAAAATTTTGGTTGTGCTTGCTTTGATTGTAGGTTTTGATGGTTTGATTTCGAGGACGAAATTCTTTCAAGAAGGGGAGGATGATGCAGCATAAAATGGCCTAAACGACAACCATCAAAAGCCAAGCTCGAGAGCACAAGGGATACGAGTCAAGGCCTCCGGAAATATCTTGAAGATCGTGTATTGGAGCGCCAAGGACGGAAGAAAGCAGGGCAGAAAACTGGGCAGCCCAAAACAGGGCAAAATAGGGGAGCACACTGGGAGCTCACTGCCTGACGAAGGACAAGTGTTCTTCGCGATCGCGACCATCACTGCGCGATCGCGAAGGGTATTACATTGCCTTGCGCGACAGCGTGCTAGCTCACGCGATCGCGAGAAGTTGAAGCCAGCCCCATCGATCTCTGTGCGACAGCGTCCCACAAAGCGCGATCGCGATGCCTTGAGAAATGTTCTGCACGATCGCGAGCCTCCTGGCACGATAGCGATGAAGAGAACCTGAGCAGCGGACCAGAATCAGCTTCAGGGTCATTTTTTTCCAACATTCAATGTGAATGTATATATAGCATATTAGCTCTTCATTTTCAGGTTTTTAGTTTTAGTTTTGATATTGAATAGAGAGAAGAAAGAACATTGAAGAGGCCGAGCCCTTCGAGGTTGAAGCCCGAGGCTTCGTTTATCTATGTGCTTGGAACCTATGGGGATCGACACCTAGTTGGATCCATTGTAAGGTTCAAGTTTTCCTTCCTCCCTCTTGAATTCAATCCACGTAATTGAATTGAGTTCGTTTCTTTCTTCTAATTTCTTGCCTTCCCAATCTTGATTTCTTGTTATCCTTTATTTGCTTCCGCTCGATTATCGTATGTTTTAGCTTCCGCGTTTTAGATTGCATCAATTAAGGTGGAGAGTGAAAGGGTAAGTATGAACCATCAAATAACTAACACGATGGGTAGAGATTCTTTCCCCAGCAGTTGGAACAATAATGTCTCTAAAGGAGAGCCACTTGCACTCAATTCTCAAAGTAATATTGTTGACACCCAATTTTGGCCCGATATTTTCAAAATTAATTTTTTGGTGCTTTCTTTTTAATTAAATCTCAAAATATAGCTTGTTGAATTAATGTAGGCCAAAAATGTCTGTTTTCCAAAAGAAATCGTTAGATTTGAAGTTTTTCTACAATCTGCTAATTTTTGCAAAATTTATCTATTTTTGCAATTTTATATATTTGGCGTTGTATTACCTGCAACATAAAAACTATTTATGAGCATTTATTTAATTAATTTTTTTTAAAAATAAATTACGAAATTAGTTAGCGAGCGCAAGTAACTATTTCTAGGAAAAGGGCTAGATATAAAATTTAGATTTAATTCTAACCTATTCTTGTAATAAGAATTTGGTCTTATGGTATCGTGCTGGATTTTCCTTGGGAAATTTTGATCACTAGCCATTTTTGGACGCGCTCAATGGGGACTATCCACCGTTTCAAAATTCATTGAAGAATAGCCAAAAATTCGCGCGTACACTTAAGCTCCATTAGCGTTGGAAAAACACCCCAGACTAGTCCCATAAGAAAATACTGAGGCTTTGAACAAAGCCCAAGTATTTTGTTATGAGACTCTATATATAAAGCTTCAGTCCCATAACAAAATGATGGGGCTTTGAACAAGTTTTGTTCACAGCCCCAGCATTTTGTTATGGGTTATGGGACTTTATATATAAAGCTTCAGTCCCATAACAAAATACTGGGGCTGTGAACAAAACTTGTTCAAAGCCCCAGCATTTTGTTATGGGACTCAAGCTTTATACAAAGTCTCATAACAAAATGCTGGGGCCTTGAACAAAACTTGTTCAAAGCCTCAATATTTTATACTGGGGTTAGTTTACTAAAGCTTCCTAGTATAAATACTGGGGCTTTGAACAAAACTTGTTCAAAGCCCCAGTATTTATACTGGAATTTGTCTGGAGGTGGCTATTTCTCATCGAATTTGTTTTTGACGGCTACAAATCAATCAACGCGCGCCAAACAGGCCCCTGCACGAAATTTTTACTTTTTCCTTTGGTGGCAAGAACTGATTGGTATAGATATTACACCTAATCTTCGATGTTATATTTTTTAGGAAAGTAAGTTATTTTTAACCGATCCTATACTTAGCATGCCATCTTATTGAAAGTCACTTAGTTGACATGCTATTTGGTGATAACTTCACTCTTCGTAATATTTTATTGTTGTCGCCACCACTTTGTGAGCTTGACAACCCTTTGCAAAGCTGTTATTATAGTTTGTATTGATTCGAACAGGATACCACACTTAATAGCCTAGGATCTTGAATTGAGGCCACCCTTTTGATCAAGTTGCCTTTGAGAATATTTTCATCAGATTGTTGTCTATGTTTACAGCTGGTTCTGCCTGTTAATTCTATGGTTTTTTCTTGTTGGTGAATCTGGTTTGACAAACTGATTTTTGACAGATACTACACTTGATGGCCAATGATCGATTTTGAAGCCACAACATTTTTCACTACTATTCTCCCTCTGTGTGATTTGTTGTTGCCTCTTTATTATCCTCAACATAAAATATTTTAGGCGATGACAATGCATAGTTACAAATTAGCAAGGCGAGAAAGATAAGGAGTCATATCTTGGCAGGGCGATCTTCACAACCATGGTGACGCAGACGTTTTTCTCGAGGCTGCAATTCCAATTATTTCTGAGCCTCTCAATGACAATGATAAGCTACATTTTGTCTGTTTCAACTCATGGAATTGGATATTTTCTAGTTTATTTCATTCCTTTATCGCTTTCAATAAAACCGTTTATCTCGAATTGATGGTGTTTATCACTTAAAATGTCATTCTTTTGTAGCCTTGTTGGCGTTGTTATCTTATGAGCCTTGTCGGTTGTAACGGCTTGTCGTCGCTGGTTATGATTCTCTTTGGTTGAAATTATGGTGATTGTATCACCCTTGTGTTGTTATTACTACTGTATTTTGATTGCTCATAACCCTTAATAAGTTGTTGTTGAAGACCTTTACTTGCCTACGATCTATAAATATTGGCGAGAGTTCTTTTGCTTGAGATTGATTATGCCCGAGCAGGTACCTGCTGTGTTGATTTGTAGCTGCCTACTTATGCAATTTCATGGCTGATTATCATGAGTTAAACACTTGTTCTTACTGTTGGCATATGTTGATTTTTAGCAGATTGTGGAAATTGGGAAGCAGGGCATTCAATTCCTAGCTGCCATTGAAGCTCAAAGCTTGAGCTAAGAAGAGGAAACTTCTAGAGAGAGAAAAAGTGCAAACTGTAATTGGGGAAAATGAAAACTGGACTTCATTATCTTCACTTACACATCTATATATACACGCAGCTAAGTAATTGTAGAGAAAAGAGAAAATATCAACTAACCTCCAGCTGAGTAACTACCTAACCGACTTTACTAACTAACTCTATAACTAACTCTAGCTGACTAGGATAACTAACTAACAATACAAATAATAAATATCTCCAATACCCCCCCTCAAGTGGGAAGTGGAGGATTCACTGCAAACTTGCCAAGAAGATCAGTGTGTCGAATCCCAGTGAGGGCTTTTGTCAAAATGTCTGCTAGTTGTTCATGCGTGGTGATGTAATGTAATGAAATCAGCCCACCTAACAGCTGTTCTCGAACATAGTGACAGTCGATCTCAATGTGCTTGGTCCTCTCGTGAAAAACAGGGTTCTTTGCTATGTGTATAGCAGCTTGGCTGTCACAAAACACTAGAAAGGGCACCTTGACAGGGACAGTCAGTTCCATTAACAACCTCTTCAACCAAACTAATTCTCCCACAACCTTCCTGATAGATCTATATTCTGTCTCAGCTGAAGACAATGAGACTGTAGTTTGTTTCTTGGACTTCCAGCTTATGGGACTGTCTCCCAAGAAAACTATGTAACCACTTACTGACCTTCTAGAATCTGGGCAGGATGCCCAGTCTGAATCACAGTAGCTCCTCACTGTGCAGTCAGGTGTATTGGACATGTGAATCCCCAGGCTTGGATCACCTTTCAAGTATCTGAGTACATGCATAGCTGCCTTCAGGTGTGGTTCTCTGGGATGCTGCATGAACTGGCTCAAATGTTGGACACTGTAGGCAATGTCAAGTCTTGTGTTGGTGAGAAAGTTTAGCTTCCCAACCAATTTCCTATAAACTGATGGGTCCCTTAGCAAGTTTCCTTCTGCTGCTCTTAGCTTGACTGAGGAGTCAAGAGGAGATGGAGCAGGTCTGCAATCAAGACAGTTGTATTCCTTAAGCAAGTCTGAAGTGAACTTTCTCTGTGTGATCAGCACTCCATCCTCCTTATACAATATTTCCAGACCTAGGAAGTAGTGCAGCTTCCCCAGGTCCTTTATTTTGAACCTATGGTGCAGGTACTCCTTGAGAGCATGGATTTCCTCCAAGTTATCACCAGTGATGATTACATCATCAACATATACTCCCACAAAAATGCTAGAGACCTTGTTCTTCTTGTAGAACAAAGAGTAATCATTCATGGAATGCTTAAAACCCCTTGAGCACAGTGCTTCTCTGAGTTTCTCATACCACTGTCTGCTAGCCTGCTTGAGGCCATACAGTGACTTTCTAAGTCTGCATACTAGATCAGATCTGTCCACCATCAGACCAGGTGGCACCTTCATGTAAACTTCTTCATATAGGTCTCCATGCAGAAATGCATTGTTCACATCCAGTTGATAAATCTCCCATCCTTTCTTCACAGCTGTACCAATTAATGCTCTAATGGTTGTCATCTTCACAACTGGAGAAAAGGTTTCAGTATAGTCAATCCCAACCTGTTGAGTATACCCCTTAACAACCAGCCTTGCCTTGAGTCTCTCTATGCTGCCATCTGCCTTGTGTTTAATTTTGTATACCCATTTACAGCCTATTGCCCTTTTCCCTGGAGGCAAGGGGACTAAGTCCCATGTCCTATTACTGTATAATGCTTCAAACTCTTGTGTCATAGCAGTTTGCCAGGCATGGTCCATGGCTGCTTCTTCATATGAACTTGGTTCACAGTCATGAGTGATGTTTTTCACAAGCTGTTGACTGTCAGGACTCAGGACATTCAGAGCAATATGGTGGTGAGTAAGTGGCATAGAAGGAGTAGATAGGGAACATGATGGGCCACCAGGTAGTTTGTACACATAGTCACTCAGGTGTTTGGGAATTTGGTGTGTCCTGCTGGATTTCCTAAGTTCAGGAGAGGAGAAACTATGACAATGCATGTCATCATGAGATGGGCTAAGAGTAGGGCTACTTGCAGCAGAGTGGTTGGGTGTAGTGGCACTAGGAGTCCCTGTAACTTCAGGATGTGGAAGGTTGAGGGCTTCATCTTCACTGTGAGCTGGACACTGTGGAGTAACTGTTCTGACCACTTGAGGAAAGGATGCAGGTCTGTCAGAAGAAATATTGAAAGGAAAGATATTTTCATGGAAGACAACATCTCTAGAGGTGTGAACTCTCTTGCTGGCTAGGTCCAGCACCCTATAGCCTTTTGTCCCAAAAGGGTACCCTATGAACACATGAGGTGTGCTTCTTGGCTCAAATTTATCTTTGTGTGTCTTCACAACAGTGGGATAACACAGGCATCCAAAGCTTCTTAGGTGTGAGTATGTAGGTTTCCTTTTGTAAAGCAGTTCAAATGGGCATCTGTTCTTTAGTTGAGATGAGGGAAGTCTGTTTATGATGTATGTGGCTGTAAGTATGCACTCTCCCCAGTACTTAATGGGCAGCCTAGACTGATAGAGTAAGGCTCTTGCTATTTCCAGCAGGTATCTGTGTTTCCTTTCCACCACACCATTCTGCTATGGTGTGTATGGACATGATTTTTGGTGCATTATTCCTTTGGTGTCAATGAAAGAAGTGGCAGCAGTGCTTGTGAATTCAAGTCCATTATCTGATCTAATGACTTTGATTGTGGTATTGAATTGGTTCTCTATCATCTGGCAAAAAGCTTTCAGAGTTTGAAGGGCATTGCTCTTGCAACTTAATAGGTGTGTCCAGGTAGATCTGCTGTGGTCATCAACTATAGTGATGAAGTATCTATAATTGTTGTAGGTTGTTACATGGTAGGGCCCCCACAGGTCAACATAGATAAGATCAAATGGCTTTGTAGAGAAGGCAGTAGTACTATGACTGAATGGTAGTCTAGTTTCTCTTGCCATGGGGCATATTGGACAGAAGAAAGGTTGCCTGGGTGCAAAAGAAACTGGTATAGAGGATATTCCCTTCATTTTCACAAAGGGTACATGGCCTAATCTATTATGCCATAGATGATCACCAGATGGTTCAAGGGACAAGCATTCATTTGCAGAAGAATTCTTATTATTGAAAGTGGAACATATTACATTTCGTGGATATGAATCAGACATACAATGTGTATTATTTATCTTACAATTGTCATCTAGAGAACATGGCATGGAAGTAAGAGCATTTGAAGTGAAGCTGGAAGTGTGTTTGGAGCAGTAGTAGTAGAGTCCATCAGCTGTCCTACCAATCTCCACAGGCCTCTTCATTGAAGGGCCCTGCAGTAGGCAGCATGTGTTAGTAAAGGAAACAATGTAATGCAATTGAGATGACAAGGTGTGAATTGAAATGAGATTGTATTTGAAGGTGGGCACCAGCAGTACCCTGTGGAGCACAAGATGGGGACCAAGCACTGAGTCACCAACCTCAGTCACTTTTACCTTATATCCATTTGGTAAAGTTATCAGGATTGGATAGCACAGTGGTTCGACATTTGTCAAGAGTTTTCTATTATGTGTCATGCGGTTTGAGGCTCCAGAGTCCAATATCCATAAGTCACATAAGTCAACAGATGCATTTGGACAATCACATGAATGATTACCAGTTTTATTGAAGGTAGAGCAAGCTACAGTACCTGCAAAGTTCACTGCACCTCCTGCAAAGTTGTTGGTGAGTTCCCCTGTATTATTTGTCTGGAATTGCTCCAGCATGTTCACCAATTGAGTGTACTGCTCTTTGCTCAATCCTTGTAGAGCTTGACCAGACTGATTGCAGTTCATTCTCCCAATGTCACTTTCATTCTGCTCAGCATGTTGTTCATTCTGTGTTGCATGTACATTTGCAGCAGCTGCTGCATTCCTCTCATTGTGATATTTGAGCCTGTTGCAATACTCCCTAGTGTGGCCTGACCTCTCACAATAATCAGAGAATATGCTTTGGTAGCTATTTCTATTGGATCCACCTCTATTTGAGTTGTTCCTGTATCCACCATTCCTGCCCCCATTTCTATGTCCTCCTCTTTGGGAAGTGCCACCTCTAGTGTAGTTATTTCCTCTAGTGTTCTCATTCTGATTGTAATTTGTCCTAAATTCATTGTTCCCTTTTGCATTCTTGGCAATGGCATCTGATGTGAGGTGGTTGTGTGGCTTCACCTCCCTTTGCTTCTCTTCCTGCACTAGTATTGAGAAGGCTTGTGCAAGACTTGGCAAGGGATTCATCATCAATATACTTCCTCTCACCACAGTGTATACTTCATTCAGTCCCATCAGAAATTGAATCAACCTTCTATCCTGTTCTGCTTTGTGCATGTTTGCCTTGGCACCACAAGTGCAAACACAGTTACACTGTGTTCCTACTGTCACAGTGTTCAATTCTTCCCACAGCTTCTTCATTTTAGTATAGTATCCGGTGATGTCAAGTGTTCCTTGAGCAAGATCATTGATCTCCTTTTGCAGCTGGTACAACTTTGTTCCATTTGTTTGATCATATCTGTCTTCAAGTTCCTTCCACAACTCAGCTGAGTCATTCACATATTGCAGACTATCAGCTATCTCTCTTGCCAGTGAGTTCAGTATCCAGGATGTCACCATGTCATCACATCTCTCTCACTGTCTAAGTAGAGGTGATCCTGCTTCAGGTTTCTCACATTTTCCATCAATGAAGCCTATCTTATTTTTCACAGACAGTGCCCTAAGTACACTTCTTCTCCAGGATCTATATCCAGTTCCATCGAAAGGCATTGAGGCAAGTGTGGATCCGGCACTCTCAGATGGATGCATATAGAGAGGGCTTGTAACATCAAGTGCACTTTGGTTATCAGCAGGATTATGTTGGTTAGCCATTGCAACACTACTGGTTATAGTAAGGATTCAGGGAAATAACAGTAGCACCTATTGATTTCTCAAATCAACACAATTTCTCAAGTCTTCCCACCAGGAATTGTCAATGAGCAAATCTTAATAACTAGAGTGACAGAATGTCGCAACAAATTTGATATAAATGCAGAATTTTAACAAAAGGAGAAATCCAAAAATGCTTCGATCGAAAACCCTAATATTTCAATCATTTATCGAAGAATTGATTCAAGGTTACTACGCAGAACTGAACAGAGATATGTGGACCTGACCTCCGCTCTGATACCATGTGGAAATTGGGAAGCAGGGCATTCAATTCCTAGCTGCCATTGAAGCTCAAGCTTGAGCTAAGAAGAGGAAACTTCTAGAGAGAGAAAAAGTGCAAACTGTAATTGGGGAAAATGAAAACTGAACTTCATTATCTTCACTTACACATCTATATATACACGCAGCTAAGTAATTGTAGAGAAAAGAGAAAATATCAACTAACCTCCAGCTGAGTAACTACCTAACCGACTTTACTAACTAACTCTATAACTAACTCTAGCTGACTAGGATAACTAACTAACAATACAAATAATAAATATCTCCAATACAGATACTATAGTTGGTTGTGATGTTTCTGTTAAGCCACCCTTTTAGTTTTAAAATTGCATTTCTATCTTTGGTGGTTGCTTCACCTGGCTGTTGTTCCATCCTGACTTGGTTCTTGACTGTTGGTATGTGGTTCTGGCTATTTGGCCACTATTCTCTGTTGGTTTCATGTTGGACAGAACTTAATTGAACAAATACTACACATGACCCGTGTTCTAGTTTTGAGGCCATACCTTGATCAATTGTATATGGGTGATTGTTTCACCCTTGATGTCCTCCACTGCTGTTGCCCTTTGTTTATGTATTTTATGGTATTTTTTAGAGTTATTTTTCTACTCTTCGCTTGCATTACTACTAGTTTGAGTAAGATACTACACTGGAAGGCCAAAAACCAATTTTGGAGGCCACCTTTGTTGTCTATGTGCTGCTGCCCTTTACTGTTTTTTTTTTTTACAGGAAAAAAAATTTACATTGGGTGATGACGATATTTCTAGATTGTCAAATTAGGACGACAACTTTTAAGTACCGTATCTTGGCGAGGCAATTTTCACTGCCATGACGAGGCGATTTTTGCAGCCATGGCGAACTTGAAGTTCTTGCCTAATTTAAATACAGATTGTTGGAAATTGGGACCACCCATGTGGGTCAACCCGAACCCATGTCTAATAATAAATATATATAATGTGTTATATAAATTATTAGATTAATAAATAAAAAGGAAAGGAAGAGACACAACTGTTAGGATTATTACCTGAACAGTTGTATCCAATTGGGAGTATAAAAGAGAGTTTCTGTTAGTCAGAAACTAATGTGACTACTCCCTTGAAAAGAAAACAACGCTTCCTCTCCCTCCAACAAGAAAGAAGAACACTCTTCTTCATGTGTGAAGAACAACTTCAATGGAAGATCCCGAGAAGAACGAAAGGGATAATCTTCTATGAATTGGAACAATTCTGTAACTAAGGTACGACTTTAGACTGTGACTTTAATGGTGTAGTTCGTGTTTATACATGTGATTGCACTACCGACTAATGAAGCAAATACGGTTAGACCCTGAGCGAATTGTATGTTATTGGATTGTGTGCAATCCTTCATGATCTAAGCCTTCCTTTCTAAAATAAAATTCATTTCCTTCTCAATATTTTATCTCGTGTTTGGTATAGCTTGAACATATGGGATCAACTTTCTTAATAGGTCGTTTTCCTTTATTTTGCTGTCAACATTTGTTTATATTGCCTTGCTAGCGTTCGAGTATTTCGCCTGGTCAGCACTGTTGTATGAGAGTTATCTAATTCAAAGCTTGGTCTTAGATTTGGTTTGTTACTCTTATGTGTAGAAGCTTTTAAACCATGTCCATGTCTTGCATTTTTTAAATAATAGTAATAATAGAAGTAACATGCAAAGGAATTGGTCTGAAAGTTGTACAAAAACAAAACTCATAGTTTGCCTCGTCTCTGTAAATAGGAATACCTATTCTTTTCTGTTGCTTATCATATTATTTTTAGATACAAGTTAACATTTATTTAGGCAAAAGCCTTTAGTGTGGAGATTTTTATTTAGTTCTAGTTTGTTTAGATTTTCTTGGCGAGGAGATTCAAGAATTCTTTCATTTCATGTTAGTTATTTTAGTAGAATGCAAAAGATTCTTTTGGGGTGTTCACTTGAGTTATGATCTGAAGCTTGTACAAATTGCCACTTGATTCATATAGTTTTGTCGCATCTTTGCTCTATTTTTTTACAGATAGATTTCTATTTTGGCGCCCATCATTTTTTGTTTAACGTTTTTCACTAAGCAGGTCTAAGATTCAACACATCGAATAATAATTTTGTCCCTTCAAAAGCGAGGTGACTTCCTCCGTATCTTTTGAATTTTCTTCTCATATACATTGCATTCGAGTGGTTTGTCCATTTGTCGGTCAACTTTGGTATCAAGCAAAGTGGTCTGAAGAATCCAAGATGCTTCTAGATCCAAGCTATGCTGCATTTTTATTTTTATTGTTCTTTGAATATGAAAAGTTGCGGTAACTCTTTCCGAACTTAAATATGGAGGTTGGTTACATATTAGTATTTTGTTTTACTATTAGTATTGTTGTTATCACTAATTGTATGCTCTTCCTGCCTAGTGTAAATAAATGTTACCTGTTAGTTTAAATTGATGTAACTGAATAAAAAATGCATAGTTACTTTAAAAGTAATTTGCTAGTTATTCATCAATTTCTTTTAAGATAATTTGTTCTTTTATTCTTTTACACAATCCCTCATTTTATTAAGTCTAGTACGACGTGGAACTACTTTTAAATATATCTTTAAGGGTGCCTAACACCTTCCCTTTAGATAACTTGAACCCTTGCCTAGAATCTCACATGTTTCGCATACCCTAATCGGAGTAAAGCATGCATTTTTTAAAATTTAATTAGGTTTCCTAACAGACCTTAGAATTGTTAGGCGGTGACTCCATTCTTTACCTAAAAAAGTCTTGGAAGTTGCAAACTATTTTGACTAATGCAAAATAGGGCTCAACAAATATCATCATCAATAATGGCGGAAGGGTAGAAATTAACTGAAAGGTATCTTCTCACCCTCTTGCCTGGCCTTCTGCACTTGCATTCTGCCATCGCCTTCGAAATCTAGGTTTTGGGGAAGGTAATCTTGAACCCTAAAATTTCTGGGGAGATAGTTCGCTTCTTGGGCCATTTAAAAGAAGATGTATTTTAAAGGTTGCAAAAGGTTCTCTTTTGAAAAGAATTTTTTTTTTTTTTGAAAGAGTATAAAGATGAATGCAAGACTATATAATTACAGTGTATTTATACACGCCAAAGAAAGTCTAAGATGCAAAGTGGATCATTTTGCAGACGTGGGATCGTGATCATTATGGCTTACGTGATATATCCCAATAATTGTGGGATACAGTAAAACGGTTGCGACATTGGAAAGACGCAAGCAGAAACCCTTCAATCATGAGGTTGTGTGTCACTGTACTTGAGTATTATCATTTAATATAAGGCATGCGATAAGACAAGGGATCCAGTTCTATACATCTTCTATTACGCTTTTTATATATATATATATATATATATATCCATGCCTAATATAGACCTTCGCTGTCATTAAATTTTAAAACTAATCATGACATCATATCTACTAAGTAGTAAGTACGTACCTCAAACTCTACTTCCATGTTATTACAAGCTATGTACAAAGCTAGTGAAATAAATTATAAAGGCATGTACTCTCAAATTATATTCCAATGTTTTAAAAAACCAACTAACTTATTTTGCCAAATTAGTTTATATATAGAAACAAAACTACTAAACCGAATTAAACCGAACCAAATTCTTAAAAACTAAACCAAGCCGAATTAATTTTGGTTTGGTTTGGTTTTGGTTCCTAGTATTACCAAACTGAAAAACGAACCTAAACTGTCCAAATCAAACCAAACCAACTGAATGCCCACTCCTATAGAGGATACACGTCTGCTCCCAAGGCACGACCTCTCAGCAGGCACGGGTCCTGGGACGTAAGGTATATATACATCCCGCCGCCTTAGTGCTTACAGTCTCCTATTTAGGGTTAGTATATACCACCGCCTTCAGTAAATAGGCCCACAACCTTATTGGTCTTTATATTTTACCATAATAAGGACTAGGTAAATTATAACTATAAATATTCCTCCTTACATTATATTGTAGAAGCAAGTGATTCACACAAAATCCGACTATTCTAAAGGAATACAACTACTTACTTTTCTGCTCAATTATCTATTTCTCAGCTTTTATTTACTTTTCCTCGTATTTTCCTGTATTGCTTGTGACCCTACTACAAATCTAATTGTTTAATCTAGAAGGCAAATTTTAGACATAAATAATTGTTAACTTGTATAAACAACCCATATTATCAATGAGAAGATGTGATAACTTCGCCCCCAAAACTTGTCTTCTTTGTTTAGTTTCCATATTATATCAGAACAAGCAGATGTCATAGGTTTAAGCCTCACTGCTTCCATTGAAAAAATAATATCACGTGTTTGATCCTTGATAAATGAATGAAAATCGCATGTGAGTGGATGTGTTGAAGAGGCAATTGAATATATAAAGTGTGCTCTCTCTGGCCTATTAAGCTTTTAAATGAGATGGTCATACACACATAAACTAATGGCATGGAGAAAAGATTAAAGTGTGTGTAAGTGATGTAGCCCGAACACGTGCTGATCAAGTGTTCGATCCACCGAGGAGACCAATGACGCGAAGCCAAGCCAAGCTACTGCATGATGTGCACATTCACTTGGCCTGGCCGAAGGAAAGCAATTGCTCCGAAGCTGAGTGGCCGTGCTCAAGAACCGAGGGCGTCATCTTCAAATTTGAGCCCGAGGACAAAGTGACCGAACACCAACAAATCGTGTTCAAAGACAAGTGAGCGCTCGAGGATAATGAGTTCGAGCAACCACACACCGAAGTCGAGGCTGCCGAACACACACTTAGTACAGCCCTGCGTGGCTTGTTTTTATTAGTCACTTGTGACTATTTACTACTTTATCCTTAGCATAGCCTATAAATACTCTACTTTCATTTCATTGTAGAACATCCAGTTTTTAGTATATGAAAAACATAGCAAGTGATATTGTGAGTCTCCGATGGAGCCGAACTCCGACGTGGGCTTTTAAAGAACTTGTGTCAATCGGTGTTATTCGTTTGAACAAATTCTTCTTGATCATTCAATTTGCAAGAAGCGGGTCTTTCTGGAGGATTGTTGCATAGTATAGGTGCGTCTTGGTTTCCCTTAAATCGAGCTTTGAGACAGGTTCCTCACTGTTCTTTTGAATCGAAGCAAGATTTGTCTTGCTTCTATCTTTATTTTCTTGTCATTTTCTTCCGCGTTCGTGTTTAGCATTTCCCCTCGGGTTTGCTTGCACCATCTTGGTATCAGCTTACAACCTCAAATCCTGTTCATTAAATCGTGCTTGTGTCTCCAGTTTCAGCTTTCTTCCGTGTGTTTGATTGTTGTTGTTGTGGTGTTTACAAAAAAAAAGTAGAAAAAACAAAATTTCAAAAAAATTGTGTTTGATTGTTGGTTGTTTGGATTAAACAACCATTGATTCTTGTTCACCATTGTTTCCTGATTCCAACAAGTACCCGACGTACCACTTTCGTGACTAGGGTTTCTTGGTGAAATTTTGGACTGTTTTGGAACTTAGTGGTGACTGGAACTCGAACCCCAGCTGTGTTGGTTGAAACCGATGAAGATTGGTGGTTCTTGAGTGATTTGGGTTTGTTTTGTGCTTAGATTTCGATGTTCCGTGTTTGAATTGTTGTCCGTACGCCGGAAAATTGTTACAAATTGTAACAGCATACGACACGAAGTAGCTGAATCTTAGCTCAAGAACTTTGAACTGAAACTCCTCCGTTGTTGTTGGAACCAGAGTTGAAGAAGCAACCCAGGTCTGTTGAAATTTCGTGGTCAGTGAACGAATTTAAAATCGTCCGTACACCGGAGCAAGCTTCACTGTTCCATTGAAGAAAAAAGGGGTAAAGTGTAAAGATCAAAACCCCAGATGAAAAAGTTGTCGGCTGAAAAGGGAAATTGGATAAGGTAAAACCCTATCCGTACCAAGGAGGGACCACTCTTGTACGGACAAGAGTTGGTGTGATCGAAAAAGATTCCAAAAGGGAATCAAAGGGTAGATTCTCCTAGGTTTTCACTTTTCTTCTGTCCGAAGATTCTAGTTAGTGGATCTTTTGAGTAATTCTTCCTACTCGAGGTCGTACTAACTCATTTGAGCTTATAGGAACTCATGCGTGGGTGACCGAAGTCCAACTTCGTAGAAAATTTCTTTGACTTTCCGAAGCGCAAGAGTAAATAGCTGTCTGTTCCATTGAGTCAAATCAACTCACTCTTCCCGAAGAAGACATTGTAACTTGCCAAATTTTAAGGAATTAAGAGAAGTTGATCAACTGAGGAAGCCATTTGGCTATAAGTTCTTGAGTGACCAAAACCAAACCCATAAAACTGAATGGACCCTTGTGCCACCCATCAAAGGTGATGGAGTGTGTGAGGTAATTTCTAACCTTAACATTTGTTTGGTCTTTTATTTGTGCAGGTACCATGGCTGGGAATGGAGGTGATGGCAAAGGCATTGAGAAGCCTGAAGTGTCATTAGCCGATCTCATGGCTGCGATACAAGGCGTCAGTGCCGAAGCAAGAGGAGTGAGTGCTCGAGTAGCTCAACTCGAGCAAGGAAGTGTGTCCGTGGCCTTACCTGGGTCCGGCGCTGGAACTAGCAACTCCACTCCAATGAAACCTGAGCTGTATGCTGAGCTTGTTCGACAACATCAGTTGACGAGTGAAGCAATTCGAAGAGAACTCAACTTGGGCAATTCCCAAGCGCAACAAAACTTGGGCATTCCCCGAGGAGAGAGGTTACCACTTCCAAAGGCCCGAAGAGATCTTGGTGTCGTTGTCGAAGAGGTTGATGAAGAGGAATTTCCCGAGGACGAATATGAGCCTGAGCCGCCATTCGCTTAACGAAGGCAAGCTCACCGAGGTCGTGGAAATTTCCGAGGTCGAGGCCGAGGCGCAAATGTTGATAGACATATTGAGCGAGAGGCTGATGATCGCTATGATGAGTATCCCGAACAGGTTCGTGGTGTTCGAGACTCAAACTTGAGCAGTGTCAAGATCACTATTCCACCCTTTAAAGGAACTAGTGATACAGATGAATATCTTGAACGGAAGCTTAAGATGGAGCGCATCTTCGAAACCAATGAGATGACCGAAGAGAGAAAAGCTGCCCATGCCATTGCTTCATTTAAAGCGTATGCATCTACGTGGTGGGAAGCTGACAAAAGGCATAGGCGAAGGAATGCCTATCCCGAAGTCACTACTTGGCCACAGTTGAAGAGAGCAATGGATGCTAAGTATTTGAGTGCCAAGTATAGGCAAACTCAACTGCAAAAGCTCTATGAGCTAAAGCAAGGGTCCAAGTCAGTCCAAGAGTACCATGATGAATTCGAAAAGGTTCGATTGAATCTTGATCTGGTAGAAGATGAAGAGCAAGCTACTATCCGGTTCAAAAAATGGCTTGGCTCGGGGTGTGTCATCTCAATTAAGGCTACACGTGTATCACACGTTGGAAGATCTGTTCGAAGCTGCCACCGAAGCTGAAAAATTGGTAAAGGACGATAAGGCAAACCGGTATCGAGGAGTCACTATTTCTACTCCTATGAACCTAGGTAAAGAATGGAAGAGTCCTAACCAAACGAGTGCCAACGCTGTTCGAGATTCGAAGAGACCCTTCGAGAGAGGTGTGACCGTTAACCAACCGAGAGAAGTGGGAAGAAAAGTTCAACTCAACTCTCCTAGTGCTTCAAATATTCAGTGTCACAAATGCAAAGATTATGGTCACATGGCAAAGGAGTGTCCAACTCGCAAAGTTATGCTTTTGCTCGAAGATGGAACCATCCATGAGCAAGCGAGTGACACCGAGGAGGAATTTATCGAGGAGGCTGACCGAGCTGAAGGTGATGATAATCATGAAGCTGCCGAAGCTGATCATCCAGAAATGTTTCTTGTGGTTCGAAGTAATTTGAGCTGCATGACTCTTGAAGAAGAGGACAACCAAAGAGAAAATCTTTTCCATGCCCGATGTCGAGTGAGGGGAAAGGTGTGTTCGATGATCATTGACTCTGGTAGTTGTGCAAATGTGGTGAGCCAAACCTTGGTTTCACAAATGGGACTAACTACTTTGAAGCATCCCCACCCTTACAAATTGCAATGGCTGAATGAGTCTGGAGAATTGAGGGTTGTCAAACAAGTGTGGATCAAGTTTAGAATTGGAGAATATCAAGATGAAATGATATTCGACGTGGTGCCGATGCAAGCTTGTCATTTGCTATTGGGGAGACTATGGCAGTATGACCGGTCGGTCATTCACAATGGAAGATCCAACACTTACACTGCAAAGCTCGAAGGGAAGAGTTTCATACTCAAACCCTTGTCTCCAAAACAAGTCACCGAGGACTATAAACGGATGAAAGAATTAAAAGAAGCGGCCAAAGCTAAGCTTCCGATGGGAGCGAAATTGGGGGCCGAAGAGACAAACTCACTGCCCGAAGTAAAAGGAATCTGTGGAATCATGCAACCGGGTGAGTTTCTACGAGGCAACGACAACGGTCATATGATGATTTGCCTCGTGCACAAGGGTATCTTTCTAAACTCTACTGATGATTTTTCTAATGATAACCCTTTGCCTAGTGCTGTACAAAGTGTTTTGCAGGACTTTGGAGACATGTTTCCCGAAGAAATGCCAGGTGGATTACCTCCATTGAGAGGAATCGAGCACCAAATTGACTTCGTACCGGGGTCTCAAATCCCCAACAAACCTGCATACCGGTGTAATCCCGAAGACACCAAAGAGTTCCAAAGGCAGGTTGATGAATTGCTGAACAAGGGCCTCGTTCGAGAGAGCTTGAGTCCTTGCGCCGTTCCAGTTATACTTGTCCCAAAGAAAGATGGAACATGGCGAATGTGTGTTGATTGCCGAGCAGTCAACAAAATAACGGTAAAGTATCGTCATCCTATCCCTCGATTAGATGACATGCTAGATGAGTTAAGTGGTTCTTCATGCTTTACGAAGATAGAACTCAGGTCCGGTTACCACCAAATCCGAATGAAACCCGGAGACGAGTGGAAAACCGCATTCAAGACCAAGTTCGGTCTCTATGAATGGTTGGTGATGCCTTTTGGCTTATCCAATACACCGAGCACATTCATGCGACTGATGAACCATGTGCTCAAACCGTTCATAAATAAGTTTGTTGTCGTTTACTTCAATGACATACTTGTTTATAGTAAATCTATGGATGAACATGTTAAACACCTAAGGCTAGTGCTTGATAAACTTAGAGAAGAGAAGTTATACGCTAACTTCAAGAAATGTGCCTTTTGTGTCGAGCGTGTAGTCTTTCTAGGATTCGTTGTCAGTGCTAATGGTGTTGAAGTCGACGAGTCAAAGGTCGAAGCCATCAAAGATTGGCCAACTCCAACCTCGGTATGACAAGTTCGTAGCTTTCATGGCTTAGCTAGCTTTTACCGAAGGTTTGTTCGTGACTTTAGCACCGTGGCAGCTCCTTTAACCGAGCTGGTTAAGAAAGACCATCCATTTGTGTGGGTAGAGTCCCAAGAAAGGGCTTTCCAAGAGTTGAAACGGAGGCTTTGCTCTGCCCCATTGTTGCAACTCCCTGACTTCGGCAAAGCATTCGAAGTCGAGTGTGAAGCATCTGGAGTTGGGATTGGAGGAGTGCTGATGCAAGAATCGAAGCTGATCGCTTACTTTAGCGAAAAGCTTAAGGGTGCAACCTTGAACTACTCAACGTATGACAAGGAGCTGTATGCCCTCGTTCGAGCACTCGCCCATTGGCAGCATTATTTGTGGCCTCGAGAGTTTGTGATTAAAAGTGATCACGAGTCCTTGAAGCATCTCCGAGGACAGGAGAAATTGAACCGAAGGCATGCCAAGTGGGTAGAATTCATTGAAAGCTTTCCCTATATAATTCATTACAAAAAGGGTAAAGAGAATGTTGTGGCCGATGCGCTATCAAGGAAATTTTCCTTAGCGACCACTCTCGCCTCAAGGCTCATGAGATTTGAAAGCATCAAATCGATGTACGAAGATGATCCCAAGCTAAAATGCATTCGTGACGCAATCTTGAGCGGCCGAAGGGTTGAGAAATATCAGTGGCACGATGGCTACCTCTTCAAGAATGGGAGGGTTTGTGTGCCAGTGTCATCGTGGAGAGAGCTCTTAGTTCGAGAAGCTCACTCTGGAGGTCTGATGGGACACTTCGGTGTCGATAAAACTCTTGGTATCTTGACCGAGCAGCTCCATTGGCCCAAAATGCAACGAGATGTGGAAAAGCTTTGCAACGCTTGTCTCGTTTGCAAGAAAGCTAAATCGAAGTCCAACCCTCATGGTTTGTATACCCCGTTGCCTGTGCCTGATCGACCTTGGGTTGATATATCCATGGACTTTGTCTTGGGGTTACCGAGGTCGGGGGGAGGACATGATAGCATCTTTGTTGTAGTTGACCGTTTTTCGAAAATGGCTCACTTTATTCCTTGCAAGAAGTGTGATGATGCCCAACATGTAGCTACTTTGTTTGTTCCTAATGTGTTGAAATTGCATGGTGTGCCTCGTACTATTGTGAGTGATCGAGACTCAAAATTCTTGAGTCATTTTTGGAAATGTTTGTGGGGTGCCCTCGGCACCAAGTTACTATTCTCGACGTCTCACCATCCTCAGACTGATGGACAGACCGAGGTAGTTAACCGAACCTTGGGATCTTTGCTTCGAGCAACGACCAAAGGCAAGGTTGGGAACTGGGCTGATCGTTTTTCCATGATGGAATTTGCATACAATCGAACTGTGCATCAAATGATCAATATGACCCTGTTCGAGTATGTGTATGGTTTTAATCCTTTGATTCCACTTGATTTAACCCCATTGCCTCGAGATCCTGTTGTTGATTTTGAAGGTACTCGACGAGCCACTGCCTTGATTGAGTTACATGCAAAGGTGAAGAAGAACCTCGAGGAAGCTTACGCAAAAGTTGCATTAAAGAAAAACAAGGGGCGTAAAAAGCTGGAATTAAAGAAGGAGGATTGGGTTTGGGTTCACTTCCGCAAGGAACGCTTCCCGAACCAAAGGAAAGGAAAGTTGGCTCCTCGAGGGGATGGTCCATTTCAAGTGTTGACCAAGATTAACAACAATGCTTACGTGATCGACTTACGTGATCGACCTCCCTGGTGAGTATAACGTGTCCAACACCTTTAATGTTGCTGACTTAGTTCCTTGTGTTGTAGGTCACACTTCGGAGGACGAGGAGGGCTCGATTTCGAGGACGAAATCTTCTCAAGAAGGGGAGGATGATGCAGCCCGAATACGTGCTGATCAAGTGTTCGATCCACCGAGGAGACCAATGACACGAAGCCAAGCCAAGCTGCTGCATGATGTGCACATTCACTTGGCCTGGCCGAAGGAAAGCAATTGCTCCGAAGCTGAGTGCCCGGGCTCAAGAACCGAGGGCATCATCTTTAAATTTGAGCCCGAGGACAAAGTGACCGAACACCAACAAATCGTGTTCGAAGACAAGTGAGCGCCCGAGGACAATGAGTTCGAGCAACCACACACCGAAGTCGAGGCTGCCGAACACACACTTAGTGCAGCCCTGCGTGGCTTGTTTTTATTAGTCACTTGTGACTATTTACTACTTTATCCTTAGCATAGCCTATAAATACTCTACTTTCATTTCATTGTAGAACATCCAGTTTTTAGTATATGAAAAACATAGCAAGTGCTATTGTGAGTCTCCGATGGAGCCGAACCCCGACGTGGGCTTTTAAAGAACTTGTGTCAATCGGTGTTATTCGTTTGAACAAATTCTTCTTGATCATTCAATTTGCAAGAAGCGGGTCTTTCTTGAGGATTGTTGCATAGTATAGGTGCGTCTTGATTTCCCTTCAATCGAGCTTTGAGACAGGTTCCTCACTGTTCTTTTGAATCGAAGCAAGATTTGTCTTGCTTCTATCTTTATTTTCTTGTCGTTTTCTCCCGCGTTCGTGTTTAGCATTTCTCCTCGGGTTTGCTTGCACCAGTAAGTCACTCGCTAATGATGTGGCTAATTGATGAATAAAAAAATAAATGTGGCAAATGAAAAAAAAAACATAGACAGACCCCTAAACTTGGCACGAAATTCCAGTTTGGCACTTAAATTAAGCCTTGTTCCTACTGAAAAATCCAAATTATATCCAAAATATGTCTATTGAACACAAACTGACGCCATTGAGAAAAGATCAAAGTGTGTAAGAGTCACTCGCCAATGATGTGGCTAATTGAAGAATAAAAGAATATATGTGGCAAATGAATTTATATAATCATAAAATAAAAGGTTTTTAACTGTAAAAAAAAAAAAAATCTTCTCTAAGATAAACACCCATACCCCTTTAGTTCATCGTCTTTTTTGATCCACCCCTATTTTCTTCGGGTTTTTTTGGTTAAAAGGTCCTCCCATGTCTTTTTCGAATGCACATATCCTCAAGTTTTAATAATGTAGTGAAGAGTCTTATTTAGGAGTCTTTAATTTATACAAAGTCCCATCTACCTCCTCCTCCCTCCTCCGCCGTCTACCCTTTTCTCTTTCCTTCTTCGCCTCCTCTACCCTTCTCATCATCCCTCATTCCAACCATCTCTGAATATGTTATGGCCAGATCTGGAACATCATTAAGAGATGTTCCAAACAATAATTTAGATTTTTAAACTTCCAGTGGGATATTCCGACAATCTCTTAGGATATTTCGAGCATCTTACATGATGTCTCGAACATTTCTCCAGATGTTTGGAACATCTCTCTAGAAGTTCCAGTCTTTCGGCCATTTCTCCTAAATGTTCTGGTGACCTAGCCAAAGAGATGTTCCAAACATCTGTGAAGAAATGTTTGGAACATCATGTGAGATGCTCGGAACATCTTGAGAGATGACCGAAATACTTTATCAGAAGTTCGAATATCTGAAGTAATGTTTAGAATATCTCCTAATAATATTCTGAATCGAGCCGAATAAGAGATGGTCGGAACATCTTTCTCGTTGTCCAATAAAATAAAGAAGAAGAAGAGGATAGTGAAATAAATGAAAAGAAAGAACGTAGAAAGAAAAAGAAAAGAATGAGGTGGAAGGCGAGGAAGAGGAAAATGAAAATTTTCTAATGAAGTAGGAAAGAGAAAAGAAGTAGAAGAATTGGAGAGGCGAGGGAAATAAGAAATAAGACATAAGAAAATTAACATAAAACTCCATCTCTAAAGTATTTTTTTTTTCACTATATACACAACAAAAAAATTCTCACTTATGCCATTTTTTAAAATTTAATATAAGATTTTATATTTTATTTTTAAAAATACTACTTTCATAATCTCAATAAAATGTCTACGAGCAATGTGTATTGAATATCTCTATCCCTTGAAATCCCTATATTCAATCTCATTAAGATATGGATTCTAGTCAATAACACACTATCATCTCCAAAAGAAATTTCAAATTCCATAAAGGACACTGCCCCAAGTATTTCTCTTTATCACTTCACATTTTGAGTATGTGTATATATATAGTATAAACAATATACATTACTCTTAAGATAATATATTAATCTTATATGTATAGTAAAAGATACGCGCACAATCGAAATATGTCTCATATACTATCTTTATTTTATTATATTCATTTTTTTACATCCAAATATTTTTTGTGACCGTAATTTCCTTGAGAAAGTACCGTACAATTGTTGCTTATAAAGTAAAACTTAAAATAAGACCCCAAAAAAAACTGAAAAAATCAAGATAAAAAATTTGATTTGATTTGGTTTAACAATTTAAAAAAACGGACATAATTTTGTTTGGCTTGATAAATAAAAAAATCGAACCATACCGTCATGTGTTCACCCTAATTGGACCAATATCTATTAAAGTAGAATTAGTGAGTCCGACATGTGAGTGCCCTGTATGAAATATGAAATAATTATAGTTATATTATTGTGATATTGTCAAAAATAATGTTCTTTTCGGTCAATTAAGTTGAGTCCTACTAGGGCCTGGCTAGATGTGGTGATATAGACAGTAGTTATCTAGATTTGTCGACCCTTTTGGTCAACAAGCCTTTTCTCACATCAGAGTTCAGACGGAGAGTATTACCAGATCTAAGGCGCAAAACTAGGGTGCCTTTTTTGTGTTGTTTTTGTATGCAGCTAAAAGAGTTAAAAAGGGTGAAATATGGTGTGCACACTTACAATATCCAGTATGGGTGCCCCGAGATATTAGCCATTGTCAACGACAGGTTCTCAGAAAGTTAATTTTCAGCCACACTTTTGACAATATGGTGTGCACACTTACCCTTAACTCAAGGAGTCCACCTTTCACATGCACGTTAGACTGTCAAGTCATTTTGGTCCTTCGTTTCTCATATAAGCTAGCTAGCGAGTAGCGACCTTCCTCTCTCTGCTTCTTTTCTAAGTTTTGTCTTCTTATAGCAATTGCTTTTTTCAGCATAGTATAAAATTTTGTTAGAAAAATGAAAATGAAAATGAAAATTAGTTAACCCTACCTTAGAATTTGAGTTTTCAAAGAATAGTACATCTTCAGTCATGGAGTTGGAATTTTAATAAGTAATCATCAAATACTGAGCTACTGCCTGTATACGTTTCTTTATGATGAGTTGTGCACCGTAAAAAATGATGTTGACTTTCGTACCAAAGTAAATAGTATTCAACTGATATCATAGTTTAATGTATTTGTTTTCCAAGTCCTATTTTAATTTAAAGTATAAAGTTTTGTGGAAGGTGTTTCCATTATCCTAAAGGTGGAAACCTTTGCTTGACCTTTAAAAGTGCAGATTATGCTACTTACCTAACTTATGAAACCTATATATAAATAGAGCTAGCTCTATCATGCCCCACTCAGCCAACCAACCCACTCCATCTTTCACTTGTAGCTGAGAAGAGTTTGAAGAAAGAAGCAACAGGAAGGAACATCATTTCTGCAAGAAATAACCACTTTCACCATTATATTTCCTATACTCTCTGGTTCCAAACAGATCATGGAAATGGTAAGTCGTTCCTCTTCTCTAAATGGTGCAACTTGTTGGAAGCATATTTTTAATTTGTTACATTTGTAAGCTTTCTTGTATACATGTAATGAGTATGGATATGTAATGTTTAGGATTGTAAAAGAAGTGGACAAATTCCAGTATTTGGAGATTGGGATTATGCAAATGATCTGCCAATCACCCAGTATTTCGAGTGCGCTAGACAAGCTGGCTTGATTCGTCATTCACTTGAACAAAATGTTAATGACCTTTATGCTGTTGATTTCCAGAAACCTCATCTTTATTATAACCCTAATGTTCCTCAAAGAAAGGTCAGTTTTCATACTCAATACCATATAAATTAACGTCGCAAATTTATCTTTTTAGATTTTCTTTATGATAATTTTCTCTTCATCTTTTTATCCTTATCTGTTCAAATTTCTGCTATGAACTGGAGTAGTTTGAAACTTTTTAAAGTTGGGTTCCTCAAAGAGTCATGGGGAGTAGGAAAGCTTCCAACAAACTCAACCCAATTTCAACGTTTGGACTTGCAAGTCAAGAATAGATGCTTGACTTTAGAAGCATTGTTTGCGTCGAACTTAGTATTAAATGTGTTTTTAGGCATAGTCCCAAATCTCAATTATTCAAATATGTACAGCACGTTCAGGAACTGTCTGCTGGCCCGTCTATCATGTGATACGGAGTGCTATAAACAGTAATGTTCACATTATACACCACCATCAGTGAAAAGATTTTTCATATTAGTATAACAGTTTAATGGTATTATACTTGCACGTTAACTGTCGTTTTCATCAAGTTAGGAGTTTACATATATTTATGTATACCTTACAACTGACATGATTGGATGTGTATATTTGGTTCATGTAATTGGATCGTATTCTAAATGCTACTACTTCGGAAGATATACATGTTAATTAAGTTCATCTTCTTTTCGAATCTTCCGTGCTTTTCCTTTTCATAGAATGATCCAAAGTAAGTGAAAAGAAAAACAAACACTAAAACAGTAAGATACAATTAGCAAGTAGATAATACTGTTAAATTTGCTTATATCATGAAATATAAAAAATGAGTAGAATGTTATTTAGTTACTGAATCAGTTGATCAATTTATCCTAGAATACAATATCGATCTTCCCAAGTCGAAACGGACCATGAAGAAAACACTCATTTTAACAAATTGATTTTCTTCTATTTTAAAGTTAAACAACGAAATAAATTATTTGATCCTCTGTTATACAACCATTGGACGTAATAGTTACCAATATTTATGAAACAAAATAAATACTAACTCTACCAGCAATTATTTAACCTAACCTATATTAATTGAGGAAAAATGTATTTATTGATGCAGACAAAGGCAGCAATAAATAATAAGAAGAGGTATCCAGTCCCAGAGCAGAAATGGACAGGTAAAGTAGAAAAAGCAAGTGGGCCTCAAAAACAGTTCACAACAATGAAATCAACGGGTCGGGCCATAGCTACCCAGCGGCCCACTAAGGCCAAACCTGTGGATGAAGATCTTTACAAAGTTCCTCCTCATCTCCTCCCTGGCTATAAGCGAGTTAGTTTCTCTATCCTCCGTATTTTACAACAAATTAATACATGCATAATATGATTTATGAATTTTAAAGTTAAATTATTTCGAGTACAAATGGCGAGGGGAGTAGATTAGTGTCCCTTCTCTAGCTATTTCCTTGGCTTTTGAATTGTTTGTCATGTTACGTTCTTTATGCATAAATTTTGACATATTTTGGTAGTGAGATCAGACATAAATATTCTAGTTTTTGCAATAACAAGAACAGATATAGGTACCGTTATTTCTAGCTAGTGTTCGGACATTTGGTTAAAACTTAGCAATTTGAGTTTGTGGAGTTGAGTTGAAAAATAATTTTTGGAACTTGAAGCTGTGTTTGGACAAATAGAATTTACTTGAAAAAATAGTTGAAGTTTTGTGAGTAGTTTTTCAAATTTCCCAAAAACTGCTCAAAGACAGCCTTTGAGCACTTTTTGAATTTTTGGAACTTTTTGGAAGAAATTTTAATGAAATAGCATAAACAAACAGTTTTCTCCCAAAAACTGTCCCCAAAAACTATAAACAAGCGGGGGCTATACTTTCTTCAACTCTTGTGATTGTTAAGAATACCAAGACCAATCGGCAGTAAAGTGGAAATATGTCATACTTGCATCCCTTGCCCAAAAAACAACTAGTCTACTTTGCATCATTTTGGGATTTAACTCTAAAACGCAAGGTAGTATGTTTATCACTCTGAAAAATGATTTAACTACAATATAATCAAGCGACTCAACATTTTGTTTTTATGTTAAAAGTTTTAGGACAAATTAAAGTAAGTTCACCATCGCATTTATTGATTTTCTTGACACTAAGCTAGCGTTTGGACATAGATTTCCAAATATTTTTTGGAAAACACATTTTGGGAACAAATTTTTTTGCTCAAAAGAGCCTTTGAGCTCTTATGAAAATGAAATTTGACGTATAAATGTTAGTTTTTTGCCTAAAAACAGCTCAAGACCAGTTTTTTAAGTTTTTGGGAGTTTTTGGGATAAGTTTTGCTCAAAAAGGATAAACAAACACTTTTTGGCCCAAAAGCTCCCAAAAAATGTCTCCAAAAACTATGTCCAAACAGGAGCTAAACCCCACCCTGGCAAAACAGCATTTCTGACCTTTTTTTTTTTGTTTTGTTTTTTTTTAAATGTATACAGAAGAGAATGTTTGGATTCTTCTCAAGATGCCTTGCTCCACCATGTAAGGCATAATTACAATGGCCCAAGACTATGGATATTGGAATTTTGATTAACAATGAAAACTATGGCAATATCAGCAGTGTCAACTTCAATATTGAGACAAGCAATTTTATTAGGGGCTCCACCTTGAGATAGGAAAAATTAAACTAGAGGCTGCAATCACACGTTTTAGCACTACTCTTTGTATTCCTCAACTCTTCTTCTTTCTTTCTTTTTTCTTTTCTTTTTAAGTGTAAGAATTGACTCCAAATATGCTGCAAGCAGAGAGCTATAGAGCTTAAGATATTATACTTTTTACTGTAGAATTAACAGGTATATGAATGGTTTCAACGTTAAACGTTTTTCGATTGCTTGTTTGTACCAGAAACTAATGATACCGACAAATTCTAATTTCACGTAAATCTTTGACACCAATGGATTTGTCTAATTTCACGTAAATCTTTGACACCAATGGAGCAGTTCGTTTACAAAACGGTAAATTGGATATTTTGCTCCAAATCTCGAAAAAGGATTGGTAATTACACATCCCTTCACCATCAAATCATGGAAAATAACGTGAATGGATTGGAAATTAACCAAACGCCATGAACTAACTGAACCTAAGAACACTAAACCATCTGACAAATATTGTATATGTTCACCTGTAAACGCCTTTAAGTGCGATAACAGCACAACTAATAGTAAAGCAAGAGAGTAGCAAATTTGAACATCTATAAGAGAAGCCATAAGCATGACGTTTCTGTCTTTAAAGGACAAAACTACTAACAATGATGCTTAATGTACTTATTTGCTGAGAATTTCATTTTACACTAATGTACAATCCTCAACATGGACAACTAAAAGAATCTATATTTTTTCCTACAAGCACAGAATTCGGTTGTATAAAGTCTATATAAGAAGCAAGAGCACTTACAAGGGATGACTAAGAATGTACATGTACCAAAAGATTCAACATCAATTAGTGTGCACAAGAGAAGCGTATCTGTCTAGCCGCTCAAGAATGCCATTAGCCTTCCTCTTGGCTCTAGAAGTCCCGCTTTGAGCAAGATTAGATATGGTCCCATTGGAACTCTCATCCATCCAGATTTCTCTCAACTTTGTACGGTCATTATAACACATAGTAAAAAGAATTGCGATGCAGTTCTCTTTGTTACGATCACTTGTGTCCTCTTTTATGACACTAAGGAGACAAGAGACTGCACCCAGCTCTCCCAACTCCTCGATAGCCTTGTGATGACTGGACAGTAGCGTTAGAATAGCTAATAACTCATCAATGAGTATCCGATCTTTGATCTTCTTCATAATCACCTTTACAGCTCCTTCAGAGACAGCTCTACCCTTATTCTCATGGACAATGATTAGATTAAAAATTGCTGAAGCAGCATCTTTCATGGCCAATGGCTCTCCCTCATCCAAAAGGTCAATTAAAGGCTTGAGTGCACCAGCCTTCCCAATAACATGCTTGTTTGAATCAAGTGCCGATAATGTGAAGAGAGCAGCAGCAGAATTTCTTCTTGTTTCGAGCGTCTCAAACTTCAAGGACTCAATAAGTAAAGGAATGACAACAGGATTTTCTGCAACTACTTTTTTGTTGCTGTCATGTATTGAGATGTTCAGAACTGTTGTAACCAAATCTTCTTGTAGATCAGGATGAGTATTCATGTTGCCAGACAAGAGAGGATTTAGCAATTTGGTAATGGCATCACTGCACTCCCCAAAAACAGCCCGTAGTGATGGGATCTGTTTAGTCAACACCCTAACTTCTTTTGCAGCCTTTTTCTGCTCTGAAACATTATTAGAGGACAATTTCTCAAGCAGTGAATTTAAATGATCTCGATCTGTATTCGTGATTATCTCCAGGTCAACATCAGGGGAAGGGCAGGGCAGCTCGATCCCATGCTTCTGGCACCACTGTGATATCATTTTTCTCACTAGATGATTCGGGGTGAGAACTGAATGGGCGAGAACCTGCTTTGTTTCAGGGCAGGTACGATGGCCATCCTTGAGCCACTTTTGAATGAATGGTCTGTCATACGTCTGCAAACCACAATAAAATACAAAAAAGTTTAACGAAAATCAGCCATCTACTGAAATCCTAGTTAATCTAAGTATTTAGGATAATTATGAAGATAGAAAAAGTTTTACAAATTGCAAATAGAATAATTGAAACGGAGAATTTGACAGGAAGGAGCCAGAGAAGAACACTTGAGCGGAAGGAAATGCGAATTGGCATGACGGGACTCTGAGATATGCTGAATTTCGGTATGCAAGTATACTGACTAATTTATGGAGTAACTTATACAGAATAACATACACTAATAATGTCTATATCCTCCTATACTGCAATCAAGTTGTTTCTCAAATAACTTTTTCATGTATATCTATGTTGAAACCAAATACAAATAAATCTAGCCTGTGCATAATTTCAAGAACATATAACTTTGTGATTCCATTCTCTCATGATTAGACCCGGAAAACCTACCAAAGCTGAAATTGCCAGAAACTTTTACAGTAAAGTCTTTGCTCTAGCTATTCTTACAGCAACACTATTCGCAATTTTAACCAATCTGCAAGTACAAACCAATGCCCTCTTTCCAAGGCCTTCTCTCCATTTAATACTCCAAAAAGGTGCCAGGTATGATCAATCTTATTATACCTTTTTTAATTTCCCTTTTTTCCTTGGTTAGATAGCTAGTGGAACACCATGATACTCGTTGATTCGCTATAAGCAGCGGCTAGATCTATAATATAGTTGAACTACTTTACACACACACACACACACAAATTCATTTAAAATTCCAAATCCAACTTTGACGATACTAATTGTGGAAAAAATCATACAACCTTTCAATCTGGAAATTACACATATACATACATCATCCTTCAAGTAGTGCCTTGCTCTATAGCTTTTGCAGATAACAAGAAAATGTTGGGGTGATTTTAAAGAAAGATTCCAGTATATTACTAATTCCTTCATTTCCTATCTATTCTAAAGAAAATATTAAAGAAAGATTACAGTATATTCGTCAGATATTTTTACAGCCATTAAATTTCAAGAAAGCAATACACAAACAAATAACACATCTCTATAACAAATATACATATGTGATATATATATGTCAAGCAGGTAATTCTTATTCCCAAACTTAAAACATAAAGCAATGGAAAAAACATAAAAGACAAAAATAACAGAATAAAACAGATTAATAATTAAATAAACTAATACCTGTCCAGAAGCCAAAAGAACAGGGTCTTTCATAAGGTGACCAGAAAGTGGACAAAGAAATTCATGAGGTGGTAAACTCAATGAAAGCTTATTATTTAAAGGCTTTAATTTCAAGTCTTTTAATGCACACAAACACTGCATGGCTCTATCATTTGATTCTTCATCATCTTCTTCTACTACACCCTTTACTGCTCTCTGCAACTCTCTTTTAAGTTCCTCCGCTGCTTTAGACGCCGCCGGTAGCCCTCCTCCGCCCTCTACGGTGGTTTTTGCCATTCTTGATTTTCTTGTAGAGTAATCTTTGTTATTATTATGTTATGGAATTAAAGAGAGAGTAGTAATAAGAAGTGGTGGTTCCATATTTTGTTACTTTCGGTCCCGTCTTTCTTGCCCACTTTCTTTCTTTCTTTCTTCCTTCATAAACCACCCTCCTTTTTCTTTTTTTCCAATTTTTCCCTTTCCTAAATACTTTTTTTTTTTTTTTGCAAAATTTATTTTACTATCGTTTTTCTAAACAAAAGTTTAAAAACATGGGATAAGACAAAAATATTTTTAGAGCTTGTTTGGTTAAGCTTTTAGATACTGCTTAAGTGTTTTTCGTAAAAAATACATTTTGAGAATAACAATACGTTTGTTCAACTCATTCGATAAATACTTTTATCAATAGTTAAAGTGCTTTTCTTTTTTAAATTATGCTTATGAATAAGGAAAAAAAATAAAGTATTATATATAACTGATACTATTAGTCTAAACAAATAGGGATAGTTCATTATATAAATATTTTTTATAAGGATATTATTGTAAGGAAAAAATTTAAAAACGCCTTCTGCTTCTGCATTTAGAAATAAATTACTTTTTCTACTTCTTTTTCATAGTACAAAAATAATTTATATTACCACTCAAAAACACTTATTTTTTTTCTAAAAATTTGGCTAAACATCTCATTAAAAATGATTACCGTATTAAAGGAACTTCTCCAACCTAACTGATATCGACATATTTTTTATTTTGACACGTATTAACACGTTTGATGGAATTTCATTTGTATAAACTTTCAGAATTACCTATAGTATAGTAATTCATTTTTTTCCACAAAGCTTAATTCCATTGTTATGGTTATTTATAAATTAATCTTTTAATTGCTATTCTAGAATTGTGTTTTAACATTACTCATATAATCATATAAGTAACTCAAATAGGATTACAAAAAAATGAGGTGAATATAGTGTTACTTTTATTACAATAGTTGGTTTGAACAACTTTTTCTGTTTAAGGTTAAAATATAGTAACAGGGATTACAAGTTGAACAAGTAATCCAGATTCCAGGCTGCTTACAATATGTCAACTCTATTGAGCAAATTTTAACCGTCTCTCTTGACTACTTTGGTTTTCCATTAAATTAGTTGAACAAAATTAGTATTGCACTACACGTCTTATTTCCTGACTCTACTTTTTTGAAAATTTTCAAATATTTTCAACTTTTAAAGTACTTTACTAGAGACAAATGTTTTGAATCTTTTTCTCGCATTATTTATACATCTACAAAGCGACAAACAGATTAAATAAGATCCCATGACCCCATCATATCTTATGGAGTAATTGCATAGTAAGAGATGGCATATCTGTTTAACAAAGTTCTAAAAGCTACTGCATTACTTTTACGATGAAGTTCTCATCTTTAGCTTGGAACACGTAACGTGGATAGTTGATGTAGGAGAATTAATTGATGCTTTTCCAAAGTATGAAAAAACAGTTATATGAGGTTGATCTATGATGAAGTATTAAATACTTATTTAATGGATTAACTAATTAATTAACGATCTCTTAAGTATGTTTTTCATTAATTTCGGTTGAATTCTCCCTACACTACTGAGTACTCTTTGCGTGCACTATGCCAAGAACTGGTTTTACATAATTCATACTCAACTAGCTTGGTTTATTTATGATTCACGTTTTCGTGCCCTTTTAAGTGAACCAACTAATTCATCTAAACGGCTTATTTTACTGCAAGCAAATGTATAAAGAGTATAAAAGAAATTGTAGGAGCCGGGATTCGAATCCAAGTCTCTAACTTTGGAATCCAAGTCTCTAACTTTGGAGTAGACTTTAGACATCTATTTTACCAGTGAACCCAATTAGCTTCTGTTTTGCTGGGTGCACATTTAAATATATATACATATTTTCTGTCATATATATATATATATACATAGATTTTTTTCGATGCTAGTGGGTGCCGGTGCACCCATCTCCGCCATGTAGGTCCGCCCCTTCGTATTAGCGAATTTAACAATGGACTTTCGAGTTTGACTTAACTAAACAGTTTGAAACGAATCATATATTTACATGCAAAAATAAGTATAGATCCAATGACATATACATTTTAGAATCGATCACTCAAGTTAAAACTCATTATTATGTCTAACTAATGTTTCACATTAAACAAATGGTATAAGCAGAGACTGAATTCTAAGATGAAGAGTTCACAACTGTTAAAGGGTGGAGTTAAAACGTCCTAAAAGTGGGCGGTGATAATTTTATCAAATAATTTATTGTATATATAGGTCAATTATATTTGTATATAATATTATATTAAGAAAAAAAATATTAAAATGCATTTAAATGGAGATCGACCCCTAATCGTAAATGTAAGTGAACCATTTAAACTTTCAGGGTATAAGCTTCCGAACATCATATTAGACATATTTTTAAAAATATATACATAATATAACTAGATTTATGGAGTAACTATGCGTTCACATAAACCGTAATTTATAGGAAAATTCGGGAACCAATTTTTATCAAGCTTGACCACGAAGAGCTTGAGTATTATATGAAGCGAGTTCAGCCGAAACAAATAGCCTTAAATCAAACACTCGTAGTTGCTATACGTTAAATTAAAACATACATTATTACTAATTAGAATCTAACTACTTAAAAGAACTACAATCCCGAACAGATAACTTCTAAGTCCTGGCTTTACTTCTGCTATAAGTGCCTTTGATAATTATCTTTTTTTCCCTTTTTCATTTAAGCACGAACTTTGATCCCCCTTTTAATAATACTTTTGTAAAAGGAAGCCTGATACAAATGCTTTTATTTTTGTGACGGTGATGTCCTTAATTTGTATGGTATCCATCTTTTAGTTTTTATTAGACAAAAATTTGTTTTTATTTGAATTTGTAACGTTCTTGATAGTGAAATGGTAACCACTGCTAATTTCAACTCCTTCGCCGACAGTGAAAAGGTCCCCCACTGTCTCCTTTCGTTCTAGCGCCACCTCACCCTAATCTTCTTTCCAATTATTTTTGTTTCTTTTCGCTTTAATTAAGACATGGTGAGAATGATTAGATGACAAAAATTGATTTCATAAAGTTGACCTGCCTTTGAAAATGAAGGCTTAATTATTGGACTTTTGTTTTTCTTCATATGCTTCTATGTAAGTTAACCAAAGAATATTCTTGTTTCCTTTTCATTCCTTTAACATGTTTTTTCTTCCTTAATTCATTCATAAATCACTCTTCTAACGATTTCCGTAAGGGTGCGTTTGAAAAGTCATATGAGAATTAGATATGTATGTGATTACACCGTTTGGCTTGTTTATGTATGATTGCAATTGACTAGCTGTAATTATGAGCTCCCTTCTGAAGGGATTGCAACGTAGAACATACTGTATGCTAAGGTGGAATACAATGTCGTATAGTTGCATATATATATATATATATATATATGAAGTTGAACATATTGACATGGCATGTTGTATTGGTAATAATTGCACTGGACAAATAGACTCTTTGACCTACTACATGGCAAGTATGGGGGGAAGGACGACATTGTCAACCCCAACGCAACCGGTGCCAGTTTGGCCAAAGACTGAAGAACTCCTGACCGTTCGGAAGACTTTGTTCTCGATTTATCACATCCACACCAGATAAGTAGGTTCCGGAGTCATACATCCGGATGATCGAGAGCGTCTATGACACGACCCAGAATCCGGTTAGGCCGTGCGGGCATCTGACATCCTCCCCTAGACCCGTCGGACAAATCCTTACCAATAAAATTAGGAAAGTAAATATAACCATTCATAGATAAGGACAACACTTAAAACAAAAACACAGACATACCGATACCTCTAAGTTGTACAAAAGAAATTACAGCTGACTATCCAACATACTAGGTTTAGGGCTATCTAGACTAGACATCTAAGAGTACAAAAGAAGACAGATACCTCCTGGAGGGAGCAAAATGCAACTGAAATAATAAACAATAAACTGGTGGCCATCCGGAATAAAAGCCGGCTCACCCTGACAGCTGAAGTCGTCTTCGCTCCTTCACAACATGGCAAACTCAATCCTGGAGCGAACCTGCCGAAACGAAATAGATAGACAAGAAACAAACAACAAACAAGGGTGAGTCAAAAGGACTCAATAAGTGGGGCAGACTAGCCACCTCAAAGAATAGGATAGCTAGCCAGGGAGGAGAAACAGATAAACAAAATTCCTCTTATTTAAATTATTAAAAGGCAGAGCCAGATAATAACCGGAAACACGTATGAAACCATAAACTCAACCAGGATATGAGCCAGAAACATGTTAACAAATAAGCAATGAACATATAAGCAGAACAGTAGTCATGTACCGCAAGTCTACACAATGGTATGAATTGAGATGCAAAAAAATGAAGTGAGATAAAATGAAATATGATGCAAAGGGTCACATGTGCCCGCCATCCCATCTCGAAGCGGAATACTCCTGCATTCGAGGGGAACCCAATCTGATAATCAACTGGAGCGGAATACTCCTGCTCCTGGGGCGGAATACTCCTGCACCCGATATAATATAAACCAGAGGCGGAATACTCCTGCACTCTCTTGGGGCGGAATACTCCTGCACCCGATATAATGTAAAGCTGAGGTGGAATACTCCTGCACTCTCCTGAGGCGGAATCCTCCTACCCTCAATATGATACAATGGAGCGGAATACTCCTGCTCCTGGGGTGGAATGCTCCTGCACCCAATATGATATGCAATGTAATGTATATGAATGACATATAATGCATATGAATGCATTGTGATACAATAATAACCCTTCACCGGCGCGGGACTCTCATCGACAGCCGGGAAGTGGATGCCAACGCAGAGTCAGAGTACAATGCTCAAATCCTCAATGCAACACCAACAACAGGACATAACATATAATATATAATGCAAATCCAAAGCTAAGGCGTAATGAGCACGCCTATCGACAGCTACACACGTAAGGAACACGTGGTAGAAAATCCACGAGGCCAGGTGCCTCCAAAGAAATGGATATAATCACTTACCTTGTCACAAAGTTAGTAGATCCACTCAATAACCGCTTGTCCTTTGGTTTCATTGCCAAACGATCCCACTCTATTCAATAAGCAGAAAAATATATCAAATTAGGCTAAAGACTTCATTCCTCACATCTTAGGGCAATCCGGTTAGGAACCTGATACTCTATTCGCATACGCAATACGCAGGTCAGGCCTATATACAGGGTTTAAGGTCACATAACCAAACCCCAAATAAATTACAGTTATATGTTGCTCATAACTCACTGAGTACGAATATATATATTCAATTCCATTATCGGGGTCCATTTGACCCTTTAAACTATTAATTGAACTTATTAGGACGATGTCTAATATCTCAATTTCTACCGTCAAAATATATTCAAACACACGTAATAAACTCAAATAATATATTAGGTTCATTACCTGAATGTTTCGGGCTGAAAATACTATTTTTCTCCGGTTCTTTTTCGTATTTTCTGGCATTTTTTTCCACTGTATTTTCTCTTTTTATGTTTCTGTATGCATTGTACATATGTTTCTATTTGCAATATATAAGCTAAGTACCAAAAAGGTCCACCGCCTCTCATCAACTTTTTGTCTTTTTCGTTTTGTCTTTTCTCTTTTTTTTTTCCTTTTTTTTAAAAAAATTTGCTGCTACGGTAAAAATTGAAACGGTACCCTACGATATTCGAAATAATTCCAACTTTTGCATACAAGTTATACAAAATATATGTAGCATACTCGCGAAGGCGGATCTCAATCGAGTTCCCGAAACTCAAGATGCGAATTTAAATAGAAAAAGTCAAATTATTTAACTTTCGGCATTTTAGCGGAAACTAGACGAACAACATCGAAATTCACTTTCGAAAGTTCACAAAAGTCACAAATAATCATACGAACCTAACGGCAGTTTCGGATTTCGAATCGGAGTTCGTTCGCCAAAATCGAGCTCAAAAATCTCTTTTGAATATTTATTGTCAATAAAAACTGAAATCTTCTTCCGATGCCTACCAAACGAGGTCTGATTTAGCTAGAATTTTATAAACAGGTCCTAATGGACATTACAAATTTTTAAAATTATCAACGCGCCAATCGGAGTCCTGACTTCCGAAACGACTAACCGAGGTTGTTTCAGTCTAGATCATCGTTATGACAATTCCATTATCAGCTTTGAAATATCTTGGATTATCCCTTACCACGTCCAACAACTAGGATCTTATCTCAAAATGTGCATTAGAGGACTGGGCGAGTCAGTTAAGGTTAGGAAATCTTATAAATACCTGCACTTGAGTTTCCACCAACTTCATTGATGAAGGTCGTTGATCCAAGGTTTGCTAAGGCATCTGTTTAGGCATTCTCTTCCCGAGGAATTTGCTTGCCTTCCATTCACCAAAATTAAGCTAATAAATCCATAACATTAGCCAGATATTGTTGCATTTGAGCTTCTCAGGTTATATTGTTCCTCGAATTTGATCAACCACTAGTAGAGAGTTGCTTTTCAACTCGATGCATTCTGCACTGAGTCCCTTAGTTGACAGCATTATACTCGACGCATTCTGCACTGAGTCCCTTAGTTGATAACATTATACTTGGCTTCACTGTTAGTTATGAAATGGGATTCGATAGATTATCGGATTGTCTCTCTCAAGGGTATGGTGAGAACCAATCCATCCATGAAGAGTATCAAGACTTTGGGGACCAGTCTAGTAGCAAGTATTGCGTTCTTCTTTGCCATCGGGATTATTCTCGTATTGAAATTAAACACAAAGTTAGCTAAGACTTGTGACTTGATGGAAGTACAAGGTTGACATGTGATGTCATATTCACTTAATTCAGTTACCCCTTTGGAGCGTCGTCCTGGGTGCTCTAGCTTGTGAAACATGCTCCTTTAAAGAAAATTCATTGTGATAAAATGGGATGAATCTGAAAGTAAGGCCTTAGTTTCCGACAACTCACCTAGTGTTAGTGCTAACTTTTCTAAGTGAAGGTACCTAGTTTAAGTGTCTATAAGGGGTTTACTTATGTATTAGATTGTAGATTGTGTAACTTTATCTTCCCAAACAAATACAAAACTTATCGTTAATTTCAAAACTGCTAAGTAGACCAACAATTATTCTCCATCCCGAGGCTTAAAGAGCATCAGAGGTTGGCCAAGTAGCTCTTCGAGTCCCTCATGACTTGCTGACATTTTGTTATCCATTTGAAGTTTTTCGTTCTTCAGTATCGAGAAAACTTCTAGCACCTTTCGGAGAATCGAGATATGAATTTGCGTAGAATTGTTATTTGGTTGGTCAACCTGTGAACCTTTTTTACTTTTTAGCATATCTCATATCCCTCTAATGGCCTTTATCTTTTTTGAATTGACTTTGATGCCTTTGCTAGAAACCTGGAAACCCAGGAACTCACCAGAACCCACGCTGAGCGCATAGTTCTGGGGATTCAATTTTATGTTGTATTGCAGAAGGATATCAAAAGTTCCCTTAAGTGGCTTACATGATCCCATGATAGGAGAGACTTTACCAGCATATCATCAATATAGACCTCCATAGTCTCTGTAATTTGGTCTTTAAAAATTTTATTTACCAACCATTGATATGTCGTCTCGGCATTCTTGAGACCGAACGTCATCTCACGTTCTAGCAGTAAGTTCCATGATCCGTAATAAAAGATTTTTTTTCCTGATCCTCCCACTACATGCGAATCATACTGTACCTCGAGTATGCATCCAAGAAACTTAATAGTTCATGTCCGACAGTTGCATCCTAGCTGATCAATGTGTGGTGATGTTTGGCAATATTTGCCTATTTTACCTTAATATTTCCGCATATTTTGATACGTTATTCGCCCATTGCACGAAATAATTGTGATTGTTGCGCCCACTTATTGTGTTTGTGATTTTAGGAATGATTTGGATGAATACGAGTGCAAATGGAATAAAGATGGATAAAATCGAGCAAGAATTGATGAACTTAGCTAATTGTGGGATATGACATTAGAAGGCAAGCTATGGATTGATCGTAGCTTCACACTTCCAAAAGCCGTAAGCCATGTGACGCATGGGCTGTGGCGCACGACTTCCAAAAGCCATGAGACACGCGAGGCTTACCTTGTGGCATTTAGTTCTGCGACTCCAACTTTTCCAACTTAATTTAGACTTTGGATTAACTTATGGGAAGACTTTGTAAACACTATAAATAGTATTTAATTTTGTTTTTAGTAGGAGGTCGAATTATTGGAGCAAGTTTGGAGTTCCTAACACATTGAACCAAGGGTTTAATTCCTTTACTTCATCTATTACAATCTTTCGTATTTCTTCTATGAATTCTTGTGTTGTTATTATGAATATGAGCAGCTAAACATATCGTTCTAGGGTTAGAGCAATTACATGAAGGTTGATGTTTGAAAGTTGATTTCTTCCTATTGATTTACCATTGCATATTGTTTATTCTTTCTTCAGCCTAATTGTTTGGTTATTGAGGCCTGATAATTGAACACTATCTACGGTTTACAAGTTGAACTCGACAGAGGGAACTTGTGAACGCAAATAAGAATGAATAGGGCTTGATTGTGAACCTTGGCATCAGGGAACCGATTTGCGGGTAGGATAGACATATACATATTCGCCTGGCTTAGCTAAATACAGAGTTCTTTAATGCATGCATGTGATCTAATTCCATAGAAATATAGGCGTTAGAGTAGCTTGAATAGACTCATGAAGAATCGACAGGTTTTCACGAATATAATTAACCTGTTAGTTAGCAATCTAAGAAATCGAGAAGTAGAATCAACTGGAAAACCCAACTGGATTGTTCGTAGCTCTAACCCTAGACCTTTTTTTTTATTGATAACAACCCATTATTTGCTCTCTATTTCTTGACTTCAGTAACTTGTTTTTAATTATTTCCTTTAGTTAGTAAAAATCTCAATCACACTTGAAAAAGATCCCTGAATAGTTTTTACGAAATTGTTTGCTAGGATTCAGTCTGAACAATAGTCCTCGTGAGAACGATACTCACTTATCACTTTATTACTTATCGACCATGTATACTTGTGTGTGTGTTTTGGAGCAACAAATTTTTGGCACCGTTGCCGGGGACTAAATAATTGCTTATTTTCTTTTGAACGATTTATTATTTTCTATCCATGTTTAATATTTTGTTTAGTTTATTATTGTGTTGCTTACTAACATGACATCTTTTAATGAAAACTGGTCGAATGATAGTTGCTCAAAGTTTGATGATCTTTGCTTACTGTGTGGAGGAACTCACTTGTGGGAAAATTGTCCAAGTGTTTCAACCCTACGGAACTGGTTATGCGAATTATCTACAACTTTTGACTGAAACTTTTGCAAATTGTGTGGTGGTCTGTGGAATTCTTGTCCTAAGTGTCATACTCCTTCCCCAATCAATAGGTGTGCTGATTCTAATAGTGTTTGTGAGTTTGACAGGAGCGATAAAGTGCAGGTTGTTTGCGAAACTTGGATAATGGAGCACACAAAACTCTTTGAATCATATGGGGATTTCAGAAGTGAACTTACAAATATGACGAGACAGTTTATGGAAGAAAAGTGGAGCTCAGGCAAGAGATCGACGAATTTGGCTTGACTATTCACGACTTCGAGGCGAATTTGAGCGATATGGTTGAGGTGTCTAATGCCCAATTATCAGTTGTCGTGGATAGTAGATTTGAGATAGAAGAGCTTAGAAGCCAATTTGAGGAGCAAAAAGTGGAATTCCCACCATTCGACCCAATATTAGTTGATGATGCCAAGGTTGAAAAAATTACATTAGAGTCAAGTGAGGAAATAGAAAAAATCGTATTTGAGAACTCTAGTGTTTGTGCAAGTGAGAGTATAAAAAATAATGCAATTTTAGAGTTAGAGCGCATAGGACCCCATTCTAATCACTTTTCTACATTGTGTTTGGATGGTGACATGAGAATCAAGCCATTTGAGCATGTTAAGAAGCGTACGAATGAGGTACAGGGTGCCTATATTTTGAAATTTGCTATATCGAGAAGACAAAACGACATTCCTCACTTAAGAGCCAAAAAGTGTAAAATGCAATATTTTAGTTGGTTCTATGGTATTTTTATTACCACCCCAATACCATAGTCGTAAGCTTGAGGCGAAGTTGGGGAGGCAATTCATTAGTTCAAAATGAAGGCAAAAGTGGTGAAGTTGCGTTCGTCGTGCCTTGACGTTAAATCAAGCGCTAGTTGGGAGGCAACCCAATTTTAATTATTTTTAGTTATTTTAATATTTTTGTAGTATCACGTAGTTTGTTTTTGTAGAGCTCGGAAAGCTTGTGAAGTTGAGTCAAGAATTTGACAGAAACTACCGAGAAGCAGGTTCATGTAATATCGAGTTTAAGTGTAGGGTGTCTTCACCCCTGCCTAATATTGATGACCTTTTGGAGGAAGTCTGAGTACCCCATGATATATGGAAGGTTGGAGGATGCTAGCGCCAACGACTAGGCCTATTGGTCTTCAGGGAAGTTCCTTTACCTCTTATACTTTATTTTTATCGCACTGAGGATATTGCTTACTTTTGAAGTGTGGGGTGGGGGAATTCCCAAATTTTTGAGGTTATGGATGACTGTACTATTAGTAATTTCTCTTCAGCAATTTTTATTTTTGTCACTTGACTTTATTTTTATTTGTTTCTTGCTATAATATATAAAAAAATAAAATAAAAAATAGAAAACTAATGAAAAATTCCAAAAAGATTTTATTTTTAATTTTAGTTAGTGGTACAGTCATCCTCCCCGTGGTTTTTCTCATGGTCTCGGTTCTTTTCCATGGGTAGATCTTTGAACCGAGTAATTTTATTTTTTTAGGAGTAGTTTAGTATTAGTTAGTAGAGTATTTTTAGAAAAATTGATAGAATGCTAGGTGCCTTTGATTTGTTTGATACTGGTGAATTTGGACTTGAGCATATACTATTTGTGAATCCCTTTTGGTCTTAAAACTGTGATGCATTCCTAGAAAAATATGAATGACACTTTTGAGACGCTTAGGCTCAACTACTTGACTCTTTTGTGAACTATTGTGCCTTAGTGCTTAAATTTTTAAAATTGCGCCTTGTTTGCTTGAACCGAGAGTTGGAATGAAACCGTCTTTAGTGAACTATGTCCCATGTGTGATGTGAGTTATCCTTTCTTATGTTCCGTGCTGCATATTGATGTCTAGAACTTGCCCCGTGTGTGTTCAAAGCGAAATCCTAGGTTTTTTTTAGTCGAGAGATGATACAGGCGTTTCTTTGATAAGCCCCTTTAGCCTTGATTAGCCTATCCTTTAGTATTATCCTTCTTAAGCCCTCTTGAGCCTATTGACCTTTTTGTTGGCACCCACATTTCAAGCCTTAGCCCTTTTGTTCTTAATTATCTTCTTTTTTGAACCCTTACTCCTTAGAGCACTTTAATTAAAATATTTGATGTTTGTGGAGTTGTGGTTGGAGAAACAGATGACTTTTGAGTGGAACCAATGAAAGAAAAATATGATGCATTTTGAAAAAGAATCATTGGCAAGTTTGAGAAAATAATTGAAAAAAAAAAAGATGAAAAGAAAGAAAAAAATGAAAAATAGAAAAATAAAGAAAACAAAGGAAAGAAGAAAAAATCTCAATCCTTGCTAGTGTTTTGCACAAAGAAAAAAATTACAAAATGCTTAAAGTTGAAGGGAGACTTTTGGGTGGTTGCTTGGTTGGTTTTGAGAAGAAGGGTGGAAAGAAAAAAAATTGAAAGTGATGTATTAAAGTGCTTAGGGAGGTAGTCACTATTTTATCCATATTTATCCTACCCGTCCTTTAGCCTACATTACAACCCGTAAAGTCCTTGTTAATCCCGACTGGAGTGAGCTTACATTAGTGGAGTCCTACACTATGGGCAAACCTATGGTACGTTGTGTGCGGCACGTTAACTTCTTCTTGGAGAGCACGCGAGTGAATTCTTCCTATATTATGTCCCTAATTTATTCTTGAAATATATTCTTTGTGTGATATTTGAGACGATCTCTTGATTATTTTTGGTGAGGGCGCATGGTTTACGCGAGATAGGTGAAGTTATTGTTTCCTTGGTTGAGTGAATGGGTGTGATTTTGTGAAAGCTTGGTTTCATTGAGTCGGTTTTTGAGATTGAGATGTCTTGAGTTGGTTGTTCTAGTGTTTTAAAATTTGGTGAATTTTTGGCATGTTGTGGGCCACATGGTATGTATTTATGCTCTTGTTTAATGGTTGGTATCAACCATAACCATAGGTAGACCTGTTCTATCAAGTGTTGGTTTAGTTAGGAAGTTGTTTTTGGTGATTGCTCGAGGGCGAGCAAAGGTCTAAGTGTGGGGGTTGTGATGTTTGGCAATATTTGCCTATTTTACCTTAATATTTCCGCACATTTTGATACATTATTCGCCCATTGCACGAAATAATTGTGATTGTTGCGCCCACTTATTGTATTTGTGATTTTAGGAATGATTTGGATGAATACGAGTGCAAATGGAATAAAGATGGATAAAATCGAGCAAGAATTGATGAACTTAGCTAATTGTGGGATATGACATTAGAAGGCAAGCTATGGAGCAAGCTATGGATTGATCGTAGCTTCAGACTTCCAAAAGCCATAAGCCATGTGACGCATGGGCTGTGGCGCACGACTTCCAAAAGCCATGAGACACGCGAGGCTTACCTTGTGGCTTTTAGTTCTGCGACTCCAACTTTTCCAACTTAGTTTAGACTTTGGATTAACTTATGGGAAGACTTTGTAAACACTATAAATAGTATTTAATTTCGTTTTTAGTAGGAGGTCGAATTTTTGGAGCAAGTTTTGGAGTTCCTAACACATTGAACCAAGGGTTTAGCTCATTTACTTCATATATTACAATCTTTCGTATTTCTTCCATGAATTCTTGTGTTGTTATTATGAATATGAGTAGCTAAATATATCGTTCTAGGGTTAGAGCAATTACATGAAGGTTGATATTTGAAAGTTGATTTCTTCCTATTGATTTACCATTGCAGATTGTTTATTCTTTCTTGAGCCTAATTGTTTGGTTATTGAGGCCTGATAATTGAACACTATCTACGGTTTACAAGTTGAACTCGACAGAGGGAACTTGTGAACGCAAATAAGAATGAATAGGGCTTGATTGTGAACCTTGGCATCAGGGAATCGATTTGCGGGTAGGATAGACATATACCAATTCGCCTGGCTTAGCTAAATACAGAGTTCTTTAATGCATGCATGTGATCTAATTCCATAGAAATATAGGCATTAGAGTAGCTTGCATAGACTCGTGAAGAATCGACAAGTTTTCACGAATATAATTAACCTGTTAGTTAGCAATCTAGGAAATCGAGAAGTAGAATCAACTGAAAAACCCAACTGGATTGTTCGTAGCTCTAATCCTGGACCATTTTTCTTTTATTGATAACAACCCATTATTTGCTCTCTATTACTTGACTTCAGTAACTTGTTTTTAATTATTTCCTTTAGTTAGTAAAAATCTCAATCACACTTGAAAAAGATCCCTGAATAGTTTTTACGAAATTGTTTGCTAGAATTCAGTCTGAACAATAGTCCTCGTGGGAACGATACTCACTTATCACTTTATTACTTGTCGACCACGTATACTTGCGTGTGCGTTTGGGAGCAACACGTGGCAATAAGTAGCCATTTAGCCATAGATATCAAAAAGTTTTTGAAAAAGTATTTTTGAAGTTGAGTTGAAAAAATGTAGATGAAAGTTGAAGTTGTATTTGGACATGAATTTTACTTTAAAAAAATTGAAGTTTTGTGAGGGGACAAAATTAGCTTTTTGAAGCTTGGAAACCTCTTCATCTATTATTTTGGTCTTATCTTTCCCAGTTTTGCACTTTTTCTGCTTGGCCGGTGGGTAGTACAAGTTTAAGTTTAACTAATGAGTCGCTATCTCCTAAGCTATACATGTCATGTCAGAATGAGATCAAGTAAAATTGTCGGTGTAGCTTGTAAAAAGAATTTATTTTACCTCTTAGTTCCATGTCAAGTTCTAAACCCACAAAGACCTTCTGTGGTGAATCTTCAAAGATGATGACTGAGACTAGCTCCTGGACAATTGAATCATGAACATCTGGTTCATCAACTTCATTGATTTGATTCGTCCTCTAAGGATTCTGGTTTATTATGGTATATTTTTTTCATTATATTGACCGGCTAAGGGTTAAAAGACAGTCGGTGATTTTTGATTGCTTAAACTCTATTTTTCTGCTCCATTTGGGGCACAATTATTTTTTAGAGCTACTAAATAGCACTATCGTGATGCTCTTTGCTCTTCTCTAATTTCTCAGACTCATCAGTGTATTAGTAACTCTATTACCTAATGCAAGGTGGATGGTATTGCCTCCATGGTATATATTCTATAGCCTTCCCATGATAATGTTGTAGGCCATTGTCTTGGGATATCACAAAAAATGGCTTTTCTTTGATAACACCTTCAATATAAGCGGATAAAGTTATCTCAACGAAGGTTTTCTTGCTGGAGTTGTTGAATTTGGATAGTCCAACTGACTTCAAACTAATCTTTTTTGATAGTTGCATCTCCTCTACGACCCTATGATTGTATGATATTCACGGAGCTATATGCATCAATTAGAACATGTTTGACATCATTATCTAAATACATAATATAATTACCAGCATATCATGATGTGGGAACATTGGGCCTTCAGTGTCAGCATTGTTGAAAGTGATGCAATCACCGTGAATACTTCTTGGCTCTTTGTCTCATGTGTGATTTAATTTATGTACTTCTGGAAGTTGTGTATGTAATTCTACTGACTTCTAACCCTCCAGAAATAACATTGACTCTTCTCTCGGGCGAAAGAGCACAAAGTGCTTTATTATTATACTGGTTATTTAATTTAATTCTGTTTTCCTTTATCACTAAACATGTCTTTTAGGAACCCCATATTTTGAAGATACACCACCTTATACTACAAGGCCTTACAATTCCTAGTGTTGTGTTCATTTTTGAAAATTCACATAAAAAATCCAGACTTATTTTGTTCGGGTTTGTTCTCATTTCTCTAGGACATCCGACTTTATCCCTATGCTTTTCAGAGCATCCACTAACCCCCTTGGATTGACATTGAAACTGTGCTCTGCTAGCTTCGTCACATACAGTTCCTTAGCCAGTCGAGATGATCCAGTATTGTCCCTTCGGATTAACCCACTGTTGTCTCTACCTCTTTTTGTCTTTCTATCTGATCGTTTCCTGGAAGGCTCAGAATAGAGCTCATAACAACTCCTTGAAATCTAAAAATCAGACCTTGTTTGCCTCGGTGAAGGCTTTGATTGCTCGTTGTATTTGTCCCTCGGTCTTCTTTCAATACAATCAGTCCTTTTCTTGTCTAACTCTACCTAAAGATTAGTACTATACCGGTTGTAACATCATTTCATGTTTTTGGAGGGAACTCTTGGAGGCTATCTTTCATCCTCTAGGTGCTTCCAAGCTCTTCTAATTCAATTTTTGCAGATGCTAAAGTGGCTGAATTGTTTGGGACCATCGAAAACAACATTATTTATCTCTAACCTGTCTACAAAGTCTCGGAGAAACTCAGTAACTCCTTGATGAATCTCAAAGATATCATCAATCTGTTTCTCTACCTTTTCTACCCCGGTATGACCCTTGGTGAAGGCATCAAAATTTCTGCTAATGACCTTATTGAATTCTCGGGCAAAAGATAATACCGGGTCAATGCTTTCTTTATAAGTGTTTTCATTAACTTCTTAAGCAGTACAACCTCTATCTCCGCCCTTGCCAAGTTTTTTCTTTTTATTTTGGTAGTATGGAGTGTGATATGGTCTCGAGGCTCAGGGGTTCCATCATACTTCACCAAGTCCGACATCCTAAACATCTTGGGTATAGGCATAGCAGCTACACTCAATTTCCATGGCTGCTATGAGTATCTTGAGAGAAAAGAGGGGAAAGGTCCCCTCAAGTCTCAATAGAAGGATATGGACAAGACCAAGTCAACCTTTAATTAATTTAAGTGAGGACTGAAGTGTAGTACATAAAAACTTGTGGGCAAAATAAATATTTTCGGATTTATAGAAACACCCCAGTTTTCAAATTTTCAATCTCCCTCCTTTCCACCTACTTTTACACTCTCTCTCATATTTCAAATTATTTCTAACTTAATTCTCTCTCTTCTCTTCGTTCTCTCTTTTTTTTTTCTTCCTTCTTCTTCTTTCTTCTAGATTTCTTTTCAAATTTTATTTCATCACCTTCCACGTTTTTTTTTTCTTGTTCTTCGTATCAATTTTATTTTTTCTTTGTTCTTCTCTGTTTTCTTCCTCTTCACCCCTGTTTCATTCTTTTTTATAGGTTTTTTTTAATTCTAGTCGTTTTACACATCTTTTCGGATGTGCAAACATATTTTCTGTATGTTTATATAATTTTGGAGATGTTTTCACGACTGGAAAAGATGTGTACACATCTCGTCTGTACACATATAATAATATGTGTACACATCTCGTACACATATAAAATATGCATACACATCAGACGAGATGTATATACATACTATTATATGTGTACGAGATGTGTACACATATTATTATATTTGTACACATATTAATAATATGTGTACATATCTTAATTATATGTGTACACATCTCCACTGATGTGTACACATTCTTTGGAGGGTGGTGGGGTGGTGGAGAGGCGGTGGTTGGTGGTGAGGGTGGTAGAAGGTGGTGGTGGATGGTGGAGGGTGGTAGGAGGTTGTGGTAAGTGGTGGAGGGATGGTAAAAAGTGACGGTGAGTGGTGGAGGGTGGTGGTGGAATGGTGGATGGGCGGGGGAGGGGGTGGGGTTGGATGGTGGTGGGGGCCGGATGGGGGGTAAGGGTCAATGGGGATGGGTGATGAGAGGTGGGGGCTTTGTGTAAATAAAAAAATTTGAGGGGCTTTTAAAATATTAGTAATTAGTACTAATCTTAAAAGATCCCTTTTACCTATGTTTTGAGACTTGAGTCCTAAAAAACTATTTAAAGACTTAGGAGTCTCTCTCACCCAAAAATCCCGAGTATCTTTCTATGTTTTTTCCCTTGAGCACGGGTGGAGCTCTCGAGATCTGATCACTCCGCTCATCTTTCTCCTTAATCTGCTTCAAAATCGACTCCAAGATGTACTAGTGCCTTGACCTCCACCACCGGTTCCTGAGGGTCTGGCTCCCATGCCAACAGGAAGTCCCTAGATACAAGAGTTTTCTGGTATGGAGCTTAGGGTATCCCTAATAGGTACCACTCTTGGTGAATGGCTCATTATTTGCTTTCCCGACCGTGACCACCAATGCATCACTAATCTACTTGTTAAATTATGATGCTGTTGCATAAACCCTCTCAAAATTCCTTCATACGAGGGTTCTACTATTCATTTCTCTTTTTCTGAGACCTTTGAGGCAAAAGTGACTTGGATAGGCATGGAGCAGCCGTTGAAGATGGGGTTGGAGTTGACTGCGGTGATGACATGTTGTTTTTATCTTGCCATTATATTCCACAAACACAAAAAATGAAGAAAAAAAAGAAGGATGGACAGTATTGGTAGAACCAACAACTGCTTGGGCCTGTTTGTAAGCGCCATATATTTAACTTAAAATTCGGTATATTAGATTGAGCAATAAAATTTTATTATTAGGACACATGAAATATGATTGTATCAAGATTCAATAGCCTTTGATGATATAGAGATTAGTGAAATATTAATTATAATATAATGAATAAACAAGCAGTAATATTAAATAAAGAAATGAGAAAGGAAATCTTATAGACTGGCCGGTCAAGTGAGAGCCAATGATGTTGTAATGAAAGTTTAAGAGTAAATAATTTCAAGGAATTTTAATACAACAATAATGTCTATTTGAAATGGGAGAAATCGAAGGTAAGATCGTAATCGTTGGACGTTATATGGAGAACCTCAGATATTTTGGAGTTAGTTAGCATTGAAATAACGATGATCCAGACGCTCTGGACCTTTCGGATGTATGGCTCTAGAACCTACTTACCTGGTGTGTAGGTGGCATATATAATACCAAGTCTTCGAGCAGTCAGAAGTCTTTTAGTCTTCGGCCAAGCTGACACTGGTTAACTTGATTGACAATGACTCCTTCCTTCCGTGCTTGCCACGTGTTCGGTCGCAGAGTCTATCTGTCCAATACAATTATTACCAATGCAACAACGACAATATGATTTGGAAATTTTCCAATTTGATGTTTGGTATTTCGGTTTCTTAGTATACTATATCAATATTAAACATAATTGAGACACTTAGATTTTTCTTTGAACTTTCTATTTATTCTTTTGCATTGTTCGTTTTACTTTATTTGCTTTTGCTGTGGTAATACGATTTTCACCGAATTATAAACACTCCTTCTCGCTAGAAACGGTAAGTTATCTGCTGAAAAATTCATATTGTTTCAATATGTATCAGAAGAGTATCGGCTTTAGAGAGAGAGAGAGAGAGAGAGAGAGAGAGAGAGAGAGAGAGAGAGAGAGAGAGAGAGAGAGAGAGAGAGAGAGAGAGAGAGAGAGAGAGAGTGTGTGTGTGAATGAGTGAGAGAGAGAGACAATTAAATGCTTCAATAAAAGCAAATATAGCAGCTCATTACAAATCACAATGACAATTTTATTAAGAGCATGTTTGACCAAATTTTTAAAAACTGCTTATTTTAAAAATTGCTTTTATTCAAAAATATATTTTGTAGAAGTATTTTCGGAGAGTAGCAGTTTGTGTTTGGCTAACTCATTTGAGAAGCATTTTTTTATAGTTGAGCATCAATTTATGCTTTGTCAAGTTTCTCAAAAATTATTTTTGGGTATTAATCTACGAGTAAGGATATGTAAAAAATTATTTTATAATTTCTCAACTATAGATGAACAATTTTATATATTTATTATCGGACATCGTATTTAATTTTTTATTTTTTTTTAACTAAGATTTTTTAAAAGAGAGCATTCATGAAGTACATAATTGAGTATTCTAAAATTCATACATTAAAAAAAGATCTTTGATTTTAAAAAGCTTCCGACAATGATGAGGTTTGTGAGTGTGTTTGTAGAAGAAACAAGGAGAAGAAAGAATAAGGTACTATTTACAACTTATAATTATCACGTTAAATAAATGGTGGTAATTCAGAATATAAATATTTATAGCAATGGTAATGATAGAAATTAAAAACTGCTTCTATTTTTACTTTTATAGAGAAGCTACTTTTTTTAAATAAAAATTTTCACATCTAATAAATAGCTTGTGTTGCTACTAAAAAACGCTTAATTTTCAATCAGAAGCTCAGAAAATACCTAATTTTTCAAAATAATTTATTTTTGAAAAAAATAAGTAATTTTGATTCTCTAAAAATTTAGGAAAACACGCTCCAGAGTTAACCGATATTTGGGCCTGAATATTAACAATGTAGTATACTGTTTCCAACGGAATATTGGATTGTAAGACTTCAAGGTATTCTGTACCTCTAGTATACTATTTAGAGGTAGTTGCTCTGGCTATTGGAACATTGAATCATACTCTCTCTGTCCCAATTTATATGGCAGTGTTTGACTTTACACACAGTTTAAGAAATACAGATTGACATTGGAAAGTTTCAAATTTACCCTTAAAAAAGTAAGAAAGAGAAGATTGAAGTAATTAAAAAGTTGTTGATAACTTTTAAAGTAAGTAGGGTCCAACAATGGTAAAATAGAAATAATACTAAATAGTTGTCAAATAAGGAGGTGTAACATTCTTTTTGGGATAGATTAATAAAAAATAGTGATACATAAATTGGGACAAAAAGAGTAACATTTTTTTGACACCGGTTTGACTTCAAATAAGCACTTTGTATGACCAAATTATACGCCCCATTTTTGCTTTACACTCCGTTTGGATGATTGTTACCCATCGTTTCATAATGTGTTATATTGTATTGTATTGTATGGTACTGTATCATATTGTGTTGGACAACGTTTGCATAGACTGTTTTGTTTACCGTGGTTTAATAATTAAAAATAAGGCAAAGGGTAAAATGAGAATATTAAATAATCAGTGATGGTATGATGTGTAAGAAAAATAGGTAACGACGCGATCCTATAAAATCGGTCGTCACATAAAATGACAGTTTTCATCGTTACATAACCATGTATTTAACGATACTATACAATGTTAATTAGAGAAACAATCTAAACAAACATCGTACATATGGTAACAATACAATGCCATACCATGGGTTACAACCATCCAAATAAGCTGTTAAAGGATCAGATGCATCGAAATTTTGTCAAGGCTCTTTAAAGTGATTTATTCGGAGTGTCTCAATGAAACGACCTTAAATAGTCGTTTCGGGAATTAGGACCCCGATTGACATGCCGTCAATTTTAAAAGCTTCGTAAGGACCATCCCGACTTGTCTGTAAAATTTGAGCTAAATTAGACCTCGTTTGGTAGGCATCGGAAGAAGGTTTCAGTTTTCGTTAACGATAAATCGTAAAAAAGAGGTTTTCGAGCACAATTTTGGCAAATGAGCTCCGATTCGAAATATGAAAGCGTCTCTTGGTTCGTATGGTCATTTATGACATACATGAATTTTTGAAGTGAGTTTCGAGGTTGTTCGGTTGATTTCGGCTAAAGTTCCGAAAGAATTAATAATTTGGTTCTTTTTCCTTTTAATTCGTATCTTGAATTTCGGGAGTCCGATTTGAGATTTCCCTTAGCGAGTGTGTTTCATATATTTTGTATAACTTGCTCGAAAAATTTGGGATCATTTCGACTTCTATAGGGTTCCATTTTAATTTTAATCGTCGTAGCGAATTTATTAAAAAAAAAAAGAATGTCGGCTAGCTTTGGGATTAATTTCCCTTAGCTTCATTTTAATACAGAAACATTGAGAACGAACATAGAGCAATAATATAGATAACGCAAAGAGAAAAAAGAAAAGGGCAAAGAGAAGTAGAAAAAAATAGTGGAATTTTTACCCGAAATCTCCAGGTAATGATGTTAACTCATTATCTTAGCTTATTACGTGTGTTTGAATATATTTTTATGGTAAAAATAGAGATATTAGATATCGCCCTAATAAGTTAAATTGATAGTTTAAAGGGTAATTGGACCCTGTTACATGTATTGATTATATATTCGTACTCACGAAGTTATGGGCAACCCATAAATGTAATTTATTTAGGGTTTAGGTATGTGACTTTGAACCCTATATATAGGCCTGGCCTGCGTATTGCGTATGCGAAAAGGGTATAAGGTTCCTAACTGGATTGCTCTAAGACATAAGGAATGAAGCCTTTAGCTTTATTTGATATAATTTTTCTGCTTATTGAATAGAGCGGGATCATTTGGCAGTTAATCCAAAGGAAAAAGCAGTTGTTGAGTAGCAGGGCTAGCTTTGGAATACGGTAAGTGTTTATATCCATTTTTTTTGGAGGCACTTGGCCTCGTGGATTTTCTACAACGTGTTCCTTACGAGTGTAGCTGCCGATACTCATACTCGTTACGCCTTAGCTTTGGATTTACATTCTATATTACTTGTTATGTCTTGTTATTGGTATTGCATTTAGAATCTGAGTATTGTACTTTGGCTTTGAGTTGGAATCTACTTCCCGGCTGTCAATGAGAGTCCCGCGCCGGTGAACGGTTATTATTGCATCACATTGCATTCATATGTATTACACTGCATATCATACTGAGTGCAGGAGTATTTCGCCTCAGCTTTACATTTTATCGGGTGCAGGAGTATTCCGCCCCAGGAGAGTGCAAGAGCATTCCGCCTCTAGTTTATATTATATCGGATGCAGAAGTATTCCTCCTCAGGAGTAGGAGTATTCCGCTCCAGTTGGTTTTCAGATTGGATTCCCCTCGAATGCAGGAGTATTCCGCTTCGGGATGGGATTACGGGCACATGTGACCCTTTGCATCTAATTTTATTTCATCTCATTTCATTTCATCTCATTCCATTTCATTTCATACTATTGTGTAGATTTTCTGTACATGGCTACTGTTCTACTTATATGTGCATTGCTTATTTGTTGATTGTTGTCTTGTTCCGTTTCCCTGACTAGCGTATCTATTTTTCGAGGTTGCTAGTTTGTTCACACTTATTGAGTCCTTATGACTCACCCCTATTTGTTCTTTTATTTTCCTTTCATTCGGCAGATTCTGCTTCAGGACCTAGCCAATCGCGTCGTGATTGAGGAGTAGTACGTTTTCAGCTGTCTACTGTGAGCCATCCTGTTCATTGCGGCCACCAACTTCAGATATTACGATTTCCCTTACTTTTGCTTTTGGGAGGCGTGTATTGCTTTTGGCCTTCTTAGATGTCTGATCTGGAAACCTTTAAAACTGTGTTTTCTGGGTAGTTAGTTGCATTATTCAGACAGCTTGTATGTTTGTCTATCCTAGAGAGTTATCTTATGTTGTTAAATTTTAGTTCATTTTGATTTCAAGGTAATTCTTCACAATTTATATCGATTCAGTCAATAGAGTTCGCCCAACAGGTTTAGGGGAGGTGGTCGGGTGCCCGCACGGCCTAACCGAGAATTCGGGTTGGTCAGTTGGTATCAGAGCGAGGTTTAGAGTCTTTCCAGATCATGACAGCATCTAATAGAGTCTTGCTGATCGGGCAGAGACATCCGTACCTATCTACAAGAGGCTATGGTGACATTTAGGCAGTTTCCCTTCTTTTTTTCCTCGTCGTGCATGAGTCTTCTTATCTGAAATTAATTTTTTTTATTCTCTACAGTAAATGGTGAGAACGCGCGCGAATGTTCAGCGAGAGGCGGAGGAGCCAGCGGTCGCCCCTATGCCTGCTGCTCCGCGAGGTGGTGGTGATGGCCGCGGTAGAGGTCGTGGTCGAGGAAAAGGTAGAGTTACCCAGGCCGTGAGGATGGTGGATTATGTTGATCCTGCTGCAGAGGTTCCGGTAGTGCCAGCTTTTACTGGGCAAGGGGAGCAGGGCTTATTCGTTCCCCCTCGCACTTCATGACGCTTTTATGAGATTCTTAGCAACGCATATGCCCCAGGGACCTCCTATTCCTCAGGCTGCCGTAGATGCTCCTATTCCTCAGGTTGCTGTAGATGCTCCCATCCGTCAGGCAGCTCCTCAGGCTACGAGAGATATTGGTTCTCAGGTTTAGGAAGCCCCCATTCCAGCTCCACATGTAGCCCCAGCAGTTTATGTTCCAGGTGGTCATGTTGTAGAGGTAGCAGGTGTTATACCTCCAGTTGTTCAGGCTGGTCAGCCAGTCCAGGTAGCAAGTCAAGTTGATGATCGGGCAAGGCTGCATTATTTTACCCAACTTAGTCCTCCGAAGTTCTCTGGTCAGAATTCAGATAAGCTTAAGCCACATGAGTTTCTTGATCAATGTCAGCGTATCTTAGAGGCCCTTGGATATCTTGAGCAGTATGGAGTTGATTATACTGCATTCCAGTTTGAGGGTCCGGCTTTAGCTTGGTGAACCGCACTCCAATCAGCTGGGCAGGGCTTACCTAAGCTGACCTGGAGTGATTTCTCCCATCGATTAATGGAGAAGTTTTTCCCTCGCAGTCAGCAGGATGAGAAGAGGAGACAGTTTGAGATAATTGGACAGGGTATCCTGTCAGTCACGGAGTACGAGCTTTTATTTTTAGAGATGTCATACTATGCTCTAGATCTCGTGCAGGAGCCCTCTACGAGGGTCAGGCATTTTATTGATGGGCTTTCTCCTCATTTGCTGTCCCAGATGGCTCGTGAGATTGAGACTGGTACTCTATTTGATGTCGCTGTCGATATTTCCAGGAGGTATGAAGCCTATCATAGATTGGAGATAGAGGAGTTAGAGCGGGAGAGTAAGAGATCTCGTGGTCCAGGGCATTCTAGTACCTCGTATAGAGGTAGGAGTTATCAGCAGCAGAGTAGGCCTCCTGTTATACCAGCTCAGTTTCCAGAGCGTGGTTCTCAGAACGCGCCTACTTCTTCTCAGGGTCAGTTTTGGTTTCACCTGCGAGATCAGTCTCAGTTTGATCAACGTAGATTTGCTCCAGGGTGCTTTATCTATCAGGATCCAGGGCATCATAAGAAGGATTGCCCTTATCTTCATCAGCAGGGTAGTAGCCACCCTTTCCCTCGCCTTCCAGCGCCTATGCAGCAGCAGCCTCAGGGTACCCCTCCAGGGTCTCAGCCAGCTAGAGGTGCACCACCACCCGGTAGAGGTCGTGGACGTGGTCCTAGTGGTCCCTCTAGAGGTGGTCGTCAGGGTAGCGGCTCAGCTCAGCCGCAGAGACAGCTATATGCACTGCCGGCCAGGCAGGATGCTGAGGCATCCCCAGCTGTTGTTACAGGTATTTTATCTGTTTGTGGTTGAGATGCATATTCTTTGGTGGATCCGGGGTCTACATATTCATATGTATCTCCTTATTTTGCTTCAGGCTTTCATGTTGATTATATGCATATTCGTGATCTATTCTGACTTTTTACTCCTATTGGAGACATTATCATTGTGAATCGAGTTTATCCAGCCTGTAGCATATCTTTTGGGGGTCGTGAGACACTAGGAGATCTTCTAATCCTAGATATGGTTGATTTTGGTGTTATTATTGGCATGGATTGGTTGGCATCGTGTCATGCCATGTTAGATTGTCATGCCAAGTCTCTTCAGTTGTCTCTTCCTTGTTCAGCACTGGTGGTGTGGCAGGACTCTTATTTGCCACCCAGGGGGCATGTTATTTCTTTCCTGAAGGCAAAGCGGATGATGGATAAAGGGTGTTCAGCGTATCTTGCCATGGTTCGAGATACAACTGTGGAGATTCCATCCCTTAATTCTATTCCTGTCGTTAGGGAGTTCCCTGACATGTTTCCAGATGATTTGCCAGGACTTCCTCCTGATCGAGAGATCGAGTTTGGCATTGATATAGTTCCAGGGACTCAGCCTATTTCTATCCATCCTTATCGCATGGCCCCATCAGAGTTGAAGGAGCTGAAGGAGCAGTTGCAAGATTTGCTTGATAAGGGGTTCATTAGGCCGAGTATTTCTCCGTGGGGTGCTCCTGTTCTATTCTTGAAAAAGAAAGATGGGACTATGCGGATGTGAATTGATTATCGTCAGCTAAATAAGGTCACCATCAAGAATAAGTATCCCTCGCCTCGTATTGATGATTTGTTTGATAAGTTGCAGGGTGCCAAATTCTTTTCTAAGATCGATCTGCGATCTGGTTATCATCAGCTAAAGATTTGTGAGTTAGATATCTTGAAGACTGCTTTTAGGACTCGTTACGGCTATTATGAGTTCCTAGTTATGTCTTTTGGGCTGACTAATGGCCCCTGCAGCCTTTATGGATATCATGAACCGGGTGTTTAAGCCATTCTTTGATTCCTTTGTCGTTGTCTTCATTGATGATATTATTATTTATTCTCGTAGCCGCGAGGAGCATGATTATCATATGAGGGTGGTTCTTCAGACCCTCCATGATCGTAAGTTGTATGCCAAGTTCTCGAAATGTGAGTTTTGGCTTGATTCTGTGGCATTTTTGGGTCACGTGGTATCTAGTGAAGGTATCAAGGTTGATCCGAAGAAGATTGAAGCAGTGCAGAAATGGCCTCGTCCTACCACTCCGATGGAGATTCGCAGCTTCCATGGATTGGCAGGTTATTATCGGAGGTTTGTGGAAAAGTTCTCTACTATTGCAGCTCTCCTGACTCTCCTGACGTAGAAGGCGGTTCAGTTTCGATGGTCCGATGAGTGTGAGGCAAGCTTCCAGAAGCTTAAGGCCTTATTGACTTCAGCTCCAGTGCTATCCCTTCATTCGGGCACCGGTGGATTTGTAGTCTATTGTGATGCATCTCGTGTGGGCTTGGGTTGTGTTCTTATGCAGCACGGGAAGGTAATTGCTTATGCTTCCAGACAGTTGAAGCCGAATGAGAAGAATTATCCGACTCACGATTTAGAATTGGCAGCTGTTGTCTTTGCTTTGAAGATATGGAGGCATTATCTGTACGGCGAGCCTTGTGAGGTGTATACGGATCATAAGAGTCTGCAGTATCTTCTATCTCAGAAAGTTCTTCACGGCTGACAGTGGAGGTGGCTTGAATTGATTAAAGATTATCTCACTATCCGCTATCATCCTAGGAAGGGGAACGTGGTAGCAGATGCTTTGAGCAGGAAGTCCATGGGCAACATGGCTTGTCTTTATGCTGACATGAGACCATTGGCCCGAGAATTGCAGTCCCTTGGTGACTCTTGCGTGATATTTCTTCTCCCAGACTCCAGTCGAGTCTTAGCATGTATTGCAGCTCAGTCTTCCTTTCGTTCGGCAGATTCTGCTCCAGGACCTAGTCAGTCGCTTCGTGATTGAAGAGTAGTACGTTTTCAGCTGTCTACGGTGAGCCATCCTGTTCATTGCGGCCACTAACTTCAGATATTACGGTTTCCCTTACTTTTGCTCCCTTCGGGAGACGTGTATATCTTTTGGCCTTCTTAGATGTCTGATCTGGAAACCTTTAAAACTGTGTTTTCTGGGTAGTTAGTTGCATTATTCAGACAGCTTGAATGTTTGTCTATCCTAGAGAGTTATCTTATGTTGTTAAAGTTTAGTTCATTTTCATTTCAAGGTAATTCTTCACAATTTATATCGATTCAGTCAATTGGGTTGGCCCGACAGGTTTAGGGGGGATGGTCGGTTGTCCGCACGGCCTAACTGAGAATTCGGGTCGTGGCACTCAAACTGACGAAGGATAAGTTATTGCTTTGAGCAATTTTTACCTCATGAGCAGTACACTTTTAAAGTTAAGTTAAACTCAATCTTCATTTTCTAACAAAACATTAGTGTGGGTTAATTAGACACCTTGATGTTATCGTGTTTTCTAAGGCTAGACTCCCATGTCATATCATTGTATTGGCTTAAACTGATTTACGATTACAAATCAAATTTGGGTCGTGAATACAAGCAAATCTAAGTATCAAACTCGAAATAATAGCAAGAATAGACGAAATTGCGAGTAAATAAACGTGATTACTATATAGGAGAGTGAGTAAAAAATTTGGAAGAGTTTCTGTATATATTTCTGAATGATTATAACATAGAAAATGAAGCTATTTATAGAAAAGTAAGCTTGGGCCACGTTCTTCATATTTGGCCATCTCCAAACCCACGTTCAGCACATTCAGTAATGGAGTTAATGGGTTAAGGTAGTGGGAGGTCGTGTCTCTGTAGCTGAAATTATCCACTGAGGTTCATATTAGTAACCTCGGTGGTGCGAGCTTGTAGATCGACCGAGGTGATGTTTCACCGAGCTTCAGCTCGAAACCTGTCTTCGGTGATTGACTTCGACAACCGACTTCGGTGACTTCATCATCCACTTCGATCTTCCGCATCCAAAATATCTGTTCGGCTAGCTTCAATTCGTGCAACCGACGTGCCATGTATGCACACTAATTTTCACCCAATACAGATAGTCCCCCCACTCCTCGGGTGAGTGCTAGAGTCACCGAGGAGTGGAATGAATTCGCGCGTGAGAATGAAGTGGCTTAGTCTTATCCAAGAGTTTCAAAATGTCACCAGTCATTTTAAATTACTGTTGCGCGTTACGTGTGACCTTTTGTTGGCTTCCGAATGGTCACACCGATTTCTTTGCATTCCCAACGTTGCAAATAATTATGACTTTTCCCACTTGCACCTTTTCACCTCTTATAAATACCTTCATTTGGAAATTTTACTCCACTTCTTGTGATCACTATGCAACAGTAGAGAAAGAAAAGAGTTCTCATTCTAAACGATTTTTCAACCATACCCGATCTATTTCTTCCATCTTCCAAGAAATCATTGTTTCCCAACTTATAATCATATCTGCGATACATTCTACTCAGGATTCCAATGACTCTGGTGATAGGGTTTTACAGACTGCCGCCTTGATTGCCAGTGGCGAGTTTCTGGATGTCGTCCCACCTCTGCAAGTCATCGATGCAGAGAGTGGCGGCGGTGAGGTGACATCTCTGGTTGGTAGCTCTAGGCGGCACAAGGCTAGGGCGGGCCGCGATAGAGCTGAGGTAAGCGAGGATGTCGACGTTGGCGGTGATGGTGACGTTATGGCCGATGACATTATGGAGGATGAAGATGTTGCTATGTAGAGGAGGCCAGTAATAGGGATGACAGTGCGGAGGTCGGTGACATCGATGTGGGGGCCAAAGCCGATACCTCGAAGAAATCGAGAAAGAAGATCCCAATCGATGAAGAAGTTGACCCTCGGTTGATTCTCCCTTCGGATTTTAAGAATGGTAAGGACTTCAAAGTTCAGGCCCAATCCAAGGCTCAGAAGGGCTTAAACAGAAATATTCCAGTGCATGTCACCCCAAGTTTGATTACTGAGGACTCGATAGAGGTTGTTGGGAAGGATTGCAAGTGGGGTCCCGAAGTGGATATAAGGATTCCAGCTCCGAACACCGTTGTTTCAAACCATGTCCCTAGATACTCTTCGGTTTATACCTACCCCTTTACCATAGGATTCACTTTACCTGTTCATCACATAATCGACACATTTTGCCGATCTTACAATTTGTGTCTAGCTTAATTGGGCCCCAGGGTTTGGAGGACTGTTCAGGCCCTCGATTTTTTTAAGTCAGCAAGCTGGGCTGCCCTTCACTTTTCAGTATTTGATTTCCCTCTACTATCCTTATTTTCATAAGGCAAGGGTCGTGGCGATGTTAACTCGGGGAACATATGCAATCATGGCCAAAATCGAAGATCATGGTGACCGAGGTTGGTATGAGTGCTATGTTCTCATCCCTACCAGCTTATTGTCAGCCGAGCTTGATTTCCCCGAGGCATGGAATACCCAGCGTAAGGACCCTTATTGTATCTTCTCACTTTGGTTATTTTTAACTTGTGTTCATAAGTTGTATTATTTGCTGCATATAGCCAACAAAGTTGATATAAATCCCCCGGAGGGATTGCTTGAGTGGGTTACTGCGGTAGAAGCAAAGCAGACTCGCCCTCTTCGGCAGTGCATGCTCATGGATGCTGGGAATCATTGGTCATGCAAAAGGCACTGTGAGTAGTTCTCCATGTTGGTGCTTTTTGTTTTCAACACATGTTCCAAACCATCATCTCTTAGTTTCCTTCTTTTCTCATTCAGGCTTCCCCAACCAAGCAGCAAAGGATACCGAAGAGGGAGTGAAGGAAAAAGAGGAGGTGAAGAAAAGGAAGAAAGGAAAAGAGAAAGAGAAGAAGGAAGAGAAGAAAGTGATTGACCCCAAGGCAGGTGTAAGTCAGATGCACACTTGGGCGGCGAAGCTCGCCAAAGTCAGAGGGTCCAAGGCCTCTCCGGGCCAAGGGACCTCAAAAGTTGACGACATCTTCCTCGGTCGGTTTGCGTGTGTCCCAACTTTCTTTTCTTCTTACACGTACAAGCTATCACCTCTTTCTTCTTCAAATTCGAAGAGGAAAAGGGATGTTTCAAAGAGGCCCACCAAGGCAAAGAAGCCTCGTGTTGAGGAGACCATTGCTCCAGCTTCTGAAGCGACGACCGAACGGTGCTGAGGTTTGATCGATGAATCTGATGGAGAAATGCCCGAAGCTGCTCTTGAAGTGGCTCCTGAATTAGTCCCCGAGGTCCCTAAAGAGACCGACATGATCAACGTCGAGGAGTTTGACCAAGAGGCTGCCAAGAGGAAAGGTAAAGCCAAAGAGGGCGAAGGCCTAGTTTCGAAAATGGTTCGAGCCGCTCGTGATTCTGTTCAAGCCCCTTCAACTACCCTTCGGATTTTGGAGCTCCCAGCTGATTCCAATTTATTGGAGGGCACCAAGGCTAACATCTTTGGTCTTGATGCGCTGCTTGGGCCTACTGAGGAGCATTTTCTTAATAAGCTTAGCCCCATGGGTTTGATAGGCACCTCGGCCGCTTCTTATCTTCGCGTAAGCTTTCACACATTCTAACATTTGTATTCTTATACTTTTACTCTATCACTTTCCCATACTTAGCACTGATTGCTTCCTTTCCCTTGTTCAGAGCTTGGTCCTCGCGTTGAAGGCTATTTATTTGGAGCGTGAACGAGTCGAGCAAGTCCAAGCAGTGGAAAATGCTTGGGGAGAACAGAAGAGGGGATATGTGGCCAAGATCGCCGAACTGGAGGCGCGACTGGCTATTTTAAACCAAGATTTGGGGCGTGCTTGTGAAATCACCGCCAAAGCCGAAGCAGATTCACATGAAGCTCAAACCGTCTCCGAAGCGCGATTGAATGCTTTGAGAGATGAATTTGTGGGAGAGCGCTCGAGGCTGAACATAGAAGTTTAGCGACTCGAAGCTGAAGTGTTTCGCGCTAAGACTGAGGTACTTGAGTCTGGCGAAAAATACCGCGATAAGTTGGAGGAACATATGACTCAACTTAGCGGGTTGCGAGGCCAAGTGGATCAAGTGCCTTCCCTTAAGAGCGAGGTCGCCAGACTTCGAGGGAAGATTGCAAATATCAGGCAGCTTGCCGAGCTCAAAGCCACAAGGGCGAAGTTTGAGGAGGCATGGGTCGTTGTCAAGACCAGGCTCGATACACTGGAGCAAGTTAAGATTGGGAAGATTTTCCTCGAAGAGGAGATTGTCAAGGCGCGGGATGCTGCCGCCGAAGCTCAGAAGATAGTAGATGATCTTCCATCAAGTGAGGGTTCGGATGATGGTGAATCTGAAGATGAGGAAGGTGGCAAAGAGAGCGCTGAAGAGGAACTGAAGATGGGAATCCCGAGGGGGAGAATAGTCCCCAGCCTTAGCTTGTTCCTTATGTTTTCCCATCCTTAGTAGTTTTTTTGTTTTTACTTAGGCCTTCGGGCCTTTTGTTGTAAATAACTTTATGGCCCCCGGGTTATTATGAATGAATCTGCTTTTTGCATTTAAGTGTTAGCTTTCATTTTGCTCTATGAACTTTTGCACTGAACACTTAGAATAATTTTGTTTGCAAGACTTTGTTCATACAATATCGATGCAAACTTGGAACGATGTCTCGTTCCGAGCCGATGCATGTAAGAAATAACCTCGGTATACAGGATTGCAGAAACAAAGAGATATTGAATCAAGTTTATTTCATTGATGATATCAACGAGCCATTACTGGTTTTTACATAGGGCCTAGCTCAAGTAAAACTTAGGCACTAAAAAAAGGTTAGAAACATGCCACTATCGGGCAAAAATACATAGTGCTAAACTATTACTCAGGCGTTAGTCCCCATGTGTCAAATGGATAGACTTCGGTAGGAGAGGTTCAAAGCTGACCTCGACTGCATCTACTCTTCACTCACCCCCAATGTTCGGGTGTGGATCTTGATGAAGATCCGAGCACCGAAGATCGTCTTATCCGCTTCCTGAAAAGGTCAAGCAAAGTAAAACGAGGAGTAAGTTAAAATTATTCGACCAAAGCCTTTGGAGCGTTTTTTGGTTGGGGGCTCTAGGTGAACTTTAAGTGATCAAGGACTGTTTACCTCGATGTTAGTAGTAGTACTGCTTCAAATTGGAGATGTTCCAATTTAAGGGCTTGGGCTTGCCCTGCAAATATTTGATTTGATAGGATCCCTTTCTGACGATCGCCTTAACTTTGTAAGGTCCTTCCCAGTTCACAATAAGTTTTCCACCATTCTTCTCCTTGGTTGATTGGTTCGAAGCCTTCAGTACATAGTCACCAAATTTAAAATCTCTAAGTTTGGCCTTTATAATGAGATACGCTTCGATTTGTTTTTTCTGTGCCGCTAGCCGAACCAGGGCTAATTCCCTCTTTTCCTCAAGCAAATCCAATTCTATGCGTATGTCTTGTTGATTATCATCTTCGGTGGTGTGAGCGTACAGAAGGCTTGGTTCTCCCACCTCCACAGGGATAAGTGAATCCATGCCGTATGCGAGGGAGAATGGGGTCTCACCGGTGCTGTTCTTCTCCGTGGTTCGCATTGCCCATAATACCCCCAGTAACTCTTCGGGCCTAGGACCTTTTGCTTCATCAAGCATTTTCTTGAGATTCTAAATTATCACTCTATTCGAGGATTCAGCTTGACCATTGGCACTTGGGTGATAAGGGGTTAACATTATCCATTTTATTCCCTACTATTTAAGAAAATCAATGATAGCCGCCCCCATTGTGGATCATTGTCACAAGTAACTTCCCTCGGAACACCGAACCTGTATATGATGTTTGTTTTATGAAGTCAATCACCTTCTTCTGCTTAAACTCGGTGAAAGCTCCTGCTTCTACCCATTTTGTGAAGTAGTCGGTTAACGCAAGAACAAATCGAATGCTGCCTTTGCCCCTCGGTAGTGGGCCAATGATGTCCATTCCCTATTTCATAAAGGGCCAAGGTGACACGACCGAATGTAGAGGTTCAGCCTGTTGATGAATCATTCGGGCATGATGTTGGCACTTATCACATCTTTTCACGAAGGCTTTTGAATCTGCGCTGATAGTGGGCCAATAATACCCAGCTCAAAGTATCTTGCGCACTAGGGATTTTCTCCCCGAGTGGTTGCCACACTCTCATTCGTGTACCTCTATTATTACGTATCTGGCTTTATCCAGACCCAAACATTTGGCCATCGGGCCGCTATACATTCTTCTATATAGCTTTCCCAAAATCATTGAGTATGAGGCTGCTTGAGCCCTCAATTTCCTTGCTTCTCTCTTATCTGGGGAAGAGTCCTCGATTCAAAATAAGAGATAAACTTATTTCATCAATCCCATTTGTGATCCACTGAATTGACCTCTAATTTCATCTCTTTCATTTGTGCAGAAAGCAACCAAACCACTGAGTCAGTCCCCGAATGTTCTGCTTCCACAGCCGAACTGAAGTTAGCTAAGGCGTCGGCCTCTACGTTTTCTTCTCGAGGTACTTGCTTGACTTTCCACTCTTGGAATGGAGCCAAGATATTTTATGCTCGGGCTAAGAATTGTTACATCCTGGGCTCACGAGCCGAATATTCCCCGAGCACTTGATTCACCACTAATTGCGAATCACATCTCAACTCAATTCTTTCCACCCCTATTTCTTTGGCCAGTTCCAAGCCTGCTAAAGCTGCTTCGTATTCGGCCTCGTTATTCGTTGTCTTCTTGAACCAAACCGAATGTCTAACCTTCTCCCCGGTTGGTGCTACCAAGACTATTCCTAATCTCGAGCCTTTAGAGTTGGTTGCCCCATTGGTGTCAAGCAGCTATATTCCCGAAGTCGATCCCTTCGACATCGATTTCTCTCTTTCAGCTTCGTGTAGAATTCTAACGCTAAAGTCAGCCACGAAGTCCGCCAAGACTTGGGACTTGATGGCTGTTCGGGATTGGTAGGTGATATCATACTCGCTTAACTCTACTGCCTATTTAGACAACCTTCCCGATAACTCCAGTTTGTGCAATATACTCTTTAAGGGGAAGGTGATAATGACCGCTGTTGGATGGCATTGAAAACAAGGTCGTAGTTTTCGGGCAGTAACAACTAAAGCAAGTGCTAACTTTTCCAAATGCCGATACCTGGTTTCGGCATCGAGGAGCGTCGTGCTTACATAATAGATGAGCTGCTACTTGCCATCCTCCTCTCGAACCAACACAGCGCTCACTGATACCTCGGACACGGCTAAATAAACTAGTAAAGTCTCTCCATCCTTTGGCTTGGCGAACAGCGGCACATTAGCCAAATAGCATTTCAATTCCCTCAGCGCTTCTCTACACTCCAGTGTCCACTCGAAGTACTTATTCTTCCTTAGGACTGAGAAGAATTTGTGGCATCGCTCTGATGACCTCGAGATGAATTTACTCAAGGCAGTGACTCGGCCAGTTAAGCGCTTAACTTCCTTCACCCCGGTTAGCTCATCGAGGATTTCCTTGATTGCTCTGATATTTTCTAGGTTAGCCTCAATTCCTCGCTCTGAGAATATGAATCCCAGGAATTTGCTTGAACCTACGCCAAAGGCGTACTGTTCGGGGTTCAGCTTCATGCTGTACTGCCTTAAAACAGCGAAGGCCTCTCTCAAATGGCTCAAATGGTCTTCCACCCAAACAGATTTAATCAGCGTGTCATCTATGTACACCTCCATAGATTTCCTAATATAGTCTCTGAACATGCAACACACTAATCGTTGATACGTCGCCCCAGTGTTCTTCAGCCCGAAGGGCATCACCTTGTAGCTAAAGGTACCTCGGTCAGTGATGAACGAGGTTTTTTCTTCGTATATTGGATCCATGAGAATTTGATTATACCCCGAATAAGCGTCTAAAAAGGTTAATAGTTTTTGTCCCGCCTAGAATCTATTAACCTGTCTATTTGTGGCAATGTATAAGAATCTTTGGGGCAAGCTTTGTTTAGATCTATGTAATCCACGTACATTCTCCATTTGCCATTCTTCTTGGGCACAAGTACAACATTGGCCAACCATTCGAGGTACTTCATTTCCCTTATGAAGCAATTCTCCTGCAACTTCATAGTCTCATCTTCGATTGCTTTCTTTTTGACGCCGGCGTGCGACCTTTTCTTTTGTTTTACTGGGGTAAACCGTGGATCCACATTCAGCTTATAAGTCATGATCTCCGGATCGATGCCGACCATATCTGAACAAGACCAAGCAAAGCAATCATCATTGGACTTCAAAACTTTGATTATAGCTTTCTTCAACTCCGGGTCCAACTCCGAGCCGACGAACACTTTCCTTTCTCGGAAGTCTTTCGATAACATAAAAGATTCTAATTCCTCGATGGTTGACTCCTCGGCTTTTTGTTTCTGAGGTTCTTGAATACGAACCGGGATCTTTTCAATTTCTCCTCGGGGATCGTCTTGAGGACGTGACACTCCCTCCTTATTAGACCCCGGTTATGTTGATTGTTATTTCTTTGGTCCTGATGGGATGAGTCCACTCTTCAACGCAACCGAATTGCACTCTCTCGTTACTCGATGCTCCTCCTTGATCGAACGAATTCCCCATGGGGTTGGGAATTTGATGACTTCGTGAGAGTGGATGGAACAACTTTCATAGAATGGATCCATGGCCTTCCGAGGATTACATTATATGCCATATCCTTGGGCAGAACTTGAAACAGTGTTTCCTTAACAATCCCTTCTGCATATGTGTTGAGTGTAATTTCGTCCAACATTTTTCTGTTGAGTTGTTGAAACCTCGCCCTTCAACCACATTTTCTTGACGGCCCCGCAACTGATTATGTTGACAGAGCTACCGGGGTCGATCAAGACCTGTTTGATGTCTGAGTCGTTGATCCTCAGCATGATCACCAAAGTATCGTGATGGGAGAACATCATCCCATCGCAGTCATCATCATCGAATACTATCTCTTTACCTGAGCCTCCAACTCGGGTCCTCTTTTCCATTGTTATTGACAATTTTGCAAACTTTTTGGCAGCTGTGAAGTTCACACCATTTACTTCCGACCCCCCCCCCCCGTAATTACATTCACAACTCTTTCAGGGGGTGGCGCCTTCGGTGGACGTTGAAAAATTGAGGCTCGAGTCGAAGCTCGAGTAGAGAAATGGCTTGAAAGCGTCTCTAGAGTGAGGAAGACCCAAAAAATGCTCGATATAGAAAAGTACAGGCAATCGCCCTATAAGCCCGAGGCTTCTCCAGCGCCAATTCCCAAAACTTTCAAAATCCAATTTTTGAAAAAACACGATAGAACCACCGATCCAGTTGAATATGTAACCGAGTTCATGTTGATGGTCTTGGGGAATGATTTGTCAGAAATATAAAAGGAGTCAATGTTCTTGAAGAAGTTGAGTGAATCTTTGGAGAAAGAAGCACTACGTTGGTATATAAGTTTACCCGCGGGGTCTATCGCCATTTTCAATGAATTGGCTGACCCATTCATCAAAGCTCACACCGGGGCATAAAAGATCCTCCAAAGGAAGGAGGATATCTTCGAAGTCAAGCAGCGGCCTGGTGAGCCCATTTAGGAGTTACCTGCCATGGATGACACTTGGGCCATCATGGCATTTGAAAAGAACATCAATATTCGCAACTCCGAGGCTGTTGCCGAATTAAGGAAAGAGCTCCAACAATACCAAAGATTGACGTGGGAAGACTTGCACAACCGAGCGTACACCAAAATAAGATTGGAAGAAGCTGAGTGGAAAGCTGCTGGTCGAAGTACTAACTATAAGAATCGATCTGAATCCTCATATCGTGCCGAGGCGCCACGAGGAAATTAAAGGGTAGATATGAATCGTACACTTTATCGAGGCATCATGTTATCCAAAGGCTCGGAAATCATTACGTGAGCCAATGGCTCGGTGGAAAAGTTTATTCCAACACAAGCAAAAGGAACACCTCGGGCCCAGCTCTGGTTTCCAAAAAATAAGGAGTTACCTCGGATCCCGAATTATAATTTTAATATATCGACCTCGGAGTTGGTCAATGTTGTGAAGGGGACAGCTGGAGAGACCAAAGTCTGCATTGTGAGTTTCATGTGAACTGCGGTCATCACACCGAGGATTGCAAAGCTCTACGCCTAGAGGTGGCACATTTGTTGAAGAAGTGTTTGCTGGCGAATTTCCTCACAGATAATGGAAAGGAAAATTATGCAAAGAACCGTGGTGATGGACAGCCACAAACGGCGCCAATTTGTATTGGCCTAAACTGATTTAGGGTTACAAATCAAATTTGGGTCGTGAATTCAAGCAAATCTAAGTATCAAAGTCGAAATAATAGCAAGAATAGACGAAATTATGAGTAAATAAAAATGATTTCTATATATGAGAGTGAGTACAAAATTTGGAAGAGCCTCTGTATATATTTCTGAATGATTATAACATAGAAAATGAAGCTATTTATAGAAAAGAAAGCTTGGCCCACGTTCTTCATATTTGGCCATCTCCAAACCCACGTTCAGCACATTCAGTAATGGAGTTAGTGGGTTGAGGTAGTGGGAGGTCGTGTCTCCGTAACTGATGTTATCCACCGATGTTCTTATTGGTAACCTCGGTGGTGCGAGCTTGTAGATCGACCAGGGCGATGTTTCACCGAGCTTCAGCTCGAAACCTGTCTCCGGTGATTGACTTCGACAACCGGCTTTGGTGACTTCATTGTCCACTTCGATCTTCCACATCCAAAATATCTGTTCAACTAGCTTCAATTCGTACAACCAACGTGCCATGTATGCGCACCAATTTTTACCCAATACAATCATACAGCTCCAAATGTTCTGTCTTAGATTTGCCAGTAAAGGAGTTCTCATTGAAGGAATTAGTGGTTATGTTAGATTTACAGACATTAAGCTATGTTATATTTTCTTAAAAATTTTCTAGTTTACTAAAAGCAAAATTTTTGTGAAATCATAAATATGCGATTTCACTAGTGACCAACCCTCTGGTAGTTGAGGAATGGAAAAACGCCTCTGGTAGTCAAAATCACTCTTGAAAAGAAAATTTGCGGGCACTCATCTATCTGTCTTAGGATTTTGTCCTTCTTCAATATAGAGTACTTCGATAAAGTGATCCTCTGACCAAGATTTCAACACATAATAATATGTCGTTATAAATAAAACGAAATTAACTACTAATGTAATCTTATGTTTAATCCTTATAAACATAAATAGTATCATGCGATTTAGGTTCGAAAATGACTCAAAGACATTAGAATAACAAAAATGCAACTTTGGACGACGGCACCGTACAGAAAGATTTTCAAGTCACTAACAATCTCAAATAGAAGTCAAATATTTTAGATTATTAGGCGTGCAATCTTGCACCTCATTAGCGTCTAATGTCACAATCGCAGTTGCATTCTATTTATATATATATATATATATATATATATATATATATATATATATATATATATATATATATATATATATATATATATATATTAAAAGAATGGTAGTAAGCCTATGAAAACTAGCCAAGTGTCAAAGTAGTAGGAAGCTACTTGGAAATTTTAGGTAAATAAGTTATTTTTTGTATCAGCAGGATTTTGACTCATAATATGAGTTTTTTTATGTGGTTTTGCAGATTTTCTTTTGTCTATTAACCTAGGTAATAGTATCCCAGTCAAAGGCGTTCGATCATCCGTTGGTGAGGTCGTAGATTTTCTAGTTGGTTTATGTATTTTTGTGCTTTATCATTGCTGGTAAGATTGTTTTGCTTTCAAGTAATTCACTAACTTTTCCTGTGTCTTCCTTTGTCCAGGACATAGCCAATATATCTCATAAATGTGATGAGAAGTTTTCAGATCCATCAACAAATTAGAGAAATCAATGAATGACTCTTACTATGTATATATAGAACCACATATTTCAAGTAGAACGCTACATTTTTTCTGCAAGCTTCTATGATAATGCAAACTTCTCTATTTGCTTTTGCTTATCTTCATTAAAGCTTTTTTTTCTCATCTTTGTTACTCCTGTTGAGGTAAATATTTTGAAGAATGACAAACGAGAAGGACTGAGTGGTTCTGAAGGAGGACCTGGTCATTGTACAGAAGGGCACGACTGATCGAAAATGTTGAGAGTTGTAAATCCTTGCCGAACTAGGAAAAGTGGGGCGTGAACAAGTATGCATCCTAGTCAGCTAAAAGAAGTTGTGTCGTAGCTGTGTCTTCGAAGTACGAATCAGAGTTAGAACTAAACAAGGAAAGAGTCACAGGAAATCTTGTCTTACTTTAATGACAAAGTTTCCTTGTGAAACTCTATTAGGGTTTTGAAACCCATATAAAGGTCAGTAGTTGATGCAGCCGAAACTCAGTTATTCACAAACAAAGAGTTGAGAGCATACACAAGCGATCCAATATCTTTCAATGTGACTTAACTGGAGAAGACAACTGTTGAAGGCTATTTAGTTAAATCTAAATATACTGTCTAGGTTCTGGTTTTGTAAGTTGTCTGAATTAGTGCTATCATTGTTTTACCTATATGCTTACGTTAGAAGCAATTGTATTAGGTGAACCTTTGTGAGATTACTTTGTAAAGCTAGACTTTAGCTTTGTTGAGTGATTAGGATCTAGAGTGTAGCCTCTTGGTTGCAGAGTTTTGTAATCTAAAACTTGCTCTTTGTGTTTGTGGATTGGTTTGAAAATTCCAGAATGTGGGTCGTGGTTGTTCTCCCTTGAGCAAGGAGTTTTTCACGTAAAAATACTATGTTCCTTGAGTTTGCTATTTGTGTGTTGTCGTGTCTGTAGAGGAAAATTTTTGAATCAAGAACAAGGTTCTTGATGGGAAGAATCTGGTTCTCGGAAAAATTGGTAGACACTATTCAACCCCCCCTCTTCTACTGTCAATAGAAGGTGCTTAGATTATAACAAGTGGTATCAGAGCAGGTCTTCTCGTGCTAGGTTAACACCTTGAGAAGGATTAAAATCATGAGTGCACCACCTACTATCACTGAAGGACAGTCAGTTCTGAGGCCCCCACAGTTCAATGGGCAGTACTATGCTTGGTGGAAGAACAGAATGGAATACTACATTTGTGCTGAGGATTACCGACTCTGGCTTATAGTATCTGAAGGGAACTTAATTCCTACCAAAGTAGTTGGAGAAGGAGCTGCTGCTCGAGAAAAACCTAAGTCAAAAGAGGAGCTCAATGAGGCTGACTATAAGATTATTGAAAAGAATCACAAAGCCAAACATTTAGTAATTTGTGGTCTTTGTCCTGAGGAGTTCAATAGAGTCTCATCTTATAAGACAGCCAAGGAAATCTGGGATGCCCTGGAAGTCACACATGAAGGAACCACTGAAGTGAAGGACTCTAAGAGAAGAATGCAGAAAAGACAATTTGAGTTGTTCACTATGGGAGGGAAGGAATCAATACAGGATATGATGACAAGGTTGACTATCATCACAAACGAGATGAGATCTTTGGATATGGAGCTGCCAGAAGTAGAGATGGTGGACAAGGTTCTGAATGTACTGCCTGATGCTTGGGAACCCAAGATGACTGCTATCATTGAGTCCAAACCTCTCAGATCCATCAAACTTGAGGAACTGGTTGGAAGTTTGTAAACACATGAGATGATGAAGGATTCAAAAAGTAAACCAGTATCCAAGAAGGACCAGAGTCTTGCACTCGAAGCAACTGATGAAGCTGAGGAAACAACAAGGAAAGCTCTGGAAGAAAGAACATTGTTGACAATCCAGATTACTCAGGATGCTTTATGTGTTTCAAGAAGGACCATGCAATTTTGGATTGTCCAATGTGGGAAGTCGAGTGGATGAAGAATATAGCTACAGAGGAGAAGGAGAAGGAGGCATTAAAAGAGAATGACAAAGACAAGAAGAAAATCAGACGACCTCCAAATTTTAGAGCAGAAAGAAGAAAGAGGAAGGAAGCCTTTATGCTACATGGGGACCTACTGACATTGAATCTGAGCAAGAAATGGAATCTGAGGATGAGTCCCCACTAGCACTGATGGGATTGTCAAGTTCAGACGAGGAGGACCCTTGGGAGTTCAGAGGAGGAAGAGACCCATCAAAGCCACCTGTGTTTGATGGGACAAGCTACAAGTGGTGGAAGAAGCAAATGAAAATTTTTCTTCAAGCGATGGATTATAGTCACTGGTTGATCGTGAAACGAGGACCTCGTGTTCCTGTCAAAAGAGCAGCAAACGGAGTTCTGGTTCCAAAGTTGGTAGAAGAACTTGATCCTCAAGACTTAGACTGGTTGCAAGCAAATGCCAAAGCTGTGTTATACCTGAGAAAAGTGCTGACAACTGATGTGCTAGCAAAGGTACTTGAACACAAATCTGCCAAAGAAATTTCGGAGAAGCTGAAAGAGATGTACACAGAAGATGATCAGAGGAAGGACTCAGCCCTTATGGCAACTGATGGAGAAGAAGCCGTTCATTCAGCAGAAGTATGTCTTTTTGATCTAAAAGAAAAATTGCACACATACTCTGCTGAAAAGTTGATTCTAATAACTGCCACTTTAATTGAGGGTTATAAAAGGTAAAAACTGAGAAAGATAAACTGACTGAAGACATAAGTGATCTTAGAAAAAAACACAAGAGTCTTCAAGAACAAAACATTGAGTCGGAAGAAATCAATTTCATTTTGAAAGGGCAGACTCTTGTGTCAAACTCTAAGATCTCAGAAGAAGAATTGGAATTGAATCAGTTGAAGGTGAGTGTAAATGGTAAGCAAGTAATAAGTGAAGTTCAAACCTTTCTTGAAAATGAGCGTAAAAGAACAAATGAGATCCTGTACCAGGAAACTGAGAAATACAGGATTCTAAAGCAAAAGGTTGAAAAATCTGACTATGAGCTTACCAGATTAACAAAATGGAACAAATCCTCTGAGGCAATGAATTGGGTTCTCGAAAACCAGAACAAAGGAAAACAAGGGCTAGGATTCAAGAAACCACTGCCCCCATACAATCCTAAAAGCAAATATGTGGGTTTGCCTTGTAACATGTTGTGTATCTTCTGTGGAACTGGGCATTACAGAAAAAGGTGCATGAATACAAGCAAGGAAAAGACCAAAACTAAAAGGAGTGTTCTACCTGAATGGGCTAAGAAAGATTTGATTTATTCATTTTCTCATAAGAAGGGACCCAAGCTTATTTGGGTTCCTAAAGCTAACCCTTGAATTGTTTTGCAGGCTGGAGTGAGAGTGAACAACCCAAGCTGGATTCTTGATAGTGGTTGTTCAAGACATATGACAAGAGACAGAAGAAACTTTCTCTCACTCGCATCATTTCAAGGAGGCAGCGTGGCCTTCGGAGGAGGAAAAAGTGGTCAGATTGTGGGAATTGGAAAAGTTAGGAGAACTCTGGATCATGCCATTGAAAATGTATATTGTTTTAATGGTCTCAGGCACAACTTGCTGAGTATCTCTCAACTGTGTGATAGGGGAAATGAAGTAAGTTTCTCCTCTGTAGCGTGTATTGTGAAGAACCTACAGAGTGGAGAAATTGTCATGGAAGGAAAAAGGGTGAATAATGTATACAAAGCATCACTGAAATCACTGCCTGGAAACAACTTAACATGCCTGAATGTTCAAGAAAGTGATTCTCAACTGTGGCACAAAAGAACGGGACATGCTAGTCTGTCACAGCTCAACAAGCTAGTATCGAAGGAGCTGGTTCGTGGATTACCAAATAAAAAATTTGAAAACATAAAAATGTGTGATGCCTATGTTAAGGGAAAACATGTGAGATCATCCTTCAAATCCAAAAAGGTGGTGAGCACTTCAAAGCCACTAGAATTAATGCATATGGATCTTTATGGACCCACGAGAGTCAGGAGCAGAGGAGGAAAGTGGTTTGTGTTTGTAATTGTTGATGATTATTCAAGGTATACATGGACCCTGTTCTTGGCATCCAAGGATGAAGCCTTTGATAGCTTCAAAGATTGGGCTGGAGTTGTGCAGAAAAGGTTGAGCCTAGAACTGGTCAGTATCAGATCTGACCATGACACAGAGTTCGAAAACTTAAAATACTCTGAGTACTGTGCAAAACATAGCATTGATCATAACTTTCTGCACCAAGAACTTCACAGAAAAATGGTGTATTTGAAAGGAAGAACATGTCTGGAGGATATGGCAAGAACCATGATGCTATCAAGTAGTCTTGCAAGGAACTTCTGGGCTGAAGCAATAAACACAGCATGTTATTTGCTGAACAGGTGCTCCATAAGAGCTATTCTTGATAAGACTCTATATGAACTTCTCAGAGGAAGGAAACCAAATATTGCACACCTGAGGCCCTTTGGGTGTAAATGTTTCTTCCACAAAAATGGCAAGGAACTATTGGGAAAATTTGATGCAAGAAATGATGAAGTATATTCCTTGGGTATTCTACTCAAAACAAGGCATACAAAGTGTTCAACAAAAGAACACAAACAGTAGAGGAAAGCTTGCATGTGGTATTTGATGAATCAGATAAGAAAATCGATTAAAAGGAAGTAGATGATCAGGCCATTGGTCTTGTTCGGAATGATGGTACAGCTGACCCTGAAAATCCAGAAGAAAATGAGGAATCATGTGAGGAAAGTGAAGATTCATCTCCAAGAGAACAAGGAGTCAACATGTCAGGGGGAACAGCAAATGAAGTTGATGATTTAACTAATTAGGAAGAACCCACTCAAGATGTTGCTGAAGGTTCTTCTCGTCATATACAACCCAGACCATAGAAATATCAAAGTTCCCATCCTCTGGAGAATGTGCTATCTGAACTGGATACTGGAATTATGACCAGATCTGCCTTGAAGATCTTTTGTGAATTCTTTGTCTTCCTATCATCCATGGAACCAAATAACGTAAAAGAAGCCTCGGAATATCCAGATTGGGTGCTAGCCATGTAGGATGAACTATATCAGTTTGAAAGAAACAAAGTCTGGCATCTGGTCCTATGCTAAAAGACAGGTCAATCATAGGAACAAAGTGGGTGTTCAGAAACAAATTGGATGAGCATGGTATAGTGATAAGAAACAAATCTAGATTGGTAGTTCAAAGATACAGTCAAGAGGAAGGAATTGACTATGATGAGACCTTTGCACCAGTAAGCCATAAGAATGTTGATTACCTTAGTGAAGAAATTTATGTAATACAGCCACCAGGTTTCGTGAACAATGAATTTCCTGATCACGTTTACAAACTTGATAAGGCACTCTATGGGTTGAAGCAAGCCCCTAGAGCTTGGTATGAAAGAATGTCAGGATTCTTGCTGAAGAATGGCTTCTCAAGAGGAAGGATCGACAACACATTTGTTCTTGAAGAAAAAAGGAAAGGATCTATTGGTAGTTCAAGTATATGTTGATGACATCATTTTTGGTGCCACTGATAAGGAATTATGCAAGGGATTTGCTGAACTGATGGGTAGTGAATTCGAAATGAGCATGATGGGAGAACTCAAATTCTTCCTAGGATTGCAGATCAAGCAGACCCTTGAAGGAATTATGATTCATAAACACAAGTATGTCAAGGAGCTCTTAAAGAAGTTCGACATGGAATGAGCAAAAGACATGTCTACACCTATTGCTCTAGGAACCAAGCTGGACATAGACGAACTAGGTCCTTTTACAAATGAGACCAAATATATAGGAATCATAGGTTCACTCCTCTATCTCACAGCCAGTCGACCTGATATTGTCTACAGTGTGGGACTGTGTGCTAGATTTCAGTCCAAGCCTAAGGAATCACATTTGACAACTGTGAAGAGAATCTTGAGATATTTGAAGGGAACTCAGGATCTATGCCTATGGTACCCCAGAGGAGGTCCTTTTGAACTAATTAGTTTTGCTAATGCTGACTATGTAGGTCATCTGGTGGACCGGAAGAGCACTTCAGGGATGACACACTTTCTTGGTCCTTGCTTAGTTTCTTGGGCTACAAAGAAGCAGAACTTAGTAGCTTTGTCTACTGTAGAATCAGAATTGTAGCAGCTGCATCATGCTTCTCACAATTGCTATGGATCAAACAACAGTTGGAGGACTTTGGAATTAAATGCAGAGCTGTGCCTATCTTCTGTGATAACACAAGTGCAGTGAATATTGCCAAGAACCCAGTCCAACATAAAAGAACAAAGCACATTGATATTAGACATCATTTTCTTAGAGATAATGTGGAGAAGGGTTTGATTACTACGAACTCTTGCAGGACTGAAGACCAAATTGCTGACATCTTTACTAAAGCACTGAACAAAGTTCAATTTGAGAGGAACAGGTTGGAGTTAGGGATCCAAAATACACGGATGACTCAGCATTTATTCCCCAAGGATTGGTTAGATAACTGTTCATTATTTTTCTTATAACTATAGTTGCTATTGTCCAGTCTAATTCTGTACTTTATTTAAGTATACCTGTTCAAGTGAGTACCATTGGAGTATGTTAATGTGTTCCTATGAAAGAACCTATAGGTTACATAGAAGGAACCAAGACAAGCATGAGGAACCATGTCCAGGTACATCTACATAGCTATTTATGTTAAGTTTAACTGAAATTGATTGTTTGATGAACTTGCATCAAGGAAACCTTCCATGTTTGTGTAACCGCCCATAATAATAGGAACAATTCTTTTTGTGGTTATACTTCTATATGACTCAAACTGACCCCACTAATTCTAGAAGTCCTACTTGGTTAAGTGTTAATAACTGTCAAATCCTACATTTTCCCGCTGCTTCTCTTTTCATTGCCATCATTACTACCTATTCCCTTGAGAAACCCCAACTCACCGTTACTTCTTCTCAAAATCAAAAGGCAAAGGAAGAAATACACTTACAAAACCTCTCTCTCTCTCTCTATCTCTCTCTTTCTCTCTCTCTCTCTCTCTAAAATACAAAATAAGAAATTCCCTTTCAAAAACCCTAACCAAAATCACCACGTCTCAAGTACAATCATCATCCGCTTCTCCGGCAAAGACCTCAGAGACCCACACTTCTAAAGAATCCTTTACCAAACCTCCTGCCTCTACTCTCGCCGAAAGAATCGTCAAAACTAGGGTGAAATTCCTCAAAAGAGCAGGAAAGAAGGGTTTCAAGAAGATGGTTGCCAGACCCTCGCTTCCGACGTCGGAGTCTCTAGTCATCATTGAAAAATAAGTTGAGGTAAAAGATGACTCAACCCTAACTAGTTATACTGCTTTAGAGTCTGTTAAAAGCCCTGGGAAGTTGAATTCGGAAATTTTAGTTAAAGGGTTAGATGAGATTGTAGAATTAGTAGAACTTAGTGGTATAACTGATAGGGGGAATGTCAGTGGTGAAAATTTGCCGACTGCGCAGGAGGACTCGGTTCCTAAGATTGGGCTTCATGTTCCTGTAGTGACTGAAAAAGTAGAGGAAATCAATGTAGTGGAAAAGGTGTTGGAAAGATTGAGAGAGAAGGATTCTGCTGAGTCTCAAAAGGGCCCAGTCAACGAACCTAGTTCAGAGGCTGTTCCTGTTGAGAAGGTTCATGTGATGGGTGTGTTGGAAGGTTCAGTTGGTGTTGGACTAAGTTCTGTTGAAGCCACTAAGGAATTGAGCCAAGAACCTGGCTCTTGCTCAGTTCCTGCAGTGGTTGAGGATGCAGAACTTGACTTGACTGACTCTGAGGGAGAGAAAGATGAAAAAATTGAGGATGCTGATAGTGAAAGTGAGAAACCTGTAGAGAAAGAAAAGAAAAGTGTTAAAAGAAAGTTTGGGGAAGAGGATGAGAAGTTGATGGGAGAAGAGGAAGAAGAGGAGGTAGTTTTTCTGAGTAAAACAAAGCCAGAAATAGATAAGAGAAGAAGGCTATTGAAAGGGGGAAAAGCTGTGACAAAAAGCAAGTTAGTGGATGAGAGTGATGAGAATTCTCAGGATGAACATGGAAATAATGATAAGCCTACTGCTCAGAAAGCTCCCAGAAGGGTGGCTACCAGGTCCGCTCTGAAGCAGCAGGTAGAGAAGATGGCAAAGCTTGAGAAGAAGAGTGGTAAGAAGGTGGTTGATGAGAAGCAGGAGAAGAATGTTATTGAGGCGAAGGAGGAGAGTGATGAGGCAGGGAGTTATATTGAGCCTAGTGATTCTGCTACAGACAGTGAGGTAGAAAGCAAGCAAGAAGAAGAAAGATACTAATGAGGAGGTTGACAGAGCAACCTTCATTGCTAGGCACCAAGTACTAGCTGGAAGCATCTTCAGTGACCTAAATGAGCACAACATGAAACCTCTACTAAGGAAGGTAGAGGATCAACGCTGGTTGAATCTCTTTGCTAAGGAGAATAGATTTCTGTATGCTGAGGAGATTAGGGAGTTGTACACAAACTGCAGAGTTGCTGCAAGAAGAGTGTTTTCAGTGTTCAAAGGAGTAGAAATAGAGTTTGGAAGGACAGAGCTGGGTGTCATTCTTGAGGTTCCTGCTGAAGGTTATTGCAGGTACATCAAGCTAAAATGGCCAAAGAGGACTGATGGGGTAACACCTCTAAGTGTGGTGAAGAAATTCTCAGGAAAGACCAAACTTAGAAAAGAAAGAAAGGTTGAGAAGAAAGAAATGGAGCCTGCTCATTAGTTACTCTTTGAGTTTGTTCATAGGTTTCTGTTGCCTAGGGGGAAAGGAACAGTAAGGCATGTGCTCTAGACTTGACTTATATGGATCTGATGGATAGAGGAACAAAGATCAATTTACCTGGTCTGATCATCAGACACATAAAGAGGATTGCTGATACTGATCAAAAGCCACACTCTTTGGTGCATTCCTACATCCTACAACAGATCTTTGAGCACTTTGGGGTACCCTTGGAAAATGGAAAGAAGCCAACCATACATCAGATGTTTTGCCAAAATATGCTGAAAAACCGTGACTTCTTCAAGGAGAAGAGAACTTCCAAGAGGCTAGTGCAAGTCAAGCAAGAGCAACCTGAGGAAATTGAGGACTTTGGACCAGATGAAGCAATTGCAGCTGTGAAGGAATTGAAGCAGCATGTTCTAGAAGTGAATGAAGAGAATGTTGAATTGCAGAGGAAGCTGAAGGTGAAGGATCAAGAAATTGATTGCTTGAAGATCGAGTGCCACAAGTGTGAGGCCGAGTTGTTGATGGAAAGGGCCAAGAATTCCAAGAATATTGAGGCACTTGTTAAGCACTTCAACCTGGAGACCTGAGTCCTACCACTTTCTTTCATGTCCTTGTCCAAACCCCTCCTTTATCTCCCCATGTGTCCCTCATTGATGTGTGTTCTTAAGATAATCTTTTACATTTGTGTACTTAATTGGGCTGTGTGGTTGACATGCCCTGGATAATTTGTTTTAAATTTCTTTTGTCTGCATTGGGTCCTTTCTATTATATATTTGGTTCTGATTGGGCCCTTAGCCTTATTCCTGTGTGTTCAGTTGGCTTGATTGCCTTGTGCTCTAGACTGGATGGTACTAACTTGTTCTTGCAGGATTTTTGAATCTTTTCGATGATGCCAAAAGGGGAAAAAGAATGTTGGGGTGTTTTTGACCTAACTCACCTAACTCATCTGTTTTAAAATTTTCAAATGTATTTTTGTTTTTGTGTTCTTGGTATTTTTGTCTATTTAGGTTCATCGGTAACATTTGTTTGTCATCATCAAAAAGGGAGAATTTGTCGAGGTAAATATTTTGAAGAATGACAAACGAGAAGGACCCAGTGGTTCTGAAGGAGGATCTGGTCCTTGCACAGAAGGGCACGACTGATCAAAAAGATTAAGCGTTGTAAATTCCTACCGAACTAGGAAGAGTGGGGCGTGAACAAGTATGCATCCTAGTCAGCTAAAAGAGGCTGTGTCGTGGCTGTGTCTTTGAAGTACGAATAAGAGTTGGAACTAAACAAGGAAAGAGTCATAGGAAATCTTGTCTTACTATAATTACAAGGTTTCCTTGTGAAACTCTATTAGGGTTTTGAAGCCCATATTAAAGTTAGTAGTTGATGCAGCCGAAACTCAGTTATTCATAAACAGAGAGTTGAGAGCATACACAGGCGATCCAACAACTTTCAAATTGACTTAACTGGAGAAGACAACTGTCAAAAGCTATTTAGTTAAATCTAGATATATTGGTTAGGTTCTTATTTTGTAAGTTGTCTGAATTGGTGCTATCATTGTTTTACCTATATGATTACGTTAGAAGGAATTGTATTTGGTGAACCTTTGTGAGATTACTTTATAAAGCTAGAGTTTAGCTTTGTTGAGTGATTAAGGGTCTAGAGTGTAGCCCCTTGGTTGTAGAGTTTTGTAATCTAAAACTTGCTTTATGTTAGTGGATTAGTTTAAAAATTTCAGAATGTGGGTCGTGGTTTTTCTCCGTTGAGGAAGGAGTTTTCCACGTAAAAATACTATGTTCCTTGAGTTTGCTATTTGTGTGTTGTCGTTCCTGCAGAGGAAAATTGTTGAATCAAGAACAAGGTTCTTGACGGGAAAAATCTGGTTCTCGGAAAAATTGGTAGACACTATTCAGCACCCTCTTCTAGTATCAATAGGAGGTGCCTAGATTATAACAAATCCATTTTCTACTTTTTATAATTTTTTTGTTGGTTTTATTATGAAATTTAAAGGTATTGAGACAATGGGTACAGAGAAAACTTAAATGAAAGAGTACAATATTAGAGTGACAAGTATGTTTCAATTCATTTTCAGTTTCATTTTTTATATTTTGGTGACTGATTTTTGTTTCCAGTTTATTTTATGTTTGTTGTTACTTTAAAGAAATCTGTAAGCTCTTGACTTTTAAAGATAACTGTGAACATTTTGTTCATCGAAGTCATCCAAAACGTGGTGCATCATGGCAAGTAATTAAAGAAAGGTCTCCTGATTTTGAAATTTTAATGGTGCTCATTTGTTCTTCGCATACTGATGCTACTTTTACGGTCCAGGGGATAAACATTAATCTTACATTCTGATACTCTTTTATTTTATGTATCAAAGTAAATTTTGTTGTAGTCGTACTTGGTAGCATTTTAGTTATCCATATGTTCTTGGATATTCATATTGGTAATTATATCCAGACCTAGAAAAATAAAAACAATAAGAGAATTGGTTAATAGTGTTTTGTCTCTCTCTCTTTCTCTCTCTCTCTTTTTTTTTTTTTGGTGGTTGTGGTGGTAGTGCGAGCGTAGATCTATGTTTTTAAGATAAATTTTTTACGTCCTTGTGGAACATTGGCTGAAAGATGTCATTTACTGAAGGTATAGTTATAAATAAGGGGATGAATCGGTAATTAACTAGCTTGAGGAGGAACCTGGGTTAAAATGGTCTGGCAATGAAGAAGAAGTTTGTTTGTCATTATTTAATTCTTCTTTTTGCTTTTTCGTCTCCGGCCAACATATTTAACAAACTTAGGTGTTTAAAGTGTTGAAGTTTTTTAGCTTCTTAATTCTTTTGATTAATGATACTGTTCTTTGTATTGTTTATTTCTTATCTCCTTATTAAGAAAGAAGCCTTCTTCTTACATTATCATATTTGCTACTGATATTTTCAGGTTAAAGGAATCGAAACTATGACATTTTTCTTCTGGGATATGTGTCTTTAATTCTTTTCAAGTTACGGTTAGTTTAAGAAAAGTTATTTTCATGCATCGAAAAGTACTTTAACTTTTTTGCAACTCACATACACTATGACCTTTTTTTATATATATACTTTAGGCAGACAATATAATTTATTTAATCTTTTTAATAACAGATAATGTATTAAATTTTCAGAAATTAGGTTTGTACTGGGGCGAAGAGCCCACAACAATAAGCTTGCACAATCAAGGAAAGCATTATAACTTTTGTATCGATTTGGACATGGAGTAAAATGCAGATAATGGAGAAGTCCGGAATGCAAAATTGTCCTAAGTTGTCAATCTTAAACATACAAGTCCTATTGATTACTTAGAGGTGTATACATAAAATAAAGAAAAGCCATTTCTTTGAGATAATAAAAGATGATCAACTACTTCTACCCGAAACTAACATAGATGTAGTAATGTTCTATGCTCATAGACAAACTGCGCCTACAACATTCAAATGAAGCTGCGAACATCTATTAAATTCCAAGAATGACAATTTTCATTAGCATTGCCATTTGACATGATCATTATTAAGAGCCAATGCCGATTATTATATCATAGGGGGTCATCCTAAAGAAACTTATGTTTAAACATGCCAATATTATTTTATTTTACAGCTCATTTTATGTTTTCAGATTTTCTGTCTGAGGTGTTTATAGGAAAATTTGCTATGATTAGAACTGTCAATATCGACCGTGCATCGCACGAGTACTATGCTAGTTTGTTTTAATAATTAGACATACACTACAAAAAAACCTACAATTTGCAGCGGTTTTATTAAGGTTTACCAGCGGATGAAACTGTCTAAAAACCAAAATTCCAGCGGATTAAGTACTGCTGCTTAAGGAGCTGTACTAAAACCCTTTACAGGTGGTTTCGCTGAATTGCTGGAATGGAGTTTACTAGCGGCGATGTTGCTCACCGACGCGAACCACCAGATTTGTCATAAACAAAACCCATATGTGCAAACATTAATAAAGCCCACTAATCACATTTTACCATATAGGCCCAATATACATTAAGTTGCCCACTTGACCAAATCATAGCTTACGTTAGGGGTATCAATGGTTCGGTTCGGTCGGTTATTTCGAAAATTTTGTACCATACCAATTTTTCGGTTATTCAAGAATGTGTAACCAAAATTTGGATTTTCGAAACCACCCCAATCATATCGGTTTCTCTTCGGTTTCGGTACGGTTCGGTTAATTTTCGGTTTTCTTTTTAAAAAAATATTGTACCATTTTTGTTGTACAAGACAACAACATTGAAAAACAAGTATTGCTTTCATTACAAAATTCATACTATTCTAGTGATCAAATTAAAATATAAATATCATCTCACTAGAGTACTAAACGATGTTAGAGATAACAATGATATCACAATCATTTGAATATTTGGCGAAGTGTGCTTTAAATGATTCATTGCAATATACGACAGTGAAACACTTTACAATACCTACTCTCTAGATAACATATGAAATAGAGAGTAAGAATAAATAAATAAAAAGTTAAACAATTATTTACATTATTTCGACTGTTAAACTCATGTTCGTTTAATTTTTTAATAAGGTATTTGATTATGAGGTATTGTTCTATACTAAATCAAAGTTCAAAATAAACATAAGTCTACATAAAGAGGTTAAACCTTCATCACTGGATAAAATTTACAAGACGAATGAAAACATGGTCCGCAAAGACCTTCTATAATAAATTTTGACACTACAGCAAGAATTAGATTTTAAGGAATTTATAGTTTAAAATGGCGAAAGCAATACACTATTAAAACATGCTAGTTTCAACTTTTATTGGTAGTATTAATAGAATTAAGTAGGTTGGGATGCTTAGCATTACTAATTCCACCCCAAGGATGAACTGTTAAAAAATATCTACTCCCTCCGTTCCACTTTAGATGAACCCATTTGACTTTGCACGGAGTTTAATAAGGAGAGAAGACTTTTGAAACTTGTTATCTAAAATAAGTTATAGATATTTGTGTGGCTACAAATCATCTAGGGATGAGTAAAAGTGAATATTTCTTTCCAAATTTAGAAAGAGGTCATTCTTTTTGAAACAGACTAAAAAGGAAATAGGTTCATCCTTTTTTAAACGGAGGGGGCACTTTATTACTTTTAGAATTAATTAAATTATATATAGTTATACATATATGTTTTATATATAAAGTATATTTTATGCATATAAATTTATTCGGTTCGGTATTTTTTGGTTTTTTTTTTAATAAAATAAAAAATCTAACCTAATAATCGGTACGGTTATGACTTTGCATAAGAACCTAAGGTTTATTCTAAAGAACGTAAAATTTGGTTCGGTACGGTTATTGAAAAACCATTGACACCCCGAGCTTAGGCACACAAGGCCATCTTCACCCAACAGTGGATAACCCGAGATCTTCGAGCTACAGTGTGGTTATCTCTTATTATAAACAGCAAAAGAATGTTTTGTGTGATCGGTGTGGGACGCAGTTGTGCTAGCAGATATCGCTGCAAAAATACTACTAAACCACAGCTAGACTTTTGATATATAAATTAATTGTCGAAACCGCTGCTTAACAATTCCAAACCGCTGCAGAATACCTTATTTTCGCGACAGTTAAGCAAACCGCCGCAGAATACCTTATTTTCGGGACAGTACAAGCTCTAGCAGCAGCTCAGTAAGCCGCATCTAAAAAACCGCAGCTAAGGGTCCCATTTTTTGTAGTGATATAGATTCTTTAAAAAAAATCATTTTCAAAGTTGACTTGACAATTGTAACGAACTGCTTATCACTTAAAAATAACAGAAGTTCTAAAGGCATGAAGCACAGAAAATTTCAACAATGAAATCAAGTTTTGACACCTAAAAGAGATAACACTTCCATTCCTTTTTACTTTCTCGTAAAATATTTTTAGGATGTGCAACCTTTCAATATGTGGGGGCATTTGCCGTACTCTTAAGGTAGATTAGATGACTTTACTATTTTATCTACATTTTCATATTTTAAAGTGCTATGTACACACTACGGTAAGGTTAATTACTTATAGTTTCAGATTCTAGCAAATGAATTACAGAAGGAAAAGTATTAAAGCCACAACGGCATGGAACATATTAATTAAAACCAACATATAAAATGTGTGGATAAAATTACGCCACCTATTGCTACGGGGATACGAGTCCAGCTAGCGAGATTAGACTTAGCCTATAAGTCACCGGACACAGAAAATACATGCTCGCTCCTTCAGCCACGACCGCTTACTCACCGTCCTAGTGTTCACAGTCTCCTAGTTAGGGGTTCGTATATACCACCTCCTTGAGCTTAGGCCCATGGCCTTTATTAATTTTTGTATTTTACCATAATTAGGACTAGGTAATCTCTACTATAAATACCCCTCCTGTTGAGTTAAATATTTTGAAGAATGACAAACGAAGGACTTAGTGATCAACCCAATCCTTGAGGAAAAGTGCACGATTGATCGAAAAAATTTTGTGGAATGCAAATCCATGCAGAACTAAGAGTGGTGGTGCGTAGACTTATGGGCATCCTAGTCAGCAAAAAGAAGTGTCGTCGTGGCTGTCTTATTAAAATGTGAATAAGAGTTGGTGCTGAACAAGGAGAGTATCATAGGAAATCTTGACTTGCCATATTTACAAGGTTTCCTAGTGAAACACTACTAGGGTTACAAAGCCCATATAAAAATAAATATTTGAGGCAGCCGATCTCAATTATTCACCACGAGAGTTGAGAGCAAAAATAAGGCGATTCAATAACTCTTAAAGTGACTTAACTGTGATGACAACCATTGAAGAACTTGGAGCATAATTGGCAAACTGATTAGGTTCTTTATTTTAGTTGTTTCAGTTTACGAATTAATTATTTTTACCTATCTGCTTATTATAGAATTCATTGTAATAGGTGAACTTTTGAGCGATTACTTTGTAAAGCTAGAGTTTAACTTTGTGAGTTGTTAGGGTCTAGAGTGTAGCCCCTTGGTTACAGAGTTTGTAATCTAAAACTTGCTCTTTGTGTTAGTTGAAGTGTTTTCAAAATCCCAGAGTGTGGGTCGTGGTTTTTCTCCCTTGAGCAAGGAGTTTTCCACGTATAAACACCGTACCGATTAATTACTGTTTTACCTTTAGACTGTGTGAGTACTGACTGTAACTGCTGTTCTTGTAATCAAGAGTCAGGTTCTTCGTCAAAATATCGGAGAAAGCTATTCAACCCCCTCCTTCTAGTGTCCCTAGGAGGCGCATAGAGTATAACAAGTGGTATCAGAGGAGGTCTTCTCGTCACTAGGTTAACATCTTGAGAAGGATCTAATCATGAGTGCACCACTTACAATCACTGAAAGGCAGTCCGTGCTAAGGCCACCTCAATTCAATGGGCAATAGTAGTTAGGAGAACAACATTTGTGCTGAGCATTATCAATTATGGATAATCGTATCTAAAGGGAATCTAGTCCCTACTAAGACAGTTGGTGAAGGAGTTGGTGCTCATACAGTACCAAAGGAAAGATCTGAGTATAATGATGCTGACTACAAGATGATAGAAAAAAATCACAAGGCCAAGAGGCTTGTAATCTGCAGACTAGGTCCTGAGAAGTTCAACAGGGTCTCATCGTAAAAGACTGCCAAAGAAATCTGGGATGCCTTAGAAGTTGCTACCAAGGACTCAAAGAGAAGAATGCTGAAAAGACAACTCGAGCTATTCACTATGGGTGAAAAGGAGTCCATTCACGATATGATGACTAGGCTTACTATTATCACAAATGAGATGAGATCTCTAGACATGGAGCTCCCAGAAGTCGAAATGGTGGATAAAGTGCTGAATGTTCTTCCTGACGCTTGGGAACAAATATGACCGCTATTATTGAGTCAAAACCACTGAAATCTATCAAGTTAGAGGAACTAGTAGGCAATTTGAAGACTCATGAGATGATGAAGGAGTCGAAGAACAAAACAGGACCCAAGAAGGAAAAGACCCTTGCTCTTGAGGCAACCGATGAACCTGAAGTAGACTTGCAAACTGTTGAATCAGCTATGTTTAGTGCACTTAGACAACAGTTCAATCTTGGGAAGTTCAAAGGGTTCAAGAAGAATACAAAGGACAACTCTGGAAGAAAGAAAATCGTCGATAGTCCAGACTACTCAGGCTGTTTCAAGTGTTTCAAGAAAGATTATGCAGTAATGGACTGTCCCATATGGGAAGTTGAGTGGATGAAGAACAAAGCAACAAAGGAGAAGGACACTTCCAAAGACAAGGACAAGGACAAAAAGAAGTTCAGCCATCCTCCAAACTTCAGAGCTGAAAGAAGAAAGAAGAAGGAAGCCTTCTGCACAACTTAAGGACCAACTAATAGTGAATATGATGAAGGGAAAGAGTCAGATGATGAATCACCACTAGCACTCATTGGGTTAACAAATGAAAGCTCAAAAGAGGCTGGGTCGTTTGACATCAGGGAAGGAAGAAATCCTTTCAGGCATCCACTGTTTAAAGGGCTCAACTACAAGAGATGGAAAAGAGAGATAAAAGTATTTCTCCATGCTATGGACTACTGTCTCTGGTTGATTGTGAAGAGAGGACCCCATGTACCTGTGAAGAGAGCTCCAAATAGATCTTTAGTCCCAAAGCTGGTAGAAGAACTAGATCCACAAGACTTGGATTGGCTTCAAGCAAATGCAAAAACTATGCTCACACTTAAAAATGGAATGACTTTTGATGTTCTGGCAAAGATAACAGAATGTAAATATGAAATTTTGGAGAAATTGAAGGAGATCTACAATGAGAGAGTCAGAAGAAGGAAGCTGCTCTCATGACAACCGATGGAGAAGAAGCCGCTCACTCAGCTGAGGTTTGTCTCTCGGAACTAAAAGAAAATTTGCATACATACTCACCTGACAATCTGATACTGGTAACAGCCACTTTAATTGAGGGTTATGAAAAGGTAAAGTCTGAAAAAGATCAATTATCTGATGTTGTGTTTAACTTAAAAACTAAATGCAAAAACCTTGAAGAAGCAAATACTGAATTTGAAGAAATTAATGCTTCCCTAAAGGGACATGCTCTTGTATCTAACTCTAAGATCTCAGAACTTGAACTTGAATTAAATAGGCAGAATACATTGACAGCCCCTTAAACTTTCCGCATTTTTTTACTTAGACACTTCAACTAAGCCAATGACCTATTAGACATTTGATCTACACTTGAACTGTATCAATTAGACACATTTTGCTTATTGTTCCACACATATTCCAGGCGCGTGAGAGTGTCATTTTTATCTTAAAAAGTTTTTTTCTCTATTTTTCCTCATTTTCTCCCCTGCCGCCACTTTCTCCACCATCTACCATTCCGGCCATTTCACCACTGCCTCCACAAGAGTGACCGAGAATTACCCACATGGAGAGGCTTCAAACTATGACAACATTCTCATCAGAAAGATTACCATATTTAAAATCCAATTAATCCATTCAAAGTCAATGTCAAAAACATGTGAAAAGTACTGAAGTTACAGCAGCTAAAAGGAGAATATTGTAGCAGCACCATGAAGATCACATAGATAACCCAAAAGGAAAAATAATGATCCAATTTTTTATTCTCTTTTTACACCTATTTACCTTCTACCACTAGTGGTATATTTTTTGTCTTTCTTATTTTATTTTTACTGTTCTTAACTGTGTTCACCGGAAAATACAATTGATCTTCTTCTGTTAAAATTCTTTCAAACAACTCGTCTCTTCTCCTCCAACGGAAACCAGTAACTCTTTTTTGTCTTAAATTACTTTCTTCTGTCGGTTTCAATTTGATTGTTCAAAATATAGAATTTAGTCAGAATACACAATAGCTTGAAACTTGGGGGACGGTGACATGCACCATCACAGGGATTAAGAAGTGGCAACATCTATTAGGGCAGTGGAAGAAGTCTTGAATTTCAAATTCATGAACAACACACTTCTTGAAGAAGCCAACAAGTTCAATAGTCGTTCTTGATATTGAAGAAATAAGAAGACGACTCGAGAGTTGGTTTTGGGGGGTGGGAGTTTTTGGGGTTGGGGGGGGGGGGAGGTTGAAGAGATTCATCAAAATATTGTAAAAGAAAGGTTTTCTAATTTTATTTTCCACGCATCGTATTTTGATTCACACTTTTTGCCATATAACAGGCGTTTGGAACCACATACCTTTGGTGTTTTGAAGACTCTGTAAATTGTGTCTAATTAGTACAATTTGGTTTTAGTTCAAGTGTGAAATAGGTCATTGGCATAGTTGAGGTGTCTCAATGAAAAATCGTGAAAAATTTGAGGGGCTGTAAATTTATTAATGCAAATGGTAAGCAAGTGATCAGTGAGGTTCAAAATTTTCTCGAGAATGAACTTAAAAGAACAAATGAGATTCTTTGTCAGGAAACTGAAAAAGAACAGAATTCTTAGAGAAAAGGTTGAAAAGACTGACTATGAGGTTACTAGATTAACTAAATGGAACAAATATTTAGAGACAATGAATTACGTTCTTGAAAACCAGGTCAAAGGAAAGAAAGGTCTGGTTTTTAGGAAACTACTGCCTCCTTACAATCCCAAAAGCAAATATATAGGTCTGTCTTGCAACATGCTTTGCACCTTCTGTGATAATACAGGTCACTTGAAGGAAAATTGCATGAAAATGAGTAAGGCTAAATTGAAAATCAAGAAATTTGCTTTACCTGATTGGGATAAGAAAGACTTAATTCATCCATTCTCTCATAAGAAGGGACCCAAGCTTGTCTGGGTTCCTAAATCTAACCCTTGATCTGTTTTGCAGGCTGGAGTGAGAGTGAACAACCCAAGCTGGATTCTAGACAGTGGGTGTTCAAGGCATATGACAGGAGACAGAAGAAATTTTCTCTCACTCGCAGCATTTCAAGGAGGCAGTGTAGCCTTCGGAGGAGGAAAGAGTGGTCAGATTGTTGGCATAGGAAAAGTTTGGCGATCACTAGATCATGCTATTGAAAATGTATATTATGTTGACGGTCTCAGACATACACTACTGAGCATCTCTTAACTATGTGACAGAGGAAATGATGTTAGCTTCTCATCTGTGGGATGCATTGTGAAGAACCTACAGAGTGGAGTAGTAGTCATGGAAGGAAAAAGGGTGAACAATGTATACAAGGCGCCGTTGGGATCACTTCCTGAAAGCAATTTGACTTGTCTGAATGTTCAAGAGAGTGACTCACAACTGTGGCACAAAAGGTTGGGACACTCTAGTCTTTCTAAACTTAAGAAGCTTGCATCGAAGGAGCTTGTTCATGGTTTGCCTAATAAGAAGTTTGAAGACACTAAGATGTGTGATGCTTGTGTCGGGGGGAACATGTAAGATCATCCTTTAATTCGAAGAAAGAGGCCAAAACCTCAAAACCACTTGAGTTGATACATATGGACCTATGTGGACCGATGAGGGTCAGAAGCAGAGGAGGAAAGAGGTTTGTACTCGTGATAGTTGATGACTATTCAAGATACACTTGGACCCTGCTCTTTGCCTCCAAGTATGAAGCTTTCGACAGCTTCAGAGAGTGGGCTGGTATTGTGCAGAAAAGGTTAAGTCTGAAGCCGGTAGCATCAGATCTGACCATGCACAGAATTAGAGAATGCAAAATTTTCTGAGTACTGTTTCGAGAATAACATTGACCATAATTTCTCTGCACCAAGAACTCCACAGCAAAATAGAGTTGTTAAAAGGAAGAACAAATCCTTAGGGGATATGGCAAGAATTTTATTGTTGTCTAGTGGTCTAGCAAGAAACTTCTGGGCTGAAGCAGTGAATACAACATGCTACCTGTTAAACAGATGTTCTATAAGAGCAATCCCCAACAAAACTCCGTATGAGCTGCTCAGAGGAAGGAAGCCCAATATTGCTCACTTGAGAGCATTTGGATGCAGATGCTTTGTACACAATAATGGCAATGAGCTTCTTGGGAAGTTTGATGGAAGAAGTGATGAAGCTATCTTTCTGGGATACTCTACTCAAAGCAAGGCATATAAAGTGTTCAACAAAAGACTCAAACTGTGGAGGAGAGCATGCATATAGTATTTGATGAGTCAGACAAGGTAGTGGCTGAGAAGGAAGGAGATGATCAAGCTACAGGTCTTGCTCGAGAAAGCACTGCTGAAGGCACAGAGAATCCAGAGAAAAGGAAGAACCCAGTGAAGCAAATAAAGAACTGACTCAGGGGGAACGATGAGTCAATATGTCAGGGGGAACAACTGATCAAGATGACGAACAAAGTGTAGAGTAAGGACTCACTAACAATGCAGCAGCAGGTTCTTCTCATCAAATTCAACCAAGACCCTGGAAACATTAGAGCTCACATCATTTGGAAAATGTGATATATGAACTAGACACAGAGATTATGACCTTGTCTGCCTTGAAAAAATTCTGTGCATTCTTTGCCTTCCTATCTGCTATGGAACCAAAGAATGACAAGGAAGTTCTTGAGGACCCGGACTGGGTGATAGAAATGCAGGAGGAACTACATCAATTTGAAAGGAGAAAAGTATGGCACTTAGTTCCTAGACCAAAGGACGAATCAATTATTGGAACTAAGTGGGTGTTCAGAAACAAACTGGATGAACATGGCATAGTTACCAGGAATAAAGCCGGGTTGGTAGTTCAAGGTTACAACCAAGAAGAAGGAATTGATTATGATGAAACCTTTGCACGAGTGGCTAGAATGGAGGCTATAAAAATGCTGATTGCCTTTGCTACCTACATGGAATTCACATTGTATCAGATGGATGTGAAAAGTGTTAATTGGCAATCTAAATGAGGAAGTATATATCATACAACCTCCTGGGTTCGTAAACAGTGACTTTTCCGATCATGTTTATAAACTGGACAAGGCCCTCCAAGGGTTGAAGTAAGTCACTAGAGCTTGGTATGAGAGGTTGTCAGGCTTTCTGCTAAAGAATGGTTTCTCAAGGGGAAGAATTGACAACACTCTGTTCCTGAAGAAAAAGGAAAAAGATCTATTGGTGGTACAAGTGTACGTTGATGACATCATTTTTTGCGCAACTGATGAAGAATTATGCAAGAAATTTGTTGACTTGATGGGTAGTGAGTTCGAAATGAGAATGATAGGAGAACTGAATTTCTTCTTGGGATTGCAGCTTAAACAAACCCCTGAAGAAACAATGATTCATTAACAAAAGTATGTCAAAGAGCTGCTGAAAAAGTTTGACATGGAAGGAGCTAAGGAAATGACTACTCCTATTGCTCCTGGAACAAAGCTGGATATGGATGAACTCGGTCCTTCTACAAATGAGATCCAGTATAGAGGAATCATTAGTTCTCTCCTCTATCTTACTGCCAGTCGTCAAGATATTGTCTATAGTATTGGACTATGTGCTAGATTTCAATCTAAACCCAAGGAGTCTCACCTAATTGCAGTCAAGAGAACATTGAGATATTTGAAAGGGACTCAAGACTTATTTCTATGGCACCCTGGCGGTGGTACATTTGAGTTATTTGGTTTTGCAGATGCAGATTATGTAGGGCATCTGGTGGATAGAAAAAGCACTTCAGGGATGGCTCATTTCCTTGGTCCCTGTCTGGTTTCTTGAGCTACAAAGAAGCGGAACTCAGTAGCTCTTTCCACTACTGAGGCTGAGTATGTTGCTGCTACATCTTGTTGTTCTCAACTGGTGTGGATTAAACAACAACTAGAGGACTTTGGAATTAAATGTGGAGGTGTGCCTATTTTCTGTGACAATACAAGTGTTGTGAACATTGCCAAGAACCCAGTCCAACACAAGAGAACCAAGCATATTGATATTAGACATCATTTCTTGAGAGATAATGTAGAAAAAGGTCTAATAACTATGAATTCATGTAGGACTGAAGACCAAATTGCTGACATCTTTACCAAGACTTTGAACAAAGTGCAGTTTGAGAGGAACATGTTGGAGTTGGGGATGACCAAAATACATGGTTGACCCAGCACCTAATTCCCAAGATTTTTGTTAGTTAAGTGTTCTCTTATTCTGTTTTTGAATTTTTTTACTATAGTCTAGTCTAAAATTATACTTTTGTAAGTATACATGTTTAACTAAATCTACAATATATTATCTAATGAGTTCCCACTGAAAAGCCTACTAAGTAAAAGGAGGAACCACGAACATAACAAGGAATCATGTCCAGGTGTTGACACCCAATTTTGTCCCTCCGTTTTTCGCAATTTGGCTATATTCAATTAAAATTGATAATAGTAATTTTTCAAACAAAACTGCATTAGCTAGAACGCATTTACGTGTGTACTACTATTATTAATTCCCTATTTATATAATATTTATTTAATCGTGATTATAATTCCGTAATTGCATTCATTTAGGCTATTTTTTAAAACACGTATGCTATTTGTGCAATTTAATGCATTACGACATCATTTTAATAATTATTTGTGGCTATTTATATCTAATTAGTATTATTTGTGGCCATCTATATTTATTTATAATAAAATACGTTTATTTATAATTATTTACAAAATTTTCTATTTTTATACAAATTATTTATATTTATAAGTATTTTAATTAAATACTAGCCATTTTTCCATTTTACAATTCCATTTCTATTACACCAAGTCCCCGTCATCACATTTACCCACGTGTACGCCACCTAAGCTCCACAAAAGCCTAACACTTCACTTATATACACTCTTAGCAACATGTACAAATTCTTTAAGCGTGTGTACAACTCTCATAAGCGTGTAGTACGACATCTCAAAGCATCGTTAATACCTTGTACCTTTACATATCAACTAACACTCGCACACAAAATTTATACACTCATCCCACGAGCCTACGTGGCACAATGGCAACCATCCACTCATTTAATCCGACGGCTCACGTTATTTCCCTCTTTTACATCTATACACACACACCCCTCTCCCCATAACCCTAATAAGTTTCCCCCATTCCCTTTCCCTGAAACCAGCTACCACCTCGGCTCTCCTCTCTCCCCCTTTCCCTCACTTCAACCTAAGTACATCACAACCGAAGCTCCACCATCCCCGCCATCAAATCTGTCGTAACTCGACTCGTTTCTCTCTCTCCCTTGCTGCTTTCACACGGAAAAAGGAAATAAATCACTCTCCTCCCTATTTCTATAGAAACCGAAAAGGAAGAAGAAAAAATTGGGCGAATCTCGTCAAAATCGTGGAGATTATCAACGTTTATACACTTACAAGGCAAGAAAGTCGAGGATTCGGGTTTTAATTCCACAAATCGAGCAGAAACAAGCGGGCAAACGCGGGCCAACTCGACCCGACCCAGGTGCAATGAAACGAGATAAATTCTTTCCTTTTTAATTCTATGTGATAATTCTCCGTTAAAATTGGTAAATTCGTGTGTGCTAAATGTCTAGATTCACAATTTCATTTAACTTAGTTATATTTTCGGTCCATAAGCATGAAGACATGATATGCCTATTTAATTTGATTTTTGCTTGCCATCTTGATTTAGATACATATGATTAGCCGAATGTATACACTTCTATTCTTAGGCTAGATTCATTAGTTGAATGCTCTAGAAGTCCGAATAGGCAGTATGCGATTATGACAAAATGATGTCTCTTGAATCTGTTCATAATTGACTGAGCAGGATATCAGTTTTTTCCTTGTTTAGCATTCTGTGAAGAAACTGAATTTTGATTGCCTTCTTTAACGGGTTGGACAATTTTCAAAAAATCTCTTTCCTTGCAAGGATGCAAGCAGCTCTAATAGTATAAATACTCCTCCTCTTGAGACATAGAACAGGCAGAGACACACTTTCCACCTTTTACACCTCTAATACAAATGATATACACACTGATACACACTTTTACACACTTCTGCTTATCTCTTTTCTGGAAAAAACATTTTGGAAAACGCTCTGACAAATCTGAAGCAGAAGAAAGCATAAAAGTAGTCTCTGCTTTCTTCTTGCTGGTTGAAAACAGATCCTGTGGTAATGCTTGATCACTGCACACTACTCCCTGGTTGTTTTTCTCCCTTCTCTGCTTGTTTTAACATTTAAGCTCTCAAGGTATGATACTCTAAAATAAAGTCTGTGATCACTCTATAATATCATACAGTTTGGTTGTTAACCTATGCATGACTTAATGCATTCTTATATTGTTGACTGCCTTTTGCTATCGATGTGTGCCTTTACTGGGCTGTTTTCAGCCATCCCTAACCTCTGCTGCAGTTTATCATTAGTCCAGTTTAGACTACTTTAGGATAGCCAAAGGCTATACTTTGTTGACAGCTTTGTAGGTGTTTGGATGAGTAGCCAAAAGGCTGCTCATTAATGGGTCGTGACAGGTACTTGAGGTTGGGATTCAGTGAACTAAGAGGTTCAAAAAAGAACCTATGTTTTGTTTAAGAAAGCTTGTGAAAATAAGGGACAAGGCCCTACTCTTCTCTTTCTTTTGCTTAACTTATATCCATTATTATAAAGTATTGTTCATGTATTTATTAGGGCTAGTATTGGTTTGTTGAGCACCATAAGGTACATCTAGTCGCCTAGGACAGGTGTTGCCAATGAGTCGCTGCTAAAAGCGACAAGACAAGGCTAACAGGGGCCATTTCCTCTACTCTTGACTATGCTATGTGTTTGTGCGAAATCTGAATATTATGTTAAACAGGACAGGTCTTAAAATTAGATGATATTAGGAGATTGTTTTCTGCAAAATCTGAAAATGGGCTAAAAATGCAAGACTACTTTAAAATTGGATTATTTCTGCAACTATGTGTTTTAATAACGTAGCAGTACATTTGGTTTCCTGAAACAGGTTAACACTAAAAGCTTATTTTAGCAAACTCTAAAGCACCAACTGACGAGACTAACGATTTCTCTAACGAAAATGGAACATTCAGTGGCGAAATTAGCTCGCGATAACGCTCAGCCACCCGCTCATTTCCGATGACGTTATCGTCGCCTAGGATTCTATATGCAATTTAAGATATTAAATACGTACTACTTTACCCTTGTTTGCCTAGAATTGGTTAAAGGCTGAAAATTAGACTATTTGTGCAAAATTATTTTTCTGGAAAACTCCAGTAATATCTTAACAGGTTAAAACTGAAATTTGAAAGTATTTTAGGCTATTTGTGAAACTCTAGTATGTTGGAAGCTAAACTATTTTCTAGATAGGTTAGAAATGTAAGAAAATCTGAAAATGGGAATGTTTCTGTAAATTATATATTTTGGATACGTAACTGTTTATACTTTTTGAAAATGGCTAATGTCACAATCCATGCTAAGAGCTGGCTTATTTATGCATATTGAGTATGCTTAAGGCTTAACAGTAGCTTGTGGGCTTTTGCATCTTTATTACAATTTATTAATTTGGAGGCCCACTTTTCCTAAGTTTGAGACTACAATCATTTGTTTCAAATTGACTTGTATGATTTGCATGACTGTGCTTTTTATGTGACAAATAGAAGAGTCTAAATTGGAGCGCTTAATATGTTTAGGGTGCCTAGATACTTAAAGTAGTGTCCCAAAAGCTTCCGGGACTTTAAGTGGGACGCTAGTAAACCTTTAGGACGTTTTAAAATGTTAGTATGCGATCTAGTTAAATACTTGAAGAGGGTATGTAGGTTAAGGGTAATTTAAACCCCTCGAAAATGATGGAAATCACCCGAGATTTTGAAACTATCGTCCCTTACGAGAGCCGGGTTCTGATCCGAATAGGATAATAAAACCTAGGGTTATTTATTCAAGAGATTAATTGGTTATTTATTATTTTATGGCTATTTTTGCAATATAATTACCATTTCAAATTATTTATGCAAATACTTTAAACTGCCTATTTACTTACTTTGCATCCCATATCTCTTTGTTTATTTTATTTAGATTTTATCCTTTTATAAGCAATATATTAAACCCAATGTAGAAATCGGTCAGGAACCACATTTAGTGGAACCTAGGAGGTGCCTAACCCCTTCCTTCTAGGTTATTTTGAACACTTACCGGAATCTCTGACTCATAGACCAACCCGGAGTTAATTCTTTAAATGAATTAGAAATTAATAGGTGACCTAATATGCCTATGAAATTTATTAGGTCGCGACTCCAAAATTCTAACTCCAAACGAGTTTATCCAGTCAAATCCGAAACCTGACTCGCCTCGGGTTGAGTCCAAAATCAGGTATGACAGAATGGCGACTCTGCTGGGGATTAAATGTTCTAACCATCACGGTTTTTATATTGGGTTTATTATTGCTTTTATTATTTTGTATTCATTACTAACTTTTTCTCTTTGCAGGTGGGTAACCTTTTATATTTTGCAGTTTTTGATGATATGATATTTAGTATGTTATTGAATTATTTGTTGCATTTCGTTCATACTCCTCCACTCCTGAAAAATTGACTCTTACACACACACAAACGATTACGTTGATCTCACGGTCGTTTCACTCTCAAAAAACCCTTTAGGAGGAACAGTTAGAATCTAGTTGGTCCATGGTACATCCAACAATTCTAAACGTTTCCACCCCTGGTTGTCCGCCTTGGGGAACCATGTCCTTGTCTAGATTAGCCAACTCTTAATGAAGACTTTTTTTAGGGATCATTCATCATGTCATATCTAGGATTTTGACTTCGGCTCATGTCTAAGTCTACTAGTTCACCATATTTGAATGAACCGAACGGGTTTTCGACCCTAAGGGACATTTAAATGTGTTACGTGTGCATTTATTTAAAGTTGAACGTGTCTACTGTAGACCATTTGTTCTCAAGTGTGTGGATCATCCAATTATTTATTTTTGTTGGAGGATGTCACAAGCCACGAAAATTTGGAGGATCAAATAAAACAGACTTTAAATTGATTTTTCTACTTTTGTGTAACAAAATCAATTATTTATTTCTATAAATGGAAATCATTATAGAAATCAATTATTTATTTCTATTTACATATGAAATTTTTTATTTCTACATTCATACAAGACCAATTATTCGATAAAATTATTTTTTGGGTTATGAGCGAAATTAATTTTTTTACTTTTTGGAAAACAAAATCATTGACTTGAAATTAATTTATGTTACTTTAATGTAACAAGATCACTTATTTAGTCCTATTTACCTAAAAAGGAGAAAATGTGTTATTTCTATATTTATTTAATAAAATTATTTTCCATTCATATTTTGGGTTATGAGAACAATTGGAATGATGCAAATACACGTTCAATTTTAAATACCATAATCAAAATTAGGAAGGCTTAACATCCTTGGTATGTTAAAGTCCATTAGCCAACTTCGTCCAAAAGCATCATCATATGACGTCTATCATGCATATTATGTGTGTTGATCTTGTTAGGCCTAACCTCCGGCACATGAGAGGTCCCTTGCATTATAAAGAGTGATATGTTTTGCATTTGGTAATTATTACCTCGACACTAACTTATTGTTTTCATGTTTAAGTTTTGCTCCCACTCCTGAGGTTGACTTGTGCATTCTCGCCGAGCATCAGTACCGGACGAGAGCCAAGGGACCAGTTACAACTTCTCCCCCGTCACAAACTAGAAGAAGAAGAAGAAAGCGAAACATCACGTCTGAGTTGAATAATGCTGATCTTAGTGACGATAACATCGGGAATAATGGAACACCCCGCAAACTTGCCTTGGTTGGGTATGATGAACATATTGCTACTTTAGACCAAAGAATTAAAGAACTGGAAGAGAAACTAACGATGGCCAGTTTACCCGTTGGTAACTCCGCCCATTCAAGGGAATCAGTCGATCCAAGTGGGTCAGCCCGCCCTAATGGAAAAGACCTTACACACCCAACTGATCCTCCTGCTACTTACCAAACAGCACCACCAGCCACATACCAAACAGCACCACCAGCCACATACCAAACGACACCACTAGCTACTTACCAGACAACGTCACCTGCTACCTATCAGACAGCACCAGCTGCTACTTACCAAGCAACCCTACCCACAACTTATCAAGCACCACTACCTGCATATCCTACTGACCGAAGCACAAACTTACCTCACACCAGCACCACATATCCGCAGCCTTACAATCCCATGTTCACTGCTAAAACCAGACAACTCACTTCACCCGTCAAAGACCATGAAAACTATTAATGTGCGGAGGATGAAACCAATGATGATGAGACAAAAGAGAAAGTTCGTAAGCTGGAGGCAGCCTTTAAGAAGTTCGAGTTAGGCCAAACCACTAAAGGTTTAGCTTATGAAGATTTGTATATCTATCCTACTTTTAAATTACCTGACGGATACAAGATACCAAAGTTCGACTTGTTCAATGGCACTGCGATCCTATGTCACATCTGAGAATATATTGTGACAAGTTGATTGGAGCAGGGGAAGACGAGAAACTACGAGTAAAGCTATTCAGCCAAAGCCTGACTGGAGATGCTTTAAGTTGGTTTTCTAAACTGAAACCAGGCACATGGCTCGGTTGGGAAGATATGGCAGCGGACTTTGTAGAAACATTTGGGTACAATACCGCAATGGTACCGGATCGCTTCTATTTAGAAAAGTTGAAAAAGAAAGCCACAGAGACGTTCAGGGAATATGCTATTAGGTGGAGAGCAGAACCTGCCAAGGTGCAACCCGCTATGAACGAGAAAGAAATAGTCAACATATTCATTAGCATACAAGAGGATGTATATTACGACAAGCTGTTGCATATGAAGAACCAAAAGTTTGCAGATGTAGTGTTGATGGGAGATGACATAGAAGAAGGGTTGAAAAGTGGAAAGATTATTAGCTTAGCTGCACTACAAGCTGCTAATAAGGCTATCCAGGCTGGAAATGTGAGTCTCTCCAAAAAGAAGAAAAATGAAGTTTCTTTTGCTGCAAACATTCAAGACCCCACTTTCAACCACTATTATCAAACACCACCACCATTCCATCCCTACCCTTATACACCATTTGAAAAATCCTTTTACAACACTCAGCCCACTCGGCTTATATTCCACACCCCAGCACAAAGCCGTCCATCATACCCGTAAAATACTCAAACCAACTACCGAAATGCATCACCATGCTCTCCTAGGCCTCGCCCTGAGGCAAACCAAAGACCCAAAAAAAACTGCACTGCATTAGCTTAATCCTGCACTCAATTGTTCGAGAAATTGAGAGCTGCTGGGCTTATTGTCCCAATCCCTCAAAAGGTGCTAGACAATCCTTCACCACACTTTAATTACAACAAAAGGTGCGCATACCACTCAGGTGGGCCGGGGTATGGGACGGAGAGATGCTTTGCATTGAAAGATAAAATTCAAGATCTAATAGATGAAAAAGTCATTCATTTGAAGACCCCAAATGTGCACAATAATCCACTACCCAATCATAGAGATAAGAAGGTGAATATGATTGACGTCGGTGAAGAATACAATCTCGAAGGTACAATAATAAATGCAAAAACGGTGTTCGATGAGTACAAGTTTGGCATGGGGAACATCCTGGTTTGCAAAGGAGAAAGCACTACAAAGGACACAAGGGATTATCATTCACTAGAGCAGTTTATTCCAACTCTAAAACAAACCTCCATCCTTTAAAGCTACGTGAAAACTCTCGAGGGAGGAGGACATGCCAGAGGTGCTCGTGATGTAGAAGATGAGCTGACCAGTCTAAAGGAGCCGTTTGTGGAAGAATATGATGCAGTACCTAAAAAGCATACTGAAGCCCTGAACATCCTGGAAGCTAAAACTGCAGTTGTTTTTATGCCAAACATTTGAACCTACAGCACATTTCGAAAATGCCGAGAACATTAGTGGAGCTGGAGCAATAGTTGTTTTCCTAAATAAATCACGACTCTGAGTGTTAGCTTTTGCTTTCTTTGTTTTTCAACTTTGTTTCATCGTCGTTTCCTTTCGAATACTGTTTCTCAAGTCAAATAATAAAAGCATTCCCTCTTTTTATGCATCATTCACTTTCTGCAAAACCAGGCTATGGTAAAAGACATTTGAGGAAGTTCATGAAGACCTTATAGCAGACAACTGAGGCAAGAGCATAATTGAGGAAGATGACTTACAATTCAAGGCAAAACAGTAGAAATACAAGCATACTCGAGCAAATGACGCTCACGCATAGCAAAGAACGAGTACAACAAGCAATAGAATGACAAAGGCGTTTACCAAGAAAGTTAGAGCAAGATAGTTGATCCTAGAATACAATTCTCTAAATCAAGAAAAAATTGACAAGATCCTTTACTCAGATACAATCAAGAGATACTACAAATCAAGCAACATTCATCTTTATTGGATTCGAACTACGTAGTGACCTGATTCCCAAAAAGGGATACGTAGGCAACCTACTCAAGGCACGATCACATCATAAGAGAATTTTAAAGGACACTGGTTTGAGAAATTCAAAGAATATATCACAACACACTGGGGCAGAATTTTTGAGGGACATTAAAAATTAAAGGAAAATACAAGCAGCATACTCAAAATTTCAAAGTAGAAGACCTTTGAGCAGCAAATGGATATAGAGGAGATTATGTCCAAACAACACGTCGCAGTCTATGATTCAATGGAATAAATTCGCAGTACTCTTTAAACATTATTTTTTCTCAAAACACATGCATATTCCCTTTCGTTCTCCCTTTTGCCCACAGTTCGACTAAGGTTTGATGCTCGAAAAGAGAGATATTGCAAGAAGACAATTATACAAGATGTAGCAGTGCAGCACAACGAACCTCCACCCAAAACTCACAAATTTCCTTTGATTGCAGGTTTACACAAGCACCGAGTATACCTAACAACTCTTGTAAAGCAATATTCAACATGACATGCATAGGATCCATGTCGGTGGATATATAGGGTCCGCGTCGGTGGACATGACATCAGTTTGAGAGGCATAGAATCCATGTCGGTGGATACATAGGGTCCACGTCGGTGGGCATGATAAGCATAGAATCCATATCGGTGGATACATAGGGTCCACGTCGGTGGGCATGATAAGCATAGAATCCATAACGGTGGATATATAGGTGCGCATCGGTGGGCATGACAAGCATAGAATCCATGTCGGTGGATACATAGGGTCCGCGTTGGTTGGCATGACAAGTATAGAATCCATGTCGGTGGATAGATAGGGTCCGCGTCGGTGGGCATCACATGCATAGAATCCATGTCGATGGATACATGGGGTCACGACATGACATGCATAGAATCCATGTCGGTGGATATATAGGGTCCGCATCAGTGGGCATGACATGCATAGAATCCATGTCGGTGGATATATAGGGTCCGCATCGGTGGACATGACATGCATAGAATCCATGTCGGTGGATATATAGGGTCCACGACGGTGGGCATGACAGATATAGAATCCATGTCGATGGATATATAGGGTCCGCATCGGTGGGCATGACATCATTTGACAAGCATAAAATCTGCGTCTGCAGATATATAAGGTTCGCGGTGGTGAACATGACAACAATTTGCAGCAGAGTAAGGTCCGCATCGGTGGGCATAGCATTGGAAAACACTGGGATGAGACATCGATCAAGCAAGCATAAGACAAAACAACCACCCGGCTCAACATGGAAGTTTACTTTATCTTTATATCTATTGCATTTATCATGTTTTTGCTGCAGGGTACTCCCCGATCTCTCGACAAACCCCTGTGCCATACTATCACGCCTGCTCCTAACATCACTGCCAATTATGCAACCACAAAATCTCAAACACATACAAAGCAAAGCCTAACCCTACAAACAATGCCTTTTGCTACACCCGCAAGCTACCTATTTTGCCGAGTTCCAAGCTACAAGTCCATACTCGTACCTGTGATCTACCTAATCTTCCCTTGCCGATTGGGTATCAGCTTCGCGTTCCTTCCTAATTTGTGCCCATCTACGTCAATCGTGCTTGTTTTCGTGCTTAATCGCGCCCATCTATTTGAATCGTGCGCATTCATAAAACTCGCTCCTCAAATGTTTCCCAGCTCAGTCAAGGCAATATTGAAGGCGAGATTGCTCATCTATCGAGATGAAGTTGAAACTATGTACATATAAACTCCTCTTTATGGGTGTGTAGCGCGCCACATTTTCATAACTATGATGCTTATAAGCCTCTTTTTCCACGCTCGATCTATCGATGTTATTTCAGCTTCGACAATACCTTTGGTTTATTGTTCATTCAACTCGCCAAAAGGCAAAACATACACGAATCTAAACTTTACATACTTTGATAAGTTTAATCTTTACATCAAAAATCGTGCGTCATAAATATCTCACACAGGTAACATGCCTTTCGAGAACTACACACGGCCTGATTCTCGTGAAACCCGAGATATGTAGGCAACTCAGAGACCGGGGTTCGGCCAAAAAACCGCAAAATTCCCATCATTTTGCCTACCAGTCGTGACAAATTGGCAATCCCATCAACTATCTTTGCCCGAAGACTCTTTCATCATCTCCGCAAAAAGAGGGGCAGCTGTTGACACCCAATTTTGTCCCTCCATTTTTTGCAATTTGGCTATATTCAATTAAAATTGATAATAGTAATTTTTCAAACAAAACTGCATTAGCTAGCAAGCATTTACGTGTGTACTACTATTATTAATCCCCTATTTATATAATATTTATTTAATCGTGATTAGAATACGTAATTGCATTTATTTAGGCTATTTTCTAAAATACGTATGCTATTTACGCAATTTAATGCATCACGACATCATTTTAATAATTATTTGTGGCTATTTATATCTAATTAGTATTATTTGTGGTCATCTATATTTATTTATAATTAAATATATTTATTTATAATTATTTACAAAATTTCCTATTTTTATACTAATTATATATATTTATAAGTATTTTAATTAAATACTAGCTATTTAGCCATTTTACAATTCCATTTCTATTACACCAAGTCCCCGTCATCACATTTTACCCACGTGTACGCCACCTAAGCTCCACATAAGCCTAACACCTCACTTATATACACTGTTAGCAACATGTACAACTTCTTTAAGCGTGTGTACAACTCTCATAAGCATGTAGTACAACATCTCAAAGCATGGTTAATACCTTGTACCTTTACATATCAACTAACACTCACACACACAAAATTTATACACTCATCCCATGCGCCTACGTGGCACAATTGCTACCATCCACTCATCTAATCCTACGGCTCACGTTATTTCCCTCTTTTACATCTATACACACACAACCCTCTCCCCATAACCCTAATCAGTTTCCCCCATTCCCTTTCCCTGAAACCAGCCGCCACCTCGGCTTTCCTCTCTCCCTTTTTCCCTTACTTCAGTCTAAATACATCACAACCGAAGCTCCACCATCCCCGCCATCAAATCCGTCGTAACTCTGCTCGTTTCTCCCTCTCCCTTGTCGCTTTTACACGGAAAAAGGGAATAAATCACTCTCCTCCCTATTTCTATGGAAACCGAAAAGGAAGAAGAAAAAATTGGGCGAATCTCGTCAAAATAATGGAGATTATCAACGTTTATACACTTACAAGGCAAGAAAGTCGAGGATTCGGGTTTGAATTCCACAAATCGAGCAGAAACAAGCGGGCCAAACACGGGCCAACACCACCCGACCAGGATGCATTGAAACGAGGTAAATTCTTTCCTTTTTTATTCTATGTGATAATTCTCTGTTAAAATTGGTAAATTCGTGTGTGCTACATGTCTAGATTCACAATTTCATTTAACTTAGTCATATTTTCGGTCCGTAAGCATGAATACATGAAATGCATATTTAGACATGATATGCATATTTAATTTGATTTTTCGCTTGCCTTCTTGAGTTAGATACATATGACTAGCCGAATGTATACACTTCTATTCTTAGACTAGATTCATTAGTTGAATGCTCTAGAAGTCCAAATAGGCAGTATGCGATTATGACAAAATGATGTCTCTCGAATCTGTTCATAATTGACTGAGCAGGATATCAGTTTTTTCCCTGTTTAGCATTGTGTGAAGAAACTGAATTTTTATTGCCTTCTTTAACGGGTTGGACAATTTTCAAAAAATCTCTTTCCTTGCAAGGATGCAAGCAGCTCTAATAGTATAAATACTCCTCCTCTTGAGACATAGAACAGGCAGAGACACACTTTCCACCTTTTACACCTCAAATACAACTGATATACACACTGATACACACACACTTTTACACACTTCTGCTTCTCTCTTTTCTGGAAAAAACATTTTGGAGTACACTCTGACAAATCTGAAGCAGAAGAAAGCATAAAAGTAGTCTCTGCTTTCCTCTTGCTGGTTGAAAACAGATCCTGTGGTAATGCTTGATCACTGCACACTGCTCCCTGGTTGTTTTTCTCCCTTCTCTGCTTGTTTAAACATTTAAGATCTCAAGGTATGATACTCTAAAATAGAGTATGTGATCACTCTATAATATCATACAGTTTGGTTGTGAACCTATGCATGACTTAATGCATTCTGATATTGTTGACTGCCTTGTTTGCTATCGATGTGTGCCTTTACTGGGTTGTTTTGAGCCATCACTAACCTCTGCTGCAGTTTATCATTAGTCCAGTTTAGACTACTTTAGGATAGCCAAAGGCTATACCTTGCTGACAGCTTTGCAGGTGTTTCGATGAGTAGCCAAAGAGCTGCTCATTAATGGGTCGTGATAGGTACTTGAGGTTGGGATTCAGTGAACTAAGAGGTTCAAAAGAGAACCTATGTTTGGTTTGAGAAAGCTTGCGAAAATAAGGGACAAGGCCATGCTCTTCTCTTTCTTTTGCTTAACTTATATCCATTATTGTAAAGTATTGTTCATGTATTTGTTAGGTCTAGTAATGGTTTGTATGAGCACCATTAGGTGCATCTAGTTGCTTAAGATAGGTGTTGCCAATGAATCGCTGCTAAAAAAAAACAAGACAAGGTTAACAGGGGCCATTTCCTCTACTCTTGACTATGCTATGTTTTTGTGTGAAATTTGAATATTATGTTAAACAGGACAAGTCTTAAAATGAGATGATATGACACGACCCGAAATCCGGTTAGGCCGTGCGGGCACCCGACATCCTCCCCTAGACCTGTTGGGCGAACCCTTACCAATTAAATTAGGAAAATAAATATAACAATTCATAATAAGGATAGGAATTTAAAAAAAATACAGACATACTGACACCTCTAAGCTGTACGAAAGAAATTACAGCTGAAGTCGTCTTCCCTCTTTCACCACGTGGCGAACTCTATCCTGGAGCGAACCTGCCGAAACGAAATAGATAGACAAGAAACAAACAACAAACAAGGGTGAGTCAAAAGGACTCAATAAGTGGGGCAGACTAGCCACCTTAAAGAATAGGATAGCTTGCCAGGGAGAAGAAACAAATAAACCAAATTCCTCTTATTTAAATTATAAAAGGGCAGAGCCAGATAATAACCAAAAACACGTATGAAACCAAAAACTTAACTAGGAATACGAGCCACACACATATCAACAAATAAGCAATGCACGTATAAGCAGATCAGTAGTTATGTGCCACAAGTCTACACAATGGTATGAAATGAAATGAGATGAAATGAAATATGATGCAAAGGGTCTCATGTGCCAAATGAATGGTGTGGAATCCTCCTGCTCCTAGGGCGGAATCCTCCTGCCCTCAATATGATGCAATGAAGTGAAATCATCATGCTCCTAGGGCGGAATCCTCCTACCCTCAATATGATGCAATGCAACGGAATCCTTCTGCTCCTAGGGAGGAATCCTCCTACCCTCAATAAGATGCAATGGAGCGGAATCCTCCCGCTCCTAGGGCGGAATCCTCCAACCCTCAATATGATGCAATGGAGCGGAATCCTCCTGCTCCTAATGTAATATGAATCAGAGCCGGAATACTCCAGCACTTTCCTGTGGCGGAATACTCAGGCACCTGATATGATATGCAACGTAATGCATATGAATGCAATATGATGCAATAATAACCCTACACCGGCACGGGACTCTCATCGATAGCCGGGAAGTAGATGTCAACTCAACGCACATAGTAGAAAACTCAGATACTCAATGCAATACTAACAACAGGACCTAACATATGATATGCAATATAAATCCAAAGTTAAGGCGTAATGAGTACGCCTATCGGCAGCTACACACGTAAGGAACACGTGGTATAAAATCCACGAGGCCGGGTGCCTCCATGAAATGGATATAAACACTTACCTCTTCCAAAAGTTAGCATTGCTAATCAAAAACCGCTTTATCCTTTGGTTTCATTGCCAAATGATCCCACTCTATTCAATAAGCAGAAAAATATATCAAATTAGGCTAAAGGCTTCATTTCTCACATCTTAGGGAAATCCGGTTAGGAACCTGATACCCTATTTGCATACGCAATATGCAGGCCCGACCTATGTATAGAGTTTAAGGTCACATAACCAAACCCTAAATAAATTACATTTATATGTTGCCCATAACTCACTGATTACGAATATATAATCAATTCCATTGTCGAGGTCCAATTGTCCCTTTAAACTATCAGTTGAACTTATTAAAACGATGTCTAATATCCCAATTTTTACCGTCAAAATATATTTAAACACACGTAATAAAATAAAATAATGCATTAAAATCATTACCTGGATGTTTCGCGGTGAAAATTCTATCTTTCTCCGGCTATTTTCTCATTTTCTGGCATTAGCTCGCTGTGTTTCCTCTTCTTCCTTCTCGTTCTGTTTTCTTGATGTTTTTAATCCTATGCGCGTATATAGCTTTAGCTTATAAATTAACCCCCAACCGCCTAACTATTCATTTTCTTTCTTTTCCTATTTGTCGTTTTCTCTTTTTATTTTATTTTTTGTTTTTTTCTTTTCTTTTCGCGACGAAAATGAAAACGGTACCCTACGATATTCGAAATAATTCAAAATTTCTCAAGGAAGTTATACAAAATATATGTAACACACTTCCTAAGGCGGATCTCAAATCGGACTCCTGAAACTCAATATGCAAATTAAATGGAAAAAAGGTCAAATTATTTAACTTTCAGCATTTTAGCGGAAACTAGCCGAACAACCTCGAAATTCACTTTCAAAAAATCATAAAAGTCGCAAATAATCATATGAACCTAACGGTGCTTTCGGATTTCGAATTGGAGCTCATTCGCCAAAACCGAGCTCGAAAATCTCTTTTTAAAATTTATCGACAATAAAAACTGAAACCTTCTTCCGATGCCTACCAAACGAGGTCTGATTTACCTCAAATTTTACAGGTAAGCCCCAATGGACCTTATGAAGATTTTAAAATTATCTGCACGCCAATCGGAACCCTAACTTCCGAAACGACTGCACTTTAAGGTCGTTTCATTCTCCTCCACTTTAACTCTCGTTCGTCCTCGAACTAGCCTAAGTCTAAAAAAAATCACACAGATAATGAGAGAAATTACATGACCTTCATAAACTACTCCACGGACATTATATATGATTGCAGAATCAAAATTATAATACGAACACCGAACTCTTGGAATAAAATATATTTTGATTAAACTGACCCTTCCTCGATCACGAGAGGAGAGTTTTACTTTTTCGAAGCAAGACTTTGAATTGGTTAGCATGATTCAGCCGATAATCACCTCTTCGATATATACCTTTCGATATAGAACAGGTCGATAGAACTAAGAATTAGCTCACGCTTGATGCAATAGAGGGAGCTTTTGAAGTACCTTGTCACTACACACTATAAAAGATTTGATGCAAGCTATATTATTTTTACGAACGCACTATGCAACATCTCAGTTGATGTTAGTGTTGTTCCGCAAGCTCCTTGTGGGAATATAGTTACTCATATCCTAATGTATGTCAAAAGTTTATCTGAACAGGGTCTATCATATAAGGATAAGGATCATGCAAATACTACTGGATAGTATGATGCCATCCAGGAATGATCTCCAGACTGAACATCTACTTCAGGGTATTATCTTTGAATTGAAAATATTATGACTTGAAAAAGTGAAAATAAAAGAGACATGTAGTTGGACCATGAGCTGAGGCAGAATACCAGCAACAAAGTTGATTACATGTGCACTTAAACGCTAAAGTAACTTCTCAAAGAGTTGATGTGTGAAGGAGATATGCCAATGATGGATGGACGAAAAGCTACACTAGAACTTTAACTCTAAATTTTCATGAAGTAAAACAGTGTCAGTACGAGGATCCAGTTCTAGTTTAATACAGACAGATAGCCAGAAGAAAACTAGAGTCACCATATAAGGTTATTACTGATGGTGTTCTCATGTATAAAGATAGACTTTGTGTTCCTGATTTTGCAGATTTACGTGGACAAATTATGATAGAGGCACATTATTCCAAATACACTATTCATCCAGGTTCGACTAAGATGTACCATGATCTTAAGCAGATTTATTGGTAGGACGGAATGAAGTGTGACATAGCAGAATTTGTGGCTCAGTGTTCTAATTGCCAGCAAGTTAAAGTCGTGTCATCTTTCCAGACTTTATACTTTCAGCAGATAGGTACGTATATATGATCAGGCTGCCAGCTTATCTCTATCATTAATAGATTATTAGTGGGTTTAGCAATGATCGACACTCATTGTAGGTTTCTGTTGTGGCCCTAGGTTGGGTCGTGACAAAAGTGGTATCAACGCCTTAGAGATTTAGTATTACCGTTCAGTATTTGGAGGAAGACTCCTCCACTTAAAGCACAAACTCATGCAGTTATTTGAATAGGAATAACCATCCCCGCACAGTCTGCTGGACTAAAGAAGATTTAGCTAAGAGCTGAATGTAGGCAGACCTAAGCTACCAGCTACCCTTCCGAGTTGCGAGACAGCTACAACTGTCGAGTTCACAACTCCATACCTTTTCCATAAGCATCACCGCTCGATAGCTCAATTCAGGGGGGTCAAATGACACCTCTCATTACCCTTTGTAGCTTTAAAACACAACAATGTGCTTACCCAGCTACCTTGACACGCACTCTGGCTCAACACAGGGAATATCACAAGTGGCTACTAACCGCCCAAACTCACTATTTTTCGGACGAGGAAGAAATGATAATAGACCGAGGATAGAAATAATTAGAACTTCAGGAAGCTCATCTTCTTATTGCTTGCATACCAGAGCTACTTCCCAGTCAGGCTAGCCAAAGAATCGCAATTGAATAAATAGATATTAAGTGAGCTTTATGGAACAACATCTATGCCAATTTAATCTCCCAATAAGAAGGAAACTCTAACAATTTACCGAAAAACCCTTTTATAACCAAGACAAGCTCATAGGATAACATGACTTTACTAGCATCTCGAACTAAGAGGAGACACATAGATCGAGTATTACTTACTAACCACTTTACACCAGAAGAAGTAATGACACTTTCTGATGGTGACGAATAAGATTACCATCATCCTACCGATACTGAGTTCCAAAGAGAGGTAGACTGACTTGACATTATAACAGAATGAGGCACAACAATATGCCAAGCAAACAATACCGATACTCACTCACAAATCTCTCACCTTTAAACCAGATAAACTAGCAGGGTCATCATAAATGCCAGGAATAAATCATATCAGAAGCTCACCCTTCTACCGCAACCGATTCTTAATAGAAACGATATCCAAGGAAACCATCGAAACATGATAAGACACACCATTTCCAGATCAATCGAAAGAATCAAATCTTACTCACATTTAAGAGAAGAAGAAATCTCAGGGTCTACTATATCGGATACCTCTGCATCCCGCCAGACAAGCAGTTCAAAGAACTGCCTCTGCAGCTGAGCTGAGCCACTACCCTGACAATCACTTTCTGAAGAACCACTGCGACCATACTCTCAACCTCTACTGGATGGTGGCATTTCTTTTGCTGATTGAGATCTAAATAAAATCCCCTGCGACTGCGCAGATGCCTGATAACGAGAGAAAAGACGACTGCCTACTTATCGGAGTAAGGGAAAACTCCTCAAAGGATATCCAGACTCACGACAATGATACCACATTTTCGCTGAAAAATGGAAGCTGGAAAGATTGTTGATAGCTGTAAAGAAAAGACTGAATCTGATCTTAACGAGCTACTGGCGCACTCTAAGAATCACGTGACACAAGCTGAGATAACCTGGAAGGTGACATCCCAAAATAATCAGAACTCTTACCTCCAAATGAGGTACCATGGTTTCCCATTAGGGCCACGGGATCTCTTGCTCTCCCACTCTAACTCTTCCCACTTTAACTTATGGTATGGCTTGTATCTTCGGGCAATATTAACAATAACATCAAATGAAATCCCGACCTCAATCTCTTGAGCCATCTGGGATCTCAAGAAAAAAGAAAGGTCATCAATAAATCTTTGAATCTATCGAGAGACTCATGGACTAGTTCTAATGCATATCCAACCATTCTATAGAACTCAATCTCATATTCTGAAACCAGCAGACTAACCGACAGGCTACCCTGCCTAATCCACTCAAACTGGCGACACTCTTCATCTCGCTCTCTACTCAAAAGGAACTTTTCCACGAATCTAGAAGAAAAATCGAACCAAGTTAACTAATAAGAGAGCGACCCATCAATTCAAGGCTGGACCCCTGAAACTTAAAAGCAGAATAATCAACACCATACCGTTCGATATAATCAAGAGCCCGAAGGATACGCTGACATTATTTTATTTTAAAAAGAATCACGAGGTTTATCTGATGCATTGCTTTAGAATATCGGAAGGTTCAACCGCGTAAAATTATGCAACCTCTTTGGGCACTCGGACCGGACTGTTACCTCGGCTGGCTAACAAGTCAGAACAATTGGTGGCACAACACATGCAGCCTCTGGAATATAATTTACTGGGGCAACATCAGGAACTGGAACAAGAGCTCTCTAAGTCTGAACATCTGCATATGCGGCGACCTGATAAGCTGCCTTGTGAATAATAAGTTCTTTGCGGTATCTGCGTCGCCAAAATTCTCGTAAAAGCATCATAGAGAGCCAAGGGAACCACAAGGCCCTGCTCCCTTGCCCATCACAAGCTCGTACAGCTGGGGCCTGCGCGACTGGATCGTCAGCACGATCCACAACTCTTGAGCTTCGTCAGTACTAGCCCTAGGCTAGACTACTTCATCTTAAACTCATACCGTTTGCTGATTTGTCGCACGAGGGTTCACAATTACCTCGAAGGAATTAACGAAAATACTTTTGCATCCTAGACCGACGCACGATCAGAAAAGAAAGAAGGGAAACTTCCTAAATGCCATCATAGCCTCTCGTAGATAAGTACGGACGTCTACGTACCCATCAGTGAGACTCTACTAAACACTGTCTTAATCTGGATAGACTTTAACTCGGGCTCTGATACCAACTAACACGACCCAAAATTCGGTTAGGCTGTGCGGGCACCCGACATCCTCCCCTAGACCCGCCGGGCGAACCCTTACCAATTAAATTAGGAAAATAAATATAACAATTCATAAATAAGGACAGGACTTTAAAAAAACACAGACATACTGACACCTCTAAGCTGTACGAAAGAAATTACAGCTGATTACCCAACATACTAGGTTTAGGGCAATCCAGACTAGACATCTAAGAGTACAAAAGAAGATAGATACCTCCTGAAGGGAGCAAAATGCAACTGAAATAATAAACAATAAACTGGTGGCCATACGGAATAAAAGTTGGCTCACCCTGAGAGCTGAACTCGTCTTCGCTCCTTCACCATGTGGCGAACTCAATCCTGGAGCAAACCTGCCGAAATGAAATAGATAGACAAGAAACAAACAACAAACAAGGGTGAGTCAAAAGGACTCAATAAGTAGGGTAGGCTAGCCACCTCAAAGAATATGATAGCTTGCCAGAGAGAAGAAAAAAATAAACCAAATTCCTCTTATTTTAATTATAAAAAGGCAGAGCCAGATAATAACCAAAAACACGTATGAAACCACAACTTCAACTAGGAATACGAGCCAGAAATATATCAACAAATAAGCAATGCACGTATAAGCAGATTAGTAGTTACGTACCACAAGTCTACACAATGGTATGAAATGAAATGAAATGAAATGAGATGAGATGAAATGAAATGAAATGAAATATGATGCAAAGGGTCACATGTGCCAAATGAATGGAGCGGAATCCTCCTGCACTCAGTATGATGCAGTGGAGCGGAATCCTCCTGCTCCTAGGGCGGAATCCTCCTACCCTCAATATGATGCAATGGAGCGGAATCCTCCTACCCTCAATAAGATGCAATGGAGCGGAATCCTCCTGCTCCTAGGGCGGAATCCTCCTACCCTCAATATGATGCAATGGAGCGGAATCCTCCTTCTCCTAATGTAATATGAATCAGAGGCGAAATACTCCTGCACTCTCCTGGGGTGGAATACTCCTGCACCCGATATGATATGATATGCAATGTAATGCATATGAATGCAATATGATGCAATAATAACCCCCACACCGGCGCGGGACTCTCATCGATAGCCGGGAAGTAGATGCCAACTCACAGCCAGAGTACAATACCCTGATCCTCAATGCAATACTAACAACAGGACATAACATATGATATGCAATGTAAATCAAAAGCCAAGGCGTAACGAGTACGCCTATCGGCAGCTACACACGTAAGGAACACGTGGTAGAAAATCCACGAGGCCGGGTGCCTCCAAAGAAATGGATATAAACACTTACCTCTTCCAAAAGTTAGCATTGCTAATAAACAACCCTTTTATCCTTTGGTTTCATTTCCAAATGATCCCACTCTATTCAATAAGCAAAAAAATATATCAAATTAGGCTAAAGGCTTCATTCCTCACATCTTAGGGCAATCCGGTTAGGAACCTGATACCCTATTCGCATACGCAATACGCAGGCCAGACCTATGTACAGGGTTTAAGGTCACATAACCAAACCCTAAATAACTTACATTTATATGTTGCCCATAACTCACTGAGTAAGAATATATAATCAATTCCATTATCGGGGTCCAATTGTCCCTTTAAACTATCAGTTGAACTTATTAAAAAGATGTCTAATATCCCAATTTTTACCGTCAAAATATATTTAAACACACGTAATAAAATAAAATAATGCATTAAAATCATTACCTGGATGTTTCGCGGTGAAAATTCTATCTTTCTCCGGCTCTTTTCTCATTTTCTGGCATTAGCTCGCTGTGTTTCCTCTTCTTCCTTCTCGTTCTGTTTTCTTGATGTTTCTAATCCTGTGCGTGTATATAGCTTTAGCTTATAAGCTAACCCCCAACCGCCTAACTTTTCATTTTCTTTCTTTTCCTTTTTGCCGTTTTTTCTTTTTATTTTTTCTTTTTTCTTTTCTTTTCGCGACGAAAATGAAAATGGTACCCTACGATGTTCGAAATAATTTCAAATTTTTCAAGCAAGTTATACAAAATATATGTAACACACTTGCTAAGGCGGATCTCAAATCGGAATCCTTAAACTCAATATGCAAATTAAATGGAAAAAAAGTCAAATTATTTAACTTTCGGCAATTTAGCGAAAACTAGCCAAACAACCTCGAATTCACTTTTAAAAAATCACACAAGTCGAAAATAATCATACGAATCTAACGGCGCTTTCAGATTTCGAATCGGGGCTCATTCACCATAACCGAGCTCGAAAATATCTTTTTAATATTTATCGACAATAAAAACTGAAACCTTCTTTCGATGCCTACCAAACGAGGTCTGATTTAGCCCAAATTTTACAGATAAGTCCCAATGGACCTTACGAAGATTTTAAAATTATCGGCATGCCAATCGGAGCCCTAACTTCCGAAAAGACTACCTAAGGTCGTTTCATGATATTAGAAGACTGTTTTCTGCAAAATCTAAAAAAAGGATAAAAGTACAAGACTACTTTAAAACTGAATTATTTCTGCAACTATGTGTTTTGATAACGTGGCAGTGCATTTGGTTTCCTGAAACAGGTTAAAACTAAAAAGTTCATTTGAAAATAGGATTCTATATGCAATTTAAGATATTAGATACGTACTAGTTTATCCTTGTTTGCCTAGAATTGGTTAAAGGCTGAAAATTAAATATTTGTGCAAAATCAGTTTCTAGAAAACTGCATTAATATCTTAACAGGTTAAAACTGAAATTTGAAAGTATTTTAGGCTATTTGTGCAACTCTAGTATGCTGGAAGCTAAACTATTTTCTAGATAGGTTAGAAATGCGACGAAATCTGAAAATTACATATTTTGGATACGTAACTTTTTATACTTTTTGAAAATGGCTAATGTCACAATCCATGCTAAGAGTTGGCTTATTTATGCAAATTGAGTATGCTGAAGGCTTAACAGTAGCTTGTGGGCTTTTGCATCTTCATTACAACTTATTAATTTGGAGGCCCACTTTTAAGTTTGAGACAACAATTATTTGTTTCAATTTGACTTGTATGATTTGCATGACTGTGCTTTTTATGTGACGACTAGAAGAGTCTAGACTGGTGAACTTAATATGTATAGGGTGTCTAGATACTTAAAGTAGTGTCCCAAAAGCCTCCGGGACTTCAAGTAGGACGCTAGTAAACCTTTAGGATGTTTTAAAACGTTAGTATGCGATCTAGTTAAATACTTGAAGAGGGTATGGGGGTTAAGGGTAATTTAAGCCCCTCGGAAATGATGGAATTAACAAGCTATATATTGACAGTGGATTTTGAAATTATCGTCCCTTATGAGAGCCGGGTTCTGATCCGAATAGGAGAATAAAACCTAGGGTTATTTATTCAAGGGATTAATTAGTTATTTATTATTTTGTGGCTATTTGTGCAATATGATCATCATTTCAAATTGTTTATGAAAATACTTTAAACTACCTATTTACTTACTTTGCATCCCGTATCTCTTTTATTTATTTTATTTAGATTTATCCTTTTATAAGCAATATGTTAAACCCAATATAGAAATCGGTTGGGAACCACGTTTAGTGGAATCTAGGAGGTGCCTAACCCCTTCCTTCTAGGTTATTTCGAATTCTTACCCGAATCTCTGACTCGTAGACCAACCCAGAATTAATTCTTTAAATGGAATTAGAAATTAATAGGTGACCTAATACGCCTAGAAAATTTATTAGGTGGCGACTCCAAAATTCTAACTCCAAACGAGTTTACCCAGTCAAATCCGAAACCCGACTCACCTCGGGTTGAGTCCAAAATCGGGTATGACACCAGGTTCGACTATGTGGCTATTTTTGTTAAGTACACGTGACTGAAACTTAATTGTTCTAGACGTGCATCACAAAATTTCCTTATATATGTAACCGTCCAATATTCTTGGACACATTCCTTAATAGTTATATGTTTAAAATTCAAACCTACCACACTTGACATATAAGCTTTAATGAAAATCCCTCTATAACCGTTACATTATCTGATTTTTCGGTTCCCCAAACACTGAAAAGTTGTTCTGCTTTATCCGCCATCATTACAAACCCTTTAAAATATTCCTCATAACAAATACTCAAAAAACAAAAACCCTTCATCTCCAAAATATCCCGAATTTCCTACCATGTCTCAAGCTCAATCTTTGTCTACTTCACCCATAAAAGACATTAGAAACTCAAAACCTCTTAAAAACCTTAAAAGAAACCTAAAGCTAGTTCTACTACTTTGGCTGAAAGAATCGTAAAAGCTAGGGAAATATTTCAGAAGAGGGTTGGAAAGAAAGCACCAAAGAAATCTACTCCTAAATCAACTGCCCCGATTGTTCTACCTACTGTCGTTGATTCACAATCTGCAGAGGTAAGACTTGACTTGACTCAAACTAGTACTACTGTTCTTGAATCTGTTGTAAGCCCTGGGAAGTTGAATACGGAAAACTTAGTAATAGGGATGGATGAGATTGTAAACTCTGTTAGTATAGTGGAGTCATGTAGTGAAATTGATAGGGGAAAGGAGTTAGAGAAGAAGGAGGAAGATCTGAAAGAAAAACTATTGAACCTAGGATAGAAGGTGATATCACTGGCATGGCTCTAAGCATAGCTAATGTAAATGCTGTGAAAACTGTGCTTGAAAAGTTGAATGCTGAAGAGGTGGTAGAATCTCTAAATTATCCAGTCGACAAACCTAGTTTGGAGGCTGTTTCCTCAGAGAAAGGGTGTATAAGGAAAGAGGTGAGTGGTCCAGTTGGTGGTAGACAAAGTTCTGCTGAAGTTGGCAAGGAAACTAAGAAAGAACCTATTATTTCCTCAGTTCCCATGGCAACTGCTGATGCAGAACTGGAATGGACAGATTCTGATACTGAAAAGGAAGAGGAGGTAGTGAAAGAAAATGTGGAGCCAAGGAAGTCTGAGAAAATCCCAAAGAAAAATGCCAAAAGAAAGTTTGGAGAAGAAGATGAGAAGATAGAAGAGGAGGAAAAAGAGGAGGTAGTATTTGTGAGTGAAACAAAACCAAAGAAGGAGAAGAAAAGAAGGTTAATGAAAGGGGGAAAGGCTATAGGAAAAAGTAAATTGGTAGATGAGAGTGATGATGAGGAAGATTCACAGTCTGAATCAGAAAGCGTGCAGGAGCCTGTGATTACTAGAAAAGTGGCTACAAGGTCAGGACTTAAACAGTAAATAGCAACTCTTGAGAAATTTGCTGAACAGAAGAAGGTGACTAAAGAGGCAGAGAAGAACAAACAACCCCATGGTGATAAAGAAAGCAGTTCTAAGGATTGGGACTTTGTGGACCCAGATGACTCAGATTCTGGAACTTCTGAGGACTCAAAGAAGAAGAAAGAAAAAAAAAGTAGACAGGGGTGCCTTCTTTGCCAAGCATCAAGTGCTGCCTGGGAGTGTATGGTGTGATCTGGATGAGCCCATTATAAGACCTTTTATGGAGAAGGTAAATACTTAGGGGTGGACCAAGCTATTTTCTAGAGATGGTAGATGCATGTTTGCTGAACAGTTGAGGGAGTTTTATGTGAAGTGCAGTGTACCTGGGAGGAGAGTATACTCTGAGGTTGGAGGTATTGAAATTGAATTTGGGAGAGAAGAATTAGGAGTGATCCTGGATGTATCTGCTGAGGGTTATTGCAGGTATTTGAAGTTGAAGTGGCCCAAGAGAACATATGATGTTACTCCTCTAGAGGTAACCAAGAAGTTCGCTGGTAATCCAAGACTCAGAAAGGAGCGAAAGGTAGAGAAAAAGAAGATGGAGCCTGCTCATTAGTTACTCTTTGAGTTTGTGCACATGTTCTTGTTGCCAAGAGGTGAAAGAAACAGTGATGCTTATGCACTTGATCTGAAATACATGGATCTGCTAGATAGAGGTGTGAAAATCAACCTGCCTGGGCTTATTATAAGGCATATTAAGAGGATTGCAGACACTGACAAGAAGGGTCATTCTCTTGTGCATTCCTACATCTTGGAGCAGGTATTTGAGCACTTTGGAGTTCCTCTCAAGAATGGGAAGAAGGCTACTTTTCATCAGATGTTTGGCATGCATGTCTTGAAGATATTTGACTTTTTCAAGAAGAAGAGAGCATCCAAATGTCCTATGTAGGTTAAAATGGAGAAAATTGATGAGAGTGAGTAGTTTGGATCAGAAGAAGCTGTAGCAGCTGTGAAGGAACTAGAGCAGCTTCTGTTATAGCTAAATGAGGAAAATGAGAAGCTAAAGTTGAAGATCAAAAGATTGATCGCTTGACCATCGAGTGAAACAGGCATCAGGCTGAGTTGCAAGTTGAGAGAGCCAAAAATACCAAGAACCTGGATGCACTCGTCAAGCACTTCAAGCTTTAAGCTGGCTACCCAGTCCTTTATCCAAACTCTTTCCCTATCCCTCATTTATGATGCACATTTAAGACGATTTATGTTCTGGTCTGCACTTAATTGGGCCATATATGTTGTGCTTTGGATAGTTGATATTAAATTGCTTGTTCTGTTTTTTTTTTTTTTTTGTGGTTTCATCTATATAACTGTCGGTTCTGGTTTGGCCCTTGGATATATTCATTGTGTTCTTAGTTAACTTGTTTCCTTGTGCTCTAGTCTGGACTGTACAAACTTGTTCTTGCAGGATTTTAGAATCTTTTCGATGATGCTAAAAGAGGGAAGAAGGAAATATTGTTGGGATGTTTGTGACCTAACTCATCTATTTTAAATTTCTTTCAATTATTTTTGTTATTTTTTTCTTGGTGTTAGCATGTACCGGGTCTTATGTAACATTTGTTTGTCATCATCAAAAAGGGAGAATTTGTTAAGTTAAATATTTTAAAGAAATGACAAACAAATGACTTAGTGGAGAACCCAGTCCTTGAGGAAAAAGGCACAACTGATTGAAAAGATTTTGTGGAATACAAATCCATATAGAGCTAGCACTAGCAGTAGTGGCGCGTAGACTTATGCGCATCCTAGTCAGCAAAAAGAAGTTGCGATGTGGCTGTCTTATTAATGTGTTAACAAGAGTTGGTACTGAACAAGGAGTGTATCACAGGAAATCTTGACTTGCTATATGTACAAGGTTTCCTAGTGAAACACTACTAGGATTACAAAGCTTATATAAAAACAAGTATTTGAGGCAGTCGATCTCAGTTATTCACCACGCGAGTTGAGAGCAAACAAAAAGCGATTCAATAACTCTTAAAGTGACTTAACGGTGACGACAACCATTGAAGAACTTGGAGCATAATTGACAAATTGATTATGTTCTTTATTGTATTTGTTTCAGTATATGAATTAATTGTTTTTACCTATCTGCTTATTGTAGAAGCCATTGTAATAGGTGAACTTTTGAATGATTACTTTGTAAAGCTAGAGTTTAGCTTTGTGAGTTGTTAGGGTCTAGAGTGTAGCCCCTTGGTTACAGAGTTTGTAATCTAAAATTTGCTCTATGTGTTAGTGGAAGTGTTTTCAAAAATCCCAGAGTGTGGGTCGTGGTTTTTTTCCCTTGAGCACGGAGTTTTCCACGTAAAAACACCATGTCGATTAATTATTGTTTTACCTTTAGTCTGTGTGAGTACTAATCGTAACTGCTGTACAAGAACTGAGTTCTTGTAATCAAGAGTCAGGTTCTTTGCCGAGAATTGGAGGACACTATTCAAACCCCCTTCTAGTGACCCTAGGAGGCGCATAGAGTATAACACCTCCTCTCATAGTATTGTACATCAAGCGATTCACACAGAACTCTACTATTCTCAAGGAATAAGATTATTACTTTCTTGTCTATTACTTTTCTCTCTATATTTACTTACTTTTTCTACGTACATACTGTATTGCTTGTGAACCTCTAATAAATTCAATTATTTTACCTAAACGACAAAATTTAGGCCTAAATAGTTTGGCGTCCACTGTGGGGCCCAGGATATTGTAGGTTTCTACAAGGGAAAAGACGAAGACATGTCAGGAAACAACGTCCCAAAAGACACCACCAACGCAGAAGACGACTTCGCAAAGGATCCCAGTAATCCTAGCGATCAAGTGAAGGACCCTGCCAAGGAGCCAGTCCATATAGCCAATGACAACGAAGTCTACCAACCACGCGAAGGCAATTTTGAGTTCAGAGGCTTCCCTTTTGATCTCATCCAAACCCTGTCAAAACGGGCAGAGCAGAACTCAGCCAACATGGTTGAGGGTATGACCTAAAAATTAGGAGCAATGTTCGTTGGATCGTTCCAGAGGCCAGCATCCCCGCGAGGACCAGCGCCCATGAACGATTCACCAATATCCACTCCCAATCGCAGGCTCAACATGGATGCCGCCCCTGGAGGCTCAACAATAGTCAATAATCAAGTTTTGAAAGGAACACCTGCCTTTCAGGACATTCTAAAAGAGATGAAGGCCATCCACGATCGGATCGGTAACATACCGGGTGCTCCACCTCATATTACCACTGTAGATGAGCAGAAGTTTTACAAGCATGCATATAAGGAATCTGCACCAACCCGTGTACCCAAGTATTTATGCCTGCCGGATAACCTTAAGTATGATAGAACTACTGATCTGGACGAGCATACTGTTGCATACTATGCGGCCGTTAAAAGAAATGAGATCTCTGAAGAAGAAACTCAATCCGCTCTAGTGAATATATTTGGCTCGACCTTGACTAAAGGAGCCCTCGCATGGTACACTCAGCTACCTATGGGTTTGATCGAGTCATTTACCCAGATGCATGATCTGTTCAAGAAGGCATACTCTGGAGCCTACAAGCAAGTGAAGCGCATGGAAGATATTGTCGAGATCCGACAGTGGGACGACGCATTGCTGAAGGACTACCTTGATAGATTCCAAAGGGAATGCATAGAGCTCCCTCCGGCTCCCGAAAATATTGTTGTGGTAGCCTTTGCCAAAAGCCTAAACTTGAGGGGTTTGCTAGCCACTAGGAGTTGCAGTGAAGCCTAACTCAACATCCTATGATGACATGGAGTGCTTTACACCAAAGATATACGGAGAAACTCCATCTCGAGCCAGAGCACTCCCAAAGCCCTGAAGCTGAACGACGAAAGCGGGCAAAAAGTCAATCCCTGGAGGAGGAAGGAGATGGAATAAGAACAAAAGGAAAAACTCAAAGTCAAGCGGGAACCGGGAAGACAGGCAATTCTCGAGGGACTGGGCCTCAGGAGACATGTGCGGAGCCATGCAGCTTTAGGGACTTTGGATTATGGGTCAAATCTGTAGAGCTAATTACAATTCACTTTCGGAAACTAGGCTCAAAAGTGCAATGGCCGCCCATTATAAAAAAAGTCACCCGGAAGGGGCTCAATGCCTTACTGCAGTTTTCGTCGGAGCAACAGCCACGCCATGGTTGATTGCAAGGATTTTATGTTGGAAATTGAGTATTTATTGAAGGAGGGGCACCTAAAGGATTTGATTGAAGAAGGAGCGAGACAATCGAGAGCGCCAGAATCTCAAGGCAAGCGAAGCATCAACACAGCCTTTGCAAGGCACGTACCAGTTACAACCTGGGAAACTAAAGTGCCCGAATTACTTGCTAGTCTGATTGCGTTCAGCCCGATGGAAGAGGAAGTTAAGGGCCAAGATGCGCTCATTGTCCCAACCAATGTGCTAGATCTCCAAATCGAGTTGGCTCTAATCGACCTAGGAAGCGACGTTAACATCATCCAGAAAGTGCTATTACAGAAGACAAGACAGCACCGCCAGATGATTCTGAACCCCTACAAGATAACCAGCTTCAACGGCCTTTGTGAGAAGCTTGTCGCGAGCTAGACCTGTCGGTCATATCCCGGGCGTGACGAGCATTACACCTTTTTAGGTACTAGCCTGCACTCCTTCCATGATGTTGAAGGGGCTGCCCGTGTCGACTCTAAGCTTGAGGAGGAAGAGAATGCATGTAAAGAAGGTCAATCTTGTGACCTTCAAGGTAAGTCTATTACACTCAATACCCTAGGAGCTAGTGAAGAGAAAATTAATGATGTAAGTAGTGGCTCACTTGGTGGGACTAATATCTCTCATTCTTGTGTTGATTCCGTTGAGCTTGAAGTGTTCCATAATAGTGAATTGCAACTTGTGAGTGGTAATGTGCATGTTGTAATTAATGAAGTACCACCCTTGCGTGATAAAGTTTAAATATAATTGCTTGATCCTCATGTTAATGTAGTTGAAGGCAGTCTTGAAAATGTGCACTTAATTGATGAAAGTGAAGTGATTGATGAATCTTGTGATAGTATTGTGAATGAATGTGCACTTAGGAAAATAGATCAGACCTTGGGAAATTCTAATCATGATGTTGAGCTTACTTGTGATTCTAATAATAAGATTAAATTGATGGACCCCATTGGTTATGTAATTAAAAAAGGGTGTCTTGACGTTGTAATGAAGAACCAATCTTTAAGTTGTCCTAATCTTGATGTTGTGTTTGATATGAATTATGATTGGAAGAGTGAGTTTGAATGTTTGGACACCATTGATGAGGTCCTTTTGATTGATACCTTTCTTGTGAGCTTGAATGCATGTGGTAATGGCGAGAATGAGTTGCTGAATTGTCTTGTGTGAAAAGGCATTTTCTTGAGTTATAATGATGACTTGACTCATGCTAATCCTTTGCTTAGTGTTTTTGAGAGTACTTGGTAGGTTGATGAGCTTTTGAGTGAGGAGTTGGTGTGGGAAAGTTTGAATCGAATTTGGAAGTACTTGTGCGGTGCATTTGACACCACACCGTTGTTGTCACCATATGAAGTTGTTGTCCATACCTTGGGCATGATTTTTAAGGAGAAATTAAGTAGGAGGGTGTCCTTTTGTGCGCTTGAATGCCGAAGGGACTTGCTGCCCACACATTGGGTTGATCATATGGCTGTTGATGAGTTTGTTTGGAACCTTTTCGTGCGGGCCAAAGGGAAGCCATTCCCAAAAGGAGACGTTTCATCCTTGTTTCAAGAAGGTAAGGATAATTAGTCGTATGCTTTTTATGCTTCTGACTTGTTTTCTTGTGTTTCAATTAATCTAGTTGAGGTTGATGGTGGTTTGATTTCGAGGATGAAATCCTTTCCAGAAGGAGAGGATGATGGAATCCAAATTGAGGATGATTCTAAGAGCCGGGCTAAGGAGTTATCGGACCTTCATCAATCTTGGATGATAGCTTGGAGAGGATACTTTGGAGGATATTTGTTCGGGCAGCATGTTAGTGAATCCAAGGAGCAAGTTGGTGAGCTTGGGAGAAGGAGAGGCGTTTCTAGTTGCTTGAGGCCGAGACTTAGAGGAGTTAGCGAGCAAGCTAGCAAGCTGAATTGTTGCGTTGGAATACTTAGCTTTGGGGCGTTGGAATACTTTGTTTTAGGCAGATTGTTTGTGCTCTCAACGAGCTCCTAGTTCTTATTTGGATTAGGTTAATGGCACTTTATTAGCCCTAAATATAGCAAGCATGTGGCTTTTAAGTTGACATTATAGGCAGCTTATCTACACCTTTTTTTTTATAGCAAATGTCACTAAGCGTATAGCCTAGTGACTAATTTTATTAATAATAAAAATAAATAATAAGGTCTTACACAAATTATAAATTATGTATTAAAGCTAAGTACTTCTAGTATATGAAATATACTAAGTATTTCTTTTTGTCATATCCCTCTTAATGAGTTGAGCACTTAGTGTTAATACCGCAATTATAGAAGAATACAGTAGATTAAAATAGTACTTTACATAAAAAAGCAAAGCTAGACTATACAATTTTAATGAAGCAATGACTAATATGAAATTGTAATCTTGCAGGTGCATTGAAACGCCTGAAGGAACTGCTCCAACGCTGAAGTTACACCTCAGTTGTACTTGTACCTCTGCGTCAACTACTGCACCCCAATGAAATTGAGTGCTGCTGCTATAACTTGAGTTGCTGTACCCCCTGTGAATTAACATGGCCATTGGAGCTGGAAGAATATAAGCCACGAAGCTGCTGCACCTCCAGGGTATAGTCATGTGTAACCATTTTGTACTCCAACTCTTTGAATATATGTGTATGAAAAAAACTGGAACAACTAGTGAAACAGCTCCAACTCTGTCAGTTTTTGCAATTATTTTAATTTGTAAATCCACTTGTATCCCAAAACACTCTGCCTTGTAGCTTGTGCAGGAGCTCGTTGTGCACAAAAAAATTCCGAGCTGAAAAGATACAGCTAGCACCTTGGCAAGCAAAAACGCACAGCTGCAAACAAAGAAAGAGTGATGCCAAAGCGAGCTTCTCCACCAGCAAACCAGTCCACAATCTGCACTTGTGAAATTAGTGACGCCATCAAGATTAGTTGCAGCAGCTGAAGGACATTAAGATAGCCACGCATGCTAAAAACTCGAGCAGCTTGTGCGACAATCAACAATCCAGAACTCCTCTCCCAGGAACTTGAGCATTGGTTTGAAAATTCAGCTTCCATGATAACAATAGCACGCAAGTTTTCCATAAGACAACAAGACATTATGAACTGAAACTCCATCATTGTACTTTGGTCCAGCACATAGCAGCAAGAAGAGATGCCTCTCTAGGAGCAGATCTACTAAAGAAATCGCCCATTTTGTTGATGTAAAAAAGTGCACCTCTTTTGTTTTTGTATCAGCATTTTTTGTAGTAAAACACTGTACCTTCATGTTGTAAATATAACACCTAACAGTTGTTATCTTCCAACTTGTAAAACAATGGTAACCTCCATTAATGAAGCAGCTTTCCACACTCAGCAGGTAAGTATATCAAGCACAAAAGAACAGACAACGACACCCAAAGAACATCGCAAAACGGGCTGGTCCTTGCGCTAAATTTGTCCTTATATATAGCAGCACCCACTGTTTCAACCACCTGAATACGCCTTCAAATTGACATCACACACCACCATCATGTAATACTACCTGCGACGCCCTATGAAATGCCTTAGCAGGCCATGAAGCTCGCACTAAAGGTCGTTGAGCTGAGCAAAAATCTGGCCAGCAAACCCAACTGCATGTGACTCTTTTACTGGTAATCACGCCAATAATCACTGTTAAAGAACCTGCAAAACAAAGAAGTATGTTAGTAAAAAACATCACCATGATCTCTTCCAAACGGATTTGACCATGATGATCCAATACCACATTCCTCCTAGACCTTCCAAGCTGGTTATACTCCAATTTGTACACATTCTCTCCAGCCATCAACATCACATAATGAAAACCACTCAATTCCTCCATGATTTAATCCGTAAATATGGCTCGTTCCACTTATCTCCATTGAGTAATTTCCTTGCTTCAGCATTCAAATCAATAAAACTATTAGCAATAAAAGACCTTGATCCAAAGCAAAATTCACCAAAAATCAGCCACCTTATTACTCTCCCTTAACACATGTGCGCAAGCAACTTCCCTAGCTTCCATTAATTGCCAAATTTTCTCAACAATTGGACGAATTTGCCAGGGCACTTCCCACACTTTGTTAACAACATTTTTGAGAAGTAGTCAATCAGTCTCAATTAACACATGATCAAGTTGACTTGATTCAACATATCTCAAAGACTTAAGCATAGCCAATGCTTCCTCTTCATTGTTTGTACTCATCTCATCCTCCATCTCTTGAGCCTCTGCATGTAGCAAATCTCACCTGTCATCCCTCACAAAAAAACTCCAAGAACTCCTTTCCCGGGTTACCCCTAGACACTCCATCCGTATTACACTTAACCCAACCCACCTCAGGAGGACACCAACTCACTTTTGGAAACTTCAACGCAGGCGTATACACATGTAGCACATGAAGAAAACACTCCAATTCAAAGCGCATACATAAAATTTTTCCTACGAACTTTCAAGAACATAAAAATATTTTGCATCACCAGGAAAATAACCCTTGTCCTAGACATCCTACCTCCATGTCGAAAAGTGTTTCTTCTTTTCCATAATTCCCATATAATAAAAATAGGAACTACATGAAAAACCAACTTCACAAGAGAATTCCCCGAAGCATGCCACCATAAATTAATAACTTGCACAAGATGCAAGTCATCAATATTAAAACCTGCAGACCTCCCAAAATAATTCCAAACTTCTTTTTCAGTAGGGGCATTCAAGAACACATGAGCAATATTTTCAACATCAGGGACAACACAACAATGACATTTTGAGGGGAATTGAAAACCCCACATTTTCAAAGTATCATCTAGCGGCAACTATTTTTCCAAACTCTCCACAGAAAAAAAGACATTTTAAATGGACCCCTTTAATCCAGATATGCTTTTACAATTCAGAGGAACTTTCTTTTGTCTAAGCAAAGAAAAGCCAGAACTTACTGAAAATTTTTAACTAGCAACCGGCAGTGACGTACGCAGGATTTCTTGACAAGCAGTGTCACATTTAAAAAATGAATAAATGAATAAAAGATTATAAGAACATCATGTTAACAAAATTTAGTGTAGTGCAAGTGGTATTGCATTATTTTTTATTTACTGGTTCACGGTTCGATACCAGCTAGTATCATTTTATTAGATATTAAAAATTTGAAGATTTAAAATAAAATTCTGAGTCTAACGGGATTCGAACCAAGGACATTAATGCTCAATGTTGAGTGCTATACCACCAGACCACTAGCCCTTATATGATCAAGCAGTGTCACAATATATATTTCAATACATATTATTATGATTTTCCATAAAAAAATATATAAATACCTAGTAAAAAATTTTGACGGAGCAGTGTCCCGTGACACCCCTAGCATTAATGTAGTTTCGCCCCTGGCAACCGGCCTCTAATAAGACCTATCCGCCTCCTCTCCAGCTCTAGGTGGTGGAATATTTTTATGAATAAGTAACACCAAATCATCCAGCAAAAACTCCCTTAATAATTCCTCATTCCAAGCCCCATTTAATGTTGTTTCATGCACAGCAACAATTATTTCATCACAGTAAAAATCAGAAGGAGTAACATCATACAAGCTCCCTAATCCTGTCAAATTATCAATCCAAAAATAAGAATTATCTTGCTTAATTTGCCAACCTATTTCATGGTCCATTTTTTTTCTACATTGCAACATCTTACTTCCAAATATAAGTGCCCGCCTTCCAAGGGACAACTACTGCATGATGCTTCTTCAAATATTTGTTGCTCATAAACGTCCTCCACAAAGAATCCTTGGTTCTAAATTCCACCAAAGCTTTAAAAATAAAGCTCTGGATACATCATATAAATTTCGAACCCCAAGCCCTCCTTTAATGACAAGATGACATAAATTCTTCCAAGAAGCCCATTGCCTGCTGGAACTTCGCACAAAGTTACTCCAGAAAAATTTTGCAAACATCCTATGAAGCTGCGACATAAAACCTGCAGGAAGATCACAGGCTAAAAGAAAATAAATAAGCATGCTCTGGAGCACATGTATGATCAAAACAGCCCGGCCCCCAATCGAAAGCAGCTTGACCGTCCAGGAATTTAACTTTTTACGCACTTTATCAACAAGATCATTATAATGGAAATTCTTCCTTTTTCCCATAGTAGATAGGCACCCCAAGATAAATAAATGAGAAGTCTTTCCTGGGGATCCTGGTAATATCCAGAATTGAATCAACAATAGCCTAAGAGATTTAGTGATGCAAGTAAATGACACTCTTCTCTTTATTCACCTTCTGACCGCTAGCCTTCTCAATATCTGCAAGAGTATCCACCACTAGCTGCAAAGAAACTTCATCAGCTGAAGAAAAAATAATGGTGACGTCAGCATAGGCCAGATGATTTGTATACAGACTCCAGTTAGGAATCCCAAACTCCACATAATTAGCATCCCGATGTAAAGCATTCAACACCCTAGATAAACATTCAGCTGCCAAAATAAATAAAGTAGGGGATAAAGGATCTCCCTGCTTCCCCCCTGGTTGACTTGAAGAATCCATACACACAACAATTAATAAGCACAAAATACCAATTGTTTCATAGAGTATGATAAACCATGTCAATAAATACCTTAGAAAACCCCATCTTGCACATCACCTTAGTCAAAAATAGCCTGGACACTCTGTCATACGCCTTCGCCATATCCAACTTAATTACCACATTAGCCGGTTTGCCCCTGTCATTGATATCATGTGCAATTTTTTGTACCAACAAAATATTCTCCGCAATACTCCTACCTTTCACAAAGTCCTACTGCTGAGGTGAAATAATATGAGACAATAAATTAGCCATCCTGTCATGTATCACCCTAGAAAATACCTTATTAATGAAATTCTCAAACTAATCGGCCTCATATCTGAAAAGGTTAAAACATCCTTCCTTTTAGGCAAGAGGACCAGATTAGTCGAAGTAACATAACGAGGCAAGTCGTGCTCTCCAAAGAAAGCATGCACCATTTTATAAATATCCACAGCAATAATATCCCAGCAACTCTGAAAAAAAGCCCCTGTAAAACCATCATGTTGTACTGTCAGCATTCAAACCAAAAACAGCATGCTTCACTTTTTCTATGGTCGGCATCATACAAATATCATTATTTTGAACCTGAGTGATCAAAGTAGGAATATGATCCATAATATCAAAACCAGTAGGATCTTCATCAGCTGAAAATTGGTCCTCAAAGAACCGAATAGCCTCTTGTGCAATACCAGAATCATCCTCAATCCAAACCTGATTAGCATCCTGAATTCTACGAAGCTGCAACACCTCCTCCTCCTCCCCGCAACATGTGCATGGAAAAATCTAGTGTTTCTGTTCCTATCCTTAAACCACTGAATACCTGCTTTCTGCTTCCAGAATTGTTCCTCTAAAGCATAAAATCTAATCAATTCAGCCTGAACTCTCTGAAGCTTCTCCCTATTATCACCAGTGGAGTGTTGCTCAAATTCTAATTCATGAACTTGAACAACCTCCTCCAACGTAGCAATCTGTCTGAAAATATCTCCAGATGTCTCTCTGCTCCACTTTGAAAGGGCCTTACTCAACTTTTTCAGCTTACAGTGAAAATTATAAATGGGATCCCGAGCTAATGAACCCATCCAATTATCCCGCACAACATCCTGAAAAATATCATGCTGAACCCAAAAGTTAAGAAATCTAAAAGACTTCTTAATATTTGGCCTATCCATGTTAGCTGTGAGTAATAATGGAGAATGATATGATCCCTGCTTAATCAAGTGTTCCACCTCTAATTGAGGAAATAAATTTTGAAACGCCTGATTAATTAAACACCTATCCATCCGCTTAATAATACAATCATCTCCAGACCTCCCATTCTACCAAGTATACATACTCTCTTTGAAGCCCGGGTCAGTTAACTGACAAGTATTAATACAGTGATTAAAATCTTCAACTTCAACATATGGCACTGGCAGACCTCCAAATTTCTCTAACTCATCACTAATCACATTAAAGTCACCACCCACAAGCAACGGAGACTCCATATCAGAAACTTGAGCATAAAGAAAATCACACAATTCTACTCTAGTCAATCTGTCAGTACTAGCATAAACAAAAGTAGCAGTGAATTCCAAAATGCCATCCAAGTGAATAAGTTTCAGAGTCAGCACCTCTGAAGTATCAAAAACACTTTCAACCTGAATGTCTTCATCTACAAAAACCCATATTTTTCCATTATAATTGTGCCAACAAGAACCCATTCCAAGCGCCAATCAATATTTATCAATGTGCCTGTAGTGCTAAAATGGCTCCATCAAAGCAATAAATGAAATCTTTTCTGTCTGTTCATTGTAACAAGTCTCTCAAAGGCTTGCTGAGTATTCACAGACCGAGTATTCTATATTAAAGCTGAATTAATGGTTTAACAATGGATTTAGAAACAGTTCTTCTTGTAGTAACACCACCCACCGGAGGTACACTTTTATCTCTTTTATTCTTGCTCTGCTTCACCTGCTTTCTTTGTTTTGCCACTTGACGAGGTGATAAATCACCTTTTTCTGCTGCATTCAAATAATTTTGTGCAGTTGACTCTATGTCCAGCTCCTCGTCTTACCCAATATCTACAACTTTCTCAGGCTCCTTGACATCTTCATTAACTAGCAAGACAATAGGCTCAAAATTCTTCGCAACAAGCTGGGAATTTTTATTGTTTGGGCGCTGAATTTCCATATGTAGAACCAACTGATCCTCAGAAGAAACTACAGCAGTTTGTATAGGTTTTGCACCAGAAATTTGTTCACTGGCAAAATTCTCATCTTCAACATCTTCCTTGGAATCTGACATGTTGTCCCTGTAGTCTACTGCTTCATCTTCTGGATCTTCTTCATAATTGACATCACGCTGCTCATTGCTTTTATCAGACATTACATACCTAGGATTTACATCTGGGTCTTCATCTTCATCCTTCCTATGTGTTAGATCATGGTCAACTTGTTCCAGCGCCTTCATTGGCGTAAAAGCTGCAGCATCAAACATTCATTGTGAAGGAATAGAATCAGCTTCTTTATTTAACGTAGTTGCCATAAGTTGAATGTTCCCTCTCCCAGTTTGAGATTGAAATAACTTCTGATTTCATAAGACTATGGCCACCGCCTGTTGAATTAAATTCTGCATGTTTAATGTAGTCAAAGCCCCAACTTCATTCAACTTAGAAAACATGTTCCTATCAAAATTAAGATTATTACCAAAAGTCAACTCTTCACCCCTAGCAAAATTAAAACCTTGCACTTGCGCGTGCATATTAAATGGTACCACTGCCTGATTAGAAGACACATCATTTAATTGTGTTTCCTTAGCTAATTCTGTGTCTCTTTGTAAAGTCCCAGACTTATTAACACCGTGAAAACCTCCAGCTTTAATTCCTTGCACACATTCAGCAGCCCCCAACGCATTCAATTACATTAGCGCATTAATTTTAGAGGGATCACGCACAACTCCAACAACTTTGGACACATTAACTACATCCACATCTCTCAAAGCGAGCTGCGTCATTTCCATTAATTGAGGACACCTTTTGCAAATTTTTTCCAGCAGAATTTATTGTATTAACATTAATTTCACTTGTTCCCCCAGCTTTGTCTACACGCTGACTCTCAACATTAATGATATTAATGTTATTCTTTGGAGTAATATTCTTCCTTTGTTGTTTAGCCTCATAAACAGTAACCAAACCAGTCTTAGAAACCTGTAGCCCCACTTTGTTACCAGCTTCTTTTTCAACCTCTACAACAGGTTGTTCATCTTCCTCTTCCGTTATAATATTCATGGCCTCATAAGCATTAGAAGTGTTAACATGAACTTGTCCCGTCACCTTATCAAATACTCTTTGGTTTTTCTTCTTCCCAACCACCTTCCAAGCATTTGGATCCCTATTAGGATGAATCCTAGAATTTCTTTGCTGCTTTGATTATTTCCTTACACCTGTACCATCTTTTTACCTTTATCAGTGATTCTTGTAACCTGCACCTTCTCTTACACCAATGTATCATCCTGCATATCAACAACCTACACGTCTCCTTTTTTTTCTCCCCTTTATCAACAAATAATTGTGGATGCAAAATCCTGCATTCTTCTTCATTGTGGCCTTGCAAAAAACACTCTTTGCATATTTGGGTAAGTAATCATATTGAATCTTAATAGTCTTCGACTGCTTCTTTCCCGCTTCTTCATCCAATTCCACAATATCAATTTCATGAGGGAATTCACCTAGCAAATCAACCTCCACCTTGACAAGAGTACAACTTAGCCCTGAATGATTTCTTGTAGCAGCATCTACATACAACAGCTTTCCTACTGCTAAAGCTAAGGGAAAAAACACATTCCTTCACAAAAAAATTCGGAGGGAGATTGGGGAATGACAACCACGCAATAGCAATAGAGGTTTCTTTCTTTGGATCATACCAAGGTCCCCATTTCAAAGTACTCATCAAAAAGTTATCCCTTGCAAGTTTTAACCACCAACCTTTGGATAACAAATTGATATAATCTTCTACCAATGAACATCTAATGAGAATAGTCCTATAGTCAAGCGAACCAATAACACAATGATCTTTAATACCAGATTGAGTAGGAACAACCTTCCTCAATTCATTCAAATCTGGTGCACCATATGTAAACTTACCCATAGCACCATATTGCAACTTCGTAACGGCAATGGTTTGTCGCACCTCTTTCTTATGCAAAATAACAGTGTGACGTCCATTAATTCTTTTTGGATGTTTAACTGGGAATGCAGCCGTGATAGCTTCAACATTATCCATAATTTTCATTTGGGGAACAAGAATGTTAGCATAGGATGTTGAAGGATTATTAGTAGTGACATTAGGGTTTGAGGAGGGGGTGATAGTAGGTTGGACAACCTTTGGACGGGGCTGCCCAATGTCTTGAGCAGCTATAGCTGGCTTGATCACGGTCGAATTCTCAATTCTTCAGAAAATCACCAAAACAGAAGAGAGAGTGTTTATGTTTAGTTCACTTATCTACACCTATATAAGCATGCCTTAGGCTTTATTTTCGTTTAGCACCTAGAAAAAACATAACACAACTTTTATGCTCTTGAGCCTTTGCTACGTGAACCTGAGTGAAATCTAATTGAGCTTGTTCGACAACTTGATCATTTAATTTGCAAGACACATGTTTGTCTTGAGGACTTTTGCATAACCTAGATATTCTTTAACTTCTAACAAGGGGTGAGTAGACTAGTTCGTACTAAATCCCGTGTGTTCGAACCATGTCTTGCTTTTTATCTTGTTCGTATTATTCATAATCTAGCTTGCATCAGTGCATACACAGCATAAAGAGATTACCCTCAACACTCCATCAAGTCTTCAGATACCCAACCTCAAGTAGAGTCAGCGACTTACAGAGTGAGCCATCCTTTCCCTAAAGTTACCTTGTACCCAGCAAAAGCTTCCACAAAGGGCCTATAGTCGAAGTAGATATGATTGATGAAGAGTCTCTCAGGGATGAGTCTATAGAATGGAAGGCCAGAATAGCGGTCGAAGAGTTGAGAGAACGGGTGTCGTAGATGAGTCACTTAATTCCCAAGGCAGCAGAACTATGTTATCCGCTCTCTGAAGTTTTGGTAAAGCACGAGGGACATTGGTAGCCAGTATGCTGCTGCCAGGTTCTTACCCAAACAAAGATGCGGCTCATGCAACTTCTGACGATAACTGAACCAGTCCAGGGAGAGCTCCTGCTGTTATACATCACAATCTCGGAAATAGCATGGAATGCGGTCTTAGTGCGAGAGGAAGATGGGAGGCAGTTCCCTGTAAATATGTAGTAAGGGATATTTATGGGCAGACGGACGCCTCTCATTACTAGACCAGTTCGTGGCGGCCGTAATCATGGCAACACGAGGACTGCGTTCATATTTTCTTGATCATACGGTCAGTATAATTTTTTCCATGCCGCTACGGAACATTCTGTCCAAGCCTGGACTATCGAAAGGTTGGCAGGATGGGCCGAGGAGCTAAATGAATACGATATCATTTATCAGCCGCGGACGGCCATTAAGTCAAAAGCTCTGAAATGTTTCACCGTAGACTTTGTTGACAAGCTAGCATCGAAGGCAGAAAAATTGATCAAGAGTGCAGAAGCAATTGAATCTGGGCACTGGGTAATTTATATAGGTGTGGATCTCGGAGGAAATATGCCAACCTTGATGTATGGATCAAAACACCCGCTGGGAAGGTCTTTAGCAAGACCGCAAAATGCCCAAGCACTGAAGCGGAATATGAAGCCGTAATTCAAGCTCCTGACATAGCCTACATATTGGGGGCCAAGGAGATCCTGTTAGAGATATAGTTGATATGCCCTAGACCCAATCTAATATTTATTTATTTTAATATATTTTGATATTAATATATGACATTTGATATTCATTTATCATGTTATTATTAATTGATATGATAAAGTCCTTGATTAAGGTTTGAGACTTTTCATCATGATGGAGATCGTGATAATGAGAGTAAAATCTTATATAACTTAATCTAAAAATTTTCTTGATCGTGGGATCACTAAATCATTAATTATGACACTAGTGATCCGGCTAGATCAATATTTATGTAATAGTCTTTATTGGATAAAGATTAGTTGATCTCATTAACTAAATTACATAAATAGGTTATGCATATGGAGATATGATCACTGAACCGACTCATTAGATAACTCCTAATGGTTAGAATTACCATAATATGTCAATAGGATATTATCTTGAAGAATGTAATGCACGAGTTTCCTTTGACCTAAGATCGTCATAGTAATTGACAAGTTATTTATTGTACTTTGATACTAGACCCCTATTGTCTTATGACGATAGTTGAAAGGATATTGAGTATGATTAAATACTTGTAGAATTAATGAACGATCAAGATGGAATCTGTCGACTCTTGATAATGAGTTTAAGCTCTATGTTGCCATGAATTATAAACGACTACTTTAAGACCTTGGCCAGGCAAATTGAATGATAAGAGAAAAGAGTTTCTTAGATCATTCATCGGTTATATTCGACATGTAAACATAGTTTGTCACCTATTGGGATTTGACAGTTAAACCATATCCTAGGGTGACTCGGAGCTAAAATGATAGAAGGAAATACTACATTGTTCTTCTACAGGTTCTTGAGAGTAAAATGGTACTTCAATCTAATCCGGTCGTTAAGGAGTTGCTAGACGCCACCCTTGATTAGTATATTGATATGATCAATTTACTACCGGCTTAGTATTGAACCTATATGGTCGCACACTAACGAGTGTTCTGATCTTTGCTAAGGATTAAATAATATTTAATCCAAATAGAATATTATTATATTCTTTACCAGCACATAGAATATAATTAATATATGAACAAATTGAGTTTTACTATTTAGAATAGTAAAATTGAGTTATTTCTCTTGGTTATTTCTTGGTTAAAATAATTACTAATATATATGTGATATATATTTACTTTGAAATTAATGGTTATTATACATAGAGATGTATTATAATATTAATAAAGAAAATATTTTGCACACTTGTCATCATGCATGAAGAGGGAATAACACTTGTCACCATGCATGTAGAAGAAAGAACACTTGTCACCATGCATGTGAAAAGAAGAACACTTGGCTATGTCTTAAAGAGAAGAATAACAAGTGGCTTCTTGCATGAAATGACCAAAACAAGTGGCAAATAAGGCTAGCATGCAAAGGGGTGCAAACATGAAAACACCACTATAAATAGGGCTAAAATCAGCCAAAGAAATAACACCCATGAAGCCTTTCCTTTTTCCTTAACCTTTATTCATAAACAGCCATTATTTTTATATATAGCCATTATTGTTATAGTCGCTTGATAAGTAAAAACAGCCAAGAGAAAAATTAACTGTGACAAGAAAATTAGTTTCTTGTTCTTTTAGTTTGTGCAAAAGTTTTAAGAACGCTTAAACGCAATAGTTTTTATTCAATTTGTTCACGGATCCACAGATCAAAGAGTTGATAGTAAGGATCGGTCTCGGTGTGGATACGCATAGAGGCTTCGCATTATCGGAGCTTAACAACAACTCGCATGCTACCAGGTATGTCTAAGATCTGATCTTTAGACGTAGAAAATAAATTTTAAACGCAAATAGATCTACCTATAGATCTACCTAGGATTGCTTTTGTCTTCCACTGTGTGTTATGAACACACCCAAGCTATCCAAAAGATTCGTCTCTATACATAACACACCCAAGCTATCCAAAAGATTCGTCTCTATAGTGGCTCCCGATTAGTGGTCGATCGAGCAAATGAAGCTTTTACCGCATAAGACATCTCTACACTGGATCTATAGACAAAAATGAAGATTCTTTTGAAAAACATTCATAAGTGGGAGTTTGTTTATCAGGAGGAATGTTCAAACGACGACGGAGCATCTGAAGATTCGCGCACCGATTCAGACGGCGAGCAAACAATGTTTGAGCTAACCCCCACAGACCTGATGAACCTCGAAGTTCTGAACACAGGATCCCCTTTAGAGTAGCGTCGTGCATTGATCAATTACTTGGATAATGAAGCACTCCGCGAAAACAAGGCAGAAAGCAGACAGCTGCAGAGGAGGGCGGTTCATTATTGTTTAATCAAATGTGAGTTATACCATCGAGTAGTCAGTAGCCCACGGGTGTCACAACCCGACGTTCAACACCCCCAGACAAAGAAACCTCAGGGGATGCTTCTAGGCCTCCCAAAAATTGAATCTTTGTCGAGCACAAAGAATCCCTTGATGGCACGAAGGAAGCAACAACCATTCATCTTAGGAAGTACAATTATTTTCAGTATTTACTTTAATTAAGTCTTTAGTTTCTTTTCAAGTATTTTCATACTTATCAATCATGTTACGGGTATTCACCCACAACAATTCAGACCCAGTGCCGCTCTTTATCAATAAAACTACTATTCTATTTAGTCAGTTTTGCAATCAGATCCATCTACGATCCAACTATTCATAGCCCCGACACAACTTAAGTTGAAGTAATAAACTCACTTTTTGTGACAAAAGTATGGTAAACTACTCGCTTAAAGCTAGATCACTTCTAGTTCAGCCACCATGCATTACTTCGTAAATTGAAATCGTTAATTAACAAAATTGCACCAACATACCGATGGGGACACCTGCCCGTATAGTGCCAGAAAGTCTTAAAATACTCGAGTAAACAAGTGATGACGTTCCGTTTGTAAGGCTAAAATGCCCCATTTCACATCACGGGCTAAATTCGTCCAATGCAGGTGTAAAACAGATGCCTGTTATAGGCGCAATATAAGCCATCAATTACCGATGCAAATGAAGCGCCCAACAATGCGCACATCCATCTTTAAAAGACACTAGCCCATAAAGGCACCCGTACACATGTTGCTTGACTACACTACAAGTAACTATACAAGTATGCATTAAGTATTGTTTAACGACCGTTACAATAATATCAATAGCATTTAGGCTCATATTATGCAATCAAGTCCTTTGAATAAAACATTGTTTACTACAGATGTTCTAAAAAAATAAAAAAGGCAAAAACTGCAAGATTCTCTGAAGTTCGCACGACCAAAACCACTTCATCTGGATTGTAGCTACAAGTTGGCAAACCACTCAAAGCCCTCCTAGGCATCAAGAGATATGTTAGACTGAGCAATATTCGCACACAGTCACCGATACGACCAGAGCTCTGGCGTCCTATCAGCAGCAAAGGACCTCGGAAGCGTCTGAGCACATGCGGAACTTTCTCCCATCCTATCAAGAAGGCTCAAAGGTCTACATCGACCCCCGCTGGTCAAATAGGAGTGCACTGCCCAGCAGATCTTCAATAATAATTGGGAGCTTATCGAAAACGAGGAGGCTTGAGCTGGAAACCTACCACAAGGGTGACTTTCCTCCGGGTATTCCCCAGCCAATGGTTGATGAGGCGTTGCAACAGCAATCCGGCCGAACCAGACGGACAAGGTGAAAGCCATGAATCATGAATCGATTCAGAATTTGGCGACTCCTTAACCGGCTAATGGCATGAAGCTATATCCTCTTGCCTGCCATGGAATTGAGCCAGGCACTGGAGCCTCAACCCTGTGCTATTGAATAAGCTACCTGAATATTTGCGACGTCCTAGAAGAGAAGCCTCACAATAGCAGAGGGGGTTAACCATCCTCACCCTGCATGATAAGAGGAATATCACAGTAACTTTCGTGTTAGAAGAAGAACACACCGTAATCAGTGCACATGCCATGATGAAGACATTTTGAAGAATGCCATTAGAATTCCGATCAAACTTCATGACTCGAGGGACTCCTTTTATCCAACATGGATAGAGAGTCAAAAGAGAAGCACTGTAAAACTTTCTCTTTTACATATTTCTTATACACCATCCATTCTGGATGGAAAAGTGTTTCAGGGAATATTGGGCCAAGTTCTAAGGCAAGCAATTTGAAGATGAAGAAGTTATTCTCTCATAAGAAAGCTTTGGAAGGGACGAAAAGTTTTTCTAAAGGATATTTGTGATTTAACCACTATCGTGAAGCCCTTAATTATAAGAGAAATGAGATCAGGATGAAGTGTAAAATGGTCAAGCACAATTATGACCTGAAGATAAGAAACAATTCGGCACAGAAAAATTTGTTCTTGGAAAGGTGCATGGAATCGACATCAACCAATCAGACGAAGACACGAAGAGTTCTTGAAGAATGAAGCGTCAGTCTCGGTCAAAGAGACTGCAAGTTTCAAAGAGTCAGTGAGATATCGCTCACATCCTTGTTGCTTATCTCTTTCACTTTCTGACTGCTTACGACAGCAATCAGCAAGTAGGGGGACTGATTATGTAGGAAAAAATACGACACCTATTGTTACAGGGACACGAGTCCAGCTGGTGAGATTAGAGTTAGCCTATAAGTCACCGAGCACAGAAGATACACGCACGCTCGTTAAGCCACGGCTGCTCAGGCGAACCAGACATAGGACGCAGGGTATACATCCCACCACCCTAGGGTTCACATGCTCCTTGTTAGGGTTTCATATATACCATTGCCTTGAGTTTAGGCCAATGGCCTTTATTAGTCTTTGTATTTTACCATAATAAGGAGTGGGCAAATCACTACTATAAATACCCTTCATCTCATTGTATTGTACATCAAGCGATTCACACAGAATCTAACTATTCTCAAGAATAAGATTATTACTTCCTTGTCTATTAATTTTATCTCTATATTTACTTACTTTCCTGCATATTTACTATATTACTTGTAACCCTCTAATAAATTCAATTATTTTACCTAAACGATCAAATTTAGGTCTAAACTTATGTATGTTAATTGATGGCCATATTACTAATCAAAAGTATGTTATGACCAACTAATGTGTGTTTAACTAGAACTATTACAATAACTACCAGTAAATTAACCAACTTATTTGACATGAATCAGTTAAAATATCTTCCTCGATGTCTACATCAAACTAAGTACTTTTTTAAATAATACAAGTACACATATCATGTAATGAAGTTAAGTGATTAATGTGTGACTAAATTATCAAGTGCATTCATTGATTTAGTACAATTATTTTATGAGAGTAAGTCTTTAGCAAATATATGAGAATTCGGTTTATCCCTCAATGTATGCACTATTTGTTAATTTGCACCTTATCTGCATGTTTATTATGATTTACAACTTAATCTATTTACTTCTTTGCAAAACTATACTCAGGCTTTATATTGGAGAAAATGTAGCTTGCACACGTGGTAGCCCAAGCGCAGGGCTCAGAATATTTTCCACAGGAGTTATGAGTCAGCCATGAGGTTGATGCAAAGGTGCCCAAGGCTAGGTTCCAAGGCCAAATGATATTAGCCTCGCGGGTCATGGTTGCCTCAGATAAGTAAATGGTGCAATGCCCCGAGGATGATAAAGGCTAGCCTCGGGGAAGGCAGTTCAGTCTCAGCGCATTTGATGCCCCATGATCTCCTCAAACGATCTCAACATTTAATGGGAGAGATCGTGGGTCACCCCATGATCTGCATAAGGAAAGTGGGCTAATTAATGCCCTTAATTATCTCTAAACTTATTGGCTATAAATTTAACTTATGTAATCTTGTAGATTCATTCAGAAATATAGGCAATGTTCTGCCCAATTGTAATCTCAAAGCATTCATAGTGAAATTGTTCATCTTGTGTTCTTATTACTTATTTATCATACGTTATTTCCTTGCTTTTACCAATTTTAATACATCCAATTGCTTGTAACCCTAAACAAATTCAATTATGTTCCTAATCTGATTAAGGCCAATACAATTTGGCGTTGTCTATGGGGATCAGGCAATAATGCTTTGTTCCAAAGTTGTGCGACACGTTGTTTACGTTTCTTACCTTGATCTTTGACAATGGTTGATAACACTGGTAATGTTGATGGAAATCAATAACGCCCCATTGGGAAAATAAGCACTACTGATGGTGTGGTCATTCCTCCTCCACCACCACCAACTAACCACAATTCATTGGGATCAAGTGATGTGTGGAACACATTTCTAATAGATTTTATACAGCAGGTTCGGGACCAATTTTCCGAACAAAATAGATTTAATGTTGAAAGGCATGTTTGATACAGACCCTCTCAGATAGTGTAAGGGCTAATACAACCCCCACCAATACCCCTCCATCCGTGTCTCCTAATAGAAGCATCCCGACCTTTTTTCCTCCGGGCGCCATAATGGAAGGACTTCCAAACAGAGCAACATATGGAGGCTCGAGGACTGCTCCTAATGTTGTCCTGCCTTTTGGAGCAGCTCCAACGGTGGCGGAAACAGCACCCATGGCCCAAACTTGCGTCCCGATGGACTAATAAAAATGAAAGAGACACTTCGAGGCCCAAATCAAAAAGCGGTTGGAAAATGTCCCCGGAGTCGGAAAGACTTAGAGGATCTTAGGCATTGAAAAGTGTAGGCAGCAAGCCTATATGCCAGAGGAGGCCTCAGCCCCTATTTCGAAGCACTTCAAGTTGCAAATCTTGAAGACGTATGATAGTACGACTGATCCGGCTAATACGTGGTTGAATATACGGCCTTGGCGAGAAGTAATGACTTGACCCTGGTGGAAAGGAAGTCTATGTTTTTGAAAAAGTTTGGGGATACCCTCGAGAAGAGAGCATTACATTGGTATCTGCATCTACCCTCCGAATCTATTTTAAATTTTGATGAATTTACTGACTTATTCATCAAAGCACATACAGGAGCCCAAAAGATCCTAAAGCAAATGAGGATATCTTCAAAATAAAGCAGTGGTATAGGGAGCCTCTTAAAGATTTTCTTGAGTGCTTTCAAGCGGAGAGGATGGAGCTACCTACAATGGATGACAACCTGGCTATCATGGCATTCGAAAAGAATATTAATGCCAGTAACTCTGAAGCTGCAGTTGAACTAAAGAAAGACCTCCAACAGTGGCAAGCTCGAACCTGGGAAGAAGTACATGATAGAACTACCGCTAAGGTTAGATTGGAATAGGCAGAATGAAGATCAGCTGGCCGAAGCTCTGGGTATAGGAATTGCCCCGAGTCATCTCAACACGCCGATGCAACGCAAGGGAACTCAAAAGGCTGATACGATCGTTACAATTCCTAAAGGCAGTATATAAGCAAGAGGCTGGGAGGGCAGCATGTAAGCCAAAGGCTTGGAGGAAAGGTTAGCTCAACTGCTAATCAGAGGAACACCATGGGGCCTTCTCTATTATCTAAAGAGAAAGACGTGCCTCATATTTCTGAATATAATTTTAATGTGTCTAGCACAAAGTTGGCGAACACGCTGAAAGGGATGACTGACCAAGGAGTGAGACTGAAGGACAAGAAGACAGTCCCTGGGAAGAGGGACCACACCCTTTATTGCCACTTCCATTCAGACCACAGGCACCTCGGCGAGGTCTGTAAATCCATACACCTCGAAGTGGCCCATCTGCTAAAGAAGGGCATGCTAAAGGAATTTTTGACCGACAAGGCGAAGCAAACCCTTGCAAAAAATAGAGGAGATGAACTGCCGCTGAGGGCCCCATCCCCCGCAAGAGTTGTTAATGTGATCACACGGGGATCGGAGGTGAACGACGTGAATTTTGCCGCTGCCAAGAAGTTTGTTAAGCTTTCCATCACGATGGAAAAAAGGACTTAAATAGGAGGTTCGGGAAAACAAATTGTGTTCGATGATGACGATCGTGATGGATGATGTTTCCCAATCATAATACATTGGTTATTATGTTGAGGATCAATGAATTTGACATTAAACGAGTCTCCATAAACCCCAGGAGCTCTATAAATATCATCAGCTACGGGGCAGTGAAGAAAATATGGTTGAAGAACCTTATTGTTCCGAAGGCAATCATATTGACTGGTTTCAACAACTCCATTGAAAAGACGTTGGGGGAGATTATAGTCACTGCATATGCAGATGGAGTTGTCAAAGGAATTGTGTTCCAAGTAATGCCCGAGAATATGGCCTATAATAGTATCATCGAGATGCCTTGGATACATGCAATGGAGGTTGTGCCATCCACCGTGCATCAAGTTATCAAATTCCCTACCTTATGGGGGGTTCGTTCGATTTGGGGTGAACAGCGAACAACTAGGGAATTTTATTTGGTGGCCATGAAGAGTGGAATCGTCTCGAGTAGACCTTTGAAATGGCAATCAGCATGTTCGAGCTCTGAAGAAGGAGGGGTTTTGGTGCTTGAAATGGATCCCTAGAAGGAGGTGATTGATAAGATCCCGACATGTATTCAAGAGCCTCGGAAGAAAAAATTCAAATATTCAACTATTGAGGAGTTGGAATCGTTCGCATTATCAAAAGAATTCCAAATAGGACGGTGTTTGTTGGCTTGGAGTTGGACCCGGAGTCAAAAAGGGATATTGTTGCATTAATGAAGTCCAATGATGATTGCTTTTCTTGGTCTCACGCTGATATGGTTGGGATCGACCCGGAGATTATGACGCATAAGCTTAATGTGGATCCTCACCACACTCCGGTGAAACAAAAGAAAAGGCCACACGCTGGCATTAGAAGAAAAGTAATCGAGGATGAGACAAGTAAGCTGCTGGACAACGGCTTCGTGCATGAAGTCAAGTTTCCTGAATGGCTGGCCAATGTTGTGGTCGTGCCAAAAAGGAACGGGAAATGGAGAATGTGTGTGGACTATATAGATCTGAATAAGGCTTTTCCCAAGGACTCTTATCCGTTGCCACAAATTGAAAGGTTAATAGACTCCGCAGCTTGACATAAGCTATTAACCTTTCTAGATGCTTACTCGGGGTATAATCAAATTTTGATGGATACAAAGGATGAAGATGGAAGGGATGGTGAGCGGTCAGCCTCGACTCTAAGCTTCTCATACCAGGGACTACCAACGGACCCGAAGACTAGCAATCTTTGCACTGGGACTGTCGCCTGAAGATTAGCTTAGTATTATGTATTTATTGCCTGATAGCGGTTATTTCAGAAATTTGCCTATGTCTCACCACGACTAGGCTTTATGTAAAAGCCAGTTTTGGCTAACTACTATCAATGAAATGGATTCAATCCAATATTCCTTTTTTTCAATATCTGATTTCTGAAGTTATATTATTCAAATTAAGTTAATTTCTTTTATGCATCAACATGAGAATGAGACATCGTTCTAAGATAGCATCGGTTTAATATAAGTCTCTTTAAGCTTTGAAAGCAAAAATATTCAAAGTGTTAAAATGCACATCCCCACGAGATAAAGAGCAAACACTTAGGGAGAAATTCAAACTTCATTAAAATAGGCTCGAAGGCCTCAAAAGTTGTTTACTATTTTAGCCCTGAAGGCCATAACAAAAACAAGAAAGAAAGAAAAAAAGTAGCTAAGCATCGGGATCTCCGCCCTCGGAGGGCCCATCTTCATCTTCATCTTCATCTTCATCTTCATCTTCATCTTCATCATCATCTTCTTCTTCTTCTTCTACTTCTTCTTCTTCATCCTTGCTGGAATCCTCACTGAAGGGAAGCTCAACTATGATAGCTTGGGCTTGAGCCACGTTCTTTTTGGCCTTGGAAATATCATCGTCCAAGTCTATCTTCCCGGTTTTACACTGCTCGAGAGCTTTTAGCCGAGTCTGGATTATAGCCCAGTTCTTGTCCAGCTCACCCCTCGTGGCCATCAGGGCAGCTTCCTTACCTCAGAGGCGTTCAACCTGGGCTTCGAGTGTCGTCGTGCGGCCCTCCAATCCATTCATTTTTGACATGTGCCTGGCCAGCTTGTCGTGATAGTCCCGAGCATCTTCGACAAGCTTAGTGTTGGCCCGACCTAGCTCGCCTCGAAGCTCATGGACCTCATTGGTAAGCCTCAAACTCTCAACTTTATGGCTCTCCTTCAGAGCTCAAGTTTGGGCTTCGAAGGCAACAGCGGCCTCGCGCATTCTCTTGAGGTCAGCATCAGACTCGACTAGGGGTGGCAATGGGGTAGGGAGGGGGCGGGACGGGGTGAGGATACCAGTAAATAGGGCGGGTCAAGGCTATAACTTAAATGGGGCGGGTCGGGTGAAATGTAATATTTTTTTAAAACTCGACAGGGCGGGGTGGGGCAGGGAAAGATCCAAATTAAATAGGTTCGACCCGTTTTATTTCAAAATCACACTAAGGCAGTAAGGCTTAAAAAAACAGACAAACAGTCGACTCTTCTCTAAAATTCTCTCTGCCATTCTTCAAGACTTCAACCAGAGAACTACTTTAAAACCCATAGCGTGACTTCGACATATCTTCAAATGCCATAGCTTCTACAGGTAAGCTCTCTATTGCAAAGGTCCTCTATCTTCTAAAACTCTTCATAGTTCCTCAATTTCTTGATTTTTGCTTTTCACTACGGCAACTCAAGATGAAGATAATACACTAGGTTCTTATTCTAATGCTATTTCCATAGAGGCTGAACATGATGAAGTTGTTGAACCGGATCCCAAAAAAAAAAAAATTCTAAAGTATGGAAGCATTTTAATCTGATTAAGGTTAATGGTGTTCAATATAGTCAATGCAAATATTGTCCTAATCGATATAAGAATACTAAAAATTGTGGGACGACGTCTATGTGGGTTCACAAAGATAAGTGTCCAAATAAGTCAAAGGATTTAGAAAGTGAGGGTGATACGAGGGGTGATGGAAGGCAACAACACTATTTTGATCAAGATATTTCACGCAAACAACTTGCTCATACCATTATTTTACATGAGTATCTGATGTTTGGCATTTTTATGCCAAGGTTTCCTTAATATTTCCGCATGTTTGAGCTTGTTTTGCACTCGTTTGATAGTTTGTGAATGTGGTTTTACACTAATTTGATGCCGTGCATGTGTAGGTTGTTACGCAGTGCATTTGGAGCTTTTTGGAGCTTGATTGAGCAAGAATTGATTGGAGGATGATTGAGGATTGGATTGAGCACACGAGGGCACGACAAGAGCAAGATTTCGGACCAAGAAAACACAATTTTTGGCTGGGCGTTGTGGGGCACGTGCCGCGCCAGTTATGGTGCCCAGTGCCCAGCACGGTTACTCAAGTGGCGCGCCCCAAAGGCGCCCAAAATCTGACGGCTACTGGTTGTTTTGGCGCTTTCCGAGGCGCGGGGCGCCCATTATAGCGCCCCTTATGCGGTTTTTCACTTCCTATTCCTTCTAGTATTGGGTCTAACTTATTACTAGGTGTTTGTAAACACTATAAATAATCTTTTACTTAGTTTTTGAAAGGGAGTTGATACTTTGGAGCAATATTGAGAGCAACATACTCATTGAACAAGGGTTTATTCCTAATCTTTCATCTATTACATCATTTACTTCATTATTACACCAAATCTTTGCCTTGTGATTATGAATATGTGTGGCTAAACATTACGTTCTAGGGTTAGAGTATTACATGGAAGTTGATTGTTGAAGATTGATTCCCATTGATTGAATCCCATAACGGGTTACTTATTCTTTCTTGATTTCACATGTGTAATTGTTAGAGCTCGATAATTATGCATTATCTATGGTTTTTAGATTGAACTCGAAAGAGGGAATTTAGTTACGTAATAAGAAAGAATAGAACTAGTTTGTGAACCCGGGCATCGGGGAACCAATTTGCGAGTAGGATAGACATATACTTGCTTGCCTAGTTTAACTCATTACATGAATCGTTAATGCGTGCATGTGATTTAACCCATAGACATATAGGGATTGAAGTAGCTTGCATAGACTGTGAAGAACTGAAAGATTTTCACAGTTACATTTACTCTGTCAGTTAGAAACTCGGGATTTAAGAAGTGGAATCAATTGGATACAACAGCTGGATTGTTCGTAACTCTGACCCTGGATCGTCCTCTTGATATTGTTAACAACCAAAGTATTTCTCATTACTTGACTACACCTCTAGCACTTTAATTACTGCGTTTTATTTATAAAAACTCTTACGATCAAAGAAAAAGATCCCTGAGTAGTTTGTAGGAATTATTTACGAAGTATTAGTCTGCTTAGTCCTCGTGGGAACGATATTCGATTTATCACTTTATTACTTGTCGACCGTGTATACTTGTGTGTGCGTTGGGAGCAACAAGTTTTTGGCGCCGTTGCCGGGGACTAATTATGGACTATTTTCTTTTTGAACGATTACTTAATTTCTATTCAGGTTTAATTTTTTGTTGAGTTTCTTGTGCTGTTTCAGGCAATAGGTTTTGAATGCAAAGGAATAAAAATGACGAATCACTCGCACCCTTTGATCCCAAGCCTGAAAGAACCTTGAGAAGGGCGAAAAGAGAAGCGAGAGATCGTGAAGCACTAGCAATCGTACTTGCCTCTCTACCTGTTGAAATGGCTGAAGAACAAGCAGTAGCAGTGCGAGATGTTGCTCTTCCTAGCCTGGGAGGAGTAGCGTCAAGTATTGTGAAGCCCGCTATTACCGGGCACTTTGAGATCAAGCTCGGCATGATTCAGTTGCTGCATGTAACGGGGCAATATGCTGGATTACTACATGAGGACCCGCAGCAACACATTCAGAACTTTCTGGAGATCAGTGATACTTATACACCATCGGGTGTGCCTACTGATTATGTGCGTATGACTTTGTTCCCATTTTCATTGATTGGGGCAGCAAGGAAGTGGTTAAAGGCTGAGAAGCCTGGGTCTATCACTACTTGGGAGGATTTGGCTAAGAAATTCTTGGCTAAGTTTTATCCATCTGCCAAGACAGCGCGGCTGAGGAGCGAGATTATGTCCTTCAGGCAGTTAGAAGGAGAATCATTGTATGCACCCTGGGAGAGATTCAAAGCGCTATTGAGAGATTGTCCACATCATAACCAATCTAATGAGGTTATTACACACACCTTTGTTGAGGGGTTGAACCAACACACTAAGATTGTGGTTGATGCTGCTGCTGGAGGCCAAGTGTTGGCTTTAAATTTTGATCAGATCTATGAATTACTTGATAAGTTTTCGCAGAGCAATCCTGATTGGCAAGGTGATGGAAGAGCTACGACACAATTTGAGGGTGTTAGCAGGGCTAATACGCAGAAAGCTGCTGGGATACTTCAATTGGATGCAATTTCAGAGCTGCGAGCGAAGATGGATGCTATTTCTAATCAAATCAGCAAGCTGACTCTCCAAGCAAAGCCACCATTAGCTCCAGTGCAACAAATTCAGACTTTTTGTGAGGCGTGTGGTGAGGATCATAGTACTGAGGTTTGTCCATCTAACCCAGAGTCAGTATATTATGTGGGTAATCAGAACAGGCCACAGGGTCAGAATCGCAATCAGTATGGTAACAGCTATAACACGGGTTGGCGTAATCATCCAAATTTTTCCTGGAGGGATACCCGTGAGTAGTTTCAGGGTAATGAGAGACCCCAAATTAATCAAAGCAGTGCACCACAGCAAGGGTCACAGTCACAGGCTCAACCACAGCAATCTAATGCAATTGAGGATATGCTTAGAAAACTTCTTGCAAGGTAGCAAAAGCTCATGGATGATTCAGCATCGCAGGCACAAACAATTACAGATTTGAGCAGTGCACAGAAAGATCTTGAGAGACAATTGGGGCAGCTTGCTGGAGCACAAAATAATAGACCTCGGGGTGCTTTACCGAGTGATACAGAGAAGAATCCTAAAGAATTTGTGCAAGCAGTTACTTTGAGGAATGGAAGAGCTCTAGAAGAAGTTCCCCCAAAACCAAAGAAGCCTGTTGGTGAGCTAGAGCCAAATGTTGATAGGGAAGTGGAGAAAGAAGCAGAGACAGTAATAGCAAAGCATCCCGAGTCTGCTATTGTGAGACCACCACCACCTTTCCCTCAGAGGCTTCAGAAGCAGAAAGTTGACGCAGCATGCAAGAAATTCTTGGAGATATTGAGTCAGATTCAGGTAAATATTCCTTTGGTGGAGCTTTTGCGGGATGTTCCCAAATATGATAAATACATCAAGGATATTGTTGCTAACAAGAGAAGACTGACTGAGTTTGAGACAGTTGCACTCACTGAGGAGTGTAGTTCTAGAGTTAGAAGCAAGCTTCCTCAGAAATTGAAGGACCCTGGCAGTTTTACCATCCCCTTGAAAATTGGGGAACATGAGGTTGGTCGTGCTTTATGTGATTTGGGTGCTAGTGTGAATTTAATGCCTTCTTCAGTTTTCAGGAAGCTAGGCCTGGGTGAACCACGACCCACTACTGTGACCCTGCAGCTGGCTGATACATCTTTGACATGCCCCGAGGGGATTATTGAGGATGTGCTTGTCCAAGTGGGTCAGCTTATACTACCCGTTGATTTTATTATTCTTGATTATGAAGCTGACCCTGAGGCTCCTCTCATCTTGGGAAGAGGATTTTTGGCTACTGCTGATGCTGTTATTAGAGTCAGAGCTGGAAAGATGATTATGAAGGTAAATGGGGAAGAAGCTGTGTTTAATGTGTTTAGAGCTACCCAGCTTCCTTCTCATTATGAAGAGTTGTCCATGGTAAAAGTGGTAGATGATGAGTTGACTGCTGATGAGAGGTCATTTTTTGCTTCTAATATTTATTCTTTAGAACGGGCACTCTTATGTGATGATGATGATATCCTGAAGGATGATGATATTGAGGAGTATTTGGAGGTTCTTAATATGCAGAGTAGATTCATCCCAGGGTGGAAGAAATTTGAGGAGCTTGATAGACCGTTGACCTTAATTCCTGCTAAACCGTCTATTGAGAAAGCTCCTAATCTTGAGCTAAAACCTTTACCCGAGCATTTACGTTATGCTTATTTGGGTGAAGATAATACTTTGCCCGTGATCCTTTCTTCTTTGTTGTCTGATGTGCAGGTTGAGAAGGTGTTGCGGGTATTTCTGAGAGCGCAAAAGAGCTATTGGCTGGACTATTGCTGATATTAGAGGGATTAGTCCTTCTTTCTACATGCACAAAATTCTCTTGGAGGAAGATCATAAACCATCCATAGAGCAGTAGAGGAGGCTAAATCTAATTATGAAGGAGGAGGTGAAGAAAGAAGTCATCAAGTGGCTGGATGCTGGTATTATTTTTCCTATCTCTGACAGCAAGTGGGTGAGTCCAGTGCAATGTGTTCCTAAGAAGGGGGGCATGACAGTGGTGAAGAATGAGCACAATGAGTTGATTCCTACAAGAACTGTTACAGGGTGGCGAATTTGCATTGATTATAGGAAGCTGAACAAGGCCACCAGGAAAGATCACTTCCCACTTCCCTTTATTGATCAGATGCTGGATAGACTTGCAGGGCATGAATATTACTGCTTCTTGGATGGGTATTCGGGCTACAATCAAATTGTGATAGCCCCTGAAGACCAAGAGAAGACCACTTTTACTTGTCCATATGGCACCTATGAATTTAGGAGGATGCCATTTGGGTTGTGTAATGCCCCGGGGACTTTTCAGCGGTGCATGATGGCTATTTTCACTGACATGGTGGAAAAATTTGTGGAGGTATTTATGGATGATTTTTCAGTGGTTGGTGACTCTTTTGATGACTGTTTGAGAAATCTTGTTGTTGTGCTGAGCCGTTGTGAAGAAACAAATCTGGTGCTGAATTGGGAAAAATGTCACTTCATGGTTCAAGAGGGCATAGTACTTGGGCACAAGGTGTCGAAGCAAGGGATTGAGGTTGACAAAGCAAAGATTGAGGCTATTGAGAAATTACCACCACCTATCTCTGTTAAGGGGGTGCGTAGTTTCTTGGGACATGCAGGGTTCTATAGACATTTCATAAAGGACTTCTCCAAAATTTCCACTCCCTTGTGCAAATTGTTGGAGAAGGATGTGAAATTTGTGTTTGATGATGCTTGTCTCAAAGCATTTGAAGAGTTGAAGAAAAGGTTGGTGACCGCACCAATCATCATTGCTCCTGACTGGTCTTTACCGTTTGAATTGATGTGTGATGCGAGTGATAATGCTATTGGGGCTGTTCTAGGCCAAAGAATTCGAAGAATCCTTCACTCCATCTATTATGCAAGAAAGACGCTTGATGCAGCCCAGTCCAATTACACCACCACTGAGAAGGAGTTGCTAGCCGTAGTTTATGCTTTTGATAAGGTCAGATCTTATTTGGTTGGCACTCATGTTGTTGTCTACACTGATCATGCTGCAATCCGGTATTTGTTTGAAAAGAAGGACTCCAAGCCTAGACTCATTAGATGGGTTCTCCTATTGCAAGAGTTTGATGTTGAAATTCGACACCGCAAGGGGACTGAGAATCAAGTTGCTGATCATTTGTCAAGGCTGGAGAATAGAGATCATGTAGATGAAGGGCCCGAGATTAAAGAGGTACTTCCTGATGAGCAACTTTTTGCTCTTGATGCAGCAGAGGTGCCATGGTATGCTGACATGGTAAATTTACTTGTGAGTAATGTGTATCCCCCTGGGGCAACTGCTGAGCAGAAGCGTAAACTCCTTCATGAGAGTAGATTTTATGTGTGGGATGAGCCCTATTTGTACAAGATAGGGGTTGATCAACTAGCTAGGAGATGCATTCCAAGGGAAGAAGTAGAGCCGATTCTACAGAGCTGCCATTCCTCTCCTTATGGTGGCCACCTTGGTAGAGATCGAACAGCTGCAAAGGTACTCCAATCTGGTTTCTTTTGGCCTACATTATTTAAAGATGCTCACGCCTTAGTGAAGCAATGTGATCGTTGCCAAAGAACGGGGACTATTACTAGGCGTCACGAGATGCCTTTGAACAATATTTTGGAGATTGAGCTGTTTGATTGTTGGGGTATTGATTTTATGGGTCCATTCCCACCTTCTATGGGCCATAAATATATCCTAGTAGCAGTTGATTATGTGTCCAAACGGGTGGAAGCTATTGCACTTCCAACAAATGATGCGAGTGTGGTGGTGATGTTTGTGAAGAAGAATATTTTCACCCTTTTGGGACACCGCGGGCTATAATCAGTGATGAAGGTACGCACTTTTGTAACCGGTTGTTCAATAAATTGTTGGCTAAGTATGGGGTTCGCCACAAGGTGGCTACTGCTTATCATCCCCAAACTAGTGGCCAAGTGGAAGTGTCTAATAGAGAGATCAAGCAAATCCTTGAGAAGACGGTGAATGCCTCGAGGAAGGATTGGGCTATGAAGTTAGATGATGCTCTCTGGGCCTATCGAACCGCATTCAAAACACCTATTGGAACCTCTCCATATAGGCTTGTTTATGGTAAGGCCTGTCACTTGCCGGTTGAATTAGAACATAAGGCGTATTGGGCAATTCAAAAGCTCAACCTTGATATGGCCTTAGCGGGTGAGAAGAGGATGCTCCAATTGCATGAACTTGAAGAGTTCCGTTTTCATGCGTATGAAAATGCGAAACGATACAACGAACGGACAAAGAAATGGCATGATAAGCACATTGAGCGTCGTTCTTTTGAGCCCGGGCAGCTTGTATTGTTGTTCAACTCGAGGTTGAAATTATTTCCGGGCAAGTTGAAGTCGAGATGGCCGGGGCCTTTTGAAGTTGTTCGTGTTACCGCACATGGAGCGGTTGAATTGAGAGCCCCGGATTCTGAGAACACATTTTTGGTTAATGGTCAACGGGTGAAACGTTATTGGGGAGGTGCGGTGAATCACCGCACTTCAATTACTTTGAGGGACCCTTGATCCATACTCGTCGTGCCACGACGTTAAATAAGGCACTTCTCGGGAGGCAACCTGAGTTTGTACTTGTAATAGTTTAGTATTTTTTATTTTATAGTGTCACATAGTTTGTTGTTTTTGTGTGTCGTTTTTGTAGGAAGCGGGTGAGCTAAACAAGGTGAAATTAATGCATTGAGGGGTACGGGACGTCTCGAGACATGTCCCACGCTTGGTTTTACACTTGGAATCGAAAATCGGTGCGAAAAAATGTGCTCGGACGCGTTCGGGAGTGCCCCGCGCCTCCCAAAGCGCAAAATAAAAGCTGAAGCAAAGGAGCCAGGCGCGTTGGGAAGCGCCCCGCACCCCCCATCGCGCCAAGGCAGGCAGTAGCTCCACTTTTTCTACCGCGTTGGGCCCGCGCCGCGCGGCCTACCGCGCCCGGCCAATTTCTTTGTAAGTTTTCCGGGTCAAACGGGTTTTGACCCGCGACCCGGTACCCCCCCATCCCCTTATACCCGATCCTAACACCTAATTCTTCACTATTTTCACTCCAATTACTCTCTAATCACTCACCAATTCACCTCTAACAATTGGAATCATTCCAAATCTTGTGCAATCCACTCTAACACATTCAAGTAAGTCAATTCTTCCCTTCTTCTCTTCATTAACATGTAAGTTGCACTTATTCTTGATTCATGGGTGATTTCTTAGCTAGTTACAAGTTTACTCATAAAATTCATTCTTGTTATGCTTAAATTGATAATGGTGATAGATAGATGACTTGTGACTTGTAAAAAGAGATCTCCCAACAATTTGGGAGGGTTGGCACATTCCAAAACTCATTGAAATTGCTAGTTTCAAAGTGTGCACACCAAGTGTTTGTGAAAAAGCCTCAATGATAAAAATTCAATAACATTGTGAATTCTTGAGTAGCAATGCATTCCTTAGGCTTCTAATGGACATTAGGTGTTGCACACACATAAGAATTGATCATGATGCACCCACACTAGCTTAATCTTGAAAATTCAAAAACGCTAGTTTTGCTTAAGTGTGGGGTTGCTCGTGCCATTGAGTTGAGTGCTTGACACATAGAATGTGTGATAACTGTGGGGTGGTACCCCACCAATTGAGCTTGCATTGTATAGTTTTGGTGCCTATCTATCCATCTCACATTGATCTTTTATTGATGTATAGGTACCATGGTGACTACTCTTTTGCCAAGCAAGAGCTCTTCCTCCGCTGCGGGCCCGAGGAGAACACTTCAAGCCGGGGCTTCCACCACAAAGCAAAAGGGCAAGGTACTGGCCAAGCCCAAGGCTAAACCAAAGGCTAAAGGCAAGGCTAAGATTCCTAAGGACGCGGTGCCAATACCACGTCCCGGAGGAAAGACCCGTTGTGGGATCCCTTTTGTAAAGAAGGGTGAATGTCAAACATGGTATAAGAGTGTGCGGCTTGCGGGGTACATACCCGAGCAAGCCATTGATAAAAGACGGGTGATGCAAAAATTTAGAAGTGTGGCCGAGGCGATCATTGCTCTAAAATGGGACTCGGTGTTTGAAAGTCCGGGGCACGCCAACTTGGATATGGTACAAGAATTGTATGCCAACTGGGAGCCCGAGGAAGCATGGAAGGAGAAGGATGTGGTGACAGTGCGGGGAGTGAAAGTGAAGTTGGATCCTAGGGCATTGAATGCCTTTTTGGGGGTCGAGGACCCCGACTATGATGATTTGAGGGAGTACATCAAAAATTCTGACTATAAGGCTCTGCGGGATACACTATGTGGCGAGGGCTCCACTCATAAGTGGGAGCGCAGTGCCGCCGGAAGACACAAGTTCATGTATTTCTCGCAGTTTCTTAAACCGGCCCGTGTGTGGATGCGGTTCATCAATGCACGTATACTACCATCTTCCCACTATTCCGAGGTCACCAAGACTCGAGCGTGCATGGTGTACTTCTTTATGACTGGGAGGCCGGTGAACATAGGCTACTACATGTTGCGCGTGATGAGAGAGCAACGGAAGTCTGATTCATGTAGTCGCTTATACTTTGGGAACATCTTGACCCGCTACTTGGAGCAGTCTGGCATCCCCATAGATGAGATTGGGGGTCGCATTGTCCCTGACATAAGGAAGCCTTTTGACATTGCTTCGGTCAAGGGTGTGACCACTACTGTGCCGGTGAAACTGACGGTAGATGAGTGGCGGGAGGCAGACGCCAACTTGACTGCGCGTCAGTACTTGACGATGGAGGCGATGGCCCGGCGGTCGGGCGTAGATTTTGCTGCTATTGATCGCACTATCCCTCTCCTGGAGACCTCGAAGGGTCTGCTGGGCATGACTCGAGCTAGAGAGGTGGCTCCGTAGGAGGATGAGAACACGGATTCGGATGTTGTTGCTAACGATCCGGACAGTGAGGTCGAGGCGACTGATGCTGAGGGCGGTGGCTCTGATGAGGAGGAGGATTAGGTCCACACTCCTGCGCACCACCCGGATTTCAAGGCAGTTTTCTTGTACTTTTACTTTTGCATTCTTTGTCGCACTGGGACATTGCTTAGTTTAAGTGTGGGGTTGGGTACTGCCCTTTATCTATTTTTTTTTAGGCTAGGATGCATGTACCATAGGATTTTCTTTTGTCACTTTAATTTATTTTGATTTATTTCTTGCTTTAATATATGAAAAAAAAATTAGAAAACCAATGAAAAATTCCAAAAAGATTTTCCTTTTAGCTTTATTAGTGGTACATGTCATCCACCCCGTAGTTTTTCTTATGGCCTCGGTTCTTTTCCACGGGGAGGCCTTTGAACCGGGTAGTATTTTTATTTTTAGGATTAGGATAATTAGTTGTAGATGACCCTAGACGAAGGAAAAAGGTAGAATGCTAGGTGCCTTTGATTTGTTTGATACCGGTGGACTTGAACTTGATTGCAAGTGCTATTTGTGATGTCCTTGGGTTTTAATTTGAAGCATGCCTCGGAAAAAAACATGGAACGACCCCCTTGAGATGCTTGAGTCCGCTTGCTTGACTTGATTGTGAGCTTTTGTGCATGAGTGCTTAAATTTCCACAAGTTGCATTCTAGATGCTTAGTTGAGAGTTGTTGATGGAACCTTTTTGTGTGGACCATGTGCGATGTGTGTGTGAGGCATGTTCTTTTTTACTCCATGTTGCATATTAATGTCTAGAACTTGCCCCGTGTGTGTGCAAAGTGAAATCCTAGGTTCGCTCTAGTCGGGAAATGATACAAGGCCTTCTTTTGATTTGCCTACCCTTACATATATACCTTGGAAAAAATTGTTGTTGTGATTTCTTTGACCTTTTTTTGTTGGTACCCACACCCTGAGCCTACCCATTTGTTCTAAATTGACTCTTTTGGCCCTTTACTCCTTAAGCACTTTATTGATATTGTGTTGTTATGTGGGAGTTGTGGTTGGATTTTGGGAGGTTTTTGAGTGGAGCTAATGAGGAGGGATTATAGTAAAATTTGTGAAGTAGTGAAAAGCATTCGCAAGGATGGATGAAATTGAAAAAAAAAAAATATAGCAAAGTCGAAAAGAAAGAAAAAAGTTGTGAAAAGAAAAAATTGTGGAAAAAAAGAAATAAAAAGAGAAAAAGATATTCATTCCTTGCTAGTGTGTGCTTAATAGAAATATGCTACTTGTGAGAAGGTGTATGTGTAGAAGTGTTGGTTGGGTGGCTTGATGAGATTGGTGCTTAACTTGAATGTGATGTATTAAAGTGCTTAGGGAGGTAGTCACTATTACCATATGTATCCTACCCACCCCTTAGCCTACAGTACGACCTTTCTAAAGTCCTAGTTAATCCCGATTGGAGTGAGCTTACATTAGTGGAGTCCTACACTATGGGCAAGCCTATGGTACGTTGTGTGTGACATGTGAGACTTTCATGAGAGTGAGTGAATTCATTTGTATTGCCCCCGTTCTATTCATGATATTGGTTTTGTGTGTGATTTTTGGGGGGGGCACTCTTTTGCTTCATATTGGTGAGGGCACGTGGTTTGCATGAAATAGGTGAAGTTGATGGTTCTTGGTTGAGTAGATAGGTGTGATTTTGTGGGAGCATGGCTGCATTGAGTCGAGTTTGTGCACTTGAGCTATTTTGGGGTGGTTGTTCTTATATTTTTTATCTTGATAATTTGTTGGCATGTTGTGGATCCATAGTAGTCATGTGTGTATTGGTTCAACGGTCGGTATCAACCATAATCATAGGCAGACCTGTTTTACCTAGGTTGGGAAGTGAGATGTGACTTGCTCGAGGGCGAGCAAAGGTTCAAGTGTGGGGTGGTGATGTTTGGCATTTTTATGCCAAGGTTTCCTTAATATTTCCGCATGTTTGAGCTTGTTTTGCACTCGTTTGATAGTTTGTGAATGTGGTTTTACACTAATTTGATGTCGTGCGTGTGTAGGTTGTTACGCAGTGCATTTGGAGCTTTTTGGAGCTTGATTGAGCAAGAATTGATTGGAGGATGATTGAGGATTGAATTGAGCACACGAGGGCACGACATGAGCAAGATTTCGGACCAAGAAAACACACTTTTTGGCTGGGCGCTGTGGGGCACATGGCGCGCCAGTTATGGCGCCCAGTGCCCAGCGCGGTTACTCAAGTGGCGCGCCCCAAAGGCACCCAAAATCTGACGGCTACTGGTTGTTTTGGCGCTTTCCGAGGCGCGGGGCGCCCGTTATAGCGCCCCTTATGCGGTTTTTCACTTCCTATTCCGTCTAGTATTGGGTCTAACTTATTACTAGGTGTTTGTAAACACTATAAATAGTCTTTTACTTAGTTTTTGAAAGGGAGTTGATACTTTAGAGCAATATTGAGAGCAACATACTCATTGAACAAGGGTTTATTCCTAATCTTTCATCTATTACATCATTTACTTCATTATTACACCAAATCTTTGCCTTGTGATTATGAATATGTGTGGCTAAACATTACGTTCTAGGGTTAGAGTATTACATGAAAGTTGATTGTTGAAGATTGATTCCCATTGATTGAATCCCATAACGGGTTACTTATTCTTTCTTGATTTCACATGTGTAATTGTTAGAGCTCGATAATTATGCATTATCTATGGTTTTTGGATTGAACTCGAAAGAGGGAATTTAATTACGTAATAAGAAAGAATAGAACTAGTTTGTGAACTCGGGCATCGGGGAACCAATTTGCGAGTAGGATAGACATATACTTGCTTGCCTAGTTTAACTCATTACATGAATCGTTAATGCGTGCATGTAATTTAACCCATAGACATATAGGGATTGAAGTAGCTTGCATAGACTGTGAAGAACTGAAAGGTTTTCACAGTTACATTTACTCTGTCAGTTAGTAACTCGGGATTTAAGAAGTGGAATCAATTGGATACATCAACTGGATTGTTCGTAACTCTGACCCTGGACCGTCCTCTTGATATTGTTAGCAACCAAAGTATTTCTCATTGCTTGACTACACCTCTAGCACTTTAATTACTGCGTTTTAGTTATAAAAACTCTTACGATCAAAGAAAAAGATCCCTGAGTAGTTTGTAGGAATTGTTTACGAAGTATTAGTCTGCTTAGTCCTCGTGGGAACGATATTCGATTTATCACTTTATTACTTGTCGACCGCGTTTACTTGCGTGTGCGTTGGGAGCAACAGTATCCACTTTCTATAGTTGATCATATGGGGTTCTGAAAGTTTGTTACGAGTCTACAACCATTGTTTAAGATGGTTTCTAGAAACACTATAAATAATGATGTAATAAAAATATTAGACAATTTGAAATCAAAAACATCTAAGTTGTTGGAGAAAGTGGCAAGTAGAATAGCAATTACAACCGATATGTGGACATCGATTAATAACAAGAAAGAGCTTATGGCTATAACCGGTCATTTTATTGATGATTCATGGAGGCTTCAAAGTCATATATTGTGGTTTGTATATGTTCCTTATCCACATGATAAAGAAACTTTATATAGTGCTTTGGTACATTGCTTATTTGAGTGGAATCTTGAAAAAATAATATCAACCATTACCGTTGATAATGCTAGTACAAACAATGCAATGATGAGAGCCTTATTGGATGAAAAACTTAATAAAAGGGATTTGTTGTTGATGGGTCGGGTCTTCCATGTGCGTTGCAATGCGCATATTTTAAATTTGGTTGTTCAAGAATGGTTAAAGGAGATAGAAGTGGGTATTTTCAAAGTGCGTGAGAGTGTATTGTATTGGATTGGGTCGCAAGGTAGAATTGAGAAGTTTGAAGAAGCCACACGTGTGCTACACACTTCTTGTAGCAAGAAATTGACATATGATTGCCCTACCCATTGGAACTCAACATATCTAATGTTGAGAACGGCCATAGAGTACAAAGAGGTGTTCAAGAAGTTGGAATTGAGTGACACCAAATATGAGTCTTGTCCTACTGAAGAAGAATAGAGTAATGCAGAAGATGTTTGTGGCAAGCTCAATTTGTTTTACAATTTCACTGAACAACTTTCAAGAAGACAATATCCAACTCCAAGTGAATACTTTTCAAAAGTTTGTGAAGTTAAAATGGAACTAGAAGCTTGGGCAAAGAGCATGAATCCTTTGATTAAAAAGATGGCATCGGTGATGTTGTCTAAATTTGCAAAATATTGAGATGATGTGCATATTTGGATGGATGTAGCTGCCGTCTTTGATCCCAAATACTATTTTTTTTCTCCTCTTGATGTACATTGCACCAAAACATGTCAGAATCCAAAATCTTTATGGTTCTTGTGTAACTAGATGTTGTCGAATTGTGAATTGAACTAAAAGAGGTTGTGTGTTACATGATTGGAAGCATATGAAGTGTTGGTTGGATAGAGTTGTTCCTACATTTGCTAAGGCTTAAAAAGTTTCAGTTTAGTTTAAAATTTAACTAATGATTCTGTTTTCCTCCAAGTATAAAATCTACTACATTGTTCAGCACTCTATATTTCAAAAAATAGAATCTATATGTGTTTTAGCAGTAGCCTTTTTCTTTGTATCAGCATTGGTCAGAACATTACGTTTACGTTTTGTAACAATTTCTTTATAAAAATAGAATACTTTAGCCACTTTTATTAGGGTAAACAAGACAAAGAAGTTGAAGTGTTTGTTGATGATCCAAGCCCTTGTCATCCTGATGGTACAGTTCCAAAACATATTCGCAATTGTATATGGTTGGTGAAAGAACTGGCTATGACACCTTATAGTGAGAATTGGACTGATGGTGTTGTGTAAAAAATTAACTCTAATTCATTTTACTCTTAAGTATATAAATTGTAGAATCTTGTGTTTCTTTAAATGCTCAAAGGGAGGAAAAATTGAGGACTACATGTTTTTTGTCATCACTTTATTCTATGCCTATCCTCTGATTTTTATGACTCTATTTATGATTAAGACCTATAGAATCCATTGGCCTGCTAAACATATGCATGTAAATATAGCATCTAACAGCCTCGTATCCTTACACAACAGTTTCTAGCTTAAACGTTAGTGTTTTCTTATGATGCAAATACTGTATAATGAAAGAGGGTCTTGACCTTGTCAGATTGCCTCTCTTAGTTTGGTTGTAGGTTGAATTAACACCTCTTGCATTATTCCAGGTACAAGATGAAGTTGGTGGAGTTCTATGTTCCATAAATTTATGTTGAAGAAGCTTCAACAGAAATTCAAGAAGTACGAACCCACTATCATGAGCTCTTTCAAGAGTATAAGAATAGATCATCTTCTTCTCAAGAGTCTTAAAGCATCTAGTTCTAGTGGAGTAACTGATCGCACTGAGGGTGATCGAATGTCAAGCTTCAATAGGTTTGTCGCTTTGAGTAGAGCTACTGTCGAGACAAGATCAGAATTGGATTTGTATCTAGAAGAAGACGTACTACCTCGAACCCCTACTACTTTTGATAGTTTTAGTTGGTGGAAGACAAATGGATTGAGATATACTACTTTGCATAAGATGGTCTGTGACCTGTTAGCCGTTCCTGTCTCCACCATTGCTTCTGAGTCGGTATTTAGCACTAGTGGGAGGTTGATTAGTCTGCATCGTAGTAGACTTTACCCTACTATTTTGGAAGCTTTGATGTGTGCTCGCACATGGTTATGGAATAAAATAAATGGTAAGTAATTTTTCATTACTGTCTTAATAGTTTTTAGCTCTTCAATACTATACTGATCCATTGAGTTTTATATTTTTATTTGTAGGTTTGATTTCAACCATCAACAACGTTTCATGTCCAATCTTGCTTGACGAAGAGGAAGTGTCCTCCTTATCCTCTTGTAAGTACTTACTACTGGAATTGCAGTGATATTTGTATGCGTTAATGAACATTAATTGAAATGGTTTAACTGTCATTTTTTGTTTAGTTATGAAGTGATATGCAAATATTTAGACCTTGATAAGCTTGGAATGTAGAATACTTATTGAATTAAAGGTGTCTAGGGAAGTGTGAGTTCAATTTTAAAACAGCTTGTGTTATAAAAAATTGGGATAAACCTGGCTTACACATTTTTAGGATCTAACAAAATGTGTTTTTGGCTTTGTTATGATGGTTTATTTGTTGGAATTTGACTAGTTTGAGCTACTTGAAATGGGATATATTTTATTCTAAAGCAGTTAGCTTTTTTTTGTGTGTGTGAGCGCATATACATAGTCGGTCCTTGGTAAAAAGAAAAAGTGATATTTGTAACTAAAAGAAAAAGTAATGCTAATGCCACGGTTCCGTCGATTGAAATCCCAATCACTTGTTTTCAGGTGCTGTATTTAGTTGCATTATCATGTATACAAATATGGCTTTGATTTTATATGAATCCTATTTTAAGAGAGATAGCTATAATGCTGATGATGATACTTGTTCTTCCATTTGTTTCTTCCTTGAGTACTCGAAATTATATTAAACAAGCACATTTCAAACTTCTTTCTTTTTCCGTTTTTCAATCTACATCATTTTCACATTGATGAGTGGCAGCATTATTCTTGTTCTGAGCAGTAGAAACATTAACTTGGGCATCTAGCAAGCTTCTTTAAGAAGAACCGTAGTTACTCTTTTTGTTGTTTATGAATTGTTGCTTAAATATGAGTTTACTCTTGTATTGATTTTCTATGAAACTTTTGACAGGGCTCTCCATGAAACTAGACAGAGTTGTTGCAGCAGCTTAATTCAAGAACCTTATTTCCAGTCTTTTGAGTTTTGACATGTAGGAAAAGAGCCAAACCTTTTCATTGCTCTATAACTTGTGTCTGCTAATCATTTATGTTATTGAGTACTCAGCAGCCGTTGTTGAGGGAACTTGTTATTAGTTGTTATTAGACAGCATTCAAGTGACTAGAATCTATTAGATAAGTCTGCTGTAAAAAGAAATCTTTAAAGAAGTCAAATGAACTAACGTCATCTTTCTCAATAGAACCAACAACTTGGTTGTCATTTCTCTCCTTGCTTAGAAGAGTTGTCACTTGAAATTTCTCGCTAAAACTTTCTAAATTAAAATTTTAAATGCAGTTGATGACTGATCATTGTTGGCTCCTATGATAATACTAATGCCTTTTATCATGATTACTAGTGAGTCTTGCTTTAGTTGCTTCAGTACACATTCGAGTTTTCTTATTTAATTTAGTTGTTTAATCAGGTCACTTATTTTGCCATTTCTTAGTAGCTGGTGCCTGGCAATATTAATGAAAATATAAGCCAGTTTTGGAGCCATCATTTGAACTTTATATACGCTGTATGTGGGGTCGGAAAATGGCAAATTGTAAACCCATATTCTAGAGAAGTAGAAGAGAAAGATTAATGACTTAATGAAAAATGGAAATATCAATTGTTTTGTGGTGTTGGATACAAGTATAATGAATCGAGAAAATAAATTTAATCTCATGACATGGGAACCATTATATGTATGAAGTTGAGAAGCAAAAGCATTATAAATTTTGACATATAAATGGATTAAAGAAAAGTAATTAAAATTAAAAAAATAGCAAAAAATAAATACAAAGCCATTATAATCTTAAATTATAAATAACTTAAAAGGGGCGGGGCGGGGCGGGAAAAAACAGGACAGGGCGGGGCGAGGCGGGGCGAACGGGGTGGGGCAGGGCAGGTTAGAAACTGGACAGAAAACCAAATGGGGCGGGCCGGAGCAAAATTTGGGCGGGGGAAGGGCTTAACCCGCCCCGCCCTGTCCCGCCCCATTGCCACTCCTAGACTTGACCGATTGAGCCTTCAAAGTAGAAATCTCATATTGGAGTTCTGCCTTTTTGCCCTCCCAAACAGCCTTCACCCGTCGAAGCTCTTTGCCTCGAAAGCCTCGAGCTATATCGACTTGAGCGGGTACATGAGGCTCTGTAAAAGTTAAGAAAGAGTTAGAATTGAATGTTAAGGGAATTTGAGATCATCAAAACTTACCCGAACCGCTCTAGCAGCAGAACGAGCCATCATCGTCCCCGGAGACAATGTCTTGACATAATCCTCTTCGAGCAGCCCGAACAGCTGGGTGAGGTTCAAAGGAACATCAGCCGAACCAGCAAAAAGGTTCAAGTCGGCGGGAACCTCAATCCTCCTCATAACCCGCTCGGAAGCCGAAGCATTGGGAGGCTCGGAGTCAGCTTGCGTTACGCTCGGGGCCACTCTCTCTTCGGATAGAGGAGTAGCAAATTTGGCCTAGCCTACCTTAGCCTTGCCTTTGGACTTGGCGGCAGCATAATAAGATCCTTCGAAGTCAACTATACCTATATTCTCGGGGGCCTTGAAGGCCTCCCTACTTGACTCATCCTTCAGACTGAACCGAGAGTCAGAAGCAGGCTTGGTGCCCAAATTAGATTTTTCTCCAACCTGAGGACGCACCTCTCGAGTCGATTTCTCCGAGGCCCCTTTTTTTCTCTTTGAATCTACTGAAGGATAAGTCGGAGGTTTAGAGATGATAGTGGAATATTTGGTAATTGTTTTGTCGCGACTGAGGAAGATGTCATCCTCACCTCGGGAAGTTCCCTGACCAGGTGAGCCTTTTGAGGCTTTGGATTTTCTAATAGTGCCGGCAAACTCGACATCTTGGTTATGCCGGCACCGACGTCAATAACCTCTTTCTCTTTCTTCTCATCTTTCATGCTTATTCCTTTTGGGCTTCGTAGTGGCCGCCTTGCAAGGGAAACCTGCAATAGATAGAATGAAATAAGTGAGAGAGAAACCTCGAGCACTCCTTGAGGGGACTAAGTCATGAAGAGTAACTCACCGTGCCTTTTGCACACCCATTTGTTTTCTTCTTTAACAGTGATGATCACCCAAGTCCAGTCAAGCTGGGCTCGAATCACAATTATTACTTGAACCCAGCCAGTCAAATCGGTTGGGGGGTTAATAAGAACTTTGTTAGCTACAAAGGAAGACGAAGCCCGAAAAGTGAATCAAAATTGAAGGGATTAAAAGTAGCAACTAATCAAATAATAAAAGAAGGGAAACTTACGTTTGAGGTTCCACACCTCAAGAAACCTAGCTTCGGCGGATATTTGAGCCGTCGGAAGGAGAACGTAGTGATCGGCCCAACCCCGATCTTTGGTGTCCTTGCTTTTAATGATTAGGTAGTATTTGCCACGATTCTTTAAAACCACGACCCCACCCTTGTATAAAGTGAGGTAGAAAAGAGAAGGTGAAAGATACCCCAAATTTTTTTGCATAGAAAGTCAAGGCATCCGGTGACCCTCCATAGCCGGGAGCCGAGCTGGGCCAAACATAAGTTGTATGTTCGGTAAAACGTGTCTACCACCTCGTGCACTGGAAGGGTGAACCCCACTGTGAACGGATAGGAGTAGACAAAAGAAAGCCTGCATATATGGTCGGAGCTGCTATTGTTCGGTTCCAAAATGACAACTTCCACCTCGGGCCGCCATTGGCAATCTTCCCGGACCAGCCACATTTCTATTCTTCTCTTTTTGAGCAACAGACAGACCCTATAACTTTAAGTCCTTCTTGTTGACACCCAATTTTATCCAGAAATTTTCAAATTAATGTCTAATTATTTAAATAAGATTAATTTTAAATTTTTAAAAGTTAATTAATGAGTTTTAATGGGAAAAGTGCTAAATTTTGCAAAATTCCTTCAATCTTGTCCCACCCGATGCAACCCCTCAATTTTCTTAATTATTCAAAAAGAGGCTAATTTCGTTCCTCTGTCCTAAATTTTGGCCTAGACACGCAATACCCATATATACACAATTCACACACACACTTTCCCTCTCCAATTCAGCCCACACCCGAAACCCAAAAAACCCAATTCCCCAACCCGTCCAAAGACCCGAACTCTCACTAAAATTTCCAGCTAATCACTGTACGAAGATCTAATCTGAGCCTTTCATCACCATCTCCGTACGAGCCTTATCTGTTAGGAGCCGTTGGAGGTTTCTTTTGGTATTTTCCACAATCCTAGAACCTTAAATTTGGACGGATATAAATAGAAGGCGAGAAGAGAAGAAAAGGGGGAGCAGTAGCCGAAATAGGGAAAGGGGGAGAAGATAAGGGCAGAAACGGCAGTAAAGGAGGATAGTTTTTTTCTTCGAGCGGCAGAAAATTGATAGAGAGGTAGAACATATATTTTAGTTTAAGTTTTCTTGGCATCACTGTTTCTGGGTATTCGAGTCGCGTCGCCGTTCAAGTCGTCGACCTTGTTCGAATCATCGCTTTTGTTCGAGTCGCTCTTTCTTCGGATCCCGCGCCTTAGCTCACTGCTCGCAAAGAGGTAATAAATTCCACCCTTACCTTTTTATTTCTATTTTTAGCTTGCTTGTTTGAAAATGTAGCCTGTTTACAGTATGTTTGCTTAGGTCCTTATATATGTCTACTTGAAAATGCAAAATCTGAATTTCTGGATAACATGTTTCATAGTATTTGGAGTTTGTTTGCTGTTTTGATCGCATTCTGTTATATTAGAATTAAAATGTCATAATCTCTTCTATTCAATTGCTTGTTACTGTTAAGGACTAAGAGAGAGTTTTATAATGACCTTGTCTATGATAAAGTTTCCTCTCTTCAAGCTTGAATTGTATTCAGTTTCCTCTCTTGCGGTTCAGTTTTTTTTTTTTGGTTCCTGTTCTTGATAATCAGTTTCAGTCTTGTATGTGCTTGTTGCTTTCAAATGTGGAGTTTCTGTTGTTTCTGGTTATTCAGGTGTAAAGGTGAATTCTTGTTGTTGCTGGTAGTTGAATGAAGTGTGGGATGTTGTATAGCTGTTTGTAGGTTGTGAGATAGTAAGGGAGTATGCAGGTAGTTGCTTTGGGAAGTAGTTGGATCTGTTTGTGAGTTGAAGAGGAAGTCTGGGCAGTGTTAAAGGATAGAGGGCCATGTTTCCCTTGTTCTTGCATGATGAGGATCTGGAGGTGTGTGATTTGGTCCAGGGAGTAGCAGGGTCTGGATTTAGGAGTAATATCTGAGGGAGTATGTGTGTGTAAGGGATGCAGGAGTGAGATTGTTTCAAGTAGAGGAGTTCTTAGCTGTTTCTAGTTGCTGCAGTTAGTTGTGGTGTTAGCAGAGTGGATCTGAGAGGTCTATGAGTGCGAAGCTGTTCCCAGGTAATGCAGGCATGTGTTTGTTTTTTAAGTTAGTGTCTGGTGGTTATAGAATTGTGTAGTAGGTCTGAGGGAGTGGTGATAGAGTGCAATGAGGTAGTAGGCTGGTTCAGGGAGTTCATGAGTGTGTGCTGGTCTGTTCCTTCCTATTATGGTGTCATGGTCTACTTTTCCCTCCCTTAGAACTTCTTAGTGTCCATTAGTAAAAAGTTCTTGGTTAAGTTGTGGCCTGGGTCTTGATTTAGTTTCTAGCAGGGTCAGTTTCTATGAGTATGTGGGTGTGGTTAGGCTTGTCAGCAGGTGTGTATAGTTGGTAAAGAAGAGTGTTGTAAGCTGGTAGGTTGTTGCAGCAGTAGGTTAGGTATTTTGGAGAGAGTATTAGGGAGCTTAGAGGAGCAGATGAATAGGTAGTAGGGTGAAGTTTGTCTGGTTAATTTATTCAGGTTGTTCTATGGAATGTAAGGTCTGGCAGTAGGTGGTTAGAGGAGTTCAGCTTTGTCTTTTGAGCAATGAGTAGTCCTGATTGCTGTAGCTGTATATGAAGTATGTAGGAGGCAGTAGCATGTTTTCTCAGTCCTAGTGGTTTTCAGGGATGATGTAGGGTCATGTTTGGTGTCATTTAGCTTCTGGAGGTGGTTGTTTTGGGTTTTCTAGGGGTTCAGGGTGAAGTAAGGAGCGTGCAGGGCTGTTTGGAGTTATTCCTGGTTGTTCGAGGGAGTCTAAGAGCTGGTAGATAGTGTTAGGTGATCTAGGGGGCCTCTGTTGGATTTGTTCACTATTAACACTTAAAAGATGTAAAAATTGATGCTACTTTGTATGTAGATTTGTGTTTCATGTGCTTTAGCAACCTGTGTATAGGATTTGGTCCTTAATTAACTGAATTAATTTAAAGATTTGACCTTTAATCCCTCTTTATGGAAAGATGAGATATCATTCCTTATAAAGAACTAGTCTTCGGGTCAAATTTTGGTTTAAAAGTATTTTTGTGCGAGTATTTAAGCTGCTTTAGTTGGAAGTAATCTCTAAGTAGCTATGTTATAACTTTTCTTTGATAAAGAAATTAAATTGATGTCCATTAAGATGACAGAAGTTCAAGTTAGTCATGTTCTATTTTTGTTTGCTTTACTTTGTTTTGGTTTTGCGAGTATACATATTAATTAATTCATCCTTCCTTGTTTTGGCATGATATAATGACGAGTCATCTGGGACTCAACATTGGGAGCTTTTCGTTTATGGACTGGTTTGGATGGCTCACTCGCCTGGTTGTGGTTTAATGTGCTCGGATGGATCGTACCCCTAAATTTCGAGTCTCAAATGATTACAACTCTCAATTTTTTGGCTACCAAGGCTCGTTCGCGAGTTTGCATTTCCGGGTTCTAATTTTTCAACTCATCTTTTGTATTTAAATTCATAGCTTAGAGTTAAACTGAATTGTATAATTTTGTATTATATATATATATATGTTTGCCTTTCCTTTATGGCCACTACCCTTTATTTCTAAAGTTGTTATTTAATTTATTGCAAAAATAGTGGCCAATTATGCAAATGCGTGCAAATTTAGAAAATTTTTAAAACCACGCCTAATAATGACTATAAGAAAAGAATTTTATCTTATTGATACGAAGTAGTTTCTTTAAAAAGTCAAAAGTTATGAAGAAGTTTGAATTAACTTCTAAATGTTCCGAAACAACTTTGCAAAAAAGCGACTTGAAACCTAAGTTTCATCTTATGATGAGAAACTCGGGTTTTAAAGTTTAAATTAAGCAAGTGTCATTTATGCACTATCACATACGAGTTGGTAAAGAAATTTGGACGATCAAATCGTTCCTTTTCAAAAGAAAATGCGCTTTATTTTATTTATTTATCTTATTTTGAAAATAATTAAAGCTTTTAAATAAAAATTGTAAAATCTTTTGAAAACTTACTAAATTTAATTAGTTGAATTAATTAATAGTTCAATTAATTATTTTTAGAAAAAATGCATAAATAGCACTTGCAAATATTTTGGAAACCTGTCGGATTAACCGTTTTTAACGGAATTTCGAAAGTGCCTTAAAAACCTTCTTTTGAAATTAACAAAACCTCTTACTTAGAATCTCTGTAAAGACTGCCTTTTTCTAAAAATGGAGTTTTTCACGCATTTTCTTATTTGGTTCCCTGTTTTCCTTAAATTGGGTGGCGACTCCAAAAAACTCTAAAAGAGTTAGTCCATTCAGTTGATATTCTTAAATTTAGCCCTTCGGGGTTAATTTTTTTTGGGGGTTCAACACTTCTTTGTATCGAAGCTCGAGGGAATAATGTGATAAGGCTAGACCTCCTACTCAAGTGGAATTTCTTTTGACTTTGAGGATTCCTCCTCTCCTTCCTCAGCCTTGTCGGCATCGCCTTCCTCTCCACTAGCTTCATCAAATTTTTCACGGCATGTGGTGGCCTTGCGCTGCCTGGTGATCAAATTCGCTGCAGACGTCGCTCCACTATCAGTTTTCGGCGGCACAACCACCTTTAGTGGGTCAGCGAAGTTAACTACATCAGCGACTCCGTCATCAGAATAGCCAGAAGAGTTCTGCGAAGAGTTGGTTGCAGATACCTTGGAAGAAATTTGATGGCTTTACTGAAATCTTAGTTAGAAAAAGAGATGAAGGATTGTTTTTGCTTTTGGATTGCTACAGTTGAAGAAGTTGAAAGTGAAAATGGTGAAGTGATCAATTGGGGTATTTATAGAAAGAGAGTCATCATTACCTTGGGAAGGAGGACGAAATAGCACGCCTTTTCAGTAGCCGCCATGTATAATGGATGGGAAGACGAGGTGATGGTTACCTTTTTGAAATACATGGCCACATGCGGCCACGTCACCTTTCCCTCTTATCTTCATTCCAGTCCTCTAGTACTCTTACAATTGCTCGAGGAGTAGAGGAACTATCTGTATTGGAGAAAAATATAGCTTGCACACATGACAGCCCGAGCGCAGGGCTCGGAATATTTTCCACAAGAGTTGTGAGTCATCCACGAGGTTGATGCAAAGGTGCCCGAAGCTAGGTTCCGAGGCCAAATAATATTAGCCTCGCGGGGCATGGTTGCCTCGGGTAAGTAAATGGTGCAAGGCCCCGAGGCAGACAAAGGCTAGCCTCGGGGCAGGCGGTTCAGTGTCAGCGCATTTGATGCCCCATGATCTCCTCCCACGGTCTCAGCATTTAATGGGAGAGATCGTGGGTCACCCGTGATCTGCACAAGAAAAGTGGGCTAATTAATGCCTTTAATTATCTCTAAGCTCATTGGCTATAAATTTAACTTATGTAATCTTGTAAATTCATGCAGAAATATAGGCAAAGCTCTGCCCAATTGAAATCTCAAAGCATTCATAGTAAAATTGTTCATCTTGTGTTCTTATTACTTATTCATTGTACACTATTTCCTTCCTTTCACCAACTTTGATACATCCAATTGCTTGTAACCCCTAAATAAATTTAATTGTATTCTAAATCTTATTTAGGCCAATACAGGCTCATCTATAAGGGGTAAGGAATTAGTAGTTCATAATATAATTGTGTTAAAGTACTATATAATAGCATAAGCAGGGGCGGCCCTAGCCTAAAATATGTAAAGCACCTGCTTTAGGCCTCACTTTGTAAATTCTCTAAAGTGAAAAATGTAAAATTACTAGGAAAATCGTATAAAAAGGGAAAATAATTTTGACATAGTAATTGATGATGGGGCTCGATCCATTTTTTCTTCTGAAATGCAATAGATGGGAAGGTTTTAAGTCCACATAAAAGGAGGAAAATTATTTAATCATTTTGACATAGTAATTAATGGGTGACCATTAGTATATTTCTGAGAGTGAAAAATGTCATTTTAAAGTCGCAATAGGAAGAGTACTTATGTTGAGGAAAATATCTTCAAAAATTATCAATTAGGTGAGAAATATATTCTTCTTGATCTAATACATCAACAAGTACAATTTTTACTTTAATGTTTTAACTTTCTTATCAGAACTTTCTCACAACAAAGTGAAAACGGGTGCACCACACTGCACTATATTTTTGTACTCTGTTCTTTAATTCAAGTCTTCATTCTGCGATAACTAAAGATCGTGCATTATTGTAGAGCTACAGTGCATTGATTTGAAAAATAGTGGAGTATTTTTCATTTGTTCAATTTTCAAAATTCAAGCCTACAACAAGCATGCCCGAGTAGAAAATTCAATGTGATATCAAACTATTATCCTTGAACCATGTAATATCTTTCTATCTTTTTATTATCTTCTCAGCTAATTTATTACTACCTTTGCATTCTAAAGAGCTAGAAAAATAAACTTCAAATATATATAAAAAAAAAATAAGGCCCTTCATTAAAGTTTGGCTTTAGACCACAATGGTCGTCGGGCCGGGGCATAAAATATTAAAACAAGCAACATAAATGTTTTAAGAGAACTACCAGCCTGCAACTCACAAAAGTGTAATCATACCATTAGTAAACTAGCACCAGATGTTAAGTAAAAAATAAATAAATAATTGAAGTGCTAAAGCGATACAATATGACCTGAATTTAAATCGAAAAACTTAATCCGGAAAATTCACTATATTTATGTCTACAATCTTAACAAATTATATATAGGTTTGGATCAAAGCTAGTGATTTCCGTCGAGCCACATGTCAAATGCTAGCTTCGCCCTTGTCTCCTAACTCTTCTTTCTTTGGCTCTTCTCACTACTAAAAAAACAAGGTTCTCCGACCACCAAATCGGTCGCATACAGGTCGCCCAGTCGACCGATCGGCGACCGATATGGGTGGTTGGAGAATTAATGGTAACAAAAAGCCCTGCGACCGAAAATTGGTCGAAACTTCGACCACCATGCGACCGACATTCAGTCACATAATAGGATAGCAACGCTGACCGTTTAGGCGACCGATCTTCGGTCGCATAGCATATGCGACCGACAATCGGTCGCCTATTTGGTCAATTTGTTGGAATTACCTTTGACCGTTTAAGCGACCGATAGTCGGTCGCATACTTGGTCTAATGTTTGCCACTGATTTGGCGACTGAAAGTCGGTCGCCAAACTGGAAAAAACCTGCAATAAAAAACCTGTTTTCAGGCAGTAGCAACAGCAAAAACCAGATGTTTTTCAACAGAAAACTGCATTCGAAAACAATAAAAACACTAATTCAAACACAACGCAATAAAACCTAACATTTCAAAAACATCCAACAACATTAGTTATGTCTTGAAATTGTTAACATAAAGCTTCACAGACAGTTATCCACAATCACAGAAGACTACTCGGTCGAGGCAGAGCTAGACCCGGACTCGGAAGAGGAAGAGGAGTTGCGTCGATGCCTGCTCTTATGCTTTCTTCTCGCTTTCTTCTTCTCCTTTTTGGCAAGGAGCTTTTTGATAAAGTCTTGCGTTTCTTGATTTACTCTCGACAGCTGTGCGATCTGCTCTCTCATTTGAGCCATTTCAGCAGGATCAACAGAGCTCGACGGAGAAGAAGTAACTGAAGTGCCCAAAAAGCGAGCATTATGCTTATCCGAAGCAAATAGCGATCCAAGACCATAAGCAGACCCCTTCTTAACCCCTCCAACAGTTTCGACCCATATTTCCTTTTCTTTCTCGAACGTCAAGGGAGCCGGGGTGCTGCTTCCGGCGTCCGATGCTTGAGTCGATGTCCACTCTTCCACAGCCTTTGTAGCCTTTTCCTGAATAACATAAATATATTAATGATGTTAATAGAAAGACTAAACGTTGAAGGATTGGCGCGACTAAAGATCGAATTTTACAAACTTACCCAAACTTCTTTTGCGGCGGGCTCGACCCACTCTCCACCGCCCTTCTTAGCACCCTTTGTATGCCTGATCTTGTGCAGCTCGAGCACGGGAATAGTGCGCTTTTCTTTCTTTTCCTACAAATTAAAAATCATAATATGTTAGACAAAAAATCAATTGTTCAAGTAAATAATCAATCAATTAAATAACTGTACCAAGCGCATCTTCTGTGTAGCCGCGCTAATTGAGCCACCGGTATGGAGCGATCCACCCTTTTCCGACGCTCGCGCAGCCTTGCCTTGTTCGCTCTTCGCCTCGAACTCGGGCGACTGCCAATATTCATCCAGCTCCGCCTACTGAGCAGCATCGAGGAAGCCGGGCCTTGTACTTTTACGCCGCGCATTGTAATAAGTCCCCTTGAATAACGCAGCACATTTCTTGGGGAAGATGTTACGAATATTATAATCCAGATCCTGATGCCAGATACATTGCCCCTGAAAGTATATCAAAATATTTTCTTTAGACATATTCATGGTTTAAAAACTGCAATTAGTTTTAAACCAAATGCATATGTATCACCTCAAAATCTACTAATATCTGCTTCTTTACTTGCTGGGGCACATCGCTCCAGTTTCGCCAAGGCTGGTTCCAGTGCGCTCTCATGCACGCAGTCAGTACCTTAGTGGACTCATCGCTTGGGCAAAAGCTACAAAAAAATTAACAAGAGTTATAACAATTATTCCTAATACTAGCAATTATTTAATAGATAAGAACTTAATAAATTAGGTAGCTTACCCTTTATCCGCCTCGGGATAAATAATCATCCTGCCTTCTACACGAGTGCCAGGCTCACCAATGTAATAAGGCGAATGCGGATCATACACCATGAGCTCCTGCTGATCCGGTGGGCCGTCACAACTATCTAAGGGGAATTCAGGGGGCTGAGTAGGATTGTCATCACCCTGGGAGGGATCGTCCTGTGTGGGAGGGACCTGTTTCTCAGTACAATCAAGGCTAGGGAATGTCCACTGCCATACAGGAGGCAACTGAGACGGGGTAATAAGTGGTACCTGATATGGGCCAGGGGGCCTGAAAAAAGCTGGAGCATAACTAGATGGGGCATCAGTAGGCAGCGAATGCGGGAACTGTGAGGTCTGAGAGTCATCACCCGCAGAAGCTGAAGTCTCGCCCACAGGTCTCTTGCCCGGCCTTCTTTTAAAAACTTTAGCGCATAACTTGTCCATCTCTGTTGAAACATTCAAATTGATTTATCAACTATATAATGAGAATACATAATGAGAATACATCAATCTAAAGTGCTGAGAATAAATAAATTTATCAACTAAGTAAGCACATCACAATCAGAAAATGAGAATACATAAATCATATTATGTTCATATGTACATTACAGTAGGTAATTAATACTAAACTACAAAGTACAAATAGGTTCAATCAACTTCATCATCCGATTCATAGTCACTAGCAAGTTCATCCTCGGACGGCTCGTCACTATCTATGTTTTCATCATCCTCGTATGCCCTTGAAGTTCCTTCTCCAAAACTAGCCGGGTTTTTTGCACGACTAAATTCAGATGCAGCCACCGGGTCATACGTCCCATCAATATGTTGCAAATTGTCTGCAAGTTCAATATCCGCTATCAAGGGAACAGTTGAGACCTCATTCTGGTATGCAACATCTAACCTATCAGGTACTTCAATTAATCCCACCGGTTTTCCCTTAAGAACCGCCCACCACTTGGATTTGGCCTTTGCTTTTGATGCGTTCTTCGTCCGAGGGTAAGGAACAAACCATACTTGTTTTACATTCTGTGCAATGATGAAAGGATCATAGTTTCCATATGACCTTCTGTGATTAACCTCAACTAGCTTTGAACTCGAATCCACCCGCGTACCCCTGCTACCTGGATCAAACCACTTGCACTTGAAGAGAACCAATCTTTTATGAGGCCATCCAACTCTATACTCAACCTCTAAGATCTCCCCGATCACTCCGTAGAACTCAGAGTCGCCCCCCTGGTCACCAGTTCCAGCACTCACGGACACACCGCTGTTGTAGGTTTTTTTACCCTCGGACCAGCTGTGTGTATGAAACTTGTACCCATTTACGAAGTATGTATTCATCTTTTTATACTCGTAATATGGGCCATGACATATATGTCACAAAAAATCAAAATTGATGCCATTCACCGGATTGTTTACCTATATTAAAATTAAATGGATTAGTGTAAATTAGTCAGAATTCGATGACGGTAGTAAGGTTTTTAAATCAATGGAAAAATATATGAGTTTCCATAACACTTACAAATGAGGTAAACCAATTTGTAAAATGATCACTGACTGTATTTGGACCAAATTCAGCAACAAAGTGACTGCGTTATGCAACGAAGAAATTTACATTAGAAAGAATACTTATGTTAGTCACAATTTAGTGGGTACCATTAAAATAAAACATACTTGTAATAAGGCGTGACTTCGGGACAGTTCAACAACACATGTGTTGTAGCTGCTTTCCTGTATGTTTCAGTGAACTGGTATTTTCTGGATGATAATGTACTTCCCCTCCCTGGTTGATTGAATATAGAGAATGCTGGGTAATTAGGATCATTATTATCTCCCACATCATGCCGATCCGGCTTTGTGCGCATACATGGAACATCCTTGTCGAAGTAGTATGAGCAAAAATGTGAAGTTTCTCTGGACAAATATACCTCGCATATCGACCCCTCGATTTGGCCTCTGTTTTTCACATCCCGCTTACACTTACCAATAATTCTACAAAAAGTAATCTGTTAGTAGAATTATGTTGCGTAAAATATAAAGTAATTGAATAAGATATGGAAGCTTACCTCTCGAAAGGGTACATCCATCTGCAGTGCACCGGGCCTTCTAGCCGAGCCTCTTCAGCGAGGTGAACCGGTAGATGCTCCATCACATTAAAGAAGCCGGGTGGAAAGATCTTTGACAGCTTAGATCTGTTCCAACAAGTTCAAACTCTCTTCCTTCAAAGTCTTGCTGCAAAGCTCTTTAAAAAATAGGCTTGTCTCAGTTATTGGTTTCAAAACTTTATCTGGCAACCCATTGAATGCAATTGAGATCAAGTTTTCCATGAAAATGTGACAGTCGTGGCTCTTCATGTGATGGAGTTTTCCGCCGGTCATATCAACACACCTTTCTAAGTTAGATGCATATCCATCAGGCATCCTCAAGTTACTCACCCACTCGCAAATCATTCTTCTCTCATCTTCGTCGAATGTATAGCAAGCCTTTGGAAGTAAAATGTTGTTGCCATCCCGGACCGCATGTAGCTCGGGTCGCCTGGAAGTTCCTGTATGTCAAACAGTGCCTTCCAGTTGTCCTTTGTCTTACCCTTGACATCCATCACAGTATTAAGGACTGCCTCGAATAAGCATTGGATCGAGATTATGGCGCAGAAGGTTATCCTTCCAATAAGGCAACTCCCAGAAAATGCTCTGCTTGGTCCAATTATGTTCGACCCCAAAACCAGGTGTTTTAGTTTGCAAGTTTTCAGTTACCTTAGGAAGGTCCTTAACCCTGTTCCATATCTCTATCCCTGTTAACCTGCGAGGAGGCTCCTCATAATCAACCTGATTCTTCCTGAATGCATTTGTATTATTCCTAAAAGGGTGGTCCATTGGCAAGAATCTACGGCAACAGTCAAACCATGTCACTTTACCTCCATTTTTCAATGTGAAGGCCTTTGTATCTTCCATACAGTATAGGCACGCTAGCTTCCCTGCAGTGGACCAGCCAGACAGCATCCCATAAGCTGGAAAGTCATTTATAGTCCACGTCAAAGAAGCATGCATTTGGAAATTCTGTTTCATTGATACATCATAGGTTTCCACTCCTTCATGCCAAAGTGTCTGCAATTCATCAATCAAAGGCTGCAAATAAACATCAATACGAGTTTTCGGGTTATGTGGACCAGGTATTATACAATTCAAAAAAAGATATGGACTGGTCATGCACATTCCGGGAGGCAGGTTGTATAGTGTGACAAATACGGGCCAACAAGAATATGGCGTAGACGAGACATCAAAAGGGGTGAAGCCATCGGAACACAGCCCCAACCTTACATTCCTCGGCTCGCTAGCAAATGCCGGATACACTTGATCAAAGTGTTTCCATGCCTCACCATCTGAGGGGTGTGATAGAATACCCGCCTGCCTGGTCCGCTCATGATGCCACCTCATGTGAGGAGCAGAACTCATCGAAGCATACAACCTCTTTAACCTGGGTATAAGCGGCAAGTAATGCATCCACTTAACAGGTTTCGGCTTCTTTTTTTTATTTTTCTCGGGCTTGTATCGAGGCTCCTCACAAAATCTACATTGCACGAGCTCTGCATCATCCTTGTAATATAACATGCAACCATTAACACAACAATGAATCTTATGAGAAGTAAGGCCTAATGAGGAAACCAATTTCTTAGTGAAGTAATAAGAAGTTGGTAAGTCCATGTTAGTCGGCTTTAGTTCATTCATAAGGCCTATGATGGAATCCATGGCAGCTTGAGAAATACTATAATCTGATTTGATACTCTGCAATCTGACAGCAACAGACAACTTGGAATGTACCGAGCCCTCATGGAATGGACGACTTGCTTCCTCCAACATTTTATAGAATTCACTTGCCTTGGCATTGGGAATGTGCTCAGTGTTAGACTGTGATGTACCCGGCTGCATGGGATCATTATCCGGGTACATACCAAAAGCATCACGAACCATATCATCCATTCTATAATCATTACGGTCTGGTTCCGAAACCGGAGAACTACTAGTGCCATGAATATTTTGAAGCAGTTGAATGTGCCCCTGCAAATCCCACGGCTCTCCATGATAACGCCAAATATAGTAATCTGGCATAAACCCCCTATCTAACAGATGCAGTTGTACGGTCGTTATATCTTGGAGGGTGCAGCATTTGCACTTTATGCAGGGGCACTTAATTGTACCACGCCTTATAAAAGGTTCGGTTGTTTTTGCTAAAGCAACAAATTCCTTAAGACCCTCTTCAAATTCAGGCCTTATCCCCCGCCGATCGGGGAAAAGTCGATTGTCCATCCACAAACGACGTGCATTAAAGTCCATATCTACGCCAAAAATGAAAAATTGAGAACAATCTAATAGGAACGATTTTTAATAATCCTAGCCTTTTTTTGATATCCGGTGGTCCGTTTGAATTCCATATTAATTACTATTAGCAATGCAATACAAAACGCATACAATTTATCCCATTTAGGCATAAAATGTTCCAAACATGAAGAGTGCAAACAACAATACCAACACCCTAACTTTAAATGCATAGCAACTATCCCAAACACCACAACCCATGACAAGGCATCAACACATTGCAAACAACTCTACCAAACAATTCCAACAAATCACAACAATTACCATAATTAATCCCAAACATCACAACCCTATATTTAAAGTTCATCAACCCAAAACAACTTACTCGACATCACATTATATAGAATAAACCAATTATAACTAACAACTAACATGTAAACAACATATAGGCCGAATTATTTAAAAAAATATATATATATATATATATATATATATATATATATATATATATATATATATATATATCGGATTATTAAACCAAAAAAAAAATTACCTCAACTTTGTATGGGATCCAATCGCATGTAAATATGAGTTACCAATGTGCTATCCACCCAATAACTACAAAAAAAGTGAATTAAAAAGTCATTATATGAGTTTTTTAAAAAATAACAAAAATTACTAAAAAATGAAATTTACCTTGAATTAGTAGGTGTAGATTGTGTTAGATGTTATGTTGGAGGTTATAGAGTAGTAATTTAAAGTTATATGGGTTATGTAATGGTGGATAGTTGGTTATGGGGTGGGGGGTTCGGTTTTTAGGGATTGGGTGGGTTTTGGGTATGTTGAAATGGGGGAGAAAGAGCTGCTGCCCCGTTTTTAGTCACAGTTAGGCGACCGACATGCGACCGATTTTCGGTCGCATAGCTGTGACTAAAAAAAATCCAATTTTCAGCGACTCACAAGCGGTCGAAGTGGCGACCGCTTTTTAATTTTATTTTTTCAGTGGTATGTGCGACCGAAAATCGGTCGCACAACTGCACAGACCGATTTTCGGTCGCCTGGTGGTGGTGGGAGAACCCTGTTTTTTTAGTAGTGTCTTCTCCTCCCTTCAAACCTACCTCCGCTCTCACTTCGGACCTGTCTATACATTTATTTTTATTTTTTCTCAACAGAAAGTTTAGGTAGTTTTGGAAACTTTTTGATATTTTTTTAAAAAAAAAAACTCAATAATTACAAGTTTTTCGTTGAAAATTATTTGTCCACTCACACCAAACCTTCTTCTCAAGAGAAAATATGACAAAAACAATACCTCTAACTACCAAACACAATTTTTCAAATTAGCTTCAACAACTCTTATTTCAAACAAAAATTTGGAACTTATGACCAAATGCCAACTTGCTAAACGGCTGCCCCATTCACACTAATATAGAACTTTGAACCTAGAATGCACTTGAGCTACATTCTATTGCAGACGCTTTAGTGAAATATCTTAAAACCACAAGCAGTGGGTCTGGGAAAGAACTATCACAGAAGTCCACCAGATGATCTAGAAGAAACAGAGGATTGCAATTTCAATAGACTATATTTGACAAGATGGTAATGTTAACCTTCGTGGGTAGCAATTTCAGTGGACTATATTTAACAAGACGACAATGTTTACCTTTAATAATGGGATTTTTACCCCACATAACTATTCCCAACTCTTATCCACTTTTTGTAACCATATTTTGTCCTTTCTTTCTTTTCCTAGCATATTTATTAAATATAATTTGATGATATAAATATTGAAAAAATATAGGACAAATATATATATGCGTATAGAAGAGATATATACAAAATATCAATCTATTATATTTGATATTTTAACTATAAATTAAATTTTAAATATAAATATTGTGGCTATATTATGTTAGTGCTAAATGACTTGTTAATATGAAATATTGTGGGCTATTTACGTGGAAATCCCAATAATAATTCTGGAACACTTATACAGTAGGGAGTAAGGGTGACTAACGGCCCGAAAAAAAATTCAAAACCGGCGATAAACTGGCCTACCGGTCCGATCTCATCCGGTTAAAAATTGGTGCCGGTACCGGCGACCGTTAAGCCGGTCGGTCCGGTTTAACGGTTTTTTTTAATTTTTTTTTAGTCAAATAAAGTTGAAAATTGAAAAACTTAACAATTTATGTAAATACCATTTGTAATAATTATGTAAATTATATTTTTTAATGAAATAAAATAATTATATAAATTATATTTTTAAATTTATTAATGTAAAGTAAATAAATAAACACTAAACAAACGTTGATTGGAAAAGAAATACATACAATTTAATGAAAATTCGGAAAATACATAATTCAAATAACAAAAACAAACTAGAAATATAAAATTACAAAGATACTAAATAAACTAGAAATTCGAAAGTACATAATTGAATGATATAGAAAATTTCTTAACCATTTCTTCAATTATTACGCAGATATATGCCCTACACGACGACTCCATTCGTAATTATGTTGTTTTTCTAAGTGTTGTATAAGTTTATGGGTTCCACCCACTAAACTCCACTCTCTTGCACAAATTCTACATTTAGCTTTGTGATCTACTCTATTATACTCCATAAATTTCCAAATTTCAGAGCGACATCTTCGTTCAGGACGTTGTGGAGCAGCAGGAACGGCGGGAGCAGCGGGATTAGCGGGAGCTTGATTTCCAGCCATTATAATTTATAATTATTTGGACTTTGGAAGAAATTTAGAAAATAGCCTTTGAGAGTAATTTGAGAGATAAATTGATAGAAAGTGCTAAATTGTGTGATATAATGATGAAATAATAGGGTATATATAGATAAAAATAGGTTGGGGGTATGGGGGGCGTTTAGTGGGGGGGTGATAGAAAAACATAGCCGTTTTTGGCCGTTGGCCAACGGCTATATTTGAAATAGAGTCGTTGGCCCAAACTGCCGGTCCGGTCCGGCAGTATATTTTTTTTTTTTTTGTTTCTTTTTTTGTTTTTCCTTTGTGTTTATTTAAAGTGGTGGATAATTTGAAAAATATTACAACAAAATATTATCAAGGTTTTACTTGTACATATGTATGGAATGTTTAGTTTATTTCAATGTTTAAAGTTTAAACTTAGAATTAAAAACTTGTAGTATTTTTTTGAACTTTGAAGTAATGAAATTTTTGAAGTGATGATTCAAAGTTCAAACTTTTGAATTAATTTGTTAAGTTCAAAATTCAAACTTTGAATTAATTTTAGAAAAACCAAATTTGAACTAATTTACAAACTAGTAATTAAGGGGTCGTTTGGTTGAGATAGAGTTTACACGGATATTAACAATGTATGTATTAGTAATGCGGGTATTAACAATACGGGTATTAGTAATGTGGGTATTAATAATATAGGTATTAGTAATGTGTGTATTAACTATACATGTATTATAACGTAGGGATTATTCTTGAATCACTAATATATTACAAATTAATATAGATTATTTCTTAAATCACTAATATATTACAAATTAATATACAATATTATAATTTAATATATTAGTTATTTCTTAAATAAAATTAAAAAATATCCTTATAATTGTGAGGGTTAATTTTGTCATTTTAAATTTTAATACCTGCATTATTAATACCCACATTACTTATTCCACTTTCTATCCCGCATAAAATAATACATAGATTCCCGCATAACTTATGCTGGTATTAGTTATGCGGAAAAGAAGAAATGAAACCAAACGTTGTACTAAATAATACTAAGTTTTATGTGGGGATGACAGTTGAACCAAACATGGTATAAATTAATGTGCCTTTTAGTGAGGGTATTAGGTTTGTGCATAGCCAACCAAACGACCCCTAATTGTAGTATTTTTTCGCAAACTATAAATTAAAAATAAAAAGTATGAAGACAATAGTTGTGATTGAATTCCAAGACTTGGAGCAATTTTATTGAATTGTTTAAGACATAAGTAGTGCAACACATACTACAATAGCTAAACTTCAAACTTGTAATTTCGAAATTCTTATTTAGAAAATTACATTCTTTTAAACATATTAGCTGGTTTCTTGAGGATAGTTGTAGGTTTTTCTTTAGGAACTGGCCGTTGTTGTTCTTGTTCATCATCTCCTTCTGGTTCTTCTTCTTCTTCATTGCCGGTTTGACTCCCTTCACTTGTTCCGTCGCTCAAAATTTGATCGAGATATGCTTTGCCTTTTTCCTTAGTAAGTTCTGGTAGACCAAAGTTTCTTCGCTCTACTCTGATCCAATCCCTGAATAAAAATCCTGTCTCCATTGCCTCCCTCCTTCAACGAATATCTGTGATCTCCAATTTGAAATCTTCCTTGGCTAAAAGCGCTTTCCGATGCAACTGATGAAGCTTGAATTGTTAATATATCCCGGGCCATTTTTGAAAGAATTGAAAATTGCAATTCTTGATTCTTCCAATAATCCAACAAATGATGAGTTCCAAAGTTGTTAAGTTTCTTTGGATATTGAATTAAATACACTTGGAACTCGCTGTATTCCTCCCCGTACTCGTCCTGTTCTGAAAGCAACTTTTTGTCAAGTCCCCCAAAAGTTCTCATCCCCGCCTGTAAAGAACTTTGTCCGGTGGATTGTATTGGTTCCGTTGGTGTAGCAGTGTCTGCCCAAGCTCTATACTTTCCAAAAACAACCACGGTATCTGCATAAACTTTAGCAATAGCCTCTTCTACACTTGGATACCCATTAGTAGCAATTTCAATAGGAGTAATTTCTAAATTTCCATATATTTCTCTAACAAGTCGTTCAGTTAACTTAATTTTAAAAGCAGGATGCAACACAGAAGCAATGTAAAAAAGAGGAGGAATCAGAAAAAAATATTTTCTAAATTTTTCAATCATTCTCTCTACAGCCGGTTTGTAAATTTCATATTGCTTATATAATTTCAATAATTCTGATATTCCAGGTATATAATATAACATGGTAGGAGTAGTTGGATAATATTGACCGAAAAATTCTACAATAGCGTGATAAATTTTTGTAAAAACTGAAGAAGATGTTGAACAAGTTGCCAATCCTCATCTTTAAGGTGATTAGATTTTCATAAAATATTTATTATACATTTGAGAAATAGGCACTCTATATTCATAAGCGGCTTTCAATGCATTATATAAAGTGTTCCACCTAGTACAAACTTCCTTTGGGACTCTCCTAATTGGCATTCCTAATTCTACATATTTTCTTTCCCATTCTCGTCTTCTTTCTTGGTTTTTATTTCTAAAAAATAAGTAATAGCTATTTGCACCTTTTTGATAATGTCGTTAAACAAGTCAAGATCATCTTTTACTACTAAGTTGTAAATATGACATGCACACCTAACATGAAAAAATTCCGCAAAAGGGGTTCAAAATAGGTATCAAGTTCCTAAGTGCGTCTGTGTTGTTTGTAGCATTATCTACCGTAATACTAAAAATTTTATTAGTTAAATAGTACGTACGACAAATTGATGAAACTTTATTACAAATATAATTTCCCGTGTGTGGTTCATCAACAACTTTATAAGCAGTAGTACGTTTTTGAAATACCCAATCAGGATCTATCCAGCGAACAGTAACAGTAATATAATCAGATCCATTAGTAGAACTACCCATATCCGTTGTAAGACATACTCTAGTGTCAAAGTTATCAAACATATATCGCAAATAATCCTGATATTCGTTCTTAAATTTAATAATATTATTTTTAACAGTAGTTCTTGGAAAACCTTTAAAAGAGGGATTATATATAGACTGAACATAACGAACAAAACCAGTAGAAGAAGGAAAACTATAAGGTAAACCCTCGAGGGCAACTAGTTTAGCAATAGCTTCCCTATCCTTTTGTTTATCATAAGTAAGAAGCCCTCATATTGTTTGGTTAATTCTTGTTTGTGAAGATTCATCATGCGCTACTCCCCCATGTTCGGTCCCTAAATATATACCACCCGCCCGCATTGACCATTCTTTAGGATGTTTCTTTTGTAAGTGTGCCCTAAGTTTGCCCGTTCTACCCTCATTATCCTCAGTTTTAAAAATCCACACTTTTTCACAAATACCACACATGGCCGTCTGCGATTCAACATTCTTTTTTGCAAATTCTCACACCTCAGATCTTTCCTTACGTTTAACCGGTAATCTAGTAGGAGGTACAGGAGGCAAGTCAGACTGAACTTCGGGTGGACTAGCTTGAAATTCAGATGTTTCTTCTAAATTAACCCCGTTTTGATTCCCATATTGTGTTTCTAACATTTCGTGATCAAGTATATTATCAGCGCTAATATTATGATAATATTGAGAATCATCTATGTGGGTGAACTGACTAGAACTACCAGTAATTTCTTTACCCCTATTTCCCTTACGACTATGTGCCCGCCCCCCACCACTAGTTCCAATTGAACCTCTTTGAGACATAATAATAGCAAAAAAAAAAATATATATGACAAAAAAATTATAAAAGAGTAGAAGTAGGAACGACCTACCAAATATAACCTATAATTGAGGTGAAGTTGAAACTTGAGCCTCTACTTCAATTAATTAGTTGAATACTTGGTAATCAAAAAATTGTAAAAATAGCCAAATTGATATTTCAACCAAGTAGCGCCTCCAATTGACCCAATACTTGATATTTGTAAATTCACCAAATAGCCAAATATAACTTTGATAGCAACTCCAATTAGAACTTGATAAAGTAGCCAAATTATAAACTTTTAACAATTAGCCAAAGTAGAATAATAGTAATATTGTAGAAAATTTGAGAGAATTAGAGAGAATTGGAAGATTTGTGTGAAAAATATGATGAAATAATAGGGTATTTATAGGAAAAAATAGTTAGGGGTGGTTATGGGGTGGTAGAGGGGTCAAAATGGCCGTTTTTGGCCGTTGGACAATGGCTAGGGGGTCAAAAGAGTCGTTGCCAACGGCTAGAAAAATCTGACTTTTCCTTCTTTTTTTTTTTTTTTGGACCGGTCCCATTTTTATACCGGTCCATCCGATTTATTTGGTCCAAACCGTGTCGGAAACGGGCTCAGAGTCCGTTAAGGAGTTAATGGTCCGGTCTCAACCGGTCCGAGTCGGTTTCCGGCCCGAATCCGGCTCGGTCCGGTCGAAACCGGACTGTTAGCCACCCTTACTAGGGAGAAAATAGGGGAATTTTCAAAACTAGGCAGCCCACGACGCAAAATTACAAATGAGGGGCCACATTTCATCCATAGCACCTCTTTATTTTTACATTACACAACATATCACCCCCTTATTTTTAAAATTACACAACATAGCACCCATTTAAACTAAAACCCTAGGAACCACTCCCTCACCCTCCCCCACCACTGCCCCACCACCAAAAATTGAGCTGTCACCGCTGCCACTGCCGGCCGGCGGTGGCTGGTGGCCGGAAAATAAAAATTTCACCGGATTTGCTTATTTTATTTTTGGATTTGTTTAAATAATTACTTTTTAGTAAATTTATACACCTAAATCTATAAAAATAATAAATTATGTATGTAAATACATAGAAAAATGTGTATGGAAGAAGAGAAATACAAAAATATACACAAAAACATAAGTTTTATACAAAACATCCATAAAAAGTGCACAAATTTGAAATTTATACTATTTTATTCATTGTTCACACGCATATACAGCTTTATACAAAATTTAAAATGCATAAAATGTGTTTTATACACTGTTAATGCGTACATATACAGATTTATACATTTTTATACACGTTTACAGAATTGTATAAACTTGTATAAAAATGTATAAAAGTGTATAAACTCACAAAAATAATGTTAAACAGTGCCCTAAGCAGATTTTACACAAAAGCTTAACAAAAATCTAAGATCTATACAGTTTTATCCAAGAAAAACACTAGATCTAAACATTACACAAAAGTTGCAACAAAAAACTAGTAGATCTCAACAAATTTTTATGATAAAAGTGAAGAAAAAGAAGAAACTTGATAAATAAACTCTTCCACGGAGTTTTGATCGGAATATACAACGAAAATCAATGTTGTTATTCAAAAAACAAAAAAAAAAAAAGAAAAGAAGAAGAAGCAGCAGCGACGGCGACGTTGATGACGGTGGCGGCGGCGGCAGCTTGGAGGAGGGGGAGTGAAGGTGAGACAGTGGGGGGTGGGGGCGGTGGTGACTTGTTAGGGTGGAGAGAAGAGAGGAAAAATGGGAAAGAGAGTAAGAGAAGAGGGTAAAAAATGGGGGCTAGGGTTTTTTTTCTTTATAAAAGAGTGCTATGGAGTGAAAGAAAAAATAAAAAAAAGGGAGGGGTGCTATGTCATGTAAGGTAGCAAAATAGGGATCTTTTTGGTAATTTTCATGAGTGAGGTGTCTCTCAATGTAATTGTCCCGAGAAAATAGCACCACCACACACTAACAACTTGCTAAGCGCATAATCTAAAGTGCCAGCAAGTGTCACACCACTCTTCTTCAAGAGATGTTTTTGTATGATGCTAGTAAGTGCCCAATGGTAACTCCACCTGTGTAAAGTTGCTCAAAATTTATCGATCCCAAGTCCAAAAGAGAATGAAGGTCTCAGTAGATTAATAATGTAAAACTAATCAATGCATGATAAATCCTTAAACAAACATAATATGTTGGGAGGTGCTCAACATATCTACATAACTAACTTATCAAGGAGTACAAATGTCACCCTACAGATACTATTGCCATTATGTTTATCAAATTGCTAAATTGTGTTATTTTTTTAAGTACATCCATGCACAATTAAACAAACATACATAATATAAGCAATTGAACATGCATCCAGCATCTTCATGTCAGTCTTGAAATGCTTACTCGTCCACAGGGAGAAATTCCTATTTAGCATAGAGCAAGTTTTCTCAACTCAGAATTTAAATACAGGGCATCAAAATTGTAATATGGTTGCTTAGCTTAAGAATCCTGTAAGACCTGTCTACAAAACTAAAACTGATAAGAGATGCTTATAGTGCTCAAGGCTTCAGCTGTGTATTTCTATTGACTACTTGTACAGGAATCCATCTGTTGATGTAGCTGTCACACCTTCTGAGTTCTGAGTACTGCCATTAAAAGTACAAAAATAATTAGATCGCGGATGTCGCTGCCCCACTTTCTAAGTCTGCCATGGAAAGTATTAAAACAAGAAGATGGCACTTGAAAGGTCTACACCTGAAGCTGCAACAAGCAGTCTTCTACCTAGTATATCCTCTGTAATATGACCCATGTACATGACCCTTGCACATATGTGAAGTGAAAAATATTTCTACCTTAAATACTGTGAATTATTCCTGTATAGTAAATTAGTAATGAGCTGTTATACAAGCAATAGCTGGTATGTCATCTTCAACATCCTTAAGGCTAAAGCTAAGTTTTGAGGACCCAAGAACCTGATATCTCACCCGGTGGTGAACCAAGCATGTAATCAAGCAACTTTTTCAATAGATTGTGTTACACTTAAGACACTGAAGCACAAGCAAAACAAACCAAACCAAAAGATTTGGCAGTAGAACTGTGCTACAAAGTTCGCTCAATAAAGAAAACGAACACCGTAAAAAAATGTTACTATTCAGGACAATTTATAACCAGGATTACGGGGGGAAACAGACTTACTATATGATTGTGCACCCAAAGAACATTATCACTGGTCTTCTAGCCGTATATTACGCTCCCTTGTAAATCGAAGAGAACTTATTTCTTTGGATGGGGGGAAAGGAAGAAGAATAGTAAAGCAAAGACGAGCCAAGAAAAATTAATATAAAGGATATATGGAAGGATACAGAAGAGGATAAACTGCAGACACCTGCATGACTCCCTACTGCAAGGTTTTATGAAAAAACAACCAGGAAAAAGATTTCAGTCTTTCCTGAAAACCAAAATAAATGAAGTATCCAGTTAGTTAAAATCGCATCGTTTACCTAGCCAATTTGACCAGAAGACGCAACATGAACCAGTCACAGGAAATTCTGATGGCGATGCCGTTCCAATGTCAAGACATCTCAGATTAACCTGGTCAACATAACTAGATCCAACAGTCAGACATTATATTCTACGATTCTGATGGATCATATCGGTCTTCAAAATCATAAGAAGCATCCCTTGACTTCCGTTTCCTGAAGTCAGAATTATGATCACTTCTTTCCCTATGTGAACTACTTCTCTCAGATGATTTGTGGTAGCTTCTGCTGGAGCTTCTGGAATAATAATCTCTAGAATATTTTGAATAGTCTCTCTTCTTTTGGCTGCTTATTGTTTCACGTGAATAAACACTATTTTCTCGCTGATTCGCGCTTCTATAGTAATCTTTTGTGTCCTGTCTGGACCTCCTATTACTTCTTTCAGAATAATCATCTTTGAACTCTTTCCTATAACCACCTTTCTTTCCTTTGGTTAAAGAAGATGAATTCGTCTGCCTCTTTCCATACTCAGCTTTATCCATATAGTAATAATTATCCGTCTGGTAAGTTGCAGACAGTGGAGATTCGGCCTCTTCAGCTCCTTTTGTTGGGTTATTGATGCCACCTGCTTGCCTGATTACCTCCATGTATTCCTCAATTATGTCCCTCATAACCTAAAGGTAAAAGAAGATATAAATATTGTAAAAGAAAAGGTACACGAGAAACACAAATTAAGTCAGAGTTGAACACACAAAATGAGTAAACATTAAGAAAGAGATTTGTAACTTGTGCAAAATATCAAAGTTCAAAAAGCTTTCTGCACTATCAGATAGGCATCCAGCTAATTCTTCTTGGCAAATTGGTTTTTAACGGAATAAACTGAGACTAATCAATGGGATATATACGCGACATGATAGAAAAGTAATAGAGAAAACATATCGTCAAAATCTGAAGAAGGAAATGTGTACTTCTGTTGTTGACCGCTTCAACTTCTTTCCGCGATATGACATTCTTCTACGTTTGTAATCCCTTTCCTCAGCTAATAATTCTTCTGCCGTCTTTGGTCTATTTGTGTCCTGAAAAATCAAATATCATGCAAACGATTGTAAGGGTCTAATTGATTAAACTAAAATAACTGAAGTTTGAAGGTTGAATTACAAATCACTGAATAATACTTTAACTCACCAACATTAAGTGAATTTCACTTAAGTGAAGAAAATAAGTGACTGAATTTTAAGGACTCAAGACATTAAGTTTTACCATCTAACTGTTTCACTAAGTATAGTTGCCTCGTTCACTATGTAGATAGGAAGAGTAAAATATTCATCTGCTTTTAACACCCAGTAAATTTCTAATTTTCTTGTATATTACTCCCTCTGTACCAATTTACAAGTCATCGTTTGACTTGACACAAAGTTTAAGAAATAATGAAGGGTCTAAAATAAGCCATAAATATTTATATAGCTATAAATCATTTCATTACGGGTAAAGTGGGAAGATTGAAGTTAAATTATTTCCAAATTTAGAATTGTGTCATTCTTTTTGAAATTGACTAATAAAAAAATTGTTCCATTGTTTTTGGAATGGAGGGAGTAAATTCTTTATTTGAAAATTCTATTTAAATTAGTTAATGTATATAAATCTAGATAATTATAGAATCAGATTTTCAGTATGAGTTGTAGCTCAACTAGCTCGTAAGAGATATCCAAATGATATTTAGTGATTGTTCATCCTCAAATTCAGTGATAACCCAAATTTGAAAATTTAAATGCCAAATACAGATTTTGGTTCACGAACTAATTGAAATTTGGATGCCCATTGATATAGTGATTATTGTATGGACACTAATAATACCTGTACATCTAGTACCTGGTATAGTTATTCCAAGTTGTATCCAGTATAAATACTACCTAGATTAAGATACAAGTTATGTGGAAATGGAAATGTAAATCAAAACAGGATAAATAATACCTAAATTGTGTACCAAAACTATTTTTCTAATTCATAAAAAATGAATCCTTAAATGTATTAAGTGATATTTAATTTTCGCACCATGTTGCTATTGGTTCAACAAGCACAGAATGGTCCTCAGCTACCTTTTGTACTGGCAATAAGCAGATTGACCAACAAGCACAATAAATTAAAGGTGTCAGATGTGGAGGCAGACTTTAGAGTCTAAAGACTTCAGATTTAGCAGGACTAAAACTGAATACATGGAATACAAGTTTAGTGCTGCGACTGATGAGTCAGATACGGAAGTGAGGTTGGATTCTCAAGTCATTCCCATGAAGGAAAGCTTCAAATATCTTGGCTCAATTCTCCAGGGTAATGGAGAAATTGATGATGATGTCACTCACCGTATAGGAGTAGGTTGGATGAAGTGGAGGCTTGCTTCTGGTGTTCTATGTGATAAGAGAGTGCCACCTAGGCTCAAAGGCAAATTCTATAGAGTCGTCGTTAGACCTGCAATGTTGTATGGGTCAGAGTGTTGGCCGGTTAAGAACTCACACATTCAGAAGTTGAGCGTGGCAGAAATGAGGATGCTTAGATGGATGTGTGGACATACTAGATTGGATAAACTTAGGAATGAAGTCATTCGAGATAAGGTGGGTGTCGCGCCAGTGGTGGAGAAGATGCGAGAGGCAAGGTTGCGCTGGTTTGGGCATGTAAAAAGGAGGAGTGCAGATGCTCCGGTAAGAAGGTTTGAGAGGTTGGCGGTGTTGGGTCTATGGAGAGATAGAGGTAGACCGAAGAAGAACTGGGCCAAGGTGATTAGACAAGACATGGCCAAGCTCCAGATTACCGAGGACATGACCCTAGATAGGAAAGCGTGAAGGTCGAGGATTAGGGTAGAAGGGTAGGTAATGGTAAGGTGTCTTCTATCTTCTTAGTTGTAGCACGATGCCCATTTAGACTATTTGCATCCTAGTTATCGCATTTATTTCTACTTTTATTATCTGGGTATTTTATATATTTTTTCATATTCTGTTGTTTTTGTCATGGGGTTCTAATGTGTTTGCAAAATGTCTCTGGGAAATAGCCTCTCCACCTTGGTGGGGTAAGGTCTGCGTACATCTCACCCTCCCCAGCCCCACGTGTGGGATATACTGGGTATGTTGTTGTTGTTATTAAAAGCTAGAAACATATTTCTTTTATTAAAAGAATACATTAAACTTTCAAAAATAACAGTCTCTTTCGAGCATGTCTCCAGTCAGTGCTAAAAGAGACAATGAGGAAAAGGGGAGAAAAAAAGAAAGAATCAAGATGTATTTACATTTGTTGTACTCTATCAGGTTGAAGGGAAGAACTGAAGGGCCATTGGAATTTTCCCAAGAACTGAAGGGCCATTGGAATCTACCTCAAGTGTTGACTCTCCATTCGTTGTTAATGGGGTGTCATTGGTTCGGTTTGGTAGGTTATTTTGAAAATTTTTGTATCAGTATCATAACAATTTTTCGGTTAATTTTTTTAATAAAGTATTGACACAGTATTCACAAGAATGTAATGTCCACAACCCCTTTTTTGGTTAAGTAGTGTGTATAACCAAAATTTAAAATTTTGAAACCGTCAAAATCGTCTCAGATATCAGTACGGCTTGGTTAGTTTTCAGCTTCTTTTTTTTTTAAAATGTCATTGAAAACTCTCTTGTTTTTGGTATACAAGACACAACATTGAAAAAGAGATATCACTTTCATTACAGAACTCATATTGACCAAACAGAAACATTGACACACATCTTATTTAAGTAAAGGATATTAGAGAACTACAATGACATCCCATTCCAGTTGAATATTGCCCAAGGGGTGCTTAAAAGAGATTCATGAGAAATAAGAGCGGGAGATCATGAAGCACTTTAAAAATGTAAAATCTCAAAGAATATTTACAAAGTGTGTGTATAAGAATGCATCAGCAAAAGTTAGACAGTACTAAATGTTGAGCACGTTCCTACAGATTTTCAAAAAGATATTTATTATCATCAACTATTCTACACTAAAAAGTTCAAAATAAAGATAGGCTGGAGCGAATCTAAAAAGAGATCAAACGTTTTCAAAAAGTGGAAAAAAACTTCACGGAACCAATGCAAATCACTCGCAAAGGCCTTCTAAAGCAAATATGTCACTTATGCAAAGTCTAGATTTAAGAGAGTTTGGAGATCAAAATTGCTGAAAGCACTTCCCCCATTGTAATACATTAGTTTCAACTTTCAATAGTAGCTATAGTACTGGTAAAGTAGGTTGTGACCTTGGGCATTGTTGATTCTATCCAAAGGCTCTTCCCAACCTTAGTTTGTATCGTATTGTTTTGGTGAGTTCGACATTTGGATAGATTGTATTGTTTTTCGTCGTTCCATAATATCACACACTAGCAATATGAAGAATGAACTTACTATATTGCCAAGAAAAAAGTAAGATATGGGGTAGAGTTACTATAGAGAATGTAGAGTAAATGGTAATATGTGATTATTAAGGGGAAGAAGAGAGAAAACAAATACGGTAACGACGAGATCATACCAAATTGGTCGTTACAAAAAGTAGACTTTTCATTGTTACGTAACGACGGTTTAACGATACGATACAATAAAATTTTCAAGTAACAATCAAAACAAACATTGTTTCCTTAGTAACAGCACGATACGATACAATGTGTAACAACCATCCAAACAAGCTGTTAATTTCCTTGCAGCTTGGCGAGATAGGCATAAGATGGAGTAGCCCTTCCCAACCTTCAAGTTGAAATATTTTATGATGTGTTACTTTTAAATTTAACTAAAAATTGTAAATATTTACATGTAGATTTAATATATGAAATATGTTTACGCAGATAAATTTATTTGGTTCGGTTTTGTTTTTATAAAAAATTAAAAATTAAAATATTAACCTAATTATTCAGTATGATAATAACTTTACATTGAAACTTAAAATTTCACTAAAAACCTAATAATTGGTTTGGTACGGTACGGTTTGCTTGGTTACCGTCGGTTTTCACATTAGCAATGACACCCCTAGTTGTTTTCACTAGAGGAGTACTATATAGTTATTGCTTCAAGCCTTCAAGATCAGCAACGATTTAAGTATCATTTTGACAAGAAAACACACCTGATTATTTCGCGAGTGCTGCCACAAAAGTCCATCATGTTCAAGCAGAGCTCTGTAGTTAGGGCGTATTTGTCGTTCCTCATCTGCTTTACTCGAAATGTAAGCGTGCTCCCTCGATCTGCAAAGAGATTAGAGATGTGCCTAATAATATACTCTAGGACTAATACACTAAGTATATTTTTTTCATGCTCGAAGAACAAAGTGAGATCACAAAAACAATCAATATAAAGACTCTACACAAATGTAGATGCTTTATCTCGGCACATCACTACTTCAAGTATCTCACACAAGACCAAAACCTAGCAAAAAAACTTCGTCCAACTGGAGCCAAATCTATTGTGAGCGAGATACCAGTTCAAGATAGCGTTTCCTCCTTTTAATGTTATATTATTGCCATGTGTATCTAGATGATGGTCGTAACAAAGCAGCGACAAACTCTGGGCTTAGTTGCAATGTCAGTCACGGATCATAAATTCCAATCAAAAACATTTTCTGACATAAATTCCAGGCATAAACCCCCACTTTTTCTGACATCTATGCATAGAAACATTTTTTCCCAACAGAAAGCATGGAGTTGCCGAGAAAAGAGAAAAAACTAATTGTGAAGAAAAAGGTTACAAAAATGAAAATGAAACTAAAAACACGCATGTAAGAATTATTGTTTTCCGTTTTTTGGGCGAAAATAGGCAGAGGCTGACGTCTATAGCATTCCAAAGTACTCTAACACAAATGCTGTGATACACACATAGATGCATATGGACATCTTCAATATACCAATCTAAGGAGAACAGAGTTAATGTACCGTTGGTAAGCTGGCAGTGATGGTAAATTCCTCAACGCTTTGAGCTTTCCTTCAAGCATGGATCGTTCATGCAGCGCTGCAACAGCTGCTGCAACTTGGGAAACAAAAATCTCACTTTTACAAAGTGTTTCACTTGGTCCATTTGTTTCCTTGTTCACTATTCTACTTTTACATTGTCCACCACTTTCTAGTGGTTCTTGAAGATTGTCATCCTCTTTTTTAGCATTGCTCGATTCAACAAACATACAAGAACTAAACGCACAATCACAAATACATTTCTTTAGCATACTAATAGCAAACAATTTCCCATTCATTTCGCCATACAACATGGAGAGCTGGGTTGCCAACCACACCAAGACTTGAACAAAGACGGGACACTTAAAACTCCGGTCACTCAAAACCAATCCCTCAGCTCCAACCATACTCGCTAAATCTAACGCTTCCCTAACAATAGCCTTCAAACAAAGCTTAAACAACACAAGTATATGATCCCTCATCACTAAATCAAGCACGATACCATAACACCTAGCTGAACTATCAACCACCCACATACACAAACACTCTACACTACTCAACCCTAATCCTAAAATCGCACGAAGAACACGATACGAATACACCAAAGGAAAATCATTTTCATTCCAACAATCAGTTTCGTTTCGAATAGCATATACCTCAGAAGGCAGAAAACCCTGAATCGACTCATCATTCGACAACGCCATCGAAGGTTGATTCAAATGAGCACATTGTGAGGATAAAACAACAGGCAAAGTAAGCATAGGAGGAGTAAAGGAGTCACCTTTAATGGGAAAAGAAACAACACCAGGAGAATCAGAATAGAAAAAAGAATTTTCTTCAAGGTTATCCAAATAGGGTTCTAAAGAGAAGCAAAGTTCAGATTTTTGGGAATCTTGTAAAGTAAAAGGGTTAGAGGAATGAAGGGTTGTTGGGTATTTGAGGTTTTGGATAAGGGTATTTGAGGAAATGGGGTGGGGGCAATTAAGGTAATGGGAGAAGAGGGAAGAAGGGGGGAGGAGGTGGTTGGGGTTGAAAGGGCAGGGGATGGGGATGAGGGTAGGGGTAGGGGATGAAAAGAAGGGGATGGGGAGAGAGTGGAGGGTGGTGGATGAGAGGTTGAGGAGAGATGTGAGGGATGAAAGAGCAGTAGGAAGGTCCTGTGCTGGTGGAGTTGTGGTGGGAGTGGGAGTGGTGTGGGAATAGTAAGGTGGTGGTGTAAAGGTGGAGGATTGTGGGGGTGGTAGTGGTGGTGGCGGGGGGAGCTGTGGTGGAGGAAAAGGATGCATTGCTGGAGAACTCTTCAGTTTTGAGAGTTGTGTATGAGGGGGTCTTGGGCTGCCGGTGGAGCCGTGGGGGAGAGAAACGGTAGCCGAGTGAGCAGGCTAAGGGTATTTTCTGTATTTTGATTTTTAAAACGGAAAAAATCTGATTTACCTCTCTACTTTCGACTATTTTTTTTTTCTTAACCAAAGTCACTAAGCATTTAGTGCTCGTTTGGTTGGGCGCACAAAAAAATTAATACTTGCACTAAAATTTCTCGCAGTATGCAGCGTTTGATTTATTTTGTTACAAAGTATAAAAAGCTGCAATAATAATACAACATTTGGTTTGAATTTACAAATCTGCACTAATTGATACCCGCATAAATTAATGAGTGAATCTATGTATTATTTTCTGTGGCATAGAAGATGAAATAATAATGCGGATGTTAATAACGCAGGTATTAATTTATTAGAAGATAAATATACCCTCACATCTCTTTACTTTATTATTCAATAGTAAACAAACATCTATTGAATAATAAAATATTAAAACATTTTCAAATTATGAAATGTATACTAATTTTTTAATACAACAAATCATTCATCAACCAAGATATAATACTCGCATAACTAATACCTGCATAACTTGTCTCCGAACCAAACGAGTACTTAGTGACTAATTTTATTAATAATAAATTAAAATAATACAATCTTACAAAAAAATAATAAAATACATGCAAAAGCTATGTAAGTCTAGTCAGGGGCGGCCCAACATCATAGGTGGCCTAAACCAAACTTTGATGGGAGGCCTTAACTTTTCCTTAGAAAATGTCTTATATATTTGGAGCTTATGTTCCCTTTTTTTTTAGGGATTTTTACACTCTATACCCATAAAATTTAAAGTAATAACAAGTCATACCCATTACAAATTATACTACCCATAAAACTAAAAGCATTTACCCAACCTACCCATTTATTATTGTATACATTTGTTATGCCTTATAGGTGTATACCTTTAAAGTATACTGCATAAATTATGGTATACAAGTCTGGAGGGACATTTATTACTGTATACCTTTGTTATGTCTTATAGGTATATACCTTTATGGTATACTGCATAAACTATGATATACAAGTCTGGGTGGGTAGAGTGGGTAAATAATTTAGTGGGTAGGTCCGGTAATATTTAAAAGTAGTGGGTAGTGGCTGTAATTATTTTAGATTTTGTGGGTATTTTTGTAAGTGTCCCTTTTTTTTAAGTCCAAGGTTACTAAATAAAAGTTGGGTTCTTTACATAAATAGCAGCTCATATAAAAATATTTACTATTCTTTAGCCCTTACTTTTGGTAGCCACAACATTACACTAAAATAATAAAAATAAATTCTAGTGTTAATAATTATATAATACTATTTTTCTCAAATAAAAAATATATATATATCAATGCTAAACAAAATAATATATATATATCACCTAAAAAGAAGAATTTGCATAATACTATTTTTTATTTTTTTCTTTTAGTCGCCATATTTAATATTTTCATAAATAAAATACATATCACCTAAAAATAATAATAACAAATACTAAAATAAATAAATATTGAATATACACCATATTCAAATAGTGATATATTGTATTAAAACAGTAAATATTAATATGTAATATATATTACATATCGTATATTTAATATTTAATCACTTAATATCTTAACATATGTATGTAATATTTATTGAATTATTATTTTATATATTAATATTTATTGGATACACAATATATGTATGATCTTTTTTTTTTTTTTTGGTAATTAGTATTTCATTAATCACCAAATGGAAGAATTACATCCGAGCAGGTTTTGTCACTACCTGCTGCCTCAGGTTTAACTCTACAGAAACTTACCAAATAAACCTGCACTGCCTAGAACATATATTTAGCTAGTGTATTCCTAGTTCTACTAGCAGCTCTGCTCAAGCACATCACTGCCACACTTTTAGCTAGCTGCTCTGGTCCTCTTGCTACTGCCTCAAATACCCGCTGGTTCCTTTCCAACCATATAGCATAGATAACTTCTGTGTACACCAGCTTGAATGCATGTGCCTCTGCAGTCTTGCCTTTGGCTTTCTTGATCATCCATTCTTTGTGCTGCTGCCATGTTTGCCAGTGTTTATGTTTCCATTGGAGCCACATTCCAATTCTATCCCACAGTGTCACAGCATAGTCACAGGTCACAAAGAGGTGGTCTCTAGTTTCTGGGTGCAGGCTACATAAGGCACATTGTTGACTTACTGCTAGCCCCCATTTTGCCAGTCTATCAGCTGTTAGTAGCTTACAATGGTAACATAGCCACACACTGAATCTTGCTTTTGGTCTAGCTTCATTACTGAACATCAAGCATTTCCACTATATCTTAGCAGTGGCACCAAGCATCAGGTGATACAATTTCCTGATCAAACTTTGTCTCCTTTGTGCAGCCTGTTTGTCCCACCTGGAAATCATTTCTAGCACTGAGTATCTTTCTTACCATCCATGAGGCTTGAGGGGGGATCCTACAAGTCTCAACTGTTTGATGCTTTATGTAATACTCATGAATCCACTTGATCCACAATCTTTCCTGCTTCTGGCTCAGCTCCCAGTATTGCTTAGCAATGGCTGCCTTGTTCCAGATTCTTATATTAGTCAAATTCAAGCCCCCAGCTGTTTTTGGGGTGCACACTTTGTCCCATGCTATGAGTGCCTTTTTTGTGATTGCACTTGATCCTGACCACACATAGCTCCTACAATGTGCCTCTATTATTTTAACTACCTTAACAGGTAGCACAAACAGTTGTGCCCAATATGCTTGCACTCCAAATAACACTGTTTGAACAAGCTGAACCCTTCCTGCATAAGATAGCTTTTTTGCTGTCCAGGATGTGATCCTTGTGCACTATCTTTGCTATCAAGGGTTGCCATTGGATCATGGTGAGTTTCTTTGCTGATAATGGGATACCCAAGTATTTGAAAGGCAATTCTCCACTAGTATATCCCAGAATCTTCAAAATTTCCCCTTTTTCAGCTTCTTTCACTCCACCAAAATAGACAGCACTTTTCCCTAGGTTTGCCTGTAAGCCTGATGCTTGGGAGAATTGAATGAATCCTTTATGCATTGTCTTTACAGCAGCAGCATCCCCTCTAGTAAATAATAGCAAATCATCTGCAAAGCTAAGGTGAGTGATGCCTAGCTTTGCACATCTGGGGTGACATTTGAACTCCTTATCCTTGTGTTGCTTGTATAAAATTCTGCTCAAGTACTCCATAGCTATAGCAAATAGAAAAGGTGACATAGGGTCACCTTGTCTCAACCCTCTAGCAGCATCAAATGGTTTTGTAGTTTCACCATTAACTAGGATAGTATAACTCACAGTCTGGACACATTGCATTACCCAGCTAATCAATCTTGTAGGAAATTTCAGTCCTTCCATGACCTGCTTTAAGTATATCCACTCTACAGAGTCATATGCCTTTTGCATATCAACTACCATGCATCTAGGGGATATGTGTTTTCTTGTGTAAGCTTTAACTAGCTCATGAGCCAAGATCACATTATCACCTATTTTCCTTCCAGGAACAAATCCAGCTTGGGCTTCATTGATAATAGAAGCTATCACCTTCTGTGTTCTTGCTGCCAGCTGTTGACACCCAATTTTGTCCCGGATTTTAATTAAAAGTATAATAATTTTAATAATTAAGTTCAATTTTGAAGATTGTAAATAAATAGCTAATTTTAAAGGGAAATGACCAAAATCGCAAGTCATCCCTTCATTTGCAGTGCATTATATAATTAATTGTTTAATTTAATTAAAGAGCTAAATCCGTTCTTAAATTGCAATTTAGGATTGTTTTTGCAAAGCCCATATTACACAAAAGTCCCAGCCCATTAATCATTATTCTTCCTTTTATCCAAAAACCCTACACCTATACATACTCCTTTATCTAAAACCCTAGCACACAACACTATTCATTCATCATCTTCTTTACTATACATAATAAAATTCAGATCTGGTTCCTACACACACAAAACAACGGCTACACCCATTCCCTCACAAAGCTACCAGCCGCGGCTCCCTCACCAAGACAATATCCACACAGACCAACTCCTTCTCCCTTACACCCCCCCCTCTCCTTGACTGATATTCGACTTCACCATCTTCCCCACCATTATCATCACCCATACAACCAAGATCAGATCTTCAACACCCACACGCTCACAATACCAAAACCACACACCGCTAACAGATCTGAAAAGGGACATCGAGGGAGCCTATCATTCTCAGTTCTTGATTTGTTTCTATTCTCTGTTACTGAAATGACGAAAGAAAAGGCGAGAGAAAAGGGTAGAAGCGACGCCGCCGGCGTTCTCTCGCCGGAAAAGTGAAGGGCGGTCGCTCCTCGTTCTCCTCTTACTGATGCTCTATTTCGTCTATTGTTTTTCTAACTGTCATTGACAGTGAAATGGTGAGGGAATCAGGCGAGGATGGGATGGTAGTGCCACCACCATCGGAGAACTCAGCACCGTTGACCTTGATCCTTTATTGTTGGGCCTGAATCGTGATAACGGTGGTCGTAGCGATGCCGCTGTTAGCTGGTGTTGCTCCCCTCAGACATCGTTGTCTAAACTCGCTGACGATGATATTTTGGTCGGCTGCGCCGTAGTTTCTATTGCCATTTGGTTCTGAATCCGGCACTAGCTATTGTTCCTCGTTATTGGTGCAGTTTCTGGTTCCAAATATGGCGTTCTTTTACTGTATTTGATACATATGTTATTTACATGTGAGACCACTGTGTTTTTGGGATATTGCTGACTATTTTTATTGAGATTTTGTCTTTGCAGCTGGTGTTACCACTTGGTACTGAGTTGGCCTATGAAAAATACTTAATTTGAGGCGTAGGGACTGATTTGAACTCGATACTACACCCCGGGCCGATGAAAAAATACGTATACACGTATTGAGGCCTACACAAGGAATTGACGGATAATGAATTGACGGATTTTGAACATGATATTACACTTGATCCGCCCCGTTCCTGTGTCCCTAAAGCAAAAGGCGATGATGAATGCATTTTAACGCTAAGCAAGTTGAATAGAGTAGTGGGTTTGGTGCTTTGGCACGGCAACACGGCCCGGGCTCCGTGTTTGCAACCGTACCAAATCCCGAGCCTCTATTCGACGCGCCATGCAAACCTGAGCCTAAATTTTGCAAAAAAAACAAACCCCCTTATTATTATTATTATTATTATTATATATTATATTATTATTATTATTATTATTATTATTATTATTATTATTATTATATATATATTTTTTCTTATTATTATTATTACTTTATTATTATTTTATTTTATTAATCATTACACTTTATTATCGTACTAATTCCGTTTAATTCCCGTTTTATTGCGAGGTATATCTTGGCACGAGCAATTCGGGAACGCTTTTGGCTAACTCGCGAATGAGAATAGTCCTTTGCATTGAGGGCATTTGGAGATTGAATTCGGACCCGAGCATTCAGAAATAAGACTTAGGAATTTTAGAAAAAATCAAGACTCCCGCGAGTTGATCAATTTACCGGTTCTATCTTTAACTTTGCCTTCTTTAGATATTTATGTAAATAAAATGTGTGAATTATTTTATTTGATAATAATATTTGATTGCTTGGTATATTGCTTTACTTTATGTGCATTATCCTTTTTATTTTTGAAGTCGTTATTTAATTTATTGCAAACTGGGGCAAATTAGCAAAATGCGTGCAAAAATTAAAATATTTTTATAAACAAGTTTTATTTCAATTAATTATTTTAGATAATTTTTTTTAGAAAAGCATATTTTGCAAATATTTGGAAACCTGTCGGATTAACCGTATTTTACGGAATTTCGGAAGTGCCTTAAAAACCTTCTTCCGAAATTAATAAAACCTCTTACCTTTTAGAATCTCTGGAAGAAAGACCGTCTTTTTTATAAAAACGGAGTTTTGCACGCATTTGTTAATTTGGTTCCCTGTTTTCCTTAAATTGGGTGGCGACTCCAAAAACTCCAAAAGAGTTAGCCCATCCTGTCGATATTCCGGAATTTATCCTTTTCGGGGTAATTTTTGGGGTTCAACAGCATGGCGACTCTGCTGGGGAGCAATAAAGGTTTTGACCATAAAGGTTTCCAATTGTTTGCAACTAGCATGCCTAATTTATTTGCTTTATTATATCTGTTTGTTTGATTTGCCTTATAAAGCCTGTAGTGTATTAATTTGTGCATAATCTGCATTCCGTTCATATTTCCTCCCTCATGGAGCCTGTCAATTCTCTTTCACCTCCTCGATTTCATCACGGGGGGCCCGCATGACGGGCAATAATACAGGAAGGGCATTGTCCTTCCTAGGTCTCTGAATTTCTTTCGTGTCACCAAAGTTAGTTGGGGTATGGTTTGCCTGGTTTTGCCATGGCCGGTTTTACTGGTTTATGGGGCCAGGTTTATCCCGCATAGGTCTGAATCAGCCTCAACCGTTAGCCCACTCTTAGAAGGAGATTAGGTCATGCATGCATATATGCCTTAGTTTGGGGGGAAGTTCGGCAGATTTGGTTGGTTTGTGTTTTGGAGATGGCTTGGTGTAGTGAGATATAAGAGGCGAAGCCCCTGGTGTCTTTAAAAGGATCAGTGGGGTCCCTCTCGTGAATGGCTTTGCGTGTGTGCAGGCCTATGTTGATTATCCAGCTGCAACTTTGTAAAAATTGAAGTATGCTTGTCGCATACTAGGAGAGCGAAGCCCCTATGTCTTTGAATGACCAGTGAGGTCCCTCCTTGAAGACCAGTGCGGTCTTGGCTGCCTAGGAAACTGAGAGGCTTGATTAAAGCCGAGGACCAGTGAGGAGCCCTATGAACAAGGTCTGTGTGCCTTGCAAAACCTAGGAAACTGAGAGGCTTGATCAAAGCCGAGGACCAGTGAGGTTTTATTTTGAAAGGCCAATTGGCGCCTTTCGTGATTTGCAGTCTGGTATTGTGGAGGCAGTTGGAATTTTCTCCTTGGATGTTGTAAAGCAATTGGGAATCGTGCTTGGAGGAGTGTGGATGTTTGCAAAAGCTATGGAGGATTGTTTCGGGTTTTAGGCATTTGGGTTTAGAATTTTGTGCAGATGTTGTGGAGAGCATGAGCTGTGTTAAATACTTGTGATTGTCGCATGTTAATTGTCTGCCTTGCTTTGTTTGCTCAAAATGCGTTAAATACTAGGTGTTGCTTGCTTGTATGCAATCCTATGAATGACATGCAAAATATCTTAATTACCCTTTGTGAGGTTTCTTTGTTTTGTTTATTTCTCTAGCAAATGTTGGATTTGTGAAGTGCCTGACCATTTACCATGCAAGGGGATTCGAGATTTGATTGACGGTAGACGCTCTAGTTCGTGAACGATGCAGCACTAGAAGTTAATGGCGTTGCTTGAAAGAACTTGGCGATTGAACTTAGTAGCATTGTTTTCAATCTTAATTCAGATTGAGACCCTGAATTGCATTGTACTTTAAAGCTTGTGTTATTCCGAATCAACTCTTTTTGAATTTATGAAAGTTGAAATAAAATTCATCGCATTCTGATTATGTTATTTACGCTTGCATTTGTTTCCATTGCAAAATTAAAATTGATAAACCTGTCAAAACTTTGCTTGTAATGTATGGCAAAACAACTGAACCATTTAAATCAATGCACTGAAAGTTATTGTCTGTGCTCTTTGGATATCGCACTATCTGTTGGAACTTCGACTGGGGCAGCTTTTATTTGTTGGCATATGGTGTTGAAGCAGTGCTGCAGAACTACGCACGGTCTGATTCCTAAGGAGGGATACGTAGGCTCCCCCATCGGGCTCGACCCTTTAGCATTTAAATTATTATTTTCCCCCAAGAAGGACAACTGGGGCAATTTTTGCAAAAAATGAGTTAGGAATGCGGAAGATAATAACTGGGGCAGAATTTTGCAAGAAGCGGCGTTGGTTATTAAAGATGAGTTGGCAAGAATTTTGAAATCGGTTAAGCAAACAGTGCAAAGTCTAAGACAAAGGACGTTCAGTTTGTTTTAAAATATGTTACAAGTTTAAGTCAAGACAAAATTTTCAAAATGCATCTTTGACTTCATTTGCATGCTTATTTCACTCGCTATATTGCATTAAAATATTTTATCTTGCCTCTATCTTTCAAATTCTATGCTATTTGAGTTCATGAGCCAAGTTTCTGAAAACAATTCGCAAATCCAAGTCCAATGAAGACGAGGAAGCAGCAGAAGCAGCAAGATCAGGATGAAGTCTGCATAAATCAAACGTTTCCCCTTCCCTCCTCAGAACTAACAATTTTCTTTGAGAGCAGGAACATAAAAGTTTGCGTTGAAAAGATCATTCGCACTATGGATGAACAGTTTATGGAACGCGCATTCAAAGTTGCCTTGCAAATTGCGTCGCATTGCCCTTTTCATGACTTAAAGCATTATGCTTTGTCATGAGTTATTGCCGAACAGGCGGCATTTCTACCCCTATGACTTTCATTCCTAATAGGCGATAAAGCCGAGGCTTGTTTTGTGTTTTCAAAACTAAGCCAAATAGGGCATCGCTTTGTTTCAGGCTATAATCCGCACAAGGCCATCCTTGCCGGATTGTCTCGCCAATTGATTTATCAATGGCTATCGCACTGACTACTTTTCCGCACTACTTTGCTTTGCACTTATCTTGAATTACGCCTTCACACTTGCTTTAAAATTAACGCCTTGCTTCACTCTTTCAGGTTGACCATCGGCTACGAGGATCCCCTTTGTTGGACTATCTCGCCCATTGATTCGCCAAATGGCTCTTGCATTGCTTTACATTTCCGAACTGCTTTTCTTTGCACTTGCTTTGAATTATGTCGTCGCACTTGCTTTAAAATTGATGCCTTACTTTACATTTTTCAGATTGACCACCAGGCGGGACTTCTCTCTTGTTGGACTTTCACACCTGTTAATTTGCTAAATCGCTTTAGCATTGCTTTACATTTCACGCTAAATTACCTTGCACTTGCTTTCAATTATGCCTTTGCACTTGCTTTATATTATGAACTGCTTTACTTTTAGCTTAGCAGGTTAACAGGTCAGCCCCGAGACCCTCCTTGCTTCGTGCCGGGCCGGCTCGCCAGCTGATTTGTTTGACAATCAACCCCAAGACCCTCCTTGCTGCGTGCCCGACCGGCTTGCCAGTTGATTCGTCAAGATGTTTGAATTGCCTTGCACTTGCTTTCAATTATGCCTTTGCACTTGCTTTATATTATGAACCGCTTTACTTTTAGCTTAGCAGGTTAACAGGTCAGCCCCGAGACCCTCCTTGCTTCGTGCCGGACCGGCTCGCCAGCTGATTTGTTTGACAATCAACCCCAAGACCCTCCTTGCTGCGTGCCCGACCGGCTTGCCAGTTGATTCGTCAAGATGTTTAAATTGCCTTGCACTTGCTTTCAATTATGCCTTTGCACTTGCTTTATATTATGAACCGCTTTACTTTTAGCTTAGCAGGTTAACAGGTCAGCCCCGAGACCCTCCTTGCTTCGTGCCGGACCGGCTCGCCAGCTGATTTGTTTGACAATCAACCCCAAGACCCTCCTTGCTGCGTGCCTGACCGGCTTGCCAGTTGATTCGTCAAGATGTTTAAATTGCCTTGCACTTGCTTTCAATTATGCCTTTGCACTTGCTTTATATTATGAACCGCTTTACTTTTAGCTTAGCAGGTTAACAGGTCAGCCCCGAGACCCTCCTTGCTTCGTGCCGGACCGGCTCGCCAGCTGGTTTGTTTGACAATCAACCCCAAGACCCTCCTTGCTGCGTGCCCGACCGGCTTGCCAGTTGATTTGTCAAGATTGTTGAAAATGCCTTGCACTATGCCTTCACATTTGCTTTATTGCTTCGCCAGTGGATGGGAAGACAATTTATCAAAGATATTGCAGCTTTCACTTACAAATTGCGTCATGCCTACCATAAGCAATTGGAGGCCTTATTTTGAAGCCTATCATAAGCAATTGAAGGCTCTTTTATTATTGATCCTACCGTAAGCAATCGGGGGATCTTATCATCAAGTCTATCGTGAGCAAGCGAAGACTTCATTAGCATTCATGCCTACCATAAGCAATTGGAGGCCTTATTTTGAAGCCTATCATAAGCAATTGAAGGCTCTTTTATTATTGATCCTACCGTAAGCAATCGGGGGGGTCTTATTATCAAGTCTATCGTGAGCAAGCGAAGACTTCATTAGCATTCATGCCTACCATAAGCAATTGGAGGCCTTATTTTGAAGCCTATCGTAGACAATCGAAGGCCCTATCATTTGAAGCCTACCATAGACAATTGGAGGCCCTATTATGAAGTCTACCGTAAACAATCGGAGACATCACATTTACCAAGTCTACCGTAGACAATCGGAGGCGTGGTTAGTTATCAAGTCTATCGTATACAATCGAAGACATTATTATTGAAGCCTATCGTAGACAATCGAAGGCCTTATCATTAAAGCCTACCGTAGACAATCGGGGGCCTCATTATGAAGTCTATCGTAAACAATCGAAGACGTCATTATCATTTAAAGCCTTCCATAAACAATTGGAGGCCTTTTTATGAAGCCTATAGACAATCGAAGGCGCTATTGTTATGGAGCCTACCGTAAACAATCGGGGGCCTCGCTATGAAGTCTATCGTGAGCAAGCGAAGACATCGTTATCATTTGGAGCCTACCATAAACAATTGGAGGCCTTTTTATGAAGCCTATCATAAGCAATTGAAGGCTCTTTTGTTATTGATCCTACCGTAAGCAATCGGAGGGTCTTATTATCAAGTCTATCGTGAGCAAGCGAAGACATCGTTATCATTTGAAGCCTACCATAAGCAATTGGAGGCATTATTCTGAAGCCTATCATAGGCAATTGAAGGCTCTTTTGTTATTGTTCCTATCGACGGCCATCAGTTTCTCAAAGATCATTCGCCTTGTCGCATATGCAGCACAAATCTATTTCTTCTTTTTTCATTATAGCTTTTGTTTCATTATTCACTCGTTTTCTAACGCATTTTCTTTAAATTTGCAGAAATTGAACGGCAGATTCAATAAGAACTGAAGGCATTCAACGCTTTGCAGCACTATTAATTCAAGCAACACGACCCAGTTTTGCTTATTTGTTTTGCATTATCCTGCCTTAATTAATCTAATTTGCAATTTTGTTTTGCAGGCTGCCATCAAATTTAGGCTCGTTCACCTATATTGAACGTTTTGGGCCCGTTCGCCTTAAAAATGAACAATCAGGGTTTATCCACCCACAAATAGGATATCTGGGTCCTTCCACCCACAAATAGGATATCTGGGTCCTTCCACCCACGAATAGGATATCTGGGTCCTTCCACCCACAAATAGGATATTTGGGTCCTTCCACCCACAAATAGGATATTTTGGGTCCTTCCACCCACGAATAGGATATCTGGGTCCTTCCACCCACAAATAGGATATTTGGGTCCTTCCACCCACAAATAGGATATTTTGGGTCCTTCCACCCACGAATAGGATATCTGGGTCCTTCCACCCACAAATAGGATATTTGGGTCCTTCCACCCACAAATAGGATATTTTGGGTCCTTCCACCCACGAATAGGATACTTTGGGTCCTTCCACCCACGAATAGGATACTTTGGGTCTTTCCACCCACAAATAGGATATATCGGGTTCTTCCACCCACAAATAGGATATCTCAGGTCCTTCCACCCACAAATAGGATGTGCAGATTTCTTTCAAGTAGATGATAGTCTAAGACAAGTCGGTTGGAGCACCACTTTCGGAGTGCTTCGCGATAATAAGGATCAGCTTAGAGGTTCTCCGGGCGGAGTACTTTGTCAGTTGATCGAATGAAGAACTTATCAATGATACCGAAACCCGTATTTACAATTTTTGTTATCACTTTATTTATTTCTTATTCCAATTATTACAGTTTATTAGCAGTTGCTCGTTTACCGTTTGTTGAGATTATTGCAGGATTTTTAGCAGCACCGCAGCAGCATTTGGAACATGGAGCTTTGCTTAGCAATGAACCGGGGCAATCATTGATATGAGCTGGACTCGTCAACGAAGACCTGAAGAATCGCACCCACATAAGTCATCCACCCTAGAGGTAAGTCTCTTGTTAACCCTGAGTCTGAGATTTGAGATTGAAGACAAGATGGCTCGGTTATCGAGGTGTAGTGGAAGCTATGTCCGTGTAAACCCCTCTTTATGGGTGTGTCGTCGACCACATTTTCATAACTTGGGTGATTACAAGCCTCTTTTCCCGCGCTTGAGTAGTCGTTACTATCTCGTCTTTGATTTTCAAATCGCGTCGAACTACATATGGCCTGATTCTCTTTCAGTCCGAGATATGTAGGCAACTCGGAAACCGAAGTTCGGCCATGTCCATAAGCCTCGCATTTTGATCCCAGGAATCAGAGTCTTGGCTTTACCGTGACAAAATTGGGTTTCACGTCAACTTTCTTTACCCTGAAAACTCTTTCATCCTTTTCGGGTAAAGAGGGGCAGCTGTTGACACCCAATTTTGTCCCGGATTTTAATTAAAAGTATAATAATTTTAATAATTAAGTTCAATTTTGAAGATTGTAAATAAATAGCTAATTTTAAAGGGAAATGACCAAAATCGCAAGTCATCCCTTCATTTGCAGTGCATTATATAATTAATTGTTTAATTTAATTAAAGAGCTAAATCCGTTCTTAAATTGCAATTTAGGATTGTTTTTGCAAAGCCCATATTACACAAAAGTCCCAGCCCATTAATCATTATTCTTCCTTTTATCCAAAAACCCTACACCTATACATACTCCTTTATCTAAAACCCTAGCACACAACACTATTCATTCATCATCTTCTTTACTATACATAATAAAATTCAGATCTGGTTCCTACACACACAAAACAACGGCTACACCCATTCCCTCACAAAGCTACCAGCCGCGGCTCCCTCACCAAGACAATATCCACACAGACCAACTCCTTCTCCCTTACACCCCCCCCTCTCCTTGACTGATATTCGACTTCACCATCTTCCCCACCATTATCATCACCCATACAACCAAGATCAGATCTTCAACACCCACACGCTCACAATACCAAAACCACACACCGCTAACAGATCTGAAAAGGGACATCGAGGGAGCCTATCATTCTCAGTTCTTGATTTGTTTCTATTCTCTGTTACTGAAATGACGAAAGAAAAGGCGAGAGAAAAGGGTAGAAGCGACGCCGCCGGCGTTCTCTCGCCGGAAAAGTGAAGGGCGGTCGCTCCTCGTTCTCCTCTTACTGATGCTCTATTTCGTCTATTGTTTTTCTAACTGTCATTGACAGTGAAATGGTGAGGGAATCAGGCGAGGATGGGATGGTAGTGCCACCACCATCGGAGAACTCAGCACCGTTGACCTTGATCCTTTATTGTTGGGCCTGAATCGTGATAACGGTGGTCGTAGCGATGCCGCTGTTAGCTGGTGTTGCTCCCCTCAGACATCGTTGTCTAAACTCGCTGACGATGATATTTTGGTCGGCTGCGCCGTAGTTTCTATTGCCATTTGGTTCTGAATCCGGCACTAGCTATTGTTCCTCGTTATTGGTGCAGTTTCTGGTTCCAAATATGGCGTTCTTTTACTGTATTTGATACATATGTTATTTACATGTGAGACCACTGTGTTTTTGGGATATTGCTGACTATTTTTATTGAGATTTTGTCTTTGCAGCTGGTGTTACCACTTGGTACTGAGTTGGCCTATGAAAAATACTTAATTTGAGGCGTAGGGACTGATTTGAACTCGATACTACACCCCGGGCCGATGAAAAAATACGTATACACGTATTGAGGCCTACACAAGGAATTGACGGATAATGAATTGACGGATTTTGAACATGATATTACACTTGATCCGCCCCGTTCCTGTGTCCCTAAAGCAAAAGGCGATGATGAATGCATTTTAACGCTAAGCAAGTTGAATAGAGTAGTGGGTTTGGTGCTTTGGCACGGCAACACGGCCCGGGCTCCGTGTTTGCAACCGTACCAAATCCCGAGCCTCTATTCGACGCGCCATGCAAACCTGAGCCTAAATTTTGCAAAAAAAACAAACCCCCTTATTATTATTATTATTATTATTATATATTATATTATTATTATTATTATTATTATTATTATTATTATTATTATATATATATTTTTTCTTATTATTATTATTACTTTATTATTATTTTATTTTATTAATCATTACACTTTATTATCGTACTAATTCCGTTTAATTCCCGTTTTATTGCGAGGTATATCTTGGCACGAGCAATTCGGGAACGCTTTTGGCTAACTCGCGAATGAGAATAGTCCTTTGCATTGAGGGCATTTGGAGATTGAATTCGGACCCGAGCATTCAGAAATAAGACTTAGGAATTTTAGAAAAAATCAAGACTCCCGCGAGTTGATCAATTTACCGGTTCTATCTTTAACTTTGCCTTCTTTAGATATTTATGTAAATAAAATGTGTGAATTATTTTATTTGATAATAATATTTGATTGCTTGGTATATTGCTTTACTTTATGTGCATTATCCTTTTTATTTTTGAAGTCGTTATTTAATTTATTGCAAACTGGGGCAAATTAGCAAAATGCGTGCAAAAATTAAAATATTTTTATAAACAAGTTTTATTTCAATTAATTATTTTAGATAATTTTTTTTAGAAAAGCATATTTTGCAAATATTTGGAAACCTGTCGGATTAACCGTATTTTACGGAATTTCGGAAGTGCCTTAAAAACCTTCTTCCGAAATTAATAAAACCTCTTACCTTTTAGAATCTCTGGAAGAAAGACCGTCTTTTTTATAAAAACGGAGTTTTGCACGCATTTGTTAATTTGGTTCCCTGTTTTCCTTAAATTGGGTGGCGACTCCAAAAACTCCAAAAGAGTTAGCCCATCCTGTCGATATTCCGGAATTTATCCTTTTCGGGGTAATTTTTGGGGTTCAACACCAGTACTTTGGATATGAGCTTGTAGAGTACTGTGCAGCAGGAGATTGGTCTATAGTCCTTAATGGTGCCAGGGTTAGATGATTTTGGCACTAGAGTCACAGTTGTGCAGTTTATGGCCTTTGTCATTTTCCCTGTTTGAAAGAACTCTCTCACTGCTAGAAGAACCTCAGTCTTGATTACTGGCCAAGCCTTTTTGAAAAATACAGCATTATACCCATCTATACCAGGGGCCTTGTCATCCCCTATAGCTTGGAGTCCTTCTTGTATCTCTTTATCAGTCACTTCTGCACACAATGCTATCTGCTGCTGCTGAGTCAGGGTTGGGCCCTGTTTCATAATATCCATGTTCACTGCTGGTAACTCTGTGCTAGCTGATCCCATTAATGACTTATAGAACTGGACAATTTCTGCTTTTATAGCTTCTGGCTCTGTGAGTATCATGCCATCAAGGGCTTTCAGTTCACTTATCTGCTTCTGGTGGGTCCTTTCCTTGATGAGTGCTGAAAAGTACTTGTTGTTTGCATCCCCCAGTTTTATCCACTTGCTTCTTGCCTTCTGCTGCAAAGCATTCTCTTCTATTAGACTCCACTTTTCTAAGTGCAACAACATACTTTTCTCCTGTTCATGCAGGCCATCTGAATACTGTTGTTGCAGACCTCTTTGAATTGCCTCAGTTCCTCCCTAGCTGCTGCTATTCTCTGTGTTATCCCTTTAAATTCTGCTTTGTTGAGCTGCTTAAAGCTCTCTTTGAGGTTTTTCAGCTTCTTCCACACATTTGCCATGCTATGACAATCCAACCTGCTAGCCCATCCTTCCTCCACTATTTGAATAAAATGATCATGATCTGCCCATGAGTTAAAGAACCGAAAAGGAACTTTAACCTTTTTGTTGGATTGCTTGATAGTCAGTAGCATAGGAGCATGATCTGAAATGTAAGGGAGATCATACTCTATGGCTAAGTGTCCCCATTTTATCATCCATTCATCATCCCCAAAGGCCCTATCAATTCTGCTAAGGACTCTATCATCCCCACTCTAATGTTAGTCCAAGTGTAGTATTCTCCCTTCCACTTGAGCTCACTCAAGAAGAGTTGTTGGACACATTCACTAAACTCTTTGATTTCTGCATTAGTAACAAGATTGCCATAGAACCTGTCCTGAGGAGTGAGTATAGCATTAAAGTCCCCACAAATGATCCATGTGCAGGTTACTACTTTGCTGATATCAGTCAGATGCTTCCATAGGTTTCTCCTTCTCTCAATAGTGTTGTATCCGTACACTATTGTGACTTCAAACTCAGCTGTACTCTTTCTGTCTGTCACCCAACAATGGATAAGCTGTTCTTGTTTAGTTTTGCACACTACTTTATATATGTATGATCTTTAATATTTATTTTATATCTATTAATATTTAGATACACCATATATGTATGAAATTTTTATATTTTTATTTAAAAGATACACGATATATTTATGATATTAATATTTTATATATTTTATTAGATATTTATAAAAATATTATTATTTTATATATTAATATTTATTAGATACATATATATGTATGATATTTTATTATTTATTTGATATACGATATATGTATGATATTATATTTTATATATTTTATTAGATATTTATAAAAATATTAATATTTTATAATATATTAATATTTATTAGATATTAGTATAATTTTAATATTATTTATTTGATATACGATATATATATATGATATTTGTATTTTTTTATTACATATTGCGTATCTAATATTTAATCACTTAATATTTTAATATATTGTGTATGTGATATTTATTTAATTAGAATTTATATATTAATATCAATATTTAATTAATATTTCTATATTAACATATTGTGTATATAATATTTATTTAATTACTAAATTTATCAAAAATTTAGATATTATTAATATTTCAAATTGTGGTTAATCCCTAATACAAGGGATAATTTTTTTTTTTGAATGAAATACAATTAATAACATATAAATAAATAATCTTAAGTACTCCTAATATACTTGCATAACTAATATTTTAATATTTTAACATATTATTGTCTATGTACTGTTTATTGTACATAAACAAATAGTAAAGAATCCTACACAAATAGTACATAAACAATATCATGTATTTAATATTTATTTATTAAATGTACAATATTTAATATCATACATATCGTGTATTTAAATAATTATTCTCTTAATTTTTAAAATATTATGTATGTATTGTTTATATATTAATATTTGTTTTATATACACACACAGGGAGGATTTAAATCGTTAAAAAGCTGATTTTGTGCTAAATATGGTATATAGGCGATTTTAGGCGTCAAAACACAATTAACAAATTCATTATGATCTCTACATAAATACACAATTATTTTTTAAATATATTAACACAATAATATGAATAAGATTATAAATATTAGAAAAATAAGTAAAATATGCTCTATATGTGTGTGAGTAATATACTCAATCATTATTATATTATAACTATTAAAAATAAATTCTTGAAATATTCTTTTTCTACATTTAAAATATAAACATAAATAAATATGCAATGGGAAAGGAAATATAAAAAAGTTGAATTTGATAGTTATGGAAACTAATGGAAAAAAAATATTTATTAACTAGCATTAGGAAAGAAACAATAAAGAGCTTTTTTAAAAAATAATAATAGACTCCTATAATAACTCATATTTTTAATTCTTAAAATAACATTAACAAATATGAGATCAGCATTAACTAAACCCTTAAATTAAGGAATAAATTTTTTTATTAATTTATAAAATAGGTGAATTAATTTATAAATTATCTAATGGTTAGAGAAAGAAAGGGAGTGAAAAGTGGGGCTAGGAAAAGTAAATAAGTACTACTCATATGCTTATTGAGTAATTCTCTCTTAAAAGTTAGTACACACATAGGTAAACTTTCTTTTTTCTTCGAATTTCAACTAAATTTAGTCCAAATGCCGATGTATAAGTGGGGTAAAAACTAATCGTCTTTCAACTCTTATTTTTGACAGAAAAAAGCAAAATTTTGTGATACATGAATGTAAGTTCTAGGGGAATGATTCGCAAATAAATATTTCATCCACTTCAATTTTTGGAAGGTCTTTCTTTTTTAGTCTGTTTCAAAAAGAATGATACTTTTTTATATTTAGTAATAATTCAACTATAAAATTTTCACATAACCTTAATGAGATGATTACTATCCACAGAAAATCCTTTGGCTTAATTAAACCATAAGTTTCAAAAGTATTAGTACTACTTTATCTCTTAAACTTTATGCCCACTAAAATAACTTCACAAAAATTTTGACGTATTACTAAGGTACGCCTCAACGGTAAGAACAATATTTAATTTTCTTTACTCAAAATTTAAAGAAGAGTTAATTTATGTAATTGTTACTCCTTCGTCCCAATTTATGTGCCGATATTTGACTTCGCACAGAGTTTAAGAAATAGAGCAAGCTCTTGAGAAATTTTAAAACTATCCTTGTTAGATGTAAAAAGAAATAAGAAAGAGATGATTGGAGTAATTAAAATATTTTTGATAGCTTTTTCAAGATGTAGAGCCCAATAATAATAAAACAGAGATCATGCTATTAAATAGTTGTCAAATAAAGATGTTTTATATTTTTCTTGTGATGGACTAAAAAAAAGTGTGCTACATAAATTGGGATATGATGAGTACTAGTAAAAATGGGGCCCTACAAAAAGTGGCGCCTAAAGCCCTTGCTTTATTTGCCTTATGCTAAGGCCGACACTGAGTCTATCATATTTAGTATACTACATCTTTTTATCATATACCTCTCAATAGAATGAGCACATAGTGCTAATACACCATAAAAGAAGCACTCAATAAATTGAAATAGTACATTACATAATAAAGAACCAGACTAGAAAATTGTAAAACGTAAATTACATATTGTACTACTTTGCTTCTAACTACTTTATTCATGATATCCCATAGCTCTTATCTCAAAGCATGTAGATATGCCGACAGATGCTTCAGCTTTTTCTTCACCACGTCAAACTCTATCCATGGACAACTATGACTTGCTCTTACTAATGAGCATGTAACAAGCCATACGATTAGTGTCTTGAATGAATCCTCCCTGTGGCTGTATTGGATAAAAGCTGACTGGACTTGGAAAGGTGACACGTGTCTTCCACGTAGCACGGGCAGACATTTCAACGGACAGACATCCAACGGACAGACATTCATCACGAGCAGACCTAAAGGAGTTATGAAACATTTCAACAGTCAACACGATCTAAATGAGCAGTTATTAACATGATCATCCACAATCAATCTATTAATGGTCATTAAGGCAATCATTACAGCCCAGCGGTTATGATTCCAATACGTGACCAGCAGTTACTTATCCAAACGGATCCACGCCCAGCGGTTACAAAACCCCAACGGGTGCCTACTAGGCTTATAAATAGCATTCGCTTTAATCGATTGTACAACAACTTTACTTCCTGTTTACAATATCAATAAGAATACTCTCTCGCTCTTGCTCAGATACTCTCTTTGCTCATATTTTGATTACTACTTTAGTTCTTTGATCGTCTGAAGTGCGACTGGTATCGAAGAGCTCTCTCCGAAGACGAGCAATACGATACGGTTACTTATTCTTGTTTCTGTTTATGTTTTATTTTTATTAGTTGATACTTGCATCTCGTTCTCATATTATCATCATCTTAGCTCACCGTATAAACTCTTAATCTCAACTATTGACCGTGACTCCGCAAATACAAATTTAATTGTTAATTGGCCTAAAATCGGATCTAGGTTAAACAATTTGGCGACCACAGTGGGAGCCGGTCAATAGCCTTCGTAGGTTAATAGTTTATCTTTGATCTTACACCTATTTTCGTCTATCTGTTTGCTCTATAACTAACATGGCAGAAAGCAACTCTCAACGAACTATCATAGGCGGAGAACAGGTAAATACTCCTTCACTCAGTCCTGATTACTCTCCTGATTATTCTCCTGATTACTCGTCCGATGGGCAGCAACAATCTTCCCAAGGACCGGTCAGGCAGCGATATAGGCGTATGCGCTCTCAGAGCACTACCCCACCCAGGAGACGACGCCATAGGAGTCTCTCCCCTGGCCAAGGGAACCTCCAAGAAACACTCTTTGCTTTCATGCAGGAACAGGCAGAAGTAAACCGAGGAATAAACGAGGCACTCACCTCTCTCCGAAGGAGTAACCCTTCAATCGCAAGGGCTGACGCTGCAGCACCTGGTCGTGATGCACCATCTTCACATACCTCGAGGCAAGGTGGAGGGCGGAACAACGGTGGTACTGCAGATCCAACGACCCAAGTCAACCAGAATCAGAACGGAGGGTCTATGGCACCTACTGACGTGAGCCTTGTTGTGGAAGCTCTCACCAAACAATTCAAAGAAAGCCAGGAAGCACTCTAGAAATCTCTCCACGAGAGAATTGATCAGATCCCAGGCGCTCCACCCACACTGAAGAAAGTTGATGTCCAGCGTTATTCACTGCGACCCTGGAAGAAAGAGGCGGCCCCAAAGGCGATACCTAAGACGTTTAAAATGCCAAACATCCCGAGGTATCGCGGAACATTTGATCCCAACGACCATCTCATGATGTTCAGCAACTTTATCAAGGCTAGCGATCTCACCGACGAGGACATCGAATCTGTCCAATTGAATAAGTTCGTAGAAACCCTAGCAGATGGAGCCCTATGATGGTATTCTATGTTGCCACCCAACTCCATTGGATCTTTTGCAGAAATGGCAGAATTGTTCGTGAAGGCACACACAGGTGCTCAGAAGACGGAGACCCGCGTAGAGGACATCTTTGAAATCAAGCAAAGGGCCAACGAGTCTCTCCGCAAGTACGTGGATCGCTTCCAGAGAGAATGGATGTTGCTCCCCAAAGTACCAGACAGATGGGCAGCGATCGCATTTACCAACAGCTTGGATATCAGAAGCTCAGAGGCTACGCGTAGACTCTACGAGTCCCTTTGCGAGTTCCCAGCAGCCAGTTGGTCAGACGTCTACAACCGCTACAATTCCAAGGTACGTATCGATGAAGATAAATTGATTGGAACAGGTACTCGAGGAAGAGCTCAGGCACGTGGTGGTGGGTCCGGCGGAAAGGCAGAGACCGAAAGAGCAGACGTATGTTATGAACCGTACCCTGATCAGTCACGCAGCCATTCCAAAGGACGCAACCGCAACAACAAAGGGTTGTCTCGGAGAGATGATTCAGAATCAAGTCTCCGTGGAACCCCAAGCCTGCCGAGTTTCAACGTGGAGATGTCTGAAGTAGTGGCAGCACTCAAAGACATGGGAGAAAAGGTCAAGTGGCCGAAAGACATGAAGACCGACCCAAGTAAACGAAACCAGGACCTGTGGTGCGATTTCCATCGTGACCATGGCCATACCACCGAAGACTGCAAAGCCCTCAGGTATGAAATTGCTCATTTGTTGAAACAGGGATTCTTGAAGGAGTTCCTGACCGAGAAGGGAAAGCAGACTCATGTAAAGGCACAAAAGAACAAACCTGGCCCTCCACGAGCATCCTTTCCGAGGAGGACAGTTAACGTTATTTCAGGTGGGATCGAGGTGGACTCCGTCACTTTCACAACAAAGAAGTATGCAAGGGTCTCCATCACAAACAACAAACGCCCACGGTCAGAAGAAGTAATCATATTCGAGGACTCTGATGCAAATGGCTCGCAATTCCAACATGCTGATGTGTTAGTCATAACGTTACGCGTAGCGGAATTCGACGTCAAGAGAGTACTCATTGATGCGGGCAGTTCCGCGAACATTATCCAGTCACGGGTTGTCAGAGAGATGCAGCTGTCAGACAAGATCGTGCCCATATCTCGAGTTCTATCCGGCTTCAACAACTCAAGCGAGAAGACTCTCGGGGAGATTACCCTGACGACTCTTGCCGAAGGGGTAGCGAAGGAAACAACTTTCCATGTTGTCGATGCGGATCTAGCCTACAACATCATTTTGGGTAGACCTTGGATCCACGACATGCAAGCTGTTCCTTCTACTTATCATCAAGTATTGAAGTTCCCATCCGAATGGGGAGTACGTGAGGTTCGAGGAGAGCAACGCCCTGCCCGAGACTGCTATTCTGTGGCTCTCAAACTGCCCGAAGAAAACAAATAGCAATTACAGCGATCGGGGCCAGACATACCACCTGAAGAGGTTAAGTACGAGGTCCCGGAATTCATTACGAAGATGGACGAAAGAGAAAACCACATACCAACCGTGGAAGCTTTGGAACCCGAAGAACTGTTCGCCGACAAGCCAGAGCGGAAGGTGTATCTAGGGACCGAGCTGAACGAGCGCCTACGAGGAGATATCCTCCAGTTCCTCAAGGAGCAGCATACAACATTCGCTTGGTCCCATGCAGATATGACAGGTATTTCTCCTGACATCATTACTCACAGGTTGAACGTTGATCCGTATCACCGCCCGGTGAAACAAAAGACGCGCCAGCAAGGAGCATTCCGGAACCAAGTCATCAACGACGAGGTCGATCGGCTGCTGAAAATCGGTTCAGTACGTGAAGTCAAGTATCCAGACTGGCTAGCCAACGTGGTTGTCGTACCTAAAAAGAACGGCAAATGGCGAGTCTGCATTGACTTCAAAGATCTAAACAAAGCCTGCCCGAAGGATTCATATCCTCTTCCCAGGATAGATCAACTGATCGATGCAACAGACGGACACGAGGTGCTAACCTTCCTCGACCCGTACTCCGGGTATAACCAGATATTGATGGATCCTGAAGACCAGGAGAAGACAACATTCATAACCTGTCGAGGTACGTACTGTTATAAAGTTATGCCCTTTGGACTGAAAAATGCAGGTGCAACTTATCAGCGTCTGGTCGATCGAATGTTCCACGACCATATCGGGAAGACTATGGAAGTGTACATCGATGACATGCTGATAAAATCCAAACGAGCAGAAGACCATCTGGCACATCTGAAAGAAGCTTTTCGAATCTTGGATCAGTATAACATGAAGCTGAATATAGAGAAATGCGCTTTCGGAGTCGGATCAGGGAAGTTTCTGGGATTCATTGTTTCTCAGCGTGGAATTGAAGTCAATCCCACTCAGATTAAAGCCATTGAATCAATCCCAGATGTACTTCACAACAGGAAAGATGTCATGAAACTGACGGGGAGAGTGGCAGCTCTACGCAGATTCATCTCCCGATCATCTGACCGTTGCAAAAGTTTCTTCGATGTCTTAAAGCAGAACAAGGAGTTCGAATGGACTCCCGAATGCCAGCAAGCATTGAAGGATTTGAAAAAGTATCTGTCCAATCCACCATTGCTCTCCACGCCTCAGGAGGGTGAACAGCTGCTGATTTATTTGGCAGTCTCAGAATCATCGGTAAGCGCTGTACTAGTTCGGGAAGAAAGAGGTAAATAACTTCCTATCTATTACATTAGCAAAGCTCTAATTGATGCAGAAACGCGCTATCAACCTTTAGAAAAATTGGCATTAGCACTAGTAACTGCTGCTCGTAAGTTACGCCCTTATTTTCAAAGTCATTCGATAGCTGTGGTTATAACCTTTCCTTTGCGAAATGTTCTACACAAACCTGAATTCTCAGGAAGACTGGTAAAATGGGCTATAGAATTATCTGAATTTGATATCACCTATCAGCCTAGAGTAGCAATAAAGTCACAAGTCCTAGCAGATTTCGTGGCAGACTTCAGCACTAACATATACCCTGAAGCAGAAAGGGAAGCTATTCTTTATGCAGGGCAAGCTCCTGGCACATGGACCCTTCACACAGACGGTTCCTCGAGCGTCAAAGGGTCCGGCCTTGGATTAGTCCTCGTCGCTCCATCCGGCGAAACGCTAAGGCAGGCTATTAAGTGCCCATTCATTACTAACAATGAGGCCGAATATGAGGCCGTTATTGCAGGATTAGAACTAGCCCGAAGTTATGGAGCAACCATCGTCAAGCTAAAAAGCGACTCTCAGCTCGTGGTCAATCAAATCAATGGAGGTTTTATTGCACGAGAATCCAGGATGCAAGTGTACCTCGCCCGAGTGAAAGAGCTCCTAGCACAGTTTGGCGAATGGGAAGCATTCCAGATTCCATGGGAAGAGAACCATGAAGCCGATGCTCTTGCAAACATGGGATCAGTGGCAGAGATAGGGGCAGCCAGCTCTTCAGCTGTTGTTCAACTTCTCTACACGACCATGGATAGAGAAAAGTTCGAAGTCAACACCATCAACGCTACTTGGGACTGGCGGAATGAGATAATAAATTATCTTATCCATAGAACTCTACCTGCAGATACAAAAGCTGCACGCAAACTCCGAGTAAAAGCTGCTCGATATACAATTCTCAACGGAGAGCTTTACCGGAGGATGTTCGCAGGACCTCTCGCAAAATGCCTTGGGTCCAATTAGATCAATTATGTAATGAGAGAAGTCCACGAAGGCTGTTGCGGAAATCATTCCGGAGGCAAGGCATTAACCCGGAAGCTGATTCGTGCAGGTTATTACTGGGACAAAATGGAGAAGGATATGAACGAATTTGTCAAGAAATGTGACAAATGCCAGAGGTTCGCCCACCTTCTCCATCAGCCAGCAGAACCACTACATTCAATAATCTCCCCGTGGCCCTTCATGAAATGGGGGATGGACATCGTTGGTCCTCTTCCCACAGCACCAAGGGGGATGCGCTTCTTATTGATCATCACCGACTACTTTACAAAGTGGGTCGAAGCGGCAGCATATTCAAGGATACGACAAACGGAAGTCGTCGACTTCCTTTGGCGTTTTGTAGTATGTCGCTTTGGAGCACCTAAGGAAATAGTCATGGATAACGGCCCGCAATTCATCGGCCAGAAAGTGACTAGGTTCCTCGACGATCTGCACATCAAGAGGATCACTTCCTCTCCATATCATCCTATTGCTAATGGACAGGCAGAGTCTACCAACAAAATCATCGTTGAGTCCCTTAAAAAACGCCTCGAGCAGGCAAAGGGATGTTGGGTAGAAGAGCTACCTGGAGTATTATGGGCCTATCGCACAACGATAAAAATGAGTACCGGAGAAACTCCTTACTCATTGGTATATGGTGCAGATGCTCTAATCCCAGTTGAAATCGGAGAGCCCAGCCTGCGATATGCACATACCACTGAGGAATCAAACTCAGTCAACCTATCCGAAGACCTGCACCTCCTCGAAGAACACAGAGAAGTAGCTCTTGTGCGAGTAGTCACTCAAAAAGAACGAATCGAGCAATACTACAATTGGGGATTGCGCGTACGAAGCTTCTAAGTCGGAGACTTTGTACTCAGAAAAGTCTCCCAGAGCACACAAGAAACAAATTCAGGGAAGCTTGGTCCTAATTGGGAAGGCCCCTACAAAGTGATTGCTTCAGCCGGCAAGGGATCTTACCGTTTGGCACGACCAGACGGCTCCACTGTCCCCGAACAGTTGGAATGTGGTTCACCTCAAAAGGTATCACTTTTAAGTGGTAAAACGGTCAGTTATCCTACACTCACCTTTTATCTTTACAAAAGTTCTTACTTTTATTATATATTCTCTCTAAATGGTACTAACGACCTAAATAAGGTCAGATCCATTTAGCTCAACTGGTAGAGCCCGAAGTTCTTCAACTTCGCGGCTGTGGGTTCGAATTCCACAACGGACACACTCCTCGTTTGGTTATATGGGTTCTATATGCAACTCACCGAAAACTCTTTTCATGTTATCACTTTACGTGCTCCAACATAAAAACAAGGGGGATGGTGAGAGGCCCCTGTAGGCCAGATAAGACCTTCATAAAGGCGAAAGACCTTACCAAAAGGCGAATTTTTAATGTTTTTTCAAAAACTTTTTCGTGATAAGACTTCCACGGCAAATAAGAGGAGTCATTCACAAAATAAAAACTTTTACGTGACAAGACTTCCACGGCAAATAAGAGGAGTCATTCACAAAACAAAAACCTTTATGTGACAAGGCTTCCACAAAAATAAGAGAAGTCGTTCACAAGGCCAATGACTCGGCCAGAGCCAATCTACAAAGCCATGCAACAACTTTCGACTATCAAAACGATAAGCAAAGTTACACGCACTGAGCAATGATTCGGCCAAAACTCTAACGACCACGACTCGGTCAGACTACCCTGCAACTTACGACCTCTTCCTAATGAAAGGCTAAGTTAAAAACATTCGGGCAGACTCTTGGAGATACGAACTTAATAAAGTTCAAACTTCAGAAAACTCCCAATCATAAGGCACGAAAACCACAAACACATGCAAACAAAAAGATCAAGAGTTAAAACTAAATATAGTCACTGAACAGATCTAAAGTAGCATATATACATTATACTGTAAATTGATAAATGCCGAAATGGTTGACAGAAATTTGCAGAGTGTTCAAAGGCCAAACGAAACCGGCCATACAAAGGACTAGAAAGTCTTTGCTAGACTTCTGTCCACCAATAAACAAGTCCAGCTATCGCCAGACAGTATAAAAAAAATATACATCAATCACATATTGAGAAAAAGGCATTAACATTTAGGGCTACGACCAGATCTCGACGCACCAGCTCCGTCAGTCCTGCCGTCGTCCCCTGAATTCTCGCCGTCATCTTCGTCTTCATCATCATCATCGTCGCCTTCAAACTCCTCAGGAGAGAGACCCAATGCTTGTTTTATTCTTCGAACAACGTTCTTTGTTGTCTGCAGCATCTCCTCGACATTAACTTGTCTACCCTGAATCTGCACGAGCAATGTACGCTTGGCCTCAAGAGCAGCAAGCTTGGTTTTGATTTCAGACTGATCACGCAGGTTTGCCAAGTCCTTGGTTAATGCGGTCTGAGCACTCATTAATTGAGCGACCTGATCTTTGGCAGCCTGGAGATCAGCCCTGGCTTTAACAGATCCTTCATTAGCTCTCTGCAAATCCACCCCAAGGGATGCACGATCTTCGATAGCACCGTTCAAAGAATTTTGACAATCTTCAAGCAGTCTCTCTAAATCCCGGGAAGAGCGTGCGAACCCTACTCTCTCTTCGAGAAGAAGGTCCTTCTCCCTGGTGAGTGCGTTGATTTACTCAACACGTTCATTATTGACATCAGTCAACCGGTTAACCTCACCACCAAGGAGACCACACTGCTATATCAGAGTCTTGTTCTCCTTCAGAGCTTCCACCAACTCTTTCTTTATTTCAACTACTTGATCGACGTTGTTAAGACTGGAGCAAAACATGAGCTCAGCAGCCAGCATACTCGACTGAAAAAGCAAAGTGAGTCAGTGTTAGAAGTCCGAGGTTAAAGTTATTCCCAAAACAAAGCGGAAAATACTTACCCGGGCAGAGTTAGAAGCAATCTGGAAGGCTAACTCCTCATCGCTCAGCTCCCTCAGCACCCATTCTTCACGGGGACCGATGAGCGAGGAGACCGCCTTAGCCAAGCTGCGTTGCCTAGTTACGAAGTTAACATCAGGGGCTAGTTTCAAAGTGTGCTTCCTCTCGCAGGACTTGGGTTCCCAAGTCTGCTCAGAGGGATAATTTGGCCCAAACTTGTAACGCACCCCCTGATATCATTCAACTCTGTCCGGCCACCAATGACTGACCGCCAAATGAATCTTGACGAGGAAAGGTTAGAGTCACCTTCCACTCCAGGATTTATCGTCTCACATTCACGAAGACCAATGGGAGTCGCCCCCTCAGTAGCCACATTCTCCAGGTCCTCGAAACGAAAAACACGAGGACCTTGGCTACCCTCTTGGGAAGCTTCTTCTCTTACTTCTTCTTTCACCTCTTCTCCTTCTTCACCTACTTTTCTCTTCCCCTTGTGTACACGAGAAGGACCTGCCTCTGCCCCGTCATCAACTCGGGAACTCCTCTGCGGAGTACGGACAGTCTCCTCCCCGGCCCTTCTTTTGTTACTACGAAGATGAGGCCTTCGCCTAAGAGGAACATCAACTTCAGCCTCAGTGTCCGAAAGATCGATAACCTCCTTGGCTACACCCTCTCCTTGTACAGACTCAGGGACTCCAGCAGTAGCATCGGCATTCTCTTCTACGGGCTCCGGTACACTGGCCCTAGAAGAAGGATCACCACCAGCCGACGAGGTTTGCCCGGCAGCCACGGAAGTCTTACGAGCAGACTTCTTCCGTGCTCCGCCCTTGCCTTGGCTCCTCTTCTTCCTCTTCAGGGAGCCCAGTCCACCGGACAGAAGTTCCTCGCCCCCCTCCCTGCTGCGTAGAGCACCCACTGAAGCTAGTATAGCCTCAGCTTCAGCTTCTGGGTCAGCAACAGGCTCGGAAGGCCCGTCTTGGGGGGAGCGGGAAAGAAATCTCCCGAAGTGCCCAGACCTACAAAAAGGTGAAGCGGTCAGACACGAAGAATTTTCGAAGAAGAGAAATGATCATGAAAGCAGAAATATTCTCACTATGATTCTGTACAATCAAACTTCTTTGAGCGGCAAAATACGCCCACTCTCTCTTCTCAGGAGTAAACTCCTTCAAAATTGGCTCAACCCACGCGGTCAAATCTTCAACAAAAATGAGTCCGTCGTAGGGTTGCTTGGCCGCTACAAAAATTGAACGGAGTGAGAAGACGAGAAGAAGAAAGAGCACAAAGAATTTCAAAAAGCACTCGGGGACTTACGCTTCTTATTCCAGACTTCTGGAAGATGAGCCTTGTCGTCAAAAGTCAAGGCCGAAGAGCGCACAAACAGATACCGATGTACCCAGCCTCGGTAACCAGTATCCTCAGAACTGCGCACCAAGCCCTTGCTTCCGCGCATTCTGGCATTTACATAGCCGTCCTTAAAAATTTGTATACTGTACAAAGAAATAAAATGCTCATAGCCAAAAGATTGATCAGTTCCTGCCGCGAACCAATCTAAAAGAGTAACTATTCTATATATACTGGGGCTCAGTTGCCCCGGACAGAGGAGATACTCCCTGCAGAGCCTCTCCAACACAGGGTACAGGGGTAATCTACATCCCACTGTGAAAGGGTAGGTGCACATGGCTGTCCACCCAGCCCTATAGGAAGTAATATTCTCCTCTTCGGAGACCGGCAAGAGGGGAACCTCATCACCCTAGTGGCAGTCCGTCCTCACTCGTAGGATCACCTCTTTCGTGATCCCAGATTTAAACCTATACGCTGGCCAGTTGCGCGTATCTCCCTCTCTATTATGGAAGGACTTACTGTTACAATCCGCCTCAAGTTCACCCCATTTCTTGGGGATTATTTCTGCAGCAGTAGCTTGAGTAGCCCGGGGCCTGGGAGTGGCCGCCGAAGAACTACCAGCAACATCAGTGCTCTGATTTTTCCTAGATCTTGAAGTCATGGTTGCAGGGAAAATATGAAGTTATCAAGAAGAATTCAAAAGCTAGTTCAAAGTATTTTCAAAGAACAGCGGAGAAGAAATAAAGGCAAGTAAAAGGTTTCTCATCAGGCAAACCCCTATTTATAGGAGTGAAAATTCAGACCCACAAACTTCCTTCGAGACACGTGGAGGCCATCAGAGAAACCTCGATCAGATCTGGCCGTCGAAGGAAAGAGTAGAGGTCATCAAAACTTTATAGCATCATCATCATTCTGAAGAGTAGCGGTCACCTCGCAATCAACAGACGACGTGTGCACGTGACTGAAGCGGTTAAAATCATTATTTTTACCCTTGGGGCACGCAATAGTCACTTCAGGATGGCCTGCAGTTCCGCAGACGTGCCAGCCGCAATTACTTTTTTATGCGGCACATTAAATGCGCACGTCATGAGGGCTTGTCACTTAGGTGATAAGGCTTGTACGTCATCAAGATACATCACACGGAGACAAAAATTTGCAAGAAATTCCCGCCAAAATTCATATCCACTCCTCGAACAGATACTCTGCTCGAGAAGTGCGGGGACTATCTGTATTGGATAAAACCTGACTGGACTTGGAAAGGTGACACGTGTCTTCCACGTGGCACGGGCAGAAATTTCAACGGACAGACATCCAATGGACAGACATTCATCACGAGCAGACCTAAAGGAGTTATGAAACACTTCAATAGTCAACACGATCTAAATGAGCAGTTATTAACATGATCATCCACGATCAATCTATTAATGGTCATTAAGGCAGTCATTACAACCCAGCGGTTATGACTCCAACGGATACGTGACCAACAGTTACTTATCCAAACGGATCCACGCCCAGCGGTTACAAAACCCCAATGGGTGCCTACCAGGCTTATAAATAGCATTCGCCTTAATCGATTGTACAACAACTTTACTTCCTGTCTACAATATCAATAAGAATACTCTCTCGCTCTTGCTCAGATATTCTCTTTGCTCATATTTTGATTACTACTTTAGTTCTTTGATCATCTGAAGTGCGACTAGTATCGAAGAGCTCTCTCCGAAGACGACCAATACGATACGGTTACTTCTCCTTGTTTCCGTTTATGCTTTGTTTTTATTAGTTGATACTTGCATCTCGTTCTCATATTATCATTATCTTAGCTCACCGTATAAACTCTTAATCTCAACTATTGACCGTGACTCCGCAAATACAAATTTAATTGTTAATTGGCCTAAAATCGGATCTAGGTTAAACAGTGGTATTGCATGCAATCAAGAGAACCTAAAGAAGCTCCTAATGCGAATTTCCGAAGACCTTGTAGTAGTAGGCAAGCTTGTAATATTACTGAGCATAGATCAAAGCTTGTAATATTAATGTATCCAGCATCACTGAGCATAGATCAAAGCTGTAGGGATTGAATCGCCTCTACCAAGCTGAAGCTTTCTTGAAAGTGACCTTGGTAAAAGCCTCGCAAATTTCTCGCCCTTTGTAAGGCTATAAAGAGTGCGTCGCCCTTTGCGTCGCCTTCACATCTGAAGCTATATTGCAAGCGCCGCACGCCAAATGCCTTGACAGATTTCGTTACCACTGTTTTGGCTAGGTGATAAAGGTAGCAACACCCTTGTCATCGCCCATCTAACAACTGTTATAGCTTGAAGTAACTACAAATTTGCACATGTCCATTAGCCTCCCAAAGCATTGATACTTTACCTACAAAAAAGCAAAATTAGTTAGCTAAAAGATATCGCTTGTTCTCCTCTTGACTACACGACATCCCCCTCATCATCTCCTCAACTTTAATTAGAGCTGTCAATTTGGGTCGGCCCGACCCAGCCCAGCCCAAGCCTCGCGGGCTTTGAAGTTTGACGGGATGGGGCGGTCCGGCCCGATATTTTGACGGGCCACTAAATGATGAGCCCAACTAGGGCCGCGGGCTGGGTCGGGCCGGCCCAACGTTTTAAAATATTTTTTTTATAGTTCTTTTTTACTTCAAACTTTTAACTAACAATGCAAAAAACCTAAAGTTATATAAATCTTATATAGTAATCAAGTCTCAAGTTCACAATTAAAGTATTCAACCATAAATTTGTAAGATTCTTTGATGTATTATCGCGGGATAGGGCGCGATATGCTACTATAGATTCTATTTGTAAGATTTTTGGATGTATCATCATAACTTTTCAGTTGTAGCGTTACGTCTTGTAAAGTAGTTGTGCAAGTTAAGGAATATTTGGACATAAAAACTTAAATGTAGTGGGTTTGACTTCTTTCCTACTATGTAATTTCTAGTTATTTCTTTAGATATTTATAATTTTGAATTGTATAATTTATTTTAACTTTTATCATAAAGCCCGCGGGCCGGCCCAGCCCAGCCTCGATCAAGCCTCACGGGCTAGCGGGCCTATTTGGGTCGGGCTAAAAAGCCTCGGTCCTCTATGGGCTTGAAAAAACTAAGCCCAGCCCTACAAAATCTAGGGCTAGGTCGGGCCGGCCCGCGGGCCAAAGCCCAAATTGACGGCTCTAACTTTAATGCACGATATTTGGCCATTGCACTTTATAAAAATTAATAACATGTTTTCCTTTGATGGAGAACTCCTGAAAACTCATATAACACAATTGTCCTCCATCATCCAACGCTTTATTGGCAAGATAATTAGCAACTTGGTTCCCTTCTCTAAAAGTATGCACAACCTTAAAATGCCAACCTTTAATTGCTTCTATTTCATCTACCATCATAGCAATTAACCAAGGAATATCCCAAACTTCTTCAATGACATTTTTCAATAACAAAGAATCAGTCTTAATAACTGTGGGAAACAAACCATGCTACCTACAACATTTCATAGCTTCCAGTATTGCTTTTGCCTCTGCATAAACATTAGTGCAACTTCCCAGAGGTTTAGCTTCAGCTCTAATAATGTCACCCTTTATGTTTCTAATACAAAAACCAAACGACCCAGCCCCTGGATTACCACGAGAAGCCCATCAGTATTACACTTATACTATCCCCATGGAGGAGGAATCCAGTTCACTATCGTGTATTTAATAATAGGGACATAAGACTCAAATCGACAACCATCTTAGACCGAGATGTTGGCACCAATTTCATCATAAGAAATACAAGAGTAAGCTTATGTAGAGTCATGTTATACAATCAGTCCAACCTCCCTCCCTATTGTTAGCAAATCACCCCTAAAATTAATGCCCGTCGATCGTGGACTAACTCCCTCTTCAATAATTCACATCTGATTGTCAAGTACTATGTCATGTGTGTAATCAACCCAATCCCTTTTAAAATAAAAGTTCCTATTACTTTGGAAGAGTAAGTGACAAAGATAAGGTTTTGCCTTATAATTTCGTAGGCTATATTTGTTGGATTTGTTGCAGCTATGTTGATGAAGTGAACTATTGACTCTATCTTGTGATAGTCATTATGTAATCCAATTTTTGTTCTTGTTAATGTAATGTCTTTTAAGTTTAGTTAATGAACTTCACAGTTTATCGCCTTCTTTTATTAATCACAAATTCACAATTAAAATGTAAGAACAAATAAAAGTAATAATAAGCACCATCAGATTTGACCAAGTTCAAATGCTTGACAACAATCATACATTGCAAAAGGGATGTCGCGCTATAACCCAAAAAACATAGCCACACCTAAGTAATGGAGTAGTATAACATTCCTTTGTCACCATTAAACCCTTAGTCTAATAAGCAAATGTACTGTCTATAAAAAATAATTACAGCCCCAAAAATAGACAACCTTAACAAGTCTTAAAATAGAACATTAAATGACAATAAAGTTAGAATTTTCCATTCCATTTTCTTATTTCAACTTTGCCATCATCTCTGATCAATTAGTTGATGTAGCATCTTTACCATTCCAAGTGAGCCTTTTGGCAGTATGGAAGACCTATTGGTTCACTCATACCAGTTGCATCACCTGTGAAAGAGATAAACCTTGTTGCAGTTTGCTTATTGGGTTGCTGCCTCCTATGAATAATGGCTTCAATCTTTGCCACAGTCCTTGGCCTTTAAGTTGGGTCTTCAAACTCATCATAGTCAAAATCTTGAATCTTATGTGAACTTGTTGGCTTCTTGTGCACTGTTGGCGTAGGCATAAACCTAAACCCACTGGCTAGACCTGATTTAGTTTGTTGACTCTGATGCGAAAAATTAATTTCTTGTTCAATAAGGGCAGCTGCTAGAGGTGAAGAGCTCCCTACTCCATGATGATTTTCCTCATCCACCAGTTTCCCATTCTTCTTGTTTCTTTTCCTTCCCCTAATTGGCTGCTTTTTCTTTGGATCTCAATTAATTTTCAAAAGAGTATAACATTAGTACACAAGAAGGTAAATGTAACAAATATAGATATAAATACTTGCCCTCTCACAACTTTTAGCATTATGATTTGGCAGTCCAAAAGTTCCACATGTCATATCCCTCCCCTTTCTAGAAGCAGCACGTCCACTTTGCCTAAGAATTGCCTCTTCTTTTTCCTTGTTCTTTTGACTCTAAGTGTGCCTGCTATATTCACCATTCCAGATGGATCCATTGCTTGGGATGGGACTATTCTAAAATTTATCCCCTCTAGCTGGTTGTAACTTGTTGTATGGGCCTAAATTAGTTTAGGTACACAAATAGAATTTGGATTCGGATACAAGCAATTCTTCGTATCAAAGTAAGAATAATGCATGAAAAAGACGTAAAATGCAAGGAAATAACGGTATTTCAATATATGAATGTGATTATAAATTTGGGCAGCGTTTCAGTACAAATTTCTGGATGCCTATAATACAAAATGAGCTTCTATTTATAGGCCTAAGGGCCATGCCCACGTTCTCCATCACCAGCAAGTGCATCCCCCACGATCTGAACAGCAGCATGGAGAAGTTTGTGGGACGAAGTAGTGGGCTGCAAAGCCGTTGGAACCGAGGTGGTAACCGAAGCCTTGTCTCAAGGCTTCGGTCGTCTGACCTTACTGTTCAATTAGGATGGCATGTCACTGAAGCCCAAAGCCTAACTTGCCTTCGGTTGCGCCATTGGACATTGACTTCGGTGATTCAACCACGAGATCGGTTATTTTCCTTTGGAGCATCAGCTCGTTTTCTCTTCGGTCTACCATCTCGAGGTGTTGACCGAATGCGACAATTTTCACCCAATACAGATAGTCCCCCCACTCCTCGGTAGACGTCGAAGTCGCCGAGGAGTGGAATGAATTTAAGCGGGAAATCGACGTGGCAAAACCCTATCCACGAATTTCAAAAGTCGCGCATCTATCGGGTCACCGTTCCGCATTACGTGGCGGCTTTTGATAGGTCTCCGAATGGTCACACCGTATTTTTGTTTTCTCCAACGTTTCAGTCATCATTAGCTTTCCCACTTGCACGTGTGCAAAACACTATAAATACCTCACTTTCGTCCTTCTTCTCCACTCGATACTTTGCATTAGAAGAAAAAATAGAGAACTTTTAAAGTTGCCATCACATCAACCATTCACTACATTTACACTCTGTTTCTATCCTTTCCTTTCTAATTCTCATCATGTCCGCTACTGTTTCTGCCACTAACTCTGGCCATGGCTCAAGCGACTCTGGCGAAAGGGCAGAGCGTTTTGCCGCCATGGCTATGAATGATGAAGCTATAGTGTCTGTGCCACCATTGCAGGTGGTTGAAGCGAGTGGCGGTGGTGAGGCCACGTCCGCTGCCTCCGCTCCTAAGAGGCGAAAGGAGAAGGCTGGCTGTGATAGGGCCGAAATGAGTCTACATGAAGAACATGACATAGGCGATGATGATCGCGAAGGAGATGGAGGTGACGTCGGAGTTGATGACGTCACCAGTGCCAAGGAGGTGGGCGGCTCGGTAGGCGTCGCCGAGGCGAGTGGGACAAGTGATCCCAGAGGTGAAACCGAGGCAGGGCCATCAAAGAAATCGAAGAGGAAAATTCCCCTCGAGGTTGAGATCGACCCTCGTTTGGTGATTCCTTCTAGCTTCAACAATGACAAGGATCTGAAGGTTCATGCTCAATCAGACGCCCAAAAGGGGAAAAAGAGGAATATTCCCGTCCACATCACACCAAGTATCATAGCCGAAGAGCGACTTGAGTCGGTTCGGGCTGATTGTCGCTGGGGGCCCGAAGTTGAAATTAGGATTCCTGCGCCTGGCTCGGCGGTGTCAACACATGTTGAGGGTTACTCTTCGGTTTTCACCTACCCTTTCACCATAGGTTTCAACCTGCCAGTACATCCCATCATCGATGTATTTTGCAGATCTTACAACCTTTGCTTAGCCCAACTTGGGCCCGGGGTTTGGAGGGTCGTCCAAGCCCTCGAGTACTTGAGTAACAAGGCTGGTTTGCCTTTCACTTTTTAGCATTTAATCTCACTTTACTATCCTTACTTTCACAAAGCTGGGGTAGTTGCCCTTCTGCCTCGGGGTTCTTACGCCATTTTGAGTAAGAGCGAGGATCACGGGGATCGAGGCTGGAACGATCGATACGTCCTCATCCCCATGAGGTTGTTGTCAACCGAACCTGGCTTTCCCGAAGTATGAAATGCCCAACGTAAGTGCCTGCTTCCGTTCTTCCCTCGGTTTTGTATTGTCATAATTGTTGCTTATCTTTCATTTTTGGTGTGTAGCTGAAAAAAGTCCAAGTTAACCCACCGAGGAATTTGCTCGAGTGGGTCACTGAGATGATGCAAATGAAAACGCGTCCCGAACGGCAATGGATGGTGTTGGCCAGTTTGGAAGAGAACCGATGGGCGTGCAAGAGGCATGGTGAGTCGTTGATGACTTCGATCTCTAGGGCTCGCTTCGAGCTATTGGGTTCTAATTTCTCTTGGTTTGATATATTCGTGCAGGCCTTCCAAGCAAGGCTATGAGGGATGCTGACGAAGAAGAAGAAGTAGAGATGGACGTTAGGGGGGGGGGGGGAGGAGAAGAGGAAAGGGGCAAGAGGGAGAAGAAAAAGAAAGAGAGAATAGTGCTCAACATTGCTGAGGGCGTTGCCCAAATGGCGACCTTGGCGAAACGGCTCATCGATGACAAAGCTAAGGGTTTATCTAGCCCGAGGACCTCACAAGGTGATGAAATTTTCTTGGGTCGGTTTTCTTGCATTTCTACCACTGCACACACTTATGTTAAACAAGTTGCTTCCCTTCCTTCCCCAGACGCTAAAAGGAAGAGGGTCACCTCGAAACGGGCGACCAAGGCGAAAGGTCCTCGGGTAGAAGAGGTTGTTGCCCTTGCTGCCGAAGCGATGACCACAAAGCGCCGGGGGCTTGTCGACGTACCCAGCGATGAAGAGCTCCCCCCTCTGGTTCCCGAGGAGAGGCCAGATCTAGCCTCCGAGTCCGTTCCCGAAGTGAGGGTTGAAGTAGGTGGGACGACCGAGGTCATACATGTGGATGAGTCTGATCAAGAGGCAGCAAAGCGAAAGGGCAAGGCTAAAGTGGGTGAAGGCCTGATCAAAAGCACGGTTAAAGCTTCTCGTGCCTCGCCGAAGCCTACCAACATTGCAGCTCGGGCTTTGGAGATATATCCTGATGCTAACTTGCTAGATGCCACGAAAGAGGATATCATGTCCTTTGATGGCTTGCTTGGCCCCGCCGAGGCTCATGCTCTTCGGAACCTCACCCTATGAGTTTGATGGGCGTCTCCGCCGCTTCAGCTCTTCGGGTATGTTTAAGTTTGCATTTCATATGGTTGATCACATTATTGTGCAAGTTCTGACATCGTGTTTCAAACGCAGAGTTTGGTCCTCGCGCTGCAAGCTGTTCACCTTGAGCGTGACCGAGCTAAAGAGCTCCAAGCAGCTGCCGCCGCTTGGGATGATCAAAAGAAAGTTCTCAAGGGGCGGGTTCCTGAGTTAGAGACTCGATTTGTGATTCTGAACAATGAGCTAGAACGCGCTAATGAGGCCTCGGCGAAAGCTGAGGCTGAACTTTGCGTAGCTGTGGAGTCTGCCGAAGCTCGTGTCCAAGCTGCGACAAGAGAATTCACTGCTGAGCGCTCAAGGCTGAGCCTTGAAAATGCCCGCCTTGATGCCGAGCTGTTCAGGGCCAAGACCGAGGTGCTAGAAGCGGGGGAGAAATATCGTAGCAAGCTTGGAGAGTATAATGCTAAACTTGTTGAGCTGCAAAGCCAGGTGGATGAAGTGCCAGCCCTTCGGGGCAAAGTATCCAGGCTCGAAGGCAGAATCACCTATCTCAATGAGCGAGCCGAGGTTAGGGCAACAAGGGCAAAGTTTGAAGATACATGGGCCATTGTCAAAACCAGGCTTAGCGAGCTCGAGCAGGTCCAGGCCGGGGAGATCGTGCTTGAGGACGAAATTGTCAAAGCGAGGGAAGCTGCTGCCGAGGCCCAGAGGATTGTGGACGAACTCCCTTCCAGCGAAGGGTCAGATGATGAAGGTGATAGCGCCGAAGAGGGCAGTGGAGATGTCGATGGGGCGTAGTCTTCATACTTTGCAAAACTTTGATGTTTTCCCTTTGTTTTGGGGCTTTCGCGCCTTTTTTGGGTATTAGCCTTCGGGCTTTCATGTTTATATTTTGGACCTTCGGGTCATATTTTGGATGTAAATAATCCCAGCCTTCGGGCTTTTAATGAAAGATTGCTTTGTGAATTTTGTGTTGATTTTTCATATGTGCCGAACACTTTTGGAAATAACTGATATGCTTGCAAGACTTGGACTAAGTTCAATCGATGCAAAATTAGGACGACGTCTCGCCCTCGAGTCGATGCATTGTGCAGCTTCGGTGTGCAAGATTTATATATAGATAAAATGAATGAGACCAAAGTCACCTTATATGAATGGAGACAAAGTCATTTTATTGATATCCATGAGCCCGAAAAGGCTGTTTACATGAAACCAAGTCGAAACGGACCTCGGGTAGAAAAAGTAAAAACAAACTTTCAATAAAAGCGGATTGATCATACGCCGCTATCGGGCTAATTACAATGTACTAAATCTAATCCTCGGGCATGAGTCCCCGGTTGTCGGATAGATAAGCTTCGGTTGGGAGGCTCGATGTCGACCTCGCTATCAACCCTTCTCTCTCCCCCCAGTGTTCGGTTCTGAATCTTGGTGAAGATCCGAGCACTGGAAATGGTTCGGTTCGCTTCCTGAAGAGGTCAAGCAAAAAGATGGAACGAGGAGCAAGTTAGTACATTTCTTTTGAAAGCCATGGGAGCGTCATTCGGCTCGGGGCTGTTTAATTGAAAAAGAGTTGGAAAGATATTTACCTCGGCTAAAAGTAGTATCGCTTCAGATGGGAGATGTTCCAATTCAGAGGTTCAGGTTCTCCTTGGAGAGACTCGATTTGATAAGAGCCTTTTCCAACGATTGCTTTGACCCTGTAGGGTCCTTCCCAATTTGCAATAAGCTTTCCTCCGTTGTCCTCCTTTGTTGATTGGTTCACCATTTTCAACACATAATCTCTGATCTTGAAGTCCCTAAATTTAGCTTTCCTGTTGAGGTAAGCCTCGATCTGTCTCTTTTGGGCAACAAGCTGAACCAAAGCTAATTCCCTTTTCTCTTCGAGCAAGTCTAGCTCAATGCGCATCGCCTCTTGGTTAGCGTCTTCGGCTGTGTGAGCATACCGAAGACTTGGTTCGCCCACTTCTACAGGGATGAGAGAGTCCATGCCATGGGCTAGTGAGAAAGGGGTTTCACCGGTGTTGTTCTTCTCCGTTGTTCGCATGGCCCACAACACCCCGGGAAACTCCTCGGGCCATGGACCTTTCTTCTCATCGAGTCGCTTCTTCAAATTTTCAATTATGATCCTGTTTGAAGACTCAGCTTGGCCATTGGCACTTGGATGATAGGGAGTCGAGGCAATTCTTTTGATCCCCCATTGTTTGAAGAAATCGGTGATGGCTGCCCCCATGAATTGTTTACCGTTGTCACAAGCGATTTCTCTTGGGACGCCGAACCTATAGATGATATTCTTTCTAATGAAGTCGATCACTTGCTTTTGCTTCACTTCGGTGAGAGCTGCCGCTTCCACCCATTTTGTAAAGTAATCGGTCAACACTAAGATGAAACGAACACCACCTTTCCTTTTGGGTAATGGTCCTACGACATCCATTCCCCATTTCATGAAGGGCCATGGTGACACCACCGAATGAAGAGGCTCAGACTGTTGGTGGATCATCCGCCCATGGCGTTGGCATTTATCATATTTTTGCACGAAGGTTTTCACATCGGCACTTATTGTGGGCCAATAATACCCAGCTCTTAACAACTTACGCACCAGAGATTTTCCTCCCCAGTGGTTGCCACATTCGCCCTCGTGCACTTCAACCATCACGTACCTTGCCTCGTCGGGGCCCAAGCATTTGGCCATCGGGCCGCAATACAACCTTTTGTATAAATTGCCTTCGATCAAGTGATACGAGGCTGCTTGAGTCCTCAGCTTCCTTGCTTCTTTTCTATCTTGGGGGACAGTCCCCGAGTCGAAGTAAGAGATGAATTTACTTCGCCAATCCCAACGGTTATCCACGGAGTTAACTTGTAGTTTCATCTCTCTCATTTGCGCTGATAGCAATCGAACCACCGAGTCAGTCCCCGAGTGGGTTTCATCAATTGCCGAACCAAGATTTGCCAAGGCGTCAGCCTCGGTATTCTCCTCCCGAGGTACTTGCTTAATTTGCCATTCTTGGAATTGTGTTAGGATCCTTTGTGCCCGATCCAAGTATAGCTGCATTCTGGGCTCTCGAGCCGTATAATCACAGAGGATCTGGTTGACCACCAATTGTGAATCACACCTTAGTTTGATTCTTTCAACCCCCATTTCTTTAGCTAACTCCAAGCCTGCTAGAGCCGCTTCATATTCCGCTTCGTTGTTGGTTACTTTTTTGAATCGAACCGAATGCCTGACCTTTTCCCCGGTGGGTGCCCTCAATACAATGCCTAACCCCGAACCTTTGGAGTTTGTTGCCCCATCAGTGTATAGTACCCATAGTCCCGAAGGGGATCCCTTTGCCACGGAGTTTTCCTTTTCTGTCTCGGGCAAAATTCCAATGCTGAAATCAGCCACGAAGTCTGCCAAGACTTGGGACTTAATAGCAGTTCGAGGTTGATAAGTGATGTCATACTCACTCAGCTCAACCGCCCATTTGGATAACCTCCCCGACAACTCTGGTTTGTGCAATATATTTCTCAAGGGGAAAGTTGAAACTACTGCTATTGGGTGACATTGAAAATAGGGCCGTAGTTTCCGAGCAGTAATGAGTAAAGCAAGTGCTAATTTTTCCAAGTGTGGGTACCTGGTTTCAGCATCGAGGAGTGTCTTGCTCACATAATAGATGGGCTGTTGTTTGCCATCTTCCTCCCGAACCAGCACTGCACTGACTGACACCTCGGACACTGCCAAATATACCAGCAATGTCTCTCCTTCCTTTGGCTTGGCAAACAACGATGCGTTAGCCAAGTATTACTTCAAATATTTCAACGCCTGTTTACACTCCGGTGTCCACTCGAAGTGATTGTTCTTTCTCAAAACGGAGAAGAACTTGTGGCATCGCTCCGAGGACTTTGAGATAAAGCGACTCAAGGCAGCGACTCGGCCAGTTAAGCGTTGAACTTCCTTTACCCCGGTTAGCTCCTCGGGGATTTCTTCAATAGCTCTGATTTTATCTAGGTTGGCTTCGATTCCTCGTTCGGAGACAATAAAACCCAAGAACTTGCCTTATCCTACGCCGAAGGCGCACTTCTCGGGGTTCGATTTCATACCATATTGTCTCAATACAGCAAAAGCTTCCCTCAGATGATTCAAATAATCCTCCATTTGGATCAATTTGATGAGCATGTCGTCTATGTAGACCTCCATAGACTTCCCGATGTACTCTTTAAACATGCGACACACTAGCCTTTGGTATGTCGCTCCAGCGTTCTTTAAACCGAAGGGCATCACTTTGTAACAGAAAGTACCTCGGTCTGTGATGAACGAGGTCTTCTCTTCGTCCTTCGGGTCCATGAGAATTTGGTTGTACCCCGAATATGCATCTAGGAAAGTTAATAGTTTATGTCCAGCCGTTGAGTCTATTAACCTGTCAATTTGTGGTAGTGGATATGAATCTTTGGGGCAAGCTTTGTTCAAGTCAGTGTAGTCTACGCACATTCTCCACTTGCCATTCTTCTTCGGCACAACCACTACATTGGCCAGCCACTCGGGGTATTTCACTTCTCTGATGAAGCCATTCTCTTGCAATTTGGCGGTCTCGTCCTCGATCGCCTTCTTTTTGACCCCGACGTGATGTCTTTTCTTCTGTTTCACCGGGGTAAATTTTGGGTCTACATTCAGTTTGTGGGTCATGATCTCCAGATCGATACCCGTCATGTCTGAATGCGACCATGCAAAACAATCATGATTGGACTTCAAAATTTCTATGATTGCTTTTTTCGACTCCGGGTCCAACTCCGAGCCGACAAACACTTTCCTATCGGGGAAATCTTTCAATAGAGTGAAAGACTCCAACTCTTCAATAGTTGAGTCCTCGGCCTTTTGCTTCCAAGGCTCTTGAACACAGGCTGAAATCTTTTCGACTTCTCCTCGGGCGTCCTCCCCGCTTGACCCCGAATCCTGTCGTTGCTATTGTTTTGGCCCAACCGGGGCGACTCCACTTTTAGGCGCAACTGAATAGCACTCCCTTGCTACTCGCTACTCCCCTTTGATTGATCTAACCCCCCAAGGTGTAGGGAATTTGATCACTTGATGTAGAGTGGAAGGGACAGCCTCCATGGAGTGGATCCATGGTCTTCCGAGGATCACATTGTAAGCTAGATCCTCGGGCTAACTTGGAACAGTGTTTCTTTGGTAATCCCCTCGGCGAATGTTTTGAGTGTGATCTCACCCAATGTCTTCTCCATGGAGTTGTTGAAGCCAGCTAACACTGTTGACTTGGGAACAACTTCACCCTTCAACCACATCTTTTTTACAGCCCCGTAGCTAATTATGTTAACTGAGCTACCAGGGTCGATCAAGACTCTTTTGATGTCAGAGTCATTGATCCTCAACATGATGACTAGAGCGTCGTGATGAGGGAATATCATCCCATCACAGTCATCGTCGTCGAAGACGATATCATTGCCCGAGCCTCCAACTCGAGTCCTTTTCTCCATGGTGATGGAGAGCTTAGCGAACTTTTTGGCAGAGGCAAAGTTCACGCCGTTCACTTCTGACCCCCCGGTTATGACATTCACCACTCTTTCAAGGGGCGGAGCTCGAGGTGGTTGTCCGTCACCTCAGTTCTTGGAAAATTTATCTTTCCCTTTATCAGTGAGGAAGTCGGCCAAGACTCCCTTCTTCAGTAGGTGGGCTACTTCGAGGCGCAAGGCTTTGCAGTCCTCGGTTCTGTGGCCATAATCTGCGTGAAACTCACCATGCAGATTGTGGTCTCTTTTGTCTGCCGGGGTCCTCATATCCTTGGGAACCCTTACCCCGGCTTTCCCCTTGACAACGTCGACCAACTCCGAGGTCGATATGTTGAAGTTATAATCTTGGATCCGAGGAAGATCCTTTCTAGGGACCGAAGCGGAGCTCGAGGGATTTCTTTGGTTCATGTTGGGTTGAACCTTCCCTCCAAGCCTTTGGCTTATATGAGAGGCTGGGTATGAGTTACCGGGGGCGTTTCCCAACCTCTGGCTAACATGCTGCCTCGTCGAAGTGTAAGGTTCGTACCTCCCCTTCGAACTATTTTGTGGCGCCTCGGCGCGATTTGAAGTGTCACCTCGGTTATGTTGATGATAACCTCGGTTCTTGAACTCCGCTTCCTCCAATCTGATTTTGGAGTAAGCGCGTCTATGCAGATCCTCCCACGTCAGGACCTGATATTGTTGTAACTCTTTACGCAATTCAGCTGCAGCGCCAGAATTGCGACTATTGATACCCTTTTCAAATGCCATGATGGCCAGTGTATCATCCATCCGAGGCAATTCCATGCGTTCAGCGTGGAATCGCTCAAGAAACTCTTTAAGTGGCTCACCGGGCCGTTGCTTCACTTCACATATATCCTCCTTCCTCTGGAGGATCTTTTGCGCCCCGGTGTGAGCCTTGACAAAGGCGCTGGATAATTCTTTAAACGAGGAGATTGACCCCGCTGGTAAGCACAAATACCACCGAAGAGCCCCTTTTTCTAACGACTGACCAAACTTCTTTAAGAACATCGACTCGAGCTGCGTAGATGTTAAGTCGTTGCTCTTTACCATAGACATGTATTCCCTTATATGCTCCTTGGGATCAGTCGTCCCATCATACTTTTTAAGGAATGTAAGTTTGAAGTCCGGGGGAGTTGGGGCTGGGGCTTCTTCGGGCTGCTCCCTGTATTGCTCGATGTCGAGGTCGTCTTCCTCCTTACTTATCCCCGGCAAGCCTTCGAGACGCTTTTCTACGCGTGCCTCAATGCGAGCCTCGATTTCTCTACTCATTCTTTCAACGTCGACCGAGGACGTTGTTTCTGCCACGGTGGGAAACGTCCTGAAGTGTGGCGTGGCAGTTGGGTTGTTCCCCGAGCCCCCAGACGTGGCTCCATTGTGAGGTCCCCCTGTTGTCGCGCCCGGAGGAACGAAGGGCGGGATGCCTCCACCAGGAGCCGAAGGCTGGGCACTGTTTTGGGCAGTGCTATTTCTCACTTCCAATGAAGCGCGGAACTCGGCGTTGATACTAGCCTGCTCATCCTGCTTCCTTTGGAGAGCTCTTAGTGTGGTGACAACATACATTTGGAATTCTTCAGTTGTCATTGGGGCGAGGGGTTGTTGGTTCAACGGAACGTCAACCCGATCGTTGTTACCGTTGTTATCGTTATCAGCCATAACGTTGAATCGCAAACTTTTGACAAAGGACAGATTTGGAACTTTGGAACAAAGCGTTACTGCTTATATTCTCATAGACAGCGCCAATTTGTATGGGCCTAAATCAGTTTAGGTACATAAATAGAATTTGGATTCGGATACAAGCAATTCTTCGTATCAAAGTAAGAATAATGCGTGAAAAAGACGTAAAATGCAAGGAAATAACGGTATTTCAATATATGAATGTGATTACAAATTTGGGCAGCGTTTCAGTACAAATTTCTGGATGCCTATAATACAAAATGAGCTTCTATTTATAGGCCTAAGGGTTATGCCCACGTTCTCCATCACCAGCAAGTGCATTCCCCACAATCTGAACAGCAGCATGGAGAAGTTAGTGGGACGAAGTAGTGGGCTGCAAAGCCGTTGGAACCGAGGTGGTAACCGAAGGCTTCGGTCGTCTGACCTTACTGTTCGAGTAGGATGGCATGTCACCGAAGCCCAAAGCCTAACTTGCCTTCGGTCGCGCCATTGGACATTGACTTTGGTGATTCAACCACGAGATCGGTTATTTTCTTTCGGAGCATCAGCTCGTTTTCTCTTCGGTCTACCATCTCGAGGTGTTGACCGAAGGCGACAATTTTCACCCAATACACTTGTGTCTATAAGTCAATAGATAGGTTTCTTTATTGTACCACAAGTGCATTCCAATCAATGGGTCAATTTTCATGAATAGGAAAGGCTTGATTGCATGGGGCCTTGAGATTCCAGAAAGATCCCAGCATCTTCCTAAACACTTTTCATACCCAAGTTGATTATATTTTTATCATTTCCATATGTCACTTAAAAGCCATCATCACAATTGAATCAATAGTACATGATTGAGCAATACTTAAATATTGACTATACAACTTCATTGTATAAGGAGTTTCGTCATGGTCCTATTTTTCACATCATTCTCATGTAACCTCAATATATTCATCACCTTGACTCTGATATCCTCTAACATCCTTATAATGGGTTTGTATCTAGCCTCTAGAATCCAAACATTCAAGGATTAAGTGAAGTTGTTCTCAACAACATTATTCTTGCATATTGTATCAAAGTATGCTCTAACCCAAGTCTGAACAAGATAAGATATTAACTCCCTTGTAGCATTCTTATCTAACCTCCTCAATTTTTTCAGGCAGCCCTTGAAGTCTTCCTCATAATTACTCCATGCTAACCACAAAAGTAGCATTTTCATAGCACCTGATCTGTATCTCTTGCCACAGTTGGATTCAATGTGCTTGACACAATATCTATGCCATGCAGCTAGAATAACAACTTTCATTGCATTATGTAAACCATAAACGTAAAAGTATATAAATGTGTGGGTAAAAATACGCCATCTATGATTACAGGAATACGATTCCAGCTGGCGAAGACTAAACTTAGCATGTAAGTCACTGGGCGTAGAGGATACACGCCTGCTCCCCAAGCCACGGCCACTCAACATGCACGGACCGTAGGAGACATACATCCCGCAGCCTTAGGAATTACAATCTCCTAGTTAGGGTTTAACTTGTATCACCTCCTTGAGTAAACAAGCCTACAACCTTCAAGTCTTTGTATTTTACCATAATTAGGACATGGGTAAATCTCAACTATAAATATCCCCTTCCCATTGTATTGTACATCGAGCAATTTACCCAGAATCTGACTTTACTCAAGGAATACAACTATTTATTTCTCTACTTATCTCTCTGTTTGTTACGTTTCCTTCGTATTTACTTTATTGCTTGTGACCCTTCAATTCTATCTGTTTAACACTGTGGGGCCCAGGAAATTGTAGGTTTTCATCAAGGAAAAGCACGATATGTCGAATGACGATGACAATGTCTGAAGAACACCACCGATACAGTTGACGATTCCACAAAGGGTCCCAACAATCCCGAAGGACAACCCAAGGGCACTCCTAGGGATCGAATATCTGCGGACAGTAACTATGACGAGGATCAACCATGTACAAGCAACTCCAAGCTCGAATACTTCGTCAATGCTTTTGTCAAAGCTCAGGAGGAGCGAGCAAAACAAAACTCGACCAACATGGCTGAAAGTTTAGCCAAGAAACTGGAGGCGATCTTCACTGGTTCATTCCAATGGCCAGTGTCCATACGAGGACTCGCGCCTGTGAATAAACCAACTTCCGTTCCTAGACGGAGCCTCAATATGGGGGTTGCCCCAGGGTGGTCCATGACACGTTCCGGCTAAGGATAGGGTTCACAATTACCCTAGTCGATTGTAGGGGTCGAATACAGGGACTTACACGTGACCAAGAGTAGTTGAATTCAGTTGAGTTCAATGAAATTAGCAGGTTAATCCTAAATTTGAAGTATAATCTAAACTATGGTAAAGTAAAGACAATTTCAAGGTAAAGTTAACAATAATAGAAAACACTAGGATACTAACTTCCCTCTAGCCCATTAATCAAGTGGATATAGTTATATGCTTATTCATACCTAGGTCACCCAATGGATCTCGCTCGCATTTACTCAACTCACCCCTATCGGGTGAGAGTTGAGACTACCAACTCTTGCCCTCTCGATGCTAAGAGCTGATGCATTAGGCACTAGCGACTAATCTTAAGTAAGGCATCCCCCTCTCGGTGTTCAGCCCGTTAAATCGGGCTAAATGACTCGCACTTTCCCTGATACCCAGTCACTACACTTCCCATTCCTATTTTTACCCTCTCGGTGCAAAACTAGTACTTGTTGGGGTCAACTTGAGTTGTACACCTCAAGTTGTTGTAATGTAATCAAAAGTGGTGAAATGGGATATTCCTAGGTGTTTAGAAGCTTATTGTGCTATACCCATTGGATTATTGGACTAGAGTTTCATTAGCACCCTAGTTGGTGATTTAGCTACTCATGCTAAGTAATGATTCAAAACTTGAAAGTAATAAAATATGCATTAACATAGTAAAGCAGTAATGATTCTTACAAATAGTGATGATGTTCTTCACAATACAAGGAAAGTTGACCAAGGGTTTTGGTATTTTGTCCTTATCTTGCCTCTCAAGTAAAGTGAAATGTAAGACGTTCTCAAAAACCTAATTCTAGCTATATATAGTGTTTTCTAAAATTACAGAAATGCCATTTTCAGGTTGGGCTGGGGCTCTTTTTGCCAAAGGGCTGAGTTCTAGTGCTGAATCAACAAAAGGGCTGGCGCCTCTTTAAAAATAGGTTGGCACCCTTTTCTGGGTTAGTATGAAAGGGTGGCCACACTTTGTTAAGCGATCGCCTTTTCTTCTTCTTCTCCAAAAGAGGGCTGCATGGCGTAGCATCTTGTGGTCGCATCTTCTTCATATCAGCCTCTTTTTACAAAGGGTAATGGTTGACCACTCTTAGCACATGCGGTCCCATCTTGTTCTTATCAGCTTCTCCTTTGTAAAGTGACTTGGGCACCCGCCCTTTACATTGTCGATCGCATCTTCTCATGGCTTCCAGTTGCATACTCAACAGGTATGCACCTCCAGTTTCAAAGGGTTGAGGCCTCTTTAGTGCCCAGTTGGATACTCAGCAGGTATGCACCTCCAGAGAAGGGGCGGTCGCACCTAGCATAGGCGGCCGCCACTTTAGTGTTTCTGCAGCTTCTTGAATTTTTATCACTTTCCTTGGGTATTTGTCATACCCCATTTTAACTCAACTCGGAGCGAGTCAAGATTCGTATTTGACTAGGTAACTCGTTTGAGTTAAAGATTGGAGTCGCCACCTAATATGTGTTTCTAAAGCGTATTAGGTCACATAAATATCTAAGATTAAGTTTCATACAATAAAGTTCAAATTCCAGAGATTCAAGGGCAAGAAGTCCAAGTGACTCGGGGAAGAAGGTATTAGGCACTTTCCCAAGTCCCACAAAAAGTGGTTCCCGCCCGAGCTTTTATTTTTGGGATATTTAAAGGCTATAGACAATTATAGGTTACATTTACAAACTATTTTATTAACTTAGGTGGCTAAAAATGCAAGCAGCTAAGTAATTCAGGTGATTTATGCAAATATCAAAATGACAATCAAGTCTAAGTATCAGGCCATGGGAATTTTGCAGAAACGCCCTAAGCCCAATGCCTAATCGCACCTTTGGCCCTCAGTTTTGCAAACATTAAGTTAATCAAGCCAAATTTGCAAGAAACAACTCAAATCAGTTTATACATGCAATTTCAGTGTCTGAACGTATTTTGCAGAAATAGCCACTGTTTAAGAAATATTTCAAATTTTATCAAAAACTGATTGGAGGTGTTTTTTAAAATAAAAGATTAGTCATTTAGGGTCGGTATGACTTGACATTAATTGTCGAGCCCTAACCTTAATGGCTATTTGATTTAGGGATCAGTTTTGAAACATATAGATAAGTGGGCTGTGTTGGAAAACGGATGTCACGAAGCACACAAATGCAAATAGGGGGGCTGCCACATATAAATATAGATACAAGCATGCATATACATGAAGTGTTGATATATTTTTAGAAAAATACGTATAATAAATTGTATAAATGACCTCAAGTACTTATACTCCCCTATACACTATTAGATTAGTGTATAGAAGATTAAAGTAAGTTGAAAAATAGTTTAATTCACGTAAGGCCAAATTTTAAAACTGTTTTGGGCCTGTATCATTTATGCAAAAAGGGCCAGTTTAAGTCTTGCTGAAATAGTCCAGATTTTAGCATTTATTGCATAAATAGCCCCTGCTTTACAAAAACAGTCGTCTTTCATAACTCAAACATTTAGGCAGTTCAAATACTTTACTAACACTGCTATACCACGTTTAATAACTGAATTTTCTAATTGATCATGCAATTCTCCGTTTTAAACTCATGATGCAATGCACACAAGGAAGATAAAATGAGAGAAGGCCCCTGTGTAGCCAAATACACAGTCCATGACTATGTACCCTATTTTAGAGTGAATACAAGCAGGGCATCCTAATAAATATACACAGATAGGAGAGGTTTCTAAATGGGAGAAACAAGCAGAAAGGGGACGTCTGTTTTCACTAAATTCAAGCAGAGTTAGAACTTCAATGACTGCACTTAAATAGACAATGCATAGTGCAATTACCAAGCTTTCTAAGCTCCCAAAACCTGTAACCAAAACAATACTGGTATGGCCTTCCATGGCCATCCAAACAGAGCTGCATACACAAGGGTTAGTAGGGCCAACAAGGCCTAACAAACATTACAAGCATGTAGTTCACATAGAGGTCTAATATCCAGTTTTTTGGAAAGGAGAAAACAAAGAGACAATACCTTTCTAGATACTTAGAACCAACAGGAATAAATCAGTAATGATAGAAGTACATCAATACAACATGAACTCTCACAAATCTGTGTATCAGGGCCTCTCTCTCAAGAGATTAGTTCAAGAGGAAAAGAGAGAGGAGGCAGGAAGCTTTTATCAGAATAACTCAGAGAGGAGAGTGCGTGTGTTTTAGTGTGTGTATATAGTATGTGTGTGCTTGTATGTCAATACTTGTGTGTGCAGTGAATGGAAATAGCCAGTTTATATAGTTGTAGGGTAAAGGCTATCAAATTCAAAATAAGGCAAGGAAAAGTTTTCTTCCAAACTTAAAAGATGCCCTTAGGTGGACTTGCCAAGAAAAAAGCAATCAATCCTTAGTTTTAAGGTAAACTCAATCCTAAACCAATATGATTTTCTCCTCTTACTCTTAACATTGTCTATGTTCAAGAAATTAGTAGTACGCATGATTTAGGCTCGGAATTATTCACCAAACTTTAAGAAAACATTATAACAGTGATCAAAACCAACTTCCATCTATATTTCAATTAATGATTCTAATCAAATCACTTTCAAAACTTTAGTCATGCCAAATTAGATTAACTATTTCAACTTCAAACGTAGAATCGTGTGGAACCATGTTTTTTGACAAGGTGAGAGACTAAACATACTGTGACAAACAAAGATAAGCATACTCCTAATCAACCAAGGATTTTAAACTTACTTGTTGACAGAAGAACTTTAACATGCTAGTCGTGATCATACTAAACTCAGGCATATCAGTATTCAAATTAACATTGTAAACAAAGGCTAGTATTCACTAATTCTCCACTCTAACTAATTGACTAGCAGCAATAATGCATGCTAAAACATTGAACAAGCTAGGCAAACTCAGGTTTAAGATCACGTAGGAGCAAATAAGAAAAAGTAAAAGGGGTAAGGAGGGGTACCCATTTAAGTTTGATGTCGGGTCAAACTTGACTCGACTTTGATTGATCATGCATAAGGACTTTACCTCCTTCTCAAGACAGTAACGTTGAAGATTTTGCTAGAGGGGACGCCAAATATCCTTTCCGATGATAGAGATAGCGGTTAGAGCTAGGGTTAGATTTGGCCTCACCATTTTGAGGAAATTAAGGGTGGGTTTTGCTGCGGATGTTATGAGGATCACAATGATGTATTTTATTTTGAGTATCACCGGCGAAATCGGCCGGAAATTGGTAGTGACAGTGATAGCGATCGGGTTTCGTGAGAGAGAAGGTGAGGGAGAGAGGCGGCACGACCTTGTGAGAAAATGAGAGAGGGACGTAGGGTTTGGGGGGTCCGCGTGTAATAAAAAATTGAAATGGATGTTCTGGCCGTTGGATGGAATAAATGGAGGGTTGGGATTAAGCCACGTAGGCGTGACTAGGATCAGATGTGGTGCCGAGGTGGAAATTACGTGTATAAGTAAGAAGGGTATGAGGTGTATATGCTGAGTGTATATTTAGTGTATAAAATAGTATAAAATACGTATAAATACTTATAAAATACGTATAAAACCCTATTGCGAGAAAGGATTTTAATAATTTTGTCAAAATAAAGATAATTGCGAAATGTGTAATTGGATGTGTACATTTTGTAGAATAGCCACGATTTGCGATGAGGTTTTCAAAAATATCCCAGTTATTATGCTTGTACGGATTGATGATTTTGGAAGGTGTGTGGGTGTAGGATAATCATGTGGTTATAAGTGCAATTTTGTCTGAATAATGGCTATTGAAACAGGAGGGACAAATTTAGGTGTCAACTACTGCCCCTCTTCGCCCAGGGATGATGAAAGAGCCTTCCGGCAAAGACGTTAACAGAACGACTAATTTTGTCACAAATTTTAAGATGTGCTTATGGAATATGGGAATTGACGAGGTGCTAGATCGTAATGTTTTGTGTTGTCGGATTGTATATCCTGCAATAGAAGTGAGTTTTGAAAAAAATCTCTGTGTGTGTGTGTGTCTATATATATATATATATGAGTATAAAATGTACTTTCCTGTTGGGCTGGATTGTTTTGCCAAGGTTTCTCATCATATGCAGGTGTGCTCGTCATGTTGGGTATACCTTTTGTTATGCCAAGTTATCCACCGCATATTATGCCGTTCTTTTCCATTGGGCTGTCTACTTTTTGTCATGTCTACCCTTCAGGCTGTATTCCTCTTACAATGCCAAATTCGACATCGAGCTGTCTACCCTCAGTCAATACCAAACTCTATCGGGCTGTCTACCCTCCGCTAAGCCAAACTCGACATCAGGCTTTCTACCCTCAGTCAATACCAAACTCTGCATCGTGGTGTCTACCCTTCGCCATGCCAAAATCGACATCCGACTGTCTACCATCAGTCAATGCATCGGGTTGTCTACTCTCCGCCATGCCAAACTCGACATCGGGATGTCTATCCTCAGTCAATAGCAAACTCTGCATCGGGCTGTCTATCCTCCGCCATGCCAAACTCAACATCGGGCTGCCTACCCTTAATCAATGCATCAGGCTGTCTACCCTCCGCAATGCCAAACTCGACATCTGGCTGTCTACCCTCAGTCAATGCATCGGGCTGTCTACCCTCCGCCATGCCAAACTCGACATCGGGCTGTCTACCCTCAGTCAATGCATCGGGCTGTCTACCCTCCGCCATGCCAAAATCGTCATCAGGCTGTCTACCCTCAGTCAATGCATCGGGTTGTCTACCCTCTACCATGCCAAACCCGACATCGGACTGTCTACCCTCAGTCAAGACAATCCTTTCACTGGGCTCTCTACCCTCCAAGTTGTCTACCCCCAGGGCTGTTTACCCTGCAAAATAAAAGCATAGTAAAAGAAAACTAAATACTTTCTCGTCAATAAGCGTTTTCCATGTGGTGTCGGGCTGTGTACCCTCATGCCTGCATTCAAAGAAAGATTAGTGAGTTGTATGGGGTAGTTTAGTTTGTGCATTCTTGGCTCGCTTTGCGCCTGCTTCTTGCGAATGCCGGGACCTCGGTCAAGCTGATAGGGACATGTATAAAGTAGTAAGTAATGCAAATATTTAGAAAAAACTTTTTGTAAAAATAAAATATATTATTTTATTGAGTCATGAATCGCATTGTGTAGGATCATGGTCGTTGTTCCTCAGGCTTTTCCAAGTTCCCATTAAATGGATTTTGAGGGCGACCTAAAAAATTCTGCCCCAGTGTCTGCTTCATGGGAGAATGAAATTTTTGTATTTATGCGACCGAACCTTGAGTAGGTTGCCTACGTATCCTACTTGGGAAATCAGGTCGTAACGTAGTTCTAGATAACATGATATATTCCAGAATAATAAAGTCATTAACTAATTCAAGCTCTCAGACATAGTATCTTTTGACAACGTTTGCGTTTATTGGTTTCGGCCAAACTTCTCCCCCATCTCTGCCAGTATTAGTGCTCCTCCAGTTAGAATTCGGTGGACCATGTATGGCCCTTGCCAATTTGGTGCAAACTTGCCTCTTGCTTCTTCTTGATTGGGGAATATCTTCTTCAGCACTAATTGTCCAGGCTCGAAAGAGCTTTCTCAAACTTTCTTGTTAAATGCTTTAGTCATTCTCCTCTGATATAATTGCCCATGACATATTGCATTCATTCTCTTGCCATCGATGAGTGCTAACTGCTCCATTCTTCCTTTGACCCATTCATCGTCTTTCAACTGTGCTTTTTGAATGATCCTTACAGATGGTATCTCGACCTTTTACTGGTATCACTGCTTCGGTGCCATACACTAACAGGTAAGGAGTAGCCCCTGTTGATGTTCTCACTGTAGTGCGGTACCCTAGCAAAGCATAGGGTAAGTTCTCATGCCATTGCTTTGAATTGTTTGTCATGTTGCGCAGTATTTTCTTGATGTTATTGTTGGCTGCCTCAATTGCTCCATTCATTTGAGGTCTATATGCAATGGAATTATGGTGCTTGATTTTGAAGTATTCACAAGTTGCTTTCATCAGGTCACTATTGAGGTTAGACCCATTGCAGTGATGATTGATTCGGGGATACCAAATCTACAGATCATCTTGTCACGAACGAAATTTGCTACCACTTTCTTTGTCATTGACTTGTACGATGCGGCTTCCACCCATTTAGTAAAATAATCAATAGCAACCAATATGAAGCAGTGTCCATTTGAAGCGGCAGGTTCGATTGGTCCTATGACATCCATTCCCCAGGCAGCAAAAGGCCAAGGTGATCCCATAACATTCAACTTGTTGGGAGGTACTCGAATCATGTCTCCGTAGACTTGGCATTGGTGACATCTCTTTGCGTGCTTTACGCAATCGTGCTCCATTGTCATCCAGAAATATCCAGCCCTTAAGATCTTCTTTAGGAGTACAAAACCATTCATGTGTAGGCCACATGTCCCAGAATGTATTCCTTTTATCAACCTCATAGCTTCTTTAGCATCTACACATCTCAGCAAACCTAGATCAGGTGTCCTTTTGTATAGGACTTCACCGTTCAAAAAGAAACCATTTGTCAATCTCCTCAAGGTCTTCTTTTGAGGGCTTGTTGCATATTTTGGGTAAGTGCTATCTTTGAGAAATCTCTTGATGTCGTAGAACCAAGGCAGTCCATCCACTTCTTCTTCTTCTTCGTGATAACAATATGCTGGTTGTTTCCTCATTGCCACGGGTATTGAGTCGATGTAGTTCTTGTCAGGTTATTTTGACCATGGAAGATATAGTGGCCAAAGCGTCTGCGAACTCATTTTATAGCCTAGGTACATGCCCGAACTCTATCTTGGTGAACCTTTGCTTCAGCTCTTTCATGCACTCGAGGTACGACAATATCTTGGAATTCTTTGCTATCCATTCTCCTCGGACTAGGTGAATCAACAAATCAAAATCTCGAATTGCGAACAGCTCTTGTACGTTCATGTCCACCACCATCCTAAGACCCAAGATGCAAGCTCCATATTCTTCCATGTTGTTGGTGCAAGGGAACCTTAGTTTGGCCGTGATAGGGTAATGTTGCTCAGTCTCAGAAACTAGCACTGCTCCAATACCGACTCCCTTGAAATTCACCGCTCCATCAAAGAATAATCTCCAGCCGTCATATTCTTCTGTGATGTCTTCTCCTACAAACATGACTTCTTCGTAAGGGAAATAAGTGCGCAGAGGTTCGTAATCATCATCCATTGGATTCTCGGCCATATGATCTGCCAAGGCTTGAGCTTTCATCGCCTTTTGAGTGACAAAAGTAATTTCGAATTCACTGAGTAGCATTTGCCATTTAGCCAACTTCCCAGTAGGCATTGGCTTTTGGAAAATGTACTTGAGAGGGTCCATCCTTGATATCAGCAAAGTTGCATAGGACGTCTGGTAGTGCCTCAACTTTTGTACTATCCAGGTTAGTACACAGCAAGTGCGCTCCAGCAGTGTGTACTTGGATTCATAGGGAGTGAACTTCTTACTCGGATAGTATATTGCTTGCTCCTTTCTTCCAGTTGAGTCATGTTTCCCCAGTACACATCCAACTGTTGAATCTACTATATATAGGTACAAGATCAAAGGCCGCCCAGGTTCGGGTGGAACCAGCACGGGCGGGCAAGACAGATGCTTTATGGCAATTCTCCGTCCACTCAATCATTGCATCTTTCTTCAATAATTTGATGATTGGTTCACAGATGATCATGGATTGAGCTATGAATCGGCTGATGTAATTGAACCGTCCTAAGAAACTCATGACCTCCTTCTTACTCTTTGGCGGTGGCAATTCTTTAATGGCTTTGATCTTGGATACATCTAACTCGATGCCTCTCCCACTGACAATGAAACCCAGAAGCTTCCCTGCTGGAACACCAAAAGCATATTTTGCTGGATTCAGCTTCAAGTTGTATCTACTCAAACGATTGAAAAACTTGCGCAGATTATCAAGGTGCTTTGAGCTCTCCTTTGACTTGATGATCACATATACTTCAATTTTTTGTGCATCAGGTCATGGAACATGGTTGTCATTGCCCTCATGTAAGTAGCCCCAACATTCTTCAACCTATATGGTGTAACCTTGCAACAATAGGTTCCCTAAGATGTAGTGAAAACTATCTTCTCGGCATCTTCTTCATCCATAAGCACTTGATGGTAACCGGCAAAACAATCCATGAAAGACTTTAGTTCATGCTTCACACAATTATCAATCAGGATGTGTATGTTTAGCAAAGGAAAATCATCTTTTGGGCTAGCTCTATTTAGATCTCTGTAGTCTACACAAACTCTGAGTTTCCCATCTTTCTTTGGCACCGGGACAATGTTGGCTAACCAAGTTGGATATTTGATCGTTTTGAAAATTCCCATATTGAGCTATTTGGTTACCTCTTCTCCAATCTTAAGCAAGGTATATGACTTGAAGGTTCAGGCTTTTTGCTTGACCAATGAAAAGCCTGGATTGATGTGCAATTTGTGAGCCACCACATCCGTGCTTATGCCAGTCATGTCATTGTATGACCATACAAACACATCCTCATATTCTTTAAGAAATTCGATGTACAGTCTTCTATCTTCTGCTGTGAGATGCACAATAATTCTTGTCTCTTTTACAGTTTTATCATCTCCCAGATTTATCTCCTAAGTCTCTTCTAGATTTGGTTTGGGCTTATTTTCAAATCTTTCAATTTCCTCTTGTGTGGCTTCATCAAACTCATCATAGTCAAAATCATATTCTTCAAGATCCATAGTTTCATTACACGCTACGGTTGCGGACTCAATGGAATTATTAGTTTGAATGCTGAAAAATAACACATTGCATAATTAAAAGATTAAAATAAAAGTGAAAGGAAATAGTGCAATATTTTATTTATGAATCCTTGCAAAACAAAGTTTGCAGGGAGATATGTGAAAAAGAAAGAAAAATGCAAGTTTCACAACTCGAGGTCGGCTTTTATTTTAGAAAGCATAAAATAAACTCTATCTCCCAGCTTTACCAAGGTGCGCGGTAAGCTCGGGACAGGTTGCTGATCCAGTTGTTCAGTGCAGTTCCAGATTTAGCTTTTGCCAGTCCAGGAGGTTCAATATGCTCTTCTAGAATCACACATCAGTCTTCATCAGATAGAAACAGCTTTTGCACGCCTGCCAGTAAATCTTATTCAGCATCAACAATCTTCGGTTCAACTCCGTGTGCTTCAGATACCTCCCCCTTACAACCATCCAAGTAACCAGACGAGACAAAAATATATAGGAGAGTTTTGGTGCTTTTCTTGTAGTACTTAAAGTCCAGTGAAGCTTCTTCTATGCTCTTCTCACAAGTCACAATGTACCCTATGCCAACTTTCTCGTTTTTGGGCCTCATCACAATTTGAATTGGTTCGACCATGCCATCTATGTTTTTACCCAAACCTTTCCCAGGTTCATAGCCTTGCCTTATCATGATGCCTACAACCCAGTCTCCAGGCCATTTTGCAAATTGTGGGAGTATGTATGGCTCTTCAATCACTACCTCCATAGGTTCAGGTGTTTTAGGTAGCCATACTTGCTTTCCCCTTGTTTCTTTAGAAATGCACTTCCAGTTAGGACGAGCATTAGGTGAGTACATCGGTTGCTTTTCTGTTTTAGCAGGTAGGATCTCATGAAATTCACGTGAAGGCACACCCCAATCAGATATTACCTTTTCCCAGACCAAGTTCCTCCCTTCATAGCCTTTGCTTTGTCCATCCCAATAAGCACTGTAGAAACTTCTTCTTTTCTCTTCAGTCCCAGGCGATGTATTGACCAGTTTAGGAGCGAAGTGTGCAGTATAACTTCCTTGGACTGCATCAGCACGGTCCCAACTTTTGTTGTAGTTTTTGCGGTATCCCCCTCGAGTGCCTTACACTGCCCCCACAAGCTCCACAGTATAGAAGGTCTGCACGTCAGGAACATCCCCTTCAATTGCCGGTATGGTTTGTTCATTGTAGATGGAGTTGTTTCTTTTCCAAATACTACCACCTCTTTATTGTCCCACTCGAATTTCACTGCTTGGTGCAACGTAGAAGGTACCGCCCCAGTCATGTGAATCCAAGCTCTTCCCAATAGTAAGTTCTAAGAAGCGGAGATGTCCATGACATGGAATTTAGCAGTGAACTCCATAAGACCGACCATGATAGTTAAGTCGATTTCTCCGATGGTGCTCCTTTGTGATCCATCAAACGCCTTTACTTTCATGTCGCTTTCTCTTATCTTACTTTGATCAATGCCCATTCTTTTTCAAAGTGATTAATGGACATATGTTCAAGCCAGACCCTCTGTCGATCAAAACTCTCCCCATGAACCAGTCTTTGTATTTGATGGTGACATGCAAGGCTTTGTTTTGACTCAACCTCTCTGGCGGCAGTTCATCTTCGTGGAAAGAGATTCGGTTGAATTCCATGACTTGCCCGACCATGCTAGCTAGATTCTCAGCTGTGGTATCCACTGGGACATGTGCTTCATCTAATACTTTCATCAAGGCATTTTGGTGGCTCTTTGACTTGAGGAGTAAAGCCAGGTCAGAGATCTGTGCAGGAGTCTTGCCCAAATGTTCAACCACAGAGTATTCTTTTGCTTGAACTTTCTTCCACAGTTCCTCGGACTCCTCCTTGCTGGTGCCTTGTCTAATTGAACAAGATGCTCGGGAGTATAGATCCTCCCACTCCTAGTCATCCCTTGTGCAGCAACGGTCTCGACTGTTGACTTAACCCTCTTCTCCGCTTCATAATCCCATGTCACTGCTTTGTTATCATAGGGAGGGACTACGTCAATGTAGAATTTTGGAGCCATCTCTACTTCAATGGGCTCTGGTGCTTTAGCCGATTGGGCAACATAAGCAGATGTTGGTGTAGCCTCTTTTGGTTTGACAATGGTTTCTTTCAAGTTGCATTCTTCGTCCAACTCAATCAAGTTCACCCTATTATCTCCGTGGTTGGGTAAAGGGTTATTGTGCACATTTGGAGTTTTCAAGTGGATCGCCTTTTGATTGATCAGGTCTTGTATTTTATCTCTCAAGGCGTAGTACTTTTTGGTATCATGACTAGGTCCTCTAGAGTGATAGGTACAGGTTTTGGTTTGGTCGAGGTAGGGTGACATTCTATCAGGCATTTTGAATGGGACGAGTTGTATGTGGCCAGCTGGTTTGAGTCTTTCAAATAGCTGAGTTTGGGATTCAGCTAGTGGGGTATAGTTTCTTTTAGGTCTTGGGTTATTGTTTGTATGAGGTCTTGGTGGATAGGTGTTGGTATTTCTGTAGTTAGGACTTTGTGGGTATGGTGGTCTTTGTGGCGATGGGTTTTGGAACATGGGCTGAGTGTTGTAGATTGGATAGGTGGATGTGGGTAGAAAATATGGGTATGATGGAGGTGGTGTTTGGTAGTAGTGGTTGTGGGTGGGAGAATGGTTAAGTGATGCTGCAACGAAGGAAATGTTGTCCTTTTTCTTTGATGCCCCTGTGCTACTGGTTGTAGCACTTTGTTAGTGGCTTGTACTGTGGCCAAACTAACAATCCTACCAGTTTTCAACCCATCTTCAACCATGTCTCCAATCTTGATCAAATCTCCAAATTTCTTGTCTTGCATATTTAGCATCTTGTCAAAGTAGAAATCCTCTAGTATGCGAATGAAAGTTGCCACTATCTCTGTATCTTCCATAGGAGGTTGGACTTTTGCGGCTTCAGCTCTTCACCTAATTGCAATCTCGTAAAGGTTTCAGTGTGCTTCTTCTTCAGCTTTTCCAAATAGAATCGATCAGGCATGGCATAAGTGTTGTGCCCAAAACTATCGACAAAATCTCTTGCCATTGCTTCCTAGCTTGTCCGCTTATTTCTTTGCTGTTTTGGGTACCATAATAATGCATCTCCGGTCAGACTGCGGTTGAATAATTGCATGCAAATTTTTTCATCATGTCAAACTCCAACCAGCTTGTCGCAGTAAGACCTCAGGTGAGCCATTGGGTCGCCTTTGCAATCGAATATATTGAACTTAGGTGTCTTATAACCATCGGGCAATTTCAAGATAGGGTACATGCAGAGATATTCATAAGCTAGTCCTCTGGTTTCCTTGTGCCTTGGAATTGGTTGAATTTCTCTATCAGCCACTTGACTTGCTTTTTGGTGCTGTCGGAGTCTTCCCCTGTCCATGCATACATGTCGTGATCTTTGGTGGGTGAGGCAACGGTTTTGGTTTCAACAGTGAAAAGAGGGAGGTTGTTTTGCGGTGCTATTGGTGGTGCAACGTAAGTGGGGTATGGAATGTATTTCTCAGGGAACAGTGAATCTTTTCCGTGAGGGTGGGCAGTTTTGTTTGGTTCAGTAGTTCCATCATCATGGACAAGAGGAATCTGGTTCTCCAACTCAAACATCCTTTGCTCCAGCTTAGCATAATCATCATAGGCAACCACACCTTGCTTTTCAGTGGCTCCATTTCCAGCTTTGTCAAACTCAGCCATGATATTGCGTCTCGTCCTTGTCCTCGTAGGTAAAGAGGGAGGTGTTGGAATTGATCCTCCGGATCTCAATCGGCACTGCGGCGCGTCCAGAATGCACAAACCAAACTTCAGGGACTTGGGACTAAAATAAAAAAATAGAGAAAATAATGTGAGTAAGTGTTAGCATAAATTCGCGTTCTATTATGCAGGGGACCTTTTTTGTGCCAGAGGTAGGGCTATCGAAGATTCAAAGTAATGTATGCGTCGAATACATCATTTTGTTTGCTTAAGCATAACCAACACAAGTCTTAAAACCCAAAAATAAAATTTTATTTGATTTGCTTGGCTTTATTACAATTACTTAGTTTTGCAACAACGACTTGACTAAATGGAAAAGACGAAAGAAAAATAACTCGACTAAAGACGACTAGACTATGTGCCAAGCAAAGAGGTTCTTGAATCAAGCATCAGCTGCAGCATTTTCTTCCTCTTTATTTCCTTCGGTCTCTTCCTTAGGTTTGTTAACCAGGTTTGCTGGTGAAGGGGTAACGAACATCTCCATCAGGTTTTTCCCAGCTTGCATATCACCCAAAGCTTTTGTGATAAACTCGCAGATTTCTATCCCTATCACTTCCTTTTCTGCTAACGGCACTGATTTAAAATAATCTCCCCATCCTTTGAGCAAGTCTTTCAGATTCCCAGCGGCTTGTCTTGCTGCCATGGTTTTGCCTGTCCAATACTTAAGCTCATCCCCTTTGATCCTTTCCTTGTATTGCCTTCTCATCTCCCTCTCTTGTGTCACTCTTAACACTTTCTTATTTTGGTCAAACTTGTGCCGTAGTTTCTTGTACTTCTCAGCGACACTTGGAGCTTCGTCTTTCTTTCAGCATGTTCTTTGATCGGAACTTCTCTCTATCTTCACTGAGCCACTGAGGATAGGCCAAAGCAGCAATGGGGTTCACCCTGCTGTCTTGGCCGCGGCAAAATTGCACAGTAACCCTTCCTTCCCACATTGTCCATATCGTACCAACCAACGGATGCTCAATGTCTTTTATGTCAACGTTAAAACTTCTCCCTTTTGTTAGCTGAGGAGTTTGTTGTGTCATCCCTACTTGTCGGAGAATTCTTAGAGGAATATAGTGATGAGTTCTTCGGAATCCAATCAACGTCAGGAAAGTGGTGTCTTGTCCTTGTATGGAAACGATGAAACCAACACAGTTTTCAATTACCCATTTCATTTCTTATAACTCTTCAAACTTGCTGCACCATCCTCGTATATCGCAGGGTCTTCCATTACTGTCGTTCCAGCCATGCGGGTGCTATGTGAGCGAATGCCCCCATCCCTTGATGCCCTTGGTGTTGTTGGATTGATGGGGACACTGTGTAGGTGTTCTATCAACCATATTTGCAGCAAAATGTTGCACCCCTCAAAGATGTCTCCTTCTCTTCTACACTGGGTTAGAGCCCAATAAATTTCTCCCACGATCATTGGAACCAAACTCACTTGGCGTTTGTGAGAACCTTTGCATAACCTTTTAACTACCCTTCCCAGCCTTATGTCGATCTTTCCTTCTTTCTCGGGGAAGACCATATTTCCTAAAAAAGCAACAATGAAAGCAGTAGATTCAGTCCATTCCCAATCTTGAATTTTCCATGTCCCAGTCCAATCGTGCCTGAGAGTTGGATCTCCAAATCTAGAATATAGATACTCCAAAGTGACCTTTCCATCATGCATTCCCTCGACGTACAGATCATAAAGAGCGTGCAACAACTCAATGAACTCCTTAGGGTCCACGTCTCGGGGATAAATCATGGTTTCGGGTCCAGGCTCTAACCCTGCTAATCCTCCAAACTCTTCCAGCATTGGTGCCAACTCCAAACCATTGAAATGAAATACCGCCCTTTTGTAATCCCAGAAATGTGCAGTAGCCTCGACCAAACCAGGCATAGCAGTGTAAGCCTTGAGAGCTACCAGTTCCCCCAACACCTTTTGAACATGGAGCTTACTGACGGCAGCCAAATCTTCCTACCAGAGTCTGATCAAGGAGCTTGGGAGAGAGTCTCGAATTGAAGTTTACCTCTTGCAGCCATAGTCTGAAAACAAAACAGGAAAAGTAAATATCAAAACAATCTTATAGTCTTGATCACACTCAGGCAGAAGATTAATATTTTGCGCAAACATTTCTTTAAATCTATGCAAGGATGCAGTTTTGTCCTTTTCGGGTTGAGAACCCTTTCGACATTTGGAATAGGTTTACTAATGGACCATGACGTGCCTTCGACGTCTAGCCTTCCTAGGTTTATTATGATGCAAGGAAAATAAATACGCATTTTGTTGCCAATTGTTTCCATAGATTCCCAAAAACAATTTTGAAATTCAATACATGACGACTTTTGGAAATATAAAAATACAAAAGAAATAAAAATGACACTTGACTAAGCAACACGCTCCTCCTCTAGCCTGGCTCTTTTTGCTTCTCGGGCAACCTCCTTAACTTCTTCCATAGCTTTGGTTAAGTATCCCTTGGCCGCGACTAAGTATAAGATGTCTACCTCAGCACACTCTGAATTCTATTGTTCTAGCTTCATCCCCAACGCCTCTATCTTTCCTTCCAACTCTAATGTGCACTTCCTCCACACTTTGATCTCTTCTTTGTTTTCTTTGTCCATTTTAACAGTTTTCAACATGAACTCACGGTATCGAATTTGAGCTTCTGCCTCTCGGTCTCTTATGTCATTCCCTCGGCTACCCACATTACCCTTTATGCTAGAGTGCAACCAGCTATTGTAATTTGGTTTGCATCCAGCGTTGTATCTGTCTGATGCTAATGACTTCTCCCCATGACTTGTCTACCTACCCAGAATTTTCTAATGCTTTTGACTTTTGGAACAATATCTTCAGTATAATCGAACTGGTAGGCCTTTGTGTCTAGTATGAGTGGGATGATTTGCTTTCTCCCCGCTTGCCTCATCACCCCTAGTGGTTGGTAGGGTTGGAGACCCCGCAATCCCATAAGTACCTTAAAAGATGCCTTCTCAGAGCTAATGATGAAATCTGATGAAGGAAACCAAGTAAATATCCATTGAATTGAATCCTCTGTTATGCTCTCAAACAACCTTACTCATTTCTCTGTGCTGCTTGGCTGCTTGAATTTTGGAACTCCGTACAGTTCTCCAACCAAGTAGTTGGAACCAGTTGGCTTGGATAATTCTTGCGCACCTCTCACTTTCCTCAAATTCTACTTGAACCACGCTTGCAGTAGAAGGTTGCAACCTTGAAAATATTTCGCTCCTCTTTTACAACTCCTCAAAGCCCGATAAATTTCTGCCACAATCATAGGGACTATAGCGTAACGATAACCATCAATCCCTTTAAATACCGCATCAGTAACCATGACAAGCCTCGAACATATATCGTGATTCGAGCTTTCAGGAAACACCATTATTCCTAGGAAACAAACAACAAGTGCAAATGGTCTAGCTCTCCTCCAGTCACTGTAGGATTTGAACTCTTTTTTACGGTCGTCGAATGCACTAAAATACCCAAACCTATAGTAGAAATAGGAGAAGCGTATTTTCTTTTGTTGTAAAAATTCTACATTCACACTTGCTACCATCCTTAATTTGTCGCGGAACTCTTCAGATTTAGGGATGCTGGGAGCCAAAGTACGACTCCCTTGCCAACGATGTTTGTCTAACCCCGAGTGTGATATGAATCCTCCTATCTCTTGCAGTAAAGGTGTTAACTCAACGTCCCCAAATCTAAACACATTTATTTTTACATCCCGAAATGACACCGACACTTCAATCATTTCTCTACATGGTTCCATTTCTAACAGAGAAACCAAATAACCCAAATGTTGGCGTACTTTGGTTTGTTCACCCAATGACAAATTATTCCACCAATTAGTTAACAAAGGAGGTGCACCTATAGTCATCCCAAAATGGTGAAACTTTTGACTCATGATGACCTATAAGAAAAAGAAAGTAAATGATTAAAATTATCCTCCCCTTTTGAGAACAATTGGACGAATCAAAATGCATATTTATTTTTGCCTCACTTTTCTTTTCTCTCTCTTTTTTTTTCCTCTCAAATGAACATAAGCTTACGGGAAGCCCTTCCTACGACATGATGCATGCATATTACATTCCAAGAGTGGTGAAGTTCTTGACACGGTTCCCCAAGGTGGACAACCAAGGGGTGAGATCATTTAAAATTGTTGGTTGTACTACGGACTAACTATATTCCAAACGTCCCTCCTAAAGTATTTTTGAGGTAGAGCGACTGTGAGATCCACGTAATCGCCCGTGTGTGTACAAAATATCATTTTTCAGGAGTGGAGGAGTGTGAGTGAAATATGTCAATGCCACAAATTTGCATAATAATAAATAAATAAAGAAAATAAAAAAAAAGTTAGTAAAATAACAATAGTACCAAGATAATAAGCCATTGAATAATAAAATCCCAAAAATAGAAACTCGTTATGCTTAGGACTTTGAATATCTCCAGCGGAGTCTCCATTATGTCATATCCCATTTTAACTCAACTCAGAGCGAGTCAGGATTCGGGTTTGACTGAGTAACTCGTTTGAGTTAAAGATTGGAGTCGCCACCTAATATGTGTTTTTTAAGGCGTATTAGGTCACCTAAATGTCTAAGATTAAGTTTCATACAATAAAGTCCAAATTCCAGAGATTCAAGGGTAAGAAGTCCAAGTGACTCGGGGAAGAAGGTATTAGGCACTTCTCCAAGTCCTACAAAAAGTGGTTCCCGCCCGAACTTTTATTTTTGGGATGTTTAAAGGCTATAGACAATTATAGGTTACATTTAATAACTATTTTACTAACTTGGGTGGCTAAAAATGCAAGCAGCTAAGTAATTCAGGTTATTTACGCAAATCAGTCTAATGACTGTCAAGTCTAAGTATCAGGCAATGAGAATTTTGTAGAAACGGCTTAAGCCCAATGCCTAATCGCACGTTTGGCCCTCAATTTTAGAAACATTAAGTTAATCAAGCCAAATTTGCAAGAAACAACTCAAATCAGTTTATAAATGAAATTTCAGTGTCTGAACGTGTTTTGCAGAAATAGCCACTGTTTAAGAAATGTTTCAGATTTTGTCAAAAACTGAATCGGAGTGTTTTTAAAATAAAATGTTAGCCATTTAGGGTCGGTGTGACTTGACATTAATTGTCGAGCCCTAACCTTAATAGTTATTTGATTTAGGGATTAGGTTTGAAACATATAGATAAGTGGGCTATTTTGGAAAACGAATTTCACGAAGCAAACAAATGCAAATAGAGGGGCTGCCACACATAAATATAGATACAAGCATGCATATACATGAAGTGTTGACATATTTTTAGGAAAATACGTATAATAAATTGTTTAAATGACCCCAAGTACTTATACTCCCCTATACACTACTCCCTCCGTCCCAATTTATGTGGCACCATTTCCTTATTTGTTTGTCCCAAAATAAGTGGCACCTTTTCTTATTTGACAACTATTTAATGCATCATCTCTATTTTACCCTTGTTGGGCTCTACATACTTTTAAACCTACAAACAACTTTTTTATTACTCAAATCTTCTCTCTCTTACTTTTCAAGGGTAAAATTGATACTTAACAAGGTCAATCTCTATTTTCTTAAACTCCGTGCCCGGTCAAATGGTGCCACATAAATTGGGACGGAGGGAGTATTAGATTAGTGCATAGAAAATTAAAGTAAGTTGAAAAATATTTTAATACACGTAAAGGCAAAATTTTAAAACTAATTTTGTGTATCATTTATGTAAAAGAGTGGCTGTTTAAGTCTTGCAGAAATAGTCCAGATTTTAGCATTTATTGCCCAAATAACCCCTGCTTTACAAAACCAGTCGTCTTTCATAACTCAAATATTTAGGCAGTTCAAATACTTTACTTACACTGCTATATCACGTTTAATAACTGAATTTTCTAATTGATCATGCAATTCTCTGTTTTAGAACTCATGATGCAATGCACACAAGGAAGATAAAGTGAGAGAAGGCCCCTGTGTAGCCAAATACACAGTCCACGACTATGTACCCTATTTTAGAGTGAATACAAGCAGGGCATCCTAACAAATATAGACAGATAGGGGAGGTTTCTAAATAGGAGAAACATGCAGAAAAGGGAGGCCTGTTTTCACTAAATTCAGGCAGAGTTAGAACTTCAATGACTGCACTTAAGTAGGCATTGCATAGTGCAATTACCAAGCTTTCTAAGCTCCCAAAACCTGTAACCAAAGCAATATTGGTATGGCCTTTCATGGCCATCCAAACAGAGCTGCATACACAAGGGTTAGTCGGGCCAACAAGGCCTAACAAACATTACAAACATGTAGTTCACATAAGGTCTAATATCAAATTTTTAGGAAAGGAGATAACAAAGAGACAATACCTTTCTAGATACTTGGAACAAACAGGAATAAATCAGCAATGGTAGAAGTGAAGCAACACAGTGGTAACTCTTACAAATCTGTGTATCAGGGCCTCTCTCTCAAGCAATTGGTTGAAGAGGAAAATAGAGAGGAGGCATGAAGCTTTTGTCAGAATAACTCAGAGAGGAGAGTGCTTGTGTTTTAGTATGTGTATACAGTATGTTTGTGCTTGTATGTCAATACTTGTGCGTGCAGCGAATGGAAATAGCCAGTTTACATAGTTGTAGGGTAAAGGCTTTCAAATTCAAACGAGTGAAACATATAAGGAAAGGAAAAGTTTTCTTCCAAACTTAAAAGATTCCCTTAGGTGGACTTGCCAAGAATAAAGCAATAAATCCCTAGTTTTAAGGTAAACTCAATCCTAAACCAAATATGATTTTCTCCTCTTACTCTTAACATTGTCTAAGTTCAAGAAATTAGTAGTAAGCATGATTTAGGCTCGGAATTATTCACCAAACTTCAAGAAAATATTATAATTGTGATCAAAACCAACTTCCATCTATATTTCAATTAATGATTTTAATCAAATCACTTTCAAAACTTTAGTCATGCCAAATCAGATTACCTATTTCAACTTCAAACATATAATCGTGTGGAACCACGTATTTTGACAAGGTCAGAGGCTAAACATATTGTGACAAAAAAAGATAAGCATACTCCTAATCAACCAAGGATTTTAAACTTACTTGTCGACAAAAGAACTCTAACATACTAGTCGTGACCATACTAAACTCAAGCATATCAGTTTTCAAATTAACATTGCAAACAAAGGCTAGTATTCACTAATTCTCCACTCTAACTAATTGACAAGCAGCAATAAGGCATGCTAAAACACTGAACAAGCTAGGCAAACTCAGGTTTAAGATCACGTAGGAGCAAATAATAAAAAGTAAAAGGGGGGTAAGGAGGGGTACCCGTTTAATTTTGATGTCGGGTCAAGCTTGACTCGACTTTGATCGATCATGCATAAGGACTTTACCTCCTTCTTAAGACAGTAACGTTGAAGATTTTGCTAGAGGGGACGCCGGAATATCCTTTCCAATGATAGAGATAGCGGTCAGAGCTAGGGTTAGATTTGGCCTCGCCATTTTGATGAAATTAAGGGTGGGCTTTGTGCGGATGTTACGAGGATCATAATGATCTAATTTATTTTGAGTTTCACCGGCGGAATCAGCCAGAAAGTGGTAGTGACAGTGATGGCGATAAGGTTTCGTAACATAGAAGGTGAGGGAGAAAGGCGGCATGACCTTGTGAGAAAATGAGAGAGAGACGTAGGGTTTGGGGGCTCCGCGTGTAATTAAAAGTGGAAATGAGTGTTCTGGCCGTTGGATGGAACAAATGGAGGGTTGGGATTAAGCCGCGTAGGCGTGACTAGAATCTGATGTGGTGCTGAGGAAATTATGTGTATAAGTGAGAATATGCTGAGTGTATATGCTGAGTGTATATTTAGTGTATAAAATAGTATAAAATATGTATAAATACCTATAAAATACATATAAAACCCTAGAAAAAATTTTGATATTGATTTTAAAAATGCTAGGCTTGATTAAAAAATTGTATAAGGTAGTATTATGAGATTTAAAGGATTTTGATAATTTTTTAGAAATAAAGATAATTGCAAAATTTGTAATTGGATATGTACATTTTGTAGAACAGCCGCAATTTGCAATGAGGTTTTCAAAAATGTCTCAGTTACTATGCTTGTATGGAATGATGATTTTGAAAGGTGTGTGGGTGTAGGATAATCATGTGATTATAAGTGCAATTTTTTCTGAATAATGGTTATTGAAACAGGAGGGACAAAATTAGGTGTCAACAGTATTCATGCTCTTTTGGATTCTTCCTTTCCTTTGCAGTGTTTAACACCTGAAATCAAGCAAATACATCAGACTTTCCTATAGACTGGTCACATTTGCATTCAAATACAAGAGTTTAAACGAGTTAAAATAAGCAAAATGTTGACGCATCAACTCCCCCAAACTTAAGTCTTTGCTTGTCCTCAAGCAACCAATCTCTACCCAAAAGTAGTGAAGCACTTTCAAGACTAGCACACAATGAAGCTAAGTTCCATTTTCAATCTTTTCAAATCTTTGAAGCATATTAGGCACCAACACACATTCATACTCATGAACACTTGCAAGTCACTTTGTGAACCACGTCACAAGTTTTACAATGATCCAAGGTTGACATAGAGCTTCATGTGTGGATTTGGTTCATCAACCAACTAACTTGGTATCAAACCTCTTTTCAAGTCAAGCTCTTATCTCTAATATCACCACTTGCTTCCTCACTTCAAAGAAAGTAGTCTTTATCTCACAATCAAATTCAAATCAAGGACTTAAGCAATTAATCACTCACACTCCAAAGAATGTTCACGAGTTGAGTCAAAGGAACCATAGGCTTGCCCATTTTGTGATTCTCTACTAATGGAGAGGTTCCAAACATAGGATCAACTAGGACTTGTTTAGGCTTGTAATGAAGGCTCGGGGCTAGGTGTGGTATACTAGGAATATAGTGACTATAAACTACCTTACCAACATACAACCACTTCAACCATCCTTTCTTCATCTCCTTTCACCCTTTCACCCTTTTACTCTTATTCCCTTTTCTTTATTTCTCTACTTCTCATTCTTTTTGTCATTTTCAAATTTTCGGAAGCCTAATGCTTTTTATTTCATTAGTCCACCCTTCATATTTACATCACAAACTTAGGGGGACTAATTCTTTTCACCTTGCTTCTTTTTTGGATTTTTACAAGCTTATATATATATATATATATATATATATATATATATATATATATATATATATATATATATATATATTTGCTAGCCTACTACATGAGTGTAGTAGGTTAGCACCCTACCCACTTTGATTTCACAATAAAACGCCTGCCACCTTATTAAGATAGGGACTTTTTGGTCTTTTTCCTAAAAACCCCAACATTTTTCTTTCCCCCGTTATACGTTAAAACTCTCATACACAATCTCAATTTTCTCTATTTCAACTTTACGCCATTAACCTTCTGGTAGCATCAGATTTCTTATAAAGTGAAAAACTTGAAACTAAAAATAATAAATTCTGAGAATTGAGCATAAATTAAAACTACAACCTTCAAGAATAAGTTCTTTACAATTGAGCAGTCAAACAGAATGGTGTGTTTCAAAGGTGTATCTTTACATAACAAAAAATTCCTATATAACAAAAAAAGTAACAGAATTTCTTGAGCAAGATTTGTCTGCACCATAAATCACCTCAAAGCTTCTTTCTCTATCCCTTTGAAATCCTACAGTAAGCAAAATCCATTTCTTATTTATACATTATGTACACATAGCAACTTAGCAAGAAGAAAAGAATCATAAGGAACTATTGTAATACTTACTTGTTAGGATATTGAGATATTAGAATTTCAAATGTTTTCCTTTTAAGTGGACAATTTCTTGAGTCATGACCGGTTCCACCACAATTAGGGACATGACAATACCTTGGCTTTTTAGCAGCTTCGACGCCACCAACTAACCTTTTTCCTCTCTTCCTTCCTTTTGTCTGAGATTGTTGGGGATTTTCAACCTGATAGTCATCATCTGAAGATTCATGTTCAGCTATTTGACTAACAGTAATGTTTCCGTGCTCTTCAATAATGAGTTCATTCTCAAGAAGACATTGGACAACTTGTAGGAGTCTTTCTAATTCCTTCTTAGCATAGATGAGACGACTTTTTGACTTCATTGATTCAAGAATCAAATCTCTAATTATAGACTGGAAACTGTGTAACTCATTGGCGTCATTAGGATAGTTTATTATATGAGAAAACTTTAGAACCAAAGAATTTTCTTGCCTCCATCTAGGAAAGAAGTACTTATCAGGCAACATGAAATAGTTATGAGAACTAAGTACTCGAAATATAATGCCTGCACAAAATTTTTGAAAATTCAAACTCTTGGGAAAACATTGAACAAATCGTCCACCATCTGTTTTGCTGTAATGGCGCACAATATATGAATCATCACCATTTGAAACTAGCCCGTATTCAACAGAAAGAATCATCTCATCTTGTAACAATGTAAAGGCGAATGGAGTAAGGACTGTTGATGCATTTTTTTTCAATTGGCATGAATGTCTTAATTTGAGGATTCTAATATTTTTTTCGCTTCATTGCCTCTTCAGCAGCATAATTTCTTATGCTAACAGTGATGCAGCCCGAAGTGCTGCTCAAGTGCTTGACAGTCCACCGAAGTCAATGACTGATCAACCGAGGCCAATGACATGGAGCCAAGCCAAATTATTACATGACATGCACATTCAGTTGGCTTGGTCGGGAGGAAGCATGTGTTCGGAGGAAGAATGGCAAAGTGCTAGAGCCGAAGGCCACATCTTCAAATTTGAGCCCGAGGATAAAGTGACCGAACACCAGCTCTTGGCGCTGAGCAGCGCAGAGCCGAACACAAAATTGTGTTCGAGCAATCAACCGAGCATCGAATTCAAGGCTGTCGAACACACATTAGTTCAGCTCTGCGTGGCTTGCTGTTATTGCGCACCTGTGACCATTTACTGTTTTATCCCTAGCGTAGCCTATAAATACTGCTTTACATTTCATTGTGGATAGTTAGTTGTTGATGAATATTTGATATAGCAGTTGCTATTGAGTGTCTCCGATGGAGCCCGAACCCCATTGTGGGATTTTAAAGAACTTGTCTCAATCGGTGCGAGTCGTTTGAACATTTTCTTTTTGGTCATTCAATTTGCAAGAAGCGCTGTCTTTCTTGAGGATTGTTGCTTAGCATAGGTGCATCTTGAATTCCGATTCAATCGAGCTTGAGACAGGTTCCTCAATGTTCTTTTGAATCGAAGCAAGATTTGTCTTGCTTCTATCTTATTATTATTGTTGTTTCTTCTGCGTTTATTCTTGTTAAGCGTAACCTTCGGGTTGCTCGCACCATCTTGGTATCAGAGCAAGGTTTGAGCTTGTTTCTACAACCTCAAATCCTGTTTGTTTATTTCGTGCCTTTTGTCTCTAGTTTCAGCTTTCTTCCTTGTTGTTGCTGTGGTGTTCTACAAAAAAAAAAAAAAAAAGGAGTAGAAAAGAAAAATTCAAAAACTTTGGTTGATTGTTGGTTGTTTGAATCAAACAATCATTGATTTGTGTTCATCACTGTCCGAGGAGTGTTTTGAGCACCTGACGTACACCATCGGTAACTAAGGTTTCTCGACGTGTTTGGACTATTGACGTGGTGGTGACTGGTTCAAAACCCAGTTGTGTTTTGGTGGTTGTTATCGAACACTGGTGGTCTCTTTTGATTTGGGTCGAGTTTTTGAGCTTAAAATCGAAGTTTCTTCGTTTGAACCACCGTCCGTACGCCGAAAAATTGTTACATTGTAATAGTGTACGGACGAAGCAAGCTGTGACTTAGCTCAAGCTCTTGAAAATTGTTTTCCTCCGTCGTAATTGTTACCGGAGTTGAAAAAAGACCCAGAATCAGTGTTGAAATATGTGGTCACTGAACGAAGTAAATTATCCGCACCCCGGAGTAAAAACTTCACTGTTCCATTGAAGAAGAAAGGGGGTAAAGTGTAAAGATCAAAACCCCAGGTGAAAAACTTGTCGGCCAGAAAAGGGAATTGGATAAGGTAAAACTCTATCCGTACCAAGGAGGGACCACTCTTGTACGAATAAGAGCTGGTGTGTTCGAAAACGGTTCTGAAGAGGAATCGAAGGGTAGATTCTCCTAGGTTTTAACTTTTCTTGTGATCGAAAAATCTAGTTAGTGAATCTCTTGAGTAATTCTTCCTACTCAAGGTCGGACTAACTCATTTGAGCTTATAGGAACTCGTGCGTGGGGTGACCGAAGTCCAAATTTCGTAGAAAATTCTTTGACTTCCCGAAGCGCAAAGTAAATAGCGTCCGTTCCACCGAGTCATATCAATTCACTCATCCCGAAGGAGACAGTGTAACTTGTCAAATTCGAAGGAACTGAGAGAAGTTGATCAACCGAGGAAGCCATTGGCTACAAGTTCTTGAGTGACCAAAACCGAACCCCTAAATTGAGTGAACCCGAGTGCCACCTATCAAAGGTGAGGGAGAGTGTGAGGTGATTTCTAACCTTAACATTTTGTTGGTCTTTGATTCGTACAGGTCCCATGGCTGGAAATGGAGGCGAAGGAAAGGGCATCGAGGCGCTCGAGGTGTCGCTAGCTAATATCATGGTTGCGATACAAGGAATCAGTGCCGAAGTAATAGGAGTGAGTGCTCGAGTAGCTCAACTTGAACAAGGAAGTATGTCCGTGGCCTTACCTGGGTCCGGCGCTGGAACTAGCAACTCCACTCCGATGAAACCTGAGCTGTTTACTGAGCTTGTTCGACAACATCAGTTGAAGAGTGAGGCTATTCGAAAGGAAGTCTTGGGCAATCCCCAAGCACAACAACAAAACTTGGGCAATCCCCAAGTTGGTTATCAACACTTGGGCATTCCCCGAGGTGAAAGAGTACCACTTCCAATGGTCCGGAGACAGGCTGAGGTCGTTGATGAAGGGGTCGATGAAGGAGAATTTCCTGATGCCGAACCTGAATATGAGCAGCCATTCGTTCAACGAAGGCAAGTTCAACGAGGTCGTGGAAATTTCTGAGGTTGAGGCCGAGGCGCAAATATTGATCGGAATATTGAGCGTGAGGCTGATGACTACTATGATAAGTATCCCGAACAGATTCGAGGTGCTCGAGATTCAAACTTGAACAATATCAAGATCACTATTCCACCCTTCAGAGGAACTAGTGATCCGGACGAGTATCTTGAATGGAAGCTTAAAATAGAACGAATCTTCGAGACCAATAAGATGTCCGATGAGAGAAAAGCTGCACATGCTATTGCTTCGTTCGAAGCATATGCATCAAAGTGGTGGGAGGCTGACAAAAGGATGAGACGAATGAATGTCTATCCCGAAGTCACTACTTTGGCACAGTTGAAGAGAGCAATAGATGCCAAGTATTTGAGTGCCAAGTATCGGCAAACTCAATTTCAAAAGCTCTATGAGTTAAAGCAAGGGTCCAAGTCGGTTCAAGAATATCATGATGAGTTTGTAAGAATTCGATTGAATCTTGATCTGGAAGAAGATGAAGAGCAAGCCACTATTCGGTTCAAAAATAGCTTGGCTCGGGATGTGTCATCTTAATTGAGGCTACACGTGTATCACACGTTAGAAGATATGTTCGAAGCTGCCACCGAAGCTGAGAAATGGGTTAAGGACGGTAAGGCAAACCGGTACCGAGGAGTCACTACTTCAACTCCTTTGAACCAAGGTAACGAATGGAAGAGTCCAAATCCAACAAGTGCTAACACTGTTCGAGATTCGAAGAAGCCCTTCGAGAGGGGTGTGACCGTTAACTAACCAAGAGAAGTGGGTGGAAAAGTTCAACTTAACTCTCCTAGTGCTTCGAATATTCAGTGTCATAAATGCAAGGGTTATGGTCACATGGCAAAAGAGTGTCCAACTCGCAAGGTTATGCTTGTGCTCGACAATGGAGATGTTTGTGAGCGAGCGAGTGACACCGAGGAGGAAAATTTCAAGGAGATTGACCGAGCTAGAGATGATGATGGTCATGAAGCTGCCCAAGCTGATCATCCAGAAATGTTTCTTGTAGTTCGAAGGAATTTGAGCTGCATGACTCTTGAAGAAGAGGACAACCAAAGAGAAAACCTTTTCCATGCTCGATGTCGAGTGAGGGGGAAAGTTTGTTCGATGATCATTGATTCAGGTAGTTGTGCGAATGTGGTAAGCCAAACCTTCGTTTTACAATTGGGAATACCTACTTTGAAACATCCCCATCCTTACAGATTACATTGGTTGAATGAGTGCGGAGAATTGAGGGTTGTCAAACAAGTGTGGATCAAGTTTAGAGTGGGAGAATATCAAGATGAGATGATGTTCGATGTGGTGTCGATGCAAGCTTGTCATATGCTATTGGGTCGACCATGGCAGTATGATCGATCGGTTGTTCACAATGGTAGATCCAACACTTATACTGCCAAGCTCGAAGGGAAGAGTTTCATACTCAAACCCTTGTCTCCAAAGCAAGTCAGCGAGGACTATAAAAGAATGAAAGAATTGAAAGAAGTGGCCAAAGCTAAGCTTCCGATGGGAACAAAATTTTTGGCCGAAGACAATAACTCACCGCCTGAAGTAAGGAGAATATGTGCAATCATGCAACTGGGTAAGTATCTACGAGGCAACGACAACGTTCAGATGATGATTTTCCTCGTGCACAAGGGTATCTTTCTAAACTGTAATGATGATTTTTCTAATGATAACCCTTTGCCTAGTACTGTACAAAGTATTTTGCAAGACTTCGGAGACGTGTTTCCCGAAGAAATGCCAGGTGGATTGCCTCCGTTGAGAGGAATCGAGCACCAAATTGACTTCGTACCGGGGTCTCAAATCCCCAACAAATCTGCATACCGGTGTAATCCTAAAGACACCAAAGAGCTCCAAAGGCAGGTTGATGAGTTGCTGAACAAGGGACTTGTTCGAGAGAGCTTGAGTCCATGCGCCGTTCCTGTTATCCTTGTCCCGAAGAAAGATGGAACTTGGCGAATGTGTGTTGATTGCCGAGCAGTCAACAAAATAATGGTAAAGTATCATCATCTTATCCCTCGATTAGATGACATGCTAGATGAGTTAAGTGGTTCTTCATGCTTTTTGAAGATTGACCTCAGGTCCGGTTACCACCAAATCCGAATGAAACCCGGAGACGAGTGGAAAACCTTATTCAAGACCAAATTCGGACTCTATGAATGGTTGGTGATACCTTTTGGCCTATCCAATGCACTGAGCACATTCATGCGACTGATGAACCATGTGCTCAAACCGTTCATAAATAAGTTTGTTTTCGTTTACTTCGATGACATACTTGTTTATAGTAAATCTGTGGATGAACATGTCGAACACCTTAGGCTAGTGCTTGATAAGCTTAGAGAAGAGAAGTTATATGCTAACTTCATGAAATGTGCCTTTTGTGTCGAGCGTGTAGTCTTTCAAGGATTTGTTATGAGTGCTAATGGTGATGAAGTCGATGAATCAAAAGTCAAAGCCATCAAAGATTGGCCAACTCCAACCTCGGTATCACAAGTTCGTAGCTTCCATGGCTTAACTAGCTTTTACCGAAGGTTTGTTCGTGACTTTAGCACCGTGGCAGCTTCTTTAACCGAGCTGGTAAAGAAAGACCATCCATTTGTGTGGGGAGAGTCCCAAGAGAAGGCTTTCCAAGAGTTGAAATGAGGCTTTGCTCTGCTCCGTTGTTTAAACTACCTGACTTCGGCCAAGCATTCGAAGTCGAGTGTGATGTGTCCGGAGTTGGGATTGGAGGAGAGCTTATGCAAGAATCAAAGCCGATCGCTTACTTTAGCGAAAAGATTAAGGGTAAAACCTTGAATTACTCTACGTATGACAAGGAGTTGTATGCCTCGTTCGAGCACTTGCCCATTGGAAACATTATTTGTGGCCTCGAGAGTTTGTGATTAAAAGTGATCATGAATCTTTGAAACATCTCCGAGGTCAGGAGAAAACTGAACCAAAGGCATGCCAAATGGGTTGAATTCATTGAGAGTTTTCCCTATGTAATTCATTACAAAAAGGGAAAAGATATTGTTGTGGCCGATGTCAATCAAGAAAATTTGCCTTAGCGACCACTCTCGCTTCGAGGCTCATGGGATTCGAAAGCATCAAGTCGATGTACGAAGATGATCCCAAGGTAAAATGCGTTCGAGACACAATCTTAAGTGAACGAAGGGTTGAGAAATATCAGTGGCACGATGGCTACCTTTTCAAGAATGGGAGGGTTTGTGTGCCAGTGTCATCGTGGAGAGAGCTCTTAGTTCAAGAAGCTCACTCCGGAGGCTTGATGGGACACTTCGGTGTCGACAAAACTCTTGGTATCTTAACCAAGCAGTTCCATTGGCCAAAAATGCGATGAGATGTGGAAAAGCTTTGCAATGCTTGTCTCGTTTGGAAGAAAGCTAAATCGAAGTCCAATCCTCATGGTTTATATACCCCCTTGCCTGTGCCTGATCGACCTTGGGTTGATATATCCATGGACTTTGTGTTGGGGTTACCAAGGTTGGGGGGAGGACATGATAGCATTTTCGTTGTCGTGGATCGATTTTAAAAAATGGCTCACTTTATTCCTTGCAAGAAATGCAATTGTGCACAACATGTTGCTACTTTGTTTATTGCTCATGTGTTAAAATTGCATGGTGTGCCACGTACAATTGTGAGTGATCGAGACTCAAAGTTCTTGAGTCATTTTTGGAAATGTTTGTGGGGTGCCCTCGGCACCAAACTGTTATTCTCGATGTCTCACCATCCTTAGACTGATGGACAGACCGAGGTAGTTAACCGAACCTTGGGATCTTTGCTTCGTGCAATGACCAAAGGAAAGGTTGGAAACTGGGCTGATCATTTGCCCATGATGGAGTTTGCATACAATCGAACGGTGCATCGAATGATAAATATGACCCCGTTCGAGTGTGTGTATGGGTTTAATCTTTTGATTCCACTTGATCTAACCCCATTGCCTCGAGATATTGTTATTGATTTTGAAGGTACTCACCAAGCCAAAGCTTTGCTCGAGTTGCATGCCAAGATAAAGAAGAATCTTAAGGAAGCTTATGCCAAAGTGGCATTGAAAAAGAACAAGGGGCGAAAGAAATTGGAGTTGAAGAAGGGAGATTGGGTTTGGGTTCACTTCCAAAATGAGCGATTCCCAAACCAAAGGAAAGGAAAGTTGGCACCTCGAGAGGATGGTCCATTTGAAGTGCTGAGCAAGATTAACAACAATGCTTATGTGATCGACCTCCCAGGTAAATATAATGTGTCCAACACTTTCAATGTTGCTGACTTAACTCCTTGTGTTGTAGGCCAAGTACCGGGGACAGATGCCGAAGCGATTTCAATGACGAAATCTTCTCAAGAAGGGGAGGATGATGCAGCGCGAAGTGCTGCTCAAGTGCTCGACAGTCCACCGAAGTCAATGACTGATCAACCGAGGCCAATGACATAGAGCCAAGCCAAATTACTACATGACATGCACATTCAGTTGGCTTGGTCGGGAGGAAGCATATGTTCAGAGGGAGAATGGAAAAGTGCTATAGCCGAAGGCCACATCTTCAAATTTGAGCCCGAGGACAAAGTGACTGAACACCAGCTCTTGGCGCTGAGCAGCGCAGAGCCGAACACAACAAATTGTGTTCGAGCAAGCGACCGAGCATTGAATTCAAGGCTGCCGAACACACATTAGTTCAGCCTTGCGTGGCTTGCTATTATTTGTCACCTGTGACCATTCTCTGTTTTATCCCTAGCGTAGCCTATAAATACTCCTTTACATTTCATTGTGTATAGTTAGTTGTTGTTGAATATTTGATATAGCATTTGCTATTGAGTGTCTCCGTTGGAGCCCGAACCCCATTGTGGGATTTTAAAGAACTTGTGTCAATCGGTGTGAGTCGTTTGAATATTTTCTTCTTGGTCATTTAATTTGCAAGAAGCGTTGTCTTTCTTGAGGATTGTTGCTAAGCATAAGTGCATCTTGAATTCCGATTCAATCGAGCTTCAGACAGGTTCCTCAATGTTCTATTGAATTGAAACAAGATTTGTCTTGCTTCTATCTTATTTTTATTGTTGTTTCTTCCGCGTTTATTCGTGTTAAGTGTAACCTTCGGGTTGCTTGCACCAAACAACAACCCCAACCTGCTCAATAAATTCCTTTAAACTTGTTCGGGCATGTAAAAATTTCATCAAATATGCATTGATCGATTCAGAGCGGCTAGTCGTTGTCATTCCCGCAAAGAAATATCCTTTCAGATATGGCAATGCCCATGATGCACAGTTTGCGTATTGAAATTTAATATTCCTATCCAATTCAAGATCGAACTTGGCAATTAATTCGTCCCATTGATGCTCGAACTCTTTTATGCTGCCAAGCTCATTAATTTTATGGAATTTAGATTTAAACTGCATATACCTTGAACCAAGAGGAAAAGAAAACCAAGTGGAGAACTTGGATGTAATATGCCAGATACAAAAGGCATGTTTTGTGTGAGGCAATTCATTAGTGATAGCTTCTGTCAAGCCAAGATCTTGATCAGTTAGTTTGGTCTGCAGATGTTTTCCTTTCATAAGTCGTATGAAACTCTACAAAGTAAAAATATATCAGTAAATAAATTATGTAAACTAAAGAAAAAGGTCCTTTGAGAATAAACAGATACTTTAATGCCCAAGTAAAGGAAGACGCCTACTCATTTCGTAAGAGGACACAACCAAAGAAAATAGAATTGCCACGATTGTTGACACCAATCCAAAATCCTAGCGGCATCTCGTAACGGTTAAAGCGATAAGTAGTATAAAAAACAACTACATAACCAAAAATTTCATAAGCATGAGTAGAGTCTCCAAATGCCCAAATAATATGTTCGAGTAGTTGACATGAATCTACTGTGAAATCATAATGGAAATCAACATCTTTTCCTTTCAAGCTCTTGCATACTTTTAGTAGTTCCAAAGCATCATATTCGATATTGGTAGAACTTTCTAATTGGAGAAAGTTTCTGATATCTTTTTCTGTAAAAGATAATTTCCCAACATCTACACCCTTTTCTAAATCAAGCACTCTTCTAATTAAACTCATCGAACAACCAGCTTTTGCAAGAAGCGTAATCCGTTTCTTATCAATAATGTCGATATTGCGATAAGCAGGCAGAAATCTTACTTCCTTTTCATTTAATAGTTCATGATTGTGAACATTATCAAAATAAACAACTATCCAGCGAGGGATGCCATCGATTAATTCTTTCGCAATAGACATCTTCGCAGTACAATTGCATCTAGAAGATTTTTGATCTCGTTGTCGCTCTTTCTCTACAATCTTTTGAGAATAAGATCTGCCAGCTCGATGACAAACATAATCCTTCTTATAGATTCCCATAGGATGTTCTTCACTTCCTAAATAGCGATCGCGTCTTACTGAGAAACCAACTCTTTTAGCAAAACTTACATAAAAATTGTAAGCTTCATCATGAGTACTGAACACTTTACCTTTGTGCAGATCCCTATTACTAATGTCAATATTTTCTTGTCCAAGGTCTTGATTGAATATTTCAGTACTTCCTACAGCTACATCTCCATTAATATAACACCCATTATCACCACATGCACAATTGCTTCTTCAGAGCCCTACAGTAGAATCCATGAAAGTATAGGTAAAAACCTATTTTTTACACACCGCTAAAAACTATAGTTTGTTAACATAGTAATCACTAGAGAAACCAAAGGTAAAAAATTTATATTTCTATTTGACAATATTAATGGGAGTAAGTTATAACTTCATAAAACAAAAAAAATATAAGTTAAGATCTTCTGCAAGAGGGGAAGCACAAAAGTTTTGACAAAACTTTATACTTATTGAAAAGAAAAATGTACTGAACCAATGATGGTCATAAAAAGTTAAACAATAAAAGCAAAACTAAACCTAATTTGACCACCGGTTGAAAAGAAATTTGAACATAAATATCTTATCTTTATCTTGATGGCTGGAGATGGAAGGTTGAGATTTGATAAAATTTGAAAGGAGATGGAGCGAATTGTAGAAGCTTCCCGCGATAAATTTTCCTCTGATGCTATGGAGAAGGTTAGGGAGGGAAAAATGTTGGGGTTTTTAGGAAAAAGACCATAAAGTCCCTATTTTAATTAGTGGCAGGGGTTTTATTGTGAAATCATAAGTGGGTAGGGTGCTAACCTACTACACTCATGTAGTAGGTTAGAAAATCTCTCTCTCTCTATATATATATATATATATATATATATATATTACTTAGCATCTCACTAGGCTTCCTAGCACATGGCATATCCAATAGATTCTCCCAAACTTAGGCTTTTGCCTCATTCTAGAATCTTCACTTTGAAAAGGGAATTCACATAAACCACCAATGGATTACTCATAAACTAGGTTACAAAATGAAAGGCTAACAGGCTCAAAAGGGAGAACTATTGATATTTTTAGCGTAAGGGTATTTGAAGAGGCTAAAAAAGGGTTCCAAAGAAAGCCTAAGATCATTTTCAAGTTTGGCACAACTCGCAATTCGCTTTGAACACAAGCCGGGCAAGTTCTAGACCTCAACTCAAACATATGAACCCACCATCTAACCTCACACATATGCAAGTGAGTTACTTAAGACAAAAACTCAACTCTCCAAAAGGATTGTACTTGTGAAGTCTTAATGGTCCCCTAGGAACCATGTCAATGACTCCAAAGCAACAAAAGGACCTAGAGTCATCAACCAAGACCACATACTTACCAAGTGGACACTCCACAACTCTTCTCATGCCATAAGATCAAAATGGGGGTGTTGGTACTTCATGAGACTTTCCAAACACAACCATAAGGCATTTTGTAAAATCTAATATTTACATTACTTGATTCAAACAACCACTTTCGGAAAGAACCAAGCAAAAAAAAACCGCAAGCATATTTATAAATTTTTTTTTAAGGAACTTAACTAACTATGCTAAAAAAAGTAACATGCACTATATACAAGCAAAAAGACGGATTCAAATTCAATCATGTCATAACAAAACATAAAAGAAATTATCCAAAATATTATCCACAACATTCATGGATTTGAATCCACTCCCCAAAACTTTAAACTCTCGCAAATCGTCCCCGAATGCAAAGTAAGCACAAAAATAAGCACAAGGGGGGATAAGAAGGGATTCCTTGTTCATTCTTCAACAATGTTTTTGCCTTTGCCTTCCACCTCAGGTAGTAGAGGCTGTACTGGTGGGGCTTCTCTTTTCTCTTGCTCTTCTACAGCAGTCTCTAAGGACCCCGCAGTAGCAATCTTCATCTCCACATCTTCTGGCTCATGATAGGGGGCAAGTATGCATGGGTATGTCAGCAGACTCCTGACCATCATCAGCAACTCCTCTCAGCATAGCTTGTCCGCGCAAAAGTACCTCCTCTGCCATGAGCCCATCAGTACCCTCTGTGGAAGTCTGATCCTATGCTCTTTCTTTTCTTCTTCTCTTCCTGCTACTTTCAGGCTTCTCAGGCTGAGTGGTAGTGGCATTGTCAATGAAGTCCTACACTTTCTTCTTCAGCTCCACCTGATCCTCCTCTACTGTCTTGACCCTGGCATCCAAGCTCTCTCCTCCTGAGTCTTTATGTCTTCCAACATCTTTTTTAGAGTTTCATTCATTATTTTCATCTCCTCATAAGACACAGCAGGCTTAGAGGTGGTAGTATCTTTTTTGGAGGGCTTGTGACCCACCTCAAACTAGTACTTAATTTGACCCAGTTTCATATCCATAGTTTTCACCCACATGTGGATGTCAATTACTTCTTCTAGGGTCAATGTTATAGGAGGGCAAGCAGGTGCAGTAGTAGAGGGGAAGGATTAGATGTACCTGTTGAGGTGGATGGAATGGAAGCTGGAGACACTGCTTGTGAAGTGCTTTCTAGCTTTCTTGGAGCTTTTGCATTGGTCTTCTTTGGGTTGTCGGGGCTTTGCACATCATACAGACTCCATCTCTGGATTAGCTCAATCGGCTTATGTGTTTCATATTCTTTGATTTTCAATGCTCGAAAGTACTTGGGAAGGGCAAATTTGTGGAATTTCTTTTTGTAGCTGTCCAAATGCTCTCATTCATCACCATGCCCACATTAACTTTCTTTCCAAGCAAAATGGTCGAAATCAGGACTCCTCTATCCAAAGTGCATTTGTTATCATTTGTGGATAGAATAAGCCTTGAGAAGATAATGGATTGCCATCCCCTTGCCTCAAACTTCAATGTTGATCTATTAATGTTTGCTCATTTCTTCATCCATGTAGGAGTTTCTTCAGCAGCAATGGTGTTTGCAAACATAGGCTTGAGATCTTGTTCACCCTTGACTTTCCATTCCAACCAGAATGTGGGAGTCTTGTGAGGCAACCCTAGAAACTTATTAAGAGCATGTGGACTGAAGTCCACTTGTTGCCCCCTCAGTAATACCTCAAACTTGTCTGGTGCATTTCTCCCCATATTAGCATGAAACTCTCTGATCGGTGTCTTATTTCTAGCTGGTAGGTCATCAGTAAACCAGTCTTGCTAGCCCCTATTCAGAATGTGCATTAGGAACCCCTTGCTGAATCTGTCCATGTCATGTAATGTGATAGGCCTTTCTGCAGTTAAGGGCGTTTCTTTCCTTCCTTGCATGTAATCATAATATGCTTGCTTTGTGACAAAGCTTTCCTTCCTATTTGGTGGCAAAGAGGGTCTACCATTGATCATTATGATTGTTCTATTGGATGGGGGAGAGGGTAATGGTTGCTCCTCTTGGACTTTTTCTCACTCAACTGAGTGTTCTCCACTGGATGCATTGCTTTCACTATTTGCAGGGTCACTTCTTTCATCTGCTTGGGAAGAAGATGAGGAGGAACTGGTTTGTACTTCATGCTCAGAGCTTTGTTGTTGTTCTGCTGCCCTCTCATGCCTTTGCTTTGCTCTGACCTCCCTAGTACTTTTTCTATGAGCTAAGAGGGTGTAATCAAAGTTTTCATCTTGGGAGACAGTGGGTGATACAGGTGGAGTCACCACTACACCTGCTCCCCCTACCTGCCTTGATTTTGCCTCTTTTTGGAAAGAACTTTCCAGTTCCTCTTCCAAGGGCAGGAGGTTGGTTAGTGGATCCTCTCCCCATCCTTTGTGAATTTGCACCTCTTGATCTTGCCATTTAATCCTGTTTAAGCAAAGGAGAAATATGTTAGAAGTATCCAAAAGCGATAGGGATTAAGTGCTAATGGAAGCTCAGACATGCTTCAAAAAGCAGGTTAAAAGGGCGAGGGCATATGTAATGGGCGGCTGCCTCTTGGTCCAACACTTAGAGAATTTTTAGTGTTTTGGACAAAGGGCGGCCTACACTGCAAGGGTTGAGACAAAGGGCGGTGAAAGTATTGAGGAATTGTGTTCCTATACTTGAAAAACAATTCAATCAAGTCCAATGGGCGGCCACCTCATGGATGGGCGGCCTCCTCTTCAATAAAGGGCGAGAGACTCTACAAGGGCGACCAAAAAGGGTGCCCAAAGTCCTAAGAGGTGCATTTTTTACGCTAAGCCAAATTTTTGGCAAGTTTCAAAGGGCGGCTACCTAATCAATGGGCAGCCTCCAAATGCACCTTCTTTCAATTTCATGAAAATGAGAGGCCACCTAACCTGCAAGGGCACCCAAAAGGGCGCTTAAACTTCAGAGAGGTGCCTTTTCTACACTTAGAAAATTTTTGAGGCCTTAGGCAAAGGGCGTCCGCCTGATCTTAGGTACTCTCTCTTCAGAGAGATGGTCATGTGAGACAACAGGGGCGGCCGCACAAATAAGGTGCGACCTCTGTGTCATCACCATATTTTTGATAGTTGGGACCATAAGAAAGTGCGGTTTCCTAAGAGAGGCGAACGCATGTTCATGAACCATTAGTAGTTCAAGTGGCTAACTTTGGAAGAACAGGCGACCACCCATTAAGGGCGGGGGCCCTTACTTCGTTAGCAACGCTACAATGAGGGCGCGAGTCCCTAGATTTCAAACATTTTAGCACAAACAAGTTGATAACTACCCATTTTTGTTTCCCTCTCAAGGCTACAATACTCTGAAGCTTCAAGAATTCAATTTGAGCACATGTACGCTCACCCTTCCCCCATCCATCCTAATGCATGTTTTTGATATTTTGGGGTTTAACATTTAATCTAAATTCTACTCCTAATATGTTAAAATTAAATTAAAAAGTAAAAATAAAGTTGAATTGAAAGGCTTACCAGAGAGTTGATGTGATGGAATGAGCGAGTGATTTGTTGTAGTGTGAGTGGGTGAAGGGCTTTGATGATCGGGAAAAATAAGGGTGCCGGCGGTTAGGGTTTCAGATGAGAATAGTGCGAAGGAGATGAAAAGGCGCCCCTAGGGTACTTTTTATACCCCCTCACCCCGTAACCGTTACAAAGAGAATGGCGGCCGCCTCTTACAAGGGCGGTCACCTATGCACTGGCTCTTTAGCCGTGCGATCTTTGAGAAATGAGAGGTCACCTGAGTAGTGGGCGCCCGCCTGTTGGCACCTATCCTTTACACTTGAGGAAAATGCAGCCAACACTGAATATGCGGCCAATAAGGGCGCTCAAAGTCCAGAGAGCTCCATTTTTGAGACTTAACCAAATTTTTTAGGCTTAAGAGAAAGGGCGGTCGCCTCTTGAAGGGGCGACCTCCTTGTCAAAAAGGGCCTCCAACTCTGCATGTGCGGCCATAATGGGCAACAAAAGTCCAGAGAGCCTCACATTTCATACGTAGAAAAAATTTTGGATTTTTTGAAAATGGGCGGTCGCCCTTTTTGAGAGGCGACCACATGTTCTTGGCTCTCTATTTCCTTCCTTTTTCTCTTTTACCTTACTCACCTAAGGGGCGGCCGCCCAAGCATGGTGCAGCCTCCCTGTTACTTGTGAGGTCCTGCATTTCTCAATCTCACTTCAGCTGCAACTCATCTTTGACACCTACAAAACAACAACTAATTAGCTAAAGACCTTGGGTTTCCTCCCAAGAAGCGCCTTAGTTAACGTCGTGCCACGACGCCGACCCATTAACTCAAGGATCAATCAAGAAAACCAAGGCCATCACCTTGGTGCCTTCAACAACTCCTAAATAATGTTTCGCACGGTGCCCATTTACTCTAAAACTCTTTCCATCTTCACCTTCCAAATCAAGGGCACTATAGGGAGAAACACCAACAACCTTGAACGGGCCACTCCATTTCGTCTTCAACTTTCCCGGAAATAATTGGATCCGGGAACTAAGCAACGACACAAAGTCTCCCACATTGAATTCTTGATTCCATTTCTTCTTATCATGCACAATCTTTATTTTCTCTTTGTACAACGAAGCATTCTCATAAGCCTTGAATCTCATTTCATCAATTCACTCAATGCCACTATGCTAGACTTTGCGGATACCTCCCACTCTAAGTTCAACTTTTTCAAAAGCCACAATGCCTTGTATTCAAGCTTAGTAGGGAGATGATAAGCCTTTCCAAACACTAATCGATAAGGAGACATACCTGTTGGAGTTTTGTAAGCCGTCTTATAAGCCCAAAGTGCATCATCCAACTTCTTGGCCCAATCCTTCGTATTAGAATTCACGGCCTTAGCCAAGATTTGTTTGATTTCCTGGTTAGACACTTCCACTTGTCCACTAGTTTGTAGATGATAAGGAGTTGCGACTTTGTGCTTGACCCCATACTTCTCAAGGAGTGCGTTAAATATCTTGTTGCAAAAATGAGAACCACCATCACTAATTATGACTCTAGGAGTGCTAAACTGAGTGAAGATGTTCTTTTTCAAGAATGCCATGAGACTTCTTGCTTTATTGTTTGGTAAAGCCACCGCTTCTACCCACTTAGATACATATTCAATGGCTACCAATATATGCTCATCCAACAAGAGCTTGGGAATGGACCCATGAAATCAATACCCCACACATCAAACAACTCTACCTCCATGATAGGATTTTAGGGTATTTCATGCTTTCTTGACACACCTCCGACTCTTTGGCATTTATCACAACTTTTTACAAATGCATGAGTACCTTTATAGATGGTTGGCCAACGGAAACCACACTCCAAGATCTTTGAGGCAGTTCTAACACCACCATGATGCCCACCATAAGATGAAGAATGGCATCCACTAACAATCTCCCAGTGCTCAATTTCCGGAACACATCTTTGAATCATCCTATCCGCACAAATTTTGAACAAATATGGCTTATCCCAATAATAGTGACGAGCATCTTTCATGAGCTTTTTCTTTTGATTGTACGAATAATCATTGGGCAAATATCCACATACCACAAAATTAGTAAGCTCCGTATACCATGGTATTTTATCCAAGGAAACTGCAAGAACCCTCTCATCCGGAAAAGAGTCGCTGATTTCATCATCTTCACGAGGTCTCCCCCCTTCTTCCAATCTTGACAAGTGGTCCGCCACTTGATTCTCGATGCCTTTTCTCTTCTTAACTTCAACATCAAATTCTTGAAGCAATAATATCCACCGAATCAACCGGGGCTTGGAGTCTTTTTTGCTCATCAAGTATCGGATAGCCAAATAATCTGTATGAACAATCACCTTAGAGCCCATCAAATAAGCCCGAAATTTTTCAAATGCAAACACCATGGCTAAGAACTCATCCTCGATAACCGCATAGTTCAATTGGGCATCATTCATGGTTTTACTAGCATAGTAAATAGGATAAAAGATATTTTCAATCATTTGACCCAGCATGGCATCAAGAGCCACATCACTTGCATTACACATTAATTCAAAGGGTAAATCCCAATTTGGACGTACAATGATGGGTGCGGTGGTGAGACTTCTTCTCAATTCTTCAAATGCCTTAAGGCATGTTTCATCAAATACAAGTTTTGCTTCCTTTTCAAGTAGCTTGCATAAAGGTTGAACAATTTTGGAGAAGTCCTTGATAAATCTTCTGTAGAAACCCGCATGACCAAGGAAATTTCTCACTCCCTTTACGGTGGTGGGAGGTGGAAGCTTGGATATAACATCAATTTTGGCTTGATCTACTTCTATTCCACGCTTGGACACTTTGTGCCCCAAAACAATCACTTCTTCTACTAAGAAATGACATTTCTCCCAATTGAGTACCAACTTCGCCTCTTCACATCTTTCAAGTACCAAATCTAAGTTATGCAAGCAATCTTCAAATAAGTCACTAATCACGGAAAAGTCATCCATGAATACTTCTAAGAAATTCTCAAACATATCATGAAACAAAGTGAGCATGCACCTTTGAAAAGTGGCGGGTGCATTACAAAGACTAAAAGGCATCTTCTTGAAAGCAAATGTCCCATAGGGACAAGTGAAGGTTGTCTTTTCTTGATCTTCCACTTCAATGATGATTTGATTGTAACCAGAATACCCATCTAGGAAACAATAATAAGCCTTTCCGGACAACATATCCAACATTTGATCAATGAATGGAAGAAAAAAATGATCTTTCCTTGTAACTTTGTTGAGCTTATGATAATCCATACAAACTCTTCACCCGGACACGGTCCTAGTGGAAATAGCTTCATCCTTCTCATTGTGCACAACTGTCATGCCTCCCTTCTTAGACACACATTGAACCGGTGATACCCATTCACTATCGGATAAGGGCTCAACAACTCCCGTATCCAACCATTTTATGATTTCCTTCTTAAATCCTTCTTGCATGGCCGGATTCAACCGCCTTTGATGCTCGCCCGAAGGTTTGCAACCTTTTTCAAGCCCGAATCTCTCTCTCACAAAGTCCACCCAATAGGCCGAATTCTCTTTCTCACAACTTGTAAGAGCTTCTCTTCTTGGGATTGGTCTTAATGGGAAGAAATGATTATGGAAAGAGTGGAGTTAGGACCAAAGTAGGCATATCTCAAGTGACATGGTAAGATTTTTTAGCTCGAGTACGGGGGGAGGGGGGGGGGAGAGGAGGTTCTGTCGCATCCTATTTTTCTCCGAAATGGTTAAAGTTCGAAATAGAGCTCGTCTTATTGGAACTCACGGGTAAAGAGTTGGAGTCGCCACCTAACATATTTTTTAACTAGGCGTATTAGAGCACCTACTTTGTTTCTAGCTAATTTTATAATTAACTCCAAAACTTAATCTACGAACCAGAAATTCTAGGAAAGGGTTCAAGTTAACCTGAGAGGAAGGTGTTAGGCACCTCTCAGGCTCCACCAAATGTGGTTACCGGCCAAACTAAATATTGGAATTCAAAACAATTAAAGAGCGAATAACTAACTAAAAATAGAAAATAGTGTGCACATAGTAATTAAGATTAAATAAAAAAGGTTTCAATTTGCTAATTGGCTTCTTCCTTAGAGAATTACACCTCACAAAATAAAACACGTTATTTAGTATATTAAAACAAAATAATAATGATAAAATAAAAATTAAATGAAAGTAAAGTGATTTAAAAGGTGTTCTTGGGAGCGTCGTCTTCAAGATTGTTCATTCAAATGTACCTCGCAGAGATATGAAAAAGAATTAGTACGATAGTTAAGAAAGCGAAATAAATAATAATAATAATAAGGAATAATAATAGAAATAATAACATGTTAGTAATAATAATAATAACAATAATAATAATAATAATAATAATAATAATAATAATGTTAGTGATAGCAATAATAATAACAAGAATAGAAATGGTAATAAAGGTTTTTCTTCTAATTGTTTCCTTCAAAAATAGGCCGTCTTTCATCCAAATTTACCTTGCAAAACATAAAGAAAATGAGTTAGTATTGTAATTAATAATAATATTAGTAATAGTAATAATAGTAAGAATAATATTATAATATTAATAATAGTAATAATAATAATATAAAATAATAAAATAAAAGAAAAGAAAAAATGGATTTTATAAAAGTGTAGGCTCAGGTTTGTATGAATCGGGTAGAGCTTAGGAACGTCGGTACAACTGCAAACACAGGGGCCCTCCAGTTGCCATGCCAAGCACCGATCCCACAACTCCGTCGCGGGCTTGTTTTGCAATAAAGCTCATACATGTCATCATCGCCTATTTGTTTTAGGGACACGGGATAAAACGTAATGGGACTGATTTGGCCTCCAAATGTCATTGGCCTAAGTGTAGTATCATGTTCAAATCACTTCCTAGATCTCAAATTAATTATCTAATTGTTTTCCTTGGCCACTAGAGCATAGTAACTGTCCATATCAATAAACTCTGGTAGCCGTGACTTCCACCAAATTCACGTCCACAAGTAGATTAGGCAATCAAAGAAGACCTGCAATAAACAATCAGGAAACACATAGCAGCAAAGAGTAGACATCTCAAAAGGTCTGAAAATGAACAGAACAAATAGAGGATATAGGTGCTCGATATAGGAGCAAACATCAATGAACCAGTGGGTGGCGTCGTTGCAACCCCAACGTCGTACTTAAATTTCAATCACACATCAACCAGAGACTAGAGAAGCCAATAAGCAAAATCATTGGAATAAGATGACCAATAGTACAACGGAAACAACTAGCACAATTGGGTCTCCGGCGATGAGACCTTCTGGCGACGGTGGTGGTTTTAACAGCCTTGACGCATTTTCCAAACCTCTTTTCGATATGCGAATACCCCCTACTCCCTATTTTTTTTAACTCCTTTTTGATCTGGGTGTGTATATGTGTAGTGGTGATGATACATTGTTGTCACTGGTTTGAATTAATATAGAAGACGATGAGGGATGTTGATGTGTATGTATTTTTTGGTGGTGATTGTTTGCGTATGTGTTTGGCGTGGGTCTAGGTATATCTGTATATATGGGTGTGTTTCTGGATTATTTTATGGGAAATGGAGAAAACAGGGGCGGAAGACGAGGGTGTACTTTGAATTGTGTGTAAGGAAGTTTATGTATGTATCCATCAGTATGTGGTGATTGTTGCGTAGCAGAGGAAGAAAAGAGTTAAACTGTACTGATATTTTTGTGTATTTTGTATAATGGGTGTGTTTATTTATGGATTTTTCGAGATGAGGATCAAGAAAGAAGAGGACAAAATGGTGCGTGTGTGCACGGTTCTTGTCTGATGTTGAAAGGTGGAGGGATGTCCGGTATCGATGATGCTCTTGTACTCTATGTACTGATTCATATAGTGTGTATATGATGGATTTACGGGGAATGGAGATAATCAAGGGATTTGAGTGATTTTTTTTAGATTTATAGAGATTAGGAAAAGATTAGGGGGAGTGATTAGAGGGATAGTGCCTGATTTGGGAATTTTGCCAAAAAATAATATTCACTTTCAAAATTTAAAGAAAAGAAATGTACTTGACTAGATATTGTGTCTAGGTTCAAAGAAAAAATATAATTCAATAGAAGAAGTGAATAAAAATAAATATAAACAAATAAAGAATTTTGGTGGGAATTTTGAAATATGGAGGTATTAATAAAAAGGAATTTGGACTTCGTTTGTCTAGGTTCAAAATGTGAGTAAGAATTCGGATATGAATTTGGACAATGACACGACCCGAATTCTCGGTTAGGCCGTGCGGGCACCCGACCATCTACCCTAAACCTGTCGGGCAAACCCTATTGACTGAATCGATATAAATTGTGAAGAATTACCTTGAAATGAAAATGAACCAATTTTAACAACATAAGATAACTCTAAAGGATAGACAAACATACAAGCTGTCTGAATAATACAACTTACCACCCAGAATACACAGTTTTAAAGGTTTCCAGATCAGACATCTAAGAAGGCCAAAAGATATACACACCTCCCCAAGGGAGCAAAAATAAGGAAAACAGTAATATCTGAAGTTGGTGGCCGCAATGAACAGGATGGCTCACCGTAGACAGCTGAGAACGTACTACTCCTCAATCACGACGCAACTGGATGGGTCCTTGAGCAGAATCTGCCGAACGAAAAGAAAACACAAGAACAGATAGGGGTCAGTCATAAGGACTCAATAAGTGAGGCAGAGTAGCCACGTCAAAGAATAGGATAGCTCGCCAGGGAGAAGAAACAGATAAACCAAATTCCTCTTATTTAAATTATAAAAAAAGCAGAGCCAGATAATAACCGAAAATACGTATGAAACCATAAACGCAACCAGGAATACGAGCTAGAAACATATCAACAAATAGGAAATGAACATATAAGTAGAACAGTAGTCATGTACAGAAAATATACACAATAGTATGAAATGAAATGGAATGAGATGAAATGAAATGAGATGCAAAGGGTCACATGTGCCAAATGAATGGAGCGGAATCCTCCTGATCCGAGGGCGGAATCCTCCTACGCTCAATATGATGCGATGGAGCGGAGTCCTCCTGCTCTGAGGGCAGAATCCTCCTACCCTCAATATGATGCAATGATAACCATTCACCGACGCGGGATTCTCATCGACTGCCGGGAAGTATATGTCAACTCAAAGTCAGAGTACAATTCTCAGATCCTCAATGCAATACCAACAACAGGACATAACATATAATATAGAATATAAATCCAAAGCTAAGGCATAATGAGTACGCCTATCGGCAGGTACACACGTAAGGAACGCGTGGTAGAAAATCCACGAGGCCAAGTGCCTCCAAAGAAATGGATATAAACAATTACCGTATTCCAAAGCTAGCCCTGCTACTCAACAAATATTTTTTGCTTTGGATTAACTGCCAAACGATCCCGCTTTATTCAATAAGCAGAAAAATTATATCAAATAAAGCTAAAGGCTTCATTCCTTATGTCTTAGGGCAATCCAGTTAGGAACTTAATACCGTATTTGCATACGCAATACGCAAGCTAGGCCTATGTACAGGATTCAAAGTCGTATAGCTAAACCCTAAATAAATTACATTTATATGTTGCCCATAACTCACTGAGTACGAATATATAATCATTTCCATCATCGGGGATTAATTGATCCTTTAAACTATCAAAAATCATTAGGGAGATCTCTAATATCCCTATTTTATCGTAAAAATATATTCAAACACACGTAATAAGCTAAGATAATGAGTTAACATCAATACCTGGAGATTTGGGGTAGAAATTCAACTATTTTTCCACCTCTTTTTCCCTTTTTTCCTCTTTCTTTTCTAATCTTTCTTTTCTAGTCTTTGTAGTATGTTTATGCTCTCTGTATCACATGTAGCTGGTGCTAAGGGATTTAATCCCTCAGCTAACCGACTTTCTATAATTTTTTTAATAAATTCACTACGACAACTAAAATTAAAATGGAACCCTAGAATACTCGTAATGATCCCAAAATTTTCAAGTAAGTTATACAAAATATACGTAACATAGTCCCCAAGACGGATCTCAAATCGAACTCCCGAAACTCAAGATACGAATTTAAAGGAAAAAGGTCAAATTATTATTTAACTTTCGGCATTTTAGCGGAAACTAGCCGAACAACATAGAAATTCACTTTCAAAAATCACAAAAGTCACAAATAATCATATGAACCTAACGGCGCTTTTGAATTTCGAATCGGAGCTCATTCGCCAAAACCGAGCTCAAAAATTTCTTTTTAATATTTATCGACAATAAAAAATGAAACCTTCTTCCAATGCTTACCAAACGAGGTCTGATTTAGCTCTAAGTTTACAGACAGGTCCTAATGGACATTACGAATATTTAAAAATTATCAGCACGCCAATCGGAGTCCTAACTTCCGAAACGACTGACCGATGTCGTTTCATTCTCCTCCACTTAGACTCTCGTTCGTCCTCGAACGAGCAAGAGTCTAAAATAGATTTCACACCTCTAATGAGAATGCTTACACTAATTTTTCAATGAAAATTACTACGAAACAAAAATCATATACAATGATAAGAACTTTTAGGCTTTAAAGACCAAGTTCGAACCTGAATCGTCGAAGAGGTAAGGAACGCATACTGGACTCAAGCTCCCAAGTGTCCTCCTCACGAGGACGATTATTCCATTGCTCTTGAACCATCGGAATTTGCTTCGAACGAAGTTTCCTGACATCACGCGCAACTATAGCAACTGGGAACTCCTCGTAAGCTAGATTCAAATCTAGCTGAGCAGGGTCTAATTCGATCACTTCGGAAGGATCTCGGATACACTTCCGAAGCATCGATACATGGAAAACTGGGTGAACTGGCATAGAAGCTGGCAAGTCGAGCTGATAAGCTACCTTACCAATACGCTTCTCGATACGGAAAGGGCCAATGAACTTGGGACTAAGCTTTCCTTTCCTACCAAAACTCTTTACACCTCGCATCGGTGACACTTTCAGAAATACCATGTCCCCGACCTCGAACTCTAACTCTCGGCTCCTCCAGTTCGAATATGAAATCTGCATACTCTAGGCGGTCCGTAAACGATCCTGAATAACACGAACAACATCAAGAGTCTGATGAACCATATCTGAACTCATCACCTCGACATCTCGAGACTCAAACCAGCCAATAGGAGAACGACATAGACGACCATATAAGGCCTCAAATGGAGCCATGTGAATGGAAGACTGGTAGCTATTATTATAAGAGAACTCTGCTAACGCCAAATGATCATCCCAGTAACCCCCGAAGTCCAATGCACAAGCTCTCAGCATGTCCTCTAAAATTTGAATAACCCGCTCGGACTGACCGTCAGTCTGAGGATGGAATGCTGTGCTAAGCTGCACCTGGGTCCCCAACTCTCTCTGAAAAGACTGCCAGAACTGAGAGGTAAACTGGGAACCACGATCTGAGATAATAGATACAGAAGTACCATGCAATCTAACAACCTCCTGAATGAAAATCCGAGCCAGTTTCTGAGCTGAATCAGTAGTCTTTATAGGGATAAAGTGAGCTGATTTAGTCAGTCTGTCGACAATGACCCAGACTGAATCGTGGCGCCGCAAGGTCTTTAGCAGACCAACTATAAAATCCATTGTGATGTGCTCCCACTTCTACTCGGGAATGGGCAATACCTAGGCTAATCCTGCCGGTCTCCGGTGTTCAAACTTAACATGCTGACAGTTCAAGCAACGAGATACATAATCAAATACATGTCTCTTCATCCCCTTCCACCAGTATAGCTCTCGGAGGTCCTGATACATTTTTGTAATACCAGGATGAATGGAATAACGCGAGCTATGAGCTTTACCGAGCACTGACTGCCTCAAATCCCCAACATCAGGAACACAGAGTCGACCATTAAATCGAAGAATTCCATCTGAATCAAGCTCAAAGGAGGGAACTCCTCAACTTAGGACACGACCATGTAACTCCTGCAGATGAGGATCCTTGAACTGTCTTCCCTTAATCTAATTGACTAAGGAAGATTGAGCTGCAATACACGCTAAGACTCTACTGGAGTCTGGAAGAAGAAATCTCACGCCAAAGTCGCCAAGGGACTGCAATTCTCAGGCCAATGGTCTCATGTCAGCATAAAGAAAAGCCATGCTGCCCATGGACTTCCTGCTCAAAGCATCTGCTACCACGTTCGCCTTCCCAGGATGATAGCGGATAGTGAGATCTTAATCTTTAATCAATTCAAGCCACCTCTGCTGTCGGCCGTTAAGATCTTTCCAAGAGAGAAGATACTGCAGACTCTTATGATTCGTATACACCTCACAAGGCTCACCATAAAGATAATGCCTCCATATCTTTAAAGCAAAGACCACAGCTGCTAATTCTAAATCGTGAGTCGGATAATTCTAATCATTCAGCTTCAACTGTCTGGAAGCATAAGCAATTACCTTCCCGTGCTGCATGAGAACACAACCAAGGCCCATACGAGATGCATCAAAATAGACTGCAAATCCACTGGTGCCCGAAGGAAGGGATAACACTGGAGCTGAAGTCAATAAGGCCTTAAGCTTTTGGAAGCTTGCCTCACACTCATCGGACGATTGAAACTGGATCGCCTTCTGCGTCAGGCGAGTCAGGGGAGATGCAATAGTAGAGAACTTTTCCACAAGCCTCCGATAATAACCTGCCAATCCAAGGAAGCTGCGAATCTCTGTCGGAGTGGTAGGACGAGGCCATTTCTGCACTGCTTCAATCTTCTTCGGATCAACCTTGATACCCTCACTAGATACCACGTGACCCAAAAATGCTGCAGAATCAAGCCAAAACTCACATTTCGAGAACTTGGCATACAGCTTGGCATGACAATCTAATGTGGCATGACATGACGCCAGCCAATCCATGCCAATAATAACATCAAAATCAACCATATCTAGAATTAGAAGATCTACTAGTGTCTCATGACCCCCAAAAGATAAGGTACAAGCTAGATAAACTCGATCCACAATGATAATGTCTCCAATAGGAGTAGAAACACAGAATGGATCGCGAAGACGCATATAATCAACATGAAAGCCCGAAGCAAAATAAGGAGATACATATGAATATGTAGACTCTGGATCCACCAAAGAATATGCATCTCGACCACAAACAGATAAGATACCTGTAAAAACAGCTGGGGATGCCTCGGCATCCTACCTGGCCGGTAGTGCATATAGCTGTCTCTGCGGCTGAGCTGAGCCGCTATCCTGATGACCACCTCTAGAGGGACCACTAGGACCACGCCTACGACCTCTACCGGGTGGTGGTGCACCTCTAGCTGGCTGAGACCCTGGAGGGGCACCCTGAGGCTGCGGCTGCATAGGTGCTGGAAGGCGAGGGAAAGGGCGGCTATTACCCTGTTGATGGAGATAAGGGCAATCCTTCTTATGATGCCCTAAATCCTGACAGATAAAGCACCCCGGAGAAAATCTACGCCGATCAAACTGAGACTGATCTCGCGGGGGAAGCCCAAACTGACCCTGAGAAGAAGTAGGCACGTTCTGAGAACCACGCGCTGGAAACTGAGCTGGTCTGACAGGAGGCCTACTCTGCTGGTGATAACTCCTACCTCCATACGAGGTACTAGAATGCCATGGACCACGAGATCTCTTTCTCTCCCGCTCTAACTCCTCCATCTCCAATCTATGATAGGCCTCATACCTCCTGGCAATATCAACAGCGACATCAAATAGAGTACCAACCTCAATCTCACGAACTATCTGGGACCGCAAATAAGGAGAAAGCCCATCAATAAAACGTCTTACCCTCTCAGAGGGCTCCTGCACGAGATCTGGAGCATAGCTGGCCATCTCTAAAAACAAAAGCTCATACTCCGTGACTGTAGGTTACCCTATCCAATTCTCTCAAACTGTCTCCTCTTCTCATCCTGCTGACTGCGAGGGAAAAACTTCTCCATGAATCGATGGGAGAACTCACTCCAGGTAAGCTTAGGTAAGCCCTACCTAGCTGATCGGAGTGCGGTCCACCAAACTAAAGCCGGACCCTCAAGCTGGAAGGCAGTATAATCAGCTCCATACTGCTCAAGATATCCAAGGGCCTCTAAGATACGCTAACATTGATCAAGAAACTCATGAGGCTTAAGCTTATCTGATTTCTGACCAGAGAACTTTGGAGGACTAAGTCGGGTAAAGTAATGCAACCTTGCCAGATCATCAATCTGACCTGTTACCTAGACTGGCTGACTAGCCTGAGCAACCGGAGGTACAACACCCGCTACCTCTGGAACATAATCACCTAGAACATGAACTGCTAGGGCCACATGTGGAGCTAGAATGGGGGCTCCGTGAACCTGAGAACCAATATCTACCACAGCCTGCGGAGCTGCCTGAGGGATAGGAGCATCTACGACAGCCTGAGGGATAGGAGCATCTACAGCAGCCTGAGGAATGGGAGCATCTACAGGAAACTGAGGAATATGAGCATCTACGGCAGCCTGAGGAATAGGAGGTCCCTGGGGCATCTGCGTCGCTAAGAATCTCATAAAAGCGTCATGAAGTGCGGGGGGAACGAAGAAGCCCTGCTCTCCCTGCCCAGCAAAAGCTGTCACTATCGGAACCTCTGCAGCATGATCAACATGATCCACCATCCTCGCGGCCTGGGCAACTCTACCTCTACCTCTACCGCGGCCAACACTGCCACCTCACGGAGCAGCAGGCATAGGGGCGACCGCTGGCTCCTCCGCCTCTCGCAGAACATTCGTGCGCGTTCTCACCATTTACTGCGGAAAATTAAAAATATTTAACTTCAGATAAGAAGACTCACGCACGACAGGGAAAGAAAGATAGGAAACTGCCTAAATGCCACCATAGCCTCTCGTAGATAGGTACGGACGTCTCCGCCCGATCAGCGAGACTCTATTAGACACTGTCATGATCTGGAAAGACTTTAAACCTCGCTCTGATACCAACTGACACGACCCGAATTCTCGGTTAGCCCGTGCGGGCACCCGACCATCTACCCTAAACCCGTCGGACGAACCGTATTGACTGAATCGATATAAGTTGTTAAGAATTACCTTGAAATAAAAATGAACCAAATTTTAGAGACATAAGATAACTGTCAAGGATAGACAAATAAACAAGCTGTCTGAATAATACAACTAACTACCCAGAATACACAGTTTTAAATGTTTCCAGATCAGATATCTAAAAAGGCCAAAAGATATACACATCTCCCGAAGGGATCAAAAGTAAGGAAAACTGTAATATCTGAAGTTGGTAGCCGCAATGAAAAGGATGGCTCACCGTAGACAGTTGAGAACGTACTACTCCTTAATCACAGTGCGACTGGCTGGGTCCTGGAGCAGAATCTGCCGAACAAAAAGAAAACAGAAGAACAGATAGGGGTGAGTCATAAGGACTCAATAAGTGGCTAGCCACCTCAAAGAATAGGATAGCTAGCTAGGGAGAAGAAACAGATAAACCATATTAATCTTATTTAAATTATAAAAAAATAGAGCCAGATAATAATCAGAAACACGTATGAAACCTTAAACGCAACCAGGAATACGAGCCACAAACATATCAACAAATAAGCAATGCACATATAAGTAGAACGGTAGTCATGTACAGAAAATCTACACAATAGTATGAAATGAAATGGAATGAGATGAAATGAAATGGAATGCAATGAGATGAAATGAAATGAAATGAGATGAAATGAAATGAGATGCAAAGGGTCACATGTGCCAAATGAATGGAGCGGAATCCTCCTGCTCCGAGGGCGGAATCCTCCTACCCTCAATATGATTCAATGGAGCGGAATCCTCCTGCTCCAAGGGCGGAATCCTCCTACTCTCAATATGATGCGATGGAGCGGAATCCTCCTGCTCCGAGGGCGGTATCCTCCTGCCCTCAATATGATGCAATGATAACCATTCACCGGCGCGGGATTCTCATCTACTACCGGAAAGTATATGTCAACTCACAGTCAGAGTACAATGCTCAGATCCTTAATGCAATACCAACAACAACACATAACATATAATATAAAATGTAAATCCAAAGCTAAGGCATAATGAGTACGCCTATCGGCAGCTACACACGGAGCACGTGGTAGAAAATCCACGAGGCCAAGTGCCTCAAAAGAAATGGATATAAATACTTACCGTATTCCAAAGCTAGCCCTGCTACTCAACAAATGCTTTTTCTTTGGATTAACTGCCAAACGATCCTGCTCTATTTAATAAGCAGAAAAATTATATCAAATAAAGCTAAAGGCTTCATTCCTTATATCTTAGGGCAATCTAGTTAGGAACCTGATATCCTATTCGTATACACAATACGCAGGCCAGGCCTATGTACAGGGTTTGAAGTCCCATAACCAAACCCTAAATAAATTACATTTATATGTTGCCCATAACTCACTAAGTACGAATATATAATCATTTCCATCTTCAGGGTCCAATTGACCCTTTAAACTATCAATTTAAATCATTAGGGCGATGTCTTATATCCCTATTTTTACCGTAAAAATATATTCAAACACACGTAATAAGCTACGATAATGAGTTAACATCATTACCTGGAAATTTGGGGTAGAAATTCCACTATTTTCCACCTCTTTTTCCCTTTTTTCCTCTTTCTTTTCTAATCTTTCTTTTCTAGTCTTTGTAGTATGTTTCTGCTCTCTGTATCGCATGTAGCTGATGCTAAGGGATTTAATCCCTTGGCTAACCGGCTTTCTATAAATTTTTTTTAATAAATTCGCTACGACAATTAAAATTAAAATGGAACCCTAGAGAAGTCGAAATGATCCCAAATTTTTCAAGTAAGTTATACAAAATATATGTAACATACTCGCCAAGACGGATTTCAAATCGGATTACCGAAACTCAAGATGCGAATTTAAAGAAATAAGGTCAAATTATTTAACTTTCGGCATTTTAGCGAAAACTAGAACAACATCGAATTTCACTTTCGAAAAATTATAAAAGTCACAAATAATCATACGAACTTAACGGCGCTTTTTGATTTTGAATCGGAGCTCATTCGTCAAAACCGAGCTCAAAAATCTCTTTTTAATATTTATCGACAATAAAAACTGAAACCTTCTTCCGATGCTTACCAAACGAGGTCTGATTTAGCTTTAATTTTACAGACAGGTCCTAATGGACCTTACGAATACTTTAAAATTATCAGCATGCCAATCGGAGTCCTAACTTCCAAAACGACTGACCGAGGTTGTTTCAGACAACTACGTCAGGATTATAAAATGAAATGAGTAGGAGATCGAAAAAATTGGACTAATAATTAAATTAATGGTTGCAAAATAAATAAAATAAATAAAGATATAAATATATATAAGTACTGTATAGAATAAAATAATGAAAAGCAAAGTGCACACACAAAAGCAAATTGGAATACAAATTAATTTAATTAATTATAAATGACCACAAATATTTTTTAAATACATTAAATTGCACAAAAAGCCACAATTATTTATTAAATGCTAAAATTACACTAAAGTTGCACAAACAATCACATTTTGACAAATAGCCTAAATAATATAAAATTATATAATATAGCCACATTTAAGTATTTAATATACAAGTAGAGGATAACACACGTAAATGCATGCCTTCTAATGAAAATTAAACACAAATAGTCAAATTGCACCCTTAAGATAAATTATAGCCGATTTTGGGAAAAAATGAGCGAAAAAATTGGGTGTCAACAGCTGCCCCTCTTTGCCCGTGGATGATGAAATGAGTCTTCCAGCAAAGATAGTTGACGGAGTAGCTAGTTTTGTCATGACTGATAGGTAAAATGATTAAAAAGGAAAAAATGGGAGTTTTGGGGTGTTTTTTGCCGATCCCCGGTCTCTAAGCTGCCTGCATATCTCGGGTTCCATGAGAATCAGGTCGTGTGTAGTTCTAGAATGGCATGTTACTTGTGTGAAATATTTATGGCGCATGACTTTGGATGTAAAGACTAAATTCATCCAAATATGTAAATTTTGGATTTGTGTATGCTTTGCCTTTTGCGAGATAAATGAAGAATGAGGCAAAAGTATTATCGAAGATGAGATAACATCAATAGATCGAACGTGGGAAAAGAGGCTTATAATCATCCTATTTATGAAGATGTGGTGCACGACACACCCATAAAGAGGAGTTTACATGGGATAGTTTCCACTACAACTCGATAGATGAGTCATTTTGCTTCAACATTGTGTTAAATGAGCTGGGGAACATTGAGGAGTAAAGCACGATAAATGCGCATAATTCAAACAGATAGCACGATCAAGCACGAGAATGCACACGATTGACATAGAGGGGCTTGAATAGGAAGGAATACGGAACTGACACCAAAACGATAAGGAAAGATTAGGTAGATCACTGGTGTGAGTATGGAGCTGTAGCTTTGAGCGCTTTGGAACTCGGCAAAAATAGGCATCTTGCGGGCGTAGTAAAAGCATTGTCTGTAGGATTAAACTTCTTGAATTGGGTTTTGGGGCTGATGCTTTGTATGTATTTGAGGTTTTGTGGTTGCACGATTGGTAGTGATTTTTGGGGAGCAAGTGTGAGAGTACATCACAGGGGTTTGTCGAGAGATCGGAGTACCGTGCAGCAAAATCAAGATAAATGCAGATAGAGGTAAAGATAAATAGTATACTTTCAGGTGCTTGGTGATAGGGAATGTGTGCCTCTCCTCTGGGGGGTATTTATTTGCTAAGTGCTTCTCGTCAGTAAATAATTGCTTCATCACGCCGAGCTGTTGTTGGATCATCTTGCCAGTGCAACGCCGAATTGTATGTCCTACGATAAAAGTGAATTTTCAAAATAGTATGTATGTAAATGCATAGAGAGACTTCCCTGTTATTGGATCGTCTTGCCACTGCTTTTCATCATTTAAATATGTGCTTGTCATGTCGAATTGTAACTCTCTTTTTGGATTGAGCTGTGTATCTTTTCATGTAGGGTTGTCTATCATTCTTTCATTTAGTTTTACACCCTTCGTCATGCCATTCTTTTACCGGGCTTTCTACCCTGGAGGTTGTCTACCCTTTCTCATGCTTTCATTTCACCGGATTGTCTACCTTCTAAGCTGTCTACTCCATGCTATGCCATTCCTTTCACTGGGCTGTCTACCCTCCAGGCTGTCTACCTTTTATCATGCTAAATTTCTCAACGGGCTGTCTACCCTCAGGGTAGTCTACCCTTGTCATGCCAAACTCAACATCGGGCTGTCTACCCTCTGTAGATGCCAAAATCTGCATCGGACTGTCTACCCTCTGCCATGCCATGCCAAACTCAACATCGGGCTATCTACCCTCTGTCATGCCAATTTTCTCATAGGGTTGTCTACCCTCAAGGCCGTCTACCCTTTGCCATGCCAAACTCAACATCAGGCTGTCTACCCTCTGTCAATGCCAAACTCCGCATCGGGCTGTCTACCCTCTACCACGCCAAACTTCTCATATGGTTGTCTACCCTCAGGGCTGTCTACCCTTTGCCATGCCAAACTCAATATCGGGCTGTCTACCCTCTGTCATGCCAAACTTCTCACTGGGCTGTCTACCCTCAGAGCTGTCTATCCTTTTCCATGCCAAAATTAACATCGATCTGTCTACACTCTGTCATGCCAAACCTTTCACCGGGCTATCTACCCTCTAGAAAGCAAAGTTCGTGTCGCGTCGGGCTGTATACCCTGAGTGAAGTGCAAAAGGCTATCAAAAGGTAAAGTGAAGTGCAAAAAATAGAATGGCATTGTTATGTCATACAGGGTGCCAAGAAAGCTATCGTGTTGCTTTTATAACGCATTTCTTGAAATTTTTGAGAGCATCTTAAAAATTTCTGCCCTAGTGTCAAGTTTGTGTCTTTTGGAATTTTTGAGGGGATCCTAAAAATTATGCCCCAATTTATTGTTTATGACAAATCACCTAGAGAGGGTGGTTGGATTGCATTGAACACCAAGGTATTGGCTAGAATCTGCATTCGTCCTTTAGTGTGACGATTGGGTATATCGATGAATATAAGTATGTGGATATTTGCATACTCAGACCAAGGTTCGGTGTTTGGATTTTGTTGGATTTGGAGGTTTTCCAAAATTATATTTGTCTTAGGTGGTGATGGGGGTCTTCATGTTTCATGCTTTTCTTTTTGAAAGTTACGGAGCTAACTTTGATGGATTGGTCCTTGTAGAAAGTGTGTTTGTAGTTTGGGAGTTGGAGCTTCCCCTTGCTGGTTCTTGTTGTACCATTGTCTTGCTTTGGTCAATCAGACTCTGAATTTAGGAATGGGTATCTAGAGAGTAGTTTGTTTGTTGGATGCAATATCTTTTGGCTGAGCTAAAGGAGTAAAGGCGTGATGTTTTGTCTTTTTGTATGTCCTTGATTGTGATGAGCCTGATAAGGTTGTTATTGAAAGTCTTGACGAGGTTGTTTCTCGTGTAAGTTGGGTGCAGTGTGAGGTTGTGAACTTTGCCAGCTTCGTTTATATAGTGATTGGGTTTCTTTTTTGTGACTCTCGTGTGGGTAGAGTGCCAGCTGATTTTGTTCGTCCGTACTACAAGTTGTACGGAAGTAGGATTGGGATCGTCTGGGTTCTCTCAGCATCCCATGTTGGTGGTTTAAAAGTCCTTGTTCTAGAAGAAATGGTTTTCAGCTTGGCAGGCCATTTCGGCATTTCTTGAATACAGATTCTTGACCAATCTCAGTGTTCAAGCATAACAATCGTAATAAAGTAGCGAAATGCACAAAACCGTGTGGGCATATTAGCAAAGATTTGATGCAAAAGTGACACATAAGCTTAAGAGGAAGCCTAGACCGTAGATGAATTTGGATATTATCATAGAATGCACAGATATCACAAGGGATTGCCTGAGTGCTTTATGTAGTAGTTAAGGCAAGGATTTTGGTCAAACGACCGATGCTTGTTTAAGCGGGAGATGAGGAGTTGAATGTCAATGAAAAGTGGTAAAATATTGTGTAAGAAATAGATTGTGGTATGCGACAGAAAAGGGGGGTTGACTTTTATCGAACACCAAGACCTTTTTGTCATCCTTTCATGCAATTTTGTCTCTTATCGAACACCAAGACCTTTTTGTCATCCTTTCTTGCAATTTTGTCTGTCATAATTCCTTTGTATTTTTCAAAGAGATACTCAATGTCTTTCGTACTTGTCAACCAACTGCTGCAATATAGTCCTTGCACCAACTTTCCCTATTGGATGATATCTTATTGCTGAGCCGCCGAACTTTATGTAGGTTGCTTACGTATCATGTGTATTCTTAGATCGCTGCATCCTATTGTTGCTGTCATGAGAATTCATATTACTCCAATAAAGCCTTCAACAAAATTTCTCTACGAAGTTTATCTGCCTGTGCTTATATATCAAAGCAACTCTTGCTAGTGGATTGGGATATGCTTCCAAATGCTTAGGGAGTTCCCATGTCTATCATATGATAAAAGCTATGCCGTTGCATCTTTGCCTTCCCTTTCAAGTTGAATTGGCTTGCCTGTTTTGGTTGTTGTGCGTAGGCCTTTGCTACACCTCTTTCTTTCCAATATTATCTTTCACTGGCCTTTTGACTGCTATTTTGATCATGGTAGGATCAAGTTGGAAAATGTTTTGGATCAAAATCATGTATTGCAGGTTGTGTGACTGTGTAGACTAGAGCAACACAGATGATCCTTGGATATTGGTGTCAAAAGGTCTTAAGGTGAGTCATGTTTTCCTTGGAGTTTGACCAACATTTTTCTTGCTTTGTTAATTTTTTTCTCATAGTGTTTGCTGGAACAATTAAGGTGCCGGGACAATAAGTCCGCCAGTTTTCAATCTCTCAAACAATTGAGTGTGGGATTTGGCTAGTAGAGTGTAGTTTCTTTTCGGTCTTTGGTTTGCATCAGGGCGAGGTCTAGGAGGGTATGGTGGTACATTTTGGTAGTTGGGTTGAGTGTTTTGCTGGTATGGTGGACGATTTGGTGCTAGGATGTGGAATATAGGTTGAGTGGGCTGAGTGTTGTAAACAGGATATTCAAGTGGCATGTGAGGGTCGGGATAAGATGGTGGCATCGTTTGATAATAGTGGTTGAAAAGTAGTGTCTTGAACGGTTGTAGCAAAAGAGACTTCATCTTTCTTCTTTTAAAAAGGCTCACATTTCCAGACTGGACAGCCTTATCAGTAGCCTGTAGTGCAGCATAGATATTTGTAGAGAGAGGAGAGGGCTGGTGGGAATTGCTTGTGAAAAACTTTCTTTTTTTGAAAAATCCCTGACAAGTGTACTTACTTAACCCTATCATTTTTCTTTGTATTCAACTTGAGCCAAACTTTAGGAAATAGATTTTTGAGTTTGGTAGTGAGTTAGAGATAGTGTGGACATGTGAAAGGTTTTAGACATCAGGATTTGGGCATAGAGTAGGGAGAGGAGGTGCCTTGGTAGGAGATTGAATTCGGGAAGGGAATCGCTTAGGTAGAAAGAGACTTAGAACAACAGACAAATTCATGCAATGCACACATATCAGATAAGAAATGCATCCTATAATACGAAGGACCATTTTACGCACAATGATTTGAAAAGTGCTTTTTGCCGCATGCATCATTTCGTTTGCTAACAAAATAGGGAGCCTAAAAGACAATATTGCATTTGTTGGACTTTTGTTACGTTGACTGATCATGGCCAGGTGAACATCTTTCATGCTGATCCATTCCTAAAAGATTCTTCTTCTTCTTCTTCTTCTTCTTCTTCTTCTTCTTCTTCTTCAGACGAGTCTCCCTCGGACAAGCTTGCCTCTAATGAGTCTTCTTGAAAAATAATGTTGTCTGCATCAATTAAGAGCCGGGATATGTCAAATGTGAAGTTCTTCAAAATTTCCCAAGCCTTACTTCCTTTCTTCTCTATTCCTTTGTCAGCCACAACCTTCATTCCTTCGCTAGTCCATATATCGATAGACTCTATGTGTTTTGTCAGGTGTTCTGCCTTACTGCGCCATTTGCCTTTTTCGTTGTTCTTTTTCTCGACCAAACTTTGCTTCTTTGCTATTTTCCCTCATGCCCTTGCCAGTTGTTTTAACAATAATATCAATGGTAATAAAAGGTTTTTCTTCTAATTGTTTCCTTCAAAAATAGGCCATCTTTCATCCAAATTTACCTCGCAAAACATAAAAAAAATGGGTTAGTATTGTAATTTGTAATAATATTAGTAATAGTAATAATAGTAAGAATAATATTATAATATTAATAATAGCAATTATAATAATATAAAATAAAAGGAAAAATAGATTTTATAAAAGTGTAGGCTCAGGTTTGTATGAATCGGGTAGAGCTTAGGGACGTCGGTACGGTTGGAAACACGGGGGGCCCTCCGGTTGCCATGCCAAGCACCGATCCCACCACTCCATCGTCGGCTTGTTTTTGCAGTAAAGCTCATACATGTCATCATCGCCTATTTATTTTAGGGACACGGGGTAGTACGTAATGGGACTGATTTGGCCTCCAAATGGCATTGGCCTAAGTGTAGTATCATGTTCAAATCAGTTCCTATATTTTAAATTAATTATCTAATTATTTTACTTGGCAAATAGAGCATAGCAACTGTCCATATTAATAAACTCTAGTAGCCGTGACTTCCACCAAATCCACGTCCACAAGTAAATTAGGCAACCAAACAAGAGCTGCAATAAACAATCAGGAGAGACATAGCAGCAAACAGTAGACATCTCAAAAGGTCTGAAAATGAACAGAACAAATAGAGGATATAGGTGCTCGATATAGGAGCAAACATCAATGAACCCGCCGGCTAAAATGTCAACATAGGCGAATCAAGCAGTGCCTTAAAGGAGGAGCAACCACCAGTGGGTGGCGTCGCTGCAACCCCAACGCTGTACTTCAATTTCAATTACACATCAACCAGAGACGGAGAGAAGCCAATAAGCAAAATCATTGGAATAAGACGACCAGTAGTACAACAGAAACAACTCAGACAATTGGGTCTCCGGCGATGAGACCTTCCGGCGACGGTGGTGGTTTTAACAGCCTTGACCCGTTTTCCAAACCTCTTTTCGATAAGTGAATCGCCCCATTCCCTATTTTTTTGACCTCCTTTTCGATATGGGTGTGTATATGTGTAGTGGTGACGATACGTTGTTGTTACTGGTTTGAGTTGATGTAGAAGACGATGACGGATATTGATGTATATGTATTTTCCGGTGGTGATTGTTTGCATATGTGTTTGGCGTGGGTCTGCGTATGTCTGTATATGTGGGTGTGTTTCTGGATTTTTTTGATTGGAAATGGAGAAGACGGGGGCTGAAGACGAGGGTGTATTGTGAATTATGTGTAAGGAAGGTTGTGTATGTTGTGAGCACCTCTCCCACATTGATAAAAAAGAGAGATGCTAATGGGTATATAGACTAAATGGGCTCTCCCACCTACTAGACTAGTCTTTTGGGTTGGGCTCTCCTGTTTGGTCAATAACATTAGTGTTTTCATTGAGAGTTCACGCTTGGGGGCCGCAACTCGGAGTGGTGGCCTGGACCTAAAGGGGGTGCCAGCCGTGACCAACTGGGTGGCCGTGACCAACGGGATACTAGGAGTGGTGGCTTGTGCTAGGAGTGGTGGCCTGGACCTAAGAGGGGTGCCAGCCGTGACCAACTGGGCAACCGTGACCAATGAGGTCATTGGTCCTCAAGCGGGGGCGATTGTTGTGAGCACCTCTCCCACATTGATTAAAAAAAAAAGAGATGCTAATGGGTATATAGACTAAATGGGCTCTCCCACATACTAGACTAGTCTTTTGGGTTGGGCTCTCCTGTTTGGTCTATAACAGTGTATATATCTATCAGTGGGTGGTGATTGTTGCGTAGCAGAGGAAGATAAGAGTTAGAATGTACTGATATTTATGTGTATTTTGTATAATGGGCGTGTTTGTTTTGGGAGTTTTTCAGAGGAGGATCAAGAAAGAAGAGGACAAAATGGTGCGTGTGTGCACTATTCTTTTCTGATGTTGAGAGGTGGAGGGATGTCCGGTATCGATGATGCTGTTGTACTCTATGTATTGATTCATAGTGTGTATATGATGGAATGATGGGGAATGGAGATAATTGAGGGATTTGAGTGATTTTTTTAGATTTAGAGAGATTAGGAAAAGATTAAGGGGAGTGATTAGAGGGATAGTGCATGATTTGGGGATTTTGCCAAAAGATAATATTCACTTACAAAATTTAAAGAAAAAAAATGTATTTGACTAGATATTGTGTCTAGGTTCTAAGGAAAAATGTAATTCAGTAGAAGAAGTGAATAAAAATAAATATATACAAATAAAGAATTTTGGTGGGGATTTTAAAATATGGAGTTCAATAAAAAGGAATTAGGACTTCTATTTGTCTAGGTTCAAATTTGTGAGTAAGAATTCGGATATGAATTTGGACAATTACGTCAGGATTATAAAATAAAATGAGTAGGAGACGGACAAAATTAAACTAATAATTAAATTAATGGGTGCACAATAAATAAATAAGTAAAGATATAAATACGTATAAGTACTGTATAGAATAAAACAAATAAAAAGTAAAATGCACACACAAAAGCAAATTGAGGTACAAATTAAATTTAATTAAATATAAATAATCACAAATATTTATTAAATGCATTAAATTGCACAAAAAGCCACAATTAGTTATTAAATTCTTATATTGCACTAAAGTTGCACAAAACACTATATTTTGATAAATAGCCTAAATGATGCAAAATTATGTAATATAGCCACATTTAAGTATGTAATATATAAACCCTAAACCCCGTGCTTGTTTTCTCTCTAGAAACAAGAGATTTAGGCGATTTGTAGGCGACAGAACTCCGGCCACCTCCCATGGCCAATCAGGCCACTGGGCAGCCCCCCACTGGGGTTGTCCAGCCTCATACTACCATGATACAACCCCCTAACTCCACTATACCACCTACTACTACCATAATACCACCTTTATCTTATGCATCTACGTTGAAACCTAATGCAAAACCCTTTGCGATGCCAACTATTCCTGAACCCATCATGGAGCTTCATCACAGGGAGCCTTCTTTTATTTGGGATGATAAGGTTATTGGCACTAAGGTAATCCATCAGGAATTGCTATACTCAGTCGTAGGGAAGTTTTCCTACGGGATGCCTGAATTTCATGAGCTCAAAAAACAGTTGCCCTTGCAATGTGAGGTGAAAGGTGAGTGCACGATAGGCTACCTAGACCCACGACATGTTCTAATCCGTTGTTCATTGTTAGAGGATTTGTTTATCTACTTTCCAGGCCTACTTTTTATTTGAAGATTGGGAATGTATTTCACCAAATGAGGGGCATGAAGTATGATGTGTGGTTTGATCCTCAAGAAGAAACATCAGTGGCTGTGGCTTGGATTTCTTTTCCTGGATTGCCCCCGGTGTTCTTTCTCAAAGAGGCAGTTTTTGCCTTGGCTAGTGCGATTGGGAAACCTCTTCAACTTGATGCAGCCACTAAAGCAAGGACTAGGCCAAGTTGGTAAAAGTTAAGGTTGAATTCTATTTATTGGCCCAAAGACCTCAACGAGAGAGGATTGGAATCAAGAATTCAGTGACTGGTGATGTCAAGTACAAGTGAGTACGTGTTCAATATGATTACTTGCCAAAATATTGCAAACAATGAAATTACAAGGGCATTGTGAAGAGGAGTGCTTTATTTTGCATCCTGAATTGGATGATAGAGGTGATGACAAATTTAATAAGCGAGCAGGCGTGAATGACAATCCAATTAGGATTTTGCAAAGTAGTAAAATTATTGGCGAATTAAAGGGCAAAGATGGAGTAGTGACAACGAAGGCTATTGTTGTTGGGAAACCAGGTGCTCAAGTGCAAGACAATAGAAGATATAAGGCTAAGAATTTTGTTCATCCTAGTAGAAACCCTAATGCTTGGGTGAGGGTTGAATCCAAGAAGAAATCGACCAAGGAAGTGGAAGCAGTGCATGAAGATGCAGTTTTAGCAAAGAATGCCTTTGCTCTTTTAGGTGATGATGTTGATGACAATGTTGACAAGGAGGATGAAGCAAATCAGGTTCGAGCTGAATTGACTCAAGGCCAAGATGTTTCATATGATCCCAACTTGAAATCCCCAACTCGTGTGAGCTCACATTCCAAAAAAGGAAAAATAGTTAATGAGGATCCAATGGTGATGGGTACAAAAAACTGGGTGTTGAATACTTTTCAGGGCCAATCTACTAATAATCTGAGTAAAACCCCTAATAGGGTTAATATTGAAGCTGAAAGTGTTGAAAGGAGTCAGGACAAAGATTGTGCCCTAGTAATTGCTTCTCCAGCTAACGAGGAGGATTTTGTTAATAAATTCAGCGTGTTAAATGCTGAGGTATTAAATGAACTAAGAGGTTTCAACCCTAAAGCGTGTGCATTAATACAAAAGGCCCTAGGGTTAGTTAAATCTGGTATTGGGAAGGAACTTGCTTTTGTACCTCAGGCTCCTACACTTCCTCCGGTCGATGTGGGAGAGACAAACACTCCAATTTGCAAATTGAATACAACTGCTTCCACTATTCCTAGCCAATCTCGGGGAGATGAAATTGCTCAGGGATCATCATTGATCCCTACAGGTGCTACCCTTGATGCTGATGATGCTGCCCTTATTGCCAATATGCCATTGCAACCAATAGTCAAGGATTTTGAAGCTCGAGAAGGCATAAAACTGATGGGTGGCCCTTTGAGCCCGGGAAGACTTGAACATCAAGAATTGGAGGAGGATTCCACTGCTCATAACTTCGAGCAGATGGCACGTGAAGCTGACCTCTCCCCGAAGAGTGCTAAATCTCAAAAGCAGCTAGTTCCACCTGCCCCACTAGAATACTCTACTCACTCCAAGCAGCCACCAAAGAGAGGTAAGAAGAATTATAGTCAGGATCCATCTAAAATACAAGCTTTGAGATCAACCTCTACAAAGAAGAATTAGATGGATAAGTTGCTCATTTGGAATATAAGGTCGGTGAATACTCAAGAAGCTTTTGATAGGCTTATCACATTGCATCAATGAAAGCACTTTCAAGTTATAGGATTAATGGAGCCATTCCAGGATGTTAGCACTATAAATAGCTATAAGCTTAGGCTTGGGATGGAGCAAAGTTTCTACAATGAGAATGGGAAGGTTTGGGTGTTTGCAAATGCTGATTTTGAAGTGCAAGAAGTGATGAATGATGAGCAGCACCTTACACTTTCCTTTTTCAATCAACAGTTTGATGAAGAAGTTGTCATTACTTTTGTGTATGCCAAGACTAATGCTGGAGACAGGTTCTTCCTTTGGGAGGCTATGCAATACTTTGCTAGTGACAATGTCAGGCCTTGGCTGGTTGCTGGAGATTTCAGTGTCATTCTCTCAGAGAATGAGAATATGGGGGACTACCAGTGTTCATGCCTGAGTATGAAGAATTTGCATCTACACTAGCCAACTGTCAGCTTATGGACTTGGGATTTAATTCAGGCAGCATTTTCACTTGGTGGAATGGTAAAACTGAATAGGATTTCATTCTCAAAAGGCTGGATAGATGCCTGGGTAATCAACAACTAATTGATATGTGCACTAAGATTGAAATTGATCATCTAGCTAGAGTAGGATCAGACCATTCCCCCTTTCTTGTCAATTTCTCACAAGATCCTACTCATATAATCAAGCCTTTCAAGTTCCTCAACTTCTGGACTACAAATGCTGAGTTTCTTCCTTTAGTGAAGGAACACTGGGAGATTGAAGTCCCAGGAGATCCATTTTATGCACTGAACACAAAACTGAAGACTTTGAAGAAGAAACTGTCCTCTTGGAGCAAGGCTACATATGGAAACATCTTCCAACAGGTTTCAACACTGGAAGAAATTATTTTAGCTCATGAGTATCAGCTTGAACTTGCACGAATACCTGAGAATAGAGAAGCTTTGAAAAAAGCTGAAGCTGAGCTGAAGAGATACCTTGCTATTGAAGCTGAATTCTGCAAACAAAAGGCAGGCATGCAGTGATTCAAGGAGGGTGATGTAAACTCTAAATTCTTTCACTTTCATGTCAATGGAAGAAGAAAGAAACTATATGTGAGCAGGATACAAAATAGGGAAGGCAATTGGATCAACTCCCAAGAAGCAATGGCAAATGAGGCTTTATGGTTTTTCCAAAAGCAGTTTGCTACTGAAGAGGTGTCTAACAATTATGACATTTTGATGAATGTTCCAAGGATGATTACTGATGAGTAGAATGAAGAATTTATTAAGGTGCTTGGGGAAGAGGAAGTAAAGCAAGCAGTGTTTGGGCTTAGCGGTGAGAGTGCTAGTGGCCCTGATGGTTTTACTGGCAAGTTCTTTCATGTTGCTTGGGATATAATCAAGGAAGACATTGTTAGAGTGGTTCAGGCTCTATTCAGTGGTAGAGAAATTCCAAGATATGTTACACACACTAACTTGGTTCTGATTCCTAAGAAGCCAAATGTTACAACTTTTTCTGACCTAAGGCCAATCAGCCTTAGTAATTTCATCAACAAGATTCTTTCAAGGGTGGTGCATAATAGGCTTGTTGATGTTCTTCCAATTCTTTATCTCTCAGAACCAGGCAGGCTTTGTTAAAGGAAGGAGTATAGTTGAAAATGTTTTACTTGCACAGGAGATCATACATGATATAATGAGAGGGGTGTGGATGCAAATGTTTTGATCAAGCTGGATATGATGAAGGCCTATGATAGGGTATCATGGCAATTTTTGACTATGGTACTAAGAAAGATGGGATTCTGTCATGAATTCATTGATGTGATCTTTCAGTTAGTGTCTTCAAATTGGTATTCAGTTCTCTTTACTGGTCAGAGTTATGGTTTCTTTCACTCAGGTAGGGGGTTGAAGCAGGGTGATCCATTGTCACCTACACTATTCATTCTCACAGCTGAGATTTTATCTAGAACTTTGAATTCACTGAATACTCACAGTTTCTATAGAGGCTATTCTATGCCTAAGTGGAGTCCCTACCTCAATCACTTGGCATATGCTGATGATACTATTTTGTTTACTTCCTCTCATGATGAGTGTCTACATCTGATTACTGGAGTCTTGCAAGCTTATGAAGCAGTCTCAGGACAAAAAATAAACAAAGACAAGAGTGCTTTATACTTACATGCATCAGTTAGTGATGATGAGGTTGAGAAGCTGGAGTCAATCACTGGCATTCAGAGAAAAGAGTTCCCTTTTACCTACTTGGGATGCCCTATCTTCTATGGTAGGAGAAAGAATCTTTATTATGAAGATTTAGTAGGAAAGGTGACTGCAAGAATCCATGGCTGGAGTGCAAAGATGTTATCTTTTGGGGGGAGAACAATATTGATTAAGCATGTCTTGCAAAGCATGCAAATTCATCTTCTTTCAGCAGTGAATTCTTTAGACAGTGTGCTCAACCAATTGCATATTTTTGCAAAGTTCTTTTGGGGGTAATTCTCAAGAGGGATCAAGCAGACATTGGTCCTCTTGGAAGAACCTTTGTTTGCCAGTTGATGAAGGTGGCATGGGGTTCAGATCTTTGTTTGATGTTTCAAGTGCTTTATTTTCTAAGTTATGGTGGAACTTCAGAACTGGAGACTCATTGTGGGTTACTTACATGTCTAACAAGTACTGCAAGAAGCTTCACAAGGCCAATTGTGCCATACAAACAAGGCTCCTATGTTTGGAGGAAGATGATACAAGCTAGAGAGGCCATTGATCATGAGATTCACTGGCAGATTAGGCAAGGCTCAGCTCACTTATGGTATGATAATTGGTCAGGTCTTGGACCATTGTACTTTATAGTTCCCTACACATTTGATTTTGACTTGTGGTATAACAGTGTCAAGGAAGTGGTTGAGAATGGTAACTGGAATGTTGAACTCCTAAACCTTTTGTTGCCTGAAGACATTGTTGAGCACATTGTCCAAAATTTGCATTTTTTACGATCTGATCAGAGAAGGGACAAGGCCTGGTGGGGCTTGACTTCAAATTGTAAGTTCTCAGTTAGTAGTGCATGGAATTACAGAGGGTGAAACAGCATAAAGTTCCTATTTCTAAGTTTATGTGGGTCAAAGGGATTCCTATCAAGGTGTCATTTATGATGTGGAGGCTTTGGAAGTTTAAGCTTCCACTTGATGAAGAACTGAAGAGAATGGGCTACCAGCTTCCTTCCAGGTGTTGGTGCTGTGCTTCTCCTAATGTTGAAACTAGGGAACACCTGTTTAGGACATGCCAAGTAGCCAACAGTGTATGGAGATACTTTGCTCAAGCTGCAGGAGTCCAGGTGGATTATTGCAATCTTCATCCGGTTTGCTTTAGGTGGTGGAGGCAATGGCCTAAACCCTGGTTAAAAGCTGTTTGTCATACTGTTCCTTCTTTTATTGTTTGGTCATTGTGGAAAAGGAGAAATGCTATTAAACATGACAAAACAGTTTCCTACTCTAGGGTGCTTTATGAGATCACTAGCAACATTTTCTACTTTGTTAAGGTCAGGTTTCCATTTATTGCTATTGAGAGTCAGTCATGGCCTGACATTGTGCACGCATTAGAAACTTATTTGCCTAGGTTCAGATATGTTAAAGTATGCTGGAGCTTGCCTGATTTTGGTGTGATTAAAGTGAACACTGATGGTGCCTCTAGGGGCAATCAAGGGCCAAGCTCTATTGCTTTTTGTGTGAGGAATGGAGAAGGTGATGTTATGTTTGCATTTTCTAAGTTGATTGGAGAGCACAAAAACATGGTTGCTGAGGATATGGCCATTAGAGAGGCAATGCAGTATTGTGTGGAGCATGCTTTGGGACCTATCTTGATTGAAACTGATTCCCTAGTGGTTAAGCAAGTCATTGAGGGTCAGTGGCAGCCTATGTGGTCTATTGCTTCTGTTATTGATGATATTCAAAGGTGGAGACAGGTGGGTGACTTTCAGTTCAAGCATACATTGAGAGAATGCAACAAGTTAGCTGGCTGCCTTGCTAACATTGCCTTTGAATTGCCTTTCGTCAACTTCTCTACTTATGCTCAACTACCTTCAAAAGCTAAGCTGATTGTTAATCAAGACAAGCATCAATTTGTAGAATTTAGAGCCAAGCCATGGAGAGGAGGAAGATGAGCACAAGTATGAAGATTGTGAAGGGAACATGAGCTGATTGGTGATTGGACAATCTTCCCTATGATCAAGACTGTATAGTGGAGATCATAGGGGTTTATTTCTCTAACATTAGATCCTTTTTTGCAGTTACAAGATTAAGATATATACACATAATGAATTGGATTGCTATGATGAGTTTAGCACCTATACAAGCGGGGATTGCTTTTAAATGGACACTACATTGCTTTCAGCTTGGAATCTCTCAAGTTTTGGTGCTGTTGTACCCTCATTGCATTGACCAACAAGATGTGCTATGTGATTCAGGAGGCTCAAGATACTTGTTTCAAAGATTTATAGTGTTCTTTGCTTCAGAAGTCTTAGGACCTTTCTCAGGAGCAGTGGTGCTCCACTGCCTTTGTCCACGTGCACAGCTCAAATCTCACCGGGATCTGTATGGGAGGAGCATACCCCCACATGGCTATCTAGTGCACACTCAACGCATTACCTTCTTTTTTACAGGAGGCTCGACTTGTTTCAAAGTTTTATAGTGCTATTTGCTTCAGGAGTCTTAGGACCTTTCTCTGGAGCAGTGGTGCTCCACTGCCTTTATCCACGTGCACAACTTAGATCTCACCGGGATCTGTACGGGAGGAGCTTACCACCACTTGGCTATCTAGTGCACACTTAACTACTGGAGTTATACACATCCTGCATGCAATCAATAAGATCAAGATTACTTAGGGCATGGTTTGATTTTTGTGTCTTATGTACCCATTGTTTTTTCAGTTTATTAGTGTCTACTTCTCAAGTTTGTTGGCATAAAGAATATGAGGTATCCTCATATACTACTTGGTAGTACTAGTGCCCAATGACACTCAACCCAAGAGAGTGAGTGTAATAAGAAAGCTTGATGCTACTATAGGAAGAAGTAGGTTGCATTTAGTATTGGACTTGTTTTGTGCACATCTTGTAAGACAATGTATTTATTTTTGTGCCTATAAATAAAAATGGTCACTAGGTTCTATGCCTAGTGACTCTTGATTAAAAAAAAAGTATGTAATATATAAGTAGAGGATAACACACGTAAATGCATGGCTTCTAATGCAAATTATGCACACACAGTCAAATTTCACTTTAAGTTAAATTATAGCCGATTTTGAAAAAAAGGAGGGATAAAATTGGGTGTCAACAGGTTCTTCAATGGAAGGTTTAATTGGTGGGATATTTCCATTTTCAAGATCAAGAGAAAGTTTCTTTTGGGAATATGGTTTATTACCAAAGCCTTCTAATGTAAGAACACATTGTTTCACACTTTCTTTATCATCAACATCCATATTCCACAGCGTGGATGTCAACACTTCATACTCCCTTGTCAAACTCGCTTTTTCCACCATTACATCTATAGCCATATCAACATAAGAACAAGATACATCATCAATTGGTTGCTTCATAGATTTGAAAATGTGGAACACCACCTTCTCTCCATTGAATCTGAAGGTTAACCCCCTTCTCCACATCAGACAATGCTCTTCCCGTGGTCAAAAAGGGTATTCCAAGAATAATTGGCACATCGTAATCAACGGCCCAATCCAAAATAACAAAGTCCTCTGGAAAGATAAAACGATCTACCTTCGCAAACACATTATCAACAACTCCAATTGGCTTTTTCATGGATCGATTGGCCATTTGAAGGTTTATGTTGGTTGGCCTTGGCTCCTTGCCTCCCAATGTCTTGTAGACGGCATAAGGCATAAGATTGATGCTTGCTCCCAAATCACACAATGCTTTTTCAAAGTTCCTTCCCCCTATGGTACATGGTATAGTGAATGCACCGGGGTCTTCCATCTTCATAGGTATCATATGTGACATAACGGAACTACATTGATGAGTAACCTTGACGGTCTCAAGTTCTGAAAACCTCTTCATTGTCATTAAATCATTCAGAAACTTTGTAACATCCGGCATTTGCCAAAGAACATGAACTAAAGATAGATTGATAGAAGTTGACACAATCTTCTCCCAAACCTTCTTTGCATGATCGGCTCTTCTCAATTTTTCATTTTTTTGTGGAAATGGTGGAGTGGGCTTTGAAATAGTAGTCTTGGTAGGGATGGCTTCTTTGGGTGATGGAGGTTCTTTGGTGGCTTTTTAGGCAGTAGTGGGTTTTGTCATTGGGGGTTCTTTTTCAATTTGAATCTCTTGCTCTTGGACAACTTTGGCCCCATATCACCTTGAGTTTCACTTCCAACATCAACCTCTTCACTCAATATCTCTCCTTCTTGCTCAACCTCATCAAGCTCTAATTGAATATCATCACCTACCATCTCGGGATCATTCCATGTTTTTCCACTTCTAGTCATGATGGCCAATACTTGATCTTCTGCATTCCTCTTAGGATTCACCACCGTATCACTCAGCAATGCTCCTTGTTGTCTTTGATTTACTTAATGAGACAATTGGCTATATTGAGACTCAAGCGACTTGATAGAAGTCGAATGTTATTGCACGGTTTGCTTGATATCCTTTATATTGCTCGAATTGTCTTCTTGGAGTTTTCAATTGCTTGAACTTTGTTGAGAATCGTGAGAGCTTCTTTGATTGTAATTTTTCTCTCTTCCTTGATTGGTACCATCCCATTTATGAGTGTTACCCCATTGATTGTAAGGCTTCCATTGGCATTAAACTTGATAGCCTTGATTGTATGGAGGTCTTTGGCCTTGATAAGCATTAAAATAATTGCCCTCCTCCTCATGCTCTTGGCCACCTTTATTTGCCATTTGTCCTTCTTGACCTTGAGGCACAAACCCCATAGGAATGTATCTCGGTAGAGCATACCCCAAAGGGTAGGGTTGATAAGAATAATTGGCTCCATGATGAACTTCTTTGGAAGGTGAATCAACGGCATTGACTTGCTTTATAGATTCTTGAGTTTGCTTCATTTGGTTTTTAGCAAGCATTTCAATCGTAGTAACAAGTTGGGCCATTATTTCTTCTTGAGATTCAATTGCTTTTGCCATCACATCATTGTTGGGATCATATGTACCCGGCCTCCTCACTCTTGACTTATATGCCCTTGTTGATAAGATTAGTTGCTTGTTGAAAAGTACCTTCCATTAAGCCTTCTTGAGCAATATGATAGATAGTTGTTTGACTGTTGTCATCAAGACCTCATAGGAAGTCTCCAATAGAACTCAATCCGAAAAGCCATGACCGGGACAAGAGTGAATGAGCTTTACAAATCTATCCCAATATTTGCGCAATGGCTCACCCACTTTTTGTAGAAAATAATAGATATCATCCCTCAAATCAATAAACTTCTCCGGTGAGAAATACTCATCAAGAAAAACCCTTACCAATTCATCCCAAGTGTGAATACTCCTCTTTGGAAATACATCTAACCAAGCCCTAGCTTTTCCTTTTAGTGAGAATGGAAAAATCCTAAGGCGAAAAGCATCATCGCTCACTCCGGCATGTCGGTTGAGAGTGCAAATCTAAAGAAATGTTTGGAGATGCTTGTTAGGATTCTCATATTCTTCTTCCACAAACAAATCTCGATTCTCAAGTGAATTCATAGCGGCCGGGGGCATTTGAAAATTAGCCCGAATAGGAGGAGGAGCAATGGCTCCACAAAAACCATCATATTGACTTGTTCCCTCCTTGCCTTTCTTCTTGCTCTAGATCCTTGAGCTTGGGCATTTTGTTGTGCTCCATCAAGTGGCTCCCCATCAAGGATTTCAGCATTTTCATCTACACCTACATCTTCCACATTGTCATTGACCGGAGGATTGGGTGGTGGTGGTGGATCATCTACTTGTGGGTTACCAACACCTCCACCTTGATTAGGTGGAACCGCTTGCCTTGGTGACATTTTCAATAAACACCTACAAAGACGAAGTTAACCAAAACCAAAAGTGAAAATACTCGGATTACACTAACTAACAAAAAGAACTTAACTAATTCAACTAAATGGTCTACCGAAGACCCCGGCAACGGCGCCAAATTGTGACACGCTCCGGCTAAGGATAGGGTTCACAATTACCTTAGTCGATTATAGGGGTGGAATACAGGGACTTACACGTGACCAAAAGAGTTGAATTCAATCGAGTTCAATGAAATTAGCAAGTTAACCCTAAACTTGAAGTATAATCTAAACTATGGTAAAGTAAAGACAATTTCAAGGTAAAGTTAACAATAATAGAAAATACTAGGATACTAACTTCCCCTAGCCCGCTAATTAAGTGGATATAGTTGTATGTTTCTTCACACCTAGGTCACCCAATGGACCACGCCTGCATTTACCCAACTCATCCCTCTCGGGTGAGAGTCGAGACTACCAACTCTTGCCCTCTCGGTGCTAAGAGTTGATGCATTAGGCGCTAGCATCTAATCCCAAGTAAGGCATCCCCCTCTCAATGTTCAACCCGTTAACCCAGGGTAAATGACTCGCAATTCCTCCCGGTACCCAGTCACTACACATCCCATTCCTATTTTTACCCTCTCGGTGCAAAACTAGTACTTGTTGGGGTCAACTTGAGTTGTACACATCAAGTTGTTGTAATGTAATCAAAAGTAGTGAAATGAGATATTTCTAGGTGTTTAGAAGCTTATTGTGCTATACCCATTGGATTATTGGACTAGGGTTTCATTAGCACCCTAGTTGGTGATTTAGCCACTCATGCTAAGTAATGATTCAGAGCTTGGAAGTAATGAAATATGCATTAACATAGTAAACTAGTAATGATTCTTACAAATAATGACGTTCTTCACAATATAAGGAAACTTGACCAAGGGTTTTAGTATTTTGTCCTTATCTTGCCTCTCAAGTATAGTGAAATGTAAGATGTTCTCAAAAGTATAATTCTATCTCTATATAGTGTTTGCTAAAATTAATTACAAAATTGCCATTTTTAGATTGGGCTGGGGCCTCTTTTGCCAAAGGGTTGAGCTCTGGTGCTGAATCGACAGAAGGGCTGGCGCCTCTTTGGACATGGGCTGGCTCTTTTACTGGGTTAGTATGAGAGGGCGGCCGCACTTTCTTGAGCGACCGCCTTTTTTTCTTCTCCAAGAGAAGGCTGCACGGTATAGCATTTTGTGGTCGCATCTTCTTCATATCAGCCTCTTCTCACAAAGGGTAATGGACGACCGCCATTAGCACATGTGGTCGAATCTTCTTCTTATCAGCTTCCTCTTTGTAAAGTGACATGGGCGCCTGCCCTTGACATGGGTGGTCGCATCTTCTCATGGCTTCTGTATTCTCAAATTTCTTGCAAAGGGTTCTTTAGTGCCTAATTGGATACCCAACATGTATGCACCTCCAGAGAAGAGGCGGTCGCCCCTAGCATAGACGGCTGCCACTTCAGTATTTCTAGAGCTTCTTGAATTTTGATCACTTTCCTTGGGTATTCATGCTCTTTTGGTTTTCCTTTCCTTGCAGTGTTTAACACCTGAAACCAAGCAAAATACATCAAAGTTTCCTATAGATTGGTCACTTTTGGATTCAAAGACAAGAGTTTAAGCGAGTTAAAGTAAGAAAAATACTCATGCATCAGTCTACAGTGGCTAGAGATCAAGGCATTGAAGGATCACTAACCTCAAGAGAGCTGCAGTAGAGTCTGACTCAGCACTCGGTGACAACGTGGGATGCCCTACACCAGCGGTACAACAGAAAACTCTGTCTCGAGCCGGAAAAGTCCCAACTACAATGTAATGAGGGACGCAAAAAGCGAGAAGGAAGCCCTACCCTTAAAGCAGATATTGGCGACAGAAAAATAAAAGGAAGCATTCAACATCAAGCAGACTCCACAAAACTGCTAGAGAAACAGCACAGTGCCCAAGGAACAAGTTTCCACGAGAAAGGTTTTGAACAACGCAACTTCAGAGATTTTGGGTGGCGGGTAAACGTTGTTGAGCTAGTCAACAATCACTTTGGAAAACTAGGCTCGAGGGTACGCTGGCCCCTAACCATCAAGAATACCCCGGGAGCAACCCATCGTCCTACTGCGATTTTCGTTGAAGTAACGTCCACGAAATAGTCGATTGTAAAGTGCTTATGCTCAAGATCGCCCACTTATTGATGAAAGGACACCTCAAAGACTTGCTCGCTAAAGCAGGGTAACGCCCTAGAGCTCCCGAGTCAAATGGCCAATGGAGCATAAATGCTATTTTTCGAGGACCAAGGCCCGATGAAGTTCATGAAACAGTAAGGTGAAGGCTCCAAGTCAACACAATTGAGTTTTGCCGGGAAAGCAGAAAAGATCCCCCAACCTTTCACAAGAGGCCCTGACCATCACAATCAAGATGCTCGATACTCAAATCGAGCATGCATTGGTCGACCCAGGGAGCGATCTAAACATCGTTCAATATGAGGTGATTCAGAAAATTGAACTTCAGCAATAGATAGTCCCCAGTTCCTGCATAGTGACTAGCTTCAACAGAACGAGCGAGAAGCCAGTCGGAGAAATAGCCTTGTTGATATTCATCCCAAGCATAGTGAAGCTAAGATCCTTCTAAGTAATGACCTGCGACCTCACGTATGACGTCATCTTGGGAGACCTTGGATACACGGAGTGAGGAGAGTACCCTCAACACTTCATCAAGTCCTTAGGTATGCGATCCCATTCGGCATAAGCAAAGTTTGAAGTAGGAAATCCTTACCCGAGGTAGGTTGTGCACCTGATGCGAATATCAGTCCAAGCCTGAAAGTGGAAGTAAATGCAATCAAAAGAGAGGCAAACATGGATAAGTCGGACGAGCGAAGGGCCAAAGCAGAAATAATGGAACTCATGAATGAATCTCCATGATAAGTAATCTTATACCCCGAGCAGGGGAACTGTGTTACCAACTCTCTGAAGTCATGAGATACCTGAATGGCCAAGGCTCTACAGCCGAATACTAGTAGGAATGCAAAGAAACCTTATGAGATTCCCATCATTAACCGAGCCCGCTCGAGAGTAGCGCTTCCTGTTGTATATGTCCCTATTTCAAAAGTAGCTACGAGTTTGGTCCTTACGCGAGAGGATGGTGGAGTACAACGTCCTTTACGATATGCTAGTAAAGCACTGAAGCACATCTTTCGCTCTCGGACTAGCTAGTGTCAACGGTGGATATGGCCACCCAAGATTCTGATCGTAATTTCAAAACCATACAGTCAGTGTGGTCTGTTCTGTCCCATTACAGACCATTCTGTGCAGGCCCGGTCTCTTAAAGAGGCTGACAAAATGGGTGAGAATATGACATTATTTATCAGCCGCACACGGCCATCGAATCACAGGCTCTCGCAGCCTTCGCTACAGATTTTAACGTGGAGTTGATGCCGAAAGCTGAGAAAGAGATGAAGACCATAGAAGGGATCGGCCCTGGAGAATGGATAGTCTACAGAGATGTAACGTTAATCAATGGAGGCATTGACCTCGACCAACTGATTAAGTCACTATCTGGAAATATTTTCCATAAGTCCGCAAGACGCCCGTTAACTAAAAACAACGAGGCAGAATATGAAGCTGTAATTCAAGCCCTGGAATTAGCTTACATATTAGGGGCCAGGAAGATCAGTTTCTATAATGGCTCCCAGCTGGTGATCAATTAAATAAATGGAGCCTCCGCAGTCAAAGACATTTGTAAGCAGGAATGCCTAGCCAAAGTAAATGACCTTCTGAAAAATTTTCATCAGTGGAAGTTTGTCCATAGGGAAGAGGATAAAGAGGCCAATGCAGAAGAAAACATAGAGTGCTTAGAGACGGTGTTCGAGCTGCCTCACTCAAACCTGCTAGACCTCAAAGATCCAATCATAGGAACCGTCTTTGATTGGCGTCACGCGCTAACTGAATACTTGGACTAGGGAACACTCCCTAAAGGCAAGGAAGAAAGCAGACAACTGCGAAAGCAGGCTGCTCAGTACTGCTTGATCAACGATGAGCTATATCATTGGATGATCAGCGACCTATAGGCCACGCGCCCAGGTCCATCACAAGCTGGCTTTGGGACTCGAGAGAGTACTCAAGAGAATCTCAGAAACCAACCCTACAACAAGTACGGGGATTCGTTGTCAGTGAAATAACACCCCCGAGAACACAGAAGGAACAACCATCACTTGGCTTAAATTCTAGAAAGTTCAATAGACTGTCATGCTCAAGACATGTATTTCTGTTTTCTTGTTATTTTATTACTTTTTAAAGGTATCTAGCCCCCATCATTATTATTAAAGTTTGTTAAAACTTCTGTTGGCCTTGCGCCTTTCTCTTTTTAATAAAACTACTATTCTACTTAAGTCACTTTTATACTCAGATCCATCTACGATCCGATTATTCATAGCCACAACCATATTTGGGTTGTAGTAATACACTCATATTTTATTACAAAAGTAGAGTAAACTACTCGCTCAAAGCTAGATAACTTCTGGTTAAGCCACCAGGCATTCTCGTTAATTCAACAAATTGCACCAACATGTCGGTGAGGACGCCCGCCCGCATAAAGTAAAACTTAGGCTCTCGAGTGGACAAACAAGCGAAAATGCCCCGATGAATGTAACAGGCTAAAGTTATCCCCTTGTGGGTGCGGGCCTTTCCTAATCAAAAGATGTCTATTAACAAGCGTAATTTAAGCCGTCACTTGCTGACGAATAAAACAGCGTCCAACAAGCACAAAAATGTCTTTTAAAGACAAACACCTAAAAAGGCTCCTCAATCACTACTTGGCGACATTACAAGTACATATGCAAGTACACACAACGTATTGATGAACGTCTGTTTTCATTAATATCAAAGGCTATTAGGCTACACTTATTTAGGCCTAAATTGGTCGTTTAGGTAAAATAATTGAATTTGTTAGAGGGTCACAAGCATTACCGTAAATACGTAGGAAAAGTAAGTAAATATTGAGAGAAAAGTAATAACAAAGAAAGTAGTAATCTTATTCCTTGCGAATAGCCGGATTCGCTGTGAATCGCGTGATGTACAATACAATGAGAGGAGGGGTATTTAAAGTAGAGATTTACCCATTCCTAATTATGGTAAAATATAAAGACTAATAAGGCTCATGGGCCTGTAAACTCAAGGAGGTGTTATATATGAAACCCTAACAAGGAGACTGTAAACTTTAAGGGAGCATGATGTAGACCTTGCATCCTACGCCCGTACCGACTTAGCGGTCGTAGCTTAGAGAGCAGGCGTGTACCCTCTGTGCCCGGTGACTGATAGGCTAATTCTAATCTCGCTAACTGAAATCATATCCCCGTAATAATAGGTGGTGTATTTTTGCCCACACAGTCAGTCCCCCCACTTGATGAGTGCTGTTGTTAAGCAGTCAGGAAGTGAAAAAGACATGCAAAAAGGATGTGAAAAGATATCTCACTGACTCCTTGAAACTACAGTCTCCTTGACCGTGTTTGATGCTTGATTTCTTTGAGGACTCTGCGTGTCTCTATTTGATTGGTTGATGTCGATTCCATGCACCCTTCCAAGAACACCTTTTACTACGCCGAATCATTTCATATCTTCATGCCATAACTATGCTTGACTGTTTCACACTTCATCTTTATCTTTTTTCGACTATAAACAGGGGCTTCATGATAGTGGTGAAAACACATATTTTCTTCAGAAAAATACTTCGTCCCTTCCAAAGCTTTCTTATGAAAGAATAATCCCTTCATATTTAAAAATGTTTGCCTTTGATCCTGGTCTAATATTCCTAGAAATACTCATTCGTTCAGAATGGATGGTGTATGAGAAAACTGTAAAAGAGGGAATTTGCACAGCCTTTCTCTTTTATTTCTCCGTCCATGATTGGATGAAAAGAGTCAGCCGAGTCATGAAGTTCGATCAGAATCCTAATGATGTTCTTCGGAATGTCTCTAATGTAGCATGTACACTGATTACGATGCTCTCAACCTCTTACATGGCGGTTGCTGTGATATTATTCTTGTCATGCGGAGCTCCTTCACAGATGAATGCTAACCCAGCATTACTTCTGCATCTACTCATCTTTTAGTTGCATAGGGCCATAGTCCCAGAAGTAACCCCATTTGTACGAGGAGTGCGTCCGCACTGGTATGCTCTCCCTCTATTGGCAGTTGATGTTCAAGGTGGCCGTATAACTCTGCACTGTTCTGCGATTTTGGGGATTGCATCTGCTTGCAATCGTCCAGAAAAGAGGTGAACATGGTGTTCCTGCGGCCATCGAGAGTTCCTCATTGGAGTCTCTCCAAGTGATTCCAAATGAAACTCCCGACCCACGTTCTGCTTTCTCCGCCGTTCTACTGAGGAATTCCTCAGTTGGACTGATTTTTCGACTCCCGTGGCACAATGTCGCAAAGATGTTGCTGCTTGGGGTATTACGTCAGTAATGTTTTCTTCAGAATGCTGAGAGGAACTTCGATGCAAGAGCTACAATTTAGATGAAGAGTCTTCAGCCGTATAAATTCAGAGGAACTTGCAGTTTTAGCTTTTCAGTTTCTTAAGAATATCTATAATGAACAATGTTGTATTCAAAAGAACTTAATTGTATGTTATGAGCCTATGGGCGGTTGATATTAATGAACTAGTCGTTCATCAACATTTAATGCATACTTGCGTAGTTACTTGTAGTGTAGTCAAGCAACATGTGTTTGGGTGCCTTTCTGGGCTAGGGTCTTTTAAAGACGGGTGTGCGCACTGTTGAACGCTTCATTTGCATCGGTAATCGACGACTTATATCACAACTGTGATTAGAAGGCTTTTTTTCCTTCGACAATGGGACGTCTTTAGCCCGTGATATGGAGTGGGGCATTTTTGCGTCCAAATATGAATGTTTGTGCTTGTTCACTAGAGTATTTTAAGACTTTCTGCACTATGCGGGCGGGTGTCCCCACCAACATGTTTGTGCAATTTTGTTGAATTGATGATTTCAACTACAAGGTAATGTCTGGTAGCTAAACTAGAAGTGATCTAGCTTTAAGCGAGTAGTTTACCCTACTTTCTGTAGCAAAAAGTGAGTGTAGTACTTCAACTTAAGTTGTGTCGGGGCTATGAATATTTAGATCATAGATGGATCTGATTGCAAAACTGACGGGTAGAATTTAACAGAGGCGAGGCTGAGGGCCCGTGTAAAGTAATAATGACAAAGAACGAGAAACAGAAAGGGAAAAATACATACCTCAAGTATGTGGGCTCAGTTGGCCTGTCAAGGGTAGTATTTCTTAAGCTAAGAAATATTCGAGTTATTTGGAATGACTGTTCCCTTCATGTCTTCACGAACGTATGCACCTTTTCCCGCTATGCTTCAGACCCTGTAAGGTCCTTCCCAATTTGGGGCCAACTTGCCAGCGCCTGCCTCCTTGGTGCTTTGAGTTACTTTGCGAAGGACCAGATCACCTATGCTGAGAGAGCGTAGATTGGACCGTGCGTTGTAGTACTGCTCCACCCGTTGTTTTTGGGCTACCAAGCGTATGGCTGCTATTTCTCGGTGTTCATCTAGGACATCAAGTAAGGATGCTAAAGCCCCGTTATTTGATTCCTCTTCAGAAAATGACCGTCGTAGGTTGGACTCCCCTATCTCCACGGGGATCATAGCATCCGTCCCATATGTTAGTGAAAACAAGGTCTCTCCGATGCTGGCCTTAAACATGGTACGGTATGCCCAGAGTACCCCTGGCAATTCCTCCGGCTACTTTACCTCGGCTTCCTTGAGTCGCTTTTTCAGGCTTTCCTCTATTGTCTTGTTAGAAGACTCAGCTTAACCGATGGTCGTAGGATGTTAAGGCGTTAAGGTTATCCTTTATATCTTCCAATATTCCAGGAAGGCGGTGATCCTGTCTCCTATAAATTGAGATCTGTTGTCGCAAGTGATTTCTTCCGATATGCCGAAACGACACATGATATTCTTCCAGATGAATTATATCACCTCCTACTACTGGATTCGGGCGTTGCCGGCTCCTTCAACCTATTTGGTGGAATACTCCCTCATGATAAGCAAAAATTTGACGCCTCTAGGCGCCTTGGGCATGGGCCCTACGATGTGCATCCCCCATTTCATGAAGGGTCATTGAGCTATTACTAAGTGTAGAAGCTTCGCTGGCTGATGAAGTATATGGAAGAATCTTTGATAGCTGTCACATGCTCAAATGAAACTGCTCGCGTCACCCTCCATTCGGGGCCCGAAATAGCCCGCCCTGATTAATTTACGAGCTAGAGATCTTCCACGGGAATGATTTTTGCACTGCCCCTCATGGATTTCTCTTAAAACCTAATCAACTTGAGACGACCCAAGGAATTTAGCCAAAGGTCCACTGAACATTCGACGGTAGAGTTCTCCGTTGATCAGGCCATAGTGAGCCACTTGGGCTCTTAGTCTCCTGCTTTCTTTTCTGTCTTTTGGGAGAGTTCCCTTGTCCAAGTACTCAAAGATCGGGTGTCGCCAATCCCAGATGAGTTCAACAACGTTGAATTCTGGGCTCTTGACATCTACATTGGTTTACTAATTAACGATTATTGGGCTGTCAGCGATCATATTTGCAGCGGCTGCTAGACTGGCTAGGGCATCAACCTCCGTGTTCTCTTCCAGGTAATCTTCCACTTTTGAAAATTTTTTAGACGCTTCTCCACCCTGGTAGGCTAATTCAAGTGCTTGAACTACGGCTTCATATTCTGCTTTGTTATTTAAAACCGGCGGGTAGCTGACAGCCTTTCAAAATATGTTTATGGTCAGGGACTTGATAACAAAACAGATATCGGCCCCCTTGACATTTGAGCTGCCATAAGTATGGATCACCCATTCCCCAAGGGTAACACCTTCCATCATCTTACATTCAATGTCGGCTTTCGGCATCATATTAGTACTAAAGTCAGCAACAAAATCTGTGAGGACCTGTGACTTAACGGCCGTTTGCGGCTGATAAATGATATAGTATTCTCCTAACTCTACTGCCCATTTTGCAAGTCTCCCTACAAGCTCAGGTTTGTGCAAGATAGTTCATAAAGGGAAAGAAGATGCTACGATGATCGTATGACTCTGAAATACGGTTGCAACTTCCTTTAAAGATGCTGATAACAGGTTTTAGCTTCCAAGAGAGATTTGCTGACGTAGTATACTAGAGATTATTGCCCCCTCTCTTCTCTCACTAGAACAACACTGTTAGCAACTTTAGACACTGTGAGGTACAAAAATAACAATTCTCCCTCGAGTGGGTTTGTTAGCAACGGGGGATTAGCCAGATATTGTTTCAACTCTCGGAGCGCTTTGCTGCATCGATTAAATTTTTTATTCTTCTTCACAATATTGAATAACTAGTGACACTTCTCCGAAAATCGTGAGATAAACAGGCTGAGTGCGGCTATCCGACCGTTTAGTCTCTTCATCTCTACTTCGCTTTTCAATACCTCAAGTATGGCCTCAATTGCTTCGATCTTCGTGGGGTTGGCCTCTATCCCTTTGTTAGAGATGATGAAATCGAGAAACATCCCTAAAGACATGCTGAATGCACACTTCTCTGGGTTGAGCTTCATCCCAAACTTATACAGGATGTCAAATGTTGTTTCCAAGTAGCCGATATGATCTTTGGCAAACTACGACTTTACCAACATGTCATCGATGTAAACCTCCATGGGTTTTCCAATCTTCTCCTTGAACATTAGGTTCACCGATCTCTGATAGGCCGCTCCTATACTTTTCAAACCAAAAGGCATCACTCGGTAACAATAAGTCCCCCTATCCGTGATAAAAGAAATATTTTCTTGATCATCTGAATTCATGAGGATCTGATTGTATCCCGAGTTTGCATCAAAGAAGCTAAGGGCTTCATGGCTTGCCGTTGAATCAATGAGTTGTTCGTCACATTCTATACTTCACATTCTTCTTCGGGACCACCATAATGTTGGACAGCTAATCAGGGTACTGGACCTCATGAATGGATTCGTCTTTTATAACAGCTTCTCGACCTCTTTTAGGACTGCTAGCCCTCTCTCACGATTAATATGTATTTTCTTTTTATTGACCAGTTTAAAGCATAGATCTACATTTAACTTGTGGGTGATGATGCTGGTTGATATTCCAAGCATGTCGGTGTGTGTCCAGGTAAACGTGCCTGACCGAGTACGCAAGAAATTTGCAAAGTCTTGCTTGGATTCAGCTGAGAGTTTGGCCCCCACATAAAATTTCTTACCTAGGACCCTCTCGTCGAAGATGATTAGGTTGAGGTTTTCGACGGTGGATTTAGTGGTCTTCTCTTTGTCGTCTGAGTCTTGGGGTGTGACGGCTGGCTCCTGGGTCTAGTCCCTCGTGCCCTTGAACCCAAACGGTATACTGGTAACTAGGCAGGGGGCCGAGCAACTTTTCTAACTTCTTGCATTGATTCTTTGCTTCCTTCTTTACCGTGCATGTGACGACCATTGCATATCAACTTCAAGACAGGTTATGGTTCCCCCAAATCTTTTTCACTCCCCATGGAGTAAGGCAATTGAGGACTTTCCAAGATAATGTTGTTGAACCCCAAAAATTAACCCGAAAAGGATAAATTCCGGAATATCGACAGGATGGACCAACTCTTTTGGAGTTTTTGGAGTCGCCACCCAATTTAAGGAAAACAGGGAACCAAATTAACAAATGCGTGTAAAAACTCTGTTTTTATAAAAAAGACGGTCTTTTCAGAGATTCTAAAGGTAAGAGGTTTTATTAATTTCGGAAGAAGGTTTTTAAGGCATTTCCGAAATTCCGTTAAAAAACGGTTAATCCGACAGGTTTCCAAATATTTACAAGTGCGCTTGTTTTCAAAAGAATTATTTAAAATAGTAATAATAATAATAATAATAAGAATAATTAATTGAATAAAAGCTTATTTGCAAAATATTCTTTTACTTGCACGCATTTGCTAAGACGGCCCCAATTTGTAATAAATTAAATAACGACTTCACAATAAAAGGCAATAAACATAAAGTAAAGCGACATACCAAGCAATCAAATATTATTGATAAATAAATATTTTACGTATTTTATTTACATAAATATTTCTAAGGAAAGTAATGCAAAGTTAAAGATAAAACCCGAGAAAATGATCAACTCGCGGGAGCCTTGGATTTTCTAAAATTCATAAGTCTTATTTCTGAATGCTCGGGTCCGAATTCAATCCCCAAATGCCTTCAATCCAATGGACTATTCCCATTCGTGAGTTAGCCAAACTAGTCCACAAATTATTCGTGTCAAAATATACCTCGCAATAAAATGAGAATTAAACTGGATTAGTACGATAATAAAGTGCAATAATTAATAAAATAAAATAACAATAATAAAGTAATAAATTAATAATAATAATAATAATAACAATAATAATAGAATATATAATAATAATAATAATAATAATAATAATAATAATAATAATAATAATAATAATAATAATAATAATAATAATAAAGAGGTTTTGTTTTTGCAAAATTCAGGCTCAGATTTGTATGGCGCGTCATGTAGAGGCTCGGGATTTGGTACGGCTGCAAACACGGAGCCCGGGCCGGTTGCCACGCCAAGTACCAAACCCACCACTCTATTCAACTTGCTTTGCATTAATTTCATACATTCATCATCGCCCTTTTGCTTTAGGGACACGGGGACGGGACGGTTCAAGCGTAGTATCCGTTCACAATCAGTCCCGAGGCCTCAATACGTATATATATATTTTCATTGGCCGGGTAGTAACAATTCAATATCAGTCCATAAGCCTCAAATCAATTATTTGATTATTTTCATTGTCCACGCAGTATCTTGTTCAAATCAGTAGGATCCCATAAAGGATCTTAGCAAAGGCATTCCCAGATCTACATAAAGAAACAACAGGTGCGTTAACTTAATCACACCAGTCATAGACAAAATTCCATCATGGATGAGTCGAATAGCAAATTGAATCATATATCCAATCAGTAGTGAAACCAAGAATGGGCAAAGGCAACAGTGTTCACAGCCAAGATAGTGAAACATATGTCAATAGCCAGTATAAGTGTCTCAAAGCTCGTATGAGCGTAGGCAAAACTTGACCAAGTAATGGTCCAGATCAGTACACCCTCGAGCACAACCAATGCTTCGAAACACCTAACATCAATAGATCGAGCAAAGTTAGAGCAAAATCTGGAACCACGCTCCCTGCCAAAACAGATTCCGGCGAAACAAAACCATCGTACAACGGATTACGCCATTTCAGAAATGAAGGATCAATTAAACAAAACCCAACCCCAAATCGACAACCAAAATCAGAAGTCAATGAATAATAGTATCAAACGTTTAAACGCAGTGAAATAACAAAAGAAACATGTAAATCGACAGTGATAGCCGACGAGGGCCCCCAGATTTGTCCAAAATCCCATGAGTAAACAAAACGATCAGTGCATCGATATACAAAATCACATGAAACGAAGGGACAGAGACATCAAACGGGGCGACGCAGTCAACGCAAGGAGAGGAGCAACACCGGCGAGCTTTTCCGGCAGAACTCTGGCGAGGCTCGCGGCGTCACTGCCACTCTCCGATCCTGATGTCTTTTCCCCACTCCTTCAATCCCCTATTATCGATTTGTAACTCCCATCCCCGATCTCCCCTGTTTCCCTTTTCTTTCTTTTTTTTTTCAGATTTGTGGGTCTGTTCGATTTTATCCGTCGTGGAGGAGAGGAGAAAATAGGGTGCGTGTATTGTCTTATTTTTTGGATGTCGTGTGTGTGAAGTGGATGTTGGTATCTTTGATGGTGAAGATGGGGTATTGTAATGGTGGGATATTGGAGAAGGTGAGGAGGGAAGATGGTGAATAATCATGAGGGGCTGATTGATAAAAATGGGTGTCTTTGTGTATGTATTAAAATGTGTGTGGATCTGAAATTTTTTATGGGGGTATTGTGTGGAGTAAACAAGATCTGATTTTTGTGAGGGTTTTGTGTAAGTGGGGAAAAAATGAGGGAAATTGTGAGGATTGGGAGAGATGAATTGAATAGTGTGTAACGTGAGGGTGGGGGTAAAAAATGAGTGGGGGTGTGAGAGGGTAGGGTTATAGATAAGGATATATATATATATATATATATGGGTAGAGGATTTGCACAAATAGACTAATGCTTGGGGGTGAGCGGATTTGGCCTCAATTTACAATTAATTAAAATTTAAAAACAAAGTAAATGGGTTGCACGGGTGGGTTAAAATTGGAGGGATTTCGCAAATTTAGCACATTCTTTGACATTTCAATTGATCCTCTTTTATTATCATTATTTTATTTAATTTTCAAATTAAACTTAAATTATAAAAATATTGCCATAATTTAATAATTTTAAAAATATTCGGGACAAAATTGGGTGTCAACAGCTGCCCCTCTTTACCCGGAAAAGGATGAAAGAGTTTTCAGGGTAAAGAAGTTGACGAGAAACCAATTTTGTCACGACAAAGCCAAGTACTTTGATTCCAAGGAGCAAAGTGCGAGGATTATAGACATGGCCGAGCTCCGGTTTCTGAGTTTCCTACATATCTCGGGCTGAAAGAGAATCAGGCCATATGTAGTTCGATGCGATTTGAAAATCAAAGACAAGATAGTAACGACTACTCAAGCGCGGGAAAAGAGGCTTGTAATCACACAAGTTATGAAAATGTGGTCGACGACACACCCATAAAGAGGGGTTTACACGGACATAGCTTCCACTGCACCTCGATAACCGAGCCATCTTGTCTTCAATCTCAAACCTCAGACTCAGGGTTAACAAGAGACTTACCTCTAGGGTGGATGACTTACGCGGGTGCGATTCTTCGGGTCTTCGTTGACGAGTCTAGCTCATATCAACGATTGCCCCGGTTCATTGCTAAGCAAAGCTCCATGTTCCAAACGCTGCTGCGGTGCTGCTAAAAATCCTGTAATAATCTCAACAAGCGGTAAGCGTGCAATTGCTAATAAACTGTAATAATTGGAATAAAAAATAGATAAAGTGATAAAATTGTAAATGCGGGTTGCGGTATCATCGATAAGTTCTTCCTTCGATCAACTGACAAAGTACTCCGCCCGGAGAACCTCTAAGCTGATCCTTATTCTGAAACAGTAAAGCAAGACAATAAGTAAAGCAAGAACGAATTGTAAAATGCAAGGCTTTCATAAGATAAGTTGACTAACGAGACATAATATCTCAAGTCGACTTGGCTAATCTATATCCTACGCAGGTAACATAACGTTCATTTATAAGGCGAACAAGCCCAAAACATTCAATTGTAAGGCGAATGAGCCCAAAACGTTTAATTATAAGGCGAACGAGCCCAAAACGTTCAATATAAGGTGAACGAGCCTAAATTTGATAGCAGCCTGCAAAACAAAGTTGCAAATTGGATTAATTAAGGCAAGATAATGCAAAACAAATAAGCAAAACTGGGTCGTGTTGCTTGTATTAATAGTGCTGCAAAGCGTTGAATGCCTCCAGTTCTTATTGAATCTGATGTTCAATTTCTGGTGGTCAACCATTTGGCGAATCCATAGGCAAGATAGTCCAACAAAGGGAATCCTCATAGCCGATGGTCAACCTGGAAGAGTAAATCAAGGCGTTAATTTTAAAGCAAGTGTGAAGACATAATTCAAAGCAAGTACAAAGCAAAGTAATGCGGGAATGTAGAGCAATGCAAGAGCCATTTGGCGAATCAATAGGCGAGATAGTCCAACAAAGGGGATCCTCGTAGCTGATGGTCAACCTGAAAGAGTAAAGCAACGCGTTAATTTTAAAGCAAGTGCGAAGGCATAATTCAAAATAAGTGCAAAGCAAAGTAGTGCGGAAATGTAGTCAGCGCGATAGCCATTGATAAATCAATTGGCGAGACCATCCGGCAAGGATGACCTTGTGCAGATTATAGCCTAAAACAAAGCGATGCCTATTTGGCTTAGTTTTGAAAACACAAAACAAGCCTCGACTTTGTCGCCTATTAGGAATGAAAGTCATTGGGGTAGAAATGCCACATGTTCGGCAATAACTCATGACAAAGCATAATGCTTTAAGTCATGAAAAGGGATTGCGACGCAATCTGCAAGGCAACTTTGAATGCGAGTTCAACAAACTGTTCATCCATAATGTGAATGATCCTTTCATTGCAAGCTTTCATGTTCCTGCTCTCAAAGAAAAATTGTTAGCTTTGGGGAGGAAAGGGGAAGCATTTGATTTGTGTAGACTTCATCCTGATCTTGCTGCTTCTGCTGCTTCCTCGTCTTCATTGGACTTAGATTTGCAAATTGCTTTCAGAAACTTGGCTCATGAACTAAAATAGCATAGACTTTGAAAATAGAGGCAAGATAAAATATTTTAATGCGGATGCAAATGAAGTCAAAGATGCATTTTGAAAATTTTGCCTTGACTTAAACTTATAATATATTTTAAAACAAACTGAACGTCCTTTGCCTTGGACTTTGCACTGTTCGCTTAGCCAATTATAGAGTTCCTGTCAACTCATCTTTAACAACCAACGCCGCTTCTTGCAAAATTCTGCCCCAGTTATAATCTTCCGCATCCCTAACTCGTTTTGCAAAAATTGCCCCAGTTGTCCTTCTTGGGGGAAAATGAAAATTTAAATGCTAAAGGGTCGAGCCCGATGGAGGAGCCTACGTATCCCTCCTTGGGAATCAGACCGTGCGTAGTTCTGCAGCATTGCTTCAACGCCATATACCAACGAATAAAAGCTGCCCCAGTTGAAGTTCTAACAGAAGTGCGATAACCAAAGAGCGCAGAAAATAACTTTCAGTGCATCGCTTTAAATTGTTCAGTTGTTTTGCCATGCATTACAAGCAAAGCTTTTGCAAGAAATTTTAATATTGAAATGGAAACAAATGCAATCATAAATAATATAATAAAAATGAGATGCCTTTTTATTTCAGGGCCTCAATCTGAATTAAAATTGAAAATAATGCTACTAAGTTCAATTGCCAAATTCTTTCAAACAATGCCATTAGCTTCTGGTGCTGCATCGTTCACGAACTAGAGCGTCTACCATCAATCAAATCTCGAATCCCTTGCATGGTGAATGGTCAGCCACTTCACAAATCCAACATTCGCCGGAAAAGTAAACAAAACAAAAGAAACCTCATAAAAGGTAACTAAGATAGTTTGCATGTCATTCATAGGATTGCATACAAGCAAGAAACACCTAGTATTTAACGCGTTTTAAGCAAATAAAGCAAGGAAAGCAATTAATATGTGACAATCACAAGTATTTAACGCAGCTCATGCTCTCCACAACATCTGCACAGAATTCTAAACCCAAATGCCTAACCTTAAACAATCCTCCACATCTTTCGCAAACATCCTCGCTCCTCCAAGCACAACTCCCAATTGTTTTACAACATCCAGGGAGAAATTTCCAACTGCCTCCACAATACCAAACTGCAAATCACGAAAGGCGCCAATTGGCCTTTCAAAATAAAACCTCACTGGTCCTCAGCCTCAGACAAGCCTCTCAGCTTCCTAGGTTTTGCAAGGCTCACCGACCTTGTTCATAGGGCTCCTCACTGGTCCTTGGCTTTAATCAAGCCTCACATTTTCCTAGGTAGCCAAGACCGCACTGGTCTTCAAGGAGGGACCTCACTGGTCATTCAAAGACACAGGGGCTTCGCTCTCCTAGTATGCGACAAGCACACTTCAATTTTTACAAAGTTGCAGCTGGATAATCAACATAGGCATGCACACACGCAAAGCCATTCATGAGAGGGACCCCACTGATCCTTTTAAAGACACCAGGGGCTTCGCCTATTAGATCTCACTACACCAGGCCATCTCCAAAACACAAACCAACTAATTCTGCCGAACTTTCCCCCAAACTAAGGTATATCTGCATGCATGACCTAATCTCCTTCTAAGAGTGGGCTAACGGTTGAGGCTGAATCGACTTATGCGAGATACACCTGGCCTCACAACGCAGTAGAACTGGCCATGACAAAACCAGGCAATCTCAATATCCCGAACTAACTTTTGGTGACACGAAAGAAGTTTCAAAGAGTGAGGTAGGGGCAATGCCCTTCCTGCATAACTACCCGTCAAGCGGGTGCCCCGTGATGAAATCGAGGAGGTGAAAGAGAACTGACAGGCTCCATGAGGGAGGAAATATGAACGGAATGCAGACTATGCACAAATAAATGCGATACATGCTTTATAAGGCAAACCAACCAAACAGATATAAAAAAGCAAATAAATTAGGCATGCTAGTTGCAAACAATTGGAAACCTTTATGGTCAAAACCTTTATTGCTCCCCAGCGAAGTCGCCATGCTGTTGAACCCCAAAAATTACCCCGAAAAGGATAAATTCCGGAATATCGACTGGATGGACCAACTCTTTTGGAGTTTTTGGAGTCGCCACCCAATTTAAGGAAAACAGGGAACCAAATTAACAACTGCGTGCAAAAACTCCGTTTTTATAAAAAAGACGGTCTTTTCAGAGATTCTAAAGGTAAGAGGTTTTATTAATTTCGGAAGAAGGTTTTTAAGGCACTTCCGAAATTCCGTTAAAAAACGGTTAATCCGACAGGTTTCCAAATATTTACAAGTGCGCTTGTTTCAAAAGAATTATTTAAAATAGTAATAATAATAATAAGAATAATTAATTGAATAAAGGCTTATTTGCAAAATATTCTTTTACTTGCACGCATTTGCTAAGACGGCCCCAATTTACAATAAATTAAATAACGACATCACAATAAAAGACAATAAACATAAAGTAAAGCGACATACCAAGCAATCAAATATTATTAATAAATAAATATTTTACGCATTTTATTTACAAAAATATTTCTAAGGAAAGTAATGCAAAGTTAAAGATAAAACCCGAGAAAATGATCAACTCGCGGGAGCCTTGGATTTTCTAAAATTCATAAGTCTTATTTCTGAATGCTCGGGTCCGAATTCAATCCCCAAATGCCTTCAATGCAATGGACTATTCCCATTCGTGAGTTAGCCAAACTCGTCCACAAATTATTCGTGTCAAAATGTACCTCGCAATACAATGGGAATTAAACTGGATTAGTACGATAATAAACTGCAATAATTAATAAAATAAAATAACAATAATAAAGTAATAAAGTAATAATAATAATAACAATAATAATAGAATATATAATAATAATAATAATAATAATAATAATAATAATAATAATAATAATAATAATAATAATAATAATAATAATAATAAAGAGGTTTTGTTTTTGCAAAATTCAGGCTCAGATTTGTATGGCGCGTCATGTAGAGGCTCGGGATTTGGTACGGCTGCAAACACGGAGCCCGGGCCGGTTGCCACGCCAAGTACCAAACCCACCACTCTATTCGACTTGCTTTGCATTAATTTCATATATTCATCATCGCCCTTTTGCTTTAGGGACACGGGGACAGGACGGTTCAAGAGTAGTATCTGTTCACATTCAGTCCCGATGCCTCAATACGTATATATATATTTTCATTGGCCGGGTAGTATCAATTCAATATCAGTCCATAAGCCTCAAATCAATTATTTGATTATTTTCATTGTCCACGTAGTATCTTGTTCAAATCAGTAGAATCCCATAAAGGATCTTAGCAAAGGCATTCCCAGATCTACATACAGAAACAACAGGTGCTTTAACTTAATCACACCAGTTATAGACAAAATTCCATCATGGATGAGTCGAATAGTAAATAAAATCATATATCCAATCAGTAGGGAAACCAAGAATGGGCAAAGGCAACAGTGTTCACAGCCAAGATAGTGAAACATATGTCAATAGCCAGTATAAGTGTCTCAAAGCTCGTATGAGCATAGGCAAAACTTGACTAAGTAATGGTCCAGATCAGTACACCCTCGAGCACAACCAATGCTTCGAAACACCCAACATCAATAGATCGAGCAAAGTTAGAGAAAAATCTAGAACCACGCTCCCTGCCAAAATAGATTCCGGTGAAACAAAACCATCGTACAACGGATTACGCCATTTCAGAAATGAAGGATCGATTCAAAAAAACCCAACCCCAAATCGACAATCAAAATCAGCAGTCAATGAATAATAGTATCAAATGTTTAAACGCAGTCAAATAACAAAAGAAACATGTAAATCGACAGTGCTAGCTGACGAGGGCCCCCAGATTTGTCCAAAATCCCATGAGTAAACAAAACGATCAGTGCATCGATATACAAAATCACATGAAACGAAGGAACAGAGACATCAAACGGGGCGACGCAGTCAACGTAAGGAGAGGAGCAACACCGGCGAGCTTTCTCGGCAGAACTCCGGCGAGGCTCGCGGCGTCACTGCCACTCTCCGATCCTGATGTCTTTCCCCACTCCTTCAATCCCCTATTATCTATTTGTAACTCCCATCCCGATCTCCCCTGTTTCCCTTTTCTTTTTCTTTTTTTCAGATTTGTGGGTATGTTCGATTTTATGCGTCGTGGAGGAGAGGAGAAAATAGGGTGCGTGTATTGTCTGATTTTTTGGATGTCGTGTGTGTGAAGTGGATGTTGGTATCTTTGATAGTTAAGATGGGGTATTGTAATGGTGGGATATTGGAGAAGGTGAGGAGGGAAGATGGTGAATAATCATGAGGGGCTGATTAATAAAAACGGGTGTCTTTGTGTATGTATTAAAATGTGTGTGGATCTGAAATTTTTTATGGGGGTATTGTGTGGAGTAAACAAGATCTGATTTTTGTGAGGGTTTTGTGTAAGTGGGGAAAAAATGAGGGAAATTGTGAGGATTGGGAGAGATGAATTGAATAGTGTGTAATGTGAGGGTGGGGGTAAAAAATGAGTGGGGGTGTGAGAGGCTAGGGTTATAGATAAGGATATATATATATGAGTAGAGGATTTGCACAAATAGGCTAATGCTTGGGGGTGAGCGGATTTTGCCTCAATTTACAATTAATTAAAATTTAAAAACAAAGTAAATGGGTTGTACGGGTGGGTTAAAATTGGAGGGATTTCGCAAATTTAGCACATTCTTTGACATTTCAATTGATCCTCTTTTATTATCATTATTTTATTTAATTTTCAAATTAAACTTAAATTATAAAAATATTGCCATAATTTAATAATTTTGAAAATATTCGGGACAAAATTGGGTGTCAACAAATGTTATATGAGAGATCGCATGTCATTACTTGGAAGGAGGTTATCTTCGTTAATCTAGAGAGGTGAACCTTGAGGTGTATCTCTCCCACCGACTTCTCACTGGTGCTTTTGAAGCTAGTTATGGTGTATGGGCTGGGGATTATCTGATGTTGTATCTCCATCGGGCAAACGACCTCCCAGTGGATGATGTTCACAACACTGTACAGATCTATCAACACACGCTAAACCTGGGTATCATGCACTTACAAGGTGACGATTAGGGCATCATGGTGCGTAAAGAGGACCTATTTTATGTCTATGTCGTTGAATTCGATGGTATTGACACGAGGCCTCTTGGTTATCTCCTGGTGGACCTCACAAACCATGACGGTTCCAGCATCGGCACTATTAACTCCAGGCCCCCCCCCCCCAAAGATGGTGTTGACAAACTTTAGGGTATCCTGAGTTTCTTACGCTGCCTCATTAGTTCTACTACCGGGCACGGATCCTCGATTAGATGTTGGCCTCGACAATGAACAGAGGCACGCTTTTTCTTAACACCTGCTCATAGTTTCAACCATATCGGTTGAGTCATGAGCCATCTGTCGAATCTTGATGATGGTGTACCGTCGCTGCAATTTGGTATAGCTACGTCTATTTTTTCGTAGAATACCTACAATTTCCTGGCCCCACGATAGGCACCAACTGTTTAGGCCTAAATTTGATCGTTTAGGTAAAAAAATTGAATTTATTAGAGGGTCACAAGCAATACAGTAAATACGCAGGAAACGCAAGCAAATATTAAGAGAAAAGTAATACGTAAGAAAGTAGTAATGTTATTCCTTGAGAATAGCCGGATTCGGTGTGAATCGCTTGATGTACAATACAATGAGAGGAGGGGGTATTTATAGTAGAGATTTACCCACTACTAATTATGGTAAAAATACAAACACGAATAAGGCTCATGGGCCAGTAAACTCAAGGCGGTGTTATATACGAAACTCTAACTAGGAGACTGTAAACCCTAAGCCGGTGGGATGTATACCTTGCTTCCTACCGCCATATCGGCTTAGCGGCCATGGCTAAGGGAGCAGGCGTATATCCTCTGTGCTCGGTGACTTATAGGTTAAGTCAAATCTTGCTAACTGGACTCATATCCCCGTAATAAAAGGTGACGTATTTTTGCCTACAGAACAATATACAAACAAGTTTTTTTGAATACGATACTATTCGTACCACATATTCGTAAGAAATTAACAGGGTCCAGAGGGACTATCTAGCTTCACACAGCTGAAGTACTTCATCTGTATTACCGCTTCCATCTTGCGAACGCTCCAAGATTATCTCTCACCATACACAAGGCGAAATTTCCAATATAACGTGATGCAGTGTAAACAAGGAAGCAAAAATAAAAGGATATGAGCAAGATGAGTCTTGAACTCCCTTCATGGTAGCTACGAGGAACAGGTCTCGTAACACCCTCGAATCTGGTCAAGAATAGCCTATACTATTCGAACAATCCTCAAAACGCACTCGAGTCTTGCAAATAGTCCGGTCGGGTTTGGAATGAGACTCAACTAGATCCACTAATTGATTCAAGCCAAAAGATTCATTCATTCAAGGAGAATTCTCATCTCTCAACTCTTTGTCTTCAATATTCAAAGTAATCTAAAATGAACTGAAAAGGGCTTTGAGGTATTTACAAAGTTTCCCTCATGCCTAAGTAGTTACCAAAACACCGCACAAGCTGGGTAATAGTAGCTAAGCAACGCAGGGTCATTTTAGTAAAAGACTAGACAAAAATCCCGTGATGGCAGCATAAAGGGCGGAGCCCCTGGGTTTTGCAATATTTGGACCAGTGAGCGCCTTGGACAGAGTGCCTGCCTTGGGCTCTGCGCCTACTACCCAGGCGGTGCGCCTGCCAATTGAGGCAGTGAGCAATTTGGGCGGAGCGCCTGGACCTGTTACCAAGTTATACTTCTTCAAATTGCTTACAGAGCTCCCATCTTCAAGCCCCTTCCATATCAAGTATAGGTGAGCGTCTTGGACCTCTTTGGCTTGACTCCGGGTGAACGGTCTCGTCGTAGTTTTCCCTGCATCATCCTCCCCTTCTTGAGAGGATTTTGTCTTGAAAATCACGGCATCATCATCCAGGGCTTCTTCATTTCCTACATCAAAAGAAGTCAAGTCAGAAACGTTGAAAGTGTTTTAGACATTGTACTCACAGGATAAATTAATCACGTAGGCATTGTTGTTGATCTTGGATAAAACTTGGAATGGTCCATCTCCTCGGGGTGCCAACTTCCCTTTCCTAAGGTTTGGGAACCTCTCTTTGCGGAAGTGCACCCATAGCCAATCTCCTTTCTTGAGTTCCAACTTTTTCCTTCCCTTGTTCTTCTTGATTGTCACCTCTGAATAGGCTTCCTCCAAGTTCTTCCTTGCTTTGGCATGGATCTCAATCATAGCCTTAGCTCCGCTCTTTCCTTCAAAACTAACAATCACATCCTTTGGCAAAGGGGTTAGATCAAGTGAATCAAAGGATTAAAACCATAAACACACTAAAATGGAGTCATTCCAATAATTCTATGCAAAGTACGTTATATACAAACTCCATAAGAGGCAAATTTTCAATCGAAGTCCCGGCCTTTCCTTGGGTCATAGCTCTAAGAAGAGCACCCAAAGTTCGGTTCACCACCTTGGTTTGCCCATCCGTTGGAGGGTGGTGGGACGTAGAGAACAATAACTTGGTGCCAAGAGCACCCCACAATCTCCTCCAAAAATGGCTAAGGAACTTAGTGTCCCTATCACTCACAATAGTTTGAGGCACACCATGCAACTTTAATACATGATCAATGAATAAAAAGCAACATTTTGTGCATCATCACACTTTTTACATCAAATGAAGTGAGCCATCTTGGAAAACATATCCACGACAACATAAAAACTATCATGTCCCCCCTAGACCGTGGTAATCCCATAACAAGATCCATAGAAATGTCCATCCACGGGCTAGTAGGTATAGGAATGGGAGTGTACAATCCATGGGTGTTCTATTTGGACTTAGCATGCTTGCACTCAAGGCAAGTATTGCAAAGTTTCTCAACTTGCATCCCTATCTTAGGCCAATGGAATTGCTCATAAGAATGGCCAAAGTCTTTCCCTCCCAAACTGACCCATCAAGCCCCCACAATGTTCTTCTTGAACAAGCAACTCCCTCCATGGGGACTCGGGTATAAACTCTACCATTCTTGAAGAAATATCCATCTACCCATTGGTATTTCTCAACTCTTTGTCCTTAACAAGAGCTTCATGAATTCTCTTTAGCTTTGGGTCATGAGGATACATCAACTTGATACTCTCAAAACCCATTAGCTTGGATTCAAGAGTGGTGGCTAGAGCAAACTTCCTAGCAAGTGCATCAACCACAACATTTTCTGCTCCCCTTTTTTTATTGAATCACATAAGGGAAACCCTCAATGAACTCTACGCATTTGGCATGCCTCTTGTTCAACTTCTCTTGGCCCCTAAGATGTTTAAGTGACTCATGATCACTCTTAATCACAAATTCCCTAGGCCAAAGATAATGTTGTCAATAAGTAAGAGCTCTTACTAGGGCATACAACTCCTTCTAATACATAGAGTAATTCAAGGTTGCACCCTTCAATTTTTCACTAAAGTAGGCTATGGGTTTCCCATCTTGCATTAGAACACCCCCAATTCCCACCCCCAAGGCATCACATTCAACCTCAAATGCCTTTCCAAAGTCGGGCAACTGCAATAGAGGGGCGGTACTCAACCTACTTTTCAATTCTTTGAACGCCTTCTCTTGAGGCTCTCCCCTACACAAAAGATTTGTCTTTCTTCACCAACTCGGTGAGTGGTGTGGAAATGGAGCTAAAGTCCTTCACAAATCTCCTATAGAAGCTAGCAAGGCCATGAAAGCTCCTCACTTGAGACACGGTAGTGGGAGTAGGCCAATCTCTAATGGCCTCTACCTTGGACTCATCGACCTCCACTCCTCTAGCACCCACAACAAAACCAGAAAGACTATCTTTTCAACACCAAAGGCACATTTCTTAAAATTAGCAAAGAGCTTTTCGGCTCTCAATACTTCAAACACTTGCCTTAAATGATCAACATGGTCGTCTAATGAATTGCTATATATCAAATGTCATCAAAGTAGACGACCACAAATTTGTTGATGAAAATGGCTTCAACACATGATTCATTAGCCTCATGAATTTACTAGGTGCGTTGGAGAGGCCGAATGACATCATCAACCATTCATATAGACCAAACTTGGTCTTGAATGCAGTTTTCCACTCATCACCCGGTTTCATACGGATTTGGTGGTAACCGAACTTAAGGTCTATCTTTGAGAAGATGCTAGAACCACTTAGCTCATCAAGCATATCATCTAAATGAGGTATGAGATGTCGATACTTTACCGTGATTTTGTTGACCGTTTGACAATCCACACACATCCTCCATGTGCCATCCTTCTTTGGGACAAGTATGACGGGCACGGCACACAGACTTAAGCTCTCACGAACCAAGCCCTTGGTAAGCAATTCATCCACTTGGTTTTGCAATTCCTTTGTATCTTCGGGATTGCTCCTACATGCCGGTTTGTTTGGAATTTGGGATCCCGAAAAAAAATCAATTTGGTGCTCAATCCCCATCAAGGGAGGTAGACAACTAGGCATCTCATCCGGAAACATATCCTCAAAAACCTTCAAAACATTCTCAAGAACACTAGGCAAAGGGTTAAGGTTAGAAGAATAATCACATTCAGAAGATAAAATCATACTTTTGTGCACTAGGCAAATGAGCAATTTGGTGCCATCATTTCCTCTCAAAAGTTCACCCGGTTGCATCATGTAACAAATGCTACCGAATAGAAGATGGTGGAGCCACAACTAGGCTCTCAGCCAAAGGCCTAGTCCCCATGATTGACTTAGCCTTTGCCACTTCTTTCAACTCCCTCATACGCTGATAATCATCACTCACTTGTTTAGGTGTCAAGGGCTTGAGCACATACTTTTTCCCCTCATGCTTGACCATATAGGTGTTGACACGACCATCATGTACCACATTTTGATCATATTGCCATGGCCTACCAAACAAGAGAAGGCAAGCTTGCATAGGCATTACATCAAACATGTGCTCATCTTGGTAGTTTCCAAACTTGAATTTAATCAAGACTTGTTTTACCACCTTTAATTCTCCACATTCACTCAACTATTGCAAACAGTAGGGTTTGGATGCTTCAAGGTAGGCAATTTCAATTGTGACACCAAAGTTTGGCTCACCACATTAGCACAACTACCCGAATCTATTATCATTGAGCACACTTGCCCTATCACACGACATCTAGCATGAAAGAGGTTTTCTCTTTTCACATTTTCACTCTCCTCTACAAGTATATCACTCAAACTCCTCCTAACAACATTAAACATGTTAGGGTCATCTCTTTCCGCTTCCTTTCCTCCCTCAACTAACTCACTCTCCTCTACTCCCTCATCCTCGGGTTCACTCTCTTTTTCATACACCATCCCATCATCCATAGAAATCATGGTCTTTCGAGTAGGACAATCTTTAGAAAATGACCATACCCTATACACTTGTGGCATTGAATAGAAGAAGAAGTAGGAGTGTTCAATTGAGTTTTAGAATTACCTCCCACATTTGGTGTTGGCTTCTCATAAGCCTTCTTCACATCTCGACTTGCACTTGCACCACTTGTGTTTGGAGTCTTCCATTCATTTGGCTTACTCACGGGAGTAGAAGTGGTACTCCTATAGCGGGTGGACTTCTCTTCTTTGAACCATTTCTCAGGTTCAACCGCGGCATCAAATAGGTCATGATGAGAATCAAACTTGTGAAACCTTAATTGAGAGGCTATATCTCGGTTCAAGCCACTCTTGAATCGAATCACGACTTGCTCATCTTCCTCCACATCCATGTCTAAGGTCATTCGGATTTGCTCAAACTCATTGTAGTACTCTCCAACCATCTTGTAGCCTTGTTTCAAATCATAAAGCCGTTTGAGTTGGTCTTGACGATATTGGGGAGTCACATATTTTTCATCCATCACACGTGTCAATTCATCCCAAGTAAGGTTCACGGGTAAAGCATTCCTTCTCCTTGACCTCTTGGTCGACTCCCACCAAGTAGAAGCAAAAGATTCAAAGGAAGATATAGCATATTTGGCTTTCTTCTCCTCGGTCATGTCATTCATATCAAACACTCTTTCCATCGTTACCTTCCACTAAAGATACTCAACCGGATCACTATACCCATTTAATGTAAGAATAGTGAGCTATTGAGATTATTGTTGTCACGACCCCCTCGGTAAGGCTTCGGTTGGCCCCAAAGTTGTCACCATAAGCATCATAATCCCTCATCGCATTCCTCCATTCATAACCCCCTTGAGGCCCTCGACCTCGGCCTCTACCCCTATTCACTTTTGGCCTCCATTCATTGCTCCCCTAATCGGATAGGGAGCTTCATAGTCATCAACACCAAGCTCGGCCTCCTCCCCTTCTTGAACTTCATCAACTTTCTCAAGAGGTGCAATATTTCTACGGGCTCTAGGGAGTTGAACATTTCCTTGGGGATTGCCCAAGTTGTGGGGGAATGCCCACTTGTTGAGGATTGCCTAATACACGCTCATTTCGAGCAAGATCATCCTTCAACCTTTGGTTCTTAACCAACTCGGCAAATTGTTCCGGGGTAATGGTTGAGCCACCTGTACCCTCACGGGCTTCAAGTTGGACACTCGGGGTCCTTCTTTCAGGATTTTCAAGCCTTAGGCTCATGCCATCTAACTTGGCCATTATAGTAGCCAATACGCCCTTAATGGTATCATCACCTTCACTAGTCATGGTACCTACAAAACAAGCAAACGGTTAGTGGAATATCCTTACTGACACACCTCACTTGAATGTCACTGGGGTACACTCGTTTAGTAGTGGGGGAGGATTTATCACTCAAGCTTGAACCAAATGTGTCACGTAGTTGAACCACGTTCCTAATCAACAACCAAACAATCCACAAGTCAAGCACTCTTCGGGACGAGTGGAATTAATGGGGCTCGATGGACGCTAAGCTCTTAAGTGCGGACTTGAAACAAATGGTTCTACGAATCTTCTTTGAGCTCTACTCTCTACTAAGCACAATAATCCTAATGGCTTAAATAATTAGTACTAATCGAGTAGGAAATGTTACTGTAATAGTACTAACCGTGATGCAATGCAATCAAAAGAAACACGAAAACCTAGAAGAAAACTACGCAAAACCAAGCTACAGTGCTAGGTGGAACGCCTGAAGTTCAGGCGGAGCTGCCTAGGGCGGAGCACCTAGAGCAGGCGGTGCGCCCAAATTTTGAAGCAGTGTCCAAGTCAGGCGGAGCGCCTATTGTTGTTCTTCAGCTTTTTCCAACAACGTGTTTCTTTAATTTTCACCCAAATCTACCGATGATTTCACCTTATTTTCTCAAAATCAAAGGTACCCAAAGTTGTTTAACCCCAACAAACCCCAATGATTTTTAATATCAAACACCAAATATCAAGGTCACAATCATGATTCAAAGTCTTTCAAACTAGGGTTTCAAAAGAGGGGTTTAATTCTTCAAATTTTTGTTTCACAACTCCAAATCAGAAGATATTAGTACCAAATCATTGGGTAATCATCAAGGATCAAATCCCAATACAATTCATCGAATGGGGCATCATAATCAAAATGTTCTAGCAATTTTTTTATATTTTTCAACTTTTCCATTATTTTTATTTTTTATCTTTTTCAAACAGCAACAACAAGAATATAAACTAAAAACTAACATAGGCACGATGAACAAGGATCGAGGATTTGTAGAGACAAATCCCGAGCCTTGCTCTGATACCAAACTGATGCAGGGTAAACATGGAAGCAAAAATAAAAGGATAGGAGCAAGACGAGTCTTGAACTCCCTTCAAGGTAGCTGCGAGGAACGGGTCTCGTAACACCCTCGAATCAGGTCAAGAATAGCCTATACTGTTCGAACAATCCTCAAGACGCACTCGGGTCTTGCAAATAGTCCGGTCGGGTTTTGAATGAGACTCAGCTACATTCACTAATTGATTCAAGCTAAAAGATTCATTCATTCAAAGAGAATTCTCATCTCTCAATTGTTTGTCTTCAATATTCAAAGTAAGCTAAAATGAAATGAAAAGGGCTTTGAGGTATTTGTAGAGTTTTCCTCAACCCTAAGTAGTTACCACAACACCCCACAAGTTGGGTAATAGTAGCTAAGCCACGCAGGGAAATTTTAGTAAAAGACTACACAAAAATCCCGCGTTGGCAGCATAAAGGGCGGAGCGCCTGAGCTGGGGCGCAGCACCTGGGTTTTGCAACATTTAGACCAGTAAGACTTTTGGGCGGAGCGCCTACTGCCCAGGCGGTGCGCCTGCCAACTGAGGCAGTGAGAAATTTGGGCGGAGCGCCTCCTCCTTGGGCGGAGCGCCTGGACCTGTTACTAAGTTATACTTCTTCAAATTGCTTCCAAGGCTCCCATCTTCAAGCCCCTTCCATATCAAGTATAGGTGAGCGTCTTGGACCTCTTTGGCTTGACTCCGGGCGAAAGACCTCGTGGTAGTTTGCCCTGCATCATAACGCCTCGAGCAGCAACATCAGTATGCCGCTATTATGTGGGCATTGGAAAATCAGTCCAACTAAATAGTCCCTCAGTAGAACGGTGGAAGGGGCATGAATGTTACCGGCAATTTCAGCTGGTACCATATGGAGAGAAACCTATATTGAGCAACCATCCACCACAGGGATGCCAGATCAGCTCTCCTTGCCTGATGGTCGAAAGCGCAGATGACCCGCAAACTACAGATCAGGGTAGAGGTACGCGACCGCCCTGATTTAACAGTAGTTTTTGAGGAAGGCAATATATCAACCACTCTTAAGGGGTTGTAAAGCCCTATTGCATCAACACCCCCCCCCCCCCCGAGAGGAATAAAAAATGGCAGATGAAAAAGCTTTAATCGGCCCCGGATGACAAGAGAATACTACAGCAACCGCTGCGTTATAAAACGAGCGCGCACCGTAATTAGTGCACATGTCACTAAGCAGACATTTTGAAGAACATCATTAGGTTCCTGATCAAACTTTACGGCTCGGGGGACTCCGTCCAACTCAACATGATGAGAAAGGCGTCAAAAGAAAGTGATCAAGGGTTCTTTGTTTTCAGTTTTTTAAAACACCCATCTGCTCTGAATAAGAGAAGTGTTCTAGAAACATCAAACCAGGATCGAAGGCAAATATTTTTCGAGAAAAAGCAGAATTATTCAATCAAAAGAATGTTTAAAGGAAGATAATGTGTTTTTGAAAGAGTTAGTTATCCCCATCTATTGAGAAGCCCCTTTTATAGGCGGAATGAGATAAGAGTGGAGCACGAAATAGTCAAAAACAATTATGACCTGGAGATATAAAATAATTCGCCACAGTAAAAACAGTTATGGGAAAGCTGAATGGAATCGACAGAAGCCAGAAGCCAATCATGTGAGGACACATGGAACTTTAAGAAGAAATTAGGCGTCTATTTCGGTCAAAGAGACTACGAGTTTCAAGGAGTCGGTGAGATATCCTTTCACACGCTTCTTTTGCATGCCTCTTGCACTTTCTGACTGCTTATGTCAGCACTCAGCAAGTGGGGGGACTGACTCTATGGGTAAAAATACGTCACCTATGATTATTGGGATACAAATCCAGCTAGCGAAGACTAGACTTAGCCTGTAAGTCACTGGGCGCAAAGGATACATGCTTGCTCCCCAAGCCACGACTGCTTGGCAGGCACGAGCCGTAGGACGCAAGGCATATATCCCGCCGCCTTATGGTTTACCATCTCATAGTTAGGGTTTAACTTGTATCACTGCCTGTTGAGTAAACAGGCATACGACCTATAAGTCTTTGTATGTTACCATAATTAGGACAGTGGTAATCTCAACTATAAATATCCTCTTCCCATTGTATTATACATCAAGCGATTCACCCAAAATTCGACTTTACTCAAGGAATAAATCAATTTGTTTCTCTGCTTATCTCCCTGTTTATTACTTTTCCTTCTTATATATTATATTGCTTGTGACCTTTCAATAAATTCTATCTATTTAACTTTTAGTAAATTTTAGGCATAAAAAATAATAGAGGAGTTAAATATGTAAATGGTAAAAGTATCAAATGATGAATTAAATAATAACAGTAGACTACCTTCTGCATGTCTGAAATGAAAGTGAACCCTTGATCATCATTGAGGTCCAAAAACTTTTGCAACAGTTCCAAGAACCAGATCCAAGTGACCTTAGTTTCCTTATCAACTATGGCCCAAGCTATGGGATTGAACTGGTTCATGGTATCTAGGGGTAGCAGCTAATACTTGTCCTCTTGTTTTGCCTGTCAAGAATGTCCCATCTGACCCAATGTAGGGTCTCAAACTTTCTTTAAACCCTATTTTCAATGGATGAAAGCATACATACATCCTTGAAATCTTCTTATATCTTCAACAGGTCCACTTTTGAAATTTTGATTATCACATCACTTCCTGGATTACTTTCTATCAGTTCAGTAGCATAAGCCTCAAGAATTATATAATCATTCTTAAAACTACCTCTAGTTGCTCCAAAATTAACTTATTTGCTCATTTGCATTTTAAACCAGAAATATTGATGTAAAACTCTTTCTTCAGATCTTGCTTCATCTCCCGTTCCTTATATTTGGAGAGTCTTGTATCTTTGACTTGAAGTAATGAGTCAAGGTATTATAGTCAACACATGGATTATCAAAAATAGATTCATATGTATGTTATGCTTTTAGTGTTTGACTCTGACTCCATAAAACTTTCCGGTTTTACAGATTAAACAAACAAATGGACAATCTACTTCACATATATACCTGATCCTTGTTTTGTCACTTTTAACTGGAACTATTCCATAACTATATGCATGGATATATAGTTTCATAAATATCATAGCTTTAGATATTTCATTGAATGTACAGGTTTTATCTATCACCTTATAGTTAAATAACTTCTCATCCAAACACACATTCTTTTGCTTGAATGACGACTCTAAGTCTTCAGAATCACTTATTGATGAATCAAAGTCACTAGAATCAATATCTCATCTTCAGATAATGAACTACAATCACTAAAAGCTGAAAGGTGCCACTGTTGAAAAGAATATTAGGAACGAACAGACCAAGTTCATTATCCTCTATTGCATACAAGTTGATCACATTCTGTTCATCACTAATTAATTTTAATAGAGGCTTAAGCCCCTTATTCCTTTCAAGTTTAAATAACTTTTCAGAACTACCAACAACAAGCAACTATTGCAACCCAACATACCCTAGCTCAGAAATATATTCATTATTAACCAAATCTATATCAGAAAGCAGGCCAGATTCATAACATGTCCATTTGTGTACCAACTCTTTAAAATAAGTAGTTTCTAGACTTCTACTATATCCTCCACCATACTGGAATAACAAATCAACATTCACCATAGTTTTAATCTACAGGAAACCCAAAATCAGAAAGAAGTAATAAGTAAAATAAAATAACTCAAAAAAATATGAAGGAACTCATTACAAAACCACCATCATATTAAATGTCCATATTTTAAAGAATAAATACCAAAATAAAAAAATCGAGACCCACTAGTGAATACCAACAAATAACCCACTCCACGTAATGAATAAATTAAGTTCAGGGGACTACCAAATGAATAAAAAAGCAATTTATGTGTCCCCTCTATAATAACTATGTCGAACAAAAATCAATAAATAACAACAGTATCGGCCAAATTGAAACCCTAAGCCACAAATCCACCAACTATTCAAAAAGCATATACTGAATACGCCTCTAAACGAGTGAAACCGTAAAACTCCTAAATCGAAACCCTAACACAAATTAACATTAAAACTTTTTAACCTTACGAGATTAAAGACAACAAAGATGAGAACTAAACAAGTTTAAATATATTAAAAGGAATAAAAAAACCTTTGCACGATTCGCAGATGGAACCGAAGAGACACATGAGAAACCCTAGAGTCCATCGATATTTTTAGTGAAAATGTATCCTTAATGATTTATTTTCTCAGTAATGAGGCTTATATATTTATGTTTAATATGAGTCACGAGTTATGGATAACGGGTATGGATTACGATTATGGGCTGAGATTGAATTGGGTTAATTAGACACATGGCATCCTACTTGGCAGCCATGTGTGAATTATTGAAGAGGGGAGTTGGTCCACGGTAGATGGGCATTAGTTTTAGCGGCTAACAGCCATAGTTTGATAAGTATAGGGGAAGGGGTTTGGACGGATAGTATAACGAGAGATGGGGAAGGCTAATAGTCAAAAGTAGAGGGGCAAGATCATGTATTTTTTTGTTTTAAAATTATTATCAAACCTAATTATTAGAGTTGTATGCGTCCCTCCATTTCATTTATTGATTTCTAACTTAAGCCAACTACTAAAGTTTACATTATGAATGATTTGGTTTGATTTGGTCGGGTTTTTGTTTAAAAAGAAATCAAATTATTTAAGTTATATTTTTAAATTGTTGAACCAAAACCAAATCAAACTTATAGACACTATTATCAGTTTCTTCGATTATTTCGGACCTTTCTATTTCTTATCGATTTTTTTTTTTTATAGAACTTGACATACACTGTCATAGTCGATATAGAACTTGGATAGTAATAGAAATTAAAATAACAAACTCCTAGGATGAAAATGTAAATGATATAACATAATTTGAATGATACAGTAAATGGATCCTTCTTTTGAAGAGATGGGTTTTCTTTGAATGATCAAAATAAGAGATGATTTACCGTGAAGGGTGTATTTTTGAATGCTAGCCGTGGAATCATGGAGGGCTTAGACATCAAGATTCAAGATAAACCCTAAAACTATAAGGATAAAAAATTTAAAATTAAAACTTAAAATCCATTAGTTTAAAAAAAAAAAAAAAAGGTTAAAAGCTACAATACAGAGAACTTCTTTGAAGTTTGAACCTGCCCAATCTACTGCCCATTCAAGTTTAATGGACAAACTAAAAAAATAAAGCCTAAGAATGTAATATACTTAAAACGTTCTTAAAATATACTAAGATGCATATATTCATATAAATACTATAATTTTCACACAACACACACACACACACACACACATGTATGTACACATGTATGTTTTTATATGTATATGTATGTATATAGAGTTTGGTTCGGCTTTTTCAATTATTATTTACTTAAATCAAAATCAAACCAAACTCTTTTGGTTTTTTAGAATTGAAAACTAAACAAAGAAAATGTTAGTTTTTTTGTCGCCTCTTTGTTTTTTGATTTAATTCGGTTTTACATTTATTATATACACCCTAGTTACGGATACTTTGATATCCTATTATCAAGTCTAAAAACCAAAATCAATTTGGATGAATTTCGACTAATTCATCAGAAATATTGACTTTATTGTGGCTTTCTAGCTTTTTACCAATGTAGTTTATCAGCAAAAATGAAGCAGAAATTAGATTAACCAAATTTATTGTAGAATGGTGTGTTAAAAAGAAATATCAGAATCTGGAGCTGTAAATAAATATATTCATGATAATTACATAAATATTTGAATGAAGTCATGCAAAAACTACGCGAGCTAAGAATAGAGATTTAAGAAACCTTATAATAGATAGCACATGCCAATGTATCTATTATTCGCTATCACTACAATAAATTTGTCTTTAACCACCAAATTTTTAGGTACGAAAAAAATTTCGTCACTAATTATTAGTCTTTTTGTGACAAAAATTTAATTTCGTACCTAACTGCATGGACCTGGACCGCATATTTTTGGCGACAAAACACAAATTTCATAGAAAAATTTTGTCTACTAAAGTTTCCCACCAAAAAGATGAATTGGCGCCAATTATTGAATAGTATTAGCGACAAATTAAAGTAATAGGTGAAAAATTAATTTCGTCACTAATGATGCAGATAATTTGTGACGAATTATTATTCGTCATCTAACTAATTAAACTTTGCTATAAAAAATTTTCGTCTAAAAAAATTTGTTGCTAAATAATGTATTTTATCCAAAAAAATTTATATTTATTCGTAACCTTAATTTTGTCACTAAATATATGAATAAGTAGTGACAATCATCAAATTTTCTTCATTTAACCTATGTACTTATTCATGACAAAAGAAATGTCATTATCTATTTACTTTTTGTGACAAAATTTAGAATTCGTCTTAAATCCATGAGTCACAGAATAGTGACAAAAAAGTTATTTTTCGTAGAAAAAGTTTTTCTTACTAAGATTACCTACCAGAAGAACTTGATTAACATTAGTAATAAATTTAGATACTATTATTAAATTTTGAATTGCATAGGAATTTTACTTAGGTTAGTTTGCTGCATAAAATTCTCATGGATTTTTATGTCAAAATAAAAAATTTCCTGCATTCTAGAATATTTTTCTGTAGATATTATTTTCCTAGATAAATTCAAATTTGGCGCAATTTAGCTCAATAATACCACTTAGGGTAATAACTGAGGAACATATAGACATTTTCTCAGGTAAATTTGCAAGTCAACAGTTAAAAATATTAAAATTTTGTTTCCTTTGATAATCTTCAAAGAGTTCCCTAGTAAACAAGAAATTTTATAGAAATATAATACTTTTGACATCTTATCACATTTTTTGCCCCATAAAAGAAGTAGAGTATTTATTTATAGTCCCAATTGCCATAAGTCAGTAAAAAGTTCCCTGCTAGTCATCAGAACCTCAATATTTAGAGTTCTTAGTAAAACTGGCGAGTTGCCGAGTTTTTTTGGCAACTTTTGGTGACAGAAAGTTTAATATATTTCTTACACGCCCCAGATTTAATAGAGTGACGACTATTACACAATTGGGCGCAAGAACATGAATAATTAATGCATTTGGGCTAGTCTATTTTATTGGGTTACAATTGATGAACTTGTTTTATGAGTTTTTTTTTTTACATAAAAGTTAACATTCGAGGACAAATGTTCCTAGGGAGAGAGATTGTTACACCCCGTGTGTCTAAACTGATGTATATCATTCTAATGACATATTAAGAATGATTTAAGTGAGCTTAAAGTCATAATATTACCATATGTGATGTTTATATATTGAATACAAAGTTTTGAAAAAAAATCGGATTTAAATTGCGGAAAAACCGACTAAGGATTTGTCTTGTAATGAAGCTTTTTGAGAAATTAATTTTATGAGTTATATGACGTATTTTAGGGACAAATCATATACCAAATTGAAGGTCTTGCAGTTTAGTTTCCAAAATTTTTGACCGTTTATTCATGCAATATCTGGATAAAAATATATGGGCACCGAAAGTCATGCTAGAAGAAGTGACATAAGCGCAAAAGAGGGCTAGAAGTGAAATATTTTTAGTATAAAAAATAAATTCATCGTTTATCTCGTCATTTTCAGAAACTTCATGAGAGAAACAGTGTGTTCTTGAGTATTTAAGCAATTTTTATGGTTTTGAAATAAGGATGCCAATCATAACTCGAAAGTGAGGACGGATTACATAAAAACGCTCCACGCGACGAAGGTAACGTCGCGCTACCTTCCTTTTCATCTATAGCTTAAGTTGTAGAATTACTTCATGACTAAGTAAAGTTCCTAAATGCTTTGTTGTACCTTTTTTAAGCTTTAGATGGTGTGGAATTCAAGGGAAACAAAGTTTAGAAGCAAGAAACATCAAAGGTATGTAAAGCTAAACCTTTCTTTTGACAAGGCATTTTTTTTGTATCTTTTAAAGTTTGTCTTAGTTCCAAACTTAATGGTTCTTATGGGGAAATTGTATGGAATAAAGGTAACTGCGTATGTGCTTAATTTGGTGCAAAGAATCACGGTTAAAGATGTAAAAAACAGCGGCACAAAATATTTCAAAATCTGCAAAATTGTTTTTATCTTCGAACAGTTGTTAGTAGTTTAAGCATAACTCCTTGTAAAAAATTGATATTGAGATGCTTTATGATTTTCTGGAATTCTAATACATATATCTAAAACTTTTATGAAGACCATGAAGTCTATAACTTTGATCTATACTTTGCAAATTAGGTCGCAAGGCAGGACAGTGGTTCTGTTTAGACATTCTATCAATGGATTTGTTATGTCGTCCGATCGTCTCATCTTATTATTCGTTTAATCTATTTATGTTATCAATTTATCCGAGTATCCATCCCCGTGTATATAATAGTGTTGGTTCTGTTTTTGCGGACCATCCAGTTTTAGGGGAAACTCTGCCGAAATTTTTGTAGAAATTCAAAGAGTTGAACAAATTATGAGTTCTAGGTTGTGTCTATAATTTCACGTAGAGTTTTCTTATCATTTCTTTGAGTCCATATCTATATTTTGCCACATGTGTTATGCCTCATACATGCTTATTCTTATATTGTGATCATATTATGTATGATTTGGAGTCCCCCATAAAGGCTGGACATTGGACATACAGTCCGATCTCGTGTGATACTGCTCGTCTGGGAGACAAAGCCCCTCTGGTTCAGGCGGGAGTTGAAACATCTAGTGTGACCGGGTGTCATTCACACACTCTGATCAGAGAGACTAGATATTACTGGCTGGTGGGACATAGCCCATAACACCCGCCAGGTTTGTTATATACGCGTATATAGCCATAGTATACACCGCATGACTATACATGAGGCTAGTTAAGATGTTCAGTTACCTAATTTAGGGGGATACAACCCATAACACCAGACAAGTACCAGTTCAGATAACAGTTCAGTTTTAGCTCAGTACTGGTTATCAGTTCTCAGTTATTAGCCACCAGTTCTTAGTGTCAGTATCAGTTGACAGCTATCAGTTCTAGTTTCTAGTTACTAGTTATCAATCATTTTATAGTCATTCATCTGTATATTTCAGCTCAGTCTTCAGTTTCAGATTCAGTTAGACTTTAGCGTATATTCATATCATGTTAAGTTCATGTTTCAGATTTCCAGCTTCATTGCTATACTTCAGCTCATATTTACATACTTATGCTATATATTATATGCTCATGCCTTACATACTTTGTACATATCATACTCACGCCCTTTTCTAGGGCGCTACGTTTCATGCCGCGCAGGTACAGATAGATCAGCGTCTGGGCCACGTTAATAGGCCATCTACTTGCTATTGGAGTCACTCCGCTTACTCCCGGTGTTACTTATCTTTTGGAATGTGTAACAGTCAGCTAGTTTGGGTATGGCGGGGCCTTGTCCTGTCCTTTGTATATTTAGTTCAGCACTCATAGAGGCATGTACGTATGTCCCTGTGTGGTTCAGTCACTATGTTATGTATGTCAGCATGTGATAGCCTTGTCATCTTTCCAGACTTTATATTTTCAATAAATATGTATATATTTATAACCAGGTTGCCAGCTCATCTCTATTATTCATTGATTATTAGTAGGTTTAGTGATGATCGACACTAATTTTCAGTTATCCGTCTCGGCTCTAGGTTGGGTCGTGACAAAAGTGGTATCAGAGCAGTTCAGTCCTAGGGTGTCTATAGGCCGTGTCTTGTAAAGTCTTGTTCAGGAGTATGTTGCGTGCCATACTTATGACCAGGAGGCTACAAGGCATTTTAGGGTTGTTTTCTTTTTTTCTTCTCTAGATTGTGCGATAAGGCCATGATTTTAGAATTCACCCTTCTAACCGTAATGTTTTGAATACAGCGATGCTGCCAAAGAAACTAACGGCTGTCCAGAAGGGCAAGGCTATTGCCGGCTAGGGTACTTGTAGAGTGCCACCTGAGGTGGATGAGAGTGAGGAGTCCAGACCTAAGGCTCCATCTGAGGCCTCACAGATCCCTTCAGTTCAGGGTGATATTATAGGTACTGCAGCTACCATACCTCCAGCTCCTCCACCTACTAGCCAGGGGCAGGAAGTGAGGGATGCCATAAGATTATTGACCTGTGTTGTAGTTGCTCAGACTAGATGGTGTAGTCCAGATGCCCAGGGAGATACTGTATCCAGGATCAGGGATTTTATCCGATAGAGCCTCCAGTCTTTACTGGATCCCGTACAAGAGAGGACCCTCAGGAATTTCTAGTGTGGAGAGCCAGGGTGTTGAGGGTCATGAACGTGTCAGACACAGAGTCAGTATAGTTGGCTACCTTTAGATTGCATGACCTTGCAGTAGGGCAGTATCAGACATGAGAGCTATCTAGGGAGCCAAATACTACTCCGGCGACTTAGAATGAATTCTTGGATTCCGTCCTTCATCAGTATATGCCTATAGAGACACATACAACACGTGTTGATCAGTTCCTGACCTTGAGACAGGGAAGTTTGAGTGTAGAAGAGTATAATTATCGCTTTAATGTTTTTAGCAAGGTTTGCCCCTACTGTGGTAGCGAGTATGGAGGATATAATTCACAAGTATGTAGTGGGACTAGGTCCACACCTGGTGAACGAGTGTATGACTATTGCTATGCAGCCAGGTATGAGCATATTACGCATTCAGGCATTTGCTTTATCACTTGAGGAGAGGAAGCGGAAACAGAGAGCCGACAGGGTTAGAGTGTCACATAAGAGAGGCGGATTTTCTTGTTCGTTTGGAGAGACATCTGGAGCGAGTAAGCAACAGAGTGTTAGACAGCCACCAGCTAGTATACCTCCACAGTCCCGTGGCCTGAGATCTGATAGACCTCCTCAGTCCAGAGCTAGTCAGGCATCATAGACTTTAGGATTTCAGCATCGTGGTACTTCTATACAAGCCAGTCAGACATATCCCAAATGTCCAGATTGTAGTAGACGCCACTTGGGACCATGTCAGCTAGGAGTTGATACTTGTTATATTTGTCGATAGACAGGATATTTCATGAGAGATTTCCCGACTAGGGGTGGTAGTGGTGCAGCCCAACCAGCTAGATCAGCAGTAGCTTCCTCAGCACCAGCACGCCTTCAGGGGCAAGTACCTCAGGCACCAGCAGGTCGTGGTAGAGGTCGAAGTGCAGCTCCTGCAGCAGGCGGTCCTCAGAACCGCACTTATTCTCTTATTGGTTGACAGGACCAAGAGGCTTCACCAGATGTAGTCACACGTATTCTGTCGGTAAATTCTCTCGATGTGTCTGTGTTGATAGATCCTAGTTTTGCACTATCGTATGTTACTCCCTTTGTTGCTATTAAATACAAAATAGAACGAGAGGCTATTAGATCTTTCGAGGTAGCCACTCCTATTGGTGATTCAGTAGTAGCTAGGCGTGTTTATAAAAGTTGCACTGTGATGATTGGTGACTATAGCACTACAACTGACTTAATGGAGCTAGAAATGGTTGATTTCGATGTTATTCTTGGTATGGATTAGTTTTTTTCTTGTTATGCTAATGTTGATTGTAGAGCGAAGACAGTCCAGTTTCACTTTCCAGGAGAATTAGCTATAGAGTGCAGGGTATTTCTGCATCGCCAAAGGGTCTGTTTATTTCTTACCTTGAGGAAAGGAAGCTAATCGCAAAAGGCTGCTTATATCATATTGTTCATGTTCGAGACTCAGAGAAGGAGACGTCGACTCTTAAGTCGGTTTCGGTAGTTAATGAGTTCCCTGACGTGTTTCCAGATGAGTTACCCGGTCTTCCTCCAGAGCGGGAGATTGATTTTCCTATTGATGTAGTACCAGGTACGCAGCCCATATCTATTCCTCCCTATCGGATGGCACCAGCAGAACTGAAAGAACTTAAGGAGCAACTGAAGGATTTGTTAGATAAATGCCTCATCAGACCCAGCATTTCCCCGTAGGGAGCCCCAGTATTGTTTGTGAAAAAGAGAGACGACTCTCTACGCATATGCATAGATTACAGACAACTGAATAAAGTAACAATCAAGAATAAATATACTCTGCCCAGGATTGATGACTTGTTCGACCAGCTCTAGGGTGCCAAGTACTTCTCAAAGATAGATTTGCGATCAGGCTACCATCAGGGTTAGAGTCGGAAAATGTGATATACCTAAGACTGCATTCAGGACAAGGTATGGTCATTATGAGTTTTTAGTAATGTCATTTGGACTCACTAATGCTCCTGCAGTATTTATGGATCTGATAAACAACGTATTAAGGGCTTACTTGGATTTATTTGTGATTATATTTATTGATGATATTCTCATCTATTCAAAGTCTGAATCAGAGTATGCAGAGCATCTACGCATCGTATTACTCTTCGTGACCAACAATTATATGCAAAGTTCTCGAAGTGTGAATTCTGGTTAGATTTAGTGGCATTTCTTGCCCACATAGTTTCAGCAAAAGGAATTAAAGTAGATGGCCAGTAGATCGAGGCTGTGAAGAATTGGCCCAGACCTATGACGCCAACAGAGTTACGTAGTTTTCTGGGTTTGGCAGTTTATTACAGAAGGTTCGTGGAAGGGTTTTCCTCCCTTGTAGGTCCCCTGACCAAATTGACACACAAAGCAGCCAAATTTCAGTGGTCAGACTCTTGTGAGCACAGCTTCTAAGAACTAAAGAGCAAGTTGATAACGACTCTAGTACTTACACTTCCAGAGGGATCTGAGGGCTATGTAATTTACTATGATGCTTCTCGAATCGGTCTTGGTTGTGTATTGATGTAGCACGGAAGAGAAATTGCTTATGCTTCCAGGCAGCTGAAAAAGCACGAGCAGAACTACCCTACCCATGATCTGGAGCTTGCATTAGTCATTCATGCATTGAAGATTTGAAGAAATTATTTGTACGGTGTTCATGTTGATATTTGTACAGATCACAAGAGACTCCATTATGTATTTAAGCAGAAGGATCAAAACCTACGATAGAGGCGGTGGCTAGAGTTGCTGAAGGACTACGACGTGGACGGACTATGATAGAGGCACATAATTCCAGATACACTGTTCATCCAGATTTGACTAAGATGTACCATGATCTTAAGTAGATTTATTGGTGGAAAGGAATGAAGCGTGACAAAACAGAATTTACGGCTTAGTGTCCTAACTGCCAGCAGGTTAAAGTCGAGCATAAAAAACCTAGTGGCTTGTTGTAGGAAATAGAGATTCCATCATGGAAATGGGAAGCAGTAAATACATACTTCATTACAGGCTTTCACCGTATGCAAAGCAGGTATGACTCTTCTGGTTATAGTTTACAGGCTTACTAAATATGCTCATTTCTTGCCTGTTAGAACTACATATCTAGCGGAGGATTATGCTTGGCTTTATATCAAAGAGATAGTGCGCCTATAGAGTATTCCAGTATCTATCATTTCTGACAGGGGCGCACAGTTTACAACTAATTTCTCGCGATCATTCCAGATAGGTTTAGGGACACAGGTGAATTTGAGTACAACATTTCATCCCCAGACAGATGGACAGCCTGAGCGAACCATTCAGACGTTAGAAGATATGCTTAGAGCTTGTGTATTAGATTTTGGAGGCAGCTGGAGTGAACATCTACCATTGATAGAGTTTGCGTACAACAATAGCTATTATTCTAGAATACAGATGGCGCCATATGGAGCTTTGTATGGTCCAGATTTAATCCAGCAAGTAGTTGATAATGTTAAGTTGATCAGGAAAAGATTATTAGTAGCTTAGAGCAGACAGTAGTCCTATGCAGATAACCGACGTCGAGATTTAGAATTTCAGATTGGCGATTGGGTATTCCTGAAAGTATCACCTATGAAAGGCGTTATGAGATTCGGAAAGAAGGGCAAGCTTAGCCCTAGATTCATTGGTCCATATCAGGTTATTAGGCGAGTTGAGCGTATAGCCTATGAGTTAGACCTTCCAGCAGACCTTCAGGAGGTACATCTAGTATTGCATGCTCAGAAAATGTGTCAAAGATCCTTCTAGAGTTGTACCAGTAGAGGATGTACAGATCACAAAGCAGTTGACTTATGAAGAGGTGCCAGTTCAATTTTAGATAGGCAGATTCGTTGACTAAGGACGAAAGACATTCCTTCAGTTTAGGTACTATTGTGAAGCAATAACGTAGAAGAAATGACTTGGGAAACTGAGGAAGATATCAGAGCCAAGTACCCATATATCTTCACTACTTCAGGTATATAACAGATCCTTTCTTAGTGCTTCTATGTACTTCATTTAACATTCGAGGAAAAATGTTCCTGGGAAGGGGGGAGGGAAGATTGTTACACCCCGTGTGTCTAAACTGACATATATCATTCTAATGGCATGTTAAGAATGATTTAAATAAGTTTAAAGTCATAATATGACCATATATGATGTTTATATATTGAATATAAAGTTTGGAAAAAATCAGATTTAAATTGCGAAAAAACTGACTAAAGATTTGTCTTGTAACGAAGCTTTTTGAGCAATTAATTCTGTGTGTTATATGACATATTTTAGGGATATATCATATACCAAATTGAAGGTCTTGTAGACTAGTTTCCAAAAATGTTAACTATTTATTTATACAACATCTTGATAAAAATATATGAGCGTCAGAAGTCAGACCAGAAGAAGGGACATAAGCGCAAAAGAGGGCTAGAAGTGAAATACTAAAAGATAAATTCATCACTTATCTCATCATTTCCAGAAACTTCATGAGATAAACACTGTTTTCTTGAGTATTGAAGCAATTCTTATGCTTTTGAAGGAAGGACGTCAATCTTAACTTGAAATTGAGGAAGGATTACACAAAAACGCTCTGCGCGACGAAGGTAACGTCGTGCTACCTTCATTTTCATCTATTGCTTAAGTTTTAGAATTACATCATGGCTAAGTAAAGTACCTAAATTCTATGTTTTAGCTTGTTTAAGCTTTAGAAGGTGTAGCATTCAAGGAAAATAAAGTCTAGAAGCAAGAAACATCGAAGGTATGTAAGGCTAAACCTTTCTTTCGACAAGGCATTTGTTTTGTATCTTTTGAAGTTTGTCTTATTTCCAAAATTGATGATTCTTATGGGTAACTTGTATGGCATAAAGGTAACTGTGTATATGCTTAATTTGGTTCTATGAACCACGGTGAAACATCGAAAACAGCAGCACGAAATATTTTAAAATCTGAAAAAAATTGTTTTTATCTTCGGACAGTTTTTAGTAGTTTGAGCATAACTCCTTGTACAAAATTGATATTGAGATGCTTTATGATTCCCTGGAACCCTAATGCATATATCTAAAACTTTCATGGACCATAAAGTCTATAACTTTTATCTACACTCTGAAAATTAGGTCGCAAAGTAGGACAGTGGTGCTGTCCAGACATTATATCTGCAGATTAGTTATGTCGTCCGGTCATCTCATCTTGTTTTCCATTTAATTTGTTTATATTATCCGTTTATCCGGGTATCCATCCCCGTGTATATTATAGTGTTGGTTCTTATTTTGCGGAGCATCTAGTTTTAGGGGAAACTCTGCCGAAATGTTTATAGAAATTCGAAGTGTTGGATAAATTCTGAATTCTAGATTGTGTCTAAAACTTCACGCATAGTTTTCTTATCATTCCTTTGAGTCCATATCTATTGTTGCTACATGTGTTATGCCTCATACATATTTATGATGCCTCATACATATTTATGTGTTATTTTGAGTCCCCCATAGAGGCTGGATATTGAACACAAAGTCTGGTCGCGTGTGATACTACCCGTCTGGGGGACACAGCCCCTCTAGTTCAGGCGGGAGTTGAAATACCTAGTGTGACCGAGTGTCATTCACACACTCTGACCAGAGAGACTAGATATTACTGGCTGGGGAGACATAGCCCATAACACCCGCCAGCTCTGTTATATATGCGTCTATAGCAATAGTATATACCGCATGATTATACATGAGGCTAGTTCAGATGTTCAGTTACCTGATTTGGAGGGTGTCACGACCCTTTTTTGACACACAAAACTGAATTAAAATAATTGCATATTTAAAGGTTATGACGAGTGTTTCAAGGTACACAATTATCTTAAGAGAATTCGGAGTTGCCACTTGTCGAGTTAAAAGTGTGCCAAGTCACCAAAGTGGTGTACCTGGAACACCCTTGACTTGTCTAATAGTTTGCGTCAGAGATTCGGGTAAGGTCCTCAGTTGACTCTCGGGAAGGTGTTAGGCACCCTCGAGTCCCGTGCCGAGCACAGTTGCTTTATTGTCGCGTTTTAATTTATTAAAGTGGTTGTTATATCTTGCCGTTCATTTAAAGTTGCACTTTTATTTGTTTAACCAAAATTGTGTTGGGTAACCTGCTGGGTATACCTTAGCACAAATTGACTTTCTCGATTTAATTTCTTGATTGCCTAATAAGCAGACCGCTGGTCATACTTGCCATTATGACTACTCGTGTGAGTCTCTTTAATTTGGTAATCATAAATTTGCCTAGACATGTTATCTTTTTGATTTGGCAAATCGTTTCCGGTTACACTCGTTACCAAAAAAAAAACATTAAAAAACAAATTTTTATCAAATGGGCAAAAGCTTTTCATGACCAAGTCACATATGCATGGAATCTGCCGTTATTAAGCCATACCAATATCTAATCGGGCCTAACTTATTTAGAGTGGCTTTCTGCCAATTTCTTAAGAAAAAGAGCTTGCACCTATAAGCCTACTCTTTGCCTACTGATTTTACAAAGTTGTCCCGAATTCCGAATTTTGCAAAATTTGACTTCATGTAGCCATTTTAACAATAGATTAAAGAAAAACAGTATATATAAAGCAAGATATCATTATGGAAATCCTTTAGATGTGCAGAATCTTCATATGATTTACCAAGAATTGATACAAAAGTTAAAGAAGTTTACCTAATAGCCAAGATTCCCTTTTAGGGCAAAGAGATCCAAGCTTAGCCAAACAATAAGCACAACCAAGAGATCAAATTCAACAAACCAGAAGGCCTATGAGCCAAATTCCCAGCCAATAACCAACAACAATGCAGCAGTTTTCACTCCAAGATCAACAAACAAACAGCCCCTTTTTTAAAACTTTTTTGACAAAAACTTGACCCTTTAACACCAATATTTATCCTCTAAACTTCAAGATTTATACCCCAAAAGACCCAAAGTAAGCTTTTGGTTCTAAATCTTTCTTTCAAACTTTCTTTCTTTTTCTCTCTATTTTTTTTCAAGTATTTTTACTCTCATTTAATGTATGTTTCAGATCTGGTTATTTTTTTGTGTGTTTTTTCAGCCAGTAGATCCCCTCCTAAATGAGGAGTAAATGCCACTATATATAGCTTAAAATTGAGGGCCAAAAGTACAAGCCTACACCCCTATACTTGAGTGATTTTAGCCATATTTTCAGAAATAATACAGCAGCCCTATAACATCTTTCAGCCACCCTATGTTGTCTCAAAAGCTCATTACATCAATAGACCTAACTAGAACTAACCAAAACAGCCCCAAACTAACTAAACAATATTAAACTAATAGCAATCAGATTTAACTAAATTGCACTTCCTAACTTAACCACACAAACCAAACTAAAACTTGCAACTAACCAAAATTACACCAGATTTCCCCAAAGCTGGCCAAAGACCATCCCAGGGTCCAACATCTGTCTAAAAGCAAACTAAACTACAAATTTTATCATTTCTAATTTGGCTGAAGCAAACCAGGCCTCTCACAATTTACCAATGACACTAGAACAAAGCTTAGAAACATCCTGTTTAACTACACAGATCAGGCCCCAAATAATAATAAACAGCTAGGGCAACATCATCTTCAAAATCATTCAACTTGTGACAAGTTTAACATACTAACAGAGTTTATTAACAACGAGAGTAAAACACTTCATACTCGGACTGAGCTGCAAAACGACAGAGTTTATTAAAACACTTCATACTCGGAATGAGCTGCAAAAGGACAGGTACATACACACATAGAACACCAATGAATGAGGGCAGCAACAATATTTATTTCTACACACGATTCATGGACAAACATGAGAGAGAGTTGCACCAAATGACATTCCATAGATTATATTACACAAACAGGGATTTTAATGACTAATGAAACATTGATTTTAATTCTAACACAGTCTGTACATATTTTCTGTAACTAAACACAGCTATTTTATCACTAAACATAACCTAAAGTACACATGAAAAGAAAGGAAAAGGGGTTAGCATTTTTGCCTAGCCGGTTGAATGAAAATGGTCACAGCCACTGGTCCCTCGCCTCTGCGACGTTGCTATTATTTCAGCCTTGCTAATTCCATCGCCATTGTCCTCACGAATTACATATGAACAGAAACAAGCCAGGCCATTATCTCCTTGCCTAATCTCCATTCCACACCAACATTTACTACTCAAACGGCCCACTCACAGCCCTAGTAAAGCCATCATACAGCAGCACCATCATCATCAAAATAGAACAACCTCGCCCTCATTGCCATAGAATCAATCCACACACACGCAACCTTCACGCAAACCACATATCACCAGAACCATACCCAAACAGTCCCCCCTGTTTCACGATCAAAACAATAACAACCTGAACAACGAAACAACATCAGAATACCAATACAACTGCCACCAAGTCACGACTTCACCCCAACCGTCCCCCCAAACCAGCGAGAAAAATGCAGCAGTCATACCATGACAAAATGAGCAGAGGGAAAATAAGAAGAAGGAAAGCGAGAAAAATCAGAAAAAGATGAAAGGAAACAGGTAAGAGAATAGAGGGTTCTGGGAAATAGGGGTAGAAAAGATGATGGGAAGATCGAGGGGAAGATAGGGAACCGAAACTTAACGGAAAAAATAGGTCGCCGGAGTGCCGACTTTCAGGGTTCGATCTACGCCATTTGATTGACCTTTTGAGAAAACTAGTAGTAGAAACAAGTAGAGGGAGTAGATACGAGTCCAGTGATATATTTTGTTAAATTTTCCGGCCATCGGAGATTGTGGTCCGATGGAACAGTGGCGGCGCCGTGGTGGAGCTACGACGGTTAGCGGATGGTCAATGGTGGCGTGGGATTTCCGGTGGGGAATGAGAATCGGGCGTGGGTTCCCCTGATTCTTGGTGTTTTTGTATGTATGACCAAAATGGAAAATTTAGGTTATATGGTTAGTGAGGTGGACCAGGTCAGGAGAGTGTGCTGACGGGTATGGGCTTGGTGGGCTGAGAATTGGGCTACATATTTCTATGGATGGCCATTAAAATGGTATACACTTATTTAAATACATACCATTACTTATAATTAAAATCATATAATTTGCAATAACATTACAGTTAGAACATAGGATCGCAATTAAACACATGACAAGTAATTTTTTGTAATTTTCACATTTTCTTAATTAACGATAATTTTAGCTAAGACAAACACTAGAATTCCAGGAAAATTTGACAAAACGTCCTAAGAATCTAATACGATTATTTTGAGAAATTTTATGAATTTTGGTGCTAAAATTAGGTGATTACAGCTGCCCCTCTTTGTTCGGGAACATGAGAGTTTTCAGACAAAGATGTAATCGTAAGCTAATTTTGGCTTTTCGGTTGTAGTCGAGAGCATGCTTTTCTAAATGGTGACCGTACCCTGACTAACAAGGCTACCTACATATCCTCGGACTAAAGAATCAGGCTAGTGTAGTTCCTCACGTGCGGCAGCTGGGACTACCGCATTTGACAGACAGTAGACTCTCTAGACTAATACTAGACACTTCTAGACATACTACGACTGAATCGATATACTTCTAGACACACAAAGGGATTGGCTACTAAATACTTCTAACACACTAGGGCTGTTGATGCTGGTCACTTGTTGCTTACTGATTGGAGGTCATTGCTTTAAAAAGAAAAAGAAAGTGCAATGTGAAAAATGTAAAATTACAATTCCTACTCTAAGTCTTCATGCTTCCCGAGATGAGCTTCTTGGTTGTTGCTCCCCTAATTTGTTGAACATAAAACCACCGCTCTTGGTTCAGGTAGGTCTTGACTTTTTCAAATGTATTACCTCGTTCTTCAGGTGGGCGCCTGGACTTCTTCAAATGTATTCCCTCGTTATTCAGGTGGGCGCCTGGTTTTTTTCAAATATTTTCCCTCGTTCTTCAGCTGGGCACCTGGACTTCTTCAAATGTATTCCCTCGTTCTTCAGGTGGGCGCCTGGCTTCTAAAATAAAAATCCCTCATTCTCCAGGTGGGTGCCCTGACTTCTTAAAATAAAATCCCTCATTCTCCAGGTGGGTACCTGGACTTCTTCAAAAGTATTCCCTCGTTCTTCAAGTGGGTGCCCTGACTTCTAAAATAAAAATCTCTCATTCTCCAGATGGGTGCCCTGACTTCTTGAAACTGTTCCCTCATTCTTTAGGTGGGCGCCTGGACTTCTTCAAATGTATTCCCTCGTTCTTCAGGTGGGCGCCTGGAGTTCTTCAAATGCATTCCCTCGTTCTTCAGGTGGGTGCTCTGACCTCTAAAAATAAATCCCTCATTCTTCATTCTTTGCTTTCTTGTATTTCCTTGGCCTTTGACACGGAAGATCATGCGGCCACATGTTCCAACCAGTCATTAGTCAAACTTTGTTAAGAACAGTGTATTTTCCCTGACAGTCTCTGAACAGTGTATTTTCCCTGACAGTCTCTTCTTCGGTGCAAAACTTGGCCTGTCACTCCAGATACCAAGGTGCCTCATAGGTTTCCATTATCCAGGCGGGTCCTGACCGTGCTCTGCTATAACTGCAAAACAGGTAAATAGTTTTTGCAAAACTTCCTTTTGCTCGTTTCGATGTTATTTGAATGAAAGGTAGAAGTGAAAGAAATTTGGATAAAGGACTCTGAACGGGAGATGTCCTTTAGCGAAGTAACAGGACTTATCTGGAGGTGAAAGCGATGACCTCAATAACATGACGTGCATCTTGGCCTCGAACCCTGATCTATTCACAACAGTTGTCCCTCGACTCTTTCCCCAGTTGAAATATTCAAAACAATATTCGTCAAGCCCAACTTGATGACAGTTACCAAAGCTCTCATTCGGTTAGTGGTGCCCCTTTTGGGGTTTTCACCAACTAACCTCTCTCTTTGTTCTTTTGCCTCACTGTTTGTCATGTGGCGCCCTTTCAGGTTTTCACCAACAAGACTTCATTCATTTTTTTTCTTTTCTCTTTTTCTTTCTTTTTTTTTTCTTCTCTTATTTTTTCTTTCTCCCGTGGACCTCTTTCATTCCACCCATTGATGACGATTTTTTGAGCTAATTCTCGGTCAATTGACATGCTCAAGATTGGCAGATTGGTCTATTGGACATTTATCTGAGTTTGGAAGCAATGTTTGGCCTCAGTGCTCGAAAGCGTCTCATGAAACGATATAGATCGCTTTTAAGAAAATAAGAACTTAAGCCCTAGTTTAGTGTAAATTAGGGTGCTTTGAATCCTCCCCGCTTTCAAGAATGAATGAATGGTATAACAAAATAGAAGTTTGTTTTTATTTTGCCCCAGTTTAGCAGAAACCGTGGACTTGGATTTTCTTTTGACTTTGGCCGCAAACTTGGAGGCAAGTTTTGCGTCGATGTGAGATAAGGAGAAGGATGAAATTTCCCCTATTTTGAAAACCAGGGAACCTTTAGAACTTTCCCTGATATGACACTAGGGAACTTTTAGAACTTTCCCTGATATGACACTATGGAACTTTTAGTACTTTCCCTGATATGACCGCACCGTAATGGTTGCCTACGTATCCTTTTGAGAGGAATCAGGTCAGACGTAGCTCTAGCAAATTAATGCCAAATTTGCTTTTGGATCTTTCTTTCTTCAATTCATTAAAATTACAAAGGTTCTCAATAAGGGTTTACAAAAGCAATACAAAGCCAGAGGCCAACAAAAGGGATACATTACCTGGGTAAGGGAAATACAGACTTTCATTGCTCCACCCAAAAACATCAAATGTAGTACCTTTTCATTGCATCAGCATTGAAAATTATTTAGCCATCGTGCCTTCGATGTCCTTTAAGAATAGAGCACCATTGGGAAACACTTTCTTCACCACGTATGGTCCTTGCCAATTTGGAGCAAACTTGCACTTTGCTTCTTCCTGATGTGGAAAGATGCGCTTCAAGACCAAGTGACCTTCACTGAACTTGCGTTGGCGCACTTTCTTGTCGTATGCTTTGGCCATTCTCTTCTGATATAGTTGACCATAACATACTGCATTTAGCCTTTTCTCGTCAATCAAAGCCAATTGTTCCTAATGGGATTTGACCCATTCAGTATCCTCGATCTCAGCGTCAACAATGATTCTCAAGGATGGTATTTTGACTTCTGCCGGAATGACCGCTTCAGTCCCACACACCAGTTCATAGGGAGTTGTGTCACGACCCAACCTGGAGTTACCAACACTAAGTGTCGATCATCACTAATCCTGCTGATAATCTGCTAACCATGAATATAACTGATAAACATAATAAGCATAAACCTAACTGATAATGCAAAAAGCTGACAAGGCTAACATAAGCTGACATACATAACATACAGACAGAACCACACAGAGACATATCTACAGGCCTCTAAGAGTTATGAACTAAATATATAAAGGATGGGACAAGGCTCCACCATACCCAAACTGGCCGACTGTACACATACCAAAAGATAAGTAACTCCGGGAGTAAGCGGAGTGACTCCAATAGCTGATAGATGGCCTACTAACGTTGTCCAAGCATTGATCTATCTGCACCTGCGCGACATAAAACGCAGCGCCCCAGAAAAGGGCGTAAGTACGATATGTACCAAGTATGTAAGGCATGAGCATATAATATATCATAGCTAAATGAAACTATTAGGCTGGAATATAAATATGTAAATATGAGCTGGAGCATAGCAATATAGCTGAAAATCTGAAGAACGTACTAAAGATGCTCTGAATATAAACTGAAGTCTAGCTGAATCTGAAACTGAAGATTGAGCTGAACTATACTGATAAATAAATGTAATATGACTGATAACTAGTAACTAGAAACTGGAACTGATAACTGTCAACTGCTCCTGACGCTAAGAACTGATGGCTGATAACTGAGAACTGATAACTGGTACTGAGCTAAAACTGAACTGTTATCTGAACTGGTACATGTCTGGTGTTATGGGCTACATTCCCTCAAATCAGGTAACTGAACATCTGAACTAGTACCTGTCTGGTGTTATGGGCTGTATCCCCCCAAATCAGGTAACTGAAAACCGGAACTAGTACCTGTCTAGTGTTATGGGCTGTATCCCCCAGATGAGGTAACTGAAAACCGGAACTAGCCTCATGAATAATCATGCAGTGCTGTGGCTATACACGCGTATATAACAAACTTGGTGGGTGTTATCGGCTATATCCCCCCAGCCAGTAATATCTAGTCTCTCTGGTCAGAGTGTGTGAATGACACCCGGCCACACTAGGTGTTTCAACTCCCGCCTGAACCAGAGGGGATGTATCCCCCAAACGGGTAGTATCACACGCGACCGGACTGTATGTCCAATATCCAGCCTCTATGGGGGACTCCAAATTACACATAATATGATCACAATATAAGCATAAGCATGTATGAGGCATAACACATGTGGCAATAATAGATATGGACTCAAAGGAATGATAAGATAACTCCGGATGGAATTATAGACACAACCTGAAACTTAGAATTTGTCTTAACTCTTTGACTTTTATAAAAATTTCGGCAGAGTTTCCTCTGAAACTGGATGATCCGCAAAAACAGAACCAACACTATACTATACACGGGAATGGATACCTGGATAAACTGAAAACATAAACATGTTAAACGGATAACAAGATGAGACAACTGGATGACATAACAAATTCGCAGATAGAATGTCTTGACAACACCATTGTCCTGTTTTTCGACCTAATTTTCAGAGTGTAGATCAAAGATATAGACTTAATGGTCTGCATAAAAGTTGTAGATATATGTCTTAGGATTCTGGGGATTCTTAAAGCATCTAAATATCAATTTTGTACAAGGAGTTATGATCAATATTGTCACGACCCAACCTAGGGTCACGACGGATGACCAACACTAAGTGTCGATCATCATTAATTCTGTTGATAATCTGCTAACTATGATTATAACTGATAAACGGAATAAGTATAAACCTAGCTGATAAGAATTATGCAATGCAAAAAGCTGACAAGGCTAACATAAGCTGACATACATAATATACTGACAGAACCACACAGGGACATATCTACAGGCCTCTAAGAGTGCTGATCTGAATATACAAAGGACGGGATAAGGCCCCGACATACCCAAGCTGGCTGACTGTACACATACCAAACGATAAGTAACTCCGGGAGTAAGTGGAGTGACTCCAATAGCTGATAGATGGCCTACTAACATGGTCCAAGCGTTGATCTATCTGCACCTGCGCGGCATGAAACGCAGCGCCCCAGAAAAGGGCGTGAGTACGATATGTACCAAGTATGTAAGGCATAAGCATATAATATGTCATAGCTGAATGAAACTGTAGGCTGGAATATAAATATGTAAACATGAGCTGGAGCATAGCAATATAGCTGGAAATCTGAAGAACGTACTAAACATGATATGAATATAAGCTGAAGTCTAGCTGGATCTGAACCTGAAGACTGAGCTGAACTATACTGATAAATAACTGTAATATGACTGATAGCTAGTTACTAGAAACTAGAACTGATAACTGTCAACTGATACTGACGCTAAGAACTGGTGGCTGATAACTGAGAACTGATAACTGTCAACTGATACTGACGCTAAGAACTGGTGGCTGATAACTGAGAACTGATAACTGTCAACTGATACTGACGCTAAGAACTGGTGGCTGATAACTGAGAACTGATAACTGTCAACTGATACTGAGCTAAAGCTGAACTGTTATCTGAACTGGTACCTGTCTGGTGTTATGGGCTATATCCCCCCAAATCAGGTAACTGAACATCTGAACTAGTACCTGTCTGGCGTTATGGGCTGTATCCCCCCAAATCAGGTAACTGAAAACTGGAACTAGCCTCATGTATAATCATGCAGTGCATAATGTGGCTATATACGCGTATATAACAAACCTGGTGGGTGTTATGGGCTATATCCCCCCCAGCCAGTAATATCTAGTCTCTCTGGTCAGAGTGTGTGAATGACACCCGGTCACACTAGGTGTTTCAACTCCCGCCTGAACCAGAGGGGCTGTATCCCCCAGACGGGTAGTATCACACGCGACCGGACTGTGTGTCCAATGTCCAACCTCTATGGGGGACTCCAATTCACACATAACATGATCACAATATAAGCATAAGCATGTATGAGGCATAACACATGTGGCAACAATATATATGGACTCAAAGGAATGATAAGAAAACTCTGGATGGAACTTTAGACACAACCTGAACTTAAAATTTGTCTAACTCTTTGATTTTTATAAAAATTTCGGCAGAGTTTCCACTGAAACTTGATGATACGCAAAAACAGAACCAGCACTATACTATACACGGGAATGGATACCCGGATAAACTGATAACATAAACAAATTAACTGGATAACAAGATGAGACAACTGGATGACATAACTCATCCGCAGATAGAATGTCTGGACAGCACCACTGTCCTGACTTTCAACCTAATTTTCAGAGTGTACATCAAAGATATAGACCTCATGGTCTTCATGAAAGATGTGGATATATGTCTTAGGATTCTGGAGATTCTTAAATCATTTTAATATCAATTTTGTATAAGGAGTTATGATCAATATACTAACAACTGTCCAAAGTTCAAAACAATTTTCCAGATTTTGAAACGTTTTGCCTTTCTGATTTGGACGTCTTTCACCTTGGATTTTAGTACCAAATTAAGTATATACAAGGTTTCCTTGGTACCATACAAGTTTCTCACAAGAAAAACTAAGTTTGAAACTAATAAAAGCTTCAAAATCTAAAAGATACATGCCTTGCCAAAAGAAAGGTTTAGCCTTACATACCTTTGATGTTTCTAGCTTCTAAACTTCGTTTCCTTTGAATTCCACACCTTCTAAAGCTTAAACAAGCTATAAAATAGAATTTAGATACTTTACTTAGCTATGAAGTAATTCTAAAACTCAAACTATAGACGAAATTGAAGGTAGCATAATGTTACCCTAATCGCGTAGAGCGTTTTGACGCAATCCGTCTTCCGTTTCGTGCTAAGATCAATGTTCTTTCTTCAAAACCATCAAAATATCTTTAGAACCCAAGAACACACTGCTTCTATCACTGAGTTTCTGGAAATGACGAGATGGAGGAAGATTTTTTCCTTTTATACTTGAAACATTTCAGTTTTAGTCCTCTTTTACGCTTATGGCCCTTTTTCTGGCCTGACTTCTGATGCTCATATCTTTTTATCTATAAGTTGTATGAACAAACCGTTAAAAGTGTTGGAAAGTACACTCCAAGACCTTCAATTTGGTATATGATATGTCTCCAAAAGACCTCATATAACACACTGAATTAATTGCTGAAAAAGCTCCATTATAAGGCAATTCCTTAATCGGTTTTTCCGCAACTTAAATCCGACTTTTCCCAAACTTTATATTCAATATATAAACATCTTATATGGTAATATTATGACTTTTAACTCTCTTAAATCATTCTTAACATGTCATTATAATGATATACGTCAATTTAGACGTACGGGGTGTAACAATATTCCCCCGTTAGGAACATTCGTCCTCGAATGTTAAATGAAGTATGTAGAAGCATTAAGCAACGATCTGTTACATACTCGAAGTAATGAAGAGATGTGTATATTTGGCCCTCATGTCATTTTCAGCTTCCCAAGTTATTTCTTCTATATTATTACTTTGATATAGCATCTTAACTAAAGGAATGTCTTTCGTCATTAGTCGATGAATCTGCCTCTTTAAATTGCAACTGGCACCTCCTTATTAGTCAAATGCTCTGTGATCTGTACATCCTCTACTGGTACAACTCTAGAAGGATCTCTGACACATTTTCTGAGCATGGAAACATGGAATACTGGATGTACCTCCTGAAGGTCTGCTTGAAGGTCTAACTCGTAGGCTACACACCCAACTCGCGTGATAACCTGATATGGACTAATAAATCTAGGGCTAAGCTTCCCTTTTTTTCTAAATCTCATAACGCCTTTCATAGGTGATACTTTCAGCAATACCCAATCGCCAATCTGAAATTCTAAATCTCGACGTCGATTATCTGCATAGGGCTTCTGTCTGCTCTGCGCTGCTAACAATATTTCCCTGATCAACTTGACTTTATCAATTACTTGTTGGATTAAGTCTGGACCTATCAATTGAGACTCGCCAACCTTGAACCATCATATAGAAAACCTGCATTTGTGCCCATACAAAGCTTCAGATGGCACTATCTGTATGCTAGAATGATAGCTATTATTATATGCAAACTCTATCAACAGTAGGTGACCATTCCAGCTGCCTCTAAAATCTAACACTTAAGCTCTGAGCATATTTTCTAATGTCTGAATGGTCCGCTCAGCCTGTCTGTCTGTCTATGGATGAAATACTGTACTCAAATACACCTGTGTCCCTAAACCTGTCTGGAACGATCTATAGAAATTAGCTGTAAACTGGTGCGCCCCCGTCTGAAATAATAAATACTGGAATACCATGTAGGCGCACTATCTCTCTGATATAAAGTCTGGCATAATCCTCTGCTGTATATGTAGTTCTAACAGGAAAGAAATGAGCTCATTTAGTAAGCCTGTCAACTATAACCCAAATAGAGTCATATCTGCTCCGCATACGGGGAAAGCCTGTAATGAAGTCCATATTCACTGCTTCCCATTTCTATGATGGAATCTCGACTTCCTGTAACAAGCCACTAGGTTTTTGATGCTCGACCTTAACCTGTTGGCAGTTAGGACATTGAGCCACAAATTCTGCTATGTCACGCTTCATTCCGTCCCACCAGCAAATCTGCTTAAGGTCATGATACATCTTAGTCGAACCTGGATAAACAGTGTACCTGGAATAGTGTGCCTCAGTCATAATCTGTCCACGTAAATCTGCAACATCAGGAGCACAAAGTCTATCTTTATACATGAGAACCCCATCGCTAATAACCCTGTATAGTGACTCCAGTTTTCTTCTGGCTATTTGTCTGTATTAAACTAGAACTGGATCCTCATACTGGCGCTGCTTTACTTATGTCACTAGGCAAGTAGTGGTTGCGTTCTGAACTGTAACTCTTGCGTCCTCTGAATCTATTAGTCTGACATCCATGCTGGCCAACTGGTAGAGTGTATGAGCTAACTTTATTTTCTCTGGTTGTAAATAAGATAGACTACCCATAGGCTTGCGACTAAGGGAATCAGCAACAACGTTCGCTTTACCCGGATGATAAAGAATGTCCATGTCATAGTCCTTCAGCAACTCTAGCCACCGCCTCTATCATAGGGTTAGCTAAGCTCCTTTTGCTTAAATATGTACTGGAGGCTCTTGTGATCCGTATAAATATCAACATGAACACCGTAAAAATAATGTCTCCAAATCTTCAATGCATAAATGACTGCTGAAAGCTCAAGATCATGGATGAGGTAGTTCTGATCGTGCTTTTTCAGCTGCCTAGAAGCATAAGCAATTACTCTTCCATGCTGCATCAAACACAACGAAGACCAATTCGAGAAGCATCACAGTAAATGACATAGCCCTCAGATCCCTTTGGAAGTGCAAGTACTGGAGCTGTTATCAACTTGTTCTTTAGTTCTTGGAAGCTGTGCTCGCAAGAATCAGACCACTCAAATTTAGCTGATTTCTTTATCAATTTGTTCAGTGGAGCTGCAATGGAGGAAAAACCCTCTATAAACTTTCTGTAATAACCTACCAAACCCAGAAAACTACGTACTTCAGTTGGCGTCATAGGCATGGGCCAATTCTTCACAGCCTAGATCTTCTGGTCATCTATTTTAATTCTTTCTGCTGAAACTATGTGGCCAAAAAATGCCACTGAATCTATCTAGAATTTACACTTTGAGAACTTAGCATATAATTGTTGGTCCCGATGAGTACCCAATATTGTGCGTAGGTGCTCTGCATGCTCTGATTCAGACTTTGAATAGATGAGAATATCATCAATAAATATAATCACAAATAAATCTAGATAAGGCCTGAATACGCTGTTCATCAGATCCATAAATACTATTGAGGCGTTCGTGAGTCCAAACGACATCACTAAAAACTCATAATGGCCATACCTAATCCTGAATGCAGTCTTAGGTATATCAGATTCTCTGACTCTAACCTAATGGTAGCCTGATCGCAAATCTATCTTCGAGAAGCACTTGGCACCCTGGAGCTTGTCAAACTAGACATCAATCCTGGGCAGAGAGTATTTATTCTTAATAATGACTTTATTCAGCTATCTGTAATCTATGCACATGCGTAGAGAGCCATCTTTCTTTTTCTTTTTTCTCTTTTTTTTTTTTTTTTTTTTTTTTTTACAAATAGCATCGAGGCTCCCCACGGGGAAATTCTGGGTCTGATGAGGCCTTTATCTAACAAATCCTTCAATTGCTCCTTAAATTCTTTCTGTTATACAGGTGCCATCCTGAAGAACATGCCCCTGATGGCGTGCTGATGCTGAGCAAGCAACTGGTGATCTAGCTGGCTGGGCTGTACAACTGCCACCCCTAGGCGGGCAACCTTTCATGAAATAGCTGCCTCGCGACAAATATAACAAGTATCAACTCCTAACTGACATGGACCCAAGTGGCGTCTACCACAATCCGAACATCTGGGATATGTCTGACTGGCCGGTATAGAAGTACCACGACACTTTAATCTTGAAGTCAGTGATGTGTGACTAGATCTGGACTGAGGAGGTCTATCAGATCTAAAGCCACGAGACTATGTAGGTATACTAGCTTGTGGTTGTCTAACACTCTGCTATCTACTCGCTCCAGACGTCTCTCCAAACGAACCAGAAAATCTGCCCCTCTTGTCTATCACTTTATCCCTGTCGGCTCTCTATTTCTGCTTCCTCTCCTCAAGTAACAAAGCAAATGTCTGAATGTTATGTTCATACATGATTGCATAACAACTGTCATACGCTCGTTCACTAGGTGTGGAGCTAGTCCCACTATATATTTGTGAATTCTATCCTCCATATTGGCTATTAGGGTCAAACCTTGCTAAGAAATTAAAGCGATAATTATACTCTTCTACACTCAAACTTCCCTGTCTCAAGGTCAGGAACTGATTAGCACGTGCTCTCTGTGTCTCTATGGGCAAATACTGATGAAGGAAGGCATCTGAGAATTCCTTCCAAGTCGTGGGAGTAGCCTCAGGCTGTCTAGATAGCTCCCATGTCTGATATCACCCTGCTGCTAAGTTATCCAATCTGAATGCATCCAACTCTACTAACTCTGTGTCTGACACGTGCATAACCCTCAACATTCTGGCTATCCTCACTAGAAAATCCTGAGGGTCTTCTCCTGTACGGGATCCGGTAAAGACTGTAGGCTCTAGCCTGATAAAATCATTGATCCTGGATCCAACATCTCCCTGGGCATCTGCACTGTGTTGTCTAGTCTGAGCAACTACAACACTAGTCGATAATCTGATGGCATCCCTCATTTCCTGCCCCTGACTATCAGGCTAAGAAGGTGGAGGTACAGTAGCTGCAGTACCTCTAATATCACCCTGAACTGATAGGATCTGTGAGGCCTCGGATGGAGCCTCAGGTCTGGACTCCTCACTCTCATCCACCTTAGGTGGCACTATACTAATACCCTGGCCGGCAATAACCTTGCCCTTCTGGGCAGCTGTTAGTTTCTTTGGCGGCATCGCTTTGCTGAAATTACTATTGTTAGAGGGCTGAATTCTATAATCATGGCTCTATCGCACGATCTAGAGAAGAAAGAAAGACAACTGTCCTGAAGTGCCTTGTAGCCTCCTGTTCAAAAGTATGGCGCGCAACATACTCCTGAACAAGACTCTACTAGACACGGCCTGTAGACACCCTAGGACTGAACTGCTCTGATACCACTTTTGTCACGACCCAACCTAGGGTCACGACGGATGACCAACACTAAGTGTCGATCATCATTAATTCTGCTGATAATCTGCTAACTATGATTATAACTGATAAACGGAATAAGTATAAACCTAGCTGATAAGAATTATGCAATGCAAAAAGCTGACAAGGCTAACATAAGCTGACATACATAATATACTGACAGAACCACACAGGGACATATCTACAGGCCTCTAAGAGTGCTGATCTGAATATACAAAGGACGGGATAAGGCCCCGACATACCCAAGCTGGCTGACTGTACACATACCAAACGATAAGTAACTCCGGGAGTAAGTGGAGTGACTCCAATAGCTGATAGATGGCCTACTAACATGGTCCAAGCGTTGATCTATCTGCACCTGCGCGGCATGAAACGCAGCGCCCCAGAAAAGGGCGTGAGTATGATATGTACCAAGTATGTAAGGCATGAGCATATAGTATGTCATAGCTGAATGAAACTGTAGGCTGGAATATAAATATGTAAACATGAGCTGGAGCATAGCAATATAGCTGGAAATCTGAAGAACGTACTAAACATGATATGAATATAAGCTGAAGTCTAGCTGGATCTGAACCTGAAGACTGAGCTGAACTATACTGATAAATAACTGTAATATGACTGATAGCTAGTTACTAGAAACTAGAACTGATAACTGTCAACTGATACTGACGCTAAGAACTGGTGGCTGATAACTGAGAACTGATAACTGTCAACTGATACTGACGCTAAGAACTGGTGGCTGATAACTGAGAACTGATAACTGTCAACTGATACTGACGCTAAGAACTGGTGGCTGATAACTGAGAACTGATAACTGTCAACTGATACTGAGCTAAAGCTGAACTGTTATCTGAACTGGTACCTGTCTGGTGTTATGGGCTATATCCCCCCAAATCAGGTAACTGAACATCTGAACTAGTACCTGTCTGGCGTTATGGGCTGTATCCCCCCAAATCAGGTAACTGAAAACTGGAACTAGCCTCATGTATAATCATGCAGTGCATAATGTGGCTATATACGCGTATATAACAAACCTGGTGGGTGTTATGGGCTATATCCCCCCCAGCCAGTAATATCTAGTCTCTCTGGTCAGAGTGTGTGAATGACACCCGGTCACACTAGGTGTTTCAACTCCCGCCTGAACCAGAGGGGCTGTATCCCCCAGACGGGTAGTATCACACGCGACCGGACTGTGTGTCCAATGTCCAACCTCTATGGGGGACTCCAATTCACACATAACATGATCACAATATAAGCATAAGCATGTATGAGGCATAACACATGTGGCAACAATATATATGGACTCAAAGGAATGATAAGAAAACTCTGGATGGAACTTTAGACACAACCTGAACTTAAAATTTGTCTAACTCTTTGATTTTTATAAAAATTTCGGCAGAGTTTCCACTGAAACTTGATGATACGCAAAAACAGAACCAGCACTATACTATACACGGGAATGGATACCCGGATAAACTGATAACATAAACAAATTAACTGGATAACAAGATGAGACAACTGGATGACATAACTCATCCGCAGATAGAATGTCTGGACAGCACCACTGTCCTGACTTTCAACCTAATTTTCAGAGTGTACATCAAAGATATAGACCTCATGGTCTTCATGAAAGATGTGGATATATGTCTTAGGATTCTGGAGATTCTTAAATCATTTTAATATCAATTTTGTATAAGGAGTTATGATCAATATACTAACAACTGTCCAAAGTTCAAAACAATTTTCCAGATTTTGAAACGTTTTGCCTTTCTGATTTGGACGTCTTTCACCTTGGATTTTAGTACCAAATTAAGTATATACAAGGTTTCCTTGGTACCATACAAGTTTCTCACAAGAAAAACTAAGTTTGAAACTAATAAAAGCTTCAAAATCTAAAAGATACATGCCTTGCCAAAAGAAAGGTTTAGCCTTACATACCTTTGATGTTTCTAGCTTCTAAACTTCGTTTCCTTTGAATTCCACACCTTCTAAAGCTTAAACAAGCTATAAAATAGAATTTAGATACTTTACTTAGCTATGAAGTAATTCTAAAACTCAAACTATAGACGAAATTGAAGGTAGCATAATGTTACCCTAATCGCGTAGAGCGTTTTGACGCAATCCGTCTTCCGTTTCGTGCTAAGATCAATGTTCTTTCTTCAAAACCATCAAAATATCTTTAGAACCCAAGAACACACTGCTTCTATCACTGAGTTTCTGGAAATGACGAGATGGAGGAAGATTTTTTCCTTTTATACTTGAAACATTTCAGTTTTAGTCCTCTTTTACGCTTATGGCCCTTTTTCTGGCCTGACTTCTGATGCTCATATCTTTTTATCTATAAGTTGTATGAACAAACCGTTAAAAGTGTTGGAAAGTACACTCCAAGACCTTCAATTTGGTATATGATATGTCTCCAAAAGACCTCATATAACACACTGAATTAATTGCTGAAAAAGCTCCATTATAAGGCAATTCCTTAATCGGTTTTTCCGCAACTTAAATCCGACTTTTCCCAAACTTTATATTCAATATATAAACATCTTATATGGTAATATTATGACTTTTAACTCTCTTAAATCATTCTTAACATGTCATTATAATGATATACGTCAATTTAGACGTACGGGGTGTAACAAATATACTAACAGCTGTCCAAAGATTTAAATGATTTTCCAGATTTTGAAACGTTTTGTCTTGCTGATTCGGATGTCTTTCACCTTGGATTTTAGTACCAAATTAAGTATATACAAGGCTTCCTTGATACCATACAAGTTTCTCAGAAGAAATACTAAGTTTAGAACTATGAAAAGCTTCAAAAGCTAAAAGATACGTGCCTTGCCAATAGAAAGGTTTAGTCTTACATACCTTTGATGTTTCTTGTTCTAAACCTTGTTTCCCTTGAATTCAAAACCTTCTAAAGCTTAAACAAGCTATAATACAACATTTAGGTACTTTACTTAGCCATGAAGTAATTCTAAATCTCAAGCTATAGACGAAATTGAAGGTAGCATAGCATTACCTTAATCGCGTAGAGCATTTTGATGCAATCTGTCTTCAATTTCGAGTTAAAATTGACGTCCTTCCTTCAAAATAATTAAATTGGCTTAAACCTTCAACAACACACTGTTTCTATTGTTTATATTCTGGAAATGACGAAAAGAAGACATGTTTTTCCTTTTATACTCGAAATATTTCAGTTCTATCCCTCTTTTGCGCTTATGTCCCTTTTTCTGGCCAGATTTCTGATGCACATATTTTTTTTACCATAGGTTGTATGAACAAATCCTCAAAATTTTTGGAAACTACACTCCAAGACCTTTAATTTGGTATATGATATGTCCCCAAAAGACCTCATATAACACATAAAATTAATTGCTGAAAAAGCTCCGTTACAAGGCAATTCCTTAGTCGGTTTTTCCGCAACTTAAATCCGACTTTTCGCAAACTTTATATTCAATATATAAACATATTATATGGTAATATTATGACTTTAAACTTACTTAAATCATTCTTAACATGTCCTTAGAATGATATACGTTACTTTAGACATACGGGGTGTAACAAGTTGCGCCTATTGAGGTGCGCATAGTTGTGCGATAACCCAGAAGAGCGAACGACAACTGCTCATGCCAATCTCGAGATCCTTGCACCATTTTCCGGAGGATCTTCTTAATGTTCTTGTTTGCTGCTTCGACCGCCCCATTTGCTTTTGGACGGTAAGGTGTGGAATGTCTATGCACGATTTTGAATCTTGCACACACCTCATTCATCAGATGACTGTTGAGGTTGGCCCCATTGTGTGATAATGGTATTAGGGATGCCAAATCGACAAATAATGTTCGAATGGACAAAGTCAACCACAGCTTTCTTGGTTACCGACTTGAATGTCGCGGCTTCTACTCACTTGGTAAAATAGTCAATTAAATCTATGCCAGTTTGAAGCCTTTGGTTCTATTGGACCAATTACGTCCATTCACCATGCTGCGAAAGGCCAAGGAGCGGACATTGTGTGAAGCTCTAAGGGAGGCGAATGTATCAGATCGCCGTGCGCTTGACATTGGTGGCATCTTCGCACAAACCCTATGCAATCTCGTTCCATCGTGAGCCAGAAATAACCTGCTCTTAAGACCGTCATGGCTAGCACATAGCCATTCATGTGTGGCTCGCAGATTCCAGAATATACCTCGTTAATAATTCTTGAGGCTTCTTGTGCGTCCACACATCTCAAGAGTCACAGATCTGGGGTTCTCTTGTACAACACCCCTCCACTTAGAAAGAAACCATTTGCAAGACGACAGAGGGTTCTTTTCTGATTGCTCTCGGCTAGTGCTGGGTATTCTCCATTCTTGATATAATTTTTGATGTGCAGGTACCATGGCTCACCATCAAGTTCTTCTTCAACCATGTTGCAGTACGCATGTCGATCCCGAACTTGAATCTCGTGAGGATCAATGTGAGTTTTGTTAGGATGACTGATCATTGATGCTAATGTAGCCAAAGCATCAGCCAACTCATTGTGCATTCTTGGGATGTGCCTAAATTCAATAGAATCAGATCTCTGGCAAAGATCTTCCAGACACTGCTTATACATGATGAGTTTCACATCTCGAGTTTCCCATTCACTCTTGATTTGATGTACTAATAGATCGGAAGCTCCGGGCACTAGTAGTTCTTTGATGTCCATGTCTATCGCCATGCGCAAACCCATGATGCAAGCTTCGTATTCCGCCATGTTATTGGTACACTAGAAATGAAGTTGCGCAGCCGCCAGATAATAATGACCTGTCGGGGATACGAGAACAACCCCGATACCATCACCTTTGGAGTTAGAGGCCCCATCAAAATAAAGCTTCCAGTAATGATCATCTTCAGAGGACAACTCTTCGATTATGTCCACCTCTTCATCAGGACAGTATGTCTTGAGAGGTTCATACTCATCATCTACTTGATTCTTAGCCAAATGATCGGCCAAAGCCTGGTCTTTCATTGCAGTTCTGGTGACATAAACTATGTCAAACTATGTGAGTAACATTTTCCACTTGGTGAGCCGGCTTGTTGGAATTGGCTTTTGAAAAATTTACTTCAGTGGGTGCATCCAGGATATGAGGTAAGTAGTGTATGACAGCAAGTAATGCCTCAGCTTTTGTGCTACCCATGTGAGGGCACAACAAGTTCTTTCTAGCAAAGTGTACTTAACCTCGTAATCTGTGAACTTCTTGCTCATGTAGTAGATGGCCTGCTCTTTCTTGCATGTGGCATCATGTTGCCCCAGTACACACCCAAATGAATTTTCCATCACCGACAAATAGAGGAACAAGGGTCGACCTCATTCCGTTGGGACCAACACCGGTGGATTTGACAAGTATTGCTTGATTTGGTCAAAAGCCGCTTGGCATTCCTCGGTCCACTTGACTGCAGCATCTTTCTTTAGCAGCTTGAAGATTGGCTCACACTTGGTGGTGAATTGAGCGATCGACCTGCTAATGTAGTTCAATCTCCCGAGGAAACTCATGACTTCTTTCTTGTTCTTTGGTTGAGGAAACTCTTTTATAGCCTTGATCTTTGTAGGATCTAACTCAATGCCCCGCCTGCCTACAATGAAACCCAACAACTTTCCAGCTGGAACGCCAAATTGTACCTTCTGAGTCTTTCAAAGAATTTCCTGAGGTCCTTAACATAATCTTGTGCTGTTCTTGATTTGATTATCACATCATCCACATACACCTCAATTTCTTTGTGTATCGTATCATATCATGGAAGACGGTTGTCATGGCTCTCATGTACGTTGCCCCAGAATTCTTCAAGCCGCACGGCATGACCCTGTAATAAAAGGTTCCCTAAGGCGTGGTGAATGCCGTCTTTTCTGCGTCATCTTCATCCATCAGGATTTGCTGATATCCAGCATAGCAATCCACAAAAGATTGGATCTCGTGTTTAGCACAATTGTCTATAAGAATGTGAATATTAGGCAAAGGAATATTATCCTTGGGACTGGCCTTGTTCAAATCTCGATAGTCAACAAATATTGTTGTCTTCCCATCTTTCTTAGGTACCGGCATGACATTGGCCAACCAGGTTGAATATTGAAGAGATTGGATCACCTTTGCAGATAGCTGCTTCATGATTTCATCATGGATTTTCTTCTCATATCTTTCTTGAATTTCATTAGAAGCCGTTTGACTGGAGGGAAACCAGGATTAATCGGCAATTTATGAACCACCAAGTCTGTGCTCAAACCTGGCATGTCATCATACAACCAAGCAAACACATCTCTATAGCCAAACAAGGCTTGGACTATGTCGTCTTTCACTTTCGGTTCAGCGTGCATGCTTATCTTGGTTTCCTTAATATCATTGGCACTTCCCTGATTTATATTTTCTGTGTCATCCAGATTGGGCTTAGGCTTGTTTTCAAATTGTTCTAATTCCCCATTTATTTCACTCTTGGCTCCCTCCTCATCATATTCTTCCTCAAAGATTTCTTTTGTATCAGTATCGTCCATGTCATCTACCTCCTCAACTGTTACTTCATACTCACTCCACCCCCCAACACGTATTTCCTCAATTTTTGGTTTATTCATTGAGACCAAGTTAAACTGTGTGTTTAGATCAGGGCGTGATTTCATCATGCATGTCATGTTATTAAGGCCATCAAAAACATAGCTACAGAAAGAAATAAGAAACGAAAATCAGGAAAGCAAAGAGATAGAATAAGGAGACAAGAAGCAACGTCTTGCTTTTCATTGATTTTGAAAGATAAAAGGGTATGACATCATAACGAGCAAAATAAATATACTTGGATTACAACCCTTAGAATAACCAAGTATACAGAAAGAATAACAAAACTTGCTACCAATAGCCCCTCCTAGTAGGGAGAGGCGTGGATTCCCAGTTGTTCAACTTCATATCAGGGCCAATGTCCTCGATTTCTGCATTGCTAGGCCCTTCACCAGTTTGCACCATGTTGATGCCAAAGACGTGCCTCAGATCTGACAGTAGCCTCTTTTGTTCATCAGTCTCCTCAGTATTTTTTGAAGTAGCCTTGCCTCCACTTGGCCCTGTGAAAGATTGAGCGAGGCAAGGGATAGGCTTCTCGAGAGACCATTCTTGTTTCTTCATCTTCCTAGCTCTTGCTCTGTCTGCAGCTATGGGCTTGTATCCCAGACCCCAGGTACCTCAAATGCCAAGTGCAGTAATTGGACGCGACATTCCTTGTAGTGCTGCCCCGAGACCTTTTCCGGGTTGGACACCGTGCTTCAACATCTCCGTAGCCATCATGACTGCTGCTTTTGACAATCTTGCTTGGGGCAAAGGCTTGCCTTCAGGAAACTCCTCCACATTGACTGCTTCAAATGCTTGATACATCAGAGTTGGGCTATCATTAGTGACCTCAATAACTGGAATAGATGGATCCTTGTAGAACGACAAATCTCCCTCTCCGTGTACCATGATCATCTCACGATTCCATTCAAACATAATAATGTGGTGTAAGGTTGACGGTACTGCGCCTGCTATATGGATCCACGGTCTTCCCAACAGTAGGTTGTAAGACGAATCCATGTCAAGAACATGGAAATCGATAACAAAGTCCACTGGCCCGATTGTCAGTATCAGTTCTATCTCACCAATCGATTGTCGTTTTTCTCCATCAAAAGCACGGATACTCATAGTGTTTGTCTGAATTTTGTCCATGTTGACCTTCAATCTCTTTAGGGCGGACAATGGACAGATGTTCAGACAGGACCCACCGTCAACCAGTACCCTTGTGACTTAAGAATTGTCACACTTGACAGTCAGATGTAGCGCTTTGTAGTGACAAGTACCTTCCATTGGCAGTTCCTCATCAGTAAAAGTGATCCTGTTTACCTCAAAAATACAACTTGCGACTTCTTCGAGGTTGCTGACAGTCATCTTCTCAGAGACATGAGCCTCATATAGGATTTTCAACAGAGCATGGCGGTGTGCCTCAGAATGCATCAACAAGGAAAACAAAGAGATTTGAGCAGGGGTCTTTCTCAGCTGCTCCACAATGGAGTAATCTTGCACTTTCATTTTCTTCAGGAATTCCTCCGCCTCTTTCTCAGTGACGGGTTCCTTGATGGGGCCCTGATTTTCTCTAGCCTGCTTTGCTTTTCTTAACTCTTCCGGTGTAAAGCACTGCCCAGAACGAGTTAGATCACCCACTTGTGTTTTTTCTACCACAACCTTTTTTCCCTTGTATGTTACCAATGCCTTGTCATAATTCTATGGGACAGCGTTAGTATTTTTCATAGGAAATTGAGGTGTGCTCTTTATGACAACGGGCTCACACAGCTTGTTTTGATAATCTTCACGGGGTGCCCTTTTGATAACCAACTTTGGTTTGGCCATACAATTTGCTTCCCCTTCATTTTTACCGGTCCTTTGGATTACCAACTTTGGCTTTTCAGTCACCTCTTTCTTTATCTCAACGACTCTTTTTAATGTCAGCACTGGCTTGTTTGGCTGGATAGGATGCCCCACTTTCCCCAGCACAACCAAAAGAATTGGTTGCATCCTTTCCACTCTAATTGTTATAGGATCGACTGACACTATTGGCCTTGCAGATTAATCTTCAAATCCCCCTTCACATATACCCACCATGTGTACATCGTGGACTGGCAAAGGATTGCGATTTATGTTTGGCGTTTCTGCATCTTCGATCACTATTTGGTTATTGTCGATCTGATATTGCACCGCCATCTTGAGGTAATAGCAATCTTTTGTATCATGCCCTGGTGCACCCGAATGGTATTCACAATGCCGAGAGCGGTCCACTTTCCCTATAGGCTGCGTGTTTTCTTGTATTGGCTTTATCATATCCAAGGCTCTCAATTTCTCGAAGATACTGGTGTAAAATTCCCCGATTGGTGTAAATTCTCTCTTTTTCTCTTCTTGGGCGTTCCTGAAGTCAGCTCATGGATGGAAGCCTACAGGACCTCTTGGTCGGTAGGTAGGGTTTGGCGGAGCCTGATAATGATTAGGTGGAGCTTGGTGCGTGTGATATGCAGGCTGCGGGGCTGGTGCGGCTATTGCGGATAGGATGTTGGAGCATATGGCTGCGCAGCATGTACAGAGTATTGGGGTGGAGGCCTGGAGTATTCTGCATTTTGTGGTGGGTAATAGTGTTGTAAAGGGGATGTTTATGGAGCTTGGTAGGACTTATGTTGACTGTATCGCTCCTCGTTCCACTTTGGCGGACCCGACCCTACTATAGCTACATCTTCTTTCTTCTTCTTACCAAACCCTGCTGCCCCAGTTTGCACAACCTATGTAGTCGCCCTTACTGCAGTCTGGCTCACAATCTTACCATCTTTGACTCCCCTCTCAATCATTTCTCCCATCTTGACGACTTCACTAAATGGTTTTCGAAGGGGAGATCAATGCACCATAGAACGCCTCATCTTGCACCTCAATGAACAAACGAACCATGTCATCGTCCGGTATTGCAGGGCTCACTCGAGCGGCCTGCTCGCGCCATCTGAGGGCATACTCCCTAAAGCTATCACTTGGCTTCTTTTTTATCGCATCCAAAGAGGATCGATCTGGCAAAACATCAATGTGGTACTTCTACTGGTCGTAGAATGCATGCACCTTATCTTCAAATGACAACAATTTAGTTAAATCCCGCCTCATGAACCATTCGGCAGCTGCGTCCCCCAAGCTTTCAGAAAAGTAGGCTATCAACAGTTTGTCTTTCTTGACCCCTCTCATTTTGTTGCAGTAGGTCTTCATATGAACCCTTGGATCACCTTGCCTGGTGTATAGTTCGAACTTTGGCACTATGAACCCATCTGGTAATTGCAGTTCAAGGTAGGTGCAAAGATCCTTGAAAGAAATGTTGGTATGATCTCCATATCTCTGAATGGTCTTTACCGCTTGTTCTAGGCCCTTTACCTTTCACACAACCTCATTCTCATCTATCTTTCCCGATTGATCAACCTCAACCTGAGACTCGTGATGGAACCCTTGATCATATGAGTCACTGTGTCGGAAATTGGGTTCATGGTGCTGATCATAATGATGATCCCTAGTCTGGAGATGTGGTTCCCTGTTGGACCTGGCCATGGCAGGCTTAGCTAGGCCCCGAAAAATCGGAACTTGTAAGGGGGGGGGGGTGGGCCATATTGTCCCTGTGGTGGAGGTGGACCAAACTGCCCCTGTGGTGGAGGTGGTGGCTGTGGCGCATGAGGGCACACTTCAGCCTCTTTCGTTATACCATGGTTAGGTCCAAACCCAGGGGGATAGGTCGGATCTTCGACTGCTGTAGATGTGCCCGGTGCTCGCTGGATAGCTGTTGGCACAAGCTCATCTAAGAGGTATGGCATGGGAGGAGGTGCCTATCCCATGGTCATCGCATGATGCATGTCTACCAGTAATTATTTCAAGCTTTGGACCTCCTCTGTCGTCTTTTCATTTTCCTCAGAATCGGCATCAGATTTATCTCCTTTAGTTGCCATGTTACCAAATTGAATTTCAGATCCCTTTGATTTAGCTGTGTGAGCGTGGGGTAATGGCAGAGTGCTGCAACAAATCACTGGTAATCTACACTTGTCTTCAAACAAAACAGGTTAGGAAACACAATATTTACAAGTCGAGCGTGCCTACAAGCCTAAGGTCGTCATGCGTCGTCCCGAACGGTTTGGATTGGATTCCTAAGTGTATTGTTTGACTTTCTTTTCATTTTCTTTTCTTCTCTCTCTTTTTTTTTTCAAAGAGAGGCCAGAGAGTGAAATCAATTGACACATAAAAAATAAGCAAAAGATTTCCATTAATAAAGAGTACAAGACATACAGTGCTTTAAGGCACAACCTTAGAAATGTACAAATGACTGAAAATAGAAATAAATTACCACTACTAAGTTCAAAAGCAACATAAAATACAATATGCCGAAATGCTAAATGAGTGACAAAATAAAACAGTAAGCTGCATCATCTCGGACTGATATATCTGCTAAGGCAACCCTGGCTCAGCGTCAGCTGGCTCCTCTAAGTCAGACTCAGGCGGCTCCTCGGGATCTTCTTCTGCTTGTGACAAAGGCTGGCTCAGAACATCACGCAATACGTGCACCCGCTGAGATATATTCCTGGCATACCCTGAAGCTTCAATGAGGATAGTTCTGTTGGACGAGATTCTATGATCTTGGCACATCCTAGCTACATAGTCTGCTAGTTGCCACACATGTTCCTGACCTTGATCAATGACTCTCTTTGACACGGCTGTCTGCTGAAGCTGGGTCATGGCTAATCTCAATGCATCATTTTTCAAAATCACTGCCTCATCAAGTTGTTTATGCAGCCGATCAATGTTCTCAAGGCACTTATCTGCAAATCTGTCGTTCTCAGCCTGGGCGGCTAGAGCGGTGTCCTTCTCTATCAAAGCTTTACGGTGCAAGTCATGAAATCGCCTGATAGTATCTGAGTATTGATGTGTCAATTCTTCGCTCTCAGACTGAGCTGCTCTAGCAGCGTCCCTCTCCGCAACTAAACCATGTATAGTAGCACGGTACTCCTGCTTAATCTTACGGCTGGCCATCCAAACCTGCATCTCCAATCGAGCCTCAAGGTCAACCACGCCTGTACTCGACCTAGCAGGCATCTCTCTAGGTATGGGCTGGTGGCGATACCATGACTCGTACTCCTGAGTGACCTCTCCTATGAGTCCATTCTGAACCTGAGTCTCTTTCGTGAGGTGACGCCTAGTGTCCCACAAGTTCAAGATATTTCCGTGTGGGTAAACAGTCTCGGAGGATAGACTAAGATATAAGCACTTATATCTTCAACTATCGGGATCACTTGTTGTCGGCCCAATTTTCTCAGTACCCGCATAGGGGCATAAGGCTGGGTCGCTTCTAAACCCATCAGAACTAAAAAGGGGTGTTTGGTGCATCTGTGCACAATCTTCTCCATAGAAAGCCAGTTATATTGCCACAATATCTTATCTGAATGCAAGGGAGTTCAAGCATGACCTCCAAGCGCGCTCACTATCTGGAAACTCAAATTTTTGGATATGTTTGAAATGATAACCGAGATAGCCAAAGTCAAAGCAATTAGCAATAGGATGAGAAGGGCCGGGGCGTATGTGCTCCAAAAACCACACTTGCATCAGGAAATTACACCCTTCGAAGAACTTATTTTCGCCTTTGCAGCATTGAGTCAAAGCATGAGAGATACTTCCCAGAATTTTCGGAACGATCGTAGGATTTGGTGGTTTTTCATACAGGGCCACCATAATCCAACTGACTTTAATGGATATTCTTTTATGCGGCAACGGAAAGACCAATAACCCTCGAAGAGCAAACACAAAAACCTTTGGACAAAGTTGCACCTACTCATTATATGTCAGCTTGTCATGAAACTCGAAGCCATACCGTTTAAAACCATTATCACACCCGAATCGAGCATAGAGGTAGTAAAATGAAATCCAACCATGACTAGCACCAGCAATAGAGTATTTACTCGCATCCGAATGTTTTGAAAGAAATCATGGGCATTGACATTTTTCGGGGCAATCATTTGCTTTTCATTTAAATCTATTTTAAGGAGCCCGACTATTTCCTCGAGTGTAGGTGTCATCTCAAAGTCCTTGAAACAGAAAGTATTACTGTTTGGGTTCCAGAGTCCGACTAGTGCACTAACCAGATCTCGGTGCGGCACAATATCTTTAGTTACAAGGTCAGTCAGAAAGCCAATCTTCTTCCGGACTAAACCTTGCTGCATCTCGCTCATAGTCTTCCACCAAGACCTCAACAATTCGGGTGGGCCGTCGGTCATCATGATAGATGGTGGGGTAGCATCAGTAGGGTGCTTTCTCTTGCTAGACCTAGAAGATGATGCAGCCATGGTACCTAAAAAAAATGTGTCACTTGATTTTGACAACACTGAAAGTACCTCGAAACATTGACAGACCAAACAAACCGATGTTTGAAACCTCCTCAAAATCTTACATGTGTTTACCACTTGAGACTCAGATTTTCAACAAAAGATTTAGCCATTACAACGGCATAAAATTGACCCAAAAGACCTTCGGCCAACCGAGGCACTTGCTAACTTTTGAAAAAATTGTCTTTTTAGAGACGTGAATAAATTGACTCAAATACTGTCGCCAACACGAAACAAATTGACTCAAATACTGTCGCCAACACGAAACAGACTCTTAGACTTTCCAAAAAATTGGGCATATGGCTGTTGCCACAATGGAACTCAGCTATTTCAAAAAATTTACCATTTTAACGACATAAAATTAAACCAAAAGAATCCGTCGGCCAACCAAGGCACTTGGAAACTTAAAATATTTTGCCATTATAACGGTATCAAGACTAACTCTAAAAAATTGGCAACTTTGGTATGAAAATTCCTTTCCTTTTTCCTTTCTTATTTTTTTTTTTTGAAAAAAAATTCGCTATTATGACGACGTAAAAACAAACTCAAAATTTTTCCGACACATAAATCTTTGCAAAAATTTCTGTTTCGACGGCATGACCCAAAACAGGAAATGTATTAGACAAGACATCTACAAACGAGAATTCACCCTACTTCCTCTCTTTCCTTCATTTTTCTTTCTTTTTTTTTTCTTCTTTTTTTTTCTTTTGAAATCCACCCTTCCCTAACTCGGTCAGCATGACGACCCTTCCTTCTAAATACAACACAGAAAATGCTTCGAACGTATCTCGACGCCAAGGAGTCATCTTAGACAAATGTGGTACCGGTGTGCCGCACCTCACTAAGTCAAATATGATGCAGAAAATTGGGCCTAAAGGTTTAACTCTAGGTGACACAACTGACTCGGTGTCTAGTGTGGCTCATAACCCGATGGACTAACCAGGCAGAAAGTGCATCGGTGCCGTCCGAAAACTTTTTGTCTGGCCTAAAACCCCGTCACGCCTTCCTCCTAAATCTTGGGTAATTTTAGTAAGAAGACCCAGATGCCACAAGCAATCTGGTAAGTGTACGTGTGCAGGTGTTTCAGAGACTCAGAGGGTTGCAAAAGAAGACAGTTTATATCCAGTTCAACAATATCAAAGCAGTTACATTCAACTTTTCATGTAATAACAGCAAAAATATAACAACCAAATATTTTAATAAATTAAAACATGTGACGATTTTATCAAAGCCGGAGATTCTAGTTTTCACTAATTTCCCCAGAGAAGTCGCCAAGCTTTCACGACCCTTTTTTAACACACAAAACTTAATTAAAAGAATTGCATATTTAAAGGTTATGATGAGTGTTGCAAGGTACACAATTATTTTAAAAGAATTCGGAGTCGCCACTTGACAAGTTAAAGGTGTGCCAAGTCACCAAAGTGGTGTACCTGGAACACTCTTGACTCGTCTAATGGTCTGCGCCAGAGATTTGAGTAAGGTCCTCAGTTGACTCTCGGGAAGGTTCTAGGCACCCTCGAGTCCTGTGCCGAGCACAGTTGCTTTATTGTCGCGTTTTAATTTATTAAACGTGGTTGTTATATCTTGCCGTTCATTTAAAATTACGCTTTTATTTGTTTCACCAAAATTATATTAGGTAACCTGCTGGGTATACCTTAGCGCAAATTGACTTTCTCGATTTAATTTCTTGATTGCCTAATAAGCAGACCGCTGGTCATACTTGCCATTATGCCTACTCGTGTGAGTCTCTTTAATTTGGTAATCATAAATTTTCCTAGTCATGTTATCTCTTTGATTCGGCAAATCGTTTCCGGTTACACTCGTTACCAAAAAAAAACATTAAAAAGCAAATTTTTATCAAATGTGCTAAAGCTTTTCAAGACCAAGTCACATATGCATGGAATATACCGTTATTAAGCCATACCAACATTTAATCGGGCCTAACTTATTTAGAGTGACTTTCTGCCAATTTTTTTTAAAAAAAAGAGTTTGCACCTGTAAGGCTACTCTTTGCCTACTGATTTTACAAAGTTGTTCCGAATTCTGAATTTTGCAACTTTTGACTTCATGTAGCCATTTTAAAAATAGATTAAAGAAAAACAGTATATATTAAGCAAGATATCATTATGGAAATCCTTTAGACGTGCAGAATCTTCATATGATTTACCAAGAATTGATACAAAAGTTCAAGAAGTTTACCTAATAGCCGAGATTCCCTTTCAGGGCAAAGAGGTCCAAGCTTAGCCAAACAATAAGCACAACCAAGAGATCAAATTCAGCAAACCAGAAGGCATATGAGCCAAATTCCCAGCCAATAACCAACAACAATGCAGCAACTTTTCATTGCAAGATCAACAAACAAACAGCCCCTTTTTTTTAAAAAAAACACCTTGACCCTTCAACACCAATATTTATCCTTTAAACTTCAAGATTTATACCCCCAAAAGACCGAAAGTAAGCTTTTGGTTCTAAATCTTTCTTTCAAACTTACTTTCTTTTTCTCTCTTTTTTTTTTTCAAGTGTTTTTACTCTCATTTAATGTATGTTTCTGATCTGTTTTTTTTTTTTTTTTTGTGTGTTTTTTCAGCCAGTAGATCCTCTCCTACATGAGGAGTAAATGCCACTATATATAGCTGAAAATTGAGGGCCAAAGGTTGGAGTGTAGAAACATACAAAAGTACAAGCCCACACCCCTATACTTGAGTGCTTTTAGCCATATTTTCAAAAATAGTACAGCAGCCCTATGACATCTTTCAGCCACCCTATGTTGTCCCAAAAGCTGAAAAAGTAGGCTGTCCTTTCAAAGGACAACTCATTACATCAATAGACCTAACTAGAACTAACCAAAACAGCCCCAAACTAACTAAACTATATTTAACTAATAGAAATTAGATTTAACTAAATTGCACTTCCTAACTTAACCACACAAACCAAACTAAAACTTGCAACTAACTCAAATTACACCAGATTTCCCCAAAGCTGGCCAAAGACCATCCTAGGGTCCAACTTCTAGCTAAAAGCAAACTAAACTACAAATTTTATCATTTCTAATTTGGCTGAAGCAAACCAGGCCTCTCACAATTTATCAATGACACTAGAACAAAGATTAGAACCATCCGGTTTAACTACACAGATCAGGCCCCAAACAATAATAAACAGCTAGGGCAACATCATCTTCAAAATCATTCAACTAGTGACAAGTTTAACATACTAACAGAGTTTATTAACAGCGAGAGTAAAACACTTCATACTCGGACTGAGCTGCAAAACGACAGGTATATACACACGTAGAACCCCAATGAATAAGGGCATCAACAATATATATTTCTACACACGATTCATGAAACATGAGAGAGTTGCACCAAATGAAATTCCTCAAATTATACTACACAAACAGGGATTTTAATGACTAATGAAACATTGATTTTAATTCTAACACAGTCTGTACATATTTTTCGTAACTAAACACTACTATTTTATCAGTAAACATAATCTAAAGTACACATGAAAAGAAAGGAAAAGGGGTTAGCATTTTTGCCTAACCAGTTGAAAGCAAATGGTCACAGCTATTGTTCCCTCGCCTCTGCGACGTTGCTATTGTTTCAGCCTCGCTAATTCCATCGCCATTGTCCTCACGAATATCATATGAAAAGAAACAAGTGAGGCCATTATCTCCTTGCCTAATCTCCATTCCACACCAACATTTACTACTAAAACAGCCCACCCACAGCCCTAGTAAAGCCATCATACAGCAGCACCATCATCATCCAAATAGAACAACCTCGCCCTCATTGCAATAGAATCAATCCACACACGCGCAACCTTCACGCAAACCACATATCACCAGAACCATACCCAAAAAGTCCCCCTCTGTTTCACGATCAAAACAATAACAGCCTGAACAATGAAAAAACATCAGAATACCAATACCACTGTCACCAAGTCACGACTTCACCCCAACCGTCCCCTCAAACCAGCGAGAAAAATGCAGTAGTCATACCATGACAAAATAAGCAGAGGGAAAATAAGAAGAAGGAAAACGAGAAAAATCAAAAAAAGATGAAAGGAAATGGGTAAGCGAATAGAGGGTTCTTGGAAATTGGGGTAGAAAAGATGATGGGAAGAGCGAGGGGAAGACAGGGAACCGAAACTTACCGAAAAAAATAGGTTGCCGGAGTGCCGACTTTCAAAGTGCGATATACGCCATTTGATTGAGCTTTTGAGAAAACTAGTAGTAGAAACAAGTAGAGGGACTAGATACGAGTCCAGTGATATATTTTGTTAAATTTTCCGGCCACCGGATGTGGCGTTCCGGCGGAACAGTGGTGGCATTGTGGTGGAGCTACGACGGTCAGCAGATGGTCAATGGTAGCGTGGGATTTCCGGTGGGGAATGGGAATCAGGCGTGGGTTCCCCTGATTCTTGGTGTTTTTGTGCGTATGACCAAAATGGAAAATTTAGGTTATATGGTTAGTAAGGTGGGCCGGGTCAGGAGAGTGGGCTGATGGGTATGGGCTTGGAAGGCTGAGAGTTGAGCTACATATTTCTATGGGTGGCCATTAAAATGGTATACACTTATTTAAAATACACACCATTACTTATAATTTAAATCACATAATTTGCAATAACATCACAGTTAAAACATAGGATCGCAATTAAACACATGACGAGTAACTTTTTGTAATTTTCACATTTTCCTAATTATCGATAATTTAGCTAAGACAAACACTAGAATTCAAGGAAAACTTGACAAAACATCCTAAGAATCTAATACGACTATTTTGAGCAATTTTATGAATTTTGGTACCAAAATTTGGTGATTACAGGGGGATACAGCCCATAACACAAGACAAGTACTAGTTCATATAACAGTTCAGTTTTAGCTCAGCATCAGTTATCAGTTCTCAGTTATCAGCCACCAGTTGTTAGTGTCAGTATCAATTTACAGCTATCAATTCCTGTTTCTAGTTACTAGTTATCAATCATATTACAGTCATTCATCAGTATATTTCAGCTCAGTCTTCCGTTTCAGATTTAGTTAGACTTCAGTGTATACTTCAGCTCATATTTACATATTTATATTACAGCCTTATAGTTTCATTCAGCTATGATATATATTATATGCTCATGCCTTACATACTTTGTACATATCGTACTCACGCCCGTTTCTGAGGCGCTACATTTCATGCCGTGCAGGTAGAGATAGATCAGCGCTTGGGCCATGTTAGTAGGCCATCTACTTGCTATTGGAGTAACTCTTCTTACTCCCGGAGTTACTTATCTTTTGGTATGGGTACAGTCAGCTAGTTTTGGTATGGCGGGGCCTTGTCCCATCCTTTGTATATTCAGTTCAGCACTCTTAGAGGCCTGTAGATATATCGCTGTGTGGTTCAATCACTATGTTATGTATGTCAGCATGTGATAGCCTTGTCATTTTCCCAAACTTTATATTTTCAGTAAATATGAATATATTTATAACCAGGTTTCCAGCTCATCTCTATTATTCATAGATTATTAGTAGGTTTAGTGATGATCAACACTCATTTTCGGTTATCCGTCGCGGCTCTAGGTTGGGTCGTGACATTTTAGCTCTATATATGCAATTTGTTTTTTGCCAGTACATTTACGTATTCAACAAATCTTTAAAAGCAAAGTTGAGAGCGAATACTTGTGAGAGACATTGAGTGCAAGACATAGGCAAGGCAGTAAAACCTAGAAGACATCGAGTTTCTTGTTGAATGTTTGTCTATTTTTCTGTATTTGGAGTCTATTTTATATTTTATGTGCTTACTTAGAAGCATCATAGTAGAGTAGATTTGTACGGGAAATAAGTTCATCTTGTAAGCTAGAACTTAGCTTGTGCGGTTTAGGTACTACAGTTTAGTTCCTTGGTTATAGAATATTGAAACTTAAAACTTGCTCGTTTTTATAGTGGAAGAGTTTCATAAATCCAGAGATTGGGTCGTGGTTTTCTTCCTTGAGCAAGGAGTTTCCACGTAAAAATGTTGTCTTATTTACATTCTACATAGTTCAAGTGACAGAGTAAGGTTAACCTCATTTTGAACCTAGTTCTTCGTGAGTAACTCAACTTAGCAAAGAACAAGTTTTGAAAGATCAAAAATTGGGCAAGAACACTATTCACCACCTCTAGTCTCTTACTGGGTGCACCATGTGCGACAAGTGGTATCAGAGTAGGTTCTCTCATAAAAGATTAACATTTTGAGAAGGATCTAAATCATGAGTGCACCACCGATTGTAACCAAAGGACAATCAATTTCTAGGCCTCAGTGGAAAACAAGAATGGAGGACATCATTTAAGTAGAAGACTACCAGCTCTAGATAATCACATCTGAAGGACCTCTGATTCCTACCACTATAGTAGTAGAAGGAACTACTCAACGGGCTGTATCCAATGATAGATCTGCCTACACATATGCTGACTATCGATTGATTGAGAAGAATGATAAAGCTAAGAGAATCCTTATCTGTGGACTTTGTTATGATGAATATAATCACATTTCTTCATACAACACTGCTAAGGAAATATGGGATGTTCTGCAAATTGCTCATGAAGGAACTAAGGTTAAAAAGTCAAGAACTGAGTTGTTGAAAAGGAAATTTGAGTTGTTTGCTATGAGTGAAACTGAATCCATCCATGACATGATGACTAGGTTCACTATAATTACCAATGAGATGAAGTCATTTGGAATCACTACTAGAAATTAGCTCTGTTGCGACAGTTCTTTAGCAACGGTTTTACAACCGTAGCAATATAATGTCTATTGCAACAGTTTTAACCGTCTCAATATGTCAACAAGCATACGGGGACAGTTTTAAGTAACAACTGTCGCAATATATGTACAACCGTCGCCAGTGAGTAAGCTTTTTGTTCATGGAGTATTATGTTACGACGATCTTGTGAAAAAATTACTGTGGCAACGGTTGTGTTTCCCTCCTCTTTTTCCCTCCTCTTTTTCCCTCCTAAATTTTCCCTTATCATTTCTTTTTTATTTTTTATTATCTATTAACAAAACCCTTTAACACAAAACCAAGTCCATATTCACCTCAAATTAAATTCTTGCATCTCTCAAGACAATCCCTAATATTTCTGATGATTACCAAAATAACTTCAGCGTCGAGCAACCGTACCTGCTACTAAGCTAAATTCTTGTATCTCTCAAGGTAAATTCCTTTTGGACTGGGGTAGCCTTTATTTAGGAGAAATTTTTTGTAAAGTCTTTGTGCTATTTTTGCTATTTGGGGAAAAATAGCCCTAATCAAACCTGCTGTACTATTTAGGGATATTATTGTGCAAAGCAAATAGGTGTGTGTCTTTATTCTATTGATTTTATCTTTTGATTGAGCAAGAAATTTTATCTTTTTAGTTTGGGAAATTTTGATGCCTTCCGCTTATTAGTAATAAACAATTGTAACCAGTTAACTAAAACAAATGTACTAGTATACATCATTTCCTCTTGAATCTTTGGTTGAATTTGTTTATGTTTTTACCTATTGCTATCTTTAAGCTCTATGTATTAAATGATTGTTGTTTCACAAATTCTGTAAGTAAATGTTGTCAAGCTCATATTTGATTTGTTTCTAAAAGCACATATATATCAAGCTCTATGTATTAAGTGACGGCTTTTACACATATATGTTATGATAAGTTGGTAAAAGACTAAAACTTTGTCTTCTTAGTGTCTGAAAGTAATGGCAATAGAAATGGAGATTCTATTTTTGATTTAATGCTTTATTCTAACTTCTAATTGTAATTTTATCTTTGTATTTTCATTTTCTTTCATGGCTAATCCTGTGAAGATTTTACAAGTAGCATTTGATGTTGAAAGTTGGAATAATTTATCCTATGGTTGTTTTCTTTGCAAGTAAGTAAGTGGAGGCTGTTAAGAATTGATACAAAAATCTTCCTGAAGTCAGAGTTTCTCCTATTTGTATTTGCTATTACTTCGTTCAGTGGGTAAGTCCCGATTTGCTATACCATTCTTGCCATGTGTTTTACTTGATTTATTATAGTTCTAGTGAGTTTGAGGTACATAATTCTTAGCATTTTATGCTTAAAATTTTCAATAATACATAGAAATTACAACAGTAACTACTGATAACTAATTCTGTTTGATTGTTCAACTATCTTAATTCATTTAACTTTCTGATCGGTTCAATATCTGAAATTGTTGATTAATTCTAATAGCACAGCTTTTCTTGTGTATAATTGTTGGAATATTGTTGGCTAGGGAATTTGGCAGTTAAAGTTTTCCAAGATTTACCTTCAGTGATATTCAATATTTGTGAAAGAAGGATTTAGTTGAAGCAATATTACCATAGTTCCATTACAAAGACACACAACTGAACAAGCATTTATTTGAAGCAATAGTACTATAGTTCCATTACAAAATTGCTCATGGGCATTATTTGGTTCTTAAGTGATTGGCCTTTGTCAAAATATTAATAGAGATTTTGTAAAGATTGATGCCGATGTCAACTTTCTGCTTGAAATTGTTTATGACAAGAATGTTATTTCAATTGTGTGTATATGCTATTTTTTTAATTAATAATAGTAATCTGATTCTTTTTTTTTTTGTTTAGTAAAATTAGTAATATGAAACTATGATGGGTGTCTAGGCTGGTTGTTGACCTCTTAGTAATCTGATATTAGTAATCTGATACTATGATGGTTTTTTCTGCTTCTTATTTTCCATTGCAGGGCTTTTTCTTTTCCTTCTTCTTTATTTGTTTGTTAGGAAGAAAACAATGTAACAGATTGTTAAGGCTATTCATTGGAGTTGTAATAAAATCTTTTAGCTTTTCATAAGAAAGGAAGTGTTAGTTCTGGAACTTAGTAGAATATACATAAGCTATTATTCATTGACAATGGTACTTTATGAAAAATTTAAAGAAAGAATAAGGAAGCAAAGAAAATCTGTACAGATGGATCTCTTTATTCCTTAGTGAAGAAATTCCTTAACAAAAATAGAGAGCATCTTCTTGTTGTAACTTAGAAGAATGATTTGCTGATATAGAAAGCATAACAGGAAGACTTTCTCTCATTTTTCCAACTTGTCATTTCAATCTTGATATCATTTATCTGCTTTTATGCATGTCATATAGGATATTCAGTAAAGGATGGATTATGAAGATAAAAGTTGGATGGATCTTCGAAGAACCACTACTGAGTATGAGCAAGGAGTGAAAGATTTTCTCGATAAGGCATTTGAACGAGCTTCCCAAGGGAACGAAATATTATGCCCCTATAGAGACTATGGTAATCGTTATTGGCACATTAGAAGTGTGGTGGAGAATCACTTGATTTATTTTGGGTTTGTTCGTGGATATATTAAATGGGTTTATCATGGGGAAGGGTTTTCCTCGACGAATACTCTACGTCCCACCAATAATGATGGAGGTTCCAACATGCATGATGACATTGATGGACTACTTCATGATACTTTTAGAAATGTAGATGATGAGATGGGGCATGCAGAAGGAGTCAGAGAGGGACAATCCGAATATGCAAAACGATTTTTCAAATTAGTCGAGGAAGGAAAAAAAGAGTTATACTCTGGGTGTGAGAACTTCTCCAAGTTGGGCTTTACCATTCGGCTGTACTTGCTTAAATGCATTCATGGGTTGAGTAATGTGGCCTTCTCAGATTTGTTAGACTTGCTAAAAGAGGCATTTCCATTTGCTCAGCTACCTGATTCTTTCAACAAGGCAAAAAATATGATAAAAGATTTGGGTCTTGGCTATCAAAAAATACATGCATGCCCCAATGATTGCATGCTATTTTGGAAAGAGAATGCGGAGGCAGATAATTGCTCGACTTGTGGATCTTCTAGATGGAAGAATGTTGTTGATAGTTTGACCAATGCAAGCTCCAAAATCCCAGCAAAGGTATTGAGATACTTTCCTTTAAAGCCTAGGCTTCAAAGGATATTCATGTGTTCTGAAACAGCTGCGGCTATGAGATGGCATACTACTGAACGACCTAATGATGGGAATTTAAGACATCCTGCTGATGGAGAAGCTTGGAAGGCTTTTGATTCTTTGCATCAGGATTTTTCTAGAGATCCTCGCAATGTTAGATTGGGTCTTTCAAGTGATGGTTTCAATCCTTTTCGAACCATGAGTATTTCCCATAGCACATGGCCTGTTATGTTAATGAATTACAACTTACCACCATGGATTTGCATGAAGCCAGAGTATATAATATTGTCAATGATCATTCCAGGTCCATCATCTCCAGGAAATGATATAGATGTGTACTTACAACCACTAATTGCCGAATTGAAGGAACTATGGGAAACTGGGTTAGAAACATATGATGCTGAAACTGACCAAACATTTCAAATGCGTGCAGCCTTATTGTGGACAGTTAGTGACTTCCCAGCACTAGCAATGCTTTCCGGATGGAGCACTAAGGGGAGATTTGCATGCCCCACTTGTAATTATGACACATGCTCTCAATATCTCAAACATAGTCGTAAGATGTGTTACATGGGCCATCGAGCATTTCTACCTCCTGATCATCCATTCCAAAGAGATAAGAAATCATTTGATGGTAAGGAAGATCATAAACCACCACCTACTCCCTTGTCGGGTGAACAATTGTTTGAAGAGTTGCGCGAATTCAAAAATGTCTTTGGAAAAGGGCAAAAGAAAAGGCGCCGAAACGAGGGTCCGTGGAAGAAAAGATCTATATTTTTTGAATTGCCATATTGGAAGCATAACAAATTGAGGCACAATCTTGATCCGATGCACATTGAGAAAAACATATGTGATAGTGTGCTTGGGACTTTATTGGATATACCTGGAAAGTCAAAAGACCATGTTAATTCTCGTTATGACTTGCAAGAAATTGGGATAAGAAAGGAGCTTCAACCAGTGAAAGATAATAGTAGTGGAAAAGTTTATTTGGCTAAAGCTTGTTTCAACATGAAGCCTGAAGAGAAAATGTTGTTTTGCACTATCTTGAAAAATGCCAAATTTCCAAAAGGGTGTGCCTCAAATATATCACGTTGTGTGCAAGTTGATGAGATGAAAATATCGGGATACAAGAGTCATGATGCTCATTTTATAATACATCACCTACTCCAGGTTGCAGTTAGAGGTGTGTTGCCCAAGAATGTTTCTTTGTGCTTGATAAGATTGGGGAACTTTTTTAAAGCCATATATAGTAAGATTATAAGGCGAAAAGATCTTGATAAATTGCAATCTTAAATTGCTGATATTGAATCTGAGCTTGAAATGATTTTTACTCCAACATTTTTTGATGTAATGGTCCATTTGCCTATCCATTTAGTAAATGAAATTAAACTTGGGGGTCCGATTCATCTTCGTCACATGTTTCCCATTGAGCAAAACTTGTGTAAATATAAGGGGTTTGTTCATAATCGAACTCATCCAGAAGCATCAATAGCAGAGGGGTTTTTGGCCGAAGAATGCTTGATCTTTTGTTCGAGATACCTGCATGATGGGGTGAAGACAAGATTTAGTAGATACCAAAGTGGGGATGATGAAGAAAATCAAACAGAGAGAGATGATTTACCGCCTATATTTCCTAAGATAGGCCATCCAATCGGGGGTAAGAAAAGAAAGAGAATTAAGACTTTTGAGTTGGACTCGCAGTTATCTTTTGAAGCTCATCGTTATATTCTGTTCAACACAGGAGACGAACATGTGGAGATGTTTATCAAGTAAGAGATATTTTATAATTGTCACTTGTATTATATACTTCATTATTTTACGGGATAAGATAGTTTAAATTTCATTCATATAGGCCTAATCATTCGTTTCTAAAAATTCGTGCTTGCAGGGAACATAAGAACTTAATTGATAGTTGTACTAGATCAAATGCATGGGTAAGAGCACGGACTCATAGTCGAGAATTTGGCAACTGGTTTAAAGAGAAACTTAAAAACATTAAAGTGCCCAAATATTTACGGAAGCTATCTATAGGGCCTAATAAGATAGCCAAAAGATATACAGGATATTTCATTAATGGATATCGATTTCATACAATGAAGGCGGATGCTTCGAGGAAGACTCAAAATTATGGAGTTACTTTGTTAGCAACAACTGATAGTTTTGCTAGTGCTCGAGATCAAAATCCCATTGATGGAGAGGTTATGTATTATGGAGCTATTCAAGATATCATTGAGATTGATTATTGGGGTTGTTTTAGTGTTGTATTATTTAGATGTGATTGGTTTCATAACCAAATAGATGAATATGAGCTAACTCGGGTATACTTCAATAGATTATGTTGTGTTAATGACCCTTTTGTATTTGCATCTCAAGTGCATCCAATTTTCTATGTGGAGGATCCTAGTGAGAAGGATGTTTATTATGCTAGGAATAAAGTCCCAATTGATTTGTATGATTTGGAGGAAGAAGATTGTCTTAATATTGAAGATACATTTTGGAGGGAGCCTAACGATGACATCATTGGTACATCTGAAAGATTGCCCAATGTTGACGTTAGATGGTCAAGGGAAGATGTACCTGCTGATGTTGTTGATATTCCATCTCTTGTACAACTTTCAGAAGATACAACCATGGAATCATCAGAAGATGAGGAAGATTTTGATGATACTGACTGAAGAAGGAACTTGTTTTGGTTTCTCATTTTTGCTTTTTGTTTTTTGAGTAATAAATACCATTTTCTCATAATACATATGGCATGTGTAGTTGGATATCAATAAGCTGACTGCACTTTATTTGGAGATAAACTACATAATCTTATTAAAGGTCATTGCCATTAAATCTGTTTACTTTGATTGCCCTTTTCTTATTGTTATGTGGGACTAACTGAATTATTTTTCTTGCAGACTTTGCTAAGAGAATTATCCTACTTTGTTGCACGGACTTTAAGTCAGAGTTGTTGTGCTGTATTTCTCTCTTTTTCTAAGAAACAAGGATAGAGTAAGTTCAGTATTTCTTAAATTGCTATTGCATCGATTTTATTTTCCTTCTTCTTTCTGTGTCTGGTTGCTTCTTCTTCTTTTCCGACTCTTTTCACTTTCTTACATTCCCATTTCTTCTCTGCCTAAAGTACCCTTTCCAGAAAAATATAAAATTGATCAACCTTCTAGTTTGTATGAAGACACTAAAACTGTATTCAGGTTCTTCACGATGAACTGAATTTCATTTTGAACCAGAAAAGTGCAAGAATCAGAAAAGTGCAAGAACCAGAAAAATCATTTGGACTACCACTGTTAACCACTTCTAAATCACACACTCCACAAATTGATTAAACTTGCCCACTTCACCTTTTACTGGATGTATTGTCCTGGTATGAGATTTTTTTTCTTTTCTACTTCTTATTTCATCATTGCAGGGTTTTTTTTCCTTTTTCTTTCTTTGTTTGACTGGTTTCTTTTGCAACTTTTGTGTGCTGTTGAGGTTTTATTATGCTAAACGTTGTTATTTGTTTTTCATGACAGAACTTGATAGTCATGAATCAAGAAGGGTCTTCACAACTAAAGAAAAGAGTAAGAAGCTCAAAATACATTAATGCAGGAACAATGCGCATTTTGGCTGCCAAACAAAAAAGCTTATTTTCCAGAAAAAACTCTGTTCCAGCTGGCTCTAACAGTAGTGAAACTGAAAAAAATCTGCCAAACACTATTGAAGAGAACCAGCCACTAACAGTGGAAGAACAAGTGCAACTGGATTCTACGACTCAAACAACAGAGGAACAAGTGCAAGAGGATTCTGCAGCTGCTACAACGAATGAACAATGTGAAGAACAAGGCAAGAACAATGTTTGTTTACTTCAATGTACTATTTCAATCATATAGTGATTTGGTGGTAATTTTTTGTTTGTATTATTGTAGGTCATACTAAAAAAAGACAAAGAGGTAGAACACAAATGCGACGCGTGCATTCACTGGCTGAGCGTAAATTGGTTGTGTTGAATGAGCGCGATCAGCCTGATGGTCCTACTAAGGATGTGGTAACAGAACTAGGCAGCTTCCTCGGCACATTGGGAAGGAATCAAACCCTTTGTCCTCTTGACATATGTGATTGGAGAAAAATGGACACAAAAGATGATTTATGGGAATATACCCTGGTTGTGTTAAAATTCTCATTGTTTAATCTTCAGTTGAAAGTAGCTTTCGCTTTTTGCACTTACCTGTTAGTCCAATTATTTGTAGGAGAAATATGATATTCCTGATGCTGGAAAAAAATGGGTATTGGAGTCTATTCAATCTGCTTGGAGAAGTTATAAGTGGCGACTAAAAAAATATCACTTTGATGCTTATGACAATGATACAGTGCGAATAAAAAATAAGCTTGAAGATGTGTCAGAAGCAGTATTTAAAGAACTCCTTAAACACTGGAAGTAGGAAAAAGTCCAGGTAAACAAAGTACTTCCTTTTTCTTCCTTATTCCTTCATTCTCCTTCTTTCTTCCTTATTTTGGCAGACACGTTTTTCTGTTGCAAATGTTCTTTTTGCTTCTTTTACCATTTTTCATATGATTTTTTAGAGGAAAAATGAATCTAGAAGCACCTTTCAGTTAATATTAACATGAATCCTTGCAGCTTCTTTTCCTAGGCGTAATGTTTTCACCTTCACCGTGTTTAACTCATTTATTTGCAGAATTCGTCCAAGACCAATCGTCAGAATAGAAAAAAGCTTAAGAATCCCCACACTGTTGGCAAAACAAGTTTTGCTGTAGTTCGCCGTGAATTGGTATGTGTTCTTGTTTGTCATCCCCTTGACAAATCACCTAGTTTACACCCCTGAGGTAGTACCATTTTAGGTCCAACCGGCAGCTTCTAGTTGTGGGCTATAAATCAAAAAGGTCTGTGTGGTATTCTATTTCTTTTACTCTAAAATTAGTTAGTGATAGATTTGTATATCCTATTAAGAAGTTGAATTATGTTCGTATTGACCACAGTTTTCACAAACGAGCTAACAGAATTATATGCTTCTACTTCTCGTAATTCTGATAAGTAGAAAGGTTCATTAAGTGAATTATTATTTAGGAAGCGGACATTTATATTGTAAGATGATCATGTGTAAAGTTTTAGTGAAATTTTCTTTATTTAAGTAAAACAGACTATGTTTTCTATTCTTGATTGTTAAGCTGATGAAACTAATTGATGAAGTAACTTTTTTTTTTTGTACTGAAAATGAGACAATAAAGAAAAGTGAATAAGAAGTAGAAACAGAGGGAAAATATTGATATCATTTGGTGATGGGAATTGAAGACTCTGATCATTCTCTTATCTTGCAAAATAACGAATATTCTATTTACATATATTTTTTTTGACATAATAAGAGGTTAGATACTACACATTTGAATGCAAGCAGCTCTTAAATATACTCTTTTTAACCCTTCTCTTCATTTTTTCACAGTAGCTTACAAAGCAATTTTGTTTTTTTTAAAAAAACCTTTCTATCATGTAATCAGGAAAATGAGAAGGTCCTATAACACTGAAGGATCTGTTTGTGAAAACAAGAGAAAGGAAACCCGGTAGATCATACAAGGACTCTGACGAAGATACAACTAGTAAAATTGTGAGCTCATTTACTTTCTTAATTATTTTAAAGTGTTCAGACCTCTGGATTTCACTTTTTTCAGTTTTATTAGGATTGTTGCCGACTCATACTCACCTATGAAAAAAGTTTAAGATTCCATTCTTCCGTGGTTAGTACAATAATTAGTATGTACTCCAGTTGTATGGTATTAAATGCAACTTACTTGATTTTTGAAAGGCTAAAGAAAGGCAATGCAATTAGTTGCTGGTGTTGCCAAAGGAAATAGTGAAACACTGTATCTAGGAATATCTGTTTAGGAGCAATGGGTGCTGGGGCAGTCGTGGGGCTAAAAGTGCTAAGAAACTTATTTCCTATAGGTGTAGGTCTTAAGAATGTTACTAGAAGTTAGTGATAAGAATATGCATGAAGAGGATAACTATGAGGGCTGGATATAAAACCTTCCAGTAGTGCAGGTTAGTATAAAGATACCTTCATATTTCTATATACTGGTTTTGCATAGAGGTGATCAATTCAAAGATTACTAACAATAAATGTTCTGTAGCAATTTAGGGAGTTGTTCAGCTCAGAAGTGTTTGGTCAGAGTCTTAGTTTATTGAAAGACATAAGAACTGGACTTTTATCTATTAGTGATTTCATTGAGTTGAATTATTGATATAGTTTTTATTAAACTTGCATTCTGACTTCTTGAGTTTTCCTTGCAGGCTGAAATGGAGAAAATTGCAACACAACAAAGTGAAGATGACATTGAGCCTGTTAATACCTTCACAGAGGTCATGGGGCCTGAACATCCGGGACGTCTAAGATTGTATGGGCGAGGGGTCACAAAAACATCTTTGAAACGGAAAGTGGGATATTTTGAACCATCTTCAGGTGCTACAAATAATCATGCTCTGAACATGGAAGAGATGATGCAAAAAATGGAGAAAAAATTTGAGGAACAAAAGGCAACATTGCGACAAGAAGTTCGACAAGAAGTTCTGGCAAAAGTCCTCACACAACTTCAGCGTTCAAGATATCCATTTGATTTTGACTTGCTAGCACCACCACAGGGAACTATTCAGCCAATTCATCGCCCATCTGTCAGTAGCAATAATCGAGGTCAGTTTTGTTGTTTTTTAGTTCGTTACTCAAGTCTCATATCTATTTTGGTAGTGTAAGAGTTTAAAGTGAGGTGAATGCGTAGTGCAAGCAGAAGTTTTAATCCTGATCCAGGCTGTACTTTCAGAAAGAGAATTATTCTGACACTTACAACATTAGTCTCCCATACTAACATTGCCTATTTTCAACTTTTTTCCTTTTCGCTGCATTTGAGATTCTGTAAGCCTCTTTGTATATTTTTATCTTTGTTTCAATGTTTCTTGTTGCCGAAAAATATGATATTGTATGCATATATGGTTCCAAAATAATTTGTTTTCTCTTTTACACTTAGTTTCTTGAGAAAAGGGGAAGGAAGTGAAAATTTCTATATGGGTGTTCTCTGTTATAATTTGTTCACCTTATCTTGGCTTGCATATACTTCGTTCAAGGTTTTTTGATGCGTTCATTTTTTCGTTTTCTTAAAAGTTTTCCCTTTTAGTTGTCTTACATGCATTTCTTGTTTGATCGTAATTTTTCATCTTGGAAACTCAAAGATGAAAATTCAGCTTTTGCTAGTATACTTCAACTATGCAAAATGACCATTTGCTTTAATTTTTGATAATTTTATAGGTGAATTTAATGAACAAGAGGTGCAAGAAAGCAGTGAGGAGCTAGATCTAACTTAAGAGTACATTGGTTGATTGATACAAGACATTAGCTAATATGTTCTAGCTAGGAATCTTTTGTTTAAGAACTTTTTATGAATCTGTTTATGCTACTCTTGCATAGATACTTTACTACTATATATGGAACTAGTATGTTCTTTTGATTATGAAACTAGAATGTCTTTTGGATTATAACTGTGTTGCTTATAATAATTTTAAGCAAGAATCCAATTTTAATTTATTGTATTTTTCAATTAATTTTCCTTTATAAAAAAAATTAGTGCAACCAATCCTAATAGTTGAAATATACTAGTCTAACTGTAGCACTTGAACAATAAAACCGTTGCCGTACTAAAGAATAACCGTTTGGCTAGAACTTATAACCGTAGCAATAGCTACATTACCTCATCTACATTGACGTCAATAACCATCGTAGCAAATCTTATTGAGTCGGTTTAGAACCGTCGCATTTGATAAATATAACCGTAGTCATATACCGGGTAGAGAGTTGATGAAAACCGTAGCAACAGATACATATGTTGCGATGGTTATTACAACCGTCGCACAAAGTGTTGCAATATACATGTTGCTACGTCTTGGTATGCGACGGGTACAAAACCGTCGTCATAAATTACTTGCTACGGTTTCAATACCTGTGGAGACAGTTTTTGAACCGTCACTATAAACCATTTATCTAGTAGTGAATGACTCTTACTAAGAGGACATAGTTACCAAAATTGTTAGGATTCTTTTTTTTTTCTTGGGAAGCCAAATTTACAGCTATCATAGAAGCCAAGATACTAGACTAGATCCAACTTGACGACCTCGCTGGTAGCTTGAAAACTCATGAACTTATGAAAAAGTCAAGAATCAAGGGGAAACCTAAGAAGGGAAAAAGCCTGGAACTAGAAGCTACTGGAGGACCAGAGTCTGAGATGACTGAGCAAGAGTTGACTCTACTTGGTAAATTCAAAAGAGCCTATCTTGGAAATTTCAAGGGTGCTAACAAATCTTCAAAGAGACTCTTACTAAAACAAACATTGTTGACAATCCAAACTACTCCAGTTGTTTCAAGTGTAAGAAGATAGATCATGTAGTAAAAGACTGGCCTCATTGGGAAATTTAGTGGAAAAAGAACAAAGCCACAAAAGACAAGGAACCAAAAAGGTACAACGTCCAACAAATCTCAGAGCCCTAAGGAAGAAGTAGAAGCATGCATTCATTGCAACCGAGGGTTCATCTAAGGAAAATAATGACCCCGAAGGAGAAGTTGAAGATGAATTGCCACTTGCCTTGATTGCCATAACACATGGAGAGAAGGGAAGATTCATGAAGATCATCCCATATTCAAAGGGATGTACTACTACCAATTGAAGGAACAAGTGAAGGTGCTTCTCCAAACTAATGACTACGTCTTATGGATGATCACTAAGCTGGACCCTACACACGTTGCAAAATGACTTCAAATAAGATTCGAGTTCCTAAGGAGGTTCATGAACTGAACTCGAGCGATATGTAATGGCCATAAACAAATGCTATGGCAACGGTTGTGTGCTCAAGTTAGGACCGGACATTGAGTTTCATAGTCAAGTTGCTGATTATATGACTACAAAAGAAACATGGGATCCTGTGAAGGAACTCTACAAGGACCAACCTTTGAAAAATCATAAAACCGATATATCGGATGTTCCTCCGAACAAGAAACTCATAGTTGACGTGTTGGCACTAATGGCACTTAGAGATGAGGAACCTGATAATGACCAAGCTGGGATAAATCTTACTAACTTAAAAGCAAAACTTTACACATACTCTTATAGGAAACTTACTCTGCTCTCACTTACTTTAATCGAAGGATATAAAAGTTTAAAAGTTAAGAATGATCAACTTCTTTTAGTTGTATCCGATTTAAAAATTAATTGTAAAAATCTTGAAGAAACTAAAACTGAACTTGAAGAAAATTTAGCATCTTGTAAGGCACATGTTTTTCAGGAAGGAACAAAAACTCGGTTCTTAAACTTGAAAACTTGAAGTTAAAGGAAGCTAGTGGTTAGCAAGTATTTAGTAAAATTCAAACTAATCTTGAAACTGAGCTAAAAAAGAAAAATGGGTTCTTTATCAAGAAACTGAGAAGAACCGGTTGCTTCAAGAAAAGTTTGAATAGATAACTATGAACTAACTAGACTTACTAAGTTTAACAAGTCATTTGAAGCTTTGAATTGAGTTCTTAATAATTAGATCAAAGATAAATGAGGCATAGGCCATAAGAAACCACTACTTACCTTGAATCCTAAAAGTAAATATGTAGGACTTCCTCATAACATGCTTTGCATATTTTGTGGTAACACTGGGCACTATAAAGAATCTTGCATGACCGTTAAAAAGGTAGTAGTAAAAAATTTGAAGTATGTTTTATCTGGTTGCTAAAAGAGATTTGATTCATCAATTCTCTCATAAGAAGGGACCCAAGCTAGTCTTGGTTCCTAATTCTTACCCCTGATTTCCTTTTGCATGTTGGAGTAAGAGTAAACAACCTAAGCTAGATTCTTGATAGTGGTTGTTCAAGACACATAACTAGAGATAGAAGAAACATTCTCTCACTCACAGCATTTCAAGGGGGGTACTGTGGCTTTTGAAAAAGGTAAAAGTTGTAAAATAGTTGGTATTGTAAAGGTTGGAAGGTCCCTCAATCTTTCCATTGATAATGTGTACTACTCCCTCCATTCCAAAATGAGTGTCTGGGTTTGACTTGGTGCGGAAATTAAGAAAATAGAGATAACTTTTGATTCCTGTGGTTTAAAATTAAAGTTTTGTGTAATGTACGTGGGCCAGTGCCTTTAAATCTTGTGGTCCAAAGCAAATCTTGGAATTAAAGAGTTGCTAAATATAAAAAGAGGCACTCTTTTTGGGACAAACTAAAAAGGAAAGGTAGACGCTCATTTTAGGAAGAAGGTAGTATGTGGTCGAATTGAGGCACATCTTGCTGAGTATCTCAAAGCTATGTGATAGAAGAAACCAAGTTAGTTTTACTTCTGTGGGTTGCACTATAAAGAACCTACAAACTGGTGAAGTTGTAATAGGATGGAAAAAAAGTGAATAATGTATGCAAAGCTTCACTAGGTTCTCTTCCTGAGAACAATTTGACTTGTTTGAATATGCTTGAAAATGATACATTGTAATGGAACAAAAGGTTAGGACATGCAAGTCTAAGTTAATTTAAGAAGTTAGTCTCTAAGGAACTAGTTCGTGGAATGCCAAAGACAAAGTTCAAAGACATTAAAATCTGTTGTTGCTCCCAATGCACACGCAAGTATACATGGTCGACAACTAATAAAACGATAAGTAGAGTATCTTTCCCACGAGGACTATTCAGACTGACGCTTGACAAACAATTTCTAACAACTATTCAGGGATCTTTTCCAATAGTGAGAGTTTTAGTAACTAAATAGCAGTAATTAAAATGATGGAAGTTCAGTCAAACAATGGTGCAAACTTTGGTTGTTAACAATATTAAGAGGACGGTCCAGGGTCAGAGTTACGAACAATCCAGTTGAGTTTTCCAATTGATTCCACTTCTTAAATCCCGGATTACTAACTAACAGAGTAAATGTACCCGTAAAAACCTTTCGATTCTTCACAGTCTATGCAGGCTACTTCAATCCCTATATGTCTATGGGTTGAATCACGTGCACGCATTAATGAAGTCTGTAATTAGTTAAACTAGGCGAGCAAGTATATATCTATCCTACTCACAAATTGGTTCCCCGATGCCCAGGTTCACAAACTAGTCCTACTCTTTCTTATTACGTTAATAAATTCCCTCTTTCGAGTTCAATCTAAAAAACCATAGATAATGCATAATTATCGAGCTCTAATAATTAAGCAAGTGAAATCAAGAAAGAATAAGTAATCCGTTATGGGATTCAATTAATGGAAATCAATCTTCAATATCAACTTTCATGAAATACTCTAACCCTAGAACGTAAGAATTAGCCACACATATTCATAATCACATGGCAATGAATTGATGAAATAATGATGTAAATAGATGAAAAAATAAGAATTAAACCCTTGTTCAATGAAGTATGGTGCTCTCAAGTTGCTCCAAAGTCTGAACTCCTATCAAAAACAAAGTAAAAGAGTATTTATAGGGTTTACAAAGGCCTAGTAATAAGTTACACCTAAGCCTAGACAAAATAAGAAGTCCAAAAACGCTCCAGGGGCATTGTAGCTGGCGCCCCACGCCCCCGAACGCGCCTACACAAGCAGAACCTGTCGAAATTCGGGCGCCTTTGCCATGCCCCGCGCTGGGAAAAGCACCAGAAGCTGCGCGCCTTTGGGGCGGGGCGCGCTTCTCAAAGCGCCAGGCATATTTTGCCTGCCTTCCTCCGCAGCTCGCATCGTGTCATGCCTTCGAGTGCTCGATCCAATCCTCAATCAAATTCCAATCTTTTCTTGCTCGATCATGCTCTTTAAAGCTCCAATTGCACTTCATAACGACCTACACACACGCGACACAATATCAGTACAAAATCACATTCATAAACTAGAAAACGGGCGAATAAAATTCTCAAACATGAGGAAATATTAAGGAAATATAGGCATAAAATGCCAAACATCACCACCCCACGCTTGAACCTTTGCTCGCCCTCGAGCAAGTCACAACTAACTTCCCAACTTAGGTAGAACAGGTCTACCTATGACTATGGTTGATACCGATCATTGAACAAATGCACACATGACTACTATGGGTCCAACAAACATGCCAATAATTTAACAACCTCAAAAATATGAGAACGACCACCCCAAGATAACTCAAATGCACAAACTCAACTCATTGCAACCATGCTCCCACAAAATCACACCTATCTACTCATTAAAGAAGCCGCAACGTCACCTATCTCATGCAAACCATGTGCCCTCACCAAAATAAAGCAAGAGAGTGTCCCCAATTTTCACACACAACAATGAATATCAATAATAGAACGGGGACAATAACATAGAAAGAATTCACTCACTCTCATGGAAACCTCATATGTCACACACGATGTACCATAGGATTTCCCGTAGTGTAGGACTCCACTAATGTAAGCTCACTCCAATCGGGATTAACTAGGACTTTAAAAGGTTATAATGTAGGCTAAGGGGCTGGTAGGATACATATGGGTAATAGTGACTACCTCCCTAAGCACTTTAATACATCGCAATTAATTTAAGCACGAGTCTCATCAAAACCACCCAATCAACAATTTTCACACACACCTTCTCAACGAGTAGCAATTTTTTCTTTTAAACACACACTAGCAAAGATAGATATTCTTATCTCTTTATTTCTTTTTCCAATTTTTTTCTTTTCAACTTTGCACTTTTTTTTTCATTTGTTTTCTGTTTTTTCTATTCATTACTTTCCAACCTTGCCAATGCTTATAAACAACTACTACACTATTCATTACATATTCCCCTCATTGGTTCCACTAAAAAACCTCCCAATATTTCAACCACAACTCCACAATAAAACAACATTATCAATTAAAGTGCTTAAGGAGTAAATGGCCAAAAGAGAACAATTTAGAACAAGTGGGTAGGCTCGGGATGTGGGTGCCAACAAAAAGGTCAAAGAAATCCGACAATCAAGTCCAAGGTGTATATGTAAGGGTAGGCAAATCAAAAGAAGGCCTGTATCATTTTTAGACTAGAGCAAACCTAGGATTTCGCTTTGCACACACACGGGGCAAGTTCTAGACACCAATATGCAAACATGGAGTATAATAAGAAAATGCCTCACAACACACATTGCACACAATCCATACAAAAAGGCTCCATCACAACTCTCAGCCAAGCAAGTAGAGTGCAATTTGTGGAAAATTAAGCACTAATGCACAAAGTCACAACAAAGTCAAGCAAGTGGACTCAAGCATCTCAAGGGGGTTGTTCCATTTTTTCTCTAGGCATGCATCACAATTTAAAACCAAAAGACACCACAAATAGCTCATGCAACAAGTTCAAGTCCACCGGTATCAAACAAATCAAAGGCACCTAGCATTCTACCTATTTCCTTCATCTAGGGTCACCTATACTAACTATTCTAATCCTAAAAATAAAAAACTACCCGGTTCAAAGGCCACCCCGTGGAAAAGAACCGAGGCCATAAGAAAAACCACGGGGTGGATGACATGTACCACTAATAAAGACTAAAAGGAAAATCTTTTTGGAATTTTTCATTGGTTTTCTAATTTTTTTTTTCAATTTTTGCATATATTAAAGCAAGAAACAACTCAAAATAAAGTCAAGTGACAACAGAAAATCCTATGGTACATGCATCCCTAACCTCAAAAATAAAGGGTAGTTCCCCATCCCACACTTAAAACTAAGCAATGTCCTCAGTGCGACAAAGAAGCAAGTGCAAAAGTAAAGGAAACTTCCCTGAAGGCCAGCCGGCCTACACTGGGTGGTGGCGCTGGAGTGCGGTCCTAGTCCTCCTCCTCCCCATTAGAGGCACCTCCCTCAGCATCAGTCTCGACAGCTTCACTGTCAGGATCACGGTCAACGATGTCCGAGTCAGTGTTCTCATCCTCCTCCGGGGGCATCTCTACTGCCTGAGTCATACCCAGCAGGCATCTCGAGGACTCTAATAAAGGCATTGTGCGATCAAGAGCCGCCATATCCATGCCAGCCTGGCGGGCCATGTGCTCCATCATCAAGTAGTGACGGGCGGACAAGTTGGCGTCTATGTCTCGCCACTCGTCTGCCGTCAGTCTCACTGGTGCAGTAGTGGTCACACTCTTCACCGCGGCAATGTCAAAAGGCTTCTCAATGTCGGGGACAATGCGGTCCCCAACCTCATCAACTGGGACTCCAGCCTGCTCCAAACACCGGGTAAGAATGTTCCCAAAATACAAACGGCTACATGTCTTCGACTTCCTTTGCTCTCTCATCAACCTCAGCATGTAGTAGCCGATGTTAACCGGCCTCCCAGCCCTGAAAAAGTACACCATGCACGCCCGAGTCTTGGTGACCTCGGTATAATGAGATGAAGGAAAGATGCGTGCATTTATCAATCTCATCCACACGCGAGCTATTTTCACAAATTGCGAGAAGAACATGAATTTGTGTCTTCCTGACTCAGTTCGCTCCCACCTATGAGTGGAGCTCTCACCACACAATGTCTCCTGCATAGCCTTGTAATCAGGCTTCCTAATAAAGTCCCTCAGCTCATCATAGTCGGGGTCCTCAACCCCCAAGAAAGCGTTCAACGCCGTGTGGTCCAATATCACCTTCACACCCCGAATAGTAACCATATCATCATCTCTCCACGCTTCATCCGGATCCCAATTGGCATAGAGTTCCAGTACTAGGTCGAGGTTGGCATGCCCCGGGCTCTCGAAGACCGAGTCCCAATGCAAGGCATGAATAGCATCACCCACACCTCGAAACCTTTGCATCAATCTCCTCTTGTCAATGGCTTGCTCGGGAATGTACCTCGCAAGCCTCACACTCTTGTACCAAGCTTGGCACTCACCCTTCTTCACAAAAGAGAGACCAAATCGTGTCTTGCCCCCGGGCCTTGGTATAGGCACCGTGTCTTTAGGAATTCTAGCCTTGGCCTTTGGCTTGGCCTTGGGCTTGGCCGGTGCCTTGCCCTTTGCCTTGCTAGATGAAGGCCAGACTTGGAGTGATCTCTTAGGAGCCGAGGCGGATGAAGAGCTTGGTTTATGGGGTGTTACAACCATGGTGCCTACAGCAAATAAGAAAACCAATGTGAGATGTCAATTCAAGCACAAAAATTCAATTCAAGCACAATTAGTAGGACACCACCCCACACTTATCGCTCATTCTATGTATCAACAATTCAACTCAATAACACGAGCGACCCTACACTTAGCTAAAACTAGCATTGCACAAAATTGCCACGTTTGTGGACTTCACGATCAGGCTAGTGGGGTTGACAAAATAGCCAATTTTTATGCATGTGCGACACTCAATGTTCATCTTAAGCCTAAGGATAGCATTGCTACTCAAGAATTCACAATATTAGGCAATTTTCATGGTTGAGGCTTTTTCACAAACACTTGGTGTGCACAATATTTAACTTTCAATTTCAATGGCTAATGTAATGTGATAACCCTTCCAAATTATTTGGAGATCCCTTTTTACAAGTACACAAGTTAACCATGAAACATAATAATCAATTTAAGCAATTTAAGATCAAATTCTAATCATAAGCTTGCATACTAGGTAGGGAAGTTACCATGGAAAGAGATTGTTAATCTTACATGTTATGGAGAGAGAAGAGAGAGAATTTACTTACTTGAAGATGTTAGATTGAGTGGAGAAGAACTTGTGATTAATTCCAAGAATTAGGAATGATTTAGGAGAGTTTCACTATTGGAAAAAGAGTAAAAAGCTACAGAATGGTTGGAGACGGAATTCCCTCTCCTCCAATCAGTCTATTTTATGTAAAATTAATTAAATTGAAAGAGTTGGAGACAGAATTCCGTCTCCAATCAAAAGTAAAAAAAGGTGTCAGTGATTGGAGAGGGAATTCGCTCTCCAATCACTGACACCTTTTTTTACTTTTTGAATTCCGTCTCCAACCTAAACAATTCCCAATCTACAAAGCGGGCTCCCAATATTTCAGACACTCAAAATTTTCAAAACTCCCAAAATCCTCCACGGCAAAAAATCTCCCCGGCAAAAAATCTCCACGGCTCGGCACCCCCATTTTCTCCGGCCACTGTATTCAAGTAAGTTCCCCCTTCGTCTTCCCCATTATTTTCCCTTTCGTATCCCCCATTATTTTCCCCGCCCCATTTTCCCCGCCCTTCGGCAACCGTATCCCCATTAGTTTGACTATTTCATTCTTTTGTTGGATCTTCTCATGTTTCTTGCTTGACTGACTTTTTTGGGTTAGTAGAAGCATTTGAATTCCATCACTACTTTTTGAAATAGTCGCGATGGCATTTCATCTGTGAGCTAGGTCCATTTGGTATTGTTTCAATGACATTGAAACTGAACAAGAATTGCTTTCTCTCTGCACTTCTCTTTTTGTCCTCTTGAATGGGAAATAGCAGCATGTTTGTCGATTGACTAAATGAAAACAGTTTTGTGGAGTGGTGAATGGTGGATGCAAAGGATTACTTAAACTTTTAGCAATAATAAGTTAAAATGACTGTAAAATTTTTAAGCCTCTGAATCTTTTGTGTCAGTGAGTGTAATCTTATTTGTCATTACCACTAGAATATTTATTATACTTGGTCTCTATGACAAAAATTGTACGAGTACATTTATTTTTTCCGAGTTGTTGATTTCTGTCTTAAATTTGACATAAAACAAATTTAATTAGTAGGGTTTAGTTATTATTTGACAATAAAAATAATATATACATTTCATGTTTGGAGATGGAATTCCCTCTCCAAGCATTAAAAATAATATTTACATTTCATGTTTGGAGAGGGAATTCCCTCTCCAAGCATTAAAAATAATATATACATTTCATGTTTGGAGAGGGAATTCCCTCTCCAAGCATTAAATCAATTTAATTAATTTAATGCTTGGAGAGGGAATTCCCTCTCCAAACATGTGTCAGTGCACACTGAGCGCCAGTGACTTTTTCATTTGGAGACAATTCCGTCTCCTTGTTGGCCAACGACGCGCTTTTTGGCGAAGGACGTGCAGAGACGGAATTCCGTCTCTAAATACCTTTTAGAGAGGGAATTCTGTCTCCAAACTGTGACGCAAAACTGATAATTTCTAGTAGTGTTTTTGGGAGTGTTTTGAGAGAAAATAATGAAGAAAAGGGGAGGGGATCGGATAAAGAGGGGAGAGGGAATCCGGGTCGCGGGTTAAAACCCGTCTGGACCCGGATTTTTACCGAAAATCTGCCTGCCGCGGTAGCCCACGCGGCGCGCCCCAACCGCGCTTGCACTTCTGATTTTTCTGCTTGCCTCGGCGCTTTGGGAGGCGCGGGGTGCTCCCATCGCGCCTAGGCATTTTGCTTCAGACCTCTTTAGGCGCGTTGGGAGGTGCGGGGCGCTCCCAAACGCGCCTGAACAATTTTTTCCGCACTAATTTTCGATTCTAAGTGCGAACCCAAGCGCAGGACATGCCTCAAAACGTCCCGTACCCCTCAATATGTCAACTGAATCTCGTTTAGCACTCCCGACACCTACAAAAATGACACAACAAAATAAAAACTACGTGACAGTATAAAACACAAAACAATTAAAATATTACAAGTACAAACTAGGGTTGCCTCCCGAGAAGCGCCTTATTTAACGTCTTGGCACGACGAGTATCAATCATGGGTCCCTCAAAGTAATGGAGGTATGATGATTCACGGAACCTCCTCAATAATGCTTCACCCTTTGGCCATTCACCAAGAACGCCTTCTCCGAATCCGGGGCTCTCAATTCAACTGCTCCATGTGCGGTAACACGAACTACTTCAAACGGCCCCACCAATCTAGACTTCAACTTGCTTCAACCTCGAGTTAAATAACAACACCAGCTGCCCGGGCTCAAACTGATGATGCTCAATATGCTTGTCATGCCACTTCTTTGTTCGTTCCTTATACAATTTTGCTTTTTCATAAGCATGGAAACGGAACTCTTCAAGCTCATGCAATTGAAGTATTCTCTTCTCACCCGCCAAGGCCATATCAAGATTGAGCTTTTGAATTGCCCAATATGCTTTATGCTTTAGCTCAACGGGCAAGTGACAGGCCTTACCATAAACAAGCCTATACGGAGAGGTTCCAATAGGCGTTTTAAATGCAGTCCGATAGGCCCAGAGAGCATCATCTAACTTCATAGCCCAATCCTTCCTCGAGGCATTCACAGTCTTCTCAAGGATTTGCTTGATCTCTCTATTAGACACTTCCACTTGGCCACTAATTTGTGGATGATAAGCAGTTGCTACCTTGTGGCGAACCCCATACTTTGCCAACATTTATTGAACAACCGGTTGCAAAAATGCGTACCTTCATCACTGATTATAGCCCGCGGTGTCCCAAAACAAGTGAAAATATTTTTCTTCGCGAATTTCACCACCACACTCGCATCATTTGTTGAAAGTGCAACAGCCTCCACCCATTTAGACACATAATCAACTGCCACGAGAATATATTTATGGCCCATGGAAGGTGGGAACGGACCTATAAAATCAATCCCCCAACAATCAAACAGCTCAATCTCCAGAATATTGTTCAAAGGCATCTCGTGACGCCTAGAATAGTACCCGTTCTTTGGCAACGATCGCACTGCTTAACCAAAGCATGAGCATCTTTAAATAAAGTAGGCCAAGAGAAACCAGACTGAAGTACCTTTGCAGCTGTTCGATCTCCGCCAAGATGGCCACCATAAGGAGAGGAATGGCAGCTCTGTAGAATCGGCTCAACTTCTGCCCTAGGAATGCATCTCCTAGCTAATTGGTCAGGGCCTATCTTGTACAAACATCGCACACATAAAATCTACCCTCATGAAGGAGTTTGCGCCTTTGCTCAGCTGTAGCCCCAGGAGGATACACATTACTCACAATTAAGTTCACCATATCAGCATACCATGGCACCTCGGCTGCAGCTAAAGCAAAAAGCTGCTCATCAGGGAATACCTCTTTAATCTCAGGCCCTTCATCTACATGATCTCTATTCTCCAGCCTTGACAAATGATCAGCTTCTTGATTCTCAGTCCCCTTGCGATCTCGAATTTCAACATCAAACTCTTGCAATAGGAGAACCCATCGAATTAGCCTAGGCTTGGAATCCTTCTTCTCAAACAAATACTGGATAGCGGCATGATCAGTGTAGACAACAACATGAGTGCCAACCAAATAAGATCTGATTTTATCAAAAGCATACACTACGGCTAGCAACTCCTTCTCAGTGGTGGTATAATTGGACTGGGCTGCATCAAGAGTCTTCCTTGCATAATAGATGGAGTGAAAGATTCTTTCAATTCTTTGGCCTAGAACAGCCCCAATAGCATTGTCACTTGCATCACACCTCAATTCAAATGGCAAAGACTAGTCAGGAGCAATGATTATTGGTGCCGTCACAAACCTTTTCTTCAACTCTTCAAATGCCTTGAGATAAGCATCATTAAACTCAAATTTCACATCTTTCTCCAACAACTTACACATGGGATTAGAAATTTTGGAGAAGTCCTTTATGAAACGCCTATAGAAACCTGCATGTCCCAAGAAACTACGCACCCCCTTAACAGAGATAGGTGGTGGTAATTTCTCAATAGCCTCAATCTTCGCTTTATCAACCTCGATCCCTTGCTTTGACACCTTGTGCTCAAGTACTATGCCTTCTTGAACCATAAAGTGACACCTTTCCCAATTCAGCACCATATTTGTTTATTTACAACGGCTCAGCACAGCATCTAAATATTTCAAGCAATCATCAAAGGAATCACCAACCACTGAGAAATCATCAATGAATACCTCAACAAATTTTTCTACCATGTCGGTGAAAATAGCCATCATACACCGCTGAAAAGTCCCCGGGGCATTAAATAACCCAAACGGCATCCTCCTAAATGCATAGGTGCCATATGGACAAGTAAATGTAGTCTTCTCTTGATCTTCAGGAGCTATCACAATCTGATTGTAGCCCGAATACCCATCCAAGAAACAATAATACTCATGCCCAGCAAGTTTATCCAGCATTTGATCAATAAAGGGAAGTGGAAAGTGGTCTTTCCTGGTGGCCTTGTTCAGCTTCCTATAATCAATGCAAATTCGCCACCCTGTGACTGTTCCTGTAGGAATCAACTCGTTATGCTCATTCTTCACCACTGTCATGCCCCCCTTCTTTGGAACACATTGCACTGGACTCACCCACTTGCTGTCAGAGATAGGAAAAATAATACCAGCATCCAGCCACTTGATAATTTCTTTCTTCACCACCTCCTTCATAATTGGATTTAGCCTCCTCTGCTACTCTATAGATGGCTTATGGCTTTCTTCCAAAAGAATTTTGTGCATGCAGAAGGAAGGACTAATCCCCCTAATATCAGCAATGGTCCAGCCAATAGCTCTCTTGCGCTCTCGTAGCACCCTCGACACCTTTCAACCTGCACATCAGACAACAAAGAAGAAAGGATCACGGGCAAGGTATTACCATCACCCAAATAAGCATAACGCAAATGCGCAGGTAAAGGTTTGAGCTCAAGAGTAGGAGCCTTCTCAATAGACGGTTTAGCAGGAGTTAAGGTCAACGGTCTATCAAGCTCCTCAAATTTCTTCCACCCTGGGATGAATTTAATCTGTATATTAAGCATCTCAAAGTATTCTTCAATGTCATCATGCTTCAGGATTTCATCATCATCACATAAGAGTGCCTTTTCCAGAGAATCAACATCAGAGACCAAGAATGACCTCTCATCAGCAGTCAACTCATCATCTACCACTTTTACCATGGACAACTCTTCATAATGGGAAGGAAGCTGGGTAGCTCTGAACACATTGAATACAGCTTCTTCACCATTTACCTTCATAATCATTTTTCCAGCTCTAACTCTAATGACAGCATCAACAGTAGCCAAAAATCCTCTTCCCAATATGAGAGGAACCTCAGGATCAGCTTCATATTCAAGAATAATGAAATCAACAGGCAATATAAACTGACCCATTTGTACAAGCACATCCTCAATAATCCCCTCGGGGCATGTCAAAGATCTATCAGCCAGTTGCAGAGTCAAAGTAGTTGGTCGTGGTTCACCCAGGCCTAGCTTCCTGAAAACTGATGAAGGCATTAAATTCACACTAGCACCCAAGTCACACAAAGCTCGTCCAACCTCATGTTCCCCAATTTTCAAGGGAATAGTAAAACTGCCAGGATCCTTCAATTTCTGAGGAAGCTTGCTTCTAACTCTAGAACTACACTCCTCAGTGAGTGCAACTGTCTCGAACTCAGTCAGTCTTCTCTTGTTAGCAACAATATCCTTGATGTATTTAGCATATTTGGGAACATCCCGCAAAAGCTCCACCAAAGGAATATTTACCTGAATCTGACTCAAGATCTCCAAATATTTCTTGCATGCTGCATCAATTCTGAAGTCTCTGAGGGAAAGGTGGTGGTTGTCTCACAATAGCAGGCTCAGGCTGCTTTTCTATCACTTTCTCAGCTTCTTTCTCTACCTCTCTATCAGCATTAGGCTCTAACTCATCAACAGGCTTCCTTGGCTTTGGGGGAACTTCTTCTAGAGCTCTTCCATTCCTCAAAGTAACTGCTTGCACCAATTCCTTAGGATTTATCTCTGTATCACTTGGGAAAACACCCCGAGGTCTATTATTCTGTGCTCCAGCTAGCTGCCCCATTTGTCTCTCAAGATCTTTCTGAGCATTGCTCAAATCTTTTATAGTTTGTGCCTGAGCTGCTGAATCATCCATGAGTTTTTGCTGCCCTGCAAGATTTTCCTAATCATATCCTCAACTGAATTAGACTGTTGTGGCTGAGTCTGCGACTGTGACCCCTGCTGTGGTGCAATTTGAAGATTATTTTGGAGTCTCTCATTGCCTTGTAGCTGCTCACGATTATCCCTCCAAGAAAAATTTGGGTGACTACGCCAATTGGTGTTATAGCTATTACCATATTGATTGCGATTCTGACCCTGTGACTTTTTCTGATTACCCACAAAATACACTGACTCTGGATTAGATGGACAGACGTCAATAGCATGATCCTCTCCACAAACCTCACAAAAGACTTGAAGTTGTTGCACTGGAGCTGCTGGTTGTTGAGTCTGCAGCAGAGCTAGCTTGCTGATTTGATTAGAAATAGCATCCATTTTTGCCCTCAGCTCTGAAACTGCATCCAATTGAAGTACCCCAGCAGATTTCTGTGCAGTAGCTCTACCAACTCCCTGCCAATCAGGATTACTCTGCAAAAACTTGTCAAGTAAATCATAGATCTGGACAAAATTTAAGGCCAGTACTTGGCCTCCTGCAGCAGCATCTTCCACAATCTTAGTATGCGCATTCAACCCCTCAGAAAAGTATGTGCAATAACCTCGTTGGATTGGTTGTGCTGTGGACAATCTCTCAATAGAGCTTTAAATCGCTCCCAGACTGAATACAAAGATTCTCCTTCTATCTGTCTGAAGGACATAATTTCACTCCTCAGTCGGGCTGTCTTGGCAGATGGATAAAATTTAGCCAAGAACTTCTTAGCTAAATCCTCCCAAGTAGTGATAGACCCAGGCTTTTCAGCCTTTAACCACTTCCTTGCTGCCCCAATCAGTGAAAATGGGAACAACGTCAAGCGAACATAATCAGTACGAACTCCCGATGGTGTATAAGTATCACTGATCTCCAGAAAATTCTGAATGTGTTGCTGCGGATCTTCATGAAGTAATCCAGCATATTGCCCAGTTACATGCAGCAAATGAATCATGCCGGGCTTAATCTCAAAGTGCCCGGTGATAGCGGGCTTCACAATACTAGACGCTACTCCCCCCAGGCTGGGAAGAGCAACAACTCGCACTGCTACTGCTCGTTCTTTTGCCATTTCAGTGGGTATGGAAGCAAGTACAATTGCTAGTGCTTTTCGGTCTCTCGCTTCTCTTCTTACCCTTCTCAAAGTCCTTTCAAGCTCGGGATCAAAAGGTGCGAGTGGTTCGTCCTTTCTATTCCTTTGCATGCAAAACCTGTTGCCTGAAACAGCACAAGAAACTCAACAAAAAGTTAAACCTGAATAGATAATAAGTAATCGTTCAAAAAGAAATCAGTCAATAATTAGTCCCCGGCAACGGCGCCAAAAACTTGTTGCTCCCAACGCACACGCAAGTATACATGGTCGACAAGTAATAAAATGATAAGTAGAGTATCGTTCCCACGAGGACAATTCAGACTGACGCTTGACAAACAATTTCTAACAACTATTCAAGAATCTTTTCCAATAGTGAGAGTTTTAGTAACTAAATAGCAGTAATTAAAATGATGGAAGTTCAGTCAAACAATGGTGCAAACTTTGGTTGTTAACAACATTAATAGGACGGTCCAGGGTCAGAGTTACGAACAATCCAGTTGAGTTTTCTAATTGATTCCACTTGTTAAATCCCGGATTACTAACTAACAGAGTAAATGTACCCATGAAAACCCTTCGATTCTTCATAGTGTATGCAGGCTACTTCAATCCCGAAATGTCTAGGGGTTGAATCACGTGCACGCATTAACGAAGTCTGTAATTAGTTAAACTAGGCGAGCAAGTATATGTCTATCCTACTCAGAAATTGGTTCCCCGATGCCCGGGTTCCCAAACTAGTCCTACTCTTTCTTATTACGTTAATAAATTCCCTCTTTCGAGTTCAATCTAAAAACCATAGATAATGCATACTTATCGAGCTCTAACAATTAAGCAAGTGAAATCAAGAAAGAATAAGTAACCCATTATGGGATTCAATTAATGAGAATCAATCTTCAACATCAACTTTCATGAAATACTCTAACCCTAGAACGTAAGAATTAGCCACGCATATTCATAATCACAAGGCAATGAATTGATGAAATGATGATGTAAATGATTAAATAGATCAAAGAACGGGAATTAAACCCTTGTTCAATGAAGTATGGTGCTCTCAAGTTGCTCCAAATTCTGAACTCCTATCAAAAACTAAGTAAAAGAGTATTTATAGGGTTTACAAAGACCTAATAATAAGTTACACCTAAGCCTAGACAAAATAGGAAGTCTAAAAACGCTCCAAGGGCGCTGTAGCTGGCGCCCCGCGCCCCCGAACGCGCCTACACAAGCAGAACCCATCGAAATCCGGGCGCCTTGGCCATGCCCCGCGCTGGGAAAAGCGCCAGAAGCTGGGCGCCATATTTTGCCTGCCTTGCTCCGCAGCTCGCGTCGTGTCATGCCTTCGAGTGCTCGATCCAATCCTCAATCAAAATCAAATCTTTTCTTGCTCGATCATGCTCTTTAAAGCTCCAATTGCACTTCATAATGACCTACACACACGCGACACAATATCAGTGCAAAATCACATTCGTAAACTAGAAAACAGGCGAATAAAATGCTCAAACATGAGGAAATATTAATGAAATATAGGCATAAAATGCCAAACATCAGTGATGCATGTAAGAGGGGGAAACATGTAAGATCTTAATTCAAGTCAAAGAAAGTGGTAAGTACTTCTAAACCAATGATACATTGTTATGGCACAAAATGTTAGGACATGCAAGTCTAACTCAATTAAACAAATTAGTGTCTGAGGAACTGGTTCATGGAATGCCAAAGACAAAGTTCGAAGATATTAAAATATGTGACGCATGTGAAGGGGGAAACATGTAAGATCTTAATTCAATTCAAAGAAAGTGTTTACTTCTAAACCAAGGGAACTGGTTCATATGGATTTATATGGTCCAATGACAATAAGGAGCAGAGGTGGAAAGAGGCTCGCGCTAGTAATTCTTGATGACTACTCAAGGTATACATGGAAATTTTTTCTTGCAACAAAAGGTGAAGCCTTTGATATGTTTAAGGATTGAGGAAAGATCGTGCAAAAGAAACTAGGATTCCAACTGGTGAGTATAAGATCTGACCATTGTATTGAATCTGATAATGCAAAGTTTGATGAGTTCTGCAATTAAGATGGTGTGGACCATAATTTCTCTGCACCTAGAACCCCTTAGCAAAATGGAGTTGTTGAAAGGAATAATAAATCCTTATAAGATATAGGGAGAATGATGTTGTTATCAAGCGGATTAGCAAAAAGTTTTTGGGATATGGAAAAGAAGCTCTAAGGAAGTTTGATCCATGTAGGGATGAGGCAATCTTCTTGGGATATTCTTCACAAAGAAAAACTTATAAAGTGTACAGTAAGAGAACCATGACAGTAAAAGAAAGTGTGCATGTAGTATGTGATGAATCAAATACTATGGCTGACAAAGGAGCCAATGATGATCAGTGAATTGGTCTTGCTAGTGAAGAATCTACAAGAGATGCAGAGAACCTGATTGAAGATGAAGAAGATCAAACTTGAGACAAAGATTAGACTCAAGGGGAACAAGAAGACAATCTAATAGATGGAACAACATATCAAGAAGATGAGAACATAGAAGAACCTGGTCCCTCTAGAAGAACCTCTTACCACAAAAGCCTAAACCTTGGAAACATCAAAGTTCACATCGACTAGAGAACCTCATATTTGACTTAAACTCTAGAATTGTTACAAGAGGAGCTTTGAATAACTTCTGTGCATCCTATGTGTTTCTCTCATCTATGCAACAAAAGAATGTACGAAGCACTTGAGGATCTAGATTGGGTAATTGCTATGTAGGAGGAGCTACATCAGCTTCAAAGAAGAAAAGTTTGGTACATGGTCCCTCAACCTAAGGATATAGTCCATAATTAGAACCACTTGAGTATTTAGAAATAAGCTGGATGAGAATGACATAAATACAAGGACCTAGGCTAGATTGGTTATTCAAGACTACAGTCAAGAAGAAGAAATTGAGTATGATGAAATCTTTGCACCTTTTGTAAGAAGGGAGGCTATCAGGATGCTAATTGCCTTTGCTACATATATGGAATTTACATTGTAATGGATGAATGTAGAGAGTGCATTCTATAATGGCTATCTCAATGAAGAGATGTATGTGGTTCAATCACTAGGATTTGAAAGCACTGAATTTCATGAGCATGTCTACAAGCTTGAAAAGACACTATATAGGCTGAAACATGCTCCTAGTGCTTGGTATGAAAGATTGTCTGGGTTCTTGGTGAAGGATGGTTTCACTAGAGGAAAAATAGACAATACATTATTTCTAAGAAATAAAGCCAACGACCTACTCATTGTTCTAGTTTATGTAGATGACATAATTTTTGGGGCTACCAATGAAACTCTATGTAATGAGTGTGCCGACCTAATAGGAAGTAAATTTGAGATAAGAATGATGGGTGAGTTAAATTTCTTTTTAAGCTTACAAATCAAGCAGACTTAGAATGGCACCATGATTTATCATCAAAGGTACATTAAGGAGCTACTAAAGAAGTTTGAGATGGAAAGTGCTAAAGACATGAGCACACCCATTATACCCGGAACAAAGTTGGATCTGGACGAAACAGGTTCTCCTATTGATGAAACTAAATACGTGGGAATTAATGGTAATTATAGGGTCTCTATTATCTTACAGCTAGTCATCCAAACATTGAGTACAATGTAGGTCTATGTGCAAGGTTTTAGTCAAAACTAAATGAATCACTCATGTATGCAGTTAAGAGAATCTCGAGATATTTGAAAGGAACTTAAGATCTGTGCTATGGTTCCACGAGGTAGAAATTTGGATCTAATTGGATTTGCATATGCTGACTATACTGGTCATTTGGTGGATAGAAAAAGTACATCTAGACTGTCACACCTCCTTGGTCCTTGTCTTGTATCATGTGCTACAAAGAGGCAAAACTCAGTCGCTTTGTCTATAGATAAAGTTGAATATGTAGCAGCTGCTTCATGCTGCTCACAACTTTTATGGATCAAGCAGCAGTTGGAGGACTTTGGAATTAATACCTATTCATTGTGACAATACTAGTGCAGTCAATATTGCAAAGAACCCGTCCAGCATAAGAGAACAAAACATATTGACATTAGGTAACAGTTCCTAAGAGACAATGTTGAAAAGGGCTTAATTACTATGATTTTTACAGGACTAAGGACCAGATAGCAAGCATCTTCACTAAAGCTTTGAACATGATACAATTCTTGTTGACTCTACATCTATAAATTTAAAAAGTTTGCTTGTTAACTTTGTGTAGAACTTGTTTCTATGTTGTAGATGCTGGAAAGACAAATCAAGATGAGATTAAATGTTGTGAATAAGTGCATCTACCTTCAGGTACCCATCATTAGCATAAACTTAATAAGTAATTTTCATACATAGCCTAGTCTGTCTCTAACCACACAGTAATTTAGCGCATGATCATTACTCAACTTTAACAATCTTCATCTTTTCTACCTAACACCATAGACTCATCAACAATTAGGCACGAATTTTGTATGCGCCTTGACTGCATATCATACACATTACTTATTAATCATCTAGCGGAGCATGCGAAATAGGTTGAAATGTTATCAATCACTCCCAAGCCCATGACGGCATATCATACACATTAATGCTACATGTACATATCGTTATCTCATATAAAAGCATAATTACGTTATTTATAGAAGTGCTGCAAATACGAAAAAATCCCTCGCACCATTTAAGGGTGACCAGCACATCGCCCAATAAATGAAGATAACACCATAGACTCATCAACAATTAGGCACGAATTTTATATGCACCTGAAGTTCATGAATTCTATACTAACTGCACTATTAGTGAGGGCAATCTGACAACCATTGTGAAAGGGTCAGTGATTCAGCTTGATGAAGAGGACTTGGGTGACTTATTGGGAATACCTTTTGAAGGGTATTGTGTGTAGCTGATATGGCGTCAGGAATATATGTCGTTATATATGGGTTTCTTCTAGAAAAGATCTTTAAGCACTTTAGGGTTCATGCTGATAAGTACACTAAATCTGACTGGTTTGGAAATAATATCTTGAAGTCGTGTGACTATCAGATGGAATGTAAACATGTCAAAGATCATATTGATGATGATGCTGGGGAAGTTCCTATTTCAAGGCTAGATAGAAGGGTTGAGATCTATAGGAGGCAACGAGAGAGACAAGCAGATAATCTTGCATAGCTGAATACTAAGAATAATAGGGTTGACATGGAGCTGGGGGAGAGAGAGAGAGAGAGAGAGAGAGAGAGAGAGAGAGAGAGAGAGAGAGAGAGAGAGAGAGAGAGAGAGGAGGGGCGCAAGGGAGCTCAATGAACTTAGCTAAATTGCTTGCTCAATTCAATATTCCTGCTGCTTCTTCGTCCCAAGTATAAACCAGTCCCTTCTAGATAGATTCCCCATGTTCCTATTTTAATGGCATGTTAAAAATAACTTACATATGTTTTTAATGTTTTGGATGCATGTTTGGAAGGTTTATCGATTTGGAATTTTTAATTCCTAGTTTTAAAATGTTTTAACTGTTATATGCTAGCATCTATGATCTGTGACAAGTTCTTTACTCGTGAAGTTGACTAGCTGTCTCTTTGGCTCCAGAGTTGACTTAAAGTTTTTGTTGTGCATGTTTTGAACTTGATCATTTCGATGATGCCAAAATGGGGGAAGATGGAAATGTTAATAACTTTATGTATTGTGACCTAATTTCTATCTAACCTGTTTTTATGGTTCTTTATTTATTGGTGATCATGTATAGGGGCTTTGTAAAAGAAGGAAATATTTGTTTGGCATCATAAAAGGGAATTCATTGATATTAAGTTTTTTATGATTGACAACCAAAGAACAGTGAACGTGGTTCAAGTGCGTGTTGTGAAAAGATGCACAATGGAAGAGTTAGAGTTGGCGAAGTCCAATTGAAGTTGTTGTTCTAGTTGGAGTGGGAAAAGAGAGTAAGTGAAGTTATCAAAGTCTTTCAATCCAAGTCGAAAAAGGAAAACAATAAATACTGCGCTGAAGCTCTCCAAGGCAAAATAGGATAGAAGACTAGGAAAAACCAACTTAGGTTCAATAATGGAAAGAATTGAAATTAACAAAGACAATAGTTCCAAAGTGGAAAAGGAGTTCAAAACCAAAGTGATAAGAGTTTTCTTGGAGTTTTATATATACAGGTTGTTTTTGGCCAGAATATTTACTCTTTCAAGAAATCTATGAAAGCAAAGTTGAGAGCGAATTCTAGTGAGAGACATTGAGTGGAAGACATAGGCAAGGCAGTAAAACTTAGAAGACATCGAGTTTCTTATTGAGTGTTTTTCTATTTTTCTGTATTAGTTGTCTATTTAAAATTTTATCCGCTTACTTAGAAGCATCATAGTAGAGTACATTTTTATGGGAAATAAGTTCATCTTGTAAGCAAGAGCTTAGCTTGTAAGATTTAGGTACTAGAGTTTAGTTCTTTGGCTATAAAGAAAAGCAGATGATCTTGCGTAGCTGAATACTGAGAATAATAGGTTTGACATGGAGCTGAAGAAATAGAGAGAGAGAGGGAGAGAGAGAGAGAGAGAGAGAGAGAGAGAGAGAGAGAGAGAAGGGAGTCAGATGAACTTCGCCAATTTTCTTTCTCACTTCAATATTCCTGCTGCTTCTTCGTCCCAAGTATAAATCAGTCCCTTCTTGATAGATTCCCCCCAGTACCGATTTTAATGGCATGTTAAAGAAAATTTACATATGTTTTTTAATGTTTTTGGGTGCTTGATTGGAAGGTTTGTTGGTTTGGCGTTTTTAATTCCTAGTTTTAAAATGTTGTACTTGTTGTATGCTAGCATCTATGATTTGTGACAAGTTCTTTATTTGTAAAGTTGACTAGCTGTCTCTATGGCTCCAAAGTTGACTTAAACTTTTTGTTGTGCATGTTTTGAACTTGATCATTTCGATGATGCCAGCATGGGGAAGATGGAAATGTTAGTAACTTTATGTATTGTGACCTAATTTCTATTTAACCTATTTTTATGGTTCTTTTTTTATTAGTGATCATGTATAGGGTCTTTGCTAAAGAAAGCAATATTTGTTTGTCATCATAAAAAGGGACTTTATTGATATTAAGGTTTTGATGATTGAAAACTAAAGAACAGTGAACGTGGTTCAAGTGCGTGTAGTGAAAAGATGCACAATTGGAGAGTTAGAGTTGGCGAAGTCCAATTGAAGTTATTGTTTTAGTTCGAGTGGGAAAAGAGAATAAGTGAAGTCATCAAAGTCTTTCAATCCAAGTCGAAAAAGGAAAAGAACAAATGCGGCGCTGAAGCTCTCCTAGGCAAAATATGACAGAACACTAGGAAAAACCAACTTAGGTTCAATTATGGAACTAATTGAAATTTCCATAATTGAAATAAACAAAGACAAGAGTTCAAAAGTGGAAAAGGAGGTCAAAACCAAAGTGATAAGAGTTTTCTTGGAGTTCCCTATATATAAGTTGTTTTTGGCCAGAATATTTACTCATTCAAGAAATCTCTGAAAGCAAAGTTGAGAGCGAATTCTAGTGAGAGACATTGAGTGCAAGACATTGGCAAGGCAATAAAACCTAGAAGACATCGAGTTTCTTATTGAGTGTTTGTCTATTTTTCTATATTAGTTATCTACTTCAAATTTTATCTGCTTACTTAGAAGCATCATAGTACAGTACATTTTTACGGGAAATAAGTTCAGCTTGTAAGCAAGAGCTTAGCTTGTAAGGTTTAGGTACTACAGTTTAGTTCTTTGGTTACAAAGACAAGCAGATGATCTTACGTAGCTGAATACTGAGAATAATAGGCTTGACATGGAGCTGGAGAGAGAGAGAGAGAGAGATAGAGAGAGAGGGGGGGGGGGCAAGGGAGCCCGATGAACTTTGCCAAGTTGCTTGCTCACTTCAATATTCCTGCTGCTTCTTCGTCCCAAGCATAAACCAGTCCCTTCTAGATAGATTTCCCCTGTTCCTATTTTAATAGCATGTTAAAGACAATTTACATATGTTTTTTAATGTTTTGAGTGCTTGTTTGGAAGGTTTATTGGTTTGGCATTTTTAATTCCTAGTTTTAAAATGTTTTACTTGTTGTATGCTAGCATCTATGATTTGTGACCAGTTCTTTATTTGTGAAGTTGACTAGCTGTCTCATTGGCTCCAGAGTTGACTTAAAGTTTTTGTTGTGCATGTTTTGAACTTGATCATTTCGATGATGTCAACATGGGGGAAGATGGAAACGTTAGTAACTTTATGCATTGTGACCTAATTTCTATATAACCTGCTTTTATGGTTCTTTATTTGTTGGTGATCATGTATAGGGTCTTTGCTAAAGAAGGCAATATTTGTTTGTCATCATAAAAAAGGAATTCACTGATATTAAGGCTTTGATGATTGACAACCAAAGAATAGTGAATGTGGTTCAAGTGTTTGTTGTTAAAATATGCACAGTTAGAGAGTTAGAGTTGGCGAAGTCCAATTGATGTTGTTATTCTATTTTGAGTTGGAAAAGAGAATAAGTGAAGTGATCAAAGTCTTTCAATCCAAGTCGAAAAAGGAAAAGAACAAATACGGCGCTGAAGCTCTCCTAGGCAAAATAGGATAGAAGACTAGGAAAAACCAACTTAGGTTCAATAATGGAAAGAATTGAAATTAACAAAGACAAGAGTTCCAAAGTGGAAAAGGAGTTCAAAACCAAAGTGATAAGAGTTTTCTTGGAGTTCTATATATACAAGTTGTTTTTGGCCAGAATATTTACTCATTCAAGAAATCTCTGAAAGCAAAGTTGAGAGCGAATTCTAGTGAGAGACATTGAGTGGAAGACATAGGCAAGGAAGTAAAACTTAGAAGACATCGAGTTTCTTATTGAGTGTTTGTCTATTTTTCTGTATTAGTTGTCTATTTAAAATTTTATCCGCTTGCTTAGAAGCATCATAGTAGAGTACATTTTTACAGGAAATAAGTTCATCTTGTAAGCAAGAGCTTAGCTGGTAAGGTTTAGGTACTAGAGTTTAGTTCTTTGGCTATAAAGACAAGCAGATGATCTTGCGTAGCTGAATATTGAGAATAATAGACTTGAAATGGAGCTGGAGAGAGAGAGGGAGAGAGAGAGAGGGAGAGAGAGAGAGAGAGAGAGAGAGAGAGAGAGAGGGGGCAAGAGAGCCCGATGAACTTCGCCAATTTTCTTTCTCGCTTCAATATTCTTGCTGCTTCTTCGTCCCAAGCATAAACCAGTCCCTTCTAGATAGATTCCCCCTGTTCCGATTTTAATGGCATGTTAAAGAATTACATATATTTTTTAATATTTTTTGGGTGCTTGTTTGGAAGGTTTGTTGGTTTGGCGTTTTTAATTCCTAGTTTTAAAATGTTTTACTTGTTGTATGCTAGCATCTATGATTTGTGACAAGTTCTCTATTAGTAAAGTTGACTAGCTTGTCTCTATGGCTCCAAAGTTGACTTAAAGTTTTTGTGGTCATGTTTTGAACTTGATCATTTCGATGATGCCGACATGGGAAGATGGAAATGTTAGTAACTTTATGTATTGTGACCTAATTTCTATCTAACCTGTTTTTATGGTTCTTTTTTTATTAGTGATCATGTATAGGGTCTTTGCAAAAGAAAGCAATATTTGTTTGTCATCATGAAAAGGGAATTTATTGATATAAAGGTTTTGATGATTGAAAACCAAAGAACAGTGCGTGTTATGAAAAGATGCACAATTGGAGAGCTAGAGTTGGCGAAGTCCAATTGAAGTTGTTGTTCTAGTTCGAGTGGGAAAAGAGAATAAGTGAAGTCATCAAAGTCTTTCAATCCAAGTCGAAAAAGGAAAAGAACAAATGCGGCGCTGAAGCTCTCCGAGGAAAAATATGATAGAACACTAGGAAACACCAACTTAGGTTCAATTATGGAAATAATTGAAATAAACAAAGACAGGAGTTCAAAAGTGGAAAAGGAGGTCAAAACCAAAGTGATAAGAGTTTTCTTGGAGTTCTCTATATATAAGTTGTTTTTGGCCAGAATATTTACTCATTCAAGAAATCTCTGAATACAAAGTTGAGAGCGAATACTAGTGAGAGACATTGAGTGGAAGACATAGGCAAGGCAGTAAAACTTAGAAGACATCAAGTTTCTTATTGAGTGTTTGTCTATTTTTCTGTATTAGTTGTCTATTTAAAATTTTATCCGCTTGCTTAGAAGCATCATAGTAGAGTACATTTTTACAGGAAATAAGTTCATCTTGTAAGCAAGAGCTTAGCTGGTAAGGTTTAGGTACTAGAGTTTAGTTCTTTGGCTATAAAGACAAGCAGATGATCTTGCGTAGCTGAATATTGAGAATAATAGCCTTGAAATGGAGCTGGAGAGAGAGAGGGAGAGAGAGAGAGAGAGAGAGAGAGAGAGGGGGCAAGAGAGCCCGATGAACTTCGCCAATTTTCTTTCTCGCTTCAATATTCTTGCTGCTTCTTCGTCCCAAGCATAAACCAGTCCCTTCTAGATAGATTCCCCCTGTTCCGATTTTAATGGCATGTTAAAGAATTACATATGTTTTTTAATATTTTTTGGGTGCTTGTTTGGAAGGTTTGTTGGTTTGGCGTTTTTAATTCCTAGTTTTAAAATGTTTTACTTGTTGTATGCTAGCATCTATGATTTGTGACAAGTTCTCTATTAGTAAAGTTGACTAGCTTGTCTCTATGGCTCCAAAGTTGACTTAAAGTTTTTGTGGTCATGTTTTGAACTTGATCATTTCGATGATGCCGACATGGGAAGATGGAAATGTTAGTAACTTTATGTATTGTGACCTAATTTCTATCTAACCTGTTTTTATGGTTCTTTTTTTATTAGTGATCATGTATAGGGTCTTTGCAAAAGAAAGCAATATTTGTTTGTCATCATGAAAAGGGAATTTATTGATATAAAGGTTTTGATGATTGAAAACCAAAGAACAGTGCGTGTTATGAAAAGATGCACAATTGGAGAGCTAGAGTTGGCGAAGTCCAATTGAAGTTGTTGTTCTAGTTCGAGTGGGAAAAGAGAATAAGTGAAGTCATCAAAGTCTTTCAATCCAAGTCGAAAAAGGAAAAGAACAAATGCGGCGCTGAAGCTCTCCGAGGAAAAATATGATAGAACACTAGGAAACACCAACTTAGGTTCAATTATGGAAATAATTGAAATAAACAAAGACAGGAGTTCAAAAGTGGAAAAGGAGGTCAAAACCAAAGTGATAAGAGTTTTCTTGGAGTTCTCTATATATAAGTTGTTTTTGGCCAGAATATTTACTCATTCAAGAAATCTCTGAATACAAAGTTGAGAGCGAATACTAGTGAGAGACATTGAGTGGAAGACATAGGCAAGGCAGTAAAACTTAGAAGACATCAAGTTTCTTATTGAGTGTTTGTCTATTTTTCTATATTAGTTGTCTATTTAAAATTTTATCCGCTTACTTAGAAGCATCATAGTAGAGTACATTTTTACAAGAAATAAGTTCATCTTGTAAGCAAGAGCTTAGCTTGTAAGATTTAGGTACTAGAGTTTAGTTCTTTGGCTATACAGACAAGCAGATGATCTTGCGTAGCTGAATACTGAGAATAATAGGCTTGACATGGAGCTGGAGAAAGAGAGAGAGAGAGAGTGAGAGAGAGAGAGAGAGAGAGAGAGAGAGAGAGAGAGAGAGAGAGAGAGGCAAGGGAGCCCGATGAACTCTTCCAAAGTTCTTGCTCACTTCAATATTCATGCTTCTTCTTCGTCCCAAGCATAAACCAGTCCCTTCTAGATAGATCCCCCCTGTTCTTATTTTAATTGCATGTTAAAGACAATTTACATATGTTTTTTTAAGGTTTTGGGTGCTTGTTTGGAAGGTTTGTTGGTTTGGCATTTTTAATTCCTAGTTTTAAAATGTTTTACTTGTTGTATGCTAGCATCTATGATTTGTGAAAAGTTCTTTATTTGTGAAGTTGACTAGCTGTCTCTTTGGCTCCAGAGTTGACTTAAAGTTTTTGTTGTGCATGTTTTGAACTTGATCATTTCGATGATGTCAACATGGGGGATGATGGAAATGTTAGTAACTTTATGTATTGTAGCCTAATTTTTATCTAACCTGTTTTTATGGTTTTTTTTTATTGGTGATCAAGTATAGGGTTTTGCTATAGAAAGCAATATTTGTTTGTCATCATAAAAGGAGAATTTATTGAAATTAAGGTTTTGATGATTGACAACCAATGAACAGTGAACGTGGTTCAAGTGCGTGTTGTGAAAAGATGCACAATTGGAGAGTTAAAGTTGGCGAAGTCCAATTGAAGTTGTTGTTCTAGTTCGAGTGGGAAAAGAGAATAAGTGAAGTCATCAAAGTCTTTCAATCCAAGTCGAAAAAGGAAAAGAACAAATGCAGCGCTGAAGCTCTCCTAGGCAAAATATGATAGAACTCTAGGAAAAACCAACTTAGGTTCAATTATGGAAAGAATTGAATTAAACAAAGGCAAGAGTTCAAAAGTGGAAAAGGAGGTCAAAACAAAAGTGATAAGAGTTTTCTTGGAGTTCTCTATATATAAGTTTTTTTTGGCCAGAATATTTACTCATTCAAGAAATCTCTAAAAGCAAAGTTGAGAGCGAATTCTAGTGAGAGACATTGAGTGGAAGACATTGGCAAGGCAGTAAAACCGAGAAGACATCGAGTTTCTTATTGAGTGTTTGTCTATTTTTCTGTATTAGTTATCTATTTTTAATTTTATCTGCTTATTTAGAAGCATCATAGTAGAGTACATTTTTTACGGGAAATAAGTTCATCTTGTAAGCAAGAGCTTAGCTTGTAAGGTTTAGGTACTAGAGTTTAGTTCTTTGGTTATAAAGACAAGCAGATGATCTTGCATAGCTGAATACTGAGAATAATAGGCTTGACAGGGAGCTGGGGAGAGAGAGAGAGAGAGAGAGAGAAAGGGACAGAGAGAGAGGGGCAAGGGTGCCCGATGAACTTTTCCAAGTTGCTTGCTCACTTCAATATTCCTGCTGCTTCTTCGTCCCAAGCATAAACCAGTCCCTTCTAGATAGATTCCCCGTGTTCCTATTTTAATGGCATGTTAAAGACAATTTACATATGTTTTTTAATGTTTTGGGTGCTTGTTTGGAAGGTTTGTTGGTTTGGAATTTTTAATTCCTAGTTTTAAAATGTTTTACTTGTTGCATGCTAGCATCTATGATTTGTGACATGTTCTGTATTTGTGAAGTTGACTAGCTGTCTCTTTGGCTTCAGAGTTGACTTAAAGTTTTTTTTGTGCATGTTTTGAACTTGATCATTTCGATGATGTCAACATGGGGGAAGATGGAAATGTGAGTAACTTTATGTATTGTGACCTAATTTCTATCTAACCTGCTTTTATGGTTCTTTGTTTATTGGTGATCATGTATAGGGTCTTTGCTAAAGAAGGCAATGTTTGTTTGTCATCATAAAAAATGAATTCATTGATATTAAGGTTTTGATGATTGACAACCAAATAATAGTGTATGTGGTTCAAGTGCGTGTTGTGAAAAGATGCACAGTTGGAGAGTTAGAGTTGGCGAAATGCAATTGAAATTGTTATTCTATTTCGAGTTGGAAAAGAGAATAAGTGAAGTGATCAAAATATTTCAATCCATGTCAAAAAAGGAAAATAACTAATGCGACGCTGAAGCTCTCCTAGGCAAAATAGGATAGAAGACTAGGAAAAACCAACTTAGGTTCAATTATGGAAAGAATTGAAATAAACAGAGACAAGATTTCCAAAGTGGAAAAGGAGTTCGAAACCAACGTGATAAAGAGTTTTCTTGGAGTTCTATATATACAAGTTATTGTTTGCCAGAATATTTACTCATTCAAGAAATCTCTGAAAGCAAAGTTGAGTGCGAATTCTTGTGAGAGACATTGAGTGCAAGACATAGGCAAGGCAGTAAAACCTAAAATACATCGAGTTTCTTGTTAAGTGTTTGCTTATATTTCATTATTAGGAGTCTATTTGAAATTTTATCTGCTTACTTAGAAGAATCATAGTAGAGTACATTTGTACGGGAAATAAGTTCATCTTGTAAGCCAGAGCTTAGCTTGTGAGGTTTAGTACTAGAGTTTATTTCCTTGGTTATAGAGTTTTGTAACCTAAAACTTGCTCCTTTTTATAGTGGAAGAGTTTCTTAAATGCCAGAGATCGGGTCGTAGTTTTTCTCTCTTGAGCAAAGAGTTTTCCACGTAAAAACATTATCTTATTTACATTCAACACAGTTCAAGTGACATAGTTAGGTTGAACCTCATTGAGAACTTGGTTATTCGTGGGTAAGTCAACTTAGCAAAGAGCATGTTTTGAAAGATCGAAAATCAGATAAGAACAATATTCACCACCCCTCTAGTGTTTTTACTGGGTGTACCAAGGGAAACATGAACCAATTATTTAGAAAAGAATAACATTTATAAAATAAACATACCATATCAACCACCATGCCATCCTGTACGTCCTTATATATTGTCATATGTGCTCTAGCCGCAACATCACGATCAACTCTAACCTTTCATCTCTCCGCGTACACATCAAAAAAAGCATCATCTAGTGGAGCATGCGAAATAGGTTGAAATGGTATCAATCACTTCCAAGCCCATGACTGCATATCATACACATTAATGCTACATGTACATATCGTTATCTCATATAAAAGCATAATAACGTTATTTGTAGAAGTGCTGCAAATACGAAAAAATTCCTCGCACCATTTATGGGTGACCAGCACATCGCCCAATAAATGAAGATAACACGGTTGAGCTGTAATTGTAAGAACCAATAGAATGTACATTATACAAGAACGGTAGTAGATGTAGCGTAATATAATGCCCTGAATCATAGGGGAAGAGTAGACCACCAACAATTCATAATAAGTACGCCCAAAAATGGTGCTATGCAACCTTCTCTAGTTCATCTTAGGTAATCACCAGTAAAGCCCTAGCCTGTAAAGTCATAATTCTTAGCTTGCTCTTACTTTCTATGTTTGTGGCTAATAGTCGAAAGCCAGTCAAACAATGTATTGTCCTGTCACTGTCCAGGCGTACAACTTCTACTAAAAGTAACTACTGGAAGCCTATCGCTGGAAAACCATATAACATCTCCACATCCTGCAACATGATCGTGATCTCACCATCGAAAGTGAAATGTGTGTGTCACGGGCCGCCACCTCTACAATGAAGCAATAATCAGTGACCAATCAACTGTATATGTCGAGCCTTCATTATTTCAAGAAACCTTGATGCATCGAAATAATGCAATACATGATCATGTAGTGCAATACATAATCATGTAGAGCCTTTGTGCAATGTGGTGCCAAAGTTGTAAATCTAATAGACGTGGACGAATACAATCTTGCAATCCCCGCTCCTCCTAAATATCTGTAAATCGATGCTTGGATTGTAGTGACAACACACTAAATTCCCCAAGCCCAAGATGAATGACAACATTAGCCATTATAATATGCACCTAAAATATATTAGATAAAAATTTATTAATGATTCTCGCATGCATGTATTATTAAATAAAAACTTTATAATTATTATAATTCATTTCAAAAATAATATTTAGAGGCGTGTTTTAGGAGTAACATCAAGTACTATTTATAATATGCTATTAAACCATCTACAAATACATCATCAACCTTGGCAGACACATTTCAACCCAATAAATTTTCCACTCTGAAGAGAAAATCAAGAAAAAAAATAAAAATGCCTCTAAAATCTTCAAAGGCTTCTTCTCAAAATGAAAAACTGGAGCAGGAAACTCCCGGAAACCTAGTACCCTATTTTAGATGGTCTAGAGCTATATCTCGAACTAAATTTAATTTGAAAATACTTAGACTTCAGTGGTTGGGAATATTATCGTATTATACGAGAGTTACAGAATAAACCCATATTTATTTACCAACCCTCCGGAAGGTAGGACATATAATAATTGAAAAATATTATGCTGAAAAATCTAAGGGGTCAAGGACTAAGGGTGCCTAACGGCCCGGTCCGGTCCGGGTCCGGTACCGGATTCCGGTTCTGGTCCGGAACCGGGCCAAAAAAATTTGAAAATCGAGGTTTAACCGGTGACCGGTCCTTATCCGGTTTAAAAAATTGGTGCCGGATAGAGACCGGTTCCGGCGACCGTTAAGCCGGTCGGTCCCGGTCCGGTCCGGTCCGGCCGGTTTAACGGTTATTTTTAATTTTTTTTTGGTTTTTTTTTTAGGCAAATAAAGTGGAAAATTGAAAAACTTAACAATTTATGTAAATACCATTTGTAATAATTAGGTAAATTATATATTTTAATGAAACAAAATAATTATGTAAATTATATTTTTAAATTTATTAATGTAAAGTAAATAAAAAATACTAAACAAACGTTAATTGGAAAAGAAATACATACAATTTATTGAAAATATGGGAAATACATAATTCAAATGACAAAAACAAACTAGAAATATAAAATTACAAAGATACTAAATAAACTAGAAGTTCGAAAGTACATAATTGAAATGACATAGAAAATTTCTTAACCATTTCTTCAATTATTACGCAGATATATGCCCCCCACACGACGACTCCATTCGTAATTATGTTGTCTTTCTAAGGTATTGTATAAGTTGATGGTAGGTTCCACCCACTAAGCTCCAATCTCTTGCACAAATTCTACATTTAGCTTTGTGATCTTCTCTATTATACTCCATAAATTCCCAAATTTCAGAGCGACATCTTCGTTTAGGACGTTGTGGAGCAGCAGGAGCGGGATTAGCGGGAGCTTGATTTCCAGCCATTATAATTTATAATTGTTTGGACTTTGGAAGAAATTTAGAAAATAGCCTTTGAGAGTAATTTGAGAGATAAATTGATAGAAAATGCTAAATTGTGTGATATAATGATGAAATAATAGGGTATATATAGATAAAAATAGGTTGGGAGGGGGGAGGGGTATGGGGGGCGTTTAGGGGGATGATAGGCAAATATAGCCGTTTTTGGCCTTTGTGTTTTATTTAAAGTGGTGGATAATTTGAAAAATATTACAACAAAATATTATTAAGTTTTTACTTGTACATATGTTTGGAATATTTAGTTTATTTCAATGTTTAAAGTTTAAACTTAGAATTAAAAAACTTGTAGTATTTTTTTATACTTTGAACTTTGAAGTGATGATTCAAAGTTCAAGCTTTTGAATTAATTTGTTAAGTTCAAAATTCAAACTTTGAATTAATTTTAGAAAAATCAAATTTGAACTAGTAATTAATTGTAGTATTTTTGCGCAAACTATAAATTAAAAATAAAAAGTATGAAGACAATAGTTGTGATTGAATTCCAAGACTTGGATCAATTTTATTGAATTGTTTAAGACATAAGTAGTGCAAACAATAGCTAAACTTCAAACTTGTAAATTCAAAATTCTTATTTAGAAAATTACATTTTTTTAAACATATTAGCTAGTTTCTTGAGGATAGTTGTAGGCTTTTCTTTAGGAACTGGCTGTTGTTGTTCTTGTTCATCATCTCCTTCTGGTTCTTCTTCTTCTTCTTCTCTTCCTCTTCTTCATTGCCGGTTTGACTCCCTTTGTTACACCCCGTACGTCTAAATTGACGTATATCATTATAATGACATGTTAAGAATGATTTAAGTGAGTTTAAAGTAATAATATGACCATATATGATGTTTATATGTTGAATATAAAGTTTGGGAAAAATCAGATTTAAGTTGCGGAAAAACCGACTAAGGAATTGCCTTGTAACGGAGCTTTTTCAGCAATTAATTTCATGTATTATATGAAGTCTTTTGGGGACATATCATATACCAAATTGAAGGTCTTGGAGTGTAGTTTCCAACACTTTTAACGGTTTGTTCATACAACTTATAGATAAAAAGATATGAGCGTCAGAAGTCAGGCCAGAAAAAGGGCCATAAGCGCAAAAGAGGACTGTAACTGAAATGTTTCAAGTATAAAAGGAAATTTTCCTCTCATATCTCGTCATTTCCAGAAACTCAGTGATAGAAGCAGTGTGTTCTTGGGTTCTAAAGATATTTTGATGGTTTTGAAGAAAGAACATTGATCTTAGCATGAAACGGAAGACGGATTGCGTCAAAACGCTCTACGCGATTAGGGTAACATTATGCTACCTTCAATTTCGTCTATAGTTTGAGTTTTAGAATTACTTCATAGCTAAGTAAAGTATCTAAATTCTATTTTATAGCTTGTTTAAGCTTTAGAAGGTGTGGAATTCAAAGGAAACGAAGTTTAGAAGCTAGAAACATCAAAGGTATGTAAGGCTAAACCTTTCTTTTGGCAAGGCATGTATCTTTTAGATTTTGAAGCTTTTATTAGTTTCAAACTTAGTTTTTCTTGTGAGAAACTTGTATGGTACCAAGTAAACCTTGTATATACTTAATTTGGTACTAAAATCCAAGGTGAAAGACGTCCAAATCAGAAAGGCAAAACGTTTCAAAATCTGGAAAATTGTTTTGAACTTTGGACAGTTGTTAGTATATTGATCATAACTCCTTATACAAAATTGATATTAAGATGATTTAAGAATCTCCAGAATCCTAATACATATATCTACAACTTTCATGAAGACCATGAGGTCTATAACTTTTATCTGCACCCTCAAAACTATGATGCAATACAGGACGCTGGTACTGTCTAGAAATTCTGTACATCCGTGGAATTGTTACGCCACTCTCATCTTGTTATCCAGTTAATTTGTTTATGTTATCAGTTTATCCGGGTATCCATTCCCGTGTATAGTATAGTGTTGGTTCTGTTTTGCGGATCATCCAGTTTTAGAGGAAACTCTGCCGAAATTTCTATAAAAATCAAAGAGTTAGACAGATTCTAAGTTTCAGGTTGTGTCTACAATTCCATCCAGAGTTTTCTTATCATTCCTTTGAGTCCATATATATTGTCGCCACATGTGTTATGCCTCATACATGCTTATGCTTATATTGTGATCATGTTATGTGTGATTTGGAGTCCCCCATAGAGGCTGGACATTGGACACACAGTCCGGTCGCGTGTGATACTACCCGTCTGGGGGATACAGCCCCTCTGGTTCAGGCGGGAGTTGAAACACCTAGTGTGACCGGGTGTCATTCACACACTCTGACCAGAGAGACTAGATATTACTGGCTGGGGGGGATATAGCCCATAACACCCACCAGGTTTGCTATATATGTGTATATAGCCACAGTATGCACTGCATGATTATACATGAGGCTAGTTCTGGTTTTCAGTTACCTGATTTGGGGGGATACAGCCCATAACACCAGACAGGTACTAGTTCCGGTTTTCAGTTACCTGATTTGGGGGGATACAGCCCATAACGCCAGACAGGTACTAGTTCAGATGTTCAGTTACCTGATTTGGGGGGATATAGCCCATAACACCAGACAGGTACCAGTTCAGATAACAGTTCAGCTTTAGCGTCAGTATCAGTTGACAGTTATCAGTTTTCAGTTATCAGCCACCAGTTCTTAGCGTCAGTATTAGTTGACAGTTATCAGTTCCAGTTTCTAGTAACCAGCTATCAGTCATATTACAGTTATTTATCAGTATAGTTCAGCTCAGTCTTCAGGTTCAGATTCAGCTAGACTTCAGCTTATATTCATATCATGTTTAGTACGTTCTTCAGATTTCCAGCTATATTGCTATGCTCCAGCTCATGTTTACATATTTATATTCCAGCCTACAGTTTCATTCAGCTATGACATATTATATGCTCATGCCTTACATACTTGGTACATATCGTACTCACGCCCTTTTCTGGGGCGCTGCGTTTCATGCCGCGCAGGTGCAGATAGATCAACGCTTGGACCATGTTAGTAGGCCATCTATCAGCTATTGGAGTCACTCCGCTTACTCCCGGAGTTACTTATCTTTTGGTATGTGTACAGTCAGCCAGCTTGGGTATGGCGGGGCCTTATCTCGTCCTTTGTATATTCAGTTCATCACTCTTAGAGGCCTGTAGATATGTCCCTGTGTGGTGTAGTCAGTATGTTATGTATGTCAGCTTATGTTAGCCTTGTCAGCTATTTGCATCGCATACTCCTTATCAGCTAGGTTTATGCTTATTCTGTTTATCAGTTATAATGGTTAGCATATTATCAGTAGGATTAGTGATGATCGACACTTAGTGTTGGTCATCCGTCGCGGCCCTAAGTTGGGTCGTGACAAAAGTGGTATCAGAGCAGTTCAGTCCTAGGGTGTCTACAGGCCGTGTCTAGTAGAGTCTTGTTTAGGAGTATGTTGCGCGCCATACTTTTGAACAGGAGGCTACAAGGCACTTCAGGACAGTTGTCTTTCTTTCTTCTCTAGATCGTGCGATAGAGCCATGATTATAGAATTCAGCCCTCTAACAATAGTAATTTCAGCAAAGCGATGCCGCCAAAGAAACTAACAGCTGCCCAGAAGGGCAAGGTTATTGCCGGCCAGGGTATTAGTAGAGTACCACCTAAGGTGGATGGGAGTGAGGAGTCCAGACCTGAGGCTCCATCCGAGGCCTCACAGATCCTATCAATTCAGGGTAATATTAGAGGTACTGTAGCTACTATACCTCCACTTTCTCAGCCTTATAGTCAGGGGCAAGAAATGAGGGATGCCATTAGATTATCGACCAGTGTTGTAGTTGCTCAGACTAGAAAACACAGTGCAGATGCCCAGGGAGATGTTGGATCCAAGATCAATGATTTTATCAGGCTAGAGCCAACAGTCTTTACTGGATCCCGTACAGGAGAAGACCCTCAGGATTTTCTATTGGGGATAGCCAGAGTGTTGAGGGTTATGCACGTGTCAGACACGGAGTCAGTAGAGTTGGCTGCATTCAGATTGCATGACCTAGCAGCAGGGTGGTATCAGACATGGGAGCTATCTAGAGGGTCAGATGTTACTCCGGCGACTTGGAAGGAATTCTCAGATGCCTTCCTTTATCAGTATATGCCTATAGAGACATAGGGAGCCCGTGCTAATCAGTTCCTGACCTTGAGACAGGGAAGTTTGAGTGTAGAAGAGTATAATTATTGCTTTAATTCTTTAGCATGGTTTGCCCCTACGGTTGTAGTGAGTATGGAGGATAGAATTCACAGGTATATAGTGGGACTAGCTCCACACCTAGTGAACGAGCGTATGACAGTTGCTATGCAGTCATGTATGAACATAACATTCAGGCATTTGCTTTGTTACTTGAGGAGAGGAAGCAGAAATAGAGAGCCGACAGGGATAAAGTGCTAGACAAGAGGGGCAGATTTTCTGGTTCGTTTGGAGAGACGTCTGGAGCGAGTAGATAGCAGTGTGTTAGACAACCACCAGCTAGTATACCTACACAGTCTCGTGGCCTGAGATCTGATAGAACTCCTCAGTCCAGAGCTAGTCAGGCATCACAGATTTCAGGATTTCAGCGCCGTGGTACTTCTATACCGGCCAATCAGACATATCCCAGATGTTCGGATTGTGGTAGACACCACTTGGGTCCATGTCAGTTAGGAGTTGATACTTGTTATATTTGTCGCGAGGCAGGCCATTTCATGAGAGATTGCCCGACTAGGGGTGGTAGTTGTACAGCCCAGCCAGCTAGATCAGCAGTTGCTTGCTCAGCATCAGCACGCCATCAGGGGCATGTTCTTCAGGATGGCACCTGTATAACAGAAAGAATTTAAGGAGCAATTGAAGGATTTGTTAGATAAAGGCCTCATCAGACCCAGCATTTCCCCGTGGGGAGCCTCGATACTATTTGTAAAAAAGGAAAGATGACTCTCTACGCATGTGCATAGATTACAGACAGCTGAATAAAGTCATTATTAAGAATAAATACTCTCTGCCCAGGATTGATGTCTAGTTTGACAAGCTCCAGGGGGCCAAGTGCTTCTCGAAGATAGATTTGCGATCAGGCTACCATTAGGTTAGAGTCAGAGAATCTGATATACCTAAGACTGCATTCAGGATTAGGTATGGCCATTATGAGTTTTTAGTGATGTCGTTTGGACTCACTAACGCCTCAATAGTATTTATGGATCTAATGGACAGCGTATTCAGGCCTTATCTAGATTTATTTGTGATTATATTTATTGATGATATTCTCATCTATTCAAAGTCTGAATCAGAGCATGCAGAGCACCTACGCACAATATTGGGTACTCATCGGGACCAACAATTATATGCTAAGTTCTCAAGTGTGAATTCTGGATAGATTCAATGGCATTTTTGGCCATATAGTTTCAGCAGAAGGAATTAAAATAGATGACCAGAAGATCTAGGCTGTGAAGAATTGGCCCATGCCTACGACGCCAACTGAAGTACGTAGTTTTCTGGGTTTGGCAGATTATTACAGAAAGTTTATAGAGGGTTTTTCCTCCATTGCAGCTCCACCGACCAAATTGACAAAGAAATCAGCTAAATTTAAGTGGTCTGATTCTTGCGAGCACAGCTTCCAAGAACTAAAGAACAGGTTGATAACAGCTCCAGTACTTACACTTCCAGAGGGATCTGAGGGCTATGTCATTTACTGTGATGCTTCTCGAATTGGTCTTCGTTGTGTTTGATGCAGCATGGAAGAGTAATTGCTTATGCTTCTAGGCAGCTGAAAAAGCACGATCAGAACTACCTCATCCATGATCTTGAGTTTTTAGCAGTCATTCATGCATTGAAGATTTGAAGACATTATTTTTACGGTGTTCATGTTGATATTTATACGGATCACAAGAGCCTCCATTACATATTTAAGCAAAAGGAGCTAACCCTATGATAGAGGCGGTGGCTAGAGTTGCTGAAGGACTATGACATGGATATTCTTTATCATCCGGGTAAAGCGAACGTTGTTGCTGATTCCCTTAGTCGCAAACCTATGGGTAGTCTATCTTATTTACAACCAGAGAAAATAAAGTTAGCTCATACACTCTACCAGTTGGCCAGCATGGATGTCAGATTAATAGATTCAGAGGATGCAAGAGTTACAGTTCAGAACGCAATCACTACTTGCCTAGTGACATAAGTAAAGCAGCGCCAGTATGAGGATCCAGTTCTAGTTCAATACAGGCAGATAGCCAGAAGAAAACCAAAATTATTATATAGGTTACTAGTGACGGGGTTCTTATATATAAAGATAGACTTTGTGTTCCTGATGTTGCAGATTTATGTGGACAGATTATGACAGATGCACATTATTCCAATTACATTGTTCATCCTAATTCGACTAAGATTTACCATGATCTTAAGCAGATTTATTGTTGAGACGAAATGAAGTGTGACATAGCAGAATTTGTGGCTCAGTGTGCTAACTGCTAGCAGGTTAAGGTCGAGCATCAAAAACCTAGTGGCTTGTTACAGGAAGTCGAGATTCCATCATAGAAATGGGAAGCAGTGAATATGGACTTCATTACAGGCTTGCCCCGTATACGGAGCAGATATGACTCTATTTGGGTTATAGTTGACAGGCTTACTAAATGAGCTCATTTCTTTCCTGTTAGAACTACATATACAGCAGAGGATTATGCCAGACTTTATATCAGAGAGATAGTGCGCCTACATGGTATTCCAGAATTTATTAGACGGGGGCACACCAGTTTACAGCTAATTTCTATAGATCGTTCCAGACAGGTTTAGGGACACAGGTGTATCTGAGTACAGTATTTCATCCATAGACAGACAGACAGGCTGAGCGGACCATTCAGACATTAGAAAATATGCTCAGAGCTTAAGTGTTAGATTTTAGAGGCAGCTGGAATGGTCACCTACTGTTGATAGAGTTTGCATATAATAATAGCTATCATTCTAGCATACAGATGGTGCCATATGAAGCTTTGTATGGGCACAAATGCAGGTTTTCTATATGATGGTTCAAGGTTGGCGAGTCTCAATTGATAGGTCCAGACTTAATCCAACAAGTAATTGATAAAGTCAAGTTGATCAGGGAAATATTATTAGCAGCGCAGAGCAGACAGAAGCCCTATGCAGATAATCGACGTCGAGATTTAGAATTTCAGATTGGCGATTGGGTATTGCTGAAAGTATCACCTATGAAAGGCATTATGAGATTTAGAAAAAAAAGGGAAGCTTAGCCCTAGATTTATTAGTCCATATCAGGTTATCAGGCGAGTTGGGTGTGTAGCCTACGAGTTAGACCTTCAAGCAGACCTTCAGGAGGTACATCCAGTATTCCATGTTTCTATGCTCAGAAAATGTGTTGGAGATCCTTCTAGAGTTGTACCAGTAGATGATGTACAGATCACGGAGCAATTAACTTATGAAAAGGTGCCAGTGGCAATTTAAAGAGACAGATTCGTCGACTAAGGACGAAAGACATTCCTTTAGTTAAGATGCTATATCAAAGTAATAATATAGAAGAAATAACTTGGGAAGCTGAAAATGACATGAGGGCCAAATATACACATCTCTTCATTACTTCGAGTATGTAACAGATCGTTGCTTAATGCTTCTACATACCTCATTTAACATTCGAGGACGAATGTTCCTAACGGGGGAATATTGTTACACCCCGTACGTCTAAATTGACGTATATCATTATAATGACATGTTAAGAATGATTTAAGTGAGTTTAAAGTAATAATATGACCATATATGATGTTTATATGTTGAATATAAAGTTTGGGAAAAATCAGATTTAAGTTGCGGAAAAACCGACTAAGGAATTGCCTTGTAACGGAGCTTTTTCAGCAATTAATTTCATGTATTATATGAAGTCTTTTGGGGACATATCATATACCAAATTGAAGGTCTTGGAGTGTAGTTTCCAACACTTTTAACGGTTTGTTCATACAACTTATAGATAAAAAGATATGAGCGTCAGAAGTCAGGCCAGAAAAAGGGCCATAAGCGCAAAAGAGGACTGTAACTGAAATGTTTCAAGTATAAAAGGAAATTTTCCTCTCATATCTCGTCATTTCCAGAAACTCAGTGATAGAAGCAGTGTGTTCTTGGGTTCTAAAGATATTTTGATGGTTTTGAAGAAAGAACATTGATCTTAGCATGAAACGGAAGACGGATTGCGTCAAAACGCTCTACGCGATTAGGGTAACATTATGCTACCTTCAATTTCGTCTATAGTTTGAGTTTTAGAATTACTTCATAGCTAAGTAAAGTATCTAAATTCTATTTTATAGCTTGTTTAAGCTTTAGAAGGTGTGGAATTCAAAGGAAACGAAGTTTAGAAGCTAGAAACATCAAAGGTATGTAAGGCTAAACCTTTCTTTTGGCAAGGCATGTATCTTTTAGATTTTGAAGCTTTTATTAGTTTCAAACTTAGTTTTTCTTGTGAGAAACTTGTATGGTACCAAGTAAACCTTGTATATACTTAATTTGGTACTAAAATCCAAGGTGAAAGACGTCCAAATCAGAAAGGCAAAACGTTTCAAAATCTGGAAAATTGTTTTGAACTTTGGACAGTTGTTAGTATATTGATCATAACTCCTTATACAAAATTGATATTAAGATGATTTAAGAATCTCCAGAATCCTAATACATATATCTACAACTTTCATGAAGACCATGAGGTCTATAACTTTTATCTGCACCCTCAAAACTATGATGCAATACAGGACGCTGGTACTGTCTAGAAATTCTGTACATCCGTGGAATTGTTACGCCACTCTCATCTTGTTATCCAGTTAATTTGTTTATGTTATCAGTTTATCCGGGTATCCATTCCCGTGTATAGTATAGTGTTGGTTCTGTTTTGCGGATCATCCAGTTTTAGAGGAAACTCTGCCGAAATTTCTATAAAAATCAAAGAGTTAGACAGATTCTAAGTTTCAGGTTGTGTCTACAATTCCATCCAGAGTTTTCTTATCATTCCTTTGAGTCCATATATATTGTCGCCACATGTGTTATGCCTCATACATGCTTATGCTTATATTGTGATCATGTTATGTGTGATTTGGAGTCCCCCATAGAGGCTGGACATTGGACACACAGTCCGGTCGCGTGTGATACTACCCGTCTGGGGGATACAGCCCCTCTGGTTCAGGCGGGAGTTGAAACACCTAGTGTGACCGGGTGTCATTCACACACTCTGACCAGAGAGACTAGATATTACTGGCTGGGGGGGATATAGCCCATAACACCCACCAGGTTTGCTATATATGTGTATATAGCCACAGTATGCACTGCATGATTATACATGAGGCTAGTTCTGGTTTTCAGTTACCTGATTTGGGGGGATACAGCCCATAACACCAGACAGGTACTAGTTCCGGTTTTCAGTTACCTGATTTGGGGGGATACAGCCCATAACGCCAGACAGGTACTAGTTCAGATGTTCAGTTACCTGATTTGGGGGGATATAGCCCATAACACCAGACAGGTACCAGTTCAGATAACAGTTCAGCTTTAGCGTCAGTATCAGTTGACAGTTATCAGTTTTCAGTTATCAGCCACCAGTTCTTAGCGTCAGTATTAGTTGACAGTTATCAGTTCCAGTTTCTAGTAACCAGCTATCAGTCATATTACAGTTATTTATCAGTATAGTTCAGCTCAGTCTTCAGGTTCAGATTCAGCTAGACTTCAGCTTATATTCATATCATGTTTAGTACGTTCTTCAGATTTCCAGCTATATTGCTATGCTCCAGCTCATGTTTACATATTTATATTCCAGCCTACAGTTTCATTCAGCTATGACATATTATATGCTCATGCCTTACATACTTGGTACATATCGTACTCACGCCCTTTTCTGGGGCGCTGCGTTTCATGCCGCGCAGGTGCAGATAGATCAACGCTTGGACCATGTTAGTAGGCCATCTATCAGCTATTGGAGTCACTCCGCTTACTCCCGGAGTTACTTATCTTTTGGTATGTGTACAGTCAGCCAGCTTGGGTATGGCGGGGCCTTATCTCGTCCTTTGTATATTCAGTTCATCACTCTTAGAGGCCTGTAGATATGTCCCTGTGTGGTGTAGTCAGTATGTTATGTATGTCAGCTTATGTTAGCCTTGTCAGCTATTTGCATCGCATACTCCTTATCAGCTAGGTTTATGCTTATTCTGTTTATCAGTTATAATGGTTAGCATATTATCAGTAGGATTAGTGATGATCGACACTTAGTGTTGGTCATCCGTCGCGGCCCTAAGTTGGGTCGTGACACCCTTCACTTGTTCCGTCGCTCAAAATTTGATCGAGATATGCTTTGCCTTTTTTCTTAGTAAGTTCTGGTAGACCAAAGTTTCTTCGCTCTGCTCTGATCCAATCCCTAAATAAAACTCCTGTCTCCATTGCCTCTTCCTTCAACGAATATCTGTGATCTCTAATTTGAAATCTTCCTTGGCTAAAAGCGCTTTCTGATGCAACTGATGAAGCTTGAATTGTTAATATATCTCGGGCCATTTTTGAAAGAATTGGAAATTGCGATTCTTGATTCTTCCAATAATCCAACAAATTCTTAGTTCCAAAGTTGTTAAGTTTCTTTGGATATTGAATTAAATACACTTGGAACTCGCTGTATTCCTTCCCGTACTCGTCCTGTTCTGAAAGCAACATTTCATCAAGTCCCCCAAAAGTGCTCATCCCCGCATGTGAAGAACTTTGCCCGGTGGATTGTATTGGTTCTGTTGGTGTAGCAGTGTCTGCCCAAGCTCTATACTTTGCTAAAACAGCCACAGTATCTGCATAAACTTTAGCAATAGCCTCGTCTACACTTGGATACCCATTAGTAGCAATTTCAATAGGAGTAATTTCTAAATTTGCATATACTTCTCTAACAAGTCGTTCAGTTAACTTAATTTTAAAAGCAGGATGCAACACAGAAGCAATGTAAAAAAAAGGAGGAATTGGAAAAAAATATTTTCTAAATTTTTCAATCATTCTCTCTCCAGCCGGTTTGTAAACTTCATATTGCTTATACATTTTCAATAATTCCGATATTTCAGCTATATAATATAACATGGTAGGAGTAGTTGGATAATATTGACCGGAAAATTCTAAAGTAGCTTGATAAAATTTTTGTAAAAACTGAAGAAGATGTTGAACAAGTTGTCAATCCTCATCTTTAAGGTGATAGATTTCCATAAAATGTTTATTATACATTTGAGTAATAGGCACTCTATATTCATAAGCGACTTTCAATATATCATATAAAGTGTTCCACCTAGTACAAACTTCCTTTGGGACTCTCCTAATTGGCATTCCTAGTTCTACACATTTTCTTTCCCATTCTCGTCTTCTTTCTTGGTTTTTATTTCTAAAAATATAAGTAATAGCTATCTGCACCTTTTTGATAATGTCGTTAAACAAGTCAAGACCATCTCTTACTACTAAGTTGTAAATATGACATGCACACCTAACATGAAAAAATTCAGCAAAAGGGGGGTCCAAAATAGGTATCAAGTTCCTAAGTGCATCTGTGTTGTTTGTAGCATTATCTACCGTAATACTAAAAACTTTGTTAGATAAAAAGTACGTATGACAAATTGATGAAACTTTATTACAAATATAATTTCCCGTGTGTGGTTCATCAACAACTTTATAAGCAATAATACGTTTTTGAAATACCCAATCAGGATCTATCCAATGAACAGTAACAGTAATATAATCACATCCATTAGTAGAACGCCCCATATCCGTAGTAAGACATACTCTAGTGTCAAAGTTATCAAACATATTTAGCAAATAATCCTGATATTCGTTCTTAAATTTAATAATATCATTTTTAACAGTAGTTCTTGGAAAACCATGAAAAGATAGATTATATATAGACTGAACATAACGAACAAAACCAGTAGAAGAAGGAAAACTATAAGGTAAACCCTCGAGGGCAACTAGTTTAGCAATAGCTTCCCTAACCTTTTGTTTAGCATAATTAAGAAGCCCTCATGTTGTTTGGTTAATTCTTGTTTGGGTACCCGAAGATTCATCATGCGCTACTCCCCCATGTTCGGTCCCTAAATATATACCACCCGCCCGCGTTGACCATTCTTTAGGATGTTTCTTTTGTAAGTGGGCCCTAAGTTTACCCGTCCCACCCTCATTACCCCCAGTTTTAAAAACCCATACCTTATCACAAATCCCACATGTGGCCGTCTGCGCTACAACATTCTTTGATGCAAATTCTCACACCTCAAATCTATCCTTACGTTTAGCCGGTATTCTAGTAGGAGGTTCAGGAGGCAAGTCAGACTGAACTTCGGGTGGACTAGCTTGAAATTCAGGTGTTTCTTCTAAATTAACCCTGCTTTGATTCCCATATCGTGTTTCTAACATTTCGTGATCAAGTATATTATCAGCGCTAACATTATGATAATATTAAGAATCATCTATGTGGGTGAACTGACTAGAACTACCAGCAATTTCTTTACCCCTATTTCCCCTACGACCACGTGCTCGCCCCCCCACTACTAGTTCCAATTGAACCTCTTTGAGACATAATAATAGCAAATAAAATAAATATATATGACAAAAAATATTATAAAAGAGTAGAAGTAAGAACGACCAACCAAATATAACCGTATAATTGAGGTGAAGTTGAAACTTGAGCCTCCACTTCAATTAATTAGTTGAATACTTGATAATAAAAAAATTACAAAAATAGCCAAATTGATATTTCAACCAAGTAGCGCCTCCAATTGACCCAATACTTGATATTTGTAAACTTCACCAAATAGCCAAATATAACTTTGATAGAAACTCCAAATAGAACTTGATAAAGTAGCCAAATTATAAATTTTTAACAAATAGCCAAAGTAGAATATTAGCAATATTGTAGAAAATTTGAGAGAATTAGAGAGAATTGGAAGCTTTGTGTGAAAAATATGATGAAATAATGGGGTATTTATAGAAAAAATATAGTTAGGGGTGGTAGAGGGGTCAAAATGGCCATTTTTGGCCGTTGGACAACGGCTAGGGGGTCAAAAGAGCCGTTGCCAACAGCTAGAAACGGCTAGAAAAGATCAGATTTTTTTTTTTTTTTTTTTTGGACCGGTATGGTCCTGTCCGGTACCAGTTCGGTCCGGCCGGTTCCGGTCCAATTTTATACCAGTTCATCCGGTTTTTTTTGGCGAGGCCGTTTCAGAACCGGGAAACGGAGCCCGTTAGGGACCAACGGTCCGGTCTCAACCTGTCCGAGCCGATTTCCGGCCCGGTCCGGTCAAAACCGACCGTTAGTCACCCTTATGAAGGACTAGTGGGAAAAACATTAATGGATAGATTTGTACTCCAAAAGGTATGTGTTATACTTTATGCACCTCCTAGAGACACTAGAAGGGGGGGGGTTGAATAGTGTCCTCCAATTTTCGTTGCTAGAACCTTGTTCTTCAGTAGTAGAACAGGGTTCTTCAGTTCGTTGTTATGCAGCCTTCTGCCTTAGAACACACCTCCAAACACTTACCAAAAGACACAAGGATTTTTACGTGGAAAACTCCTTGCTCAAGGGAGAAAAACCACGACCCACACTCTGGGATTTTAACACCGAATCCACTAACACAAGAGCAACGTTTTTTATTACAAACTCTGTAACCAAGGGGCTACACTCTAGACCCTAATCACTAAATAAAGCTAAACTCTAGCTTTCCTAGTAATCACAAACTAGTTTGCCTAATACATATGCTTCTGAGATAAGCTGATAGACAAAACAATGAATACTTGCAACCAAGACAACTTACAACTCGATAGATCTAGACAAGAATTCTAGACTCAAATACTTTGCATGCAAATCAGTTGTCTTCTTCAGTTTTCCTAAGCAGACAGTTCTTCAGATCGCCTTTATATGCTCTGAACTCTCTGTTTGAAAAACCAACTTCGGCTATGTCTTCTACTTGCTTTTATACGAGTTTTGCAACCCTAGTTGAGTCCTACTGGGAATCCTCTTTAATTATGGTATTTGAAGATTCGCAGTAACTCTTTTCCATGTTGAGGTATAACTCTTGTTCACACTTCAAAGACACAGCCTGGACACCACCTCTTTTAGTCTGACTAGGATATGTCTTCAACCACGCGCCTCTACTCCTAGTTCCACAGGGATTTGCAACCCGTAATCTTTTCGATCAAGCGTGCCCTTCAACTCAAGGACTAGGTTCTTCCATGAACCTCAGTGTCCTTCCTGTTTGTCATACTTCAAAACCAGCTCTCAACAAATTCCCCCTTTTTGATGATGACAAACAAATATTGCTCAAGAACCTGAATAGACATAAACCAAGAAAAAACAAAACTAACAGAACAATAAAAACAGATGAGTTAGGTCACAAACACCCCAACACCTCTTTCTTCCCCCTTTTGGCATCATCGAAAAGATTCAAAGACCTGCAGGAACCTGTCAGATTAATCTAGTCTAGAGCACAAGGCAACTCATCAGTGTCAAGAACATAGGTATATCAAAATAAGGGCCCAACAAGGAACCAAGTACTGAAGCAAGAAACAGTCGCAAACATAAGAAAATTAAAATCAACATCCAGAGGGTGACAGCAACACCACTCTATTTAGTTACACAACAAAATAGAAATTGTCTTAAACATCCAAATCATGCAATCAAGGGAGAATAGGGGGGAGTAAAGATCAGGTGGGGTAGGAAAAGAGAAAGATAGGAGGACAGGACTGGAAGAATCACAGCTGAAGGTTGAAGTGCTTAACGAGTGCCTCAAGTTGCTTCGTATTTTTGGCCCTCTCCATCACCAGCTCGGCCTCATACTTGTGGCAATCAATCTTCAAGCGATCAATTTCTTGATCCTTCACCTTCAACTGCCTGTGCAGTTCAGCATTTTCTTCATTAACTTCGAGAACCATTTTCTCCAGTTCCTGCACAGCACCAATGGCCTCATCAGGTCCAAACTCTTCACTGTCCTCTGACTCCTCCTGCTTGACCTGCATTGGCCTTTTGGAGACCCTGCTTTCTTGAAAGAAGTCACAGTTTCTCAGCACATTAACCCCAAACTTCTGATGGATGGTAGGCTTCTTTCCTGCTTCTAAGGGCACTCCAAAACGCTCAAGAATCTGATGGATGATGTAAGAGTGCACAAGGGAGTGTGGCTTCTGATCAGTATCACAAATTCTCTTAATGTGCCTAATAATGAGCCCAGGCAAATTAATTTTCACCCCTCTATCCATCAGATCCATATATGTCAGGTCAAGAGCACTAGCCTCACAATTCCTTTCTCCCCTAGGTAGAAGAAACCTATGCACAAATTCAAACAACAGCTGATGAGCAGGCTCCATCTCCTTCTTCTCAACCTTCCTCTCCTTCCTCAATCTGGGTTTCCCTGAGAACTTTCTCACAACATCTAAGGGAGTAACTCTATCTGTTCTCTTTGGCCATTTTAGCTTGACATACCTGCAATACCCTTCAGCAGGTACATCCAGAATTTCTCCCAATTCAGGTCTCCCAAATTCAATTTCCACTCCTTTCACAGTGGTAAACACCCTCCTGGCTACCACCCTGCAATTTGTATAAAACTCCCTGACTTCATCCACAAACAGCTTCCTGTCTTTGTTGACAAACACACTCAGCCAACCCTGGTTTCCTATCATCCTCAACAAGGGTTTCATATGAAACTCTTTTACATCATCCAGAATGCTGCCTGGCAGAACCTGATGTTTAGAGAAAAAGGCTTCCCTATCCACTTCTTTTCTTTTCTTCTTACTCTCAATCTCACTGTCAGTGTCAGAATCACTGGGTTCCACATAACTCCCAGCCTCACTCTCCTGCTCTTCTTCCCTGGCACCCTTCTCCTCTTCTTCTTTCTTCTTCTCTTCTTCCCTTATCTTCACATTAGTTATTGTCCTTCCCAGCTTTTCAACCTTCTCCATCTGTGTCTTCAAAGCAGACCTAGTACCCATTCTTCTAACAACAGGCTCCCTAGCCTCTTTATCACCTCCTTCTTCACTATCTTCATCTACCAACCTAGTTTTCAACACAGGCTTACCATCTCTCACCAACCTTCTTCTTTTTTCAGGCTCTATTCTATTTTCTTTTACAAATACCACCTCATCTTCTTCTTCCTCACCAGTCAACTTCTCATCCTCTGCCCCAAACTTTCTTTTTCTTCTTGATTTTTCTTCTTTCTTGTCACCCTCTTGCTTTTCAACAACAACTTCCTTGTTCCCTTCCTCATCAGATTCTGTCCAGCTAAAATCTGCATCCTCAGCTCCAGTGGGGTTTTGACAAGCAACTGGCTCTTGTCTCACACCCCCAGAAGCTTCAGCAGTAGCAGGTCCAACACACTCCGGACCTTTAGGCACAGAATCCTCTAAACATACCCCTGTTCCACTCACATCTTTACTTGACTCACCAACATCTTTTCCCACAGATTCATCATTATCTAGTTCCCTCAACTGTTCTTCTATTTTTCCGGCTATATTTAACTCGCCTCTCGACACACCGTCTACAACATCCTGCACATCTTCTCTAGGGTCATTCTCTTTAGTTTCTTGTTCCTCCTCACGTGGGTTCCCCCTATCTATGTTGTCCCTCTGCTCAACATCTACTATTTTATCTAATTCAGCAACTAGGGTTTCAGTTTCTACAATGCCAGGACTGGCTATATCAACTGAACCAACATGTGTAGATGGAGTAGGATCAGAAATTACCTCAGGTAACGGTTGGGATGAACTTTGAGTAGTGGGTGTCGAAGGAACGGCTCTTGATTTTAACTTCTTGACCAGTTTCTTGTCCCCCTTTTTGAGAAATTTTAGGCGAGCCCTAGCAATTCTTTCAGCAAGAGTGGATGGAGGTGGTCTTTCAGACATCTTGAAGAATTTTGTAAAGATTTCTGAGTTTGTTGACGGTTTATCTATTTTAGGGCTTGAGAGAATTTTGATGTTCAATTGGAAGTGGTGAATGAGATCATGAGAGATTGAAGGAGTGCTGTAGAAAGAGAAAGGGTTTTGGTGAAGTGACAATGTCTAGGGAAGGCAAAAAATAATAAGTGTAAAGAAGGGCAGCTTTTTGAACTTTTTGAGAACCGGGAGAAGTTAAGAGATTTGACGGTTATGAACTTAATTTAAATATACCCTTTTCAAGAAGTGGGGTCCAAGCAATTTAAAAGGAGTTCTATCCTAAAAAGGAATGTGTTCCTATAATTTTGGACAGTTATGAGAATATGGAGAATCTCCCATGATGCACGTACAATAGACAATTTTAATTCCAGTTGTGACAACTAACAAATAGAGTAGGTTTACTGTACCTGGACACGATTCCTCATGTTAAGACTGGTTCCTCCTCAGTACACAGTAGGTTCTTCATGGGATCACATTATTTGTACCTAATGCTTAAAACACTAAAAACGAGTGTACTTACTCAAGTACAAATTTAGTCCAGATAGTAATGACAAATTCCTAACAGACACTTTTACTACTAAACTAGCCAATCACCAGGGGATTACCTGCTGGGTCATCCGTGTATTTTGGTCATCCCTAACTCCAACCTGTTCCTCTCGAACTGCACCTTGTTCAAAGCTTTGGTAAATATGTCAGCAATTTGGTCTTCAGTCCTGCATGAATTCATAGTAATTAGACCCTTTTCTACATTGTCTCTCAGAAAATGATGTCTAATATCAATGTGTTTGGTCCTTTTGTGTTGGACTGGGTTCTTGGCAATGTTCACAGCACTAGTGTTGTCACAAAAGATTGGCACTGCCCCACACTTGATTCCAAAATCCTCCAGTTGCTGCTTGATCCATAGCAATTGTGAGTAGCATGAAGCAGCTGCCACATACTCAGCTTCAGCAGTTGACAAGGCAACAGAGTTTTGTTTCTTTGTAGCCCATGACACCAAGCAAGGGCCTAAGAAGTGTGCCATCCCTGAAGTGCTTTTCCTATCAACCAAATGACCTGCATAATCTGCATCAGCAAAACCAATTAGTTCAAAAGTTCCACCTCTGGGATACCAAAGGCATAGATCCTGAGTCCCTTTCAAGTATCTCAGAATTCTCTTCACAGCTGTCAGGTGCGATTCCTTAGGTTTTGACTGAAATCTGGCACACAGTCCTACACTGTAGACTATGTCAGGTCGACTTGCTGTGAGATAAAGAAGTGAGCCAATGATTCCTCTATACTTGGTCTCATTTGTCGAAGGACCAAGTTCATCCATATCGAGCTTTGTTCCAGGAGCAATAGGAGTAGTCATCTCCTTAGCTCCTTCCATGTTAAACTTCTTCAACAATTCTTTGACATATTTTTGCTGGTGTATCATAGTTCCTTCCGGTGTCTGCTTTATCTGCAACCCAAGGAAGAAATTCAATTCACCCATCATGCTCATCTCAAACTCACTTCCCATCAGGTCAGCAAAACCTTTGCTCAGCTTCTCATCAGTGGCTCCAAAGATGATATCATCGACATACACTTGAACTACCAGTAGATCCTTTCCTTGCTTCTTGAGAAATAGTGTGTTGTCAATTTTACCTCTTGAAAAGCCATTTTTCATCAACAATCCTGAGAGTCTTTCATAGCAGGCTCTAGGAGCTTGCTTCAAACCATACAGAGCCTTGTCCAGTTTGTACACATGATCAGGGAATTCATTGCTCACAAAACCTGGAGGCTGTACTACATAAACTTCTTCATTCAGGTACCCATTCAAGAAGGCACTCTTCACATCCATCTGATACAGTGTGAATTCCATGTATGTAGCAAAAGCAATCAGCATTCTAATGGCTTCCATTCGTGCCACTGGTGCAAAGGTTTCATCATAATCTATTCCTTCTTCTTGACTGTAGCCCTGAACAACCAACCTTGCCTTGTTTCTTGTAACTATGCCATGTTCATCCAGCTTATTTCTGAACACCCATTTAGTTCCAATTATGGATCTGTCCTTTGGCTTAGGAACTAGGTGCCACACCTTGCTTCTTTCAAATTGATGAAGTTCCTCCTGCATAGCTATGATCCAATCTGGATCTTCTAGAGCTTCTTTGACATTTTTTGGTTCCAAAGCTGAGAGGAAAGCAAAGAATGCACAGAAGTTCTTTAATGCTGACCTAGTCATAATTCCTGTATCCAGTTCAGATAGAACGTTCTCCAAAGGGTGAGAACTTTAATATTTCCATGGCTTGATCTGGATCTGTTTAGAAGAACCTGCAGCATCGTCTTGAGTAGATTCTTCTTGACTTTCTTGATCTTCAGCTTCATCAGAAGTTCCCCCTGTCAAGTTGACTCCTTCATCTGACATGACTTTGCTCTCCTTTTCATCCGAGTCCTCCAGTTCATCTATGCTTTCTTCTCTTCTTAAGCCAATCACCTGATCATCAGCATCATCTTCTCCTATTTCCTTATCTGATTCATCGAACACAACATGCATACTTTCTTCTACTACTTGTGTCCTTCTGTTGAGTACCTTGTATGCCTTACTTTGAGTGGAGTATCCCAAGAATATTGCCTCATCACTCCTAGCATCAAACTTTCCCAAGGGTTCCTTGCCATTGTTGTGAACAAAGCATTTGCACCCAAAAGGCCTTAGGTGGGCAATGCTTGGCTTTCTACCTCTGAGTAACTCATATGGAGTTTTGTCAAGAATGGCTCTGATGGAACATCTATTTAGCAAGTAACATGCAGTGTTTACAGCTTCAGCCCAGAAGTTTCTTGCTAGTCCACTTGACAGCAGCATGGTTCTAGCCATATCCTCCAACGACCTGTTCTTCCTCTCAACCACCCCGTTTTGTTGGGGAGTTCTTGGTGCAGAGAAGTTGTGATCTATGTTGTTCCCTGCACAGTACTCAGAAAATTTTGAGTTTTCAAACTCAGTTCCATGATCTGGTCGAATACTGATGAGTTCAAGACTTAGCCTTTTCTGAACCACACCAGCCCAGTCTTTAAAGTTCTCAAAAGCTTCATCCTTAGAGGCCAAGAACAAGGTCCATGTGTACCTTGAGTAGTCGTCAACAATCACGAACACAAACCTCTTTCCTCCTCTGCTTTTTACTCTCATAGGTCCACACAAATCCATATGTACCAGCTCCAGTGGCTTAGATGTGCTGACCACTTTCTTTGACTTGAATGACGTTCTTACATGCTTTCCCTTTACACAGGCATCGCACACTTTTATATTTTCAAACTTCTTTCTTGGCAATCCACAAACTAGTTCCTTTGAGGCCAGCTTGTTTAATTGAGTGAGACTTGCATGGCCCAGTCTTTTGTGCCACAGCTGAGAGTCACTATCTTGCACATTCAAGCATGTCAGATTGTTTTCAGGTAAGGACTTCAGTGATGCCTTGTACACGTTGTTCACTCTTTTTCCTTCCATCACCACTTCTCCACTCTGTAGGTTCTTCACGATGCACCCTAAAGAGGAGAAGCTCACTTCGTTTCCTCTGTCACATAGTTGAGAGATGCTTAGTAAATTGTGTCTAAGACTATCCACACAATAAACATTTTCAATTGCATGTTCTAGAGATCTCCCAATCTTCCCAATGCCTACTATCTGACCACTTTTTCCTCCTCCGAAGGCAACACTGCCTCCTTGGAATGCTGCGAGTGAGAGAAAATTTCTTCTATCTCCTGTCATGTGCCTGGAACAACCGCTATCAAGAATCCAGCTTGAGTTGTTCTCCCTCACTCCAGCCTGCAAGACAATTAGAGGTTAGCCTTAGGAACCCAGACAAGCTTGGGTCCCTTCTTATGAGAGAATGGATAAATCAAATCTTGTTTGGCCCATTTGGGTAAAACACATTTCTTATTTTTGACTCTTGCCTTGACAATATTAATACACTCTTGTTTAGTATGACCAGTTTTACCACAAAAAGTGCATAACATGTTGCAAGATAATCCTACATACTTGCTTTTAGGATTATATGAGGGCAGGGGCTTCTTGAATCCTAAACCTTGTTTTCCTTTGTTTTGATTTTCAAAGATCCAATTCATTGCCTCTGAAGATTTATTCCATTTTGTAAGTCTGGTGAGTTCAAGTTTTGAGTTTTCAACCTTTTGATTTAACATTCTGTTTTTCTCAATTTCTTGATACAAAATCTCATTTGTCCTTTTCAATTCATTTTCCAGAAAGGTTTGAATTTCACTCATAACTTGCTTACCATTCTTACTCTCCCTCAACTGATTACATTCCAATTCAAGCTCAGTAATTTTAGAGTTTGACACAAGAGTCTGCCCTTTCAAGATGGCATTAGTTTCTTCAAGTTCAATATTCTGTTCCAGGAGACTCTTGTGTTTAGTTCTAAGATTACTCAGTTCTTCAGTTAAGTTATCCTTTTCAAGTTTTTCTTTTTCATACCCTTCAATCAGGGTGGCTGTGATTAGAATTAAATTTTCAGAAGAATATGTATGTAAAGTTTCTTTTAGATCAGATAGACATACCTCAGCTGAATTTCCTGTTTCCTCTCCATCAGTTGCCATAAGAGCAGAGTCCTTTTTGATGTTGTCAGCAATGTACAATTCCTTCAGTTTCCTCCATATTTCCTTGGCAGATTTGCACTCCGGTATCCGTGCACGCACATCCTCAGTGAGTCCTCTTCTTAGATACTCCACAGCCTTGGAGTTTGCTTGTAACCAATCCAGATCTTGAGGGTCTAGTTCTTCCACTTTCTTTGGCACTAGGACACCATGTACAGCTCTCTTCACCGGAACATGAGGTCCTCTTTTCACAATCAGCCACAAGCTGTAATCAGTTGCCTGTAGATAATTTTTCATCTGCTTCTTCCAGTGATTGTAATGAGTCCCATTGAACACTGGTGGTTTTGATGGGTCTCTTCCTCCTCTAAATTCTCGAGGATCTTCTTCATCACAGCTGACATCTGTCATACCTGCTAGTGCTAGTGGTGAGTCATCATCAGCCTCTTTTTCATGATCAGACTCACTATCAGTCGGTCCCCATGTGGCATAGAAAGCTTCCTTCTTTTTCCTTTGCTCTGCTCTGAAGTTTGGGGGCCGTCTTGTCTTCCTTTTGTCTGTATCATATTCCTTAGTGGTTTCCTTCTCCTTTTCTTTCGCAGCTCTGTTCTTCTTCCATTCTATTTCCCACATCGGGCAGTCCGTGACAGCATGGTCTTTCTTGAAGCATTTGAAGCACCCAGAGTAGTCAGGACTGTCAACTATGTTCTTCCTACTAGAGCTCTCCTTGTTTCCTCGTTTGAACCCTTTAAACCTTCCCAGATTGAGTTTTTGTCTTAACGCACTTACCATTGCAGCTTCCACTGATTGAAGATCAACATAGTCATCAGTTTCTTCCGTTGCTTCCAGTGCAAGGGTCTTGTCCTTCTTTGCTACAGGTTTAGCCTTTGAGTCTTTCATCATCTCATGCGTCTTCAGACTTCCAACCAGTTCTTCAAGCTTAATGGATTTCAAGGGCTTTGACTCAATGATGGCTGTCATTTTTGGTTCCCATGCTTCAGGCAGCACATTTAGAATTTTGTCAACCATCTCTACTTCAGGTAATACCATCTCCAACGATCTCATTTCGTTTGTGATCATGGTCAATCTGGTCATCATATCCTGAATTGACTCCCTTTCACCCATTGTAAACAGTTCAAATTGCCTTTTCAGCATTCTTCTTTTTGAGTCTTTTACTTCTGTGGTTCCTTCGTGTGCAACCTGCAAGGCATCCCATATCTCCTTAGCCGTCTTGTACGATGATACTCGATTGAACTCTTCTGGACCAAGACCACATATGACCAACCGCTTGGCCTTGTGATTCTTTTCGATCATCTTATAATCCGTCTCATCGAACTCTTCTTTCAGTTTGGGTTCTTTTGTAGCCGTGGTTCCTTCACCAACTATTTTAGTGGGAATCAGATTTCCTTCTGAGACTATCAGCCAGAGTTGATAGTCTTCAGCACATATGTAATTCTCCATCCTATTCTTCCACCATGCGTAGTATTGCCCATTGAACTGTGGAGGCCTCAGAACCGACTGTCCTTCAGTAATAGTAGGTGGTGCACTCATTTTGATCCTTCTCAAGGTGTTAGCTTTACAAGAGAAGACCTGCTCTGATACCACTTGTTATACTTTATGCACCTCCTAGAGACACTAGAAGGGGGGGGGGGTTGAATAGTATCCTCCGATTTTCGTTGCTAGAACCTTGTTCTTCAGTAGTAGAACAGGGTTCTTCAGTTCGTTGTTATGCAGCCTTCTGCCTTAGAACACACCTCCAAACACTTACCAAAAGACACAAGGATTTTTACGTGGAAAACTCCTTGCTCAAGGGAGAAAAACCACGACCCACACTCTGGGATTTTAACACCGAATCCACTAACACAAGAGCAACGTTTCTGATTACAAACTCTGTAACCAAGGGGCTACACTCTAGACCCTAATCACTAAATAAAGCTAAACTCTAGCTTTCCTAGTAATCACAAAGTAGTTTGCCTAATACATATGCTTCTGAGATAAGCTGATAGACAAAACAATGAATACTTGCAACCAAGACAACTTACAACTCGATAGATCTAGACAAGAATTCTAGACTCAAATACTTTGCATGCAAATCAGTTGTCTTCTTCAGTTTTCCTAAGCAGACAGTTCTTCAGATCGCCTTTATATGCTCTGAACTCTCTGTTTGAAAAACCAACTTCGGCTATGTCTTCTACTTGCTTTTATACGAGTTTTGCAACCCTAGTTGAGTCCTACTGGGAATCCTCTTTAATTATGGTATTTGAAGATTCGCAGTAACTCTTTTCCATGTTGAGGTATAACTCTTGTTCACACTTCAAAGACACAGCCTGGACACCACCTCTTTTAGTCTGACTAGGATATGTCTTCAACCACGCGCCTCTACTCCTAGTTCCACAGGGATTTGCAACCCGTAATCTTTTCGATCAAGCGTGCCCTTCAACTCAAGGACTAGGTTCTTCCATGAACCTCAGTGTCCTTCCTGTTTGTCATACTTCAAAACCAGCTCTCAACAGTATGACTTGGAGGTTTTATATTGTTTGCGCGGTCTAATAATGCCATGTGCATTTTCAACCACATACCAAACAAATAAATTCGAGGGTGAGCCGACAGTCATCCAATGTTTATACAAGGAAATTTTTGAAATGGAGAAGAGACTCCAACAAATTCACGCACTTGAGGACTTGGAAGTACTTTCAATATGGCCTAGAAGAATATTGGGAAGTGCTAGAAGATACTCACTACATCCCGATCTAGAATGTCCTACATACTCCGTCATTCCAGAGTGGCTAGGGGTAAAAAATATTTACTCCCTCTGTTCCATTTTATGTGTCATAGTTTGACTCGGCACAATGTTTAAGAAATACAGGAAGATTTTGAAACTTGTGGTGTAAAATAAGTCAAAGATGTTTGTGTGGTTGTAAATCATTTCAACAATGGCAAAATTATAATTTTGAAGTTAAATTGTTACCAAATTTAGAATGCTGCCATTCTTTTTGGAACAGACTAATAAGAAAATGCTGCCACATAAATTGGAACGGAAGGAGTACTAGATACCTTGAGTATTGGTGGAAAGGGTGATTGTTGTCTGGAAATGCGTATAACTGAAGAACACCTAGATGATAGCCAAAAAACTATTTTTCATTTGATTTTCGAGATTTTGGAAAGGACGTCAAAGATAATGATGATGGCAATGACATCCATAATGATGACACAACAAAACATTGACTTTGGTCAGTCATCCGAAATCATATGTTAATTCTACTATTTTGATAGGTATAATGTGATGTCAAGTATCAATCTATCATGCAATGCATAATTGATAAATAAAGTGATCATTTTTTATTTAATTTAATTATACATAATTAAGTACATTTTAACTTTTAGCTCATAATTAAGTCCATTTTAATTCCATGTTTTAGATTATAAAAAGTAATGTCTTTTATATTCCCATAATTTTTTCCTACCATGATTCATGTAAACTAAGTGCTAATCTTTTGGACACGCTTAGAACTTCTTTTAACCTAGAAAAAAAAGTAGAGGATACACTACAACTTCCATTTTTCAAATACAACTTATTATTTCTTCCAAAGGATATCTACGTTAGCTTGATATCTTAAAAAGCATTAAGGCCTCCAAATTGTTTTTTTTTTAAAAAAAGGAGAAGTAAATGTTGCACTTGGTGCACCTATACTAGACACTAGCGTGGAGGGTGAATAATGTCTTGTCAAATTTCCGTTTAGGCAAAAAACTCGCTTTACAGTTGAACTTTTCACAAAGAACCAAGTTTTCGATGAGAATCAACCCAAAACCTGTACGAAAGAAACTTTGTGGAATTTAAACTTGCACAAAAATTTTTACGTGGAAAACTCCTTACTCAAGGGAAGAAAAAAAAACCACGACCCAACCATTGGGATTTGAGAAACTTCCACTAATACAAATAAAAAAATTTTAAGTTACAGCTCAATAATCAAGGAACTAAACTCTGGTTCCTAGTTTCTTCTAGGCTAAACTCTAGCTTACCAGAACATAATTTCACCAAGAATACCTAACATAATGCTTCTAGAATAAGAAGATTTAAGTTACAACCTGATACCTAAAACAGATATCTAATACAATTTAGAACCTAATAAAGAAAGTACTTTTGCGCCTAGTTCTTCAACTGCAACTCTGCCTTGTTTACTCACAATCTCTCTGCATTGTTCACTCACAATCGATCAACAATTTTATTTATCTTTGCTTTACTCTCATAAAGTGAATGAATGATTTTAACAGCCACCAACGATGTATTTATGGATTATAAAGTACAAGTAGACTCCAATTAGAAAACATCTCCAAACTCTGGAAGGAAAATCCCTATCGTTAAAGTTTCCCCTTTTTGAACTTAACTAATTTTCCATATTTTTTTGTGGTGGTTGCCTCTTTTCCAAGACTTTAGTCCTTATACAAGTAAAACTACACTTTTAATCACTTGGCTACTTTTCCTATTTAACCTAGGATTGTCAGTCTATTCTTTTACGCGTTCCTTTTCATTTCCAAATAGGACAAGGAATGTGACTTAGCTACTTTTCACACAGTAGCATCTTCAATACTCATACTTCAACATATTTTTCATTTTTGATGATGAGAAACAAATGTTACCAAGTTCCTGCAGAACCTACGCTTAAGCAAGAAACGTGTGAAAGAAAAATAATAGACATATGATATTGGGTCACAAACACCCCAACATTTCCTTCCACCCCCAATATTTTCTTCTTCCCACTTATGGCATCATCGAAAAGATCTTTAGTCACCTGCAAGAAATATTCCAGCATAGTCCCATCTATAGTCAATAACAACAAATTAATTATGCTAGAACCATACAAGCAAATATCTAAGGGCCCAAAAGAAAAATATTTGCAAAACACAGGAAGATTTAGCACACGGAAAAATAAAAAATTAAAATAAACATCCAAAGTTCACACCCAAATTAAGTGTGAACTTAATTTTGTATATATCAAAACTAATTGTTTTAACAAAACACCAATACAAGAAAATATTCTGTGTACAAGGGAGGGATCAGGTTTAGGACAGATTCTAAGGCTGAAGTTCAAAGTGGTTGACAAGAGGAGTGAGTTTGTTTGAATTTCCATGGCATTCCTTCACAAGCTCCTCCTTAAATCTGATGCATTCAATAGCCCACCGATTGATCCCTCGATCCTTGTACTTCGCCTACCTCTTCAGGTCCTCAGCTTCACACTACAGCTCCTCCAGATGTTGCACCAGTTTTGTTCTGTTACTCACCTTCCCCTTCACCATCACCATCACCATCAAGTTCAGCTTTCACCTTCACTGGACATTTTAAAGCTCCCTTGGGTTTGAAGAAATCACAAGCCTTCAGCATGTTCATACAAAACTTGTCATTTTGATTTGGTTCAACACCCTTTCCAAAATGAACTTTAAAATATTACATAATCTGCATTTCGAAGTAGCCATAAGCCAAGTCATGCTTGAGTTTAGTCTTGGCGATCCTCTTGAAGTGTCTTATGATTTATCCTGACAAATTAATCAGAGAACCTCAGTCCAAAAGATCCATATAGGTCAACTCCAAGAAACTTGCCTCACTCCTTCTTTCATCTCTAGGGATCAGGTTCTTGTGGAAAAACTCAAAGAGTAGATGATGCGATTGCTCCATTGTTTCTTTCTGCTTTGACCACTTACCCTTCACATACCTGCGATAGCCATCAGCTCGGACCCCCAAAATTACTCCAACTTCCTTTCTACCAAATTCAATCTCCACTCCACACACATTAGTTGTTAGCATGCCCTTTTTCACATTGCAATTAATGTAGAATTCACGAACCTCGTCCTCATGCAATCTTATTTTGTCTTCCACAAATCAGTCCTTCCAACCCTAGTCCTCTAGTTTATGCACAAGGTTCGCAATTCCTGCTTCCTCTAAATCAATCACAATTCTTCCAGCAAAGACATGTCACACACTTGACCAAGCAACCAGATCATCCTTTGGTTTGTCCTTGTCCTCCCCTGAACTTGAATTTGAGTAAGAGTCATCAGGTTCATCGGCATGTTCTTCTTCTTCAACTATGGGTGCCAGCTACAACATTGGATTCATCAAACACTACATGAAAGCTTTCTTCTACAGTCATAGTCCTCTTATTATAAACTTTATAGCATTTACTTTGTGAAGAGTATCCCAGGAAGATTCATTTATCACTTCGTCCATCAAATTTCTCTAAAGCTTCTTTTCCATTATTATGCACGAAACACTTACACACAAAGGCTTTGAAATGTCCAATATTTGGCTTCCCGCCTGGAGTAACTCATAGGGAGTTGTATCAAGCAATGGACGATGGAACAATTATTCAACAAACAGCAAGTTGTGTTCACTACTTAAGCCAAGTAACTACTGGCTAAACCACTTGATAACAACATTGTTCTAGTCATATCTTCTAGGGACTTATTATTCCTTTCAACTACACCATTTGTTGTGGGGTTCTAGGGGCAGAGATATGATCTACACCATATTTATTACAGAACTCAGCAAATTTTACATTCCTAAACTCATTATCATGGTCAGATCTAATGCTCACTAGTTGGTACCCAATGTTCTTTTGTACCATTTTTGCCCAGTCATAAGAAGTTGTAACAGTCTCCTCCTTCGATGTAAGAAATAGAGCCCATGTATATTTCAAGTAGTCATCAACAATCACCGACACAAATCTTTTTACCTCATGTACTCTTTACTCTCATAGGACCACATAAGTCCATGTGAATTAATTCCAGTGGTTTAAAAGCACTCACCTCTTTCTTTGACTTGAATGAGGATCTTACATGTTTCCCCCTTAGACATGCAACACATATCCTAATTTCTTCAAACCTGATCTTTGGCATTCTACGAATTAGTTCCTTAGACACTATCTTCTTCAACTGAGTCAAGCTAGCATGACCTAATATTTTGTGCCATAGTAGTGTATCACTTTCCAATACATTCAAAGAAGTCAAATTGTTCTTATGAAGAGAACTTATTTAAGCATTGTATACATTGTTCACTCTCTTCCCTTCTATTACGACTTCACCAGCCTACGTGTTCTTCACCATGCAACAAATAGAGATGAAACTTACTTGATTTCCTCTATCAAAAAGTTGAGAGATATTGAGCAAGTTGTGCATCAACCTATCCACACAGTACACATTATCAATTGCATGATTGAGGGATCTCCCAACATTTCAAATTCCAACAATATGACCACTCTTACCTCCTCCAAAAGCCACACTACACCTTTGAAATGCTGCGAGTGAGAGAAAACTTCTTCTAACTTTCTGTCATCTGCCTTGGACAACTACGATCGAGAATCTAGTTTTGGTTGGTCTCTCTCATTCCAGACAAGAATCAAGGGTTAGGTTTAAGAACTTAGACAAGCTTAGGTCCTTTATATGATACAATGGATGAATTAAATATCTTCTAGCCCAGCAAGGTAAAACAGATTTATTAGTTTTTACTACTGCTCTATTACTAGTCATGCAAGATTCTTTATGATGCCCAGTGTTTCTACAAAATATGCAACGTATATTTTCAGGTTACATATTTTTTTTTAGGATTAGCGTAGACCCCTTTTACTTTTATTCTGATGATCAATTACTTAGTTTATAGCTTTAGAGGATTTCTTCCACTTAGTGAGTCTGGTAAGTTCAAAATTAGCAGCAATGATGTATGAAGGAAAAAGGAAGAAAGAAAAATACCATAAAGGAGTTAATGGAAAAATAGCCAAGTTAGAAGGGTATTTGGCGAACCACTTTCTTTCTACCAGTCCTACCATGTCTTTGAGATGCTTGAGGACGAGTGTTGGGTGGGCCACTATGTTGGTATTTCCAGGAGTAGTTAAGGAATAACGGCACTCACCGCGCTCAAAAGAAAAAGTTAGGTTGGATGTCGTCGGGACTTCGAAAACACAAGGATACGCTATTTCTTCAACTTTAGTGTTGGGGATCTCTCTTGTCTCTGGAGGTGTAGCTTTCACCGATGTAAGGGCCACTTCTTTCTCTAGAAGTGACTCAAAAGATGAGGGAATCATAGCGGTATGGGTGTCATCATCTTCAATTTTCACCACAACACGATCATCTATCTACTGGTGAGGATGGGTGAGAGATCTAGCTTGAGCAGAGCTGGCAAACTCTCTAGATTCCTTTTCTCCTCCTTCGAAGCCCTTTTCCTCTTCTTTGAGGAGCAACCAGCCACATTTAATTCTCGACGTTAAGGCAACAAGTTTAAGAGATTAGTTCTATTCTCATGTAGATCCGAAAGATGAGTGTTGACTCATGACCAGGGAATAATGTGAATAACCTGTGGGCCCATATTCAGCAGGTACATAGGTGTAGAAGTTTACTACATACAAGAGAGGAAAATCCATCGGATTAGTAGCGTGGGTCTTTGCTTTGACCTTCTGCACAGCAGAAATGGATGCAAAGGTTTTGGAGGAAGGGATGGAAACGTCAAGGTTCTATAGAAGCTGCAAAAACTAATGGGGCTATACAATAGAAAAGAGGATATAGAAATAAAAGATTAACTTCTTTAAGTGAAAGAAACGTACGAGAATTGTTCCATTATTTCGTAAGAGTTTCTTTCTAGAAGAAATAACCAATGTGAGGATTCAGACATATCTGTGGTACCATTACCAGTCATTGTCGTATTCGACATTTGAAATAATGGCTCGTTAGCTCGAGTAAGAAGAGATAAAATTCCCCCTCGCATATGCCTTGGCGAGTAAAGATGTAGGGATGGCGGAAAGTAGAAGGAATTTATGCCAAATTAGTAAGGTACCTCAAACAGAAAACTATCCTCACACTTGGGCTAAGTATACTTCAAACACATCTTATCGATGATGGGATCAACGAGAAATTTAAACCCAAGGGTAAAGGATAGGTGTAAATAAGTGAGCAATGGGGAAAGTGGTCGATTATTCGGACAACTGGAACAACACAATGAACTACAAGTCTTTCTCCCATTCACAATCTAGTCGCAACCAAGGAATATTAGGCTATGTTATTGTTAAAGAAAATTAAACAAAAAGTTCAAAATATTACAATCTTGCTCTAAGTTAAGAGTTTTGCGGATAAAATCAGAAGCGTTTCCTCCTGGTATTATTGGTAGATCTAGCTTCATTGTATTTCTTCCCTTGGAAGAAATTTTTTGGCAATTGTTGTAGTAATTGGTGATGCCGCTTCGAGGGAAGTCATAAGTGAAAGACGGGTATCTAGGTTTGCCTTAGAAGTAGAAGGAGATTTGGATGTACCTTAACAATCGGTGCTTCGGGAGGCCATTAATGCAAATAGGTGGAGGATTTCTTATAAAGTTAATAAAGAGAGAAGAAGAAAAATAAAATACGGTGATTGAATTCTGCAGCGCTAGGAAAGGGAGAAAGGAGAAGCAGACGTGTCGTAATATTTCTAGTGAGAGAAATTATGATTACCTAGGGAACCATCGCCCACATACAAACAGTTTGTATTCGGCCATGTAGGATGATTTAGAAACGAATGGACAAGAGTCTTTTCTAATTTAAAAGAAAAGCGACACCAGTTATGTATGCCTTTTCGCTGAAAAGTTTTTTCACTTTCCAGTTAGTTCCCGAAATCTAGATAGAACTGCGGTGACATGTGGCAGACGTATACCTCGAAAAAAAAGTGCTCGGGAACTCTAGATGTCGAATAGCTAAACTGAAGAATCATCTACAACCAAGAAAGCTCTGATAGCAAAGTACGTCTGGCCATAGCATGTTTATTACCGGAGTGATCTGATAGCTACAAATCTTTCTGAGTATAGCAATCAGGTCTAGTTGGATATGCATCAATCAACTAATGAAGGCGAGTTTCCAGGAATCAGTTGTTATCAATATTAGCTCACGTGATCATGATTTTGAGCGTTACACTTTGTAGAATAATGGTGGATTCTCGTTGATGGAGAAGTACTTATTTGACCTTGTAATTACTATATCAACTTCTTTCCCATTCGTTTGTTGCCCCATCTGATTTCATTTACAAGTCATATATATGCACTTAGTTTCCTTACTTTACGTCTATATTTCGAGTACTGTCATCGGATTTTTTTTGCGTTTGTCGCTTCAAACGCACACGCAAGTATACGCAGTCGATCAAGTAATAAAGTGATAAGAAAAGTATCGTTCCCACGAGGACTATTGATTAACTACTAACTAAATCAGACAATTCCTAATTATCTAAACAAGAAGATTTCAAGAGCTGAAAATTTATCTAACTAAAATTGACTAATTAAACTAAGAAAATAATAACACGTAAAATACGATTTTGGATTCAAGAAGGGGTAATAGTCTAGGGTTATGGGATATCTGCCAATCTTGTTGAATTCTTCAGCTAATCTAACTAAATCAATTTACCTGGGTTACTAATCACAAGGTTGATTATACTCACCGAGCTCTTTCGATACCCTACTTGCCTATTCAAGCCAACCTAATGCCTATATGTCTATGGAATTAGAGTTAACAAGAATGCATGTGCTTCTCCTATATAGTGACTAAGCATGACTGTAAGGTATATTTCTATCCTAACCGTGAAACTATTCCCCGATACCCAGGTTCAGGAACACGCTCTATTCAATCCTATTGCAACCTGTGGTTCCCACTTTCGAATTCAACCCTACGTTCATAAATAGTATTCAATTGGTGATCAAGCAATCAAATAATTAGGCTTACGATATGAATAAATAACCCAATGTAATAAATTAATTAAATCAAATCAACATTCAAAAATCAACATTCATGGAGAATCCCACAACTTTAGACTAACAAACTAAATTTAAAAAAAAAAAAAGAAAACTCAATGTAGATGTTGAGCTCCAACCCATCTCTAGCGTTTCTATGCCTCCCCAAAGGTTCTAGCCTCCAAAAGTTCGTGGTTCCTCCAAAAATAACGTTTACAAGGGTTTTAAAATAAAAAACATGCTAGTGGCCCACGTTTTTAGCTTGTTCCAGCTGCTCTGGGACTGTTTCCCATCGCATGCACCGGAGCATGCCAAGCATCTATGGCTGTATGCGCTACTTATCTCAATTTCTTCAATATTTGCACTCTTCCCAGCCATACAGCCGAGAATGCCAAGCATCTGTGGTTGTACCCGCTGCTTCTTCCTTATTCTTGTACGATTCAAGCTCCAATTTCATTCATTTCGCTCTTAAAAACATCCAAATACCTCAAGTTAGAATTTTACTTTAAATCAAGCATTGTTGGGTTCATAATCCACTGAAAACAACATAAAAGCTATAAGAATTCGACGTCGATACATAAGATATATGCCCAACAGCAACACCCCACACTTAAATTTTGTTTGTCCCCGAACAAACAAAACCCAACACACTTATAATCAATAGATCTCATCCAACCACTCAAGAACTTCAAGGAAGCGCATCTATGAAATAGGTTGATACCAATAATTAGCCACCAAACATACAAGCACCCAACTTCCCATAATTGCACACCACACATTTAGAAAACAAGGATTATGAAAGCAATCAAGTAGGAACATCCAAGCCTCGAGAAATGATTCCTCATACCAACTTACTCATGACATGCCCGCTCCCTCAAGATTAGGGCCTAATAAAAGCTCCAACATCTCATAATCCATGTGCCCTCATCAATCAAAGTCACGTCCAAATCACACAAAAATATATCAAATGAATTATAAGGGACTTTCAAGATAGGAAGAATTCTCTCACACTCAAAAGAATCTCAAGTGCCACACAATAGTACCATAGGCTTGCCCGTAGTGTAAGACTCCACTAATGTAGGCTCGCTCCTATTCAGGATTAACTAGGACTTTAAGGGTTATAATGTAGGCTAAATGACGGATATGATATATATGGTTAAAATAGTGACTACCTCCCTAATCACTTTAATACATCACTTCCACTTTTTATAGCTCAACTCTTCACAAAAACAACCGAGCCACAATCCAACCATCAACCCAAAAACTTCCCTCACTTTATGTATTTTTCATTAATGGTGCATAACACTAGCAAGGATTGAGAATTTTTCTTTCTTTTTTTCTTTATTTTTCTCTTTTCATTTTTTTTTCTTTTCTTTCTTTTCAAATAAACATGTGTCAATTTTTTTTCAACCTTTCCAATGTACTTTTTCTCAAAATACCATACTAATAATTTTTTTTCTTTGAGTCCACTCAAAAGCCACCAATTTCCACCAACCGCAACTCCACTAACAAAAGTATTTTTCAATTAAAGTTCTCTAAGGTGTAAAGGTTTGAAAAGAGGGAAATTAAGAACAAAAAGAATAGGCTTGTAATAAGGGTGTTAACAAAAAGGCTAATAGGCTCAAAAAGGGCTACAAGGGATATATATGAACGGGTAGGCTAATCAAAGCTGCAAAAGAAGGGTTTATCAAAGAAAGCCTGTATCATCTCCCGGCTAGAGCAAACCTAGGATTTCGCTTTGACCACACGCGGGGCAAGTTCCAGACCAATAATGCAAGCACGAGAAAAAATAAAAGCAACTCACCACTCATGGCTCATGAACTACTCAAGCCGGAACAATTCCAACACCTAACAAAAATAAGCGAGACAAGTCATGCTATTCGGTCAGCACTCTAAGTCTGAAACCTGAGCCGACGAGTCGCTAACAAGACTGACTATCATTCCAATATATAACTCACACCAAAAATCTTTAGGGAAGTTCAACTTGCATGTGAAGGACTAAATATGATAGTATCAAACAATTCACAGAGAAGGCACATGTCCTTACCACTTAGCTACTCCTATTTCCTAATTTGTTTTTTGTATTATATATATATATATATATATATATATATATATATATATATATATTTTTTTTTTTTTTTTTCTAAAAACACCCAGTTCAAAATAAAAAGCATCCTCTGGAAAGAATCGTGGCTTGAAGAAAACCCAAGGATTATGCCACGAACCTAAAAAATTTAACGCAACAAAAATATACAAGTACAAGTAATGATACTCCATCCCACACTTAAAATAGTGCATGGTCCTCACTGCACAAATAAAAAAAATGAACAAGAGTGGGTATCAAGAAAGCTCCCTCAAACCGCAGAGTCTGGAGGTGCTGCAGACTGGTCTGAATTCGCGGTCTGAGCAGTGGAGGGATCTAACAATGTAGTGCCAGCTACATCCATCGCATCAATCACCGACCCCTCCATCATAGTGGCAATAGCCGGAGCTGGCTTTGTAGCAGTGCCATCAGTAGCAGTCAAATCCACAACCTCATGACTGGACCCTGCATCAGTCTGGACGCCAATGGAATGCGTAACTCTGGTACTCTGAATAGCGGCAAGGATCTCTGCTAGTGCGCTCTTCATCAGGGTGTCTCAAGCTGCCTACTCATGTCTCAACTGGGTCAGCTCTGCCTGCTGCTCCTATCTCAACTGGTCCAGCTCTGCCTGTTGGCCCTCTTTCAGCTTAGGTAGCTCGACCTCGAATCCCTCAAGTGGCTCTGATGTAGATCTCTTATCTTCTTTTGCCGCGACCGGGTCATGCACCGAAGTAATGTCATGGGCAATGGGTACCTCTAAAAGATCATCATCCGTATAGAAAGGGACCCCGTGCTTCCACATCAAAGCCGTCAAAGTGTGCACAAAATACAACTTCAAGGTCTTCTCCTTCCGAGTCCGCACCATCTGCTCGTGCATAAGCTCTCCCAAGTTCAGCACTATCCCATTCATCAGAGCATAAATAAGAAGCACTCGCTCTCGAAGGACATTTGTCTGATGGTCAGCTTGCATTATTCTGTTAGACACCCAATTTAGCCAAGATCGACTCTACCTAGACATAAACTTCTTAGGCAAGGTGGCATATTTTCTCTTAGTGTTGCGGAACCATGCAGGCTTCGAGGATTCACGATCATCCAAAATAGCTGGTGGGTCACACAATACCTGAATGACATCCTCAAATTCTGGCTCTGCTAGCATCTTCTTGTAGTCATCCATTGCCACTTCGTTAACCCTGTAGTATGCATTAATAGCTCTGGCAGAAATATCGACCTCAACCTCTCTAGCCCGCACTATGCTGCCCCTCAAATTCTTCCAGTTAGCATATAATTCTTGAACAGCAGTAACATTTGCCTTGCACTTGGGACCCTGCATAAATCTGTCCCACTTCCTTTCTTTCACAACCTCCAGAATAGCTGGGCAAGAATTCTCGCAGGCATGATAGTTTAATGGTCTTTCTTGCGTGATCTGCTTCTTAATGATCCACTGATACGCGAGGTATGCACTCTCACTCTCAAATGTGTCCTCCCACAATGATCTATCAATCGGGCTACTTGTAGATGGAATGTCCTCAGGCATTGGAATAGGAGTGTCCTCATCTTCAGCATCATCATAAACCTGCTCGTCATCTTCATCATCCTGCTCCATTGGTTTCTTCCCTTTGCCCTGAAATACTCTTCTCTTCTTGGCCGGTGGTTTACAAGCACCACCCTCACGGATCACCACTGGATTTTCCTTCACACTGGTATATTTCCTCTTACCTGTGGCTGCCGGAGGAGCGGGAGTGGTCCGGGCACTCGGAGTCGATCTTTTCTTCGCTAAAGGCATAACCTCAAGCTCAACATTCTCCTTTTCCACATCCGGGGCAGGTGTATCTTGTTTCTTCTTTGAGCGTTGCTCCCATTTATCCTTGCCCTCGGGTTGATTCCGCGGTGGTTGGCCACCGTCCCCGCTTCCACCACTCTTGGATTTTTTCTTTGTAATCAGCATTTTGCAATGGAATACCTGCATCCAAACAATGTAAAATTAGTCAATGGAGTACAACCGAGTTCATTAAAATAGCTAGAAACTCGTCCAATTCAAGCTTTGTATTAGCTTCACATTGGTACACACGCACCCCAAACTTAAAGCTCAAGTGTATTTCACAATTAATCAATTTACGCTTAAAGTACACTCATGGTGTCATTAGCGAGATACTCAGACTTCCCTGGACGCACACTTCTTTATTCGGAATAATTCTCATGTTCAAAATTCACCAAAGTGTGCAAACGGGGTTCCCACTTCCCACACTTGTGCTCTACTTCATTTAAAAAATATGAAGAAATATTATCTTAAGCAAAACAATAAGATCAGCCCATGAATTGTACAATGGGGCAGCGATACACTCAATTACCGTGCAAAACGATACTCGTCATATGTGAATAATGTGCAATGAGTGTCGTTCAAGTGAAAATGCTTTAAACTTGGACCTAAGCCCTAATTTTAACCAATTTATATTCAACTTATACCCCCTAATTGATTCGGCTACTCAGACTTCGCCGAATATTTCAAATTTTTCATTGGGGAATTTCATCAAACATTTTACGTGCAGAATTTTGGACAGCTTGTATATGAATTTTTTGCTTTTGTTTGGACCTCCAAACTCTGGGAGCTTACATGTATACTCATCCTGGTGTATCACCGCACCCCCCCACAACAGATACTAATAAAAAATAACCAATTTTCGACATGTTTTCATCATAAACATGAAGTAAAAACTAAACCTAAGGAAAGAGGGGGATGGGCTCGCGTAGAGCTAAAAGCAGCAGAGGAAAGAGATGGGAATAGAATAAGAGGGAGAAGGCATACCTAGATCGAACCTCAAAGATCAATCACAGCATTTGCTTGAAGAAGTATAGGGAGAAACACGTTTCTTTTCTGTTCTCTGTTCTTGTTTTTTTTTTTTTTTTGGTTGTGTTGTGTGTGTTTAAACAGCTTTAAAGGAGTTAAAAGAACATACTTTGGCATACAGTGGCCCACGCGTAACACTGTTTCTGTTCTCATTATTTTTTTTTAAAAAAACTCGCTGCACACACAGTGTAGCGCGCGACGCTTGCTTCACTGTGTGGGAGTGATCTGCTCTCGTTTTGTTTTAATTTCTGCACACACAAGGAAGGGCACGACGCATGGGGGCCTGTATGGCCTGGAAGTTGAGAATTTTTGCTACTTTGTTGTCCGGGGCCGGCCACTTTTGTTGTTCCAACTGTCTTCAAGCCTCGAGATCCTGGAAAAACACAACACAAACACATTAATCACATCAAGTTTCCGTTCCTTTTGTTCTTTTCTATTTTTATTTTTATTTTTTCCTAAATGAAAATATAGATTAACTAACTCTAAAAAAAGCGATAAAACATGGGTTGCCTCCCATGAAGCGCTTGATTTAACGTCGCGACACGACATGTATAAATATCACCACTTTTTATTTTCACTTTGAAGATATGAATTTTCTCTCCAAATTGAATTCAAGCTTACGACTATGCTCTTGAGGAGGTGGCATAAAACAAAAATAACCAAGCAATGAATGTCGTATCTTGCACCTCTTGGCTTTTAAATGAGGGATATCGTTTTGTCTTCTCAACGTCACAAATTTTAGAATATAGGCACCTTGCTCCTCCTCCCGTGACTTTCTTACTAGTTCGGAGGGCTCGATTTTCAGGTCGCCATCAAAACAAAATATTAAAAAGTGCTTGGAATGAGGTCTTATGTGCCCTATCTCCAAAATCGTATCATTATTGACACCCTCATCTTTACACACACTAGAGTCTTCAAAAATTATATTTGTCAATTCTCCACTTGACTCTAGTGCCAATTTTTCAACTTTGGCATCATCAACTATAATTAGGTCGAATGGTTGGAACTCCACACTTAGCTTCTCAAATTGGCTCTTAAATTCCTCTTCGACTTCGTCCACCTCAAATATACTATCCACCATAATTGATTGTGGAGACTTAGACGCCTCAACCATTTATATCAAATTAGCCTCAACGTCATGAATAGCCTCGCCAAATCGGTCAATCTCTTATTTGAGCACACTTTTCCATTCTATAGAGCACTTAGCTGCACTTCTAATATCATCAAGAAGACCTCCACATGCATCTAATCGTTGAGATTGTTCCATTAGCCAAGTTTCACTCATGATCTCCACTTCTTCAAAATTTTCCTCTTGTTGATCATACCGTGATGCATCCTGCACTTTGTTGCTCCTATCAAACTCACAAGAAAGGTTAGTTTTTATCATTGGGTAAGAAGTACGACACTTAGGACAATCATTCCACAGACCATCACATAATTGACAACAGTTTCGATCAAAAGTCGTAGAAGAAGACTAGATAAATAGTCCCGAAGGATATCAAGATGACGGCTATCTTCCCACAAATGACGTCCATTACAAATTATGCAAGGAGCACCAAAATACGAACAACCAACTTTCGACCAATTTTCATTAAAAGATGCCATATTAACAAGTAATTGAAATAAACTAAATTAAACTAAACGAAAAAACTTGAATAGAAAAAAGTAAAACTCTATTCTAGAAAATAGCTAATTCTAAGTCCTCGGCAACGGCGCCAAAAACTTGTCGCTCCAAACGCACATGCAAGTATACGTGGTCGATCAAGTAATAAAGTGATAAGAAAAGCATCGTTCCCACGAGGACTATTGATTAATTACTAACTAAATCAGACAATTTCTAATTATCTAAGCAAGAAGGTTTTAAGAGTTGAGAATTTATCTAACTAAAATTAACTAATTAAACCAAGAAAATAATAACAAGTAAAATACGATTTTGGATTCAAGAAGGGGTAATAGTCCAGGGTTATGGGATATCTGCCAATCCTGTTGAATTCTTCAGCTAATCTAACTAAATCAATTTACCTGGGTTACTAATCACAAGGTTGATTATTCTCACAGAGCTCTTTCGATACCCTGCTTGCCTATTCAAGCCAACCTAACGCCTATATGTCTATGAAATTAGAGTTAACAAGAATGCATGTGCTTCTCCTGTATAGTGAGGAAGCATGACTGTTAGGTATATTTTTATCCTAACCGCGAAATCATTCCCCGATGCCCAGGTTCAGGAACTCGTTCTATTCAATCCTATTGCAACCTGTGGTTCCCAGTTTCGAGTTCAACCCTAGGTTCATAAATAATATTCAATTGGTGATCAAGTAATCAAATAATTAGGCTCAGGATATGAATAAATAACCCAATGTAATAAATTAATAAAATCAAATCAACATTCGAAAATCAACATTCTTGGAGAATCCCGCAACTTTAGACTAACAAACTAAATGAAACAAAAGAGAAGAAAACTCAATATAGATGTTGAGCTCCAACCCATCTCTAGCGTTTCTATGCCTCCCCAAAAGTTCTTGCCTCCAAAAGTACGTGGTTCCTCCGAACATAACGTTTACAAGGGTTTTAAAATAAGAAATATGCTAGTTGCACTTGGTGCACCTTCGTAAGACACTAGAGGGCGGGGTGAATAGTGTCCTTACCCGATTTCGAATTCTAAAACTCGCTTTTGACTTTCTGCGCCTAACTCACAAAGAACCAGGTTCCTTACAAGTTTCACCTATCTTTGAAACTAAGCAAATTGCTGAAACGTAAAAAACACAGAAATTTTTACCTGGAAAAATCCTTGCTCAAGGGATAAAAAACCACGACCCAAACTCTTGGGATTTCAACTCTTCCACTAAAGGAAAACCCGAGCAAGTTTTAGACTACAACGTAATGTAATGAAGGAACTACAACCCCCTAGTACCTAGAACCTTCAAAGCCACACGTTAGCTGGTGAGGTTACCTCTACTTAACCTCAAAAGTAATCTCTACTTAATTCTTCTAAACAAGCGAATAGATTACAACTCAATAGCCTATAACAAAGAAACTAAAACAACAGACTTATCTATGAAACTGCTCCTTCGTAACGTTCTGCTGCTCGGCCTTTATTCTTGCACACAAAGCTTCTCACGATCTGATTGTACTTGATATGCTCCGTTGAGATGTCTTTTTTGCGTACAGATTCTGGCCAAATTAACTAGTATATATAGGAACTAGACTTAGTCAGATCCAACTAAGTTTAGGAATCCTTTTCCTCTTTGAAATCAGTTTCTTGAGTAACAATAACAACCTCTGTCTCGACAACTTTCTCAGGATTTTCTACAATTACCTCCTCCTTACCCCCTACTTCATTATCAGCTTGTTCTTTTAAATCTACAGGCATAGAGGGTACACTAGTATCGACAACTACAGTACCATTAGGAGAACTAGGGTTTACTTTTTCAGTTTCTTGGACGATATCTTGAGTCGCTTCAATGATCCCTTCCTCCGTACCAGTTTCTGGAACGCTTTCCCCCTTACTAGTTGCTTCCTCCAACAACTTCTTCTGTCTCAATTTTGCAAACTTCCTCGCCATAGCCACAGAACGACTCGCGGCAAGTTTCTTTGCCTTTTGATTTAGTTTAGATAATTTGAGTTTTGGAGAAAGAGTAGAGAGTCTACTTTGGAACTGGTCGACATTTTTATTTCTTTACAGAGAATTGCGTTTTAGAGAGAGAAAATATTTTGAGAGAGTGTTAACGTTTCAACCGATAGAAACTATGTTTCTTGATCAAGTAGTGGAATAGAGATGGGTTTAGGTTTATCGGGAAGGGGAACGGGTTGATAGGATACGAAAAAGCTGCTTTTCATTATAACGCATAGGAGCTGATGCCATCATCATTCAAAGAATTTGAATTTTAAAAGTTTACATTAATCCGGCGCCAAGTGTGGGTGATTGGTAACAAATTAGGCCACGTAGGACAACGTTATATTCAGTAAGTAACATAGAATGTGTACCTGAATGTTCATGCACCAGTTTCTTCAACAATATCCTTTATTTCAGATTTGCTAGTATCTAAGTTAGGAAAACAGGTTCCAAACAGGTTAGCAAGCAAAACAATTAAGTTATGCACATTTAGAATCAGCTAAGCAAAGTTAAGCAAAGTAAAAATAAGGAAACTTCACTAGCCAATCATTGGGAGAACCAGGTGCTACTTCGTTCACTGTATCTTGGTCATCCCAAGCTCAAGCCTGTTCTTTTCAAATTGTACCGTGTTCAATGCCTTAGTGAAGATATCAGCAATTTGGTCCTCAGTCCTGCAAAAGTTCATAGTAATTAGGCCTTTCTCAACACTGTCCCTTAGAAAGTGATGCCTAATATCAATGTGCTTCGTTCCATACTCTATTCCAAAGTCCAGCTGCTGATTGATCCATAATAACTGTGAACAACATAAAGCAGCTGCTACATATTCAGCTTCAGCTGTCGATAATGCCAATGAATTTTGCTTCTTTGTAGACCATGGAACTAAACAAGTTCCTAGGAAGTGTGCCATCCCATATGTACTTTTCCTATCAACCAAGTGACAAGCATAGTCAGCATCTGCATACCCAATTAGATCAAAACTTCCACCTTTTGGGTACCATAAACCAAGATCTTAAGTTCCTTTCAAATATCTCAAGATTCTCTTGACTGCAGTTAAGTGTGACTCCTTTGGTTTTGATTGGAACCTTGCGCACAATCCCACACTATAAATAATATCTGGACAACTTGCAGTTAAATACAACAACGAACCAATCATTCCTCTGTACTTAGTTTCATCAATTGAAGCACCAGTTTCATCCAGATCTATCTTCATTCCAGGAGCAATGGGTGTGTTCATATCCTTAGCAGACTTTATATCATACTTCCTTAACAACTCTTTGATGTACTTCTACTGGTGGATAATTGTGCCTTCCTGAGATTGCTTGATTTGTAAGCCTAAGAAGAAATTTAGCTCATCCATCATACTCATCTCAAATTCACTTCCCATCAGGTCGGCAAACTCCTTGCAGAGGTTCTCATTAGTAGCACCGAAGATGATGTCGTCTACATACACTTGAACGATCAGCAGGTCCTTGACTTCCTTCCTTAAAAACAAAGTATTGTCTATCTTACCTCTTGTAAACCCTTTCTTCAATAAGAACCCAGACAACCTTTCATACCAAGCCCTAGGAGCCTGTTTCAACCCATACAATGCCTTGTCAAATTTGTAGACATGATCAGGAAACTCTATACTTTCAAAGCTAGGTGGTTGAACCACATACACCTCTTCATTCAAATAACCATTAAGGAATGCACTCTTCACATCCATCTGGTACAGCTTGAACTGCATGTAAGCTGCAAAAACAATAAGCATCCTAATGGCCTCCATTCTTGCAACAGGTGCAAAGGTTTCATCATAATCGATTCCTTCTTCTTGACTATAACCTTGAACCACCAGTCTTGCCTTGTTCCTTGTCACTATGCCATGTTCATCTAGTTTGTTTCCAAATACCCATTTAGTACCAATAATGGACCTGTCCGTTGGTCGAGGGACCAGGTGCCATACCTTACTTCGTTCAACCTGATGAAGTTCCTCTTGCATCGCAATCACCCAGTCTGGATCCTCAAGTGCTTCACGTACATTCTTTGGTTCTATTGAGAACAAAAACGCAAAGAATGCACAGAAGTTCTTCAAAGCTCTTCTAGTAACAACTCCAGTGTTTAGATCAGACATGAGGTTCTCCAGTGGATGAGAACTTTGATATCTCCAAGGTTTAGGCTGAATCTGCTGAGTGTTGTTTCCAGGAGGATCTGAGCCATCTAACTATTCTTCATCTTGTTCTTCAGTTCCCCTGTCTGATTACTTTTAACTCCATTCAAATTCTCAGGGTCTTCAGCAGGTTCATCTCTTGCAAGATCGATCTTCTGATCGTCATCTTCTTGTCTGTTTGTAACACTTTCAGACTCATCAAATACCACGTGCAAACTTTCTTCTACAGTCAAGGTTGAACACTTTATAAGCTTTACTTTGTGAAGAATATCCTAAGAAGATGGCTTCATCACTTCTAGCATCAAACTTCCCTAGAGGTTCTTTCCCATTGTTATGCACGAAACACTTGCACCCAAAAGCTCTGAGATGTGCAATATTAGGTTTCCTTCCTCTGATCAGCTCATAGGGAGTTTTCTCTAGCAAAGGATAGATAGACCATCAATTCAGCAAGTAGCAAGCAGTGTTGACTGCTTCAGCCCAAGAATTCTTTGATAGACCGCTTGACAGCAACATTGTTCTAGCCATGTCCTCCAAGGACATGTTCTTTATTTCAACTACACCATTCTGATGAGGGGTCCTTGGTGCAGAGAAATTGTGATCCACAGCATGTTTGTTACAATATTCAGAAAACTTAGCATTCTCAAATTCTGTACCATGGTCGGACCTTATACTCACTAGTTGACGCCCCAGTTTCTTCTGATTGACTCTGACCCAGTCCTCGAACATATCATATGCTTCATCTTTAGATCTGAGGAACAAGGTCCATGTGTATCTGGAGTAGTCATCAACTATTACCATTACGAATCTCTTACCTCCTCTGCTCCTTACCCTCATTGGTCCACACAAGTCCATGTGAACCATCTCAATTGCTTTAGAAGTACTAACCACTTTCTTTGACTTGAATGAAGATCTTACATGTTTCCCCCTCATACAAGCATCACAAATCTTGATGTCATTGAACCTCTTGCTTGGCATTCCACGAACCAGGTCCTTTGACACCAACTTATTCAATTGAGTCAAGCTTGCATGTCCTAGTCTCTTGTGCCACAACTGACTATCATTCTCCAGCACATTCAGACAAGTCAAATTATTTTCAGGAAGAGACCCTAATGTCGCCTTGTACACATTATTAGCTCGTTTCCCTTCCATTATGACTTCACCAGTGTGCAGGTTCTTCACAGAGCAACCTACAGATGTAAAACTCACTTAGTTTCCTCTATCATATAGTTGAGAGATACTTAAAAGATTATGCCTGAATCCATCCACACAGAGTACATTATCAATTGCATGATTGAGGGATCTCCCAACTTTTCCAATACCAACAATTTCACCGCTCTTGCCTCCTCCAAAAGCCACACTACCCCCCTTGAAACGCTTCGAGTGAGAGAAAGTTTCTTCTATCTCCTGTCATGTACCTAGAACACCCACTATCAAGAATCCAGCTTGGGTTGTTCCATCTCACTCCAGCCTGCAAAATAAAATCAAGGGTTAGTAGCAGGAACCCAGACTAGCTTGGGTCCTTTTTTTGTTATCGAATGGATGAATCAAATCTTTCTAGCCCAATAAGGTAAAACTGATTTTTTATTCTTTTTCACTACATCTTTTGCAATACTGTATTCATTCTTAATATGTCCAGTCTTACCACACAAGAAGCAGAGTTTGTTGCAAGGAAGTCCTACATATTTACTATTAGGGTTCCAAGCAGGCAAAGGTTTCCTATGTCCTAATCCAGTTTTACCTCTATTATGATTTTCATGCAACCAATTCAAAGCTTCAGAAGACTTGTTCCATTTAGTGAGTCTGGTGAGCTCAGAGCTAGCTTTTTCAACCTTCTCCTGAAGAACCCGGTTCTTCTCAATTTCCTGATACAGAGCCTGGTTTTTCTTTTCAAGCTCAGCTTCAAGGTTGATTTGAGCCTCACTAACTCCTTGCTTACCAGAAACTTCTTTCAATTTTTGATTCTCAAGTTCGAGTGCAGAACCCAGCTTCTTCTCACAAAGCACCTGATCCTTTAATTGAAGAGTTTCTAATTCGAGGGCTGAGACTTTCTGATTTTGTTCAAAAACTTGAGTTTCACTGGCAATTAATTCCTTTTTAAGATCAGATTTAGCTTTTTCCAAGTTTTTATTTTTCATCGAAAACTCAGACGCAACTGACATTAGCTGGTCCTTCTCAGAAAGTGCTTGTTCCTTCTCAGACCTCAAGGTTTCAATCTCTTCAATTAAAGTCAGGGCTCAAGCAAATTTAATTCCATGGGAGAACAATTTTGAAGTCTAGGTTTTTGTTCATCGAGACTTACCTCAGGTGTATCATCAATTGAAGGTTCATTATCAGCCATCAGTGCCAAAGGAGAGTCGTCTTCTGGTTCTTCTTCTTCTTCTTCATCACTTTGACATTCAGAAGGTTCCCATGTTGGGCAACGTTTAATAACATGGTCTCCTTGGCCACACCTGAAGCATCTTGAGTGATTCAGATTCTTTACAGTACTATTCTTGACAGGAATAACCTCGATTGAACTTTCTACTGTCTTTGTAGTTTCTTCATTGTATAATCTGTCTAGCGTATCCCAGATTTCCTTTGCAGTTGAGCACTTGGGAATACGTAAGCATACATTAAGCCCTACTCCACCCTGAAGAATCTTCATGGCTTCAGCATTCATCTGAAGTAATTTGAAGTCTTTTTCATTAAGTTCTTCTACAGGCTTTTGGACTTTGTTCCCTGATGTATCAATCTATGTGGGAATCAGGGGACCATTCTGTGTAATCCTCCATAGCTGATAATTTTCTGCCTGTAGAAAGGTTTCCATCCTAAACTTCCAGAATTTGTAGTGTTGACCGTTGAACTGCAGAGGTTTGCTGATAGAGTATCCCTCGGGCATGAATGGTGGTGCACTCATTGTTCAGATCCTTCTCAAGATGTTAATCTTTCTTCGAGAGAACCTGCTCTGATACCACTTGTTGCACTTGATGCACCTTCGTAAGACACTAGGGGGGGGGGTGAATAGTGTCCTTACCCGATTTTCGAATTCTAAAACTCGCTTTTGACTTTCTACGCCTAACTCACAAAGAACCAGGTTCCTTGCAAGTTTCACCTATCTCTGAAACTAAACAAATTGCGGAAACGTAAAGAACACAGAGATTTTTACGTGGAAAAATCCTTTCTCAAGGGATAAAAAATCACGACCCAAACTCTTGGGATTTCAACTCTTCCACTAAAGGAAAACCCGAGCAAGTTTTAGACTACAACGTAAAGTAATCAAGGAACTAGAACCCCCTAGTACCTAGAACCTTCACAGCCACACATTAGCTGGTGAGGTTACCTCTACTTAACCTCAAAAGTAATCTCTACTTAATTCTTCTAAACAAGCGAATAGATTACAACTCAATAGCCTATAACAAAGAAACTAAAACAACAGACTTATCTATGAAACTGCTCCTTCGTAAGGTTCTGCTGCTCGGCCTTTGTTCTTGCACACAAAGCTTCTCACGATCCGATTGTACTTGATATGCTTCGTTGAGATGTCTTTTTTGCATACAGATTCTGGCCAAATTAACTAGTATATATAGGAACTAGACTTAGCCGGATCCAACTACTTTTAGGAATCCTTTTTCTCTTTGAAATCAGTTTAAACAAGGCTTCCCATATTTCCTTATTTAAAACCTAAGTTAATTTGCCTTATGCTCCAATCCATTGTCGTTTAGGAGTCGCGTCCTTCTCGGCACCGCCTCTAGCTTCTTCTACTTCCGGTAGGATTGGAACTTTGACTCCATTTGTTCTTTTCTTTCCTTTTTCAACTCTGACTTGATCATCTCGTTGAACAGCTGGTCTTCTCAAATCAACTGTGAACCTTTTCATGGTCCACTTAGCACCAGGTCCTTTGTCATCTTCAATACTCATCCTTCAACACTAGTGGCCCACGTTTTTAGCTTGTCCCAGCTGCTCTGGGACTGTTCCCCATCGCATACACCGGAGCATGCCAAGCATCCTTGGCTGTATGCGCTACTTCTCTCAATTTCTTCAATATTTGCACTCTTCGTAGACCATACAGCCGAGCATGCGAAGAATCTGTGGCTGTACCTGCTGCTTCTTCCTTGTTCTTGGACGATTCAAGCTCTAATTTCCTTCATTTCGCTCCTAACACAACCAAACACCTCAAGTTTTGATAAGGATCAAAACTAAACACGAAAATAAAGATAAGAGAGCGAGACACTTCTCGAACTCCCTACGAAGTAACCCCTGGGAACTTTTCCTGAGATACCCTCGTATCGGCGTCTAGAAGGACCTACACTATGCAACCACCCTCGAGTCGCACCCGGGACTCGCAAGTAGAATGATCGGGTGTCAGTTCGAGACTCAACTAGGATCTGCTAGTGAATTCAAGCAACCAAAAGGGTTTCTTCATAAACAAGAGATAAACTCTATTCTTCATTCAATAATGTTCAAAGTAAGCTAAGGTTTGATGAGGCTAGGTGAAGTATTTATAGGCTTCACTTAGTCATAATAAAAGGTCTAAAGTACCCCCCCCAAAGTGGGTTAAAATAAATAAGGCCACGCAGGGCTATAGTTGGAAGTTCTTGTAAAAAGTAGTAAAAATCCCGCATGCTGTCACAGGGGTAGGCGGTCCGCCTCCCCTCACTAGGCGGTCCGCCTCTTGTAATCCTTCCAGCTGAGGTGCTCCGCCTCCATGCTGAGGCGCTCCGCCTCCTCCTGATCAACTCTCTAGATTTTGGTAGGCGCTCCGCCTCATCCTGGAACTTGTGCAAGAGGCTCAAAATGAGCATGGAGTGGCTCCCCTTGGAGCCCAAGTGGTCCTCCATCCATGGCACTCAAAAGCATGATCTTCAAGTGCTCTTCCTTAGCCTTGGATGGTGCTTTTGGATGGTTGCTCGAGTTTCCCCGCATCATCCTCCCCTTCTTGAGAAGATTTCGTCCTCAAAATCAAGACGTGGTCTCTCATGGCATCATCAACTCCTCGGGGTGACCAAGACTCTACTTCTTTGCCCTTCTTGATCGTCACTTTGACATAGGCTTCCTCCAAGGTCTTCCTTGCCTTAGCATGGAGCTTAGAACCTACGAGCAACGACAAGCAAACACAAGCAAACTTTCTACTTTGAAAGTAGGTTAGTGCAAGAAGTGTAGAAAACACACTCTTGTGATATAACCAAGCATCAATGAGAAGTATAAATATCAAATCTCCAAAAAGAGCAACAAGTACTTGGTTAAAGGTCAACATGCACTTAATACAACAATGAGCAAATAGGTCATGGGGACATGAGAAATGCAAGAACAAGCTATCAAAATCCCCTTGAACCTTAAGCTCAAGATCAACACACCAATCTATCCTTGAGGTGTGATCAACATGTGGAGTGGAGTGAATCAAATAGCCCAACCTACAAGTAGGATCAAGCACTCCACTCCCCTTCTTTAGAGCATACTTACTCATACCAAGGAATTCCCCTTAATAATTGCCAAGGTGTGATTAAAGAGGCATCCTGATTTTCCCAAAATAATTGCCTCAAATTGGGATTCCAATAATTTTCTAAATTCCATTCCCATATTTCAAGAAGCAATTCTTCAATGGAACAGTCTAACGTTTGGTGACATCTTCCGTACCAAAAAAACTCTGCTTGCTAGGCTTCAAGGGTTGCAAAATTCTATTAATTATCCTACGAGTTCTTTTTTAAAAAACTTAGAGCAAACTCTTATTAAGCAATATAATGACACCCATAAATTAGAAGAGGACTACTGGAGGATTCGTTCGCGCATAAATTGGATTAATGATGGTGACGCAAATACAAAATTTTTCCACCTTTCTGTCATAAATAGACGCCGTAATAATAAAATATCTTTTTTTAAGGATATTGATGGTAATATTATTACTGATCCAGCATGCCTCTTTAATCACACCTTGGAATATTTCACTAAAATATTCTGTACCTCCCACTCCACGTCAAATTTAAAAGATATTAAATCTAGTACTCCTAGCTTTCATACAGTTGATTTGTCTCATTTGGATTCTCCTCTCATAAATCAGGAAATTTACAAAGCTGTATTTTCTTTCCAACCTCTCAAAGCCCCTAGGCCTGATGGTTTGCACCCCATCTTTTACCAAAAATTTTGGAACATAATTGGAAAATCAGTTTTAGATTTTTGCCATCAATGTTTCATTAACTGGTCAATTCCTTCGAAAATTAATGAGACATTTCTTTGTCTCATACCAAAATTCCCAAATGCAAATAAATTGTAAAACTTTCGACCTATAGGACTTTGTAACATAATTTATAAAGTCATAACCAAAATTATCGTAAATAGGATTAAACCTCTCTTTCCTTCTCTTATAGGCCCTTATTAAGGTGCCTTCCTCAAAGGCCGTCGCACTTGTGATAATGCTATCATTATTCAAGAGCTTGTTACATATTTAAACAAAACTAAGAGTAATCAAGGCAAAATGATAATCAAAATCGACCTCGAAAAAGCATTTGATCGCCTTGAATGGTGTTTTGTTTATCGTACTCTATTGTTTTTCAAATTTCCTCCAAACATTACTAAACTTATATTAAACTGTATTTCTACTAGCACTATTTCTATTCTTATTAATGGCTCTAAAACAAAAATTTTTTCTCCCTCGAGAGGCATTCGTCAAGGAGATCCTCTTTCCCCTTATCTCTTCATCCTTTGTATGGAATTGCTATCCAACTATATAAATCATCATGTTGATCTTATGCTCTGGGAACCTATTAAACTTTCTCCAAAAGGTCCTTCATTCTCGCATTTATTTTTCGCCGACGACCTTACCCTTATGGCCTCTACTAATAGTAAATCTGTTAACTCTATAGATCATTGTCTATCTTTGTTTTGTAGTCTGTCAGGGCATAAAATTAATATAAATAAATCAAAAATCCTTTTTTCTAAGAATTGTAGCAATTCTATTTAACAAGATATTAGTTCCACCCTAAATCTCCCTATTGCCAATAGCTTTGGAATTTACCTGGGCTTTCCTATTCTTAATTACAAGCCTGTTCATAAAGACTTTCAATTCATCTTGGATAAAATGACTAATCACCTAGCTTCGTGGAAAACTAAATTTCTAAATATAGCTGGTCGCACAACTTTAGCTCGTGCAACTCTAAGTGCTTTGCCTAGTCATATAATGCAATATATCTATCTCCCTAAGCGGACCCTAAATTCTATTGATAAAATTATTCGTAATTTCATCTGGGGTACTACGGACCACCAACGTAAAATTCATTATTTGAATTGGGATACTATTACTCTCCCAACTTGTCATGGAGGTCTTGGTCTTAGAAAAGCTCATCACAAAAATCTTGCTTCTCTAACAAATCTATCTTGGAGAATCATTACTCAGCCCAACTCTCTCTGGGCTTCTACCCTTCTGACAAAATATAAAACTAAAGACACTCCCTATACCTCCTCCTTTATCTGGAGAAGCTTCCTAAAGGGTTGGTCTGTTTGCAAAAGGGGGCTTAAATGGGCTATTGGAAATGGTAATAGCATTAATATATGGGATCATCATTGGATTCCAAATTTTCCAACCCTAAGATCTTTAATTCAAGGCCCCCTTGCGAAATCCGATCTTAATGTACACCCTTCTCATGTATATGTAAATGACCATTGGGACTTCTCTAAACTTTCTTTCTCTCTTCCATCTTCTCTCACTGAAACCCTTCAAGCAATCCATATTCCTATCCAAAGAGATTTGCAAGATATTCCTCTATGGTCTTTAAATGCCAATGGCCTTTTCACTAATCGCACAGCTTATAACATTATTGATGATCGCAATTCTACTCCTTCCTTATCCTTTTCATGGATTTAGAAAATACCTACCCTAAACAAAATAAAATTCTTTCTCTGGCAATGTCTTCATTATCGTATTCCATGTCGAGCATATCTTCAAAAGATTGGGCTCCCTAATGACCCTATTTGTACAATATGCAATTTGGCTACTGAAGAACCTTTACATATCTTCTTCCATTGCCCAATTGCAATCACCTTCTGGAATGCAATTGGTGTCTCCGTTCACCTCTCCAATGATCACCACTGGCTAATTACTCTACGTGACCACACTATTCCCTCCTTCATAAATCATTTATCTTGGCAGGACTTATGGCCTTTTTGTATCTGGCATCTTTGGCTTAACAGGAATAATAATGTTTTTCATCATAAGAAGGATACCCTTAGTAAGGAGTTAGTCTATACTCGATGTAAAGAATATATTTACTCCATTAATAAACCGGGTAACCTGATCAGGAATATAGAAGTTTCAATCAAATGGCACCCTCCTACCCCATCACACTTTAAGCTGAACATTGATGGTGCCTATAATGCAACATCAACTAATGGTGGCATTGGAGGTGTTGTTCGAGACTGCCATGGTAACTGGATATTGGGTTTTTATCAAGCTTTCCAGGGTTTTTCTCACACGCAAAGAGAATTACTGGCTCTCCAAGCAGGAATGGAAATTGCTTTGGAACATCATTACATTCCTATTGAAATTGAAACAGACTCAACCGAAGTAATACAGTTACTAACAAACCCTACTCCTGCTTACTCACATTTGTCCTCTTCTTGCAGATTCTTGAGGAAGGCACTGGGGAATCCACTAGTACGACATAGTTTTCGTGAAGGAAATAGAGTGGCTCACATGCTAGCACAACAAGGAGCAAAGAATATAAACGATCGTACTAGGAAGCTATTGACTACCATCCCTTTTGAAGTTTTTGAAGCTGCTAAGGCTGATAGAGAAGGAAGGCGTTTGGCCATTAAGAAAGTGTCTAATTCCTCCTGCACTGCATTACTTGACCTTGGTAATTTATGTATTATTGACTCTATGTTATATCCTACGTCTACTGGTTCCCATGATAGTCCCCATAGGACCAGTTCTTTATCAACTATAAGTGAGAGTTTAAACCCTAGTAGTGCTAACACTACTATACTATGTAATGTTTTGGTATAAATAAAGCTCCTTGTTCTTTCCAAAAAAAAAAAAAAAAAAAACCAAGGGATTCCCCTTCTCGAACAACACAAAACAACACAAAAGCTATAAGAATTCGACGCCGAGACATAAGATATACGCCCAACATCAGCGCTTAAGTAAGAACTTTTTTACTTATTTGCTTCGTTATTTTACCAATGTAATTATTTCACTAATCGCGATAATTAAAAATAGCGATATATTGTTTGTGGCCTAATTACTATTTAATTGATTAATCTATTATTAATCTATTAATCTGATTTTTTAGTTAAATAAATACGACTAATTTGAGCTGTGCTATATTGTTTTAAGATTCCATCTTTTTGTACTTCTCTTATGGTTGTGATTAAAAATTTTTAATCTAGGGGTTCAGATATTAATTGGAAAGGAACTAACAGGTTGGAAGGGAGAATTTGTATTTGGTTTCAAGGTGGTGATAGAAGCCATTAAACACGTCTTCCATTTGCCGGAGCAAAGTCTCCTCTTTCATTTTAATTGTGAAAGGATGAGTTGAGAAATTTAAGGTATGTTTTGTAAACCAGATGGGTTGTGTCCGTTTAAGTCGGAGATTCTCTATGTTTACGTATGTAATTTACGTGGAGGAAGAGAATTCCGTCACCTGTTCACCAAAACCAATTCAGATCTCCATTAAAATTTGGGCATGTTAAAGCCTAAAAATAAAAACGTTTAGGCATTTTTAACCCAACAGATTATGGAGGATAATTCTCCATTTAGCATACGCTTAAGACATTTTTAACATTTTTCCATAAGAGGACAGACTGCGAATAGATTTTTTCATATTGTCGATAGTCATTAAGATAAATTAAGAAACAGAACACTAAATACATTGCTTTATTCCAAAGAGTGAGTTTGTGCATCGTCTGTAAACAATTCTTTCACCATAAAAGCATTCAAAAAAAAAAAAAAAAAATGCAAGTAACTCTCATAAAAAAGGGTGTTTGTGATTTTCTATAGAGAAGCAGAAATACAACAAATGTGACATTATATGTAAGAATTACTTTACAATATAAACGTATATAATTAAATTCTTTCCAAAATCAAATTACTTACCATTACACTAAAACAAAAACCAAGTACTAAAAAAAACCTAAAGCTAGCACAAATAAAAGCTACGATCTAAACTAAGTATAAACACTACCAAGAACCTAAAATTAGCAATGTCTTAGTTGCTTAACTGATCAGTTCCATTGCTAAATAACATTTGTCGCTAATACAAAGACCGTTGTTAAAACGAACTTTTGTAGCGTGCTATTAAGCATATCACAAACCATATTCTACATATGGAATAGAAAATTCTTGCTACTAAACTGATCATAGAAGTCGTTCCCCTCAAAATCAATATTCATTTCTCCTTCATTAGCCCAATCGAACTCCTTAGGAAACTCCACCCCACTCATCAAATTATGCTCTTGTTCATCCAACAAACTTGGTGCAGGCGTTTCCCACACTAAATACTTCCCATTCCCATCTTTAAATATTGATGCTTCATCTAACACAGAACATGACTCACCAGACTCAATATTATTCTCCATGCAATTGAAATTTTCTTCTGAGTTAACTAATTGTTCAGCAGATTCTGAGAGATTGAGCTTTGCATCAGGACCATAGAGTCTACGTGCAGCATCATCATAAGCTCGGGCAGCTTCAATAGAAGTATTAAAAGTACCTAACCAAATTCTTGCCCCACGATTTGGTTCCCTTATTTCTGCTACCCATTTGCCCCATGTCCTTTGTCTTACTCCTCTATAAGTACATAAAGCATTTTCTGGTCCACCTTTACCTCTCATGCACCCTTTTCTTGAACGTCCAACTGTTGATTTCTTGCATGGTTTCTCACCAACACTAATAGTTTCAACAGATTCTGCCATAGGGTTTTATACTAATTTTGTTTTTTTGTTTAGTTCTTTTGCTTTGACAGAGGAGAGATGTCAGGTTTGCCTTATATATATGGAAGGAAATGGTACGAGGTATCCAGAAAAGGGAAATAGCAGCAGGAGTGTGGATACTAACGTAGGATTTTTTGATTTCTTAAAAGGGAAATTTATAGTTGGAGAAGTTAACGTGTACAAACAATAATTATGCAGGTGGATGACGTGACACGCGGCTTTCAAATGACAATACAATTGTCACCCTTCATCCTTGTAATTCTCCATCGACCTTATGATTCCTTAGTGAAATAAATTATGAAATTCTTGATGAGTAAGTTAATAGGTACTCCCTCCGTTTCAAAAAGGATGAACCTATTACTATTTAAAGGGTCAAACAAGATTATGTTTGACCACATATCTTACAAATATTTTCTAACTATTTTGAATTGTTAACTATTGTGACTTATAGTATTTTTCATGTAGTTTCTAAATATGTAAATTTTATTTCAAAAAATTTAAAAAGTAAATGTGCAAATTCCCGGTCAAAATTAGTCAATTTGACCCTCGTATTCCGCAAAGGTTCATCCTTTTTGAAACGGAGGGAGTATTACCTATGTATACTTTGATTTCTGCGTTTGAAATATCCAATTTATCAGCCACAAATCGAAAACAAAATTTCTAGTAGCCAGGAACACGTCAGAACGCACCGAACAAAGTAAAAAAGTAGAGAATTCAGAAAGCATGTGGAAGAAAAACTGAAATCGATGATCTGGTGTACGAGAATTGAGACAACTCATGCGCTACTTCTTCAGTAACTGAAATTACAGATACTGTATTGTTGATATTTGTCATCCGTTAAGACTGGCTTCAAAAATTAATCGACCCTAAGAAAAGGTTAAGTTCACGAGCAACTATCAAACTTTTAGTATATAATTTTTTCACAAAATCAATTTTCGTAATGAAAAGTCATTTGATTTCAATACTACAGAAAGTTGTTACTCCATAAACTAGTTTATGTAACATATTTTCTACATCTTATAGAAACACTTTCTTGCATGTGATTATAATTAATCTAATTTATGTGATACTTAAGCAAAACTGAGCAGCGTTTGGACATAAATATGGTTAAAAATTGGAAAAAAAAAAACGAGTTTTTGGAGTTAAGTTAATATCTTTTTTTTTTTAAGTCAAAGTTGTATTCGGAGGCATATTTCTTGAAAAATACCTAAGTTTTGTGAGTAACAACTTCAAAAAAAAAATTTTAAAAAAAAAAAACTAGTTGAAACCACCTTTTCTAACTTGAAAATCCAAACTTTAAAAATTGTGCAAAAGATTGAAGAAAAACATCAGAATGAAAAACATAAATCGTGTTTTCTGTGTGTTGATTTCTAGGCTAGAGGCTCGGCCTTTGATATGTTGGTATTTTGTGCTTATTTGTAACTCATTCCGACTAGCTTTTAGCCTTTTTAGTGATGTTATTTGAATGAATTTTATGTTAATCTTCATGTTTCAGGTTTTCAAGAGAATTTACCTACAAAGCCGAAGAAAATGTACAAAAGAGTAAATACAAGTGTGCTTTGACTACAAAAGTGAAGAACATGAAGATAAGGCAGCAGTGGAAGTGGCGCCTCGCCGAATCTGAGGCTCAAGAGGCCAACCATCCACCAAAGGAAGGGAAAGTTCATAGCAGCCAACAACTCAAAAGGGCAGCCTGCCGATCAGAGTGCTAAACACATCCGGCGGCTCGCAGAATGAGAGGCGATACGAACGATGCTTACAGAAAGATGTTGAAAACTGCGAAGCTGAGGAATTGGCCGCAATCACAAGGGCAGCCCGCCTAACCTGCACCGCAAAAGAAAAGGCAAGCTTAGAAAAACATGAAAGCGGCGAGCCAGCAACCAATTGGGCGACTCGCCTAACAAGAGGCGGTCTGGCGTAAAAGTGAGGAAAATGGCAATTTTGTAAATAGACCTTTTTCAGCTTAGAATATCACTTTAAAGCTTTTTGAATATTCTTGGAGTTCAAAAAGGGTTTCTACTTGAATCTAGGTAAGGAAGTCAATCTTCAATCTAATTTCTTATATGATTCTTGTCACTTTATCTTACAATATGTGTGTGTTAGGCCCTAGTATGAGTAGTTAAACTCATAGTAGGGGTTTATTCATGAAAACATGATTATCTTAGCTTAAATCTTGTACTCAATCTTATAAATCTAATGGGTTGACATAAATCTTGCTCTCCATCGCACTTTCTTACCTAGGGTTTAAGGCACGACCGTACTTGAACCTAATCCTACTTTGCTTTTATCACCCGAAAGGGGTTGAAGGCGTATGATAATGGAGACTAGCGAGAATTTCTGTTACATTGGTTGCGACCTATCCTATCTAAAGGGGTCGACCTAAAAAAGTCAACCATACTCGGGTCTTTGGACTAGGATTTCTCGCGCTTCATTATTGACCCGAGAGGGCCTAATGAAGTAAAATCCCCCTATTCCGAGAGAGTTTTGAGGAATACATTAGAGGTCCGATCATTAGTGTTACCCATGAGATTTGTAAGATTAATCTAAGCATTTAGCTAAGAGAACCTTGTTGGAATGGATAAACCCCTAGCTCATTCCCATCGTTTACCCCATCATCATTATTTAGTTTGCTTTACATTAGTTGCTAATTTAGTTGTAGTTAAACAGATTTACCCTTAGTTCTTAGGAACATTACGGACAATGCTTAGGACCCGTTATCATTCAACCTAAGTGTAATAGATTACTGCGCTAAGCTCCCTGTGGAAATCGACCCCGACTCATAAGTTGGGTACTATTATCTTTGAAGACTGGCCCATCACCCTTTGAGGTGAGTGGATTGAGCATGGATCAGCTTTCTTATACAGACAAGAGCCTAAGAATTCTAGAGACTCGGACTTCTTATAAAAATAAGAGCCTAAGAATTTTAGGCTTGCACGACAAGTACATACATGACTTTGTACATAATGAATACTAATTTACATGACTCCTAAGTTAATACAAATAACTCAACTAATACTAATTTACATGACTCCTAAGTTAATACAAATAACTCTGTTAATGTCCTGTAATGATCAGGCACATAGAATACCGATAAAATAGCTCCAGCTAAATAGCTCAAAGTTAATGTAACTTGGGCTCTTTCATACGTTCAAATTCTCTTAATACTCCCCATCAAGTTGGCTCATGAGAACTGGAAATGCCCAACTTGCCTAAGAGCGTTCGAAACCTATCAACACCTAATGCTTTGGTGAGTATGTCTGTAGGTTGGTCTTTTGCGGAGATTTATGTTGTCGTAATTTCCCTCCGTTGGAGATGCTGACGAACAAAATGACAATCAATGTCAATGTGTGTTGTTCATTCATGAAAAACTGAATCAGCTGCTATGTGCAAAGCAGCTTGATTATCACAGGATAGGACCGTGGGTGCATTTGACTTAACATCCAACTCTTTCAACAGTCTCCGTTACCAAAGTATTTCACTTGTTGTGTTAGCCATAGCTCTATGCTCAGCTTCTGCAGAAGAATGCGACACAACAGTTTGTTTCTTTGATCTCCAAGAAATAGGTGATTCTCCAAGGAAAATAATGTACCCTATTGTGGACCTTCACATTAGGGGGCAGGCTGCCCAATCGGCATCACAAAATGCCTTCAAGTCATGTTTTATGCTAGATGGTAAAAGAATGCCATTTCCTGGTATGCCTTTGAGGTAGCGAACCACCCTAAGTGCTGCTTCCATGTGTTTTCTTCTTGGATTGTGCATAAATTGGCTAAGTATTTGCACTGCATGACAGATATCCGGTCTACTGATAGTCAAGTATAACAGTTTACCAAAAAGCCTTTTATATGTGCCAGGATCCTCCAATAAGTCACTCTTATCTAAGCATACGCAATGGTTTTGTTCAAGTGGCGTTGGTTCTGGTTTATCCCCCAACATTCCTGTTTCCACAATTATGTCTAGTGTATGTTTTTGTTGGTTCAGGATAAACCCAACATTTGATCTCGCCGCCTCTATGCCCAAAAAATATTTTAACTTTCCCAAATCTTTGATACAAAATACCGTATACAAGTAATTCTTTAAAGCTTGTATTTTCTCAATTGCGTTCCCAACCATTATCACGTCGTCAACGTATATTAGTGCCGCTATAAAGTGCTTTCTATTCTTGTATGTGAAGAGTGAATGATCACTTGCTGACTGTTCAAACCCAATGCTTGTGAGTGAGGTGGTGAATTTCTGGTACCAATTTCTTGAAGCTTGTCGTAAGCCGTATAAGGACTTTCTTAGTCTGCACACTCTATTCTCTCCTTGTTTTGAAAAGCCTTGCGGGATTCGCATGTAAATTACCTCCTCTAAATCTCCATTTAGGAATGCATTGTTCACATCTAGTTGATGAACATCCCATCCTTCTATTGATGCCACTGCTAGCAAACAACAAACTGTGACCAGTTTCGCAACAGGAGCATAGGTTTCATAGAAATCTTCTCCTTCCACTTGTGTGACGCCTTTACCTACTAGTCCCGCCTTGTAACGCTCAATCGTCCCATTTGGTTTGTATTTCACACAATATATCCGCTTTGATTCCACTGCACTTTTTCCAGGTGGTAACTCTTTAAGTGTCCACGTTTCATTTTGCTCTAATGCTTGAATCTCTCTTAACATGGCCTCTCTCCAATGCTTACTTTTGACTGCAGGTGAAAAGGATCTTGGCTCATCAGTAGTACTGATGGCCGTTAAAAATGCTTTGTGATCACTTGAACATTTATCATAATTTAAGAAGTTAGATATAGGATATACCGTCGAGTTAGCCGACTTTGGACATGGGTCTTTGGAGGTGAGAAAGGGCTGTAATGTGTGCTTATACTGTGACAATGTTCTTGAGACCTCTCTACTTCTCTTTGGCCTGCCATTATCCATTTGGACTTCTCCTTGATCATTTTGATTAGAAGGCATCAAATTATGGTCAATTTCATTCCTGCTACCTTGATCAAATTGTCCCATTTGTGTGTTTCCTTGTATGTTTCCTTCTGCTACAGTATGTTGGACCTCATTTGCCTGACCTTTTGACTTTGGGTCCTCCACCAACTAAATTGGTGCATCGTGCGAAACAAATCCCACCTCTTGATTAACAATATGTGATTCATGCATTGCTTCATCCTTTTGACTTTGTTTCACCTCGGTAAAAGGAAATTTTTTTTCATGGAATAGCACATCACGGGATACTACAACAACAACAACAATAACATACCCAAAACATTCCCACAAATGGGGTCTAGGGAGGGTGAGATGTACGCAGACGATACTCCCACCGAGGTGGAGAGGCTGTTTCTGATACACCCTCGGCTCAAGAAATAATAATCCAACAACATGCTTCCAAAAGTAAGATGAACTACCCATGATAAAGAAAATACTGACAAAGAAACTACTGGTAGCTAAAGAAACAGACAATAATGTAAATAGTACAGAGGCAGAAAACAGTAAATAAAGTATCTAAATACTACAAATGGTAGTAAGACACATTCTCATGGCTACTACTTAACCTTTTATCCTAATCTTCGACTTCCACGCTTCCTATCAATGGTCATGTCCTCGGTGATCTGGAGGCGAGACATTTCCTGCCGAATCACCTCACCCCAATTCTTCTTTGGTCTACCTCTACCTCGACGCAAACCCAACTCTGCAAATCTGTCACACCTCCTCACTGGAGCATCTGTGCTCTTTCTTCTCACATGCCCGAACCATCTCAGCCTTGCTTCACGCATCTTATCCGCGACTGCGGCCACTCCAACCTTGTCACGAATGGACTCATTCTTAATCTTATCAATTCTCGTATGACCAGACATCTATCTAAGCATTCTCATCTCCGCTACACTCATCTTCTGGATGTGTGACGTCTTGACTGGCCAACATTCTGCTCCGTACAACATAGCAGGCCTAACAACCGCTCTATAGAACTTACCTTTGAGTCTAGGTGCCACTTTTTTATCGCATAGAACACCAAACGCGAGTCTCCACGGGATACTATTATTTTATTTGACTCAAGGGATACTATTATTTTATTTGACTCAAGGTCGTAAATCCTATAACCCATTTGCCCAGCTAGATAACCAATGAACACTCTGTGCCTTGATCTAGCCTCAAATTTGTCCTTGAGCCTTTTGTATAGTAACACAAGCATCCAAATGTCCTCAAGTGGCTATACTTAGGTTCCTTCCCTATCATAACTTAAAATGGTGTTTTATCTTGAAGCATCTTGCTAGGCATTCTATTTATTAAATAGACAGCCTTAAGTATACATTCCCCCATAAGACAATTGGCAAATGTGACTGAAATTTCAATCCTCTAGCAACCTCAAGTATGTGACGATGTTTTCATTCAACCACCCCATTTTGTTGTGGTGTATTGACACAACTAGTTTGTTTCTCAATACCATGCTTGGAATAATATGTTAAAAGATTACAATGATTAAACTCAAGTCCATTATCACTCCTTACCATTTTGACACCACTCCTGAAGTTGTTTTTCACCCAATTACAGAAACACATTAAGTACGACTTTGTGTCTGACTGTTTTTGCATAAGATAGACCCAAGTAGCTCGACTGAAATCGTCAACTATTGTCAAAAAATATTTTGCATTTGATTTTGATGGTGTATTATATGGTCCCCAAATATCACAATGTATCAAATCAAAAGCATTTTTATTTCTACTTTCACTAATTGGGAAAGGTAACCTTGTCTGCTTAGCCCTATGACAGGCATCGCATATGAAATCACACTCTACTCTCATCTCAAAAGACAATTGATGTATGACATTCTTTCAATCTGCAAGTGACCCATTCGATGGTGCCAAATTTGGGTCCGACTCTCCGTCTTGCTTGTATGTGCTTGCCCCTCTCTCATCTTCTCCAGATAGTATAAGCCTCATCTTGCTTTACCCACTCCAATCAGCCTCCTCGAGGGTAATATCTGTATCAAACATAAATTAGAGGTGAAGGTTACAGTACAATTCCATTCCTTAGAAAATTTGCTTGCTGAAATTAAATTGCAACAGAAATCAGGGGCATAGAGAACTCCATTCAACACTAAATCATCCCAAAGATCAACTCGTCCAATTGCCTTTACTTGTACTTCCTTCTTATTAGGAATTTTAATGGGAGGCAGAGTTATCTATTTTATCATCTAACTAACTTTTAATATAGGTGATGTGATCAGTCGCTCTAGTGTCAATTATCCAAGCATAGGTAGAATTTTTCTTACCAAATAAGTTTGCTACATGGTTGCTACCTGTTTTCCCAGTAAAAAGTTTCAGTAGTTGTTTATACTAATTGTGCCCAAGACCTGGTATTGGAGATGTCATCTCGCTGCTTGGCTCCCTGTAGCATGAATCTGGCATGATTCCTTGTTGTACTTTAAGGGCACCATTAGCCATATACTGCTCTCCTGATCTTGCTCCTTTCTTTCTCCAATTTGGTTAGTAACCAACGATTTCAAAACACTTTTCCTTTTGGTGTCCTAATTTCCTGCAGTGTTCACATCGCAGCATCTTGCTGACTCGACCTTCCTTTTTATTAAACTTGATGCCTATGTTTATTCGGTCATTATCCCTTGAGGCGTGTAAGGCTGCCCCTTCTCTCAGTTGAATTCGTGAAGCTGCTACAACTTGCTACCTTTCATCTTGGATATCCATCACGTAAGCCTTACTAAGAGTTGGTAGTATCGCCATTCCCAATATCTGAGATCTGATTGTTGCCTAGGTTCCTTCTAATCCCATGAAAAAGTCGTATACTTTCTCATTCTCTCCGATAGCCTGAAGTTTCTTTCCTGCTCCACACTTGCATCCATAAGTGCATTGAGGTAATGGATCCAACAATTGAAGCTTATCCCACGAACCCTTTAACTTGCCATAGTAAGTGGTCACAGTGAGCCTTTCTTGTTGTATGGCAGCAATTGCGCGCTTCAACTGGTAAATTCTTGGTGCATCGCCAAGTGAAAAAAGTTCCCGTAGCTCTCCCCAGACCTCCTCGGCAGTCTCAGCGTATGTCACGCTAGCCTGAAGCTCTCTACAAATGAAAAACACAAATTGTGTTTTTTGTGTGTTGATTTCTAGGCCAAAGTCTCGGCCTTCTTATACAAGCGAGAGCCAAAGAATTCTATGCTTGCACGACAAGTACATACATGATTTTGTACATAACTAATACTAATTTATATGACTCCTAAGTTAATACAAATAACTCTGTAAATGTACTGCAATGATCAAGTACATAGAATATCGATAAAATAACTCCAGCTAAATAGCTCAAAGTTCATGCTAACTTGGGCTCTTTCATACGTTCAAATTCTCTCAATAAAAGGGTCAATTATAAAAATGGACAACATCTACAAATTCTTTTCGGAAAAAACGTATCCAAAATTTATGTACAAATACTGAAGCTTAGTGATCTTGTGATTATAAAAAATAATTTAATAATTTCTTGTGATACTTGGACAATATCAAATAACTTTTTGTTTAAAAAAAATAGTCACGAAGTTTTTGTAGAAACAAATGAAAGTTGAGATATCCTTAAAGGCATTAGTCCAAAAAAAGTGGTCTCTTTATGGAATTCCAACTTTCAATTAAGCTCTAAACCTTTCTCACGAACTTAGTCATCACATTTGCCACTTGTTATAACTTAAGGTGAGCCCTTACCTAAATGATAAATAAGGGACGAACTAAGAAGGGCTGAATAAAAGGAAGATCGAGAAATTCTCAAGTGTACAATACATATGATCAGAGTCCACGGGAAGCCATTTGAAGGGATATAGCCGGCCTGAGCAGCGAATATGATCATCGGAACATGATTAATAAGAAACATATATTTATCCAACAACTACTGGATACGGTATAAAATACTGTTGCCCTAATTTTAAGCATTATATCGATCGTAGAAGAGAGCTCGAGAGATCCTCAAATTCGAAGAGTTTTTCCTGACTTCTTTTAGTTCTTTATCGTTATGGATATTACTTTGACAATTTTATTACGCCTCTAATTAGAATGAGTATCTAACTTCCCCCCCTCCCTCCCGGTTTCTGATGCACCCATCACTGGGTGGCATTGAATAACTCTCTGAATATTGATTGCTACGACGTTCTATTTATTTGACTATGTTCTTAAATCAATTATTTGAGCTCATAATTGTTCGTGCCCTTAATTATTTTTTGATCTTAGGAAAAACGTTTACATTAGGACCAACGAAATTATAAAATTTGAGGTTAAATTAACATGTTAATTAAGTGGATTTAGAATCATTATATGAATATTGTGATTCGACTACAATCCAAATAAGACGGTCATTAACGGTCTTAGTATTTGGTAAACACTAACGATCGAGTTTAAGACCATGGCCAATAGATATAGTATCAAGTGCATGTTTCAGACCAAATTCAGGACTATCCCAATAACAGAGGGATTCATATGCTAATTCATCATACTCTTACACTCTTTACTTTATTCTCATTCCAAATTATTTTTCATTTAAATTAATAGTTAGAAAATTCCAACTTTGTTATTTCTCTCATTCTATTTAAGATTTTTCAGTGATTAATTCGACTAGAATTTATATTGCTCTCTATGAGATCTTCGATCATGAACTTAAGAATGAGATTATATTTGTGATATCTGTTTTGGCTCTGTATTGATCGATTTATGCCCGATCACGCAAAAGGCGCGTGGTTAATTACGTGGCAAGGTGAGAACAGATTCCGAAGACATTGTAAAACGAAGTCGGATTGAGAAACAGTTTCAGTTATTGATGTGATCGATTATGCTGCGTTGTGATCGGAATATCTCGAAGACGATGGTTTTATCAGATAACTTATGTTGATCTTATCCCGCTTTTGTCGGAGCGGATTCAGTGGAAGTTGTTGAACATGGGCAACGACTGTTGCACGACTGAAGAGAGACGTGAGAGAGTGGAGTTCTTCTAGGGTTGGGGACTCCACCTTCTTAGCCTATAAATAGATTCCCATTTCCCCATTTGTAAACTTACGTTCATCAGAACAAAAGTGCTCCTATTTTCATCAGTCACATTACTATAATTTAATTACACCATTACTACTATAGCAAATCTACTATTATTGTTGTAATCTCAATCATTGTAACAAGCATCAGTTACGGTTTGGTTCAGACTTGGAGGAGGATTCATCTCTTTTATCGAAGCACCAACCTCCGATTCTTCAACACAATAAGCTTTACTGCTTTCATTCATTGGATTTATTATTGTTTATCTCATTGTTTGCCTACTATTTCCATTGCTCACTATATATATGTTTATTGTCACATATTTCGTTAATTCATAGTCATTGCATTGATCGTATAACTGATTCATTGTTTAGCGTATTTGCTAATTAATATCGACCACGTTAGTTATTATTATCATTCTGATCGTAGTATTAATCTGATAAAGTTCATTTCGTCAACTGCATTTCTACCGTTTTACTCAGATCTATCATCGGCTAAGTCATATAATGTTGCATATTTTCCATCGATAATCTAATTCTATCATAGCCTCACTCATCGAATCTTGTCGAAATCGCTTATTTGATATTAAGTAAAACTAATCTCTTTGATTGTGTTCGAAATTGTATAACATCGATTGCTTGTATTCGTTCGAAGTTCTTCATCGTGTTCTGTGAATCTGTTGCTTAACTCCATATTCAATCATATCTGTCTTTGAATTGAACTCAGTATATAATCTTATCGAAGTCATCATTATCTGTCCCTTCGAACTCGATACTTGCGCCGCTTTCGAATTGATATTTAATAAATCGATTACTTATCTGCGTACATTGTTCATCAATCGGTCAAATTGAGATACAAACGATCGCTTAAGACTCAACTAAATACAAATTTAATTATAATACCTGAAATACATTTTTAGGAAATAAAATTTGCCGCCCACCGTGGGGTCTAGGCAATCGATTTGTTCCGAAATTCGAATCGTTTAATACTACTTACATTTGCTTTTTTGTCTTACGATGGCAGATGAACGTAATATTGATGTTACCACCACTTTGAACGGCCAACAACAGCTCAATCCCAATGACGGTGTTCATGTTCCGGCAAATGCTAAAGCTGTCGATGAATCATCCAATCACGAGAAGGATCCGACTCGCGACGACATTCTTGCTGGTTCACGATTGAACGCACCTCAAGGACAGCGACCCGGTAAGGAAACCGCGGTCGAAGTTGAGTCGGTAGATACGAATATGGCATTGATGGTGTATTTGAAAAGGCATGATGCGTAGTTCGAAATGATGCATAATCAATTGGCGATTCTGTCTAGCTCTATCGGAAATAGAGCGTCCACCTCCCCGATCACACCCCGTGCAAGCATTTCGACTTCGGTTCCTCAGGGCGCCGTAACAGGGAGACTTGCAGCGGGGGTCGGATCTGGAGGATCGGGTACGACCGTCGTGGCTCCGGGAGCTCCGGCTTGCATTACGACAGAAGTAAGGATGTTGGCTACGATGAAAACATTGTTAAACGATACAGCGGATAAGAAATTCATTGAGATGAAGTCGTTTATGGAGAAGTTGCCAGGTGTTCCAAAGTTGATAGACGGCGTCGCAAAGAAATCGATCTCAAAGCGTCCGTTTCTGCCAAGTGCAGCCCCACTACCTATTCCCAAAACTTTCAAATTGCCGAAAAGCTTGAGATATGATAGAACTACATATCCAAGAGGTCACATCGATATGTTTTCGGTTGCAGTTCAGTCAAATGACCTGACTTCGGATGAGATCAATTCAGTTAGTCTGAAAAAGTTCTGTGAAACGCTGAAAGAGGCATAGTTGAAATGGTATTTGCAGCTTCCCAAAAACAAAATATCAGACTTCGATGACATGTCGGCTAAGTTCATTCGAGCTCAAACTGGAGCTAAAAAGATAGAACCAAGAGTGGATGATATCTTGAATATTAAGTAGCGAACTGGCGAAACTATCAAACAGTTTGTGAAACAGTTCAACGATGAAAATATTAAAATCCCAAACCTCGAGAAGGGATGGGCTTGTTTGTCTTTTGCCAATAACTTACGCAATGATTCAATGGAGGCATGTGCAAAGTTGAAAGATCGTATGAGGGAAATTAACGCATGGACCTTTTACGATTCGCATCGTGATTGTGAACCAAAGATTAGGGCTGAAGAAGAGGAATTGCATCTAGCCCGATATAATTATCAATATGATTGACCGCCACCACAGAGAATTGAGAATGATAGGCGAAACTACAGGGAACAACGATGGGAGCCCTACTGTTTCCCTCAAATGGGGAGCAACAACCACGAAGCTGCTAGCACAAAGAATCAACCAAAGAAGGGGCAGTCGAATTCATCTTCGGCTTCGAAGGATGGACCACTGCCTTTTAAAGTGACAGAATATAATTTTTGTGCGTCGACATCTAATCTAGTAAATCACTTGAGAGGAATGGGTAAAAAAGTGGTGAAGTTTTCCGGTCACATGAAGACGAATCCAAACACGAGGGACAAAAACTTATGGTGTGTATTTCATCATGATTTTTGTCACAACCCAACTTAGGGCCGCGACGGATGACCAACACTAAGTGTCGATCATCACTAATCCTACTGATAATATGCTAACCATTATAACTGATAAACAGAATAAGCATAAACCTAGCTGATAAGGAGTATGCAATGTAAATAGCTGACAAGGCTAACATAAGCTGACATACATAACATACTGACTGCACCGCACAGGGACATATCTACAGGCCTCTAAGAGTGCTGAACTGAATATACAAAGGACGGGACAAGACCCCGCCATACCCAAACTGGCTGACTGTATACATACCAAAAGATAAGTAACTCCGGGAGTAAGCGGAGTGACTCCAATAGCTGATCGATGGCCTACTAACGTGGTCCAAGCATTGATCTATCTGCACCTGCGCGGCATGAAACGCAGCGCCCCAGAAAAGGGCGTGAGTACGATATGTACCAAGTATGTAAGGCATGAGCATATAATATGTCATAGCTGAATGAAACTGTAGGCTGGAATATAAATATGTAAACATGAGCTGGAGCATAGCAATATAGCTGGAAATCTGAAGAACGTACTAAACATGATATGAATATAAGCTGAAGTCTAGCTGAATCTGAACCTAAAGACTGAGCTGAACTATACTGATAAATAACTGTAATATGACTGATAGCTGGTTACTAGAAACTGGAACTGATAACTGTCAACTAATACTGACGCTAAGAACTGGTGGCTGATAATTGAGAACTGATAACTGTCAACTGATACTGACGCTAAGAACTGGTGGCTGATAACTGAGAACTGATAACTGTCAACTGATACTGACGCTAAGAACTGGTGGCTTATAACTGAGAACTGATAACTGTCAACTGGTACTGAGCTAAAGCTGAACTGTTATCTGAACTGGTACCTGTCTGGTGTTATGGGCTATATCCCCCCAAATCAGGTAACTGAACATCTGAACTAGTACCTGTCTGGCGTTATGGGCTGTATCCCCCCAAATCAGGTAACTGAAAACTGGAACTAGCCTCATGTATAATCATGCAGTGCATAATGTGGCTATATACGCGTATATAACAAACCTGGTGGGTGTTATGGGCTATATCCCCCCCAGCCAGTAACATCTAGTCTCTCTGGTCAGAGTGTGTGAATGACACCCGGTCACACTAGGTGTTTCAACTCCCGCCTGAACCAGAGGGGCTGTATCCCCCAGACGGGTAGTATCACACGCGACCGGACTGTGTGTCCAATGTCCAGCCTCTATGGGGGACTCCAAATCACACATAACATGATCACAATATAAGCATAAGCATGTATGAGGCATAACACATGTGGCAACAATATATATGGACTCAAAGGAATGATAAGAAAACTCTGGATGGAATTGTAGACACAACCTGAAACTTAGAATTTGTCTAACTCTTTGATTTTTATAAAAATTTCGGCAGAGTTTCCACTGAAACTGGATGATCCGCAAAACAGAACCAGCACTATACTATACACGGGAATGGATACCCGGATAAACTGATAACATAAACAAATTAACTGGATAACAAGATGAGAGTGGCGTAACAATTCCACGGATGTACAGAATTTCTAGACAGTACCAGCGTCCTGTATTGCATCATAGTTTTGAGGGTGCAGATAAAAGTTATAGACCTCATGGTCTTCATAAAAGTTGTAGATATATGTATTAGGATTCTGTAGATTCTTAAATCATCTTAATATCAATTTTGTATAAGGAGTTATGATCAATATACTAACAACTGTCCAAAGTTCAAAACAATTTTCCAGATTTTGAAACGTTTTGCCTTTCTGATTTGGACGTCTTTCACCTTGGATTTTAGTACCAAATTAAGTATATACAAGGTTTCCTTGGTACCATACAAGTTTCTCAGAAGAAATACTAAGTTTGAAACTAATAAAAGCTTCAAAATCTAAAAGATACATGCCTTGCCAAAAGAAAGGTTTAGCCTTACATACCTTTGATGTTTCTAGCTTCTAAACTTCGTTCCTTTGAATTCCACACCTTCTAAAGCTTAAACAAGCTATAATATAGAATTTAGATACTTTACTTAGCTATGAAGTAATTCTAAAACTCAAACTATAGACGAAATTGAATGTAGCATAATGTTACCCTAATCGCGTAGAGCGTTTTGACGCAATCCGTCTTCCGTTTCGTGTCAAAATTGATGTTCTTTCTTCAAAATAAAAAAAAATGGATTCAAACTGAGGAAACCACTGTTTATATCGTGGGTTTACTGGAAATGTCGAGAGAGAGAGAGAAATTTCTCTTTTATAATAAAAACATTTCATTTCTAGCCCTCTTTTGCGCTTATGTCCCTTTTTCTGGTCTGACTTCTGACGCTCATATCTTTTTATCTATAAGTTATATGAGCAAACCGTTAAAAGTGTTGGAAACTACACTCCAAGACCTTCAATTTGGTATATGATATGTCCCCAAAAGACTTCATATAACACATGAAATTAATTGCTGAAAAAGCTCCGTTACAAGGCAATTCCTTAATCGGTTTTTCCGCAACTTAAATCTGATTTTTCCCAAACTTTATATTCAACATATAAACTTCATATATGGTCATATTATTATTTTAAACTCACTTAAATCATTCTTAACATGATATTATAATGATATTTGACAATTTAGACGTACGGGGTGTAACAATATTCCCCCGTTAGGAACATTCGTCCTCGAATGTTAAATGAAGTATGTAGAAGCATTAAGCAACGATCTGTTACATACTCGAAGTAATGAAGAGATGTGTATATTTGGCCCTCATGTCATTTTCAGCTTCCCAAGTTATTTCTTCTATATTATTGCTTTGATATAGCATCTTAACTAAATGAATGTCTTTCGTCCTTACTCGACGAATCTGCCTCTTTAAATTGCAACTGGCACCTCCTTATTAGTCAACTGTTCTGTAATCTGTACATCCTCTACTGGTACAACTCTAGAAGGATCTCTGACACATTTTTTTTTAGCATGGAAACATGCAATACTGGATGTACCTCCTGAAGGTCTGCTTGAAGGTCTAACTCGTAGACTACACGCCCAACTTGCCTGATAATCTGATATGGACTAATAAATCTATGGCGAAGCTTTCCCTTCTTTCCAAATCTCATAACGCCTTTCATAGGTGATACTTTCAGGAATACCTAATCGCCAATATGAAATTCTAAATCTCAATGTCGATTATCTGCATAGGACTTCTGTCTGCTCTGCACTGCTAATAATATTTCCCTGATCAACTTGACTTTATCAATTAATTGTTGGATTAAATCTGGACCTATCAATTGAGACTCGCCAACCTTGAACCATCATATAGAAAACCTGCATTTGTGCCCATGCAAAGCTTCATATGGCACCATCTGTATGTTAGAATGATAGCTATTATTATATGCAAACTCTATCAACAGTAGGTGACCATTCCAGCGCCTCTAAAATCTAACACGTAAGCTCTAAGCATATTTTCTAATGTCTGAATGGTCCGCTCAGCCTGTCTGTCTGTCTATGGATGAAATACTGTACTCAGATAAACCTGTGTCCCTAAACCTGTCTGGAACGATCTATAGAAATTAGCTGTAAACTGGTGCGTCCCTGTCTGAAATAATAAATACTGGAATACCATGTAGGCGCACTATCTCTCTGATATAAAGTCTGGCATAATCCTCTGCTGTATATGTAGTTCTAACAGGAAAGAAATGAGCTCATTTAGTAAGCCTGTCAACTATAACCCAAATAGAATCATATCTGCTCCGCATACGGGGAAAGCCTGTAATGAAGTCCATATTCACTGCTTCCCATTTCTATGATGGAATCTCGACTTCCTGTAACAAGCCACTAGGTTTTTTTTTTTAATGCTCGACTTTAACCTGCTGGCAGTTAGCACACTGAGCCACAAATTCTGCTATGTCACGCTTCATTTCGTCTCAACAATAAATCTGCTTAAGATCATGGTAAATCTTAGTCGAATTAGGATGAACAGTGTATCTGGAATAATGTGCATCTGTCATAATCTGTCCACATAAATCTGCAACATCAGGAACACAAAGTCTATCTTTATATATAAGAACCCCGTCACTAGTAACCTATATAATAATTTTGGTTTTCTTGTGGCTATTTGCCTGTATTGAACTAGAACTGGATCCTCATACTGGCGCTGCTTTACTTATGTCACTAGGCAAGTAGTGGTTGCGTTCTGAACTGTAACTCTTGCGTCCTCTGAATCTATTAATCTGACATCCATGCTGGCCAACTGGTAGAGTGTATGAGCTAACTTTATTTTCTCTGGTTGTAAATAAGATAGACTACCCATAGGCTTGCGACTAAGGGAATCAGCAACAACGTTCGCTTTACCCGGATGATAAAGAATATCCATGTCATAGTCCTTCAGCAACTCTAGCCACCGCCTCTATCATAGGGTTAGCTCCTTTTGCTTAAATATGTACTGGAGGCTCTTGTGATCCGTATAAATATCAACATGAACACCGTAAAAATAATGTCTTCAAATCTTCAATGCATGAATGACTGCTGAAAACTCAAGATCATGGATGAGGTAGTTCTGATCGTGCTTTTTCAGCTGCCTAGAAGCATAAGCAATTACTCTTCCATGCTGCATCAAACACAACGAAGACCGATTCGAGAAGCATCACAGTAAATGACATAGCCCTCAGATCCCTCTGGAAGTGTAAGTACTGGAGCTGTTATCAACCTGTTCTTTAGTTCTTGGAAGCTGTGCTCGCAAGAATCAGACCACTCAAATTTAGCTGATTTCTTTGTCAATTTGGTCAGTGGAGCTGCAATGGAGGAAAAACCCTCTATAAACTTTCTGTAATAACCTGCCAAACCCAGAAAACTATGTACTTCAGTTGGCGTCGTAGGCATGGGCCAATTCTTCACAGCCTAGATCTTCTGGTCATCTATTTTAATTCTTTCTGCTGAAACTATGTGGCCAAGAAATGCCACTGAATCTATCTAGAATTTACACTTTGAGAACTTAGCATATAATTGTTGGTCCCGATGAGTACCCAATACTGTGCGTAGGTGCTCTGCATGCTCTGATTCAGACTTTGAATAGATGAGAATATCATCAATAAATATAATCACAAATAAATCTAAATAAGGCCTGAATACGCTGTCCATTAGATCCATAAATACTGCAAAGGCATTAGTGAGTCCAAACAACATCACTAAAAACTCATAATGGCCATTCCTAGTCCTGAATGCAGTCTTAGGTATATCAGATTTTCTAACTCTAACCTGATGGTAGCCTGATCGCAAATCTATATTCGAGAAGCACTTGGCACCCTGGAGCTTTTCAAACTAGACATCAATCCTGGGCAGAGAGTATTTATTCTTAATAATGACTTTATTCAGCTGTCTGTAATCTATGCACATGCGTAGAGAGTCATCTTTCTTTTTTTTTTACAAATAGTATCGAGGCTCCCCACGGGGAAATGCTGGGTCTGATGAGGCCTTTATCTAACAAATCCTTCAATTGCTCCTTAAATTCTTTCTGTTATACATGTGCCATCCTGAAGAACATGCCCCTGATGGCGTGCTGGTGCTGAGCAAGCAACTGCTGATCTAGCTGGCTGGGCTGTACAACTACCACCCCTAGTCGGGCAATCTCTCATGAAATGGCCTGCCTCGCGACAAATATAACAAGTATCAACTCCTAACTGACATGGACCCAAGTGGCGTTTACCACAATCTGAACATCTGGGATATGTCTGACTGGCCAGTATCGAAGTACCACGGCGCTGAAATCCTGAAATCTGTGATGCCTGACTAGCTCTGGACTGAGGAGTTCTATCAGATCTCAGGCCACGAGACTGTGTAGGTATACTAGCTGGTGGTTGTCTAACACACTGCTATCTACTCGCTCCAGACGTCTCTCCAAACGAACCAGAAAATCTGCCCCTCTTGTCTAGCACTTTATCCCTGTCGGCTCTCTATTTTTGCTTCCTCTCCTCAAGTAACAAAGCAAATGCCTGAATGTTATGTTCATACATGACTGCATAGCAACTGTCATACGCTCGTTCACTAGGTGTGGAGCTATTCCCACTATATATATATACCTATGAATTCTATCCTCTATACTCACTACCACCGTAGGGGCAAACCATGCTAAAGAATTAAAGCAATTATTATACTCTTCTACACTCAAAATTCCCAGTCTCAAAGTCAGGAACTGATTAGCACGGGCTCCCTATGTCTCTATAGGCATATACTGATAAAGGAAGGCATCTGAGAATTCCTTCCAAGTCGCCGGAGTAACATCTGACCCTCTAGATAGCTCCCATGTCTGATACCACCCTGCTGCTAAGGTCATGCAATCTGAATGCAGCCAACTCTACTGACTCCGTGTCTGACACGTGCATAACCCTCAACACTCTGGCTATCCTCAATAGAAAATCCTGAGGGTCTTCTCCTGTACGGGATCCAGTAAAGACTGTAGGCTCTAGCCTGATAAAATCATTGATCTTGGATCCAACATCTCCCTGGGCATCTGCACTGTGTTGTCTAGTCTGAGCAACTACAACACTGCTCGATAATCTGATGGCATCCCTCATTTCCTGCCCCTGACTATCAGGCTGAGAAGGTGGAGGTATAGTAGCTGCAGTACCTCTAATATTACCCTGAACTGATAGGATCTGTGAGGCCTCGGATGGAGCCTCAGGTCTGGACTCCTCACTCTCATCCATCTTAGGTGGCACTCTACTAATACCCTGGCCGGCAATAACCTTGCCCTTCTGGGCAGCTGTTAGTTTCTTTGGCGGCATCGCTTTGCTGAAATTACTATTGTTAGAGGGCTGAATTCTATAATCATGGCTCTATCGCACGATCTAGAGAAGAAGGAAAGACAACTGTCCTGAAGTGCCTTGTAGCCTCCTGTTCAAAAGTATGGCGCGCAACATACTCCTAAACAAGACTCTACTAGACACGGCCTGTAGACACCCTAGGACTGAACTGCTCTGATACCACTTTTGTCACAACCCAACTTAGGGCCGCGACGGATGACCAACACTAAGTGTCGATCATCACTAATCCTACTGATAATATGCTAACCATTATAACTGATAAACAGAATAAGCATAAACCTAGCTGATAAGGAGTATGCAATGCAAATAGCTGACAAGGCTAACATAAGCTGACATACATAACATACTGACTGCACCGCACAGGGACATATCTACAGGCCTCTAAGAGTGCTGAACTGAATATACAAAGGACGGGACAAGACCCCGCCATACCCAAACTGGCTGACTGTATACATACCAAAAGATAAGTAACTCCGGGAGTAAGCGGAGTGACTCCAATAGCTGATCGATGGCCTACTAACGTGGTCTAAGCATTGATCTATCTGCACCTGCGCGGCATGAAACGCAGCGCCCCAGAAAAGGGCGTGAGTACGATATGTACCAAGTATGTAAGGCATGAGCATATAATATGTCATAGCTGAATGAAACTGTAGGCTGGAATATAAATATGTAAACATGAGCTGGAGCATAGCAATATAGCTGGAAATCTGAAGAACGTACTAAACATGATATGAATATAAGCTGAAGTCTAGCTGAATCTGAACCTGAAGACTGAGCTGAACTATACTGATAAATAACTGTAATATGACTGATAGCTGGTTACTAGAAACTGGAACTGATAACTGTCAACTAATACTGACGCTAAGAACTGGTGGCTGATAATTGAGAACTGATAACTGTCAACTGATACTGACGCTAAGAACTGGTGGCTGATAACTGAGAACTGATAACTGTCAACTGATACTGACGCTAAGAACTGGTGGCTGATAACTGAGAACTGATAACTGTCAACTGGTACTGAGCTAAAGCTGAACTGTTATCTGAACTGGTACCTGTCTGGTGTTATGGGCTATATCCCCCCAAATCAGGTAACTGAACATCTGAACTAGTACCTGTCTGGCGTTATGGGCTGTATCCCCCCAAATCAGGTAACTGAAAACTGGAACTAGCCTCATGTATAATCATGCAGTGCATAATGTGGCTATATACGCGTATATAACAAACCTGGTGGGTGTTATGGGCTATATCCCCCCCCAGCCAGTAATATCTAGTCTCTCTGGTCAGAGTGTGTGAATGACACCCGGTCACACTAGGTGTTTCAACTCCCGCCTGAACCAGAGGGGCTGTATCCCCCAGACGGGTAGTATCACACGCGACCGGACTGTGTCCCCAATGTCCAGCCTCTATGGGGGACTCCAAATCACACATAACATGATCACAATATAAGCATAAGCATGTATGAGGCATAACACATGTGGCAACAATATATATGGACTCAAAGGAATGATAAGAAAACTCTGGATGGAATTGTAGACACAACCTGAAACTTAGAATTTGTCTAACTCTTTGATTTTTATAAAAATTTCGGCAGAGTTTCCACTGAAACTGGATGATCCGCAAAACAAAACCAGCACTATACTATACACGGGAATGGATACCCGGATAAACTGATAACATAAACAAATTAACTGGATAACAAGATGAGAGTGGCGTAACAATTCTACGGATGTACAGAATTTCTAGACAGTACCAGCGTCCTGTATTGCATCATAGTTTTGAGGGTGCAGATAAAAGTTATAGACCTCATGGTCTTCATGAAAGTTGTAGATATATGTATTAGGATTCTGTAGATTCTTAAATCATCTTAATATCAATTTTGTATAAGGAGTTATGATCAATATACTAACAACTGTTCAAAGTTCAAAACAATTTTCCAGATTTTGAAACGTTTTGCCTTTCTGATTTGGACGTCTTTCACCTTGGATTTTAGTACCAAATTAAGTATATACAAGGTTTCCGTGGTACCATACAAGTTTCTCAGAAGAAATACTAAGTTTGAAACTAATAAAAGCTTCAAAATCTAAAAGATACATGCCTTGCCAAAAGAAAGGTTTAGCCTTACATACCTTTGATGTTTCTAGCTTCTAAACTTCGTTCCTTTGAATTCCACACCTTCTAAAGCTTAAACAAGCTATAATATAGAATTTAGATACTTTACTTAGCTATGAAGTAATTCTAAAACTCAAACTATAGACGAAATTGAAGGTAGCATAATGTTACCCTAATCGCGTAGAGCGTTTTGACGCAATCCGTCTTCCGTTTCGTGTCAAAATTGATGTTCTTTCTTCAAAATCAAAAAAAATGGATTCAAACTGAGGAAACCACTGTTTATATCGTGGGTTTACTGGAAATGTCGAGAGAGAGAGAGAAATTTCTCTTTTATAATAAAAACATTTCATTTCTAGCCCTCTTTTGCGCTTATGTCCCTTTTTCTGGTTTGACTTCTGACGCTCATATCTTTTTATCTATAAGTTATATGAGCAAACCGTTAAAAGTGTTGGAAACTACACTCCAAACCTTGAATTTGGTATATGATATGTCCCCAAAAGACTTCATATAACACATGAAATTAATTGCTGAAAAAGCTCCGTTACAAGGCAATTCCCTAATCGGTTTTTCCGCAACTTAAATCTGATTTTTCCCAAACTTTATATTCAACATATAAACTTCATATATGGTCATATTATTACTTTAAACTCACTTAAATCATTCTTAACATGATATTATAATGATATACGACAATTTAGACGTACGGGGTGTAACAATTTTGGCCATACGACCGAAGATTGCATGGCATTACGATATGAAGTAGCCAGCTTATTGTAAAAATGACACTTAGTAGAACGTTTGACCGAAAGGGGGCGAAATAATTTCAACAAAAAGAAGGATGATGAACCACCAAAACCTCCTGCTCCTTGGAAAACGGTGAACGTCATAACTGGAGGAGATGACGTTTGTGGGGTAACTTACACTACAAAGAAATACGCAAAGGTTTCATTTACATGAGACAAGAGGACATGAGACGACATGAACGATGAGATTGTGTTCGGGGATTTCGACTTCGATGAAAGGATTTATCCCCATGATGATGTATTGGTAGTTACGATGAGGGTTGACGATGCCGATGTAAAGAGGGTGTTAATCGATGTCGGCAGCTCGGTTAACATAATACATTCTAGGGTAGTGGAACAGTTGTAGTTGAACGACAAGATCGCGCCTCGTTCAACGGTGTTATCAGGTTTCAATAATTCGAGCGAAGTGACCATTGGAGAAATTACAATTAAGACATACACAGAAGGCGTTGAGAACGATACGTTGTTCCAAGTGATGAAGGGTGACATGGCATACAACGTGATACTTGGTCGACCATGGATCCATGCTATGGGAGCGGTTCCATCGACTCTACATCAAGTTGTAAAATTTCCCACTCCATGGGGAGTGCACGAAATAAGAGGTGAGCAGCAGGCTTCTTGAGAGTGCTACTCAGTGGCTGTTAAGGATGGCATTCGAAAATAGCAATCACAGTTAGCACAATTTGTGGCCAAAGACTTCACTGCGAATCTGTCATGTGCTCAACGAGTACAGTTAGTGGAGCCCGTAGTCGAAGACGAATTCGCACCGATTCTGTCATGTGTTATAGAACCACACAAACAAAAGGTTGAAGATTCTACAATAGAAGAATTAGAGGAAGTAACGCTATTCGGTGACAAACCAGATCGGAAAGTATACATCGGGGCAGAGTTGGATACAGAAGTAAGAGCAAAAATCATATCTTTTCTCAAGGATAATTTTGATTGTTTTGTTTGGTCCCACACAGACATGGTAGGGATCGACCCAAAGGTTGCCACACACAAGTTGAATGTCGACCCAAGACATCGGCCGGTAAAGCAAAAGAAACGGCCGAACGGAGGATTCTGAAGGAAAGTTATCAACGATGAAGTAGATACATTGTTGGCGAATGGGTTCATTAAGGAGGTTAAGTACCCAGAGTGGCTTGCAAACACTGTTGTAGTACCGAAGAAAAATGGGAAGTGGAGAGTATGCATCGATTACACCGATCTTAACAAAGCTTGCCCAAAAGATTCATTCCCACTGCCTCACATCGATAGATTTATTGATGATTCGACGGTAGGGCACGAAATGTTGAGTTTTTAGATGCTTATTCAGGTTATAACCAAATTTCGATGGATCCAGCAGATCGGGAAAAAACTTCGTTTATCAGAGACACGGGGACTTATTCTTACACGGTTATGCCCTTTGGCCTCAAGAATGCTGGGGCTACTTATCAACGTTTGGTTACCACCATGTTTAAGGATTTGATCAGAAAAATGATGGAGGTATATATTGATGATATGTTGGTTAAGTCGTTAGAAAGGAAAGATCATTCAAATAATTTAGAAGAAACTTTTATTATACTAAGGCGCTTCAACATGAGACTGAACCTGGAGAAATGCGCGTTCGGGGTCAGATCCAGCAAGTTCTTGGTATTCATCGTATTGCAGAGAGGGATTGAGGCTAATCCAGACAAAATCAAGGCGATCGAAAGCATATCCAAAGATTTGACAACGGTGAAATAAGTTCAGAAACTGACCGGTCGAGTAGCCTATCTCAGCAGGTTCATCTCGAGGTCATCTGAACGATGTCACAAGTTCTTTTCGATGCTAAGGAAAAAACAAAAGCTTTGATTGGACACCAGAATACAAACGAGCCCTCAAAGAGTTGAAGCAATATTTGTCCAACCCTCCCGTACTTTCAAAACCAGTCGAAGGAGAAATGTTGTTGATCTACTTGGCTGTTTCCAAAGTGGCTGTGAGCGCTGTCCTCGTTCGCGGGGACGGAGGTAACCAATTTCCTATCTATTATGTTAGTAAAACACTATTAGATGCAGAAAAAAGATATCCACATTTAAAAAACTAGCACTCGCATTAGTCACTGCCGCACGAAAGCTAAGACCGTATTTCCAATGTCATTCTATATCTGTTATAACTATTTTTCCATTACGAAATATTTTACATCGACCAGATCTTTCTGGTCAATTAATGAAATGGGTGGTCGAGCTGAGTGATTACGATATCATTTATCAGCCTCGCACCGCCATCAAATCTCAAGTTTTAGCTGATTTTGTAGCAGACTTTAGCGCTAACATCTTTCCGGAAGCAAAGAAAGAGGAACTAATGATGAGCGATCCATATCCCGGAGTCTGGATGATGTACACCGATGGAGCTTCAAACGTGAAAGGAACTGGCCTTGGAATTTTGCTGATAGCACATACCGGTGAAAAATTCAGGTATGCGATCAAGTTACATGCGAAGACTAACAATGAGGCCGAATATGAGTCCCTCGCTGCAGGTTTAAAGATCGCAAAAGAATTGATAATCGAACAGTTGTATATCAAAAGCGATTCCCAGCTAGTGGTGAACCAAATCCAAGGGGATTTCTGTGTTCGAGATTCGAAGATACAGCAATTGCTCGACAAGGTACAAAATCTTCTAACTTCTTTTCAGGAATGGAAGATAGCCCAGATCCCGAGGGAGGATAAAATCGAGGCAGATGCCTTAGCCAACCTTGGTTCTGCAGCTGCCCTCGATGGAGAACTCGATGAAATGATGGTTCATTTGTCTGAATCCCCACTCTGTCAGAGCATCAAAGAGGTAAACAATGTTAACCATACTTGGGATTGGAGAAACAAATATTTGTCCTATTTGCAGGCAGGCACTCTGCCCGATGACAAAAAATCTGCCTGATCGCTCAAAGCTAAAGCGGCCAGATATTGCTTTATAGATAACCAACTCTATAGGCAAATGTCCGATGGCCCTTTAGCAAAGTGCGTTGGGCCAGATGGAACGAGCTATGTGTTGAGAGAGGTTCACGAAGGCGAATGTGGCAATCATTCCGGCAGTAAATTGTTGGTTCGAAAGATAATCAGAGCTGGATACTATTGGCCAACGATCGCAGAGGATGCCAAGGACTTCGTTCGTAAGTGTGATAAATGTCCACGATTTGGCAACCTCATAAATCAACAAGCATAGCCCCTTCATTCGGTCACATCACTGTTGCCGTTCATGAAGTAGGGAATGGATTTGGTCGGGCCGCTTCCAACAGCGCCCGGTGGGGTAAAATTTATTTTAATCTTGACAGATTATTTTTCTAAGTGGGTAGAAGCAATTGCGTTGGCTAAAATTCGTGAACAGGAAGTTATCAAGTTCATTCACCAGAACATAATTTGCCGTTTTGGGATCTCGAAAGAGAACACATGCGACAACGGAAAACAGTTCATGGGGAGACGAATCACAGCTTTTTTCGAGACGTGGGGGATTAAGCGGATTGCATCAACACCTTATCACCCCAGTACAAATGGACAAGCCAAGTCTTCCAACAAGACGATAATCGAGTACTTGAAGAAGAGGATGGACGAATCAAAGGGCAACTGGCAGAACGAGCTTCCAGGTGCGCTGTGGGCTCATCACACAACGGTGAAGCACAGCGCCGGGGAAACTCCGTTCTCACTTGTATATGGAGCAGAAGCATTGATTCTGGTGGAAATCGATGAACCTACCCTTCGGTTCGCTCACTCCACCGATGAATCAAACAAGGAGGCCATGCTGATAGACTTGGATTTGGTCGAGACAAAAAGAGATATGGCACTAGTTCGGATACAAGCACATAAACAAAGGGCAGAAAACTACCTCAACAAAAAAATCAAGTATCGAGCTTTTAATGTAGGTGATTATGTATTGAGGATCAAAAGGCCAAAGAAGGATGAACCAAACGAAGGCAAACTAGGAGCAAATTGGGAGGGACTCTATGGGGTCAAGGCAGTGACCGGAAAAGGTTCATACCAACTCGAAACAATGGACTCCAAGCCAGTCGACTTCAATTGGAATATCACACAATTGAAGAAGTATTACTTCTAAATACTACAGTATAGTATGATCGATTTTTTTTTTTTTTTTTTTTTTTTTTTTTTTTACATAATTTTCATTTCCCCTCCATCGGGCGCACTTATTTATTGATTATTTGACACTAACATTTTTAGATGATAGGCATAGTTGGAATCGAATGATGACAAACATCACCCATGAATACTTGAGCTCGAAATGCTCCAATCGGGGTCGATAAGTCTGACGAACATTCTAACGTGGTCTTCATCTTTAACGCTCTCTCGGTGGTTGTCTTTCAACTATTTCGTTTCAGATGTCGAAGATCGAAGTCCAGCGTTCGACAGCTCATACTTCGCACCCAAACACTGGGGGTGATGGAGTTAGTAGGATAATCGCACATTTGAAGAATGGGGACTGCCCAGAAATTGGGGACTTCTTTCGAAGATGAAGATGCAGTCGTTTAGAGATGAAATGGGGGACTCGTCCAAATTCGACGAAGGTCTCAAGCCCCAATGTTTTCACTCATACTAGGGACTCGTCCAAAGTATACGAATACTTCAAGTCCCAATGTTTTTGTTCAAACTGGGGACTGTTCGTTTAATAGGACATGCAATATGTAGACGATCTATTAGCGATCAAGGAACTTCTTTGTTATAAATGCCTTTAAACGGCCACATTATGTAACCGATCGAATCAACCGATCCAAAAATGTATCAAGCACCCGATAGTGGCCAATACTTCAATAATATACAACACTTAGTCATTTTTACGATCTCTACAACACTGGCCATTCTGTGTTATCGATCTTTGCATTACTGAATTTTGATTGTTAAAATTTTAAATTTTGACAAGTGTTTGAATCAAAATTTCCGAACTCGACATTGTTCGAAGAGTGTATTGCGTGAAAGTGAGACGTCATTCTTTACTATGCACTAAGTACATTGGGCCCCAATAACATTATATTTTTTCCAACGACTATCGCTAAATCATTAACATTTCGAACGATCAAACTAACTTATCTTCGAAAAACAACATACAAAGCGATAAAAGGAAATTGCTAAATTCATTCATTCATTCGAAAAATATTCACATGGATTGGTCAAATGACCTCATCGTTTCAAAAACAAAAGACCAAGCTACTGGTCGAAAACGACTAAACAAAAATGAGTTCGAAACACGACTCATTCATCATCTCCGTCAGAGCCTTCATTGGAAGAGCTTGCAGGGAGACCAAGATCCTCACGAGCCAACCTCACGATGGAACCTGCATCATTCAACTCAGTAGCAATATCAATATTTCGATCCAGCATCTCTCTGAGCACATCGCGCCTCGATTCGGCAAGGATAAGTCCTTTTTCTTCTCAAATTCCTCTTCGAGGTCGTGCCTGAGGTTGGTTGATTCTTTTTTAAGCACTTGAATCCTCTCCGTCATGCTGTTACCTTGAACATTTAAGTCTTCATTACTCTTACGAAGAATTTGGAGTTCCTCGGCCATTTCATCCAGCTCTCAATTCTTGCCCTCAAAGGCAGAACTGAGTTGCACACTTCAGTTCCGAGTTGGCTTCGGGTTGGCTAAGCTGTGATTTCAGAGCTCGAATCTGAGATGCTAATTCAGATTGACGAATGGCATGCTCATTTGTGCTTGTATCAAAATTAGCCAAAAGCTCAGCATGCTTAGTCTCCAAAGCCTTCAACTTCCGATGCAACTCTTCCCCCGCCGAAGTAAGATGAATCATTTGCTCGTTTAGCATTTTGGCTCCGTCTTGAAGTTGGCGGATTCGATCAGCTGTCTCGATCTCCATTATTGAGTTCTGGAAACAAGTTGTAAGTAAGATTCAACAAAATATGTTCGTAGGAAAGAAGGAAAACAGATGATAAAGAGGAATTTACCCTAAAATTGGCAAAAGCAATCTGCGAAGGCAGGCTCAAATCATTGTGCGTATTCAAACGAGCTTGCTCCATCGGGCCCATAACATCAAAAAGGTAGTCGGCAAGCCGCTTTGGGCACCTAAGTAGGTCAACGTTGCGGGGCACGTTTATTGTAAGCGACCTGTCGTGGAACGCTTCAGATTCTCCCAACGCAGCGAAGGCAGCAACATTTTCACCTCGAGGAAGAGGTACAATCGGGTCAGCATGATCCACACCAAAAAACGACGACCCTGTTTCTTCATCATACTTAGATTTTGCCGTCCCCATTGGCCGATCTAAGTCTGGCATTTTTTCCTTTTGCTGGATCCCTCTCCTCGAAGCTTCGATCAAAGTCATCGATCATCTCTTCTCCAATATCAAGCATAACGCCCAAAGAAATGATGGCTCTCTCTCTGCTGGGTAGACCTCCTGAGCCCGAAGCGACCTCTTCGGCTATTGGAGACAGGTGGGAATCTTCGCCTCCCAAGTCAGCTGAAAGATCTCCCAACTGTTCAGCCGCTTTAAGCTGAATAACAGTTTCTTGGAGCCTTTCCTTCACTAGCTTTTTGGGATGCCTCACCAATCGATCAGACCCCGATTCGTCTCTAGCCTCTTCTTCCTCAACATCAACGATCGAAGTCACTTCTTCGGAGGCCTTCGCCGCTGCGATAGCTGAGCTCGTCCCAGTGATCACCTCTTCGATGGTTTGGGGCGCAGCCGACAAACTGCCTCCTTGCCCCTTGTCCACAACTTTGGACAAATACTTGCTCTTTAAATCCTTAAAGGATTTCTTCTTTTTCTTCGGAGGAGGAACATTATCGACCTTTTCCTCGCCCTCGACTTCGACTTCTTCGTCGCTGGGCTCGCCTTCGATGCCAGTAAACCAAAGTTCAGTTTGAAGGATAAACCAAAGTATAAATTCAGAGGAAAGAAGTTTACCATGATTCTTGGCCTTCAGGGTCCGCAAAGCCGCGACCGGCTTTCAAGCCCTCTTATTGTTAGTTGTCTTTTCTAAAACTCTAAACAACCATGGTACGATGTCAGAGACTTGATCGAGCAAAACTTGTCAGCTGAAGATGGGAAGATGGATTCTCAAGGTCAGACAAACTCCAAATTTATTCAAAAGACGAAAGAAGATGAACACTTACGAGTTCGGTTCCACACACTTGGAAGCGGCTCATTTCCGATATCAGTCAACTGCTCCGTAGGAATGAAAACAAAACGCTTATCCCATCCTCAAAGATCGTCATCATTATCGGAGATCAGAGCCCGCTGGCCTCGTTTGGCCAACTTGATCACCCCTGCTTTATAAACTCGGGGAGAGTAGATGTTAAGAATATGGCAAAGTGTCAGTTCCACTTCCGCTTTTTGTGCGATGTATCGCATAATCACCACCGTTCTCCAAATCGATGGAGAAAGCTGTCCTAGGCAGACATTGTACATTCGGCAGAAGTCTTCGATCAAGTTGTCAACCGGAAGAGTGAAACCAATCGTAAACGGATAAGTCAATACCACCGAGTGACCTTCGATGTGGGTAGCCAGATTTGACTTCCTCAGAGGGCACATCACATCCACTTCGTTTGTCTTCCAACTGCAGTCGTCCCGAACTCGTGGTATTGACTCAGGAGTAATTGTGCAGTATACAAATCGATGGGGATATTTTTCTTCTTATTCTTCTCTGTGTCACTTTGGACACTCACTTTGCAATCATTCTCATAAGTGAATCTCTTCGGAAGGATTTCCGAATACAGCTTCTTGGGGCCAAAGTCTTTTTTGTTTTCTCTCTTTTCGCTTTTTGCCCTTTTTATCCCCTGAAGGGCCAGCAACGGCGGTGATTTGCTCCACCACCACGGAAATCGGCGGCGGTGCGGTGGCGGCGATAGTGGTGGAGGCAGTAGTTTCAGTATCAACAGCATTTTGAGTAGATGAAGATATTTTGAACAAATGTAACTTGGTGATGTGAACAACTAATTTAAAGATCTGAAGCAGACATAACTTGGTGATGTGAACAACTAATTTAATGATCTGGAGCAGAATCTGAAGAACACAAGCGAGAGATTCTGAGATTAACTTGAAGAAGTTGGAGAATTTTAAGAAATTTGGAAGTTGTAAAGTTTGTAAAAATGGTTTGGAATTGGTATTTATAGGGCAAAAGTCATCATTGCCTCGGTAAACGATGAAAACTGTCACCCGCACGATGCCTGACACGTGCAGCGATGGGAAGTTGAAGTGACGGTCTGACGTTTCAAATTGAAGTGCAACGAATGCACCACGTGTTTTCCCACCTAAAGCTTCAAGCCAGTTGCCAAGTTTTTTGAACACACGCTTGGCAAGTGGGGGGACTATCTGTATTGGTCGATTTCTGCCCGATCACGCAAAAGGCGCGTGGTTAATTACGTGGCAAGGTGAGAACAGATTCCGAAGGCATTGCAAAACGAAGTCGGATTGAGAAACAGTTTCAGTTATTGATGTGATCGATTATGCTGTGTTGTGATCGGAATATCTCGAAGACAATGGTTTTATCAGATAATTTGGTTGATCTTATCCCGCTTTTGTCGAAGCGGATTCAGTGGAATTTGTTGAACGTGGGGAACGATTGTTGCGCGACTGAAGAGAGACATAAAAGATTGGAGTCCTTCTAGGGTTGGGGACTCCACCTTCTTAGCCTATAAATAGATTCCCATTTCCCCATTTGTAAACTTACGTTCATCAGAACAAAAGTGCCCCTATTTTCATCAGTCACATTACTATCATTTAATTACACCATTACTACTATAGCAAATATACTATTATGCAAACTCAATCATTGTATCAAGCATCAGTCACGGTTTGGTTCAGACTTGGAGGAGGATTCATCTCTTTTATCGAAGCACCAACCTCCGATTCTTCAATACAATAAGCTTTATATCTTTCGTTCATTTGATTTATTATTGTTTATCTCATTGCTTGCCTGCTATTTCCATTGCTCAACATATATGTTTATCGTCACCGATTTCGTTAATTCATTGTCATTGCATTGATCGTATAACTGATTCATTGTTTAGCGTATTTGCTAATTAATATTGATCACGTTAAGTAGTTGTTATTATCATTATGATCGTAGCATTAATCTGCTAAAGTTCATTTCGTCAACTGCATTTCTACCGTTTTACTCAGATCTATCATCGGCTAAGTCATATACTGTTGCATATTGTCCATCGATAATCTAATTTTATCATAGCCTCACTCATCGAATCTTGTCGAGATCGCTTATTTGATATTAAGTAAAACTAATCCCTTTGATTGTGTTCGAAATTGTATAACATCGATTGCTTGTATTCGTTCGAAGTTCTTCATCGTGTTCTGTGAATCTGTTGCTTAACTCCATATTCGATCATATCTTTCTTCGAATTGAACTCAGTGTATAACCTTATCGAAGTCATCATTATCTGTCCCTTCGAACTCGATACTTGCGCCGCTTTCGAATTGATATTTAATAAATCGATTACTTATCTGCGTACATTGTTCATCAATCGGTCAAATTGAGATACAAATGATCACCTAAGACTCAACTAAATACAAATTTAATTGTAATACCTGAAATACATTTTTAGGAAATATATGTTCTATTTTTAGAGTATAGTTGGCGTGATCACACGTTCCATTTTTAGATATATATAGTGATCGATATGGGGTGCTTATCTGAATAAGACAATTAATATGTTAGAGATTAACAATAGCGTTATTAGAAATTAGAACAATCGAATAATGATTGGAAGAAAATTCTCGTACTATAAAAGATTGCTACAATCTCTGATGTTTATTAGAGCAGTGACATAGCGCTAAGGGTTAGAGCTATCCATGAACAATTGATTTCCGTCCAAAAATAAAATCATTTATCGTATCGAATAGTGGAAAGCGTTTTGCGCACAATATTTTCGACACACCAAACATTATAATAACACTTATTTTGTGTACTAAAATAATATTCTCGTACCGAGAAAATATAATGAAAAATTAATAACAGCATTTATTCACATTTAACACGTGGAGTGAATCTGCTAATATATCATAATCATTACATTATCATTCTTTATTTGCTACTTCTTACGATAATGTAACATTTTTCTTGTGGTAGGGAGTTGGCCACCAAGGCGAAAACAATTAAGTTTTGCGGCGTTGTGCTGGAAATAGAAGGCAGAAGGCAGAAGGCAGAAGGCAGAGTATATGGGTTTTTGGTAACAGGTGCTCAGCAGGTGTAGAAGCCACTTGTTGAATAGCCATATCCAAACCTTTCTGCATGGCTGCATTACATATTTCGGATGTGCCACTATTTAATTTGTTCCCAACTTTTTGGTGTTTGTGGCTTCGTGATAAGTGGTGACCCAAAATACTCTCTACACTTCCTTCTACGTCATGAATTTTTGTTATGCGATGTCTTTTTACTTGTTTGATTACAGTTTGGTTTAACTCATAAACGCTCTTTAACTTCATCTTAAATCAAACATTCGTCTACCTTTGACTAGAGATATTTTTCCTCTCCGATGTCAATTGAGTTTTCAAGCTCTACACGTGTAGGTTAATGTGTATATACTTTAGATGCAAGTGCATGTAGTTTTATTTGGAATACATAAAGTTTATAATTTAACCTACACGTGCATTAGATTTATCTAGAGTTTGAAGTATCACGAGTCTTCACCTTCGATTAGAAATAATGTATAGTTTTACCATCCTTATTTTTATGTGCTTCTCCATTTTGAGATTTTATAAGTAATAAAATTAGCTTGTGGGTAGATTGTTAACAAAAGGGCGCATGGAATTAAAGGTCGAAAAAGGGTAATTTTAATTTCACTCTCTCTGCCGGCAACAATTGTATTTAAAGCTCAAGAGTCCTCAAAATTAGCTCGCACGCGAGGCTATCGCAAACTCCTGTGGCCTTTCTAGATTCAACTCTCTCAAGAACGTAAGGCCATCGTGTGAAGGGTCACCCGTCTAAATATCCTCCTCCCAAATGATTGTGCTAGACTTAGTTGTTTCTTTACTTAATGATCAGAGTCCTCTTTCTATCCAAGATTGCATGTGACTTCATTTGCAAAGGTCACCTTGTCTTGCGAGGGGAGAAAAGTCTTGTAGCTTGCTTTTCTTTGGGGAAGTGCAGAAGTAGCCACTTTTTGGCCCGTCATTAAAGTTTAAGTCACTGTGTGTGAACTTTTGTAGAGTTAGTCATTTTTCCTATCGTCGGACCATTGAGGTCAAGTTCAAGCCAGATTCATCTAACTTCAGCCCTCATTGATCTGAAGTTGAAATATGCTATTTTTACATTATCTTTTTGAAAAAAATTTAACTTCAAATCAAAGGTTCCAATTTTGTTGTAGGTAAGCTCAACTTCACACTTTTGGGCTTGATGTGGCTTATTTTCATACGAAAAGACTTAAGTTGAGTTAACTTCAAACCATTGGCTCATAACTTCAATCCCTCACGGTTTGAAAGTGAGAGGCTAAACTTACAAATAATTTTAAAAAGTGGTTAAAATCTAAATGGGAAAGGTAAAAGTGACCTGGCAAAATTTTTACCTTTTCTTTTTTCATCCAATTTTGTCGTTTTATCCATTTTACTCACTTCTACATTGTACCATACATCTATTACCCTGCTCTCTTAACATTTCGCCATCTCCATGTGGGTTTTTCGCACCTCTAAAAAATTTTAATCATCATTTTTAATGAGTGCATCATGTAGGGTAAAAATACGCCACCTATAATTACGGAGATACGAATTCAACAGGTAAAGGGTAGACTAACTCTATAAGTCACCGGGCATTGAGGATACACACCTGCTCCATAAGCTTCGGCCGCTCTGCCAGGCACGAGCCAAGGGACGTAAGACATATGGATCCTACCGTCTTAGGATTACTGTCTCCTAGTTAGGGTTAATTAGTATCACCACCTTGAGTAAGCAAACCCATGACCTATAGTCTTTGTATTTTGCCATAAGTAGGATTGGGGTAAATCTATAACTATAAATATCTCTTTCCCCTATTGTGTTGATCATCAATCGATTATCCAAGAATCCGACTATTCGCAAGGAATGCAATCTCTTTATTTACTGCTTTCATTACTTTTTCTTAGTATTTACTTTATTGCTCGAGCCCCTCTTTATTATTTATCTGTTTAACCTACTAAGCAATTTTTAGACATAAACAGTTTAACATACCAAGCTGTTGGTATGATACTCCGTGGAGATTCTTGTGGTATGAATCCGAAACTTGTAGACTCCATGAGGATGGTATATTTTCTTGGCTCATGCTTATATTTTGGCTATCTAAAGCCCCGTAATATATATATCGCCTATGGTGGGTTCGGAAGCACTTGTGTGTCGTATCATGGTGACAAGCTTGTGGGAAAACTTTGTTGTTGCCTCGTTAAGACTTGGAGGCTACCTCTACTCATTCTTGTCTATGTTTTGCAGGAAACAAGTTCGAGGACGAATGATGTCAATGTGGAGGCCGTGCTGAAAATGATCTGTTGCTGTTGTGACAACATAGTATCGGAGGTAGAAGATGGCGCGATTTCGAGGGCAAAATCCTTTCAAGAAGGGGAGGATGATGAAACTCAAATTGGTCGTCATCCATTCGAGCCATCGACACTGTCTACGAGGAACCGAACCGAAGAGTTGCATGATGCCAACAAGGAAGCTGAACATTTAACCGAGGCTGAAAACTGAACATTCAACCGAGGCTGAAAGCCGAACATTCAACCGAGGCTGAAAGCTGAACATGTAACTGAGGCTGAAAGCTGAACATGAAACCGAGGCTGAAGTGCCCGAACCCTTGGTGAATAGTGATGCCAAACATTGAAGCGACCAAAGGGTTACAATATGCACGTAGGCAGAAGAGCATCTGATCTCAAAGTGTCTGAGGCCGAAGAGCGACCGAGCATTGAAGCACAAAACTGCCCGAACACTTATATTTACTTCGGCCCTACGTGGCCTTGTTTTATTGGTCGACTATAACCATTTTCCTAGTTTACCTTTGGGGCTATCTATATAAACCCCATTGTTAGTTCATTTTAGATACCTTGATTTTGATATTGAATAAATAAGAGTAGCCGAGAGCTATGTTTATTTTGTCTCAAATGTGAAAACTCAGATGTGGGATATTTCGGAACTTGTGGCTTTCGGTGTACTGCGATTGAACAATTCCTCTTTGATCATTTGACTGCAAGAGGCATTGTTCTCTTGAGAATCGTTGCATAGTTTAGGTGATCTTCTCTTCTACTCAAAATGTATTAATACTTGTTCCTTGGTGCCGATCCAGCAAGACAAGTTGTGTCTGACTTTTATCCTTTATTTCTTGTCATTTTTTTCCATTGTTCTTAGTGTCCGGTTGCTAGCTCTATTTAGCTTGCAGCATCCGCTAATTTATTACCTTATTTAAACACATGCATCACAACCACCTCTATACCCTCATCAAACTCAGATTCTCCTCCATTATTTGCACAATTTGCCAAGGCACCTCCCAAATTTTTGTCACTACATTCTTGAGCAACATTGAGTCTATTTCAACAATAACTTGTGAATAAGAAATATAGACCACATACCTCAAGGCCATAAGAAGTGCAGTTGCCTTTGTTTAAGTATTCAGGTCATACAATCCTCCATCTCCTTAGCACAAGCGTGCACAATATCACCCCTGTCATCCCGAACACAAAATGTCCAAGAACTAACACCAGGATTACCACTAGAAGCTCCATTCATATTACATTTGGTAAACCCTTCCTGAGGCGGACTACAAGCAACCTTTGTCATCATAAGCTTAGGCGTATGATCCCTTAACACCAGTAACAAGTCCTCCCACCTACCAGGTGCATACTGATAGTTCCTCATGCGAACTCTCAGCAACATGATAATATGCTGATTGACAAGATACACCAACCTATGAGCTGAGGTCGACCCATTATACCTCAAATTATTACTCCGTCTCCACAACTGACACGAAATAAAAACGGGAATAGTATAGTAAATCAACCTCAGGACCGAGCTACCCAGGGCATCCCACCTAAATTAAGACCTTCAGGACCACCAAAATATTTTCAGACATAACGTGCTACAGGTGCATTCAGAAACGCACGTGAGACAGTCTCCACATTAGGGTTCACACAACAATGATACCTAGAGGGGAATTGAACTCCCCACTTCTTCAACATATCATCTAAGGGAAACTTAAATTTCCACAACCTCCATAAGAAAAATGACAACTTAAAAGAAATACCTTTAATTCAGATGTGCTTGTAATGATTGCTTGGCATCTTACTTTGTCTCACCAAATGATACACTGACTGGACTGAAAATGTGCCTCGAGACTCCAGCATCCAAAAAGGCATGTCCCTCTGCTCAGGACAAGTAGGAGGTTTGACATTCTGAATCACGTGCTCAGCAATGTTTTCAGGCAGTAGCTCCCTGAGGCGCTGCTCCAACCATACTCCACCCTCAGCAACTTCATAGACACACACTACAGTCTCATTACATGCAAGCTAACGAGGAACTGCATGATACAACGGAACAAGTCCAGTCCAGTTATCACGCCAAAAGTAAGAATTGCCCTTTTTCAGCTGCCAAACTATCTCATGATCCATCTCAGGCCTGCTCTACAATATCTTCTTTCATGCATAAGTCCCCTTCTTCCATGGCACCGCCACAGAAAGATGCTTTTTCAAGTATTTGTTGCTCATATAATCCCTCCATAATGACTGCTTAGTACAAAAATTTTACCATAGCCTTGCGAATAATGCCTTGGAGATATCATACAAGCTCCTAAAGCCGACTCCACCTTCATTTAGAGGATAACGCGAAGTTTTCCAAGAAGCCTAGTGACTGCTATCCTGACCCACAGAATTACTACTTGGCAAACATCAGGTCATAGGCAGATAAAAGGTGAATAGGCATACTCTGAAGCACTGAGGAAATCAGAGTCGCCCGTCCACCTGTAGAAGGCCATTTACCAGTCTAGGAGTCAAGCTTTTTCTGCACTTTCTCAACCAATTCATTATAGTGACAGTTCTTCCTCCTACCATAATAGATAGGCACGCCAAGATACTTGAAAGGAAATTCCACCCTCGGTACCTCAGTAACATCAAGCACCATGTCAACTATCAACTGCGGAACCTGACTATGCATATACACATTATTCTTCTTATATTGATTTTCTGACCGCTGGACAGCTCATAACTAGCAAGAGTCTCCATCACCAGTTTTAATGATCCCTTCTTAGCAGATGAAAAAATAATCATATCATCGCGCGTACGCCAGGTGATTAAGATAGGGATTCCACTTTGGCATCCCATACGGTACAAAAATTAGCATCTCTATGCAGCGCATTCAGAGCTCTGGAAAGGCACTCAGCAACAAGCAAAAACAAGGTAGGCGAAAGAGGATCACCTTTTTCACGCCTGGAAGACTGAAAAACGCATAGGGCTGGCTATTTACTAGCACAGAGTACCAGTGATTACATAGGATCCTGTAGACCATGTCAATAAACACCTCAACAAATCCCATCATCCTCAGGGCCTTCGCTAGCAACAGCCATGACACTCTATCATACACCTTAGCCATGTCTAGCTTGATTACCACATTAGCTGGCTTCCTCCTGTCAGCAATATCGCGCACAAATTCTTGCACCTGCAAAATATTCTAAAAAATGCTCCTCTCTTTCAAAAAACCAGGCTCCTGCGATGAACATATCCCAGGTAATAAAATAGAAAGCCTGTCATGAATTACTCTTGAGAACACCTTATTGCTAAAGTTGCTGAAACTAATTCGTCTCATGTCTGAAAGGTAGCAAAATCTTTCCTTTTAGGCAAGAGAACCAAGTTAGTAGCAGTGATGTGATGAGGCAGAAAGTGACCCTGAATGAATGCATGTACCATTTTAACCACATCAACACTGATAATATCCCAGCAAGAATGATAAAAGGCACTCGTATAACCATCAGGGTCCCATGCAGAGTCATCAACCAGGCCAAAAACTGCCTTCTTCACTTCCTGCTCATTTGGCTCAGCAACAACAGCATCATTCTGATCCTCTGTAATAAGATTAGGCAGGTGATTAAGTATAGAAAAATCATCTAGCACCAGATCATTAGAAAATTGAGCCTGAAAAAATTTGATCGCCTCTTGGGCTATGTCAGTTTCGTTCTCAAGCCAAGAACCAGTAGAATCTTGAATTCTTCTAACGTGAAACACCTTCTTTTTTCCATTTACATGAGCATGAAAAAATTTAGTGTTTCTATCCCCATCTTTGAACCACTGCATATCAGCTTTCTACTTCCAAAACTGTTCCTTCAAAGCATAAAATCGAATCAACTCTGCATTCACTCTCTGTAGTCTCTATCTCTGTTGTACCCAGTAGGATGCTCCTCGAACTCCTGATCATATACCCAAACCACCTTCTCTAGTGTAGCAATCTGCCTGAAGATGTCATCATACGTCTCCCTGTTCCAGACAGACAATGCGTTTCTTAATTTTTTCAGCTTGCACTGAAAATTATAAAAAGGATTCATGCTAAAGTTTTCAGCTCAGTTCTCTCTAACAAGTGCCTGGAAAGACTCATGATGCACCCAAAAGTTCAAAAATATAAACAACTTCTTTACAGTAGGGCTATCCATGTTAGTAGTAATCAGCAACGGCGACTGGTCTGACCCCTGCACAATCAAATGCTCCACTTCAAACTGAGGAAATAGCTGTTGAAAGGCCTGATTCACAAGACACCTACAAAGCCTTTCGAATATGCATTCATCATCCGATCTACCATTCCACCAAGTGTACATGCTGCCCTTGAAACCTATGCAATCAGCTGAAAAGTGTTGATGCAGTGCACGAAATCTTCTACCTTCCGGTAGTAAACTGGTTGGCCCCCAAACTTCTCACGCTCATCAGCAATGACATTACAATTGCCCCCCACCAGCCATGGGGATGTCATGTCACTAGCCAAAGCATACAACAAGTCCCACAGTTCCATCCGAGTGGTGTGATCAGTACTAGCATAAACTAACGATACTAGAAATTCAAGCAAACCATCTAAATGTGTCAGCTTCAGAGAAAATATTTGTGATGAATCATACATAACCTCCACTTGATATTCATCCTCTACAAATACCCATTTTACCATTGAAGTTATGCCAAGAAGAACCCATACCTAGCCACAGACAATACTTGTCAATATGTCTGTAGTGCTGAAATAACTCCATTAATGCAATAAATAAAAAGTGCTTCTGCCTATGCATTGTGACAACTCTATCAAAGTCATGCTGAGTATTGACAGACCTTATATTCCATATGAGTGAGTTATTCATTGGAAACTAGAGGTTTTGGAAACTGTCCTCCTTGTTGATACCCCTCCGGCTGGCAGAGGAGACTTTTCTCTCTTTTTCCCCGAACCTACTTGGTCTTCTTCTTCTTTGCCGCCACCTGTCTAGGTGATATATCACCCTTTTGAGCTGCATTAACATAATTCTGAGCCGTAAAGTCAGTATCAAGCTCTTCATCATCACCAATTTCTACCTGTTTTTCAACCGGTTTGTCAAAATATGCGCTAAAGTTGGTGTAGGCTAAAAATTCTTTACAACCAGTTGTGTATTCTTCTTTTTTGTACTATCATAGACTACTTTCAACTCCTCCAGCTTCTTATCAGTGGTTGGTGTACCCTTGATAGCACAGGACTGTTGTTAACCATATTAATCTACTTGTCATCACCACCCTATGGCTTTTCAGCACCACCTTGTGACTTTTCAGCAATTGCTTTTTTCTGACTTGAACCACCTTGATCTTTGTCTTTCTTATCTTCCTTGTCACTATTATCCCTTGACATATCACCCTCCAACCCCATGTATTCATCAGAAGGATCATATTCAACATTTTTTGGATCAACAACATCATTTTCACTTTCCTACCCAAAATCCACCAATTCATCATCATCTTGCTCTGAGTCAACTACCTCCAGTTGGTCATCCTTCACATCATCGTCATTCTCTGTACTAACCTTAGCCACAAACGTGTTCGTAGGAACCTCCTATTGAGAGGTATTCAGGGTCGTCAGGACAACAACATTAATTAGGTTTTGTAGGCACAGTGATAATAGGCGATGCAGCTGCAACAAGAGCTCCCTGTGGAACTGTTTTACCATCCTTTTTAAGCTGAGTCTGGGGCTTTGCAGGCTGATTCCCATCCTTCCTCGCTTCCAAGTCTATTTCACCCAGGCCTTAGTTGAAACTAGATTAGAAGCATTAACTTTTTCAGCTGATTTTGAAGCTGCAGCACCATTTTTAACTGCCCCTCTGCGGCATCTCCTTCTCAATAGCAGGCTGGACATCATCTTTTGTCACAGCTAGTTACTTGTCACTGAAGTAACCAATTTTCTGGTTATCATCTTCCTGGAACACTGCAAATTGATTGTTTCCAGCCTTCACAAAAGCTAAATTATCATTTGGCTTTCCAGCACCTTTCTTCACCTGAGCATTCTCATTCCCTTTCTTTGTTTTCTTATTTTTTGCATCATTCCACTCTTCCTCATTCCTAACATTGCCAACCACCTTTCCACTTGACAAAATACACAATGAGGGTGCCGGGAGAGCAGGAGAAGGCTTGTCACGAGCAACATTTTCATCCTTCTTCCCATTATTTTTTTGTTCTTTCCACACTCAGGGTACACAACTTTGCATGAAGTTTCATTATGACCCAGAAGCTTACAAGTTTTGTAATACAAAAGAAGATAGTCATATTGAATTTCAGCTCAAGTTGATATTAATTCACATGTATCATCATCTTCTTCATTAATCAAAACTCTCGTAAGGTGCTTAGCCAGCAAGTCAAGCTCGACTTTCACTCTAGCACAACTGGATCTTGTCTTATTCAAAGCAGCTATATCAACTTTTAAAGGCGTTCCAACTCCTCATGCTATTGAAAAAATAAATTCCAATGCAAAATAATTTGGTGGTAAATTAGGAAAACCTATCCATGCAAGAGCCATTGAAGTTTCTTACTCATGTTTCCAATATCTAGTCCATTTCAATGATCTCATTGGGTAAGACCCCCTCTAAACTTAATCCAGTAAGCAGGTGTTAATAAAAAAATTAACATAATATTGCAATAACGTTAACCTAATCAACACGTAATGACTATCAAGATAATAAATATTACAGTTACCTTTAATATCACACTGGCTCGAGATCAATTTACTTAAGTTCTCCAAGCCTGGCCTTCCATACGAAAATTTTCCAAGCACTGCAAACTACAATTGCTCTTTGACAAGTGATTTATTCACCTCTGAGGTCTTCCATTTTAGTGTTTCTTATCCTTGATTGTAAAAAATCGTACCAAAAAGACGTCGATCGATATCAACTTTTTGAACTTGAGGTTTTAAAATATGGGCATAAGAGCTATTTGGATTGGGTGTAGGGGTTGTTGTTGTAAGGGGGTGGGGTGGGGACGGGTTGAGCAACCACGGGAGGGGGCTGCCCAATAAGTGGTGCCTAAAAAATTGCTTAATAAGTGAAACAAATAAAATTTATAAAGGTTCGCAAGCAATACAGTAAATACTAAAGAAAAGTAAATAAAGCAGAAAAGTAGTAGATTGTATTCCTTGAGAATACTCGGATTCTTAGAGAATCTCTTGATGAATAATACAACAGGGGAAAGGGGTATTTATAGCTGTGGGTTTACCCCAGTCTTAATTATGGTGAAATACAATGACTATAGGTCATGGGCCTGTTTACTCAAGGAGGTATCCTAATTTACCCAAACTAGGAGACTGTAACCCTAAGATGTTGGGATGTAATTCTTGCATCCTTTGGCCCGTGCCTGCTGGGCGGCTGTGGCTCGTGGAGCAGGCGTGTATCCTCAGCGTCCATAAGTCTAGTTTTTGCCAGCTGGACTCGTATCCTCGTAATTATAGGTGGCATATATTTACCCACACAGTCAGTCTCCCCACTTTCTGAGTGCTGACATAAAACAATTAGGAAGTGAAAGAGATGTGATAGGAAGCATAGAGGCATGCCTAAGTCTGGTACTCATCCTACGTCTTATCGCATGCCTTGCATTGATTATAATACTCAAGTACAGCGACGTGCAGTCTTGTGATAGGAAGATTATGCTCACGTCTTCCCAACGCTACACTATCTCTTTTATATCCTGTAATTATGGGGATTTATCACGTAAGTCATAATTATTATGATCGCACGTCTGTAAACGATTCACTTGCCTTCAGGGACTCTTTTTGCGTATATAAATACATCATAATCCTAAAGAGTCTTCATTCATCTACATACTCCTTTGCAAGTTAGCTGTTGTTCAAAAGCTTTCGTTGTCTTCAATTCCATTTGTCACTTGATCTCTCAAGAAACAAATTTCTTACCCAAAGGTATTAGAGTTGAAGAGTATATTCCTCTGACTTTGAACCATGAAACGATGGTATGATGCAGGTATAAATGGCTAAACAAGAGGGTGAAAACAATAATGTTTCTCGCATCAGGATTGATTACAATTGGCTATCTATTGTTGACATCATTATTCCTTCTGCCACAGAGAGGATTTCCTCCTACCGACCAAGTTACTCTTTTGTTCATGCTTACCCTTTCACTCTTCGCTTCAACAGGTGCATACACTCAGTCATTGAGGAAGTATGTTTTCAATATGACATCTGTTTAGGCCAGATCGGGCCTTCGGTCTGGTGTGTGCTCGATGTCCTTAACAATTTGGCTACTCATGCGAAACGGGATTTCACTTTCTAGTACACAGTGTTAAAAAGAATTCACAGGGGGAACCTCTAACAATTTGGATACTCATGCGAAACTGGATTTCACTTTCTAGTACACAGTGTTAAAAAGAATTCACGGGGGGGGGGGGGGGGAGGGGGGGGGGGGGGACCTCGGGGCGAGGTGTATCAAAAATGCCCCTGGAAATCAGGTCAGGCAAAGGTACCGAAAGGTGAAAGCCCCATGCGTGAGGTGAGTCAATGTCTAGGGGGTGTAAGCCAAGAAAACCTTTTAAATTAAATAAAAATTGCTAAAAGAAAGTCTTAATTCTCAAAAGTTAACTTAATAACTACTCCCTCCGTCCCAATTTATGTGGCAGCATTTGACCGGACACGGAATTTAAGAAAATAGAGATTGACCTTGTTAAGTATCAATTTTACCCTTGAAAAAGCAAGAGAGAGAAGCTTTGAGTAATAAAAAAGTTGTTGGTAGGTTTAAAAGTATGTAGGGCCCAACAAGGGTAAAATAGAGATGATACATTAAATAGTTGTCAAATAAGGAAAGGTGCCACTTATTTTGGGACAAACAAAAAAGGAAATGGTGCCACATAAATTTGGGACGGAAGGAGTATACAAAATTAATTAAAAGTATCTTATTTACTAACTTCGGAAGCCTTGTTATTCAAATTAGCATCAAAATTTTATTTTATTATTTATTTTTACACTCTAACTGATATAGAGTTATGAAATTGAGGAGTCCTATTCATTTCTTTGTACAGTTGATTCTCCACGAATCTATTCTTTAGTTTGTTCGGTGCTTCTAAATCCCTAATTACAGGTCAAAAATAATGAAAACAATTTAGTTGATTGCTTAAAGATTAGATTATACATTTCATCCCCAATTAAAAATTGATTGTAATTAAAATTGACTTTTTTAGCAAACTTTCTAACATAATGAAGTAGTTCCATTTTAGTGTTGCTTATCCCATAAGTGGGGTGTGGAGAGGGTGAGATGTATGCAGTCCTTACCTCCACCTAGGTGGAGAGGCTGTTTCTTGGAGACCCTCGGCTGACGAAAATATTTTTAAAATATTTTGAAAATAGATCAAGATGTGAATAACATGTTTAATGAAAGTGCCGACATAAAGGTGAAGAGAGCGACAGAGAAAAGGATAAAAATAACACATATAATTTGATAAAAACACCCATCTATTATCTACCCTTATGTCCTTATTTTTGACCTCCATATTCTCCTATCTAGGGTCATGTCCTCGGTAATCTGGAGGTGGGACAGGTCTTTTCTAATAACCTCATCCCAAGTCTTCTTCGGTCTACCTCTACCTCTCCGTAGACCCAAAACCGCCAACCTTTCGCACCTTCTCACTAGGGCTTCCGTGCACCTCCTTTACACATGCTAAACCCATCTTAGCCTTGCTTCCCGCATCTTGTCCGCCGCTGAAGCCACTCCCGCTTTGTCCTGAATGACTTCATTCCTAATCCTATCCTTCTTCATATGCCCATACATCCATCTAAGCATCCTCATTTCAACTACTTGCATCTTCTGGACGTGAGTGTTTTTGACTGGCCAGCACTCAGCTCCATACAATATGGCTGGTCTTACAGCCACTCTATAGAACTTACCCTTAAGTCTAGGTGAAATTTTCTTATCGGATAGGACACCAGAAGCGGCCTTCCATTTTATCCAACCTGCCCCTATACGATGAGTGACATCCTCGTCAATCTTACCATTTTCTTGGAGTATTGACCCAAGGTACTTGAAGCTTCCATTCTTGAGAATAACTTTTCAGTCAAGCATTACTTCTTCGGCTAACTCAGGAACTGCATCACTAAATTTGTACTCCATGTACTCTGTCTTCGTCCTGCTCAAGCTGAAACCTTTAGACTCTAGAGTCTGATTCCAAATTTCCAGCTTATCATTGACCATATGTAAGTTCATTTTCTTGCCCCTGTACTGTTCCACCAACCTTCTCAAAAGATGGATAGTCTCTATAGTTGATCGTCAAGGCATAAATCCGAATTGGTACTCGAAAATAGTTATATCGCTCCTCATCCTCCTCTCTAACACTATTTCTCAAACTTCCATTGTATTGCTTAGCAGTTTAATGCCTCTATAGTTGTTACAACTCTGAATTTTTAATTATTTATTTTAATTATATTATTTTATAAATTACTAAAAAAAAAAAAAAATCATGAGGCTTTCGCCCAGCGCCTCGAGGCTTTCGCCTTGCCCTGTATCAGGTAAAATGCCTCGCCTCATGCCCCCACCCATGAAAACACTATTGGCACATTCATGCCTTCTACTCCTCTCACCTTCATAAGGCGGACATGTTGAACTACAAAAGGCGGGGGAAGAAGGGCATTGTCTCCAACAGCGAGAATTCTAGGGACCGTGGCTGGTTCGACCGGTACGTAGTTGTGCGTCTTCCAAGCATTGTCTGATTTGTCGCCTTTCTAGAAGTCTTTAATAAGAAACGTAAGCCTCTGTACTCTCATTCTATTTACATTGATTACTATCCTTTGTGCCAACCTCTTTCTTTTCAGTAAACCTTCTGATTGATTTTTCGATTTCCCACGATGCCTTGGTTGCATGAGTTACAATGATTTTCACCAAAAATCCCGCCCGAATGATGAATTTCACTGCCCTAGCCAGTATGAATGGTTGGAAGGCGGAGGATCATGGTACGCTATTTCTATTTAATGCCTGCAAATCTTGTTTCTTATCTGTGCCTGACCTCCCTTCTTCTTTTAGGGTTCTCCCGTCGTAGCACTAGACATTCTTTTAACAAATAAAAAAATATAGTGAGAATCTTAAAAAAAATAAATTCCTAAATGAAACTTCTATGTCCAACATACATACATATTCGGATAATAAGCACTAAGATAATTAAGTTAATAAACACATATATTAATAATGGAGTCGAAAGTCCACTATGTTCCAGTCATCGTCCAAAAATTAATCACATAAAAATTAACCTAGTCAACTACCTAGCTTAATATTTTAATCGTGTTTTTTCGGTCTATCAACTTTAGGCTGAGCTACTAGTGAAAAGCCCAACCTTATGGTTGAAAAATGCAAAAACTTTACTTTCTTCATTTCAGCTTTGAGATGATTTTAGCCTACCGGTGACCGCCTCTATGAGACCTTTCTTTTCAACTTGAACAACTTTTCCACAGCAAGGAATTCTTTTTTATGTTAAGAGGGTGGATCCTATAAGAAACGTGCCCCTTTTGGTTGGAATGCCTATCAATCTTGGTGGTCTCGTAGTAAGGAAAGGAACTGCAGGCACTCATTCGAATCGAATAGCTGAAACTATTATAACTCCTATTTTTCTGCTTTAAGATAAGCCTAAACAACATTTTGTTTTCATGGTCTTACAATCACATACGGATCTAGTTAAACAAATTAAGTTAAATTTATATTAAATTTTATTTAACATATTAAATAAAATAAGTCAAATATTAAACTAATTAATATTTATGTATTCATTAAACTAATCAACAAAAAAATTAATATTATACTAGTTAACATGTCAAACAACTTAAATAATATTAAATTAATATTAAACTAATCAATATTTTTTGGCATGTTATACTAATCAATCAATCAATCATGCAATTATTAACTAATTAAAAAATATACTTAACGTTAAATAAATTAACATTTCTTGTAGTTGGAATAGTAATATATCTTGGATTGGATATAAATGCTGGAATTATATTCAAAAAATTAAATCTAGTTAATTAACTTTCATATTCTAAAATTATAAAAAATATATATATATATTCACAATCTTTTAATTAGGCCATTACCCAAAAAAAAATTAAATCCTATCTGGCCCGTTAGCCAAATTACTAAACCTATCAATCTTGAAATTAAAGTGGGCTTTAAGCCCAATTCCTTAAATCTGCATAATTCTGAAAGCCCAACTAAGTCTATTATCCAAAAGTTTCAATGTGCACCCTCCATAAGAAGTGGTTTTGCAAAATTACCCGCGATAAGCAATGTTTTAAAAAACTACCCTTATTTGACACGGAGCCAAGATTTCAAGGCAAAAATTTGTAAGTATTGGCATGGGGCAAAGACTTCAAGGGCAAGTGATGTTTTGCCAATACTTCACGTTATATGGCGAGAATGCAGGAAAAGACTAGAAGGGGCAAGTCTTGGCTTACGACCAAGTGTGGCAAGTGTTGCTTTTGCCAACAATTGAAGGGCAAGTGTTGGCAAATAGAAAGGGGTCAAAGGCAAGTCTTGGCAATTACCAAGACTTACGACTAAGTGCTAGCAAATGTTGTCTTTTGCCAACAGTTGAAGGGATAACTGTTGAAACGCAGAGAGGGGTAAAGGGCAACTCTTGGCCCCGACCCAAAATTTTGACTAGGTTGTTTCCGTTCAAATTTTTTTTTTATTAAACTTAATGAGGGCATTTTTGCAAAACCACTGGTAACGCGGGCAAAAAGGCAAACAACTGGTTATGGTATCATATTTCTGCAAATCGGCCCCAATTATCTCATTTAAGTAACATTATAAGTGGGCCTCTAGCCCAATTTATGTTATCCGCCAAGAAAATATTTTTGGAATTTTTACATAAAAGTATAAGTTTTAGAAGTTATTACAAAACATAGCAATATTTTAGCAAAATTACCCAATATAGAGGAAAGAAAAAGTTAATTACAAAATATAACAAAAACATAATAATATTTTCCCATAACATAGCAAAACCTTACATTTTTCCTCCAATTTCTCCCGATTTCACTTTTACTCCCACCATTTCCTCCAATTTCACTTTTACTCCTCCCATTTCCCCCAATTTCACTTTTCCTCATCCCATCCTCAACTACCTCGTATCTCACTGTATCTCGATGTTTCCCAACTACCAACCACATCGTATCTAGTTGTATCTCACTGTATCTCAACTACCAACTACCTCGTATCTCACTGTATCTCGCCGACCAACCACCTCGTATCTCATTGTATCTCAACTACCAACCATCTCGTATCTTATTTTATCTCATTGTCTCTCAACTACCAACCACATCGTATCTCGCTGTATCTGACCTACCAACCACCTCGTATCTCGTTGTATCTTACCGTATCTCGCTGTATCTTACCGTATCTCGTTATATCTGCATTATTTTGCACCGTATCTAACTATTTCTAGACTGTATCTAGCAGTTTCTAAACTGTTTCAACATTACTTCATCCCGTGTGTGTGTTGTTTCTCACTGTTTCTAAGCTACTTTAATCTTATTTCGTTGTTTCATATTATTTTTTATATTTTATTTAAGACTTTTTCACTGGCTGTTTCAGACTGTTTCAGCGATTTGCAGTATTTTTGCTCCGTATCGAACTATGTCTACGTTATTTCAGGTTGTTTCATGTGATATCCTAGTTAAATAAGGGCAAACTAGTCTTTTCACGAATTTTTAAAAAAGAAAAAAAGAGAAAAGAATTAGCCAAAGCCCAAAGGACTCTGGCAGAGTCCAAACGAAGGGGGTAAAGCTTATGTTAAGCTTCTAATAAACAACAGGCAACGAAACAGTACTTTCAAATACAAAGAGAATTGGAGATAACCTTTAAGTCAAAGCATTGAAATAAAGTTCTCTTCCGGGTACACCACCTATTGCAAGACTACTGTAGGCTTCTTCCTTGAACTTCAAAAGAGGTAATATTATATAATATTGCTCTCTTTGAATTAGTACCATATGTTAGATTTAATGAGTTACAATTTAAATTACAAAACTTTGGGAAAAAAATAATAATTTGATGAGTATATTACAGTAAATACATTGGAACAAGAAAAGATGTATAGATTTGATTATCTTGTGGGGAAGACCGAAAGGGATAAGGAATTTTGGATAATATTCCTTTCTTTACTCTAACACCTAGACAATTATAAGTTTTTCTTCTGAATTGTTGGTATCTAGCTGTGATATAAGCAGAAAGGGAACTCAGGAAATATTTTTATCAAACTAGCACAAATAAGGACTTGGTTATTGGGTATTCCATGTTAGTTATGAATTATTCTAAGCAAGGAAATTAACACGAGATCGATGCAATATGATTATAGATTGACTGGACGAGGTGTTAGATTGTTCGTGGAAGATACGCTTAAGCTACGCGTATTTGTACTGTGAGTGATGACCTTACCACAATTTGTGTTTCCATAACCTGCATGGTTTCTAATTGATTTGAAATAAAATGTGTTACTGGATATTTTGAATTGCATGGGACTAGACCTTTTTACAAGATATGTACCGAGATATTTACTTGAATTATTTTACCGTTACAGGATATGGTTTTACCGCTACTTGACATGTTTTACCGCTATGTGAAATATTGAATTGTTTCTTGAAATGCCTTGTACTTGGTACAGGGATATATATATATATATATATATATATATATATATATATATATATATATATATATATATATATATATATATATATATATATATATATATATATATATATATATATATTTGGGTTGAACTTTGACAGACCCCGTAGCTAACGACGGGTACGTTAGACCTGGTGCACCTTGTATACTCCGGATTACCGTTACAGTTCCTGCTAGTGGGAAGGTAGAACAAGCTTACCGTTACTGATTTCCTCAGAGAGGAATTTATACTGATTACATGGTTTGTTCTTGAAAATCTCCCTAACCTATATACTTGATATAGTATAGTAACTACTGAATTTACTACTGATTTGATATTGATTACTGTTTACAAGAAGTACTTAAAAAGACAGATTTCTGTTTGTTATTCTGAAAGTGACAATTAAATTATATGTATATTTCTGCATAAGATTTACTGGCATGTTTTGACTTGTCCCCACTTAAAAAGGTTGTGGTTAAGCGTTATTACTCACTGAGTTGCGACTCACTCCTCACTATATTTTTCCTTCCAGATACAGCAGGTGCCGTAGCCGAGGATCTTCATTCTTAGAGCTGCGATTTGCTAATCCCGGTGAGCCCCGCATTAGTTCGCGTGGGCAAGATCTTCAGTTATTTATTATTGTCCTTCTTTGAAACTCTTAGAGTCGCTCCATTTAGTCATTTGTTAGTCAGTTGTCTTATCTTTGAGTTGGTTATTCAGTTAATAAGTTGGTCTTGCGAGTATTTTAGGCCTTTATGAACTTAGTACTTCTTGTCAGGCGTTTCTGGTTTATTGGGAGTTAGATGAAGCACTTTGCTTTGTTAATGCTCTTAAGACATAGTTTTTGAGTAATTATTATTATTACTGGTGTGTTTTGGCATTCTGGTTAAGCAGGTACATTTTTCGATAGTCCTAAAACAGGAGAAACTCTGCCCGATTTTCTATAGAATTTTGATAAGGCTTGTTTAGGGACTTAGTTCCTAAGCGCCGGTCACGGCTTCAAAACTGGGTCGTGACAAAGTTGGTATCAGAGCCCTAGGTTATTCCCGTGACTAATGGAGCACACATCAGTAGTAGAATCTCTATTATGGTTATGTAGCCGGCCATTCCCATAATCGTTATTCTGCGAGGGCGTGATAGGATGTTTCGTGTCGTTCCTTCTTTCTTGTTCCTTCCGTACGTGTGAGATGACTACTGCTAAATAGATGAATCTAACGTTAGTTATTCTATTACTCAGATGGCTGGTAAGACAAGGTCTAAAAAGGCGGCCCGAGCTGCTCCGAATTCCTCCACTGCTGGGCCGTTATCTACCTCAGCTAGGAAAGGAGGTAATACTCAGGGACGAGTCCAAGCTGCTACCACGAGGGCTGGTGCTACTACAAGAGCTACAAGAGAGCCTACTCCAGAAATTGAGGATAATCCACCTCCACCGTCATATCAGAATGCTACTATTGAGACACTTAATGCTATGCAAAGGTCCATTGAACTCTTGAATGACAGAATGGATAGATAGGAAAGGGCTAGACAACAGAATGTTGCTCCAACACAACCTCAGGTACCTACACAAGCTCAGGCTCAGGCTCAGGCTCAAGACTCAAACTCAGGCTTAGGCTCAGGCTCAGCTACACACTCAGGCTCAGCCACAGACTCAGGCTCAGAGACAGACTCAAATTTTTTGTAACAGAGAAGTGTCATTACCAGAGTTCTTGAAACTGAAACCACCAAGGTTCACGAGTTCTGACACTACAGAGGATCCTCAGAGTTTCTTGGATGGTACACTTAAGGCGTTGCGTGCTCTTGGATGTTCTAGTGAGAGATCTGTGGAACTTGCAGCATACAAGTTGGAGGATACAGCTAATACTTGGTATGAAACTGTACTTTTAGAAAGGCCCACAGAAGCAGCACGATTGACATGGGATGAGTTTACTAAATTGTTCATGGATCGCTTTCTCCCTGAAAGTCTAAGGAAGGAATACGCTAGGCAGTTTGAGAGATTAGTTCAGACTCTAAATATGGATATATCGACATATAACACTAAGTTTACTAAGATGGTTAGATATGCACCTAACTTAGTGCCTAATGAAACATCTTGGGTTCAGAGGTTTGTTGATGGGTTGGTTGATCGTTTATTCAATGCAGTTGCTCCGCAGATGAAGAATCTGAATTACTCTGATGCACTCGACCTTGCTAGAAAGATTGAAAACAGGGGTCGTGAATCATGGGCAGCTAAAGATTCATATAAGAAGGCTAAGACTGGGGGATCTTTCACTGAAGGAGTTAGCACAGACCGTAGAGTAGGGAATCAGGTACAGCGACAGGGTTTTCAGACAGGGACAAACTTGGTTTCCCAGCCATCCGTTAGAGCACCTCCTCACAAAGATAATGCTAAGGGGCTACCATTATCATCTGAACATCATAGCTCCGGACAGATATATGCTACTGATTCAGTATGTCAGACTTGTGGTAGATTACATTGGGGTCCGTGTCGAGTTCTGACTGGAGGGTGCTTCCGGTGTGGCAAGTTGGGACATCACATATAGGATTGCCCTCATCCTCAGAGAGAGTTTAGCCAGGCTTCTGTGCAGGCAGCGGCATCTACGCAGACTGCTCGTAATAATACAGGTACTGCTGGTAGAGGTAACAGAGGCAGAGGTACCGGAGATCGTACCATGGGTAATCGAGGACAGGGGACTGCTGGTAGAGGCTAGCCGAGAGTTTTTGAACTTACTAGGGAAGACGCTCAGGCCTCAAATGTTGTGGTTACAGGTATTCTTTCTGTTTGCTTACTTGATGCACTTGCATTATTTGATCCAGGATCTACCCACTCCTATGTGTCCTCATTCTTTGCTTTGAGGTTTGATAGACAACTAGAAATTTTGAATGATCCTTTATTAGTTGTTGATCCTGTGGAGATTCTTTACTTGTTGAATATGTGTATCGTGCTTGTCAGATTCGAGTTGAGGGTTAGGTATACCTTAGCTAATCTAATTATACTTGATATGGTTGATTTTGACGTACTGATGGGTATGGATTGGCTATCTTCTTGCCACGCTACCCTCGATTGTCATGCGAAGGTAGTTAAGTTCGAGATGCCTAATGAACCCAGTTTTATTCTGAAAAGGGATCAAATTCCAGAGATGTGTAATGTCATATCATTTGTAAAAGCTCAGCAGTTAGTGAAGAAAGGTTGTTGGGCATTCTTAGTTATGGTGAGAGACACAAGAGATGTGACTCCTAGCTTAGAAATGGTTCCAGTGGTGCAAAAGTTCACCGATGTATTTCCTGAGGATTTATCGGGATTACCTCTAGTGCGGGATATAGATTTCAGCATTGATGTAGCACCTGACACGCAACCCATATCGATTCCTCCATATCGTATGGCACCAGCGGAGTTGACGGAGCTAAAGGAACAATTGCAGGAGTTATTGAACAAGGGATTTATCAGACCAAGCGTATCCCCCTGGGGTGCACCAGTGCTATTTGTGAAGAAGAAAGATGGGTCCCTAAGAATGTGCATTGACTACAGACAGCTGAACAAGGTAACGGTACGTAATAAATATCCTTTGCCTCGTATTGATGATCTGTTTGATCAGTTGCAGGGAGCTGCCCATTTTTCAAAGATTGATCTTCGATGTGGTTATCATCAGCTCAGAGTTAGTGACAAATATATTCCTAAGACAGCTTTCAGAACTCGATACGGGCATTATGAATTCCTTGTGATGCCTTTCGGGTTGACTAATGCTCCAGCTGCATTCATGGACTTAATGAATAGGGCGTTCAAGCCGTTTCTGGATAGATTTGTCATTGTATTTATTGATGAAATCTTGGTGTATTCTCATAGCCAAGAAGAACACGAGGATCATCTGAGGGTTGTACTGCAGACCTTGCGGGAACATAAGCTTTATGCTAAGTTCTCTAAGTGTGAATTTTGGCTAGACTCTGTAGCATTCCTTGGACATGTTGTATCCAAGGATGGAATACTGGTAGATCCTAAAAAGACGGAAGCAGTGCAGAAATGGCCCAGACCCACCACTCCTATAGAGATTCGCACCTTTCTAGGATTAGCAGGTTACTATAGGCATTTTGTGCAGGATTTTTCAAGAATAGCAGCACCATTGACCAAGCTAACACAGAAAAATGCAAAGTTTCAGTGGACAGATGAATGTGAGCAGAGTTTTCAGAAGCTCAAGACATGTTTGACCACCGCACCAGTTCTAGCCTTACCAAATGGTTCGGGAGGATTCACGGTATTTTGTGATGCTTCGAGAGTGGGATTAGGGTGTGTTCTCATGAAAAATGGTCGTGTGATAGCTTATGCTTCGCGACAATTGAAGAAGAATGAATAGAACTATCCCACTCATGATCTGGAGATGGCTGCAGTGGTATTTGCACGGACAATTTGGAGGCACTACTTGTATGGAGAAACATGTGAAATTTATACTGATCACAAGAGCCTAAAGTATATTTTTCAGCAGAGAGATCTGAACATTCGGCAGCGTCGGTGGATGGAACTTCTCAAGGACTATGATTTCACTATTCTATATCATCCAGGGAAGGCCGATGTTCTGGCTGATGCATTGAGCAGAAAGTCCATGGGTAGTTTGGCGCATATAGCTCCTGTAAAGAGACAGTTGGCCGAGGATATTCACTGGCTCGAAGGTATAGGTATCAGGTTCTGCGTGACTAATTCTAGGGGGTTATTGGCTTATATTCCAGCTAAGTCTTCATTGGTAGAACATGTTAAAGCCACTCAGTACAAGGATGAACGATTGTGCAAATATCGAGATGAAGTCCTAGCTGGTAAAAGCAAGAATATGATTGTTGATGATAATGGGGTTCTCCAACTAGGTAACCGGTTATGTGTACCGGAAATTGATGGGCTAAGACGAGTTATTCTCGAGGAAGCTCACCATTATAGATACACTGTACGTCCTGGATCTACTAAGATGTACCGTGACCTGAAGCAATTGTATTAGTGGGAAGGTATGAAGAAAGATATTGCTAACTTTGTTACTAGTTGTTTGACTTGTCAACAGGTTAAAGCTGAGCACCAGCGACCTGCAGGACTGCTACAACGGCTTGAGATTCCGGAGTGGAAGTGGGAAAGAGTTACCATGGATTTTGTGACTGGGCTACCTCGTACACTTAAAGGTTATGATTCAATATAGGTGATTGTTGATCGGCTTACAAAGTCAGCACACTTTTTGCCGGTTAAAACTACTTACAGTGGTGCGAGATATGCACAGTTATACATGAATAAAATTGTCCGACTCCATGGAGTTCCACTGTCCATTATCACTGACAGAGGATCACAATTCATTTCTCACTTTTGGAGGTCCTTTCAAAGAGAATTGGGTACTAGAGTAGACCTTAGCACTGCATTCCATTTAGCACTGCATTCCATCCTCAGACTGATGGTCAGTCTGAACATACTATCCAGATATTGGAGGACATGTTGAGAGCTTGCATTATTGATTTTGGAGGTAGTTGGGATGCTTACTTGCCTTTAGCTGAGTTTGCTTATAACAATAGCTATCAGGCAAGCATTCAGATGGCTCCTTATGAGGCGTTATATGGTAGGCGTTGTCGTTCTCCAATTGGATGGTTTGAAGCCGGTGAAGTTAAGTTATTAGGACCAGACCTGATACAAGAAGCGATTGATAAGGTCCAACTGATTAGGCGGAGATTGCTCACAGCTCAAAGCAGACAAAAGTCTTATGTAGATAAGAGGAAAAGGGACTTGGAGTTTGCAGTTGGGGATCATGTGTTCTTACGAGTTTTCCCGATGAAAGGAGTGACACGATTTGGGAAAAGAGGAAAGTTGAGCCCGAGATTCATAGGACCCTATGAGATACTTGAACGAGTTGGAGCCGTTGCTTACAGTTTGGCTCTTCCTCTAGAGTTATCTTTTATTCATCTTGTATTTCACGTGTCTATGCTACGAAAGTATGTACCGGACGATCTCATGTACTTGAGACACCGACTATACAGCTTAATGAGAAATTATCTTACGAAGAAGAACCAATAGCCATAGTTGAGAGTCAAATAAGAAAATTACGGAGAAAAAAAATCGTGTTCGTAAAAGTCTTGTGGAAAAACCATACTGCTAGGGAAGCCACTTGGGAAATGGAAGATAATATGCGAGCCAAGTATCCTCACTTATTACACCCTACAAGTATGCTCCTAGTTTAAATTTGGAGACCGAATTTGTTAAGAGGGAGAGAATGTGATATCCTAGTTAAATAAGGGCAAATTAGTCTTTTCACGAATTTAAAAAAAAAAAAAGAGAAAAGAATTAGCCAAAGCCTAAAGGACTCTGGCAGAGTCCAAACGAAGGGGGTAAAGCTTATGTTAAGCTTCTGATAAACAACAGGCAACGAAACAATACTTTCAAATACAAAGAGAATTGGAGATAACCTTTAAGTCAAAGCATTGAAATAAAGTTCTCTTCCGGGTACACCACCTATTGCAAGACTACTGTAGGCTTCTTCCTTGAACTTCAAAAAAGGTAATATTATATAATCTTGCTCTCTTTGAATTAGTACCATATGTTAGATTTAATGAGTTCCAATTTAAATTACAAAACTTTGGGTAAAAAATAATAATATGATGAGTATATTACAGTAAATACATTGGAACAACAAAAGATGTATAGATTTGATTATATTTTGGGGAAGACTGAAAGGGATAAGGAATTTTGGATAATATTTCTTTCTTTACTCTAACACCTAGACAATTATAAGTTTTTCTTCTGAATTGTTGGTATCTAGTTGTGATATAAGCAGAAAGGGAACTCAGGAAATATTTTTATCAAACTAGCACAAATAAGGACTTGGTTATTGGGTATTCCATGTTAGTTATGAATTATTCTAAGCAAGGAAATTAACACGAGATCGATGCAATATGATTATAGATTGACTGGACGAGGTGTTAGATTGTTCGTGGAAGATACGCTTAAGCTACGCGTGTTTGTACTGTGAGTGATGACCTTACCACAATTTGTGTTTCCATAACCTGCATGGTTTCTACTTGATTTGAAATAAAATGTGTTACTGAATATTTTGAATTGCATGGGACTAGACCTTTTACAAGATATGTACCGAGATATTTACTTGAATTATTTTACCGTTACAGGATATGGTTTTACCGCTACTTGACATGTTTTACCGCTATGTGAAATATTGAATTGTTTCTTGAAATGCCTTGTACTTGGTATAGGGATTATATATATATATTTGGGATGAACCTTGACAGACCCCGTAGCTAACGACGGGTACGTTAGACCTGGTGCACCTTGTATACTCCGGATTACCGTTACAGTTCCTGCTAGTGGGAAGGTAGAACTAGCTTACCGTTACTGATTTCCTCAGAGAGGAATTTATGCTGATTACATGGTTTGTTCTTGGAAATCTCCCTAACCTATATACTTGATATAGTATAGTAACTACTGAATTTACTACTGATTTGATATTGATTACTGTTTACAAGAAGTACTTAAAAAGACAGATTTCTGTTTGTTATTCTGAAAGTGACAATTAAATTATATGTATATTTCTGCATAAGATTTACTGGCATGTTTTTGACTTGTCCCCACTTAAAAAGGTTGTGGTTAAGCGTTATTACTCACTGAGTTGCGACTCACTCCTCACTATATTTTTCCTTCCAGATACAGCAGGTGTCGTAGCCGAGGATCTTCATTCTTAGAGCTGCGATTTGCTAATCCCGGTGAGCCCCGCATTAGTTCGCGTGGGCAAGATCTTCAGTTATTTATTATTGTCCTTCATTGAAACTCTTAGAGTCGCTCCATTTAGTCATTTGTTAGTCAGTTGTCTTATCTTTGAATTGGTTATTCAGTTAATAAGTTGGTCTTGCGAGTATTTTAGGCCTTTATGAACTTAGTACTTCTTGACAGACGTTTCTGGTGTATTGGGAGTTAGATGAAGCATTTTCCTTTGTTAATGCTCTAAAGACATAGTTTTTGAGTAATTATTATTATTACTGGTGTGTTTTGCTATTCTGGTTGAGCAGGTACATTTTTGGATAGTCCTAAAATTGGGAAAACTCTGCCCGATTTTCTGTAGAATTTTGATAAGGCTTGTTTAGGGACTTAGTTCCTAAGCGCCGGTCATGGCTCCAAAACTGGGTCATGACATTTCAGCACTATATCTAACTGTTTCTGCACCGTTTCAGGTTGTTTTAAACAATATCTTACTATTTCTAGACTGTATCTAGTTGTTTCTAAATTATTTCAGTATTGTTTCATCCTGTTTGTGTGTTGTTTTTCACTGTTTCTACGCTATTTTCACCTTATTTGCGTTGTTTCACATTATTTTTTATATTTTATTACAAACTTTTTTACTAGTTTTTTCAGCAGTGTATTTTCAAGATTTTTGCTCTATATCGAACTGTATCTACGTTGTTTCAGCATTGTATCTAACTGTTTCTACACCGTTCAGGTTGTTTTGCACCATATCTAACTATTTCTAAACTGTATCTAGTTGTTTCTAAACTGTTTCAGAATGGGTTCATCCCGTTTATCCGTTTTTTTTCACTGCTTTTAAGTTATTTTCACCTTATTTGCGTTGTTTCACATTATTTTTTCCATTTTTTTCAGACTTTTTCACTAGTTGTTTCTGACTGTTTCAGCGTTGTATCTGCACTAGTTTTGCTCCATATCAAACTATATCTACGCTATTTAAGGTTTTTTCAGCACTTTATCTAACTGTTTCTGTATCGTTTCAGCATTGTATCTGCGCTGTTTCAGTGCTATTTCAAACTATTTCAGCGTTTTTCAAATTTTTTCTACTATGGCAATGAGCAGAATCATAAGTGGATAAACAAAGTTAGTTCTTGCTTTAACACCACACATAGGTCTAGCAGCAAAATTGTAAGCACCAGCAGCTTCTTTAGTTGTATCAAAAGTACGAAGCCACCTCCTTTCTTTTGGTTGTGTATAAAACTTTCCCTTCTTTGCCGATGACGAATTCAGTGGACCCGCACTTGATAATCCAAAAACCCGTACAGTTACGGGTATTGACTTAAACCATGGGGATATTGCTGGTTACCTTCCAGAACAACTTGGGTTACTTACAGATCTAGGAATTAGGAATTTTCCACATTAACTCTAACCGATTTTGCCGATAGCGGCGGACGTAGTTGCGGTGGACTCGTTCTTTGAACCGATCGACGGTGAGGAATTTTCTACAGATCTATGAGAACTCGCTCTTTGAGCCGATTGACGGTGAGGAAACGACGTGAAAGGATCGGTGCGAAGGAGTTGTTGGCGATATCTATGGCGGCGATGAGGTTTTCTCTGGTGGTGTTTCCAATTTTGTACTGCTATGGTGAGGAACTATTGGATCGGGGGGTGGGGATTTTCGTACTGCTACGGTGAGGAACTATTGGATCTAGGGGTGGGAGTGGTGGTGCTGGGGTGGTGGGCGTGGGGGTAGGGGTGGGGGTAAGGGTAGGGTTGACAGCAACATTGGGGGGTGGTTGTATCTTAGCTATGGGAGGAAGAGAGAGTAAGTGAGAGATGTTGTAACTTGCAGAAATGAAAGTGAAACGTTTGTTTGTTATGAAATGGTTAGAAAAAATAATGCTATGTATTGTAATTTGAGAAATGTTGCTATTTTTTTATTTTTTTTATAATATAAGGGTGTAGGGTTGTATATATGTGTAAAAATTCTAATATTTTTTAGTTTAACAATAAATATTATTAAGAGAGACCTAAACCTAATAGGATTGTCATCTTCAGCTAACTAGGCTGAAACGACCTCGGTCAGTCGTTTCGGAAGTTAGGACTCCGATTGGCGTGTCGATAATTTTAAAATATTCGTAATATCCATTAGGACCTGTCTGTAAAATTTGAGCTAAATCAGACCTCGTTTGATAGGCATCGGAAGAAGGTTTTAGTTTTTATTGGCGATAAATATTAAAACGAGATGTTCGAGCTCGGTTTTGCCGAATGAGCTCCGATTCGAAATCCGAAAGCGCCGTTGGGTTCGTATAATTATTTATGACCTTTATGAACTTTCAAAAGTTAATTTCGATGTTGTTCGGCTAGTTTCCGCTAAAATGCCGAAAGTTAAATAATTTGACTTCTTTTTATTTAAATTCGCATCTTAAGTTTCGGGAGTCCAATTTGAGATCCGCCTTCGCGAGTATGTTACATATATTTTGTATAACTTGTATGCAAAAGTTGGAATTATTTCGAATATTCTAGTGCACCGTTTCAATTTTTGTTAAGAAAAAAAAATATAATAAAAGAAAACAAAAAAATAAAGAAGAGAAAAGTCAAATGAAAAGAAAGAAATTGAAAGTGATGGGCGGTGGATGGCTATACATATCCTTAACTTTGTTAAAGAATGAAAAAACGTAAACAGAAAGAAGCAAAATGGAAAAATGCAGTAAGGAAAAAAATTGCCAGAAAATAAGAAAGAGGCCGGAGAAAAGTAGAATTTCACCCTGAAACACTCAGGTAATGATCCAAATATAATATTTGAATTTATTACATATGTTTGAATATATTTTTACGGTAAAAATAGGGATATTAGACATCGCCCTAATGCCGTAAATTGATAGTTTAAAGGGTCAAATGGACCCCGATAATGGAATTAATTATATATTCGTACTCAGTGCATTATGGGCAACATATAAATATAATTTATTTGGAGTTTGGTTATGTGACCTTAAACCCTATATATAGGCCTGACCTGCGTATTGCGTATGCGAATAAGGTATATGGTTCTTACCTGGATTGCCTTAAGATGTGAGGAATGAAGCCTTTAGCCTAATTTGATATATTTTTCTGCTTATTGAATAGAGTGGGATCGTTTGGCAATGAATCCAAAGGACAAAGTGGTTATGGAGTGGTTGTACTAACTTTATAACAAGGTAAGTATTTATATCCATTTCTTTGGAGGTACCTGGCCTCGTGGATTTTCTACCACGTGTTCCTTACGTGTGTAGCTACCGATAGGCGCACTCATTGTGCCTTAGCTTTGGATTTACATTGTATATTATATGTTATGTCCTGTTGTTGGTATTGCATTGAGGATCTGAGCATGGTACTCCGGCTGCGAGTTGGCATCGACTTCCCGGTTGTCGATAAGAGTCCCGCGCCGGTGAAGGGTTATTATTGCATCACATTGCATATCATATTGAGGGCAGGAGTATTCCGCCCCAGGAGCAGGAGTATTCCGCTCCATTGTATCATATTGAGGGCAGGAGTATTCCGCCCCAGGAGCAGGAGTATTCCGCTCCATTGTATCATATTGAGGGTAGGAGGATTCCGCCCCAAGAGCAGGAGTATTCCGCTCTTATGTCAGATATTGAGTGCAGGAGTATTCCGCCTCAGCTTTACATTATATCGGGTGCAGGAGTATTCCGCCCCAGGAGAGTGCTGGAGTATTCCGCCTCTGATTTATATTATATCGGGTGCAGGAGTATTCCGCCCCAGGAGCAGGAGTATTCCGCTCCAGTTGGTTATCAGATTGGATTCCCCTCGAATGCAGGAGTATTCTGCTTCGAGATGGGATTATGGGCACATGTGACCCTTCGCATCATATTTTATTTCATTTCATTTCATCTCAATTCATACCATTGTATAGACTTGCGGTACATGACTACTGTTCTGCTTATATGTGCATTGCTTATTTGTTGATATGTTTCTGGCATGCACCCTTGGTTGAGTTTAGAAGTTTCTTACGTGTTTCCGGTTGTTATCTGGCTCTGCCTTTTTATAATTTAAATAAAAGAAATTTGGTCTATCTATTTCTTTTCTCCCTGGCTAGCTATCCTATTCTTTGAGGTGGCTAGTCTGCCCCACTTATTGAGTCTTTTTGATTCACCCTTGTTTGTTGTTTGTTTCTTGTCTATCTATTTCGTTTCGGCAGGTTCGCTCCAGGATTGAGCTCGCCACATTGTGAAGGAGCGAAGACGACTTCAGCTGTCAGGGTGAGCGAGCTTTTATTCCGGATGGCCACCAATTTATTGGTTATTATTTCAGTTGCATTTTGCTCCCTTCAGGAGGTATTTGTCTTCTTTTGTACTCTTAGATGTCTAGTCTGGATAGCCCTAAACCTAGTATGTTGGGTAGTCAGTTGTAATTTCTTTTTTTTTTTGCAGCTTAGAGATATCATTATGTTTGTACTTTTTCTAAGTCTTGTTATTATTTATAAATTGAATTATATTTATTTTCCTAATTTAATTGATAAGGGTTCGCCCGACGGGTCTAGAGAAGGATGTCGGGTGCCCGCACGGCCTAACCGAATTCCTGGTCATGTCAGTTGGTATCAGAGCCCGGTTTAGAGTCTATTCAGACTAAGACAGTGTCTAGTAGAGTCTCGCTGATGGGTACGTAGATGTCTGTACTTATCTACGAGAGGCTATGATGGCATTTAGGAAGTTCCACTTCCTTCTTTTCTGATCGTGCGTCCGTCTAGGATCCAAAAGTATTTTCGTTAATTCCTTCGTGGTAATTGTGAAACCCTCGTGCGATAAATCAGCAAATGGTATGAGTTCAAGACGAAGCAGTCTGGCCTGGGGTTAACACTGACGAAGCTCCGAGAGTTTTGATCGAGCTGACGATCTAGTTACGGAAGTCCCAGCTGTACGAGCTCGCGATGGGCAAGGGAGCAGGGCCTTGTAGTTCCCTTAGCTCTCTACGATGCTTTTACGAGGAACTTGACGACGCAAATACTGTAAGAACCTATTATTTGCTAGGAAGCTTATCAGGTTGTCGCAGATACAGATGTTCAGTCTCAGGGAGCTTCTATTCCAGTTCTTAACATTGCTGAAGTAAAGCATGTTCCGGAGGCAGCATGTGTTGTGCCTCTAGTTATTCTGGCTGGTTAGCTAGCCCGAGTAATGGCTCGGTTCGAGTATCTGAAAAGGCCGCATTATTTTACCCAATTGAACCTTCCGATATTCTTAAGCAATGCATCAGATAAACCTCGTGATTCTTTTTAAAAATAAAATGATGTCAGCATATCCTTCAGGCTGTTGGTTATCTCGAGCAATATACTGTGTATTAATCTGCTTTCCAGTTTTAGGGTCCAGCCTTGGATTGGTGTGCCGCTCTCTTATTAGCTATCTTGGTTCGATTTTTCTTTTAAATTCGTAGAAAAGTTCCTTTCGAGTAGCGAGCAAGATGAAAAATGTTGCCAGTTTGAGTGGATTGGACAGGATAGCCTGTCGGTTAGCCTGTTGGTGTTTCAGAATATGAGATTGAATTCTATAGAATGGCTGGATATGCATTAGAACTAGTCCATGAGCCTTTCGAGAGATTCAAAGATTTATTGATGACCTTTCCCCTTCCTTAAGATCCCTGATGTCTCGAAAAATTGAGGTTGGGACTTCATTTGATGTCTTTGTTGATATTGTTCAAAAGTATTAGGCATACCATAAGTTAGAGCGGGAATAGTTAGAGTGGGAGAGCAAGAAATCCTGTGGCCCTAGTGGGTAACCATGGTACCTTATTTGGAGGTAAGAGTTCTGATTATTTTGGGAGGTCACATTCCAGGTTATCTCAGCTTGTATAGCGTCATTCTCAGAGTGCTCGAATAGTTTATAAAGATTAGACTCAGCTTTCTCTTTGTAACTATCAACAATCTTTCCAGCTTCTATTTTCACTAAAAAGGTATTATCATTGTCGCGAGCCTGTCATCTTTGGTGGAGTTCTTCCTTACTCCGGCAAGTAGACAGTCGTCCTTTCTCTTGTCATCAGGCACCTGTACAATCATAGGGAATTTTATTTAAATCTTAATCAGCCAGAGAAACGCCACGATCCAGTAAAGGTTGAGAGCGTGGTGGCAGTTATTCTTCAGAAGGTAATTATTAGTGTAGCGGCTTAGTTCAGCCGCAGAGGCAGTTATGAACTGCCAGTCTGGCAGGATGCTGAGGCATCTGATGTAGTAGACCCGAGTATTTCTTCTTCTCTTAAATGTGAGTAAGATTTGATTCTTTCGGTCGATCTGGAGGTGAGGTGTCCTATCATGTTTTCATGATTTCTTTTGATGTCGTTTCTATAAAGAATTGGTTGCGGTAGAGGGGAGAGATTCTAGTATGATTTATTCAAGGAATTTGTGAGACCCTATTAATTTATCTGGTCTAAATATGAGAGATTTGACAGTGAGTATTGGTATTTTTTGCTTGTCATCTTGTTGTGCCTCATTCTGTTATAATGCCAAGTCAGTCTATCTCTTTTTGGAACTTAGAGTCGGTAGGATGATGGGATTCTTATTCGTTACCTTCAGAAGGTGTTATTATTTCTTCCGGTGTAAAGTGGTTAGTAAGTAATACTCGATCTACGTGTCTCCTCTTGGTTCGAGATGCTAGTAGAGTCATGTTATTCTATAAGTTTGTCTCGGTATAAAAGAGTTTTCTGGTAAATTGTCGGAGTTTCCTTTTTATAGGAAGGTTAAATTGACACAAATTTTGTTCCATAAAGCTCATTTAATATCTATTTCTTCAATTGGGATTCTTCGGTTAGCCTGACTCATAAGTAGTCTAGCTCTGGCAGCCAAGCAAATAAAAAGATGAAATATCTATCCTCGATCCATTGCCATTTCTTCTTCGTCCGGTACTAGTGAGCTTGGGCGATTGGTAGCCGCTTGTGACGTTCCCTGTGTTGAGCCAGAGTACGCGTTATTGTAACAGGGCAAGCATATTATTGTTTTGGATATCAGTTTATCCGGGTATTCATTCCTATGTATAGTATAGTGCTGGTTCTGTTTCTGCGGATCATCCAGTTTCAGGGGAAACTCTGCCAAAATTTTTATATAGAAGTACCATCCATCAGGCGGTGGTGTTTACGGCAAAGGTATGGAGTTGTGAACTTGAGAGTTACAGTTGTTTGGCAACTCGAAAGGGTAGTTGGTAGCTTAGGTCTGTCTACGTTCAGCTTTTAGCTAAATCTTCTTTAGTCCGGCAGACAGTGCGAGGATGGTTATTCCTATTCAAATGGCTGCATGAGTTTGTGCTTTAAGTGGAGGAGTCTTCCTCCAAATACTGAATGATAATATTAAATCTCTGAGGTGTTGATACCACTTTTCTCACGACCCAAAGTAAGGCCACGACAGAAATCTACAATGAGTTTCGATCATTGCTAAACCCACTAACAATCTATTAATGACAGAGATAAGCTGGCAACCTGATCATATATACGTACCTATCTGCTGAAAGCATAAAGTCTGGAAAGATGACACGACTTTAACTTATTGGCAATTAGAACACTGAGCCATAAAATCTGCTATGTCACACTTCATTCCTTCCTACCAATAAATCTGCTTAAGATCATGGTACATCTTAGTCGAACCTGGATGAACAGTGTATTTGAAATAATTTACCTCTATCATAATCTGTCCACGTAAATCTGCAACATCAGGAACACAAAGTCTATCTTTATACATGGAAACACCGTCAGTAGTAACCCTGTATGGTGACTCCAATTTTCTTCTGGCTATCTATCTGTATTCAACTAGAACTCGATCCTCATACTGACGCTGTTTTACTTCATGGAAATTTAGAGTTAAAGGTCTAGTGCAGGTTGTCGACAATCCATCATTGGTGTGTATATCTCTTTCACACCTCAACTCTTTAAGAAGTTACTTTAACATTATAGGTGAACATGTAATCAACTTTATTGCTGGTATTCTGCCTCGACTCATGGTCCAACTACATCTCTCTTTTATTTTCACTTTTTCAAGTCATAATATTTCCAATTCAAAGACAATACCCTGAAGTAGATGTTCAGTCTGAAGATCATTCTTGGTCTGCATCATACTATCTAGTATTATTTGCATGATCCTTATCCTTCTATGATAGACCCTGTTCAGATGAACCTTTGACATACATTAGGATATGAGTAACTGAATTCCCATAAGGAGCTTGTGGAACAACACTAACATCAGCTGAGATGTTGCATAGTGCGTTCGTAAAAATATAATATAGCTTGGATCAAATCATCTATAGTGTGTAATGACAATGTACTTCAAAAGCTTCCCCTATTGCATCAAGTGTGAGCTAATTCCTAGTTCCATCGACTTGTTCTATATCAAAAGGTATATTGAAGAGGTGATTATCGGCTTAATCATGTTAACCCATTCAAAGTTCCGTGTATCTTTGTTTCAAAAATATAGAACTCTCCTCTCGTGATCGAGGAAAGATCATCTTAGTCAGAATAATCCGGGCAATGGTGTTATCATATTATCCAGATATGTTTTATTCCAAGAGTTCGGTATTCGTGTTATAGTTTTAATTATGTAATCATGCAAAAAATTCCGTGGGATAGTTTATGAAGGTCGTGCAAGTTCTTTGTTATCAGCGTGAATCTTGCTTTAGATTTAGGCTCGTTCGAGGACGAACGAGAGTTTAAGTGAAGGAGAATGAAACGACCTCGGTCAGTCGTTTCGGAAGTTAGGACTCCGATTGGCGTGTCGATAATTTTAAAATATTCATAATATCCATTAGGACCTGTCTGTAAAATTTGAGCTAAATCAGACCTCGTTTGATAGGCATCGGAAGAAGGTTTCAGTTTTTATTGGCGATAAATATTAAAAAGAGATGTTCGAGCTCGGTTTTGCCGAATGAGCTCCGATTCAAAATCCGAAAGTGCCGTTGGGTTCGTATAATTATTTATGACCTTTATGAACTTTCGAAAGTAAATTTCGATGTTGTTCGGCTAGTTTCCGCTAAAATGCCGAAAGTTAAATAATTTGACTTCTTTTTATTTAAATTCGCATCTTGAGTTTCGGGAGTCCAATTTGAGATCCGCCTTCGCGAGTATGTTACATATATTTTGTATAATTTGTATGCAAAAGTTGGAATTATTTCGAATATTCTAGGGCACCGTTTCAATTTTCGTTAAGAAAAGAAAATATAATAAAAGAAAACAAAAAAAAAAAGAAGAGAAAAGTCAAATGAAAAGAAAGAAATTGAAAGTGATGGGCGGTGGATGGCTATACCTATCTTTAACAAAGTTAAGGAATGAAAAAAACGTAAACAGAAAGAAGCAAAATGGTAAAATGCAGTAAGGAAAAAAATTGTCAGAAAATAAGAAAAGAGGCCGGAGAAAAGTAGAATTTCACCCTGAAACACTCAGGTAATGATCCAAATATAATATTTTAATTTATTACATATGTTTGAATATATTTTTACGGTAAAAATAGGGATATTAGACATCGCCTTAATGCCGTAAATTGATAGTTTAAAGGGTCAAATGGACCCCGATAATGGAATTAATTATATATTCGTACTCAGTGCATTATGGGCAATATTGTAATTTATTTGGGGGTTTGGTTATGTGACCTTAAACCCTGTATATAGGCCTGACCTGCATATTGCGTATGCGAATAAGGTATATGGTTCTTACCTGGATTGCCCTAAGATGTGAGGAATGAAGCATTTAGCCTAATTTGATATATTTTTCTGCTTATTGAATAGAGTGGGATCGTTTGGCAATGAATCCAAAGGACAAAGCGGTTATGGAGTGGTTGTACTAACTTTATAACAAGGTAAGTATTTATATCCATTTCTTTGGAGGCACCTGGTCTCGTGGATTTTCTACCACGTGTTCCTTACGTGTGTAGCTACCGATAGGCGTACTCATTACGCCTTAGCTTTGGATTTACATTGTATATTATATGTTATGTCCTGTTGTTGGTATTGCATTGAGGATCTGAGCATGGTACTCTGGCTGCGAGTTGGCATTGACTTCCCAGTTGTCGATAAGAGTCCCGCGCCGGTGAAGGGTTATTATTGCATCACATTACATTCATATGCATTACATTGCATATCATATTGAGGGCTGGAGTATTCCGCCCCAGGAGCAGGAGTATTCCGCTCCATTGTATCATATTGAGGGCAGGAGTATTCCGCCCCAGGAGCAGGAGTGTTCCGCTCCATTGTATCATATTGAGGGTAGGAGGATTTCGCCCCAAGAGCAGGAGTATTCCGCTCTTATGTCAGATATTGAGTGCAGGAGTATTCCGCCTCAGCTTTACATTATATCGGGCGCAGGAGTATTCCGCCCCAGGAGAGTGCTGGAGTATTCCGCCTCTGATTTATATTATATCGGGTGCAGGAGTATTCCGCCCCAGGAGCAGGAGTATTCCGCTCCAGTTGGTTATCAGATTGGATTCCCCTTGAATGCAGGAGTATTCCGCTTCAAGATGGGATTATGGGCACATGTGACTCTTCGCATCATATTTCATTTCATTTCATTTCATCTCACTTCATTTCATTTCATCTCAATTCATACCATTGTATAGACTTGCGGTACATGACTACTGTTCTGCTTATATGTGCATTGCTTATTTGTTGATATGTTTCTGGCATGCACCCTTGGTTGAGTTTAGAAGTTTCTTACGTGTTTCCGGTTGTTATCTGGCTCTGCCTTTTTATAATTTAAATAAAAGAAATTTGGTCTATCTATTTCTTTTCTCCCTGGCTAGCTATCCTATTCTTTGAGGTGGCTAGTCTGCCCCACTTATTGAGTCTTTTTGATTCACCCTTGTTTGTTGTTTGTTTCTTGTCTATCTATTTCGTTTCGGCAGGTTCGCTCCAGGATTGAGCTCGCCACATTGTGAAGGAGCGAAGACGACTTCAGCTGTCAGGGTGAGCCAGCTTTTATTCCGGATGGCCACCAATTTATTGGTTATTATTTCAGTTGCATTTTGCTCCCTTCAGGAGATATTTGTCTTCTTTTGTACTCTTAGATGTCTAGTCTGGATAGCCCTAAACCTAGTATGTTGGGTAGTCAGCTGTAATTTCTTTTTTTTTTTACAGCTTAGAGATATCATTATGTTTGTACTTTTTCTAAGTCTTGTTATTATTTATAAATTGAATTATATTTATTTTCCTAATTTAATTGATAAGGGTTCGCCCGACGGCCTAACCGAATTCCGGGTCGTGTCATAGGCAGTCGCAGACCAAGTTATGTGAAACTCTTTTCACATTGTTATTTTTTTTTAATTTGAACTTGTAATAAGATTGATACTATAGTTTCTCATCTTCGCTACTCACGGTTGCCGCTACCTTTAAGAAGAAAAAAACCTCATCATTTTTTTAATTTAAATTCTTCCATAACATAACAGATTTAGAGACGGAGAAGCCTTAATTTCTCAATCTCCTCTATTTCTTGTTACAACCGCCACTATTTTTTGTGCAAGAAGATAAAACTTATTTCTTTTTCTTTTTCAAATCTGCCATAGCCAAGTCTATTAAATACAAGCGATGTTTCACAGGAATTATTTTCAGGCGGCAACCTCTATATATATATATAGATATTTTTTTTTCGTTCTGCCATAGCAGATTTTGATTCGGTTGACAGCAGCTTATTGCCGCTAAGAGTTCCGAAAGTGGCAGTGGTGGCACACGGTAGAGACGGGATAGATCTAAAATTATTTCTTTTCTTTTACTCAGATTATTAAGAAATATGAATTTAACAGTTTTTACATGAAAAACTTGATGGATTCCCTAATCCCAAGAAGTGTAATACTAGTGTGTTAATATCTTAATTACGCAGACTGTGATTTAGAAAAAAAAACAACACAGTTCTAAATTCACGTTTACAATAGAATAGTAGTATTTTTACTTTAACAAAAAAACCAGCCTACAATATCTGATACCAATGAAGAGATTCATGTGCATATACACAAAATCTATACTAAATAGATTAATCACAAACATAAACAAAAAACTTACTTGTTATTCTCGTAAGCAGAAGCTGTAGGATTTTGACCACAACGGAATTTACTGGCCGTCGGTGGTTGTCACGTTCTTGACGGAGCAACTCCTTTTTCCACGGTCTAAACACCGGTATTTGGTAGAGAGAAAGAGTGGTAAGAAGAACAGTAGAAAAGTATGTCTTTTTATCTGAGTGTTTCACTGTATATATAAAAGTATATACAATAGTTGTACTCTTATAGGACTCTACTAGGTAACTTTTCTATTTACCTGGATAGATTTTAAGAGCACTCCTTTCTGGGTGGACTCTTAATCAGATAAACTTTAACAAAAATCAACTACTACTATTCTTCATTCTTCATCATAAGCTTTGTCAGAGGTATTATCTATGATCTCCAATGATTTTTTTTCCTATCTTCGATGTTAGTTATTAATTATTTGCGTAAGCCTTTTACTTTTGTTGATGTCTTCATTTTAATTGAACTTTTGTTGATATTAGAATACGGCTTGTTATACCTCTCTTTATCGTTTGTAGAAACTTCTCTAATTTTTCATTCAATGACTTTTTAATTTTTTTCATTTACTGCGTACATATTCACTAACGACTATCTGTCTACAAGTTCTTTGGATCATTACAATTAGTAAGTACCAAAAAGATCTTACTAATTCGAGCTTTATAGTGAACACTCCTAATTACTATGCCAGCTAAAGTTGCTTAATAGTTTTTTGAGAGCAAAGAAACAAGATAAGATTTTCTCCTTTAATTAATTGAGTATTTTATATCACTTACAGTCTTACATGATTTGATGATTTTGGGTGTGTACGAATTGAAATCTGCAGTTGTCGTCCTTACATCTACACAAATTATAAAAAATAGTCCAAGGTTAAAGATCATCCTCTCTCTTAAGTACACGTTATCATTATCAATTACGGTCACGTTGCTAACACTTTTATTACAGGTACACTTGCAATGGCAGCTGAAATAAATTGCCAAATCAATGTGTCCATATTATTTAAAATTGTAACTACAATAAAATTTTAATAATGTCTACAACATGTTTTTTTATAATGTCTACAATAAATTTTTAATAATGTCTTAAGATTTTAGAATTTAACTAACAATAAAATTCTTTAAATTCTTAATGGAATGCATTTTTAAGGGAACAATAGCATTAATTTACCATTAAATTTACATAAATTTAAACTTCCATTGATTGTCTTGTATTGTAGGCGAGAAATCAAGTATAGATGTGAAGCGGCAGTCACTTTAGCTCGGTAGATTTCTTCTATTAAGGTGTAGACAAATAAATACAATGATCATTTCTTCTGACCTTTATGCAAAGAATAGTGCTAAACAGCCAAATAAAAATGGCTAAAATAGCCAAAATGAGGATATTTTAGTCTTTTTCTTTGCAAAGTAGGGGTATTTCCGTAACTTCATCACTTTTTTTTTACCTTCATACCCTCGCTCAAGATTTCAGATTATTTAATAGAAATAAATCTCTCTCTTCTCTCCCTTAATCATTACACCTTCTTTTTATGAAAATATAATAATATAATATTTACACCCACTAATGAAAATAATAATAAAATATTATTGCCATACAACCCAACCCCCCTCCCTTACCGTATAGTATACAATATATGTACAAAATTTATATATTAAATCTTTTTTCCCTCCATACATAGGCCAATTTCCCTCCCTACACTTAATACATATTTTATTTCCTCCACATTCCACTTTCCCCCACCATATAAAAATTACATTTTACTCATCTACAATTCACTCTATCCTCCCACATAGTTAGCTCCACTCTATATCCTCTTCTTGTTTTTCTTCTCTTTCACAAAAATATTACTACTATTGTATCAAATACTCCAAAAATGGGCAAGGTATATGTTGTGTTTCGTGGTAAAAAGTCGGGTATATACCTTACATGGGAGGAGTGTGCTCCAAATGTTATTGGCGTGAAGAAGAACTACTATAAGTCATATAGTTCACTAGAGAAAACTAGAAAAGCTTTCATTGAATTTCAGAAGCTCAACAAGGAAGAAGTTGAAGAAAGAAAAGGTGCTTCAAGTAGTATTTTAGATACTATTGTTCTTCGCATATCAGCGGACATGAGGATATTCTCTTTAATTTATGTATGAATAATAATTAATGAGAGACGCTCTTGGTTTTGGTTTGTTATCTTTGTTTAATATCAAACATTTTACATGCATGATATTTGCGATGCGGTAATGTAGTAGTAATTATCTTGTGAAAATTCTAAAATTTTAACCGATACTAGTAACATGGGTGCACACACCAAAAAGTAAAAAATATATGGATAATCTATGTATTAAGATAGCCAATGTTAGAAGTTAGAATCAATGTATTAAGATATTCAAAGTAGGAACCTGATTAAAAAATAAAACCCTACAACAAGCTTATATGAGGTATCAAACTCTAGACCTAGAACTTGAAATGTTTAGCTTATTACCGTTTTGCTAGAATAGCATCATCTGTCAGGTTATGTAACTGAATATCTTAGCAACACAACGTTCATTGTTCATAGTGAAAAGTCACATCATTTATACTCATTTTGGGTAGCTTGGTAGATGTAATGTTAGTAACATGAGTGCACACAAAAAAAAAATACATGGATAATCTGTGTATTAAGATAGGTAGAATTTAGTACCAGTGTATGAAGATAGGCAAGGCAAGGCAATGTAGGAGAACTTGAGTAAAAGAAAAAAAGAAAAATTTATAGCGCATTCATATGGGGTATCGAACTCTAGACCTAGAACTTGAAATGTTAAGCTTAGTACCGGTTTTCTGGAATAGCATCATCTGTTAGCCTATGCAACTGAATATACTATCAACGCAACATTCATGGCTCATAGTTAAAAGTCACATCTTTTATACTACTATTTTGTAGTAGTGAAGTCCTTGAAGTATTAATCCTTGACGTTAACATAATCACTATATCTACCCAAAAAATAATAATTTCCTATATATTCATTAAATTGAGAAAGTATACTATAATCAATACAATATAACATGCTCAAACAAGCCAACTAATGATTAATGAGAATAATATTCTTCATAACTAATACAACGTTCTAATCAGTCACAAACTTCACTGATTCAATTAGGGTAGTTACTGCAATTACTTTATCTCTTGTTTGTGATGTGGTATGAAGCATTGTTTGGGTGTCAATTAAAAGAAAATCTGCGGGGTAGTGAAAAGGAACCAGTAATCAATTGAAAAGGCATAACTAAGGGATTGTAAAGAGTTAGTGTTTTTGTTTCGAATGCACACATTCCATCATTTGGTTGCAAATGGACACATGCCTTATTTAAGTACACGTAACTAAACATTGGACTCTTCAGACTTGCACCATTTGGGAAAGAAGTGACTGTCATAGAGCAATGCTACTATCTATAAATTCCCTGAACCAAAGAAGATGGACATCAACAAAATATTATCATTTTTCAATTTCCAATCGGACAAAATAAAAAAGAAAATATCTCAAACACATTCTGATCAAAACCTACCTATGGAGAATGGCTATAGACCACCGAATGGGAGGACAGTTTTTGGAGAACGGGCATGGACAATCTACTCAAAGTCATGTTAGGGATTTGCCTTTAACACCAAGGGGCCTATGTTGGAAACTTGATTTCATATGAGGAAAGTTGAATGCTTGAATGAATTCAGAAAGAAATTTGAAAATGAGTTATGGTATTTAGGGTACAGACAGGCACAGTATTATGAAAGAATCATTGAAATGCTTAAGGAAATGATGGATCCCTTGCAATTGCATGATGGAAGACCAGCGGAGCCTGTGTTTCGAACTTGGAATTTTGAAAACTGACATGGAATGCTTGAAATAATTTAGAAAGAAAGTTGAAGAAGAGTTGCGGAATTCTGAAGATTATATTATGTTTTAAGATTCTATATTATCTATTGGTTTTCTTTAATATATTAGTAAGTGTTTATCCTTTGCCTTTTTTTTTTTTAGAGAGGTAATGTATTCAAAAATAGAGAAAAATACTATGTTAACATGCTGACTTATTAGTAAGTTCTTTCATCAATATATAACTATTTTATTTACCAGTTGTCCTTTCTTACATTTTGTCCTTTCAATAACATACAATATTTAAGAGAACAGACTTGTGATAAACCTTTGCAACCACCTTGTTCTGTCAGTCTGATGTGATCTATGTCTAATAAACTTTGAAACTGCGAAATTAACCTTTGGGATGTATGACTCCAAGATACGATCACCATATCATTCATATCCATATTCGGGTGATGCTGGCTCTAATTCTAATTTGGATGATTAGGTCAAGAGATGTAGTAATGACTTATGCTTCTACTCCATCCAATCATAATGTGTTGTAATTACTTTTACTCATGTTATATTTTCCAGTTGTTTGTATTGATAATTTAGTTACTTTAATTTCATACAAATTTCATTATTGGTAGTATTTCATTGAGAAACTAGACCACAATTAAGATTTTGCACTGCTCAATACGATATAATGTGGTCGAACAAGCCAACTGATGATTAATAAGAATAATATTCTTTAATATTAATAAAAATTTCTAATCAGTCACTAACTTCACTAATTTTGTGGTGGCGACACTTGGGGCGATGCTGGTGGAGTGTAGTAGTCCTCAGCACGCTTTCCTGCCTCATGTAACATTACCCTAAGCATCCTCTCCAATCTTCTTAGAGGTGTGCTAAGTTCCTCATGCGATTTTAGTAAAGCCCAAAAGTCATTACGAAGGGTTCTAAGTGATTCATTCAACTCTTCCAACCACAAATTGATAGCTTTAATTTCCTATCTTAGTTCAAATCTTTTCTGCCTTGGCGTCGCTGGACTCGCATTGCACGAAATTGTGCCCGTTGGTTTGGGTTGGAAATTGAATGAGACATTTTGGGTAGCTTGGTAGATTTACTATTTGTGATGTTGTATGAAGCACACTTTATGTGTCAATTTAAAGGAAATCTGAGGGACTGATCAACTGATGAGTCATTAGTGAGGGATTGTGAGGAGTCACCATTTTGGTTTCCAATGGACGCATTTATTGAAGAAATATTTCATTATGGAATGTAATTAAATATAAGTAAATTGAAATAAAGTTAAAGAGGGACATGATTTAAGTATTCATATAAATAGTAGAGGAGTAGATTATACGAACTTTCTAGGGGCATTGCCCAAGAAAGTATTTTAAGGAAGAAGCATGTGGCTCGACTTCAAGAGCTCAATGGGAGCGGCATTTCTGTTAAAATTTAATGCATTTTCTTAGTAGTTTTAAAGTAGTTAGTCTCCAAAACTAACTACTTTAAAACTACCAAGACAATATATTTAATTTTAACATAAATGTCGCTCCCGTTGAGCTCTTGAAGCCGAGCCACATGCTTCTTCCCTAATCTTTCTACCAATGTAATACTCTATATTTAATTACTCTTGCTATTTAGCCATGTTTGTAATAATTTTTTTTCTTGTTATTAACATGTATATATTTCTGAATATCTTCTGTATAATTGCAGTTTAGGATAAGAGATGCAAAACACCCTGGTTGGCACTTTGATCCTCCTTAATATTCCTTCTAGAACACAAAGATCAGCTTACTCTCAAGGCTGTCTCAAATGCAGAACGTACCAGCTTTGGTTTCAACTTTAGAGGGTATACAAAATGAAGGCAATGTCACTCATATTGAAAGAAGGAATTGTTTCCTTCCCTACTGAATTTTGAAGGATAGGTGTTAATATTCCCTCATCCTTTTACTGCTTTGTAATGTATGGAGGTCTTGGTTTGGCCCCCCTCCTTTGTACTGCTACCTATGAATAAATACAACCACTTTAATGGGTGTTATTTAAACAAAAAAGCTTACTTATTAAATGAAAAACACGTTAGAAAAAATAAAGGCTGTTAATACAAAACTAATAATTTAATGCTTGCTAAAAAATACGTTAAAATGAAAAAATAAAATTAGCCTACCCATAATCGAACCCTGAACCCCCACCTCGTAACATTACAATCATTACCGCTTTGTTGGAATAGCACCATCTGCTTATCCAGCCAATCTTTTTTTAACTAACCACATGCTAATAGGTAGGGCCTAACCAAAGGCAAAAGTCTGAAGGAACCCTAGCCTCTTTTTACTAAAATCTTTTTGACGTTTCATTTCAACGACCTAATTTAACACACACGACCACTTTGCTTCATTCCTTATATACCTAGTTCTACCTTCTTCTTCCTCCCTTAGTTACTAATTACAAACTTATCGTAAAATCTAATGAGACTCGATGAGATCCTTCCTAGTTTCATTATTCATAATGGCTTTCCATCTTTTAAAACTCTTCTTACAAAGTCATACATTGAAAGGGGGTGATTTGGTACTTTACTTTTGCCTTTGAATGGTACTTTTTCTTTGAAGTATCTTTTAGCAATAATTTTCATTAATATTTACTTTTTGTTTCCGCAGATTCTTCCTTCAAAGATCTGGGAACATCTTTCTAGTGAGATGAAGTCTACCATTGTAGAACTTGGCTGGAGGCAATGGTTTATGAAGCTCAACACTGGTAAATATTCAGGCCGGAAAAGGTTAAATAAGGGCTGGGCAGATTTTGTAATACATAACAATCTTAAGGTAGGAGAGCATGTTTCCTTTGAACTCGTTGAAAGTAATGATGAAGTTTTGAGGTTTGTATCGTAAACGTATGGTGTTCTGACTCCGGATGAACTTGAATTTACTGTGCCTGATGAAGAAGATGGTGAAGAAACTGTTGATGATCCAGTACTTGTTGATTTGTATAGCAGTATTTAAATGTATTTTCGTGTTGTTTTTGTTAATTTGGTGTTTTGGTAGTGATGTTTAGGAAATTAAATGTATTTTCATGTTGTTTTAGATAATTTAGTGATATTGTGCTATGATATGTTAATTAAGAATAAATCTCTTCAAAATATCTACTTTGAAACGTTCAAGACTAATGGATAGAATTACTGATAATGAAGAAACAAGGGTTGATACATCAGTGTAGAATATTTCGACACCATTCTAGATAACTAACATTGAAGAATATTTATGGAACTATTCAAGATTCTCACCTTACTGGTCTTGTAGAAAGATTTGAAAAGCTGTATATGTGAAGATTTGCTAGATATTTGGTGCAGTTTCTGGCTAGGACTTGGATGTGTAATATAAATTAGACATGCGTTACTAATCTATGTTCTTGTCCTTTAGTTTGAATTAGAATGTCATCTCTAACTTGTTTTCCATAATCATTAGTTTAGTTGGTCAAAGGTCTAATACTAATGCCATACTTGGTTGAACCATTGCTGTTAAAGAAGAGATAGTATATTCATGTAAAAAAAAATAATAGTAGTATCGTGCTTGAATTACATGTTAATAATATTAAGATAATTTCTACGGATGTGTAATATTACTAGACATGAATGTTTAAATTCAAACAAAGGGAAAAGTACAAAAGGGAGTTTGCAATTACAAGCCTAACTATCTAAGAAATCACATCGGCGAACGATCTCTCACAGAGCAATTTGAACCTCCCACGCCTCAACAGCAAACAAGGTGGCATAAAACCAATCATTACAAGGAGGAATAATAACCAATTTCAACCCACATATTTGATACAACCCTCGACCGAACGAATGACACCGAGCGAACCAAGTCTGAGACATAGGGTATAACACTCCTCAGAACCCAACACAAAAGACCTAAGTACAACCAATCAAATCATCAAATCCCGTGATCAAACACCAATCGAACTTACCCAAACGGGTCAACAACGGTACGACTCCATGCCATCATAAGATCAAACATTATCATCAAAACTACACTCACTGTCCAGCACAGGAAAAGTAGCCCGAATGGCATAAGTAGAAACACCTCGCAACCCAGGAGCTCAACACGTGGAACACAGAACCAACAGGTACAAAATCAGAAAACTAGCCATAACTGAGAATATCACCACACTCCCCCAATCCAACACCGACCGAGACTCTCCTCAAAGCAGAGATAACAAGAAGAACACGATGGTAACCCACCAAAACCAATATTACAAAGCCTAACATACTCTCCAACTGGCAACTATCGAAATCATCTTCGAACATTTATCAGCTGCTAAAATGAACCAATCCTAACTGAAAAAACACCCCAAAATACTGAACAAGATGCATCAACCCAAAACGAGGTACGACCTTAATTTTCAAATGAAAACCACTACTCGCAAACACACAATCCTAACAAACAACCACACACGCCCCGTGAAAGCCAAAACCAACTTCAGCCTACGACCAACATATATCAACACCATCACTCCAACTCAGGATACAGTTCGAGACACAAACACGTTGCACAACATAATCTCAAAAACAAACAACGACCTAACGACAACCAAATAGTGGATTAAGAGCCCAAGCAATCACAGCTCCCAAGAAAAGTCAACATACTAGCAATAACCAAAACCAGCTCAATCTAGCCCGACGGCTACAAATCGCACCCTAACTCACACATGGTTCTACGCACAAAGTCACAGCTCCAACACTGTTCGGCACTACACGGCCTCCAGTACACCACGACAAAACTCATGCACCCAAGAGTTGGCCCGATGCAAAGTTAAGGATACACAAACTATCAAGAAACAACAAACTTAAAACACTGCCTCGCCAAGTCACATCTACTAGAAGAAATCTGCTACTCGTTCCAAACAAGCAGAGAAAAGATCAACGACTTACCATAGACATCCCCGCACAGACTTAGCTTCCTCGCCATCTGATCCCAAGATCATAGTCGTAAGTCGCACAAGCCTTTCGGACCGACCAATGTAACAACGCGAAGAGTCCCACGACCAGCACTCTTAGTCATACAAAGCGATGCGCCCATGATAACTCCCTCGTAACTGGAGCCTTTGCCGGGGGGCTAATTAATTGACTGTTTTCTTTTTGAATGATTTATTATTTTCTATTCAGGTTTTTTTTTTTTTTGTTTAGTTTAGTATTGTGTTACTTATTAACATGGCATCTTTTAATTAAAATTGGTCGAATGATGGTTGCTCAAGTTTTGATGATCTATGTCTACTTTGTGGAGGAACCCACTTGTGGGAAAATTGTCCAAGTCTTTCAACCCTGCGAGACTGGTTATGTGAATTTTCTAATACCTTCGATTGGAATTTTTGTAAATTGTGTGGTGGTCGGTAGAATAGTTGTCCTAAGTGTCATACTCATTCCCCAATTAATGTGTATGATGATTTTGATAATATTTTTGAGTTTGTCAGGAGTGATAAAGTGCAGGTTGTGAGCGAAACTTGGATAATGGAGCACACTAAACTCTTTGAAGCATATGAGGATTTCTCCATGGAAATTACAAATATGACGAGGCAATTTATGGATGAAATGGTGGAGCTCAGACAAGAAATTGATCAGTTTGGCTTATCTATTCACGACTTGGAGGTGATATTTGGCTATTTTACCTATATTTTCAGGGTAGTTTTACCATGTTATGATAGTGCACCTAAGAGTTTATATACAAAATTCTTAAGAGTTGATACTAAATGAGTTGTTTGGTGTTGTAGGATTTAAACATGGTGTATTCAGCAAGAAAGTGCTAGTTTTGGAGCTAAAAGTGAAGATGTTGAAGAGTTCAAGTGATGCGTGTGCCACGCGAGTGACACGGGAAGAAATAGAGTCTTTGCTTAGGAATGAAGAAAAAATTCAGCGCATTTAGGCCAAATACGCGGGCACCACGCGAGCTGAATTGCATGAAGAAAGTTAGTCCGCCTGGCACCCTCGTTATGGGAGAATTTTCAAGGGCAATTTTGTAGTTTTTCTTAGTTTCCTACAGGGTGTAAAAGCTTCTTTTGCCTCCATTATGATTTATGCACTGGGAAAGAGGCAAAAAGGAGGCTAGAGCTTTGGAGACTTCAAGAACACGAGTTTTTCCTAAATTCTTCCTTACTTTTTGTAATTTATTCATTCATGAATTATTTTGATATGACTATCATGAACATGAGTGTCTAATTTACCCATTCTAGGATTGATTGAACCACTCCAATACTTATGTGTTATGAATAATTATTTCAATAGTTGATACTTGTGAATCCTTCCTATCTAAGTGTTTATGTTTTGATTGCTATTAATTGGAAGAGCTCCCAATTGATTGTTCCCATTATTCTTGTGTGTCTAGGGATAGATTTATAGGTTTGGGTTAAACACTTAGCAATATTTCAACCCAAAACCAAGGTATTACTTAGGTTGTCAATAAGGTGATTTGTGACCATTGATCCTGATTGTGAACTAAACTTGTAGTCCTAGTTATCTTCATTAATTAATTGGAAAATTTGTTAGTAAAAGTTACTACCATTACATGGAAGTGAATAGTTGTATAATTGGAGCAAGTGTTCAACAGGAAGAAAATCAAGTTGAATTTGTTAAAAGAATTACTCTAACACATAGGTAGGAGTTGGGTAAATTAATCCTAGGCTTCTAAATCCTTGATCAATTTATTTCTTAATACTTTGCAATTTACTTTTGTTACATTGAAACCATTATAGAATTACAAAACCTCGAAGTTAATTGGTTAGATAAATTAGTTTGATTAGCAACTACATTTCGAGTGTTTCCTGTGGGATTCGAGATCGGGATTTTAAGTACCGAGGTATATTTGCTGCGACTGCTTAGTCCCTTTTATAGGGCGTAGTTGGACGTGATCAAATTTTGGCGCCGTTGCCGGGGAGCACGGTGAACTTCTAGCTTGTTAGGATAGCTGAGTTGTTTGTTCAATTAACTTCGTTTCTATACAGTCTTTTTAGATTATAAAAAAATATGGCATCAGGAAATAACATGTGGCTAGGTGATCACTATTATAGTTGTGCTAATACGTCTTATTCTTCCCCAAGCCCCTATTATGATGATTTTTCTTTCTCTTATGATAATAGTTGGTGCAATGAAGTGGAGGATGATGAGGAAGAATATGAAGCTGAATTGAAGAAGGTTTGGGACAGACGTAGAGCACAACTATGCCATATAGAAGCTCAAGTGAATCAGTTAGCTGCACTATTAGGAATTCAACAACCTAGCCAAAAAGACATGGAATTAGAAGAATAAATTATGGCTATAGTGGAAGATCTAAAACGTGAATTTCCATCGGATGAGACAAGGGTTGAAAGCCAACCATCTAGCCTTATGGTGTGGGAAGATGTCGATGATAAAGATGTGGTACTGGAGTCAGCCAATAACATTGAAGCTGAAGTTTTACTTGACTCTAATTCATGCCAAAAAGAGAATGTCAATATTGAAGTGAAGTCTAAGAGGGTTGCACCACATTCTAGACATGTTTCTACATTGGTTTTAGAGGGAGATATGGAAATTGAACCTTTTGAACCAATGGAAGAGTTGAAGGATGAGGTGTATGGTGCTTACATTATGGAATTTTTACTACCATCTAAACACGATGACTATCTTCTGTATGGGCCTAAACCAGTTTTAAGATCACAAATCGAATTTGGGTTTGAATATAAGCAAATCTTCGTATCAAAGCAAAATAAATGCACAAAATAGACGTAAATGCGAAAGAATAACTTGCTTTCAATATATAATGGTGAGTACAAATTTGGGCAGAGTTTCAGTATATATTTCTGGATGCCCATTATACAAAATGAAATACTATTTATAGGCCTATGAGCCTTGCCCATGTTCTCCACTATCAGTTATGCTTTGGCCCACGATCTTGGCATTAATGGAAGGAGTTAGTAGGCTGAAGTAGTGGACTGCAAAGCCGCTGAAACCGAGGCTATTCACCGAGGCGCATATATGTGACCTCGGTGAGGAGGCCTTGCTGTTCGCTCAAGGTTGACATCACCGAAGCTCAGCTTACGGCTTGCCTTTGGTGATGACCTTGACGTATGACTTCGGTGACCCACTTATTTGCTTCGGTCTTTGGCTTGTTGTTACGTGCTCGGTCGTTGTCAACTTGCATGACCGGGGCAAATCATCGCGAGCCGATTTTTACCCAATACAGATAGTCCTCCCACCAAACTCTTCTTCTTACTTTCATATTTGCAATCAACAGTGCTAAGAGAGAAAAAATAAAAAACTTCCATACTTTCTTCAATAGATTCCCATCTTCACAAGAACTTCTAGATTCTAAGCCCTAATCATGTCTGCTACTCACTCACAACAAGATTCGAGCGATTCCGGCGAAAGGGCAAAGATTGCCTAGTACGCCGCCATTATTTCCAGTGGTGAGTTTATCACCACCATGCCACCGCTACAAGTAATAGAGGCGGAGGGAGGCGGAGAGGTGACCTCTAGTGCTGGTGGCTCTAAACGTCGAAAGGAGAGGGCCAGGCGTGACGTTGCTACTGTGAGCGAGGACGTCAGCCTAGAAGAAGATGATGACATCGTGGATGATGACCTCATGGAGATTGCTGGTGCTGACGATACCGTGCATAGAGACGAGGATGCCGAGGGAGATGATGCCGGGGGCGAAGTTGAAGGTGGAAATACCACCGAGGTGGCGTCCTCGGTCCCAATAATTCCTCTCGAGCAAGAGCTCGAACCTCACCAAATCATTCCTTCCCATTTCGACAATGGCAAGGATCTTAAGCTGCAAGTCCAATCCGCCGACCAAGAAGAAAAGAATAGGAATATACCGGTGAATAGGACACCGACCCGCATAACCTAAGCCCACATTGAACGATTCCGGAGGGAGTGCAAGTTTGGGCCCGAGGTGAAAGTGGTTATCCCCGACCCGACGAGTAGAGTTTGTCACCATATCTAGGGGCTTTCTTTCGTTTATACCTATCCTTTCACCCTCGGCTTCTCCCTTCCGGTGCACAAAGTCATTGATGACTTCTGTCGGGCCTACAACTCGTGTTTGGCCCAACTAGGCCCCGGCGTTTGGAGGGTCGTTCAATGCATGGATTGGTTGAGTAAGAAGGCCGGGGTAAACTTCACTTTCAAGCATCTCATTTCGCTTTACTACCCTTACTTTCTTAAGGCTGGGGTTGTGGCCTTAAACAAGCGAGGGAAGTTCGTGCTCCTTCATAAGAGCGAGGATCATGGGGACCGAGGCTGGAGCAACCATTACGTCTTGCTGGAGACCAACATTTTGTCCGGAGCCTGATTTTCCCGAGCAGTGGAACAACACACGTAAGTATCCCTTCGTTCTTACTTCATCCCCCGGTGATCGTTCATGTTTGCTAAACTTGTTACTCCATTATTTCTTTAGCCAACAAGGTCGATATCATACCCTCCGAGGGGTTAACTAAATGGGTGAGAGCAATGACCCGGCCTTGTGTACGCCCCGAAAGAACGTGGATGAAGATGGCTGCCGATTTCGGTTGGCAATGCAAACGACATGGTAGGCTCTTTTGCGATGTTTTATTTGGTATGTTTTTTGGGGTTTTGACTTCGTTTTGCTGACTTCTCTCCCTTCGAGATCAGGTTTTCCAGATCGTGCTGTTAACACGAAGAAGGGCAAGAAAAGAAAGAGGAAAAGAAGAATAATGATGGAGAGGAGACCGAGTCGGATGACAACCTGGCTTTGGTGGCGGGAGATTTGAAGGGATTGAATGAGTTGAAGGCAGCAAAGTCTTCAAAAGCTTCAAATGGGGCCCTTGGCAAAGGATCCTCCAAAGGTAATTACTACCCTTGACCGACTCATCGGTTATTATTCCTCTTTGCTTCCTTGCTTCAATTCCTCTGTGTTACTTTTCGTAGGTATGAAAAGGAAGAAGGCAGTTTCAAAGAAGCCCTCTCGTTCAGTGGCTCCTCGCACCGAGGTGGAAACTCCTCCCCAGCCCAAGGCAACGGCGGAAGGGCGCCGAAGATTAATTGATGAGCCCGATGATGCAGCTGCTGAAGGTTTGGCTCGCAGAGAGGTTGAGTTTGTTGACCTCGAGGATCAAGAACATTGCTCCGAGGCGGCAGTTGCCAAGATTAAAGGTAAGGCCAAGGTTGTAGAGGCTGGCGCCGCCGTGATTGGAGAGGGAACTGGTACAGGCGCGGTTAGGGCACAATCCGAACCCGCAAGGATTTCATCCTCGGTGGGGTCTTATCGGAAGCTTGAGGTACCGACTTCTTCAAATCTGTTGGCATGCAACCGAGCCGACATCTTGAGCCTTACGCCTTTGCTAGGCCCGGAGGAAGATAAAATCGTGCAGGAATTTTCCCGAGGTCAACTATATAATACCATTGCTGCCAATGCTATCAGAGTAAGTTTCATCGCTCTTGAGTTTTGCCTTACATTTTCCTTTCATCTTCGCCTTCGGTTCATAGCTGACTTCGGTTTCCTGATTGATCTTTGTTCAAAGTTTCGTTCTGTCACTGAGGGCTATCGAGGTTGAGACCTTGAGGGATGAAGAGGTCCGCGCGTGTTGCTCGTGCGTGGGACAGGCAAAGAGACAGATTTAACGCACAAATAGCTACATTGAAAGCTGATTTGTCCAAGTCCCAGTCTGATCTGCATGAGGCCGAGGTAGCTTTCGAGGCAAATATCAAAGCCCTTGGTGATGGCTTCCAAATCGAACACTCGAGGCTGGAGGCCGAAGCTATGAGATTGAGTGCCGAGCAGATCCTGATGTTTTGGAGATGGCCAAAAAGCATCACGACCAGCTGAAGAAGCATGTGCTTCATATCCAAAAGTTGGAGGGTGAAAACTCCATACTTTCAGCTAAAGAAGCCGAGGTCGAAGCCCTTCGAGACGAGATCGTTGATCGTAAGAATAGGGCTGCGATCAAGGTTAAGACGGCTGAGCTGGACAAGCGATGGGCCATTATCAAATCTCGGTTGAGGCAACTCAAACGGTGCCGTGCCGGCGAGCTTAACTTAGATGAGGAGATTGCAAAAGCTGAGGTAAAGTCAGCAGAGGCTCAAGTTATCATTGATGAACTCCCATCAAGTGAGGCCTCGAGCGGCGATGACGATGAGGAGGATGATGAAGAGGCCGAGGGGGGCTCCGAGGATGGAGGTGATTCTCCCGAGGCTTAGATTTCTGATACCATTTTGTAAGCCTTCGGGCGTTTATGCATAACTTTTTGGACCTCTGGGTCTTTTTGATGTAAATCTTCTTAGCCTTCGGGCTCTTTAATGAAATATTTTTCATGTTTTCGTCTCAAGTGTTGGTTTTTGCATGTACCGAACATCTTATAATAAATAAATAACTTTCTTGCAAGACTTGATTGAACTTAATCGATGCAAACTTAGAACGACGTCTCGTCCTCGAGTCGATGCATTCAAAGTGCAGCTTCGGAGTGCAAGATTATAGAAGCAAATAGATATGGGATCAAAATTATTTCATTGATATCAACTCGCCAGAAATCGGCTATTTACATGGAACCAAGTCGAAGCGGACCTTGGGTGAAACACAAAAAACAAATTAACAATATGCCACTGCCGGGCGAGATTACAATTCGACCGAGGCCATAGGAGCGTTGTTCGGCTCGGGGATGTGGGTGAATTTAAGAAGGTTGAAAGAGCATTTACCTCGATTAGAAGTAGTACCGCTTTAAATTGCAAATGTTCCGATTTAGAGGTTCGGGCTCGCCTTGCAGATTCTCAATTTGATAAGATCCTTTTCCAACAACTGCCTTGACTCTGTAGGGTCCTTCCCAATGTGCAACAAGCTTTCCCCCGTTGTCTTCCTTCGTTGACTGGTTCGTGGCCTTTAACACATAGTCGCCAACTTTGAAATCTCTGAGTTTGGCTTTCCTATTGAGGTATGCTTCAATCTGCCTTTTTTGGGCGACCAACCGAACCAAAGCTAATTCCCTTTTCTCCTCGAGCAGATCCAATTCTATGCGCATAGCCTATTGATTTGCGTCCTCGGTGGTGTGGGCGTACCGAAGACTTGGTTTGACCACCTTCACGGGGATGAGGGAATCCATACCATAAACAAGTGAGAAAGGAGTCTCACTGGTGCTGTTCTTCTCCGTTGTTCGCATGGCCCACAGCACCCCTAGTAACTCCTCGGGCCAAGGACCTTTCTTCTCATCGAGCCTTTTCTTGAGATTTTCGACTATGATTCTATTTGAAGACTCGGCTTGGCCATTGGAACTTGGGTGATAAGGAGTCGAAGCAATTCTTTTGATCCCCCATTGTCTGAAGAAATCAGTGATGGCTGCCCCCATGAATTGTTTACCATTGTCGCAGGCAATCTCCCTCGGGACACCGAACCTGTAGATGATGTTCTTTTTGATGAAATCGATTGCTTGTTTTTGCTTTACCTTGGTGAGAGCCCCTGCTTCCACACATTTCGTGAAGTAATCAGTTAGCACTAGAACCGAACCATTGAATTAGTCCCCGAGTGGGCTTCATCAATAGCCGAACCCAGATTTGCCAGGGCGTCGGCCTCGGTATTTTCCTCCCGAGGCACTTGTTTAACTTGCCACTCCTGGAATTGGGCCAAGATTCTTTATGCTCGAACCAAGTATAGTTGCATTCTAGACTCCCGAGCCGTATAATCACCGAGGACCTGGTTCACTACCAACTGCGAATCACACCTTAGCTCGATTCTTTCCACCCCCATTTCTTTAGCCAACTCCAAGCCCGCTAGAGCCGCTTCGTACTCGGCCTCGTTGTTGGTCACTTTTTTGAACCGAATCGAGTTCCTGATTTTCTCCCCGGTGGGTGCTCTCAAGACTATGCCTAAACCCGAACCTTTGGAGTTAGTTGCCCCATCGGTATGAAGTATCCATAGTCCCGAGGTAGTTCCCTTCGACATAGAGTTTTCCTTTTCCGCTTCGGGCAGAATCCCAGCACTAAAGTCACCTACGAAGTCAGCCAGGACCTGAGATTTGATGGCTGTTCGAGGTTGATAGGTGATGTCGTATTCGCTCAACTCTACCGCCCATTTTGATAACCTCCCCGATAACTCAGTTTTATGCAATATATTCCTTAAGGAGAAGGTTGAAACTACCGCTATTGGGTGACATTGGAAATAGGGTCGTAGTTTCCGAGCAGTAACAAGTAAAGCGAGTGCTAGTTTTTCCAAGTGTGGGTACCTGGTTTCAGCATCGAGGAGTGTCTTGCTTACATAGTAGATGGGCTGTTGCTTGCCATCTTCTTCCCAAACCAGCACAGCGCTGACTGACACCTCGGACACAGCCAAGTAGACCAACAATGTTTCACCTTCTTTTGGCTTGGCGAGCAACGGCGCGTTAGCCAAGTATCGCTTCAAATCTTTCAGCGCTTGTTTACACTCCGGTGTCCATTCGAAGTGATTGTTTTTTTCTCAAAACGGAGAAGAATTTGTGGCATCGCTCCGAAGACCTTGAGATAAATCGACTCAAGGCGGCTACTCGGCCAGTCAAGCGTTGAACTTCTTTCACCCCGGTCAGCTCTTCGGGGATCTCCTCGATAGCTTTGATTTTATCTGGGTTAGCTTCGATCCCTCGTTCAGAGACAATGAATCCCAAGAATTTGCCTGATCCAACGCCGAAGGCGCACTTCTCAGGGTTCAATTTTATGCCGTATTGCCTCAAAATAGCAAAATCTTCCCTCAGATGATTCAAAATGATCCTCCATTCGGATCGATTTGATGAGCATATCATCTATGTAGACCTCCATATATTTTCCAATATACTCCTTGAACATGCGACACACCAACCTTTGGTATGTCGCCCCGGCGTTTTTCAGACCGAAGGGCATCATCTTATAGGAGAAAGTACCTCGGTCAGTGATGAACGAGGTCTTCTCTTCGTCCTTCGGGTCCATGAGGATCTGATTGTAGCCCGAATATGCATCCAAGAAGGTTAATAGTTTGTGTCCAGCTGTGGAGTCTATTAACCTGTCAATTTGTGGCAATGGGTAGGAGTCTTTGGGGCAAGCTTTGTTCAGGTCAGTGTAGTCTACACACATCCTCCACTTTCCGTTCTTCTTTGGTACGACAACCACATTGTCCAGCCATTCGGGGTATTTTACCTCTCTTATGAAACCATTTTCTTGCAGCTTTGTGGTTTCATCTTCGATTGCTTTCTTTTTGACCTCGACATGAGGTCTCTTCTTTTGCTTTACTGGAGTGAATTTTGGGTCCACATTCAGCTTGTGAGTCATGATCTCCGGATCTATACCAATCATGTCTGAATGAGACCAAGCAAAGCAATCGTTGTTGGACTTTAAAACATCAATAATCGCCTTTTTCGACTCTAGGTCCAACTCCGAGCCGACAAACACCTTTCTTTCGGGGAAATCTTTCAATAGGATGAAAGATTCCAATTCCTCAATGGTTGAGTCCTCAGCTTTTTGTTTCCGAGGCTCTTGAATGCAAACCGGGATCTTCTCAATTCCTCCTCGGAGGTCCTCCTCGCTCGACCTTGGTTGCTGTAGTTACTATTGCTTTGGCCCGGGCGGGGCGACTCCACTTTTCAGCGCGACCGAGTAGCACTCCCTTGCTACTCGTTGCTCTCTTTTGATTGACCGAATTCCCCAAGGCGTAGGGAATTTGATCACTTGATGCAATGTGGAGGGGACAGCTTCCATGGAGTGGATCCATGGCCTGCCGAGGATCACATTGTATGCCAAGTCCTCGGGCATCACTTGAAACAGCGTTTCTTTGCTTACTCCTTCAGCGAATGTTTTGAGTGTGATTTCACCCAAGGTTTTCTCTGCGGAGTTGTTAAAGCTGGATAGCACTGTCGCTTTAGGGACAACCTCCCCTTTGAGCCACATTTTCTTAACAGCCCCGTAGCTAATTATGTTGACCGAGCTACCGGGGTCGATCAAGACTCGCTTGATGTCGGAGTCATTGATTCTTAGCATGATGACCAAGGCATCGTGATGAGGGAACATCATCCCATCACAGTCATCATCGTCAAACACGATCTCTTTACCCGAGCCGCCAATTCGGGTTCTTTTCTCCGTGGCGATCGATAACTCAGCGAATTTCTTGGCTGCTCGAAATTCACACCGTTCACCTCTGATCCCCCGGTGATGACATTTACAATTCTTTCTGGGGGTGGAGCCCGAGGTGGTTGCCCAACACCCCGGTTCTTGGAGAAATTGTCCTTTCCCTTGTCAGTAAGGAAATCAGCCAATACTCCTTTTTTCAACAAGTGAGCCACCTCGAGGCACAAAGCTTTGCAATCCTCAGTTTTGTGGCCATAATCTGCATGGAACTCACAGTACAAATTGTGGTTTCTCTTGTTTGCTGGGGTCCTCATGTCTTTGGGCACCCTCACCCCGGCAGTCCCTTTGACTACATTGACCAGCTCCGAGGTCGATATGTTGAAATTGTAGTCAGGGATCCGAGGCAGATCCTTCTTCGGGGCCGAAGCTGGGCTTGAGGGATTTCTTTGGTTCATGATGGGTTGAACATTCCCTCCGAGCCGTTGGCTTATGTGTGGGCTTGTGTATGAATTTCCGAAGGAATTTCCCAGCCTTTGGCTAACGGGCTGTCTGGTTGAGGTATATGGTTCGTACCTCCCCTTCGGGTTGCCTCGCGACACTTCGGCGCGGTACGAGGATTCGCCTCGGTTTTTATGGTTGTAACCTCGGCTTTTGAACTCAGCTTCCTCCAATTTGATTTTGGAGTAAGTTCGCTTGTGTAGATCCTCCCATGTCAAAACTTGATATTGTTGGAGCTCCTTCCGTAATTCGGCAGCAGCGTCAGAATTGCGAATATTGATACCTTTTCAAATGCCATGATGGCCAGGGTATCGTCCATCCGAGGTGATTCCATGCGCTCGGCGTGAAAGCGCTCAAGGAACTCCTTAAGTGGCTCACCGGGCCTTTGTTTCACCTCGCATATGGCCTCCTTCCATTGGAGGATCTTTTGGGCCCCGGTGTGTGCCTTAACAAAGGCGCTGGACATTTCCTTGAAGGTAGAAATCGACCCCGCTGGTAAGCACATATACCAATGCAGAGCTCCTTTCTCCAATGACTCGCCAAACTTTTTTAAGAACATCCACTCGAGCTCTATTGCTGTTCAGTCATTGCTCTTTACCATTGCCATGTATTCTCTTACATGCTCTCTGGGATCAGTGGTCCCATCATACTTCTTCAAAAACATGAGTTTGAAGTTCTTGGGGGCTAGGGTTGGAGCCGCTTCGGGCGTGAAGGGTAGCTCCCTGTATTGATCTATATCAAGATCATCTTCAACTTTTGTTAACCCCGGCACGCTCTCGAGGCATTTTTCCACGCGTGCCTCGATGCGAGCCTCAACGCGTGTTTTAATTTCCCTGGTCAATCTTTCGACATCGACCGAGGATATTGTTTCAGCCACGGTGGGAACCTTCCCGAAGTGTGGCGTTGCAGTTGGTACGTTTCCCGAACCCCCAGATGTGGCCCGTTGTGAGGTCCTCCTATTATCACGCCCATAGGAACGAAGGGCGGGATGCCTCCACCTGGAGCCAAAGGCTGGGTGCCATTCGATGCTGTGCTGTTCCTCGCTTCCAACGAGGCGCAGAATTCTGCATTGATGTTAACTTGCTCATCCTGTCGATTTTGGAGAGCTCTTAGTGCGGTGACAACGTAAGCTTGGAACTCTTCGGTTGTCATTGGTGATGTGGGCTGTTGGCTCGACGGAACGCCAGCTCGTTCATTAAGATTATCACTGTTATCAGCCATAACGTCGTTGAACTGTAAGCTTTGACGAAAAAGGACGTGAAACTTTGGAACAAAGTGTTTCTGCTTATATCCCCACAGACGGCGCCAATTTGTATGGGCCTAAACCAGTTTTAGAATCACAAATCGAATTTGGGTTTGAATATAAGCAAAACTTCGTATCAAAGCTAAATAAATGCACGAAATAGGCGTAAATGCGAAAGAATAACTTGATTTCAATATATAATGGTGCGTACAAATTTGGGCAAAGTTTCAGTATATATTTCTGGATGCCCATTATACAAAATGAAGTACTATTTATGGGCCTAAGAGCCTTGCCCATGTTCTCCACTATCAATTATGCTTTGGCCCACGATCTTGGCATTAATGGAAGGAGTTAGTAGGCTGAAGTAGTGGGCTGCAAAGCTAGTGGAACCGAGGCTATTCACCGAGGCGCATATATGTGACCTCGGTGAGGAGGCCTTGCTGTTCGTTCGAGGTTGACATCACCGAAGCTCAGACGGCTCTCCTTCGGTGATGACCTTGACGTATGACTTTGGTGACCCACTTATTTGCTTCGGTCTTTGGCTTGTTGTTACGTGCTCGGTCGTTGTCAACTTGCATGACCGGGGCAAATCATCGCGAGCCAATTTTTACCCAATACATCTTCGTTTGAAGGCCAAAGAGTACAAAATTGTATACTTGGTTCTTGGTCAAGAGCATAGCCAACAATTCGAAGATATTTCTGAGTTAGTGGCTATGCGCAAAAGGAGATGCTTAGTTTTTGGCATGCAAGAACTTGTGCCACCTCAAGAGCATAATCGGAGAGTTGATTTACAACTGGGGAGGCGATTCATAAGCTCAAGATGGAGGAAAAAATATTGAATCTGGGTTATGTCGTGCTACGACTATAACTAAGGCGCTTTTCGGGAGACAACCCGTGATTGTAATTGTATGCAAATAAAAAAAAAAAATCAAAAATACAAAAAAAAAAAGTTATCTTTTGAAGGTTTCAACTGGGTTGAAGTCTAAGTGTGGGGTGTCTGCAAACCCATCATGCTTGAAGATGAATTCCTGCTATCGGGGAAGTCTGAGTACCTCGCGCCCTAAGGAAACTTACAAGGATATTCTTCGGGATATTCTTCGGGCTTAGAGCCCCAGGGAGTTTCTCTATCACCTTTAGTTTTTATTTTTAATGCATTGAGGGCAATGCATGATATTAAGTGTGGGGTGAGAGTATATTTTGTTGGTATCTATTTATTCTAGTATATTTTCATACTTTATTGTCACATGACAAATTTTGATTTATTTCTTGCTTTCTAGTTTTGTTGGGTCTGTAATATCCTATATATTCATAGCCCGTAATAGAATAGTATTATAAATATTTAGTAGTTCATTAATATTAAAGTTAATTTTTAGTTTAGTTAATTCTTAGTTTATCAATAATCTCTTTGGGTTTTCTTAGCCTTGGTTCTTTCCTATTGAGTTATTTATGCTGAACCAGGCAGTCTGTAGGTTAGATAATAATTAAAAATAAAAAAATAAAAAAATATAATAAAAGATAAACGAAAAAAAATGTCTAAGACCTCAGAATGAGGAAAAATGGAGAGTAGGCAGAAAAAGAGAGAAATGAGGGATTCGAAAGGCAGCCTTTAGTTAGAACTACCTACATATATTTTAACTTCTTTTTTGAGTTCATAGTGAGGCATTGCAAGGTGAAACTGAAGTGACCTTTGAGTTCCATGTACAGTGTGTGGTGAGGTTATTTATATACTTCTCATTGTTTCATGTTAAGTCTAGAACTTGCCCTGCTTATTGTTTGAGGCGAAATCCTAGGTAGTGTTGATCTTAAGAATGAAAGTAGGCCTTCTCTGTCCGTTAGTTCCCAAATTAGCCTACCTAATGAATATATTCCGTTGAATCCCCAATTTGAGCCTACTGACCTTTTCTTTGGCAACTTGAATTACAAGCCTTATCTATTTTTCTATTTACCTCTCTTGTTACCCATCTTCCCCTTAACTACTTTAGGTTGTGTGTTTGAAAAGATTGTGGGTTATTAATAAGAGTTGTTGTGTATCTGGGAGGAAAGTTGAAAAAGAATGAAGGAATGAAATACTTGATATTCTCTTCATATAAAAAAAAAAAGAAAAAAAAATGAAGGATGGGGCAATGTTCCTATGTTCAGTTAAGGGTGATAAAAGCCTCGAGTATGAACACGCCAAATGCACCCTAGTGAGGATGATGTATCTCATTGAACTCTTAGGGCCCCAATCATCCAAGTGTTGTGAAAATCATAAAGAAAAGAAGAAAAAAAAAGAGAAGAGAATGAGTTGATGAATAAACAAGGAGAAAGGGAAAATTAGTAGTAAGTGATGTTTAAAGTATTGAGGGGAAGAATTAGTAACTATATACCCAAAAGTGTACCACACCTTGCCCCAAGCCAACATTACAAGCTATGAAAAATCCCTACTTGACTTTTGATTGAGACTCCTACATTAGTGGATAACGACAAAATGGGCAAGCCTATGGTACTTTTCTGTAGGATATGAGAAATTTCTTTGTGAGTGCGAGAGTATTTGATATTTGATATGCGACAATTTTTTTTGAAATCATATGTTGTGTGTTTGGTGGCATCTTCTTTCTGCGAGGTACATTGGAACTTGAGTGGTCTATAGGTTTCTACTTTTAATACTTGACTATGACCAAAAGAAAGGGTGTTTGAACTTTATGGGTGAGTTTTGCGAAGTTGTTGTCACGAGTCCTTATCTAGTCTTGATGTCTTGCCCTCTTTCTGTATGTTCTTCTTCTTTGCTCGAGGATGAGCAAAAGTCTAAGTGTGGGGTTGTGATATTTGGCTATTTTACCTATATTTTCAGGGTAGTTTTACCATGTTATGATAGTGCACCTAAGAGTTTATATACAAAATTCTCAAGAGTTGATACAAAATGAGTTGTTTGGTGTTGTAGGATTTGAACATGGTAAATTGAGCGAGAAAGTGCTAGTTCTCTGGCTGATTGAGATCTATATGAAATCCTCTGCGACTGCGCAGATGCCTGATAATGAGAGAAAAGACGACTGCCTATGTGTCGGAGTAAGAGAAAACTCCTCAAAGGATAGCTAGACTCACGACAATGATAACAGGAAAACTCCTCAAAAGATAATCAGACTCACGACAATGATAACACCTTTTCGCTGAATATGGGAGCTGGACTGATTGTTGAAAGCTGCAAAGAGAGAAACTGGGTCTGACATTGACGAACTACTGGCGCACTCTACGAATCACGTGACACAAGCTGAGATAACCTGGAAGGTGTCCTCCCAAAATAATCAGAACTCTTACTAAACGAGGTATGGTGCCCACCAGGGCCGCGGGATTTCTCGCTCTCTCGCTCTAACTCTTCCCGCTCTAACTTATGGTATGCCTCGTACCTTCGAGCAATATCACCAACGACATCAAATGAAGTCACAACCTCAATTTCTCGAGCCATCTGGGATCTCAAGGAAGGAGAAAGGTCAGCAATAAATCTTTGAAAATTCTCAGAAGGTTCATGGACCAGTTCTAATGCATATTCAGCCATTTTATAGAATTCAATCTGATATTCTGAAACACCAACAAGCTAACCGATAGGCTACCCTGTCCAATCAACTCAAACTGGCAGCACTTTTCATCTCGCTCGCTACTCAAAAGGAACTTTTCCACGAATCTAGAGAAAAATCGAACCAAGTTAGCTAATAAGAGAGCGGCCCACCAATTCAAGGCTGGACCCTGAAATTGGAAAGAAGAATAATCAACACCATACCGCTCGATATAATCAAGAGCCTGAAGGATACGTTGACATCATTTTATTTTTTTAAAAAAAAAACTTACACAGGGATTATCTGATGCACGGCTTGAGAATATCGGAAGGTTCAATTGGGTAAAATAATGCAGCATCTTCGGACACTCAGACCGAGCTATAACTTGGGCTAGCTAACCAACCAGAATAATTAGTGGCGCAACACATGCTGCCTCTGGAACATAATTTACTAGGGCAATATCAGGAATTGGAACAAGAGCCCTCTAAGTCCGAACATTTGCATCTGCATCTGCGGCAACCTGATAAGCTGCCTAGCGAATAGTAGGTTATTGTGGTATCTGCGTCGCCACGATTCTTGTAAAAGCATCGTAGAGAGCCAAGGGAACCACAAGGCCCTGCTCCCTTGCCCATCACGAGCTGGCACAGCTGGGACCTCCGTAACTAGATCGTCAGCACGATCAAACACTCTCGGAACTTGAGTAGCTCTAGCCCCGCGCTAGACTACTTCATCTTGAACTCATATGATTTGCTGATTCGCCGCGCGAGGGTTCACAATTACCACGAAGGAATTAACAAAAATACTTTTGCATCCTAGACCGACGCACTATCAGAAAAGAAGGAAGTGAAACTTCCTAAATGCCATCATAGCCTCTCGTAGATAAGTTCGGATGTCTACGTACCCATCAGCGAGACTCTATTAGACACTGTCTTAGTCTATCTAAACTCTAAACTGGGCTCTGATACCAACTGACACGACCCGGAATCTGGTTAGGCCGTGCAGGCACCCGACATCCTCCCCTAGACCCATCGGGCGAACCCTTACCAATTAAATTAGGAAAATAAATAGAAATCAATTTATAAATTATAACAAGACTTAGAAAAAGCACAGACATACTGATACCTCCAAGCTGTACAAAAGAAATTGCAGCTGACTACCCAACATACTAGGTTTAGGGTTATCCAGACTAGACATCTAAGAGTACAAAAGAAGACAGATACCTCCTGAAGGGAGCAAAATGCAACTGAAATAATAAACAATAAATTGGTGGCCATTCGGAATAAAAGCTGGCTCACCCGGACAGCTGAAGTCGTCTTCGCTCCTTCACAACGTGGCGAACACAATCCTGGAGCGAACCTGCCGAAACGAAATAGACAGACAAAAACAAACAACAAAAAAGGGTGAGTAAAAAGGACTCAATAAGTGGGGCAGACTAGCCACCTAAAAGAATAGGGTAACTAGCCAGGGAGAAGAAATAGATAGACCAAATTCCTCTTATTTGAATTATAAAAAGGCAGAGCCAGATAATAATCGGAAACACTTATGAAACCATAAACTCAACCAAGAATATGAGCCAGAAACATATCAACAAATAAGCAATGCACGTATAAGCAGAACATTAGTTATGTACTACAACTCTACACAATAGTATGAAATGAAGTAAAATGAAATGAGATGAAATGAAATGAAATGAAATGAAATATGATGCAAAGGGTCACATGTGCCCGTAATCCCATCCCGAAGCGGAATACTCCTGCATTCGAGGGGAATCCAATCTGATAACCATCTGGAGCGAAATACTCCTGTTCCTGGGGCGGAATGCTCCTGCACCCGATATAATATATAAACCAGAGGCGGAATACTCCTGCACTCTCCTGGGGCGGGATACTCCTGCACCCGATATAATGTAAAGCTGAGGCGGAATACTCCTGCACTTAGTATCTGACATAAGAGAGGAATACTCCTGCTCCCGGGGTGGAATATTCCTGCACTCTCCGGGGGCGGAATACTCCTGCACCCAATAAAATGTAAACCAGAGGCGGCATACTCATGCACTCTCCTGGGGGGCGGAATACTCCTGCACCCGATATGATATGTAATGTAATACATATGAATGCAATATGATGCAATAATATCCCTTCACTGGTGCGGGACTCTCATCGACAGCCGGAAGTAGATGCAAACTCACAACCAGAGTACAATGCTCAGATCCTCAATACAATACCAACAACAAGACATAACATATAATATACAATATAAATCCAAAGCTAAGGCGTAATGAGTACGCCTATCGGCAGCTACACACGTAAGGAACATGTGGTAGAAAATCCACGAGGCCAGGTGCCTCCAAAGAAATGGATATAAACTACCTTGTTCCAAAGCTGGCATTGCTACTCAACAACCGCATTATCTTTTGGATTCATTGCCGAACGATCCTGCTTATTCAACAAGCAGAAAATATATCAAATTAGGCTAAAGGTTTCATTCCTCACATATTAGGGCAATCCGATTAGGAACTTGATACCCTATTCGCATACGCAATACGCAGGCCAGGCCTATGTACAGGGTTTAAGGTCACATAACCAAACGCTAAATAAATTATATTTATATGTTGCTCATAACTCACTGAGTACGAATATATATTCAATTCCATTATCGGGGTCCATTTGACCCTTTTAACTATTAATTGAACTTATTAGGACGATGTCTAATATCCCAATTTCTACTGTCAAAATTTATTTAAACACACGTTATAAAATAAAATAATGCATTAAGATCATTACCTGAATGTCCCGGGGTAAAAATTCTACTTTTCTCCGGCTCTTTTCTCATTTTCTGGCATTTTTTTCTTTCTCCTTCGCGCTCTCGTTTTATGTTCCTGAACGTTCTTATGTTTCTGTACGTTTTTCTCCGTTTCGTTTTCTCCTCTCCTTCAATATGATTCTGCTCATCTTTAGCTTAATATAAGCTAAGGACCACCACCCTTCAATTTTTACTTTGCTTTCTTTTGTCTTTTCCTTTTTGTCATTTTCTCATTTTCTTTTCTTATTCTTTTATTTTCTTTTCTTTTCGAAAATTAAAATGGTACCCTATCATATTCGAAATAATTCAAAGTTTTCCATACAAGTTATACAAAATATATGTATCACACTTGCTAAGGCTGATCTCAAATCGGACTCCCAAAACTCAATATGCAAATTAAATGCAAAAAAAGTCAAATTATTTAACTTTCGGCATTTTAGCTGAAACTAGCCGAACAACCTCAAATTTTACTTTCGAAAGTTCACAAAAGTCATAAATAATCATACGAATCCAACTGCGCTTTCGGATTTCGAATCGAAGTTCATTAGCCAAAATTGAGTTGGAAACCTCTTTTTAAAATTTATCGACAATAAAAACTGAAATCTTCTTCCGATACGTACCAAACGAGGTCTGATTTAGCTCAAATTTTACAGAAAAGTCTCAATAGACCTTACGAATATTTTAAAATTATTGACACACCAATCGGAGTCCTAACTTTCGAAACGACTAACCGAGGTCGTTTCAATGCCGAAATTGAGAAAACTACATTGGAGTCAAGTGAGGAAATAAAAAATATTGTATTTGAGAACTCTAGTGTTTGTGCAAGTGAGGGCGTTAAAATTAATATAATTTTAAAGTTGGAGTGCATTGGGCCCCATTCTAATCACTTTTCTACATTATGTTTGGTTGGCGACATGAGAATCAAGCCATCCGAGTCAGTTAAGAAGTGTACGAATGAGAAATAAGGTGCTTACATTCTGAAATTGTCATGGCAAAGAGACAAAACGATATCCCTTATTTAAAAGCCAAAAAATGTAAAATGTGACATTGTTTAATTGGTTCTTTTATAATTTTTCCACCACCCCAATACCATAGTCATAAGCTAGAGGAAATGTTGGGGATTCAATTCATAAGTTCGAGGTGGAGGCAAAAGTGGCAAAGTTGTCGTCGTCGTGGCGCGACATTAAATCAAGCGCTTCTTGGGAGGCAACCCAATTTTCTTGCTTTACTTTTATTTTTGTTTTATTACTTTTTTTTATGGTTGTATATTGCTTTGAGTGCTTCTTTGGATTGTAAGTTCATGTAATGTCGAGTTTAAGTGTAGGGTGTCCTCACCCCTTCCTAATATTAATGACCTATTGGGGGAAGTCTGAATACCCCATGCTATATGGAAGCTTAGAGGATGCTAGCGCCAAGGGCTATGTCTGTTTGGCCTTTAGGGAGCATTTCTTACCCGCTTGCAGTATTAGTTCACTAACATGTTCGTACTGAGGACAGTGCTTGATTTTAAGTGTGAGGTGGGGGAACTTCCGTTATTTTAAGGTTATGGATGACTGTACCGTTGGAAATTTTTTCTTTTATTAATTTTTCTTTTTGTTACTTGACTTTATTTTTATTTGTTTCTTGCTTTAATATAAAAAAATTAGAAAACTAATGAAAAATTCCAAAAAGAATTTCTTTTTAGTTTTAGTTAGTGGTACATGTCATCTGGCCCGTGGTTTTTATTATGGCGTAAGTTCTTTTCTATGGGTAGACCTTTAAACCAGGTAATTTTTTATTTTTTAGGAGTAGTATAGTATTAGTTAGTGGAATATATTAGGAAAATTGATAGAATGCTAGGTGCCTTTTGTTTGTTTGATAACAGCGGATTTAGACTTGAGCATCTGCTATTTGTGAATCCCTTTAGGTCCTAAAATAGTGATGCATTCCTTGAAAAATTGGAATGGCCTTCTTGAGACGCTTAAGTTCAACTAGTTGACTCTTTTGTGAACCATTATGCCTTAGTGCTTAAATTTCAAAAGTTGCACCTTATTTGCTTAAACCGAGAGTTGGAATGGAATCGTCTTGAGTGAACTATGTGCCATGTGTGATGTGAGGTATTTAGTTGTGTTCTGTGCTTGCAAATTTATGTCTAGAAATTGCCCCGTGTGTTTTCAAAGCGAAATCCTAGGTTTGCTCTAGTCGGGAGATGATATAGGCATTTCTTTGATTAGCCTTTTTAGCCTTGATTAGCATACCCTTTTATATTAGCATACCCTTTTATATATAAATTGATAAAGAAAAACTCAGGACTGAATTTTACTCTCCTGAAAACCTTTTTAAGAGAACATGGTTTTTTAACAACTTTCAAGGAAATGAAAGAAAAAATCTTCAAAAAATTTACTATGAATCCTTGGACTCGATTCAAGAACAAATTGATTTCTTTGAGTGGTTTGAAGCCTATGCTGAATACCACCATATAGAATTTCCTTTTTCTAAATCTATTAATGTTTCAAAAATTTGGAAAACTTCAACAGGAGAAGAAGTCATCTCTGAACTTCCTCCACCACAAGGATTTTCAACAATTCATGGCAATATCCAAGTGCTAGCTACTCCTTTCAAAGTAAAACCTGAGAGTGAACCTTTCACAAGCAAAGATATTAAAAATATCTTTGAACAAAATAATTATACAAACAAGTATTTACAAACTCTTGGTGAATATTTGGTTTCGAAACCATCTTTTTCAGCATCTACTAGTTCTAAGCCAGTCGAAACATCTTCAATTCCACTATTTAAACCTTATGAGATTCCTAGAACTTTTGCTAATGAACTCCAGAGTCACCAATCTAAAAGTTTCCCCCAACTTTCTGACCTTCAACGTAGAATCTCTGATATAGAAAAAACCTTTGTCATTCAAGACTCTGCAACCAGAGAGTCTATGGTTAAAGATGCTTCTATAGGTGTTCTTCGTGAGGTAGATACAGATCGAGAATCCCAAACACATTCTGATCAATTTCATCCTGATCCTTCTCTAGAAGTTGCTCCTCTTAGAACAGGATCCTCCAACTGGAGACAACCCCAAAAACTCTATTACCCTAGAGCTACCCATCCTGACATGATTTTAGAAGAAAAACCTAGCGTCATGCAGAACAACTACAATGCCAACAACATCTATGAGTGGAACATAGATGGCTGCTCCGAATACAATATTTTGTCCAAATTGCAGCAGATGACTATGGTAGCCACTGCATATAGAACTTCTCATAACTGTAGTGACCAGCTTACTACCCACATATTAGTAGCAGGTTTTACAGGTCAACTTAAGGGTTGGTGGGATACCCATCTTAGTGAGGAAGATCATCAAAAGATCTTCTACAGCGTTAGAATTGATCCAACAGGGGAACCAATCCTGAAAGATGGCCAAGCTATTCCTGATTCAACCAACACCCTAATTTACACCATTATCAAAACTTTCATAGGCAGTCCAGGTATTTTCAGAGAAAGATCTTCTGAAATACTTAACAATATTAAGTGTAAAACACTCTCTGATTTTAGGTGGTATAAAGATTCCTTTCTTACCAGGATATATGAAAAACCAGATGGAAACCTCCCATATTGGAAAGAAAAATTCCTAGATGGCCTGCCTAAGTCTCTTAGAGATTTGGTCAAAGAGGAACTCCAAAGTCAATACACTGGTGATATTATTCCTTATGAACAAATCACCTATGGTCAACTTACCAGTCTTATTCAACAAGTTGCTCTCAAAATCTGTCAACAAGATAAGATATTGAGACAATTAGACAAAGATAGAGCTCAAAGTCGCAGAGATTTATGAAGTTTCTGTGAACAATTTGGTATCCCTCCTTGTGCGAATAAGCCTCATAAAAGACGAAAGGCTAAAGATAAGGAGGCCGTCCCAAGAAATAGACCTTCCGCACCCAACAACAGAAAAACAAAACCTTCCTACTCCAAAAACAAAGCTCAACCAGCTCTACCCAATAAACCTAAAGCACCAGGTTTCAAACCTCCAAATTCTGACAAATGTTACAGATGTAACAGAACTGGACATATCGCCAAATACTGCAAATTAGCTAACAAAGTTAGAAACCTTGAACTAGATGAGTCTATTCTTAACCAAATAGAAGAACTCCTACTATGAGATAGTGATGCTTCTGATATTGCTGATGATGAACTTGAACAGCAATTCAACCAACTTGAAGATGATGATGTACAATCATCTCCATCCGAATCTAGCCAAGAAGACCAAAATAGCCAACCCAAGATTAATGTTCTCTCTAAAGAACAAGATCTCCTCCTTGAGCTTATTAGTAATCTTGAGAATTCTGACAAAAAAAAACATTATCTAGAGCAGTTCAAACGAACCATAGATAAGCCTTCCACATCTTCAAGTACCTTTCCAAATCACCCTCAAATAGCTAATACTTACAATATTACTGACATTCTCAATAGGTTTCCTTCACAGAAACCCAAGACCATAACTATCCAGGATCTACAAACGGAGATAGCACTCCTCAAGGAAAAAATTCGTGAAATTAGAGCAAAACAAGACATAGATCGTCTTGTTATCCAACAGCTTTCTACCCAGCCCGAACAGCCTAGACAAATAGAAACCAAACCAGTTGATCAGGAAGATTTCATCAACTACCTCTCTAGACTTTCCATCCAGAAATGGCATATTAGGGTTACCCTAGTTATCAATAAGTCCTTCACTTTAGATATAGTCGCTTTATTTGATACAGGTGCGGATCTCAATTGTATACAAGAAGGACTCATCCCAACAAAATATTTTGAGAAAACCAAAGAAGCCCTTAGAGCAGCCAATGGAAAAAAAATTAGGAATTAGCTTCAAACTCTCTGATGTTGAAGTAAGAACTTCCTTGGAAAATTCTTCTTTGTCAATCTCAACTTCTTTCTTGTTAGTAAAAGACCTTACTAACTCAGTCATATTAGGCACCCCTTTTATCCAAGAAATCATGCCTTTTATGGTCAGTAACCAAGGCATTTCAAATTGAGTGCATAGGAAATAAGATCCTCCTCCCTTTTGATAAACCTCCTATCAAAAAGGGTCTTGTCTACTTTGAAACATAAGGAAGCCCAAATCAATTTCCTCAAAGAAGAAGTAGCATTTCAAAGGCTACAACAACAGCTTCAAGATCCTTCTCTTCAGTCTAAAGTTAAAACTTTAGAAGCCAAAATCCAAAAAGATCTCTGTGCTGATTTACCAACAGCCTTTTGGAATCAAAAGAAACACATAGTCAGACTTCCTTATGAACCTGACTTCGATGAAAAAACCATTCCTACCAAAGCTCGTCCTATCCAGATGAATCACGAGTTAACAATCCATTGCCAAAGTGAGATCAAAGATCTTCTTGACAAACACATTATCTCTCCCAGTAAATCCCCTTGGAGTTGTGCTGCTTTTTATGTTAATAAAAACTCAGAAATTGAGCGAGGTGTCCCTCGTTTAGTCATTAATTACAAACCTTTGAATACAGCTCTCCGTTGGATTAGATACCCCATCCCAAACAAAAAGGATTTACTTCAGCGGCTTTACGCTGCTACTATTTTTTCAAAATTTGATTTAAAATCAGGTTTTTGGCAAATTCAAATTGATCCAAGAGATCGGTATAAAACTGCTTTTACTGTTCCATTTGGGCAATACGAATGGAATGTAATGCCATTCAGATTTAAAAATGCTCCTTCAAAATTTCAAAGAATTATGAATGACGTTTTTAATCCTTTTTCAAAATTTATTATCGTTTACATTGATGATGTCTTAGTATTTTCTACTAGCATCGATCAACATTTTAAACATTTGAGAATCTTCTTTAATACCATTAAAGAAAATGGCTTAGTTCTTTCAAAAACTAAGTATAGTCTTTTTCAAATTAATATACGATTTTTAGGTCACAATATCCAACAAGGAACTGTTGTCCCCATCCAGAGATCAATTCAGTTTGCTGATAAGTTCCCTGATCAAATCTTAGATAGAACCCAGCTTCAAAGATTTTTAGGTTGTGTTAATTCTGTATCTGATTTTATTCCAGGCATTAGCAATTTGCTAAAACCTCTTCATGATAGACTGAAAAAGCCTCCTCCTCCTTGGACTAATGTTCATACCAACGTTGTCCAGCAAATAAAATTAAAAGTTAAACATCTTCCTTGTTTATCTCTCCCTGATCCTTCTGCATTCAAAATTGTTGAAACAGATGCATCAGACATTGGTTATGGTGGCATATTAAAACAAAAGAAAGATGGCAAAGAACATATCATTGCATTTGCATCAAAGCATTGGAATAATGCTCAACAAAATTATCCTACAATTAAAAAAGAAATTTTAGCAATTGTTTTATGCATTTCTAAATTTCAAGCTGATTTACTAAACCAAAAATTCCTTTTGAAAATTGATTGTAAAGCTGCAAAATCTGTTTTACAAAAAGATGTACAAAACCTTGCATCAAAACATATATTCGCCAGATGGCAAGCTATTTTATCTATTTTTGATTTTGATATAGAATATATCAAAGGGAGCTCAAACTCTATTCCAGATTTTCTCACTCGAGAATTCTTGCAGGGAAGATAATATGCCCAGAAAAAAGAAGGAAGAATTCCCAGCACTTCCTCCTCCAGAGGAAAACAAACAAGATAAAGCTGCCTCTCAACAGCAAATAATTTCAGTTGCTTACAAGCAACTTTCAAAAGATGTGGCTGACCCAAATCAACCAAGATATCAAACTCCAGCAGACTATGCTATGAAGGGAATACACCCATCATATCTCCTGGAAAAGGCAGAAACAATTTCAATTGAAAGCCCGAAAAAATGGGCATATTTAGTTGAAGAAGAAGAAAATCAACTTGCACAAACATCATCTGACTCCTGGTCAGATACAGACTTCTTAAATTGGTGTAAGCTTATGGGAGTTAAAGCAACCATAAGTGATCCTAAAATAAGAAAACAATTTATTGTATTTAAAAATTTATGTTCCACTGTGGCGGCTTCAGGCCACGCATCTTCTTCTTCCTCTGTGGCTGCTAAAAGCACCACACAGACACCAGTGGTGGCCAAAAGCCCCAACACACAGAGCACAAGCACGGTGTATTCAGCACCCAAACAGGCACTTTCTTCACCAGTGCCACAACCAATTTCTTCATTCAAAAGTTCCTCCCCTGAGGAACCAACCTACTTTAAAAATGACAATGTCTATCCTCTTACCCAAATTGAGCCAGAATTTTGGCATTCAAACCCTCAAGAAGTAGCTAGTCAAATGCTTAGCCCATCAGCAAATTTCATACAAAAAACTCCTGACCATACTCAGAAATTTTATGAATTTATCCTTGCGGATACCAAATCTTGCTTATTCAAACCCTACAAAGATAAGCAAACCCAGGGATATGTTACCCATACAACGGTGTGGATTAATAAAATAATCTCGCCGAAAGAATGGGGGACACATCCAACCAAATATAAAAAACTTTCCCAATCTTTTCGACCTCAATATTTTAATTATTACGACTACAAGGCTGCTGGGATTCAAGAACATGGTTGTAGGGTTTTACTCTCCTGAAAAACTCAGGACTGATATATATATATATATATATATATATATATATATATATATATATATATATATATATATATATATATATATATATATTTCTACTACGCCCTTTTGAACCTATTGACCTTTTTGTTGGTACCCACATTACAAGCCCTATCCCTTTTGTTCTTAACTGTCTTCTTTTGAACCCTTACTCCTTAGAGCACTTTAATTGAAAAATACTTTTGTTTGTGGAGTTGTGGTTGGAGAAATTGGGTGGCTTTTGAGTAGAACCAATGAAGGAAAAATATTGTGAATTTGGAGAAAAAAAATGCATTGGCAAGGTTGAGAAAAAAAATTGAAATGAAAGAAAAAGAAAAAGAAAAGAAAAGAAAAATGAAAAAGAGAAAAATATAGAAAAAAAAAAAGATAGAAGAAAATCTCAATCCTTGCTATTGTTGTACAAAAAGTGAAATAAATGCTTAAAGTTGAGAGGAAAATTCTTGGGTGATGTTTCGGCGGTTGCTTGGTTGGTTTCGAGAAGAATTGCTAAAAATTGAAAGGGATGTATTAAAGTGCTTAGGGATGTGGTCACTATTTTATCCATATTTATCCTACACGCCCTTTAGCCTACATTACAAACCTTAAAGTCCTAGTTAATCCTGAACTATAGTGAGCTTACATTAATGGAGTCCTACACTACGGCAAGCCTATGGTACGTTATATGTGGCACGTGAATTTCTTTGTGAGAGTAAGTGAATTTTTTCTATATTATGTCCCTAATCTATTCTTGAAATTTATTCTTTGTGTGATTTTTGGGACGCTCTCTTGATTCTTTGTTTTTTGGTGAGGGCACATGGTTTGCGAAAGATAGGTGAAGTTATTGACTTCTTGGTTGAGCGAATGGGTGTGATTTTGTGAAAGCTTGTTTATATTAAGTCAGTTTTTGAAATTAAGATGTCTTGAATTGGTTGTTCTAGTGTTTTGAAATTTGGTGAATGTTTGGCATATTGTGGGTCACATGGTATGCACTTATGCTCTTGTCTAATGGTTGGTATCAACCATAATCATAGGTAGACCTATTCTATCAGGGGTTGGGATCTAGTTGGGAATTTGTATTTGGTGATTGCTCGAGGGCGAGCAAAGGTCTAAGTGTGGGGTGGTGATGTTTGGCGATATTCGCCTATTTTACCTTAATATTTCCTCACATTTTGATACTTTATTCGCTCATTGTATGAGATAATTGCGATTCTTGTGCACACTTATTGTGTTTGTGATTGTAGGACTGGTTTGGATGAATTCAAGGCAAGAACAATCAAAATGGAGTAAAATACTTTGAAAAGCAACGCTTGGACCAAACTGATGCATTGGAAGCTATTTTGAAGGCAAAGCTTCCAAGAAAGCCATTTTGAAGGCAAAGCTTCCAAGAAAGCCTTGGAATTTGGAAGTTGTTTTGGGAGAAAAGCATCAGAGAAAGCTTTGAATTTGGAAGCTATACTGGAAGCGGGGCTTCCAAGAACGCTTCGATCCTGGCGAGAATAAAGTTTCCCAACTAGTTTAGGATTTTGTTTAACTTATCCTACCACTTTGTAACCATTATAAATACATTATAACTTAGTCTTTTAAGGGGTGAGACATGGAGGAGAGTAGGGGGAGCCCTAGATGTCTTCTAAACAAGTTCTTTCTCTCTTTCTCTTATCCTTCTCTTTAATCTTATAGTTTGTTCATTTTAGAGTTAGGGCAATTACATGAAGATTGATGTTTCAAAGTTGATTTCTACCTATTGATTTACCACTATGGATTTTTTATTCTTTCTTGGGCCTAATTGTTTGGTTATTAGGGCCTGATAATTGAACACTATTTACGGTTTATAAGTTTAACTCGGCAGAGGGAACTTGTGAATGCACATAAAAAAGAGTAGGGCTTGATTGTGAACCTGGGTATTAGGGAATCGATTTGCGGGTAGGATAGACATATACCTATTCACCTTGCTCAGCTAAATACAGAATTCTTTAATACATGCATGTGATTTAATTTCATAGACATATAGGCGTTAAAGTAGCTTGCATAGAGTCTTGAAGAATCGACAGGTTTTCACGAATATATTTAACCTGTTAGTTTAAAATCTAGGAAATTAAGAAGTAGAATCAATTGGAAAACTCAACTGGATTGTTTGTCGCTCTGACTCTGGATCATTTCTCTCTTATTGATAACAACCCACAAACCGCTCTCGGTTAGTTGACTTTATTACTTGTTTTTAATTATTACCTTTAGTTAGTAAATTTCACAACCATTGACAAAGATCCCTGAATAGTTTTTAGGAATTGTATATTGGAATACAGTTCTAATAGTCCTCGTGGGAACGATACTCAACTTATCACTTTATTACTTGTTGACCACGTATACTTGCGTGTGCGTTTGGGAGCAACAGTAACCACATAGGTCAAAGTCTGCACCCTACACAAAAACCCAACCACGCATGTATGACTTAGCCCTAGGAGGCATACACAGCTCCTCGACATCACATAACAACACACTGGGGACTGATTCCCGACAACTCGTAAAATCAACCATTACGGTCATGACAAATCACATAAGAGTACCCATTGCTAGGAATTTTACAATACATTTCTCCAAGTCAAAGCTACGAACACCAGTTTGACTTCCAAAGTCCGACACTCCACGAAGCAAGACACCGGGACTTATAACACCCATAATAAGCAATCCATAACGCGCCGACTTTCAGCTCCTAACCCTGCTTAGAGCCAACCACAATAGTAAAAGGAAAAAGGGTCAAACCTTTACAGATAACAAGTCTTCACAAGATGGTTCAGACAATCACAAGGGTCTCACAATCCACCACTGACTCCCCCACTTGGGCTTCGCCCAGGACTGAGTCATCAAATTGTGAAAACCAATGACTCCTCAGGTCATAAAAATTTCTAAGCACACGGCCCCAGCTGAAAGAAATCCCATCCAACCACGGGGAATGACAATAGAAAGAGCTAGCACGATTTCAGGTTTCATATAATATGCTAAGAAGGATTAAATTAACGCCCTCAAGAAGCAAGCACGCTAGGGATAATGCTTCTTACAAATACCTAGCCAGACCTCATATCCGACTGCGTCGACCATGAGCTCGACATCTTTCAAAACCTCACAAGTGAATGCGCCAACCCGAAGCTGGTCGTCCTACACACAGATAAGATGCATTAAGATCGATCCCAGTCATCTCATGCCAACAATGCATAAAGGAAGCAACTATCAATTATAATGCAATGAAATGCAACGTTGTGCCGGACTCCACTCCGAACGCCTTACGCCACCGAAAGACCCACAAATGAGTAGAAATTTAACTAATCAAGCCCACTGTCGGCCAAAAACTGTTTCACATAATCTGATTAGAGCAAAAATAGAGATTTCATAGATCTTCACAATAGAAGGTTACCAAGTAGAAAACCTGTACTGACGATCGGGTGGTTCAACTCAAAAAGCTTGATGAAAACGTACGTCCACGCTACCGTATATGATGCAAGGAGACATCGTTCAATCGAAACATAAAGTACGAAATTTTATTAGAAGAAGGGAAACGACACTTTCCCAAATACCTCCATAGCCTCCTGTTTATAAGTATGGTGCATAAATACCTATAAACAAGACTCTATTAAGACACTGCTCCATGACATTCAAGGACTCGACTTAGAACCTAAGGCTCTGATACTAATTTGTCACGACCAAAAAATTGAGTACGTGATGGCACTTAAGAGCTTCTACCCTTAAGCGAACTAATTCCTAAAAACCTTCTCAGTTAAATTTAATTTCGAGAAATCTGGGTTTCAAAAGGAAACCGGACAAGGAAAAATAATGCGGAATATTAAATGAAACAACTAATAATGTCATAAATCTGATCATTTGAATAAAATACTAAAATAGTTTATACCACCCAAAACCCAACAGCTAGTCATGGAGAATCTATGAGTATAAGGTATATAACAATGTGTTCAATCACAAACTAACATATCATAAGGAAGGACTTGACACTACCACGAACTATGCGGCAACATCCATGTACAACGATGGAAGATAATCACGAACAGGACCAAGAACTCCAGAACTGCCTCAACTAATAAACTTGCATACACAAACTATAAGGGAGTGAGTCACCCGGACCCAGTTAGATCCTCGACGAGCCCTCCTGTCCTTACCATTTTTGAAAGCTAGTCCGATAAATAATATGTAGATAAGTCTGTGCAATAGTCATAAATTAGGATATAGTTTCTTCACTACAGCCATAAAAATTAATTAGAGATCTAATGAGAACCTAGCTCAACCGAAATATCAACCAAGGGATCTCAACTCAACCATAATAACAAAACAACTCAGTATCATAGGCCCTCACTATAAAATGGCCAGAACAGTGGCTATATCTAGTCAGTAGCATAGGTCCTCACCAAAATAGGCTAGACCGGAGGCTATATAAACTCAGTAGCATAGGTCCTCACTATAACAGGCTAGACCAGTAGTTATGTCAACTCAATGGCATAGGCCCTCACCATGATAGTCTAGAGCAATGGCTATATCAACTCAACAACATAGGCTCTCACTATAATAGGCTAGATCAGTAGCCCAAAGATCTAGATACCAATAAGGCAATAATATCAGCTAAGGGATAATGCTAACGTAAAAGACATATAGTCCAACACATAACTCCACGTTAAATGGATAATAATATATTAGGGTAATGCACGCCAAAATAGGCATGTTATAATGCCATACATGATATTAATCGAAATATAGTAGATCATGATAAGATATCTCAACTAAATAAATTCTAAGCTTTGCCAAGTAATAACAGTACTTTCATAGAAGGATCACTGTCATGATACGATTAAACTCATAATATTCATAATAGATTGTATACTATGCTCTCTTTACCAAATTAAGTGCAAATCATACTTTCAATATTCCAAGTATGTCAAATTAGACCTCGAGAATGCATCATAATCATTGCATAGATAATGCATCCCAACAACCAATGTTACTTCAACTAGTGAGCTCATATTCAATAGCTTTAAACCTTTAGATACCATAAAAATATTTTTAACGAGATACATATTATGCGTATACAGAAAGCCAAGCAAGTAAAAGTTCAAGTCTCTCTTACCTCGTACGCACTTTACCCAAAGTACTACGGCCAGAATGTAGCCAAAATTCCACCAACGAAGCCTTGGATAAAAAAAAACTCTATTCATAGTCAAAATCTAGATTATCATGAAGATCGGTACCTATATTGCTATCATTCAAATTAGGCAAAAACCAACCCTACAATTTAGGAAAACGGGGCCCACAAGGGAAAAATGGGAAATTCAAGGGTAAAGTATCCAATTAAATACTAGGTGATCAAAACGCATAAACTAATTGCTAAATTAACTCAAGGATTCATCCAATTTTGAAATTCAAGCGCAGAACCCTCAATTTTGGATATAAACTCTAACTCTTAAATTCAAGAATTCAACACTAATAATGGAAGATATATAATTAACAACATTAGATACATCATAGTCTAGCATAAATCCAATCGAATTCATCATTTAAAACAACTTAGGAAGTCTAACCAATTTTATGAAGTTCTCAAGAAAGACCCATTAAACCTTCTTCTTCAAAACCCACAATTTTCTACTTTAGAAATCATAGATTAAAGCTTAAACTAAGAGAATGAACCAAAGGGAAATACTTAGGTTATGGTTTAGACCTTACCCCATAGAAGAAACTTGAAGAATATCCTTGAACTCTCCCAATCCAAAACTTTCAAGATGAGAAAAACTCCAACAACATTAATAGCCAAAAACACCCAGCCGTTCTGCCTCGTTTCTTTTGCCAAACGAATTCGAAACTCACTTTTAATGCCTCCAATGGTTTCCTTGTGAAATTTCAGTCAAGTTAGGCTTTTGAATCACTCCATTTGACCTTATAATGAAGGAGTCAAGGAGATATGTTGTTTACCCCACTCCTTCCCCTCTCTCGGAACAAATAGTGGCCCTCCCACTTTTTGCTCCTGCGGTGACTCGAACCCACAACCTCTTGAATGTAGATGGAGGGTACTTACCATCTGAGCAACCCTCGCTTGTCATATATGTTGGTTTTAATATTTGAAATAGTGCAGATTTTTAAATACGAATTCAGTGGAAATTTCATAATTAATCTGAAAAATCTGGCAACCCAATTCTTAGTAAAATGACCATAAATCCCTCATATGATGTCGAAACTTGGTGATTTCAGTTGCTATGTTTCCAAAATTACGATATGAAAATAATGGTTTAGATGAAATACGAATCAAAGGTCATTTGCTCAATATGGTAATCTTTATGCTCAAATCAATATCAAAACTAAAAACCATCACCATACAACCCAAACTTATCCAAAACTCATCGAAATTTAACCAAACTTTTTGGACTTGTTCAAAATCATTATAAAAACTTATTGGAACTTTAAAAAACACGCATATCGGAGCTCTAGTTTACCAAAATTACTGGGCGGATCGTTACACTACACCATGCAATTGAATAGTTATAGATGTAATGAAATAGGCTACACCATCCAATGGAATAGTTATAAATGTAATCCAATAGCCTACACCATGCAATTGAAGAGTTGAAGATGTTGTAAAATTGGCTACATCTTCCAATTGAATAGTTCTAGATGTAATCCAATCAGGTACACCAAGCAATTGAAGAGTTGCAGATGCTATACAAATGGCTACATCTTTGAATTGAATAGTTATAGATGTAATTCAATAGGCTACATATTCCAATTGATTAGTTCATTTAATGCAATAGGCTACATCTTCCAATCAAATAGTTATAGATGTAATGCAAAATGCTACATCTTCCATTTGAATAGGTCTAGATGTAATCAAGTCGGCGACACCACGGAAGAGTTGCAGATATTGTACAAGTGGTTACATCTTCCAATTGAATAGTTATAAATGTAATACAATAGGCTACATATTCTAATAGATTAGTTCATTTAGCGCAAGAGGCTATATCTTCCAACTGAATAGTTATAGATGTAATGCAATAGGCTACATCTTCTAATTGAATAGTTATAGATGTAATGAAATAGGATCCACCATGTAATTAAAGAGTTGTAGATGTAGTACAATTGGCTACGTCTTCCAATTGATTAGTTCATTTGATGCAATAGGCTACATTTTGCAATTGAATACTTATAAATATAATGCAATAGGATACACCATGCATTTGTAGAGTTGTAGATGTAGTACAATTGGCTACACCTTCCAATTGATTAGTTGTAGAAGTAGTACAATTAGCTACATCTTCTAGCTGATTAGTTCATTAGACGCAATAGGCTACATCTTGCAATTGAATAGTTATAAATGTAATGCAATAGGATACACCATGCAATTAAAGAGTTGTAGATGTAGTACAATTGGATACATCTTCCAATTGATTAGTTGTAGACGTAGTACAATTGGCTACATCTTCCAGTTGATTAGTTCTTTTGATGCAATAGGCTATCTCTTTCAATTGAATAGTTATCGATGTAATGCAATAGGATACACCATGCAATTGAAGAGTTGCAGATGCAGTACAATAGGCTACATCTTCTAATTGATTAGTTGTAGATGTAATACAATTGTCTGCATCTTTCAATTGAATAGTTATAAATGTAATGCAATAGGCTACATCTTGTACAAAAAGAGAAATAGTTATAGATGTAACGCAATAGGCTACATCTTGTACAAAAAGAGAAATAGTTATAGATGTAATGCAATAGGCTACATCTTGCAATTCAATAGCTATAGATGTAACCCAATAGGTTACACCATGTAACTGAAGAGTTGTAGATATAGTACAATTGGCCACATCTTCCAATCGAAAAGTTGTAGATGCAGTACATTTGACTACATTTTCCAATTGATTAGTTGTAAATGTAGTACAATTGGCTAAATCTTCCAATTGATTAGTTCATTTGACGCAATAGGCTGCATATTCCAATTGAAGAGTTGTAGATGTAGTACAATTAGCTACATCTTCCAATTGATTAGTTGTATATGTAGTACAATTGGCTACGTCTTCGCATTGATTAGTTCATTTGACGCAATATGATACATCTTCCAATTGAATAGTTATAGAGGTAATGCAATAGGGTGTTGATGTAATGGAACAGATGACATATTGCAATTGAATCGTTGTAGATGTAATGAAATAGTGACACGACACAGATTTCGACTAGGCCGTGCGGGCACCCGAAATCCTCCCCTAGACCCGTCGGGTGAACCCTTACCAATTAAATTAGAAAAATAAATATAATAATTCATAAATAAGGACAAGACTTAAAATAAAAATACAGACATACTGATACCTCTAAGCTATACAAAAAGAATTACAGTAGACTACCTAACATACTAGGTTTAGGGTTATCCAGACTAGACATATAAGAGTACAAAAGAAAACAGATACCTCTTGAAGGGAGCAAAATGAAACAGAAATAATAAACAATAAACTGGTGGCTATTCGGAATAAAGCTGGCTCACCCTGACAGCTGAGGTCGTCTCCGCTCCTTCACAACGTGGCCAGCTCAATCCAGGACCGAACCTGCCGAAATGAAATAGATAGACAAGAAACAAACATAAAACAAGGGTGAGTCAAAAGGACTCAATAAGTGGGGCAGACTAGCCACCTCGAAGAATAGGATAGCTAGCCAGGGAGAAAAGAAATAGATAGACCAAATTCCTTTTATTTAAATTATAAAAAGGCAGAGCCAGATAACAACCGGAAACACGTAAGAAACTTATAAACTCAACCAATGATGCGTGTCAGAAACATTTCAACAAATAAGCAATGCACATATAAGCAGAACAGTAGTCATGTAGCGCAACTCTATACAATGGTATGAATTGAGATGAAATGAAATGAAGTGAGATGAAATGAAGTGAGATGAAATACCATGCAAAGGGTCACATGTGCCGGTAATACCATCCCGAAGCGGAATACTCCTGCATTCGAGGGGAATCCAATCTGATAACCAAATGGAGCGGAATGCTCCTGCTCCTATGGCGGAATACTCCTGCACCCGATATAATATAAACAAGAGGCGGAATACTCCTGCACTCTCCTAGGGCAGAATTCTATTGCACCCGATATAATGTAAAGCTGAGGCGGAATACTCCTGCACTCAATATCTGACATAAGAGCTGAATACTCCTGCTCCTGGGGCGGAATCCTCCTACCCTCAATATGATACAATGGAGCGGAATCCTCCTGCTCCTGGGGCGGAATACTCCTGCACCCAATATGATATGCAATGTAATGCATATGAATGACATATAATGCATATGAATGCAATGTGACACAATAATAACCCTTCACTGGCGCGGGACTCTCATCGACAGCCGGGAAGTAGATGTGAACTTACACCCAGAGTACAATGCTCAGATCCTCAATGAAATACCAACAATAGGACATAACATATAATATACAATGTAAATCCAAAGCTAAGGCATAATGTGTACGCCTATCGGTAGCTACACACGTAAGGAATACGTGGTAGAAAATCCACGAGGCCAGGTGCCTCCAAAGAAATGGATATAAACACTTACCTTATTACAAAGTTAGCACAATTACTCAATAACCGCTTTGTCCTTTGAATTCATTGCCAAACGATCCCACTCAATTCAATAAGCAGAAAAATATATTAAATTAGGCTAAAGGCTTCATTCCTCACATCTTAGGGCAATCCAAGTAGGAACCTGATACCCTATTCGCATACGCAATACGCAGGCCAAGCCTATGTACAGGGTTTATGGTCACATAACCAAACCCTAAATAAATTACATTTATAAGTCATCATAACTCACTGAGTACGAATATATAATCAATTTCATTATCGGGACCCATTTAACCCTTTAAACTATTAATTGAACTTATTAAAATGATGTCTAATATCCCCAAATTTTATCGTAAAAATATATTCAAACACAGGTAATAAGCTAAGATAATGAGTTAACATCATTACCTGGATGTTTCGGGGTGAAAATTCTATTTTTCTCCGGCTCGTTTTCTCATTTTCTGGTATTTTTTCTGATAATTTTCTCTGTTTCTCGTTTTCTCTCATTCTGTTCATTTTGCTCATTTTGATTCTGTTTCATTCGTCCCCCTAATATTACTTGGTCCTTAGCTTAAAGCTAAGGACCCACCGCCTACATTTAGTTCACTTGTCATTTTTCCTTTTTTTTGTTTTATTTTATTTTATTTTTTTTCTTAACGAAAATTAAAATGGTGCCCTACGATATTCGAAATAATTCTAACTTTTTCATACGAGTTATACAAAATATATGTAATATACTCGCGAAGGCGGATCCCAAATCGGGTTCCCGAAACTCAAGATGCGAATTTAAACGGAAAAAGGTCAAATTAAATAACTTTCACATTTTAGCGGAAACTAGCCGAACAACATCGAAATTCACTTTCGAAAGTTCAGAAAAGTCACAAATAATCATACGAACCTAACGGCGCTTTCGGATTTTGAATCGGAGCTCGTTCGCCAAAACCGAGCTCGAAAATCTCTTTTTAGTATTTATCGACAATAAAAACTAAAACCTTCTTCCGATGCATACCAAACGAGGTCTGATTTAGCTCAAATTTTACAGACAGGTCCTAATGGACATTACAAAGTTTTTAAAATTATCGACACTCCAATCGGAGTCCTAACTTCTGAAACGACTGACCGAGGTCGTTTCATTCTCCTCCACTTATACTTTCGTTCGTCCTCGAACGAGCCTAACTCTAAAGAAAGATTCATGCAGATAACAAGAGAACTTATACATCTTTCATAAACTATTCCATGGATATATCTCATGATTGCAGAATCAGAATTATGACACGCACATCAAACCCTTGGATAAAAACATAGCTGGATAATATCATAACGCCATTGCCCAGCTTATTCTGACAAAACCGATCCTTCCTCGATCATGAGAGGAGAGTTCTACATTTTCGAAGCAAAGATATACGAAACTCTGGATGGACTAACATGATTCAGCCGATAATCACCTCTTCGATATATCTTTTGATATAAAACAGGTCGATGGAACTAAGAATTAGCTTACGCTTGATGCAATAGGGGAGGCTTTTGAAGTACCTCGTCACTACACACCATAGAAGATTTGATGCAGGCTATATCATTTCTAAGAACGCACTATGAAATACCTCAATTAATGTTAGGTTTGGTCCGCAAGCTCCTTGTGGGAATGTAGATACTAACATCCTAATGTATGTCAAAGGTTCATCTGTACAGGGTCTATAATATAAGGATAAGGGTCATGGAAATACTACTGGATAGTATGATGCAGACCAAGAATAATCTTCAGACTGGACATCTACTTTAGGGTATTGTCTTTGAATTGGAAATATTATGACTTGAAAAAGTGAAAATAAAAAGAGACATGTAGTTGGACCTTCAGCTGAGGCAGAATACCATCAACAAAGTTGATTACATATGCACTTATAACGCTAAAGTAACTTCTCAAGGAGTTGAGGTGTGAAAGAGATATACATACCAATGATGGATTGTCGACAAGTTGCACTAGACCTTTAACTCTAAATTTCCACGAAGTAAAACAGCGTCAGTATAAGGATCCAGTTCTAGTTGAATACAGACAGATAGCCAGAAGAAAACCGGAGTAGCCATACGGGGTTACTACTAACGGTGTTCTCATGTATAAAGATAGACTTTATGTTCCTGATGTTGCAGATTTACGTGGACAGATTATGATAGAGGCACATTATTCCAAATATACTGTTCATCCAGGTTCGACTAAGATGTACCATGATCTTAAGCAGATTTATTGGTGGGACGGAATGAAGTGTGACATAGCAGAACTTGCGGCTCAGTGTTCTAATTGCCACCAAGTTAAAGTCATGTCATCTTTCCAGACTTTATGATTTCAGCACATAAGTACGTATATATGATCAGGTTGCCAGCTTATCTCTGGCATTAATAGATTAATAGTGGGTTTAGCAGTGATCGACACTCCTTGTAGATTTCTGCCGTGCCTTACTTTGGGTCGTGAGAAAAGTGGTATCAACACCTCAGAGATTTAATATTACCATTCACTATTTGGAGGAAGACTCCTCCACTTAAAGCACATACTCATGCAGCCATTTGAATAGGAATAACCATCCTCGCACAGTCTGCTGGACTAAAGAAGATTTAGCTAAAAGCTGAACGTAGTCAGACCTAAGCTACCAACTACCCTTTCGAGTTGCCAAACAGCTGCAACTCTCAAGTTCACAACTCCATACCTTTGCTGTAAACACCACCGCCTGATGGATGGTACTTCTATATAAAAATTTCGGCAGAGTTTCCCCTGAAAATGGATGATCCGCAAAAACAGAACCAGCACTATACTATACATGGGAACGGATACCCGCATAAACTGATATCCAAAACAATAATATGCTTACCCAGCTACAATAACACGTACTCTGGCTCAACACAGGGAACGTCACAAACGGCTACCAATCGCCCAAGCTCACTAGTGCTGGACGAAGAAGAAATGGAAATGGATCAAGGACAGAAATAATTAGAGCTTCAGGAAGTTCATCTTCTTATTTGCTTGGCTACCAAAGCTAGACTACTTCCGAGTCAGGCGAGCCAAAGAATCGCAATTGAAGAGATAGATATTAAATAAGCTTTATGGAAAAACATCCATACCAATTTAACCTCCCAATAAGAAGGAAACTCTGACAATTTACTAGAATACCCTTTTATAACTAAGACAAGCTCATAGAATAACATGACTCTACTTGAATCTCGAACCAAGAGGAGACACATAGATCGAGCAGTACTTACTAGCCACTTTACACCGGAAGAAACAACGACACTTCCTGATTGTAACGAATAAGAATCTCATCATCCCACCAACACTGATTTCCGAGGAGAGAGGTAAAATAACTTGACATAATAACACAAGGTGGCATAACAGGATGTCAAGCAGGCAATAGCAATACTCACCGTCAAATCTCTCATATTTAGATCAGATAAACTAGTAGGGTCTCATAAATGCCAGGAATAAATCGTATCAGAAACTCACCCCTCTACCCAAGGAAACCGTCGAAGCATGATAAGACACATCATTTCCAGATCGATCGGAAAGATAAATCTTACTTACAGATAAGGGAAGAAGAAACACACGGGTCTACTACATCGGATGCCTCAGCATCATGCCAGACTAGCAGTTCATAGAACTGCCTCTGCAGCTGAGCTGAGCCACTACCCTGACAAGCACTTTCTGGAGAACCACTGCCACCACAATCTCAACCTCTACTGGATGGTGGCATTTCTCTGGAGGATTGAGATCTAAATAAATTTTCTGCGACTGTGCAGGTGCCTAAGGCCGAGAGAAAGGACGACGACCTACTTGCCGGAATAAGGAAAAACTCCTCAAAGGATAACCAGACTCACGACAATGATAACATCTTTTCGACTAAAAATGGAAGCTGGAAAGATTGTTGATAGCTATAAAGAGATAAACTGGGTCTAATCTTGATGAACTAGTCGCGCACTTTGAGAATCACGCTCTACAAGCTGAGATATCCGGGAAGGTGACCTCCCAAAATAATCAGAACTCCTACCTCCAAATGAGATACCATGGTTACCCACTAGGGCCACGGGATCTCTTGCTCTCCCGCTCTCACTCTTCCCGTTTTAACTTATGTTATGCCTAATACCTTTGAGCAATATCAACAACGACGTCAAATGAAGTCCCAACCTCAATTTTTCGAGCCATCTGGGATCTCAAGGAAAAAGAAAGGTCATCAATAAATCTATAAATTTCTCGAAAGGCTCATGGACTAGTTCTAATGCATATTCAACCATTCTATAGAATTTAATCTCATATTCTAAAACAGCAACAGGCTAACCGATAGGCTACCCTGTCCAATCCACTCAAACTGGCAACACCTTTCATCTCGCTCGCCACTCGAAAAGAACTTTTCCACGAATCTAGAAGAAAAAACGAACCAAGTTAACTAATAAGAGTGCAGTCCACCAATCCAGGGCTGGACCTTGAAACTAGATAGAAGAATAATCAACACCATACCGCTCGATATAATCAAGAGCCTGAAGGATACGCTTACATCATTTTATTTAAAAAATTTACGCAAGGATTATCTGATGCATGGCTTAAGAATATCGGAAGGTTCTATTGGGTAAAATAATGCAGCCTTTTCAGATACTCGGATCGAGCCATTACTCGGGCTAGCTAACCAGCCAGAATAACTAGAGGAACAACACATACTGCCTCCAGAACATACTTTACTGCAACAATATTAAGAACTGGAATTAGAAGCTCCCTAAGACTGAACATCTGCATCTGCAACAACCTGATAAGCTTCCTAGCAAATAATAAGTTCTTACGGTATCTGCATCGCCAAGATTCTCGTGAAAGCATCGTAGAGGGCAAATGGAACCACAAGGCCCTGCTCCCTTACCCATCGTGAGCTCGTACAGCTGGGACCTCCGTAACTAGATCGTCAGCACGATCAAAAACTCTCGGGGCTTCGTCGGTGCTATCCCCAGGCTAGACCGCTTCATCTTGAACTCATACTGTTTGCTGATTCGTCGCACGACGGTTCACAATTACCACGAAGGAATTGACGAATTAATGAAAATACTTTTGAATCCTAGACCGACGCACGATCAGAAATGAAGGAAGTGAAACTTCCTAAATGCCACCATAGCCTCTCGTGGATAAGTACGGACGTCTACGTACCCATCAGCGAGACTCTACTAGACACTGTCTTAGTCTGGATAGACTCTAACTCGGGCTCTGATACCAACTGACACGACCCGGATTTCGACTAGGCCGTGCGGGCACCTGGCATCCTCCCTTAGACCCGTCGGGTGAACCCTTACCAATTAAATTAGGAAAATAAATATAATAATTTATAAATAAGGACAAGATTTAAAATAGAAATACAGACATACTGATACCTCTAAGCTGTACAAAAAGAATTAGAGCAGATTATCCAACATACTAGGTTTAGGGTTATCCAGACTAGACATCTAAGAGTACAGAAGAAACCAGATACCTCTTGAAGGGAGCAAAATCCAACTGAAATAATAAACAATAAACTGGTGGCCATCCGGAATAAAGCTGGCTAACCCTGACTGCTGAGGTCGTCTCTGCTCCTTCACAACGTGCCCAGCTCAATCCAGGAGCGAACCTGCCGGAAATAGATAGACAAGAAACAAACAACAAACAAGGGTGAGTCAAAAGGACTCAATAAGTGGGGCAGACTAGCCACCTCAAAGAATATGATAGCTAGCCAGGGAGAAAAGAAATAGATAGACCAAATTTCTTTTATTTAAATTATAAAAAGGCAGAGCCAGATAACAACCGGAAACACGTAAGAAACTTATAAACTCAACCAAGGATGCGTGCCAGAAACATATCAACAAATAAGCAATGCACATATAAGCAGAACAGTAGTCATGTACCGCAAGTCTATACAATGGTATGAATTGAGATGAAATGAAATGAAGTGAGATGAGATGAAATGAAATGAAATATGATGTGAAGGGTCACATGTGCCCGTAATCCCATCCCGAAGCGAAATACTCCTGCATTCGAGGGGAATCCAATCTGATAACCAACTGGAGCGGAATACTCCTGCTCCTGGGGAGGAATACTCCTGCACCCGATATAATATAAACAAGAGGCGGAATACTCCTGCACTCTCCTAGGGCGGAATACTCCTGCACCCGATATAATGTAAAGCTGAGGAGGAATACTCCTGCACTCAATATCTGACATAAGAGCGGAATACTCCTGCTCCTGGGGCAGATTCCTCCTACCCTCAATATGATACAATAGAACAGAATCCTCCTGCTCCTGGGGAGGAATACTCCTGCACCCAATATGATATGAAATGTAATGCATATGAATGACATATAATGCATATGAATGCAATGTGATACAATAATAATCCTTCACTAGCGCAGGACTCTGATCGACAGCCGGGAAGTAGATGCCAACTTACAGCCAGGGTACAATGCTCATATCCTCAATGCAATACCAACAATAGAACATAACATATAATATACAATGTAAATCCAAAGCTAAGGCGTAATGTGTACGCCTATCGGCAGCTACACACGTAAGGAATACGTGGTAGAAAATCCACGAGGCCAGGTGCCTCCAAAGAAATAGATATAAACACTTACCTTGTTACAAAGTTAGCACAATTACTCAATAACCACTTTGTCCTTTGAATTCATTGCCAAACGATCCCACTCTTTTCAATATGCAGAAAAATATATTAAATTAGGCTAAAGGCTTCGTTCCGTACATCATAGGGCAATCCAGGTAGGAACCTGATACCCTATTCGCATACGCAATACGCAGGCCAGGCCTATGTACAGGGTTTATGGTCACATAACAAAACCCTAAATAAATTACATTTATAAGTTTCTCATAACTCACTGAGTATGAATATATAATCAATTTCATTATCGGGGCTCGTTTGACCCTTTAAACTATTAATTGAGCTTATTAAAATGATATCTAATATTCCCAATTTTTACCGTAAAAATAAATTCAAACATAGGTAATAAGCTAAGATAATGACTTAACATCCTTACCTGGATGTTTCTGGGTGAAAATTCTATTTTTCTCCGGCTCGTTTTCTCTTTTTTTGGTATTTTTTCTGATAATTTTCTCTGTTTCTCGTTTTCTCTCATTCTGTTCATTTTGCTCATTTTGATTCTGTTTCTATCGTCCCCCTAATATTACTTGGTCCATAGCTTAAAGCTAAGGACCCACCGCCTACATTTAGTTCATTTGTCATTTTCCCTTTCTTTTTTGTTTTCTTTTATTTTATTTTCTTTTCTTAACGAAAATTAAAACGGTGCCCTACGATATTCGAAATAATTTCAACTTTTTCATACGAGTTAAATAACTTTCGCATTTTAGCGGAAACTAGCCGAACCACATCGAAATTCACTTTCGAAAGTCACAAATAATCATACGAACCTAAATTTTCAGGGGGCGATCACTACCCAATGCATCGGCGCTTTCAGATTTTGAATCGGAGCCGTTCGCCAAAACCAAGCTCGAAAATCTCTTTTTAGTATTTATCGACAATAAAAACTGAAACCTTCTTCCGATGCATACCAAACGAGGTCTGATTTAGCTCAAAATTTACAGACAGGTCCTAATGGACATTACGAAGTTTTTAAAATTATTGGCACGCCAATCGGAGTCCTAACTTCCTAAATGACTGACCGAGGTCTTTTCAAATAGGCTCGGACATATGATATTTGGCCACAAAACGTGTATTTTAGTAGTAGATTCTTCACGTTTTGGGTGCTTTTGTGGACGGTTTAAGCATTAATATTATTTTTTTGTGCTTATATTAGGTTTTTGACTGTGTAGCACTTAAACAACATGAAGAACTGTTAAAGGTTGATGATTTGGAGTAATATGGAGTGAATTGATGGTGAAATCAACCAACGAGGAGCCACACCGTTAGTTGCCAAGGCCTTGGATTAGTTGTGAATGAAATATGAAGACAAGATGTCACGACCCAGCCATCGTAAAGCCATGATTCAGCCATAAAGTTGAAAGCAGAATTTTGCAAGTTCACGGCCCAGGCATCGTAAGGCCATGATTCAGCCATGAGGAAAAATTTCTGGCAAAAAGTTCAATTTTTATCATTCTTAGTTGATATTAGTTAATTGTTAGTTAAATTAAAAGTTCATTACTTGAAATATTATTGTTGAACTTTGAATCTTTGGCTATTAGAGTTACTAAAACTTGACGTTGCTTCCGGTGGGATTCAACCCCGGACTTGCTAAATCGGGTTATATTTGCAGCGACCGCTTATCCTTTTTAGAACGAGTTTTGGGCGTGATCCAATTTTGGTGTCGTTGTTAAGGAGCATTGATATGCAGCTAGAAAAATATGTTTAAAGTCTTGTTCACCGCAAATTTGTGACCTTTGTATATCAAATAAGTTGATATTTTAGTGTTCTTGATGGATTTGGATGCTGAGGTGAGGAAAACTAGAGCTTCGAAGTCTGAGTAGAAGCCCGAGACTTGACCAGGAACAAAGGCGTGTAGGAAAAATAAAGAAAAATAGGAGAAGCGGTAATTTAAGCTTGTTGCGCCGCATTAGGCGTTGCACTGTACGACGCAATAGGGGAAATATTCAGAGAACTTGAGATTTTGAAATCCTGCAGAAATTGGCCTACGACACTGCATTGCGCAATGCGTTGTGCGGCACCGTAGGCTTAAAATCCTAACATTCTCAATCCGACTATATTTTGGATGCCCCACTTGTGTGGTTCTATGGGGATGGTATAAAAGCCCTAAAACATGTCCCCAAAACACAAATTTTGACCTGGGAAGGAGCAAAAAGTGGCTAGAGCTTTGGAGACTTCAAGAACACAAGAGTTTTTCCTAAATTCTTCTTTTCTTTTTTGTAATTTATTCATTCATGAATTATCTTGACATGCGTATTATGAATTACCCATTCTAGGGTTGATTGAATCACTCTAATACTTTTGTGTTATGAATTGTTGCTTTAATGAATGAAACTTGTTAACCTTACTATCTAAGTGTTTATCATTTGTATGCTATTGACTGGTAGAGCTCTCAATTGATTGTGCCCTTTATTCTTGTGCATCTAAGGATAGATTCATGAGTTAGGGTTGAACACTTAACAATATTTCAACCTAAAACAAAGTCATTACTTAGTTTGTTAAAAAGGTTATTTGTGACCATTGACCCCGATTGTGAACCATACTTATTGTCCTACGTATCTTCATTAATTAATTGAGAAATTGGTTAGTGAAAGTTACAATTATTAGATGGGAGTGAGTAGTTGTGTATTTGGAGCAAGAATTCAATGGGAAGAAGCAAGTTGAATCCATTAATGCATTGTTCTAACACATAAGTAGGAGTTGGGTAGATCAATCCTAGGCCACTAAACCCCTGAATTAATCTATTTCTTACTACTTCGCTATTTACTTTATTGTTAATTAGTTGTTACATTTAAACCATCATAAAAATATAAACTTTCGAAGTTAATTGATTAGATAAGTTAGTTAGATTAGCAACTAGATTTCGAGTGTTCTCTGTGGGATTCGACCTCGGGACTTTAAGTACCGAGCTATATTTGATGCGACCGCTTAGTCTCTTTTATTGGGCATAGTTGAGCGTGATCAAGCATCATTTTAGTTTGTAGTTTTCAAATAATAGCTAAGTTTAGAAGTTTAAGAAATTTTTACTTTGGTCATCTTGATTCTACCTTTTTAGCTCGTGTTGAACAGTATATGCCCTTGAGAAGTTCAAGATCTGCTGAACAATTTCAACCAGATCCAGAAATCGAGAGGACATTCAAGGCCTTGAACAGAGCCAATAAGAACAAACATCCACCAGTTCGACAAGAAGTAGACAGGGAAGTTGAGATGGATGACAATGGAGACGCATCTCTATATAACTGGGCTCATCCCACGTCTGATAACCTGGCAACTGCTATTGTTGTGCCTACCATTGAAACAAAGAATTTGCAGATCACAAATACTATGTTGAACCTGCTTCAAAACAAAAGGCAGTATGCTGGGAATGAAAATGAAGACCCACAACAGCATCATCAAAACTTTTTATCTATTTGTGCCACACAAAAGCAAGCTCGTGTGTCACCTGATACAATTAAGTTGTTTTTGTTCCCATTTTCACTCACTTGAGATGCAATAACGTGGTTGAACTCACTTCCAATTAATTCCATCACTACAATGGATGAGTTGGTTAAGCTATTTTTTAAGAAGTTCTTCCCGCCTAACAAAACTGCAAGGCTGAGTGATGAAATACTGATGTTTAGGCAGAATGGAGTCAATGCAAGAGGCTTGGAGACGATTCAAGGGATTATTGCTTAAGTGTCCCACCGTGGGATTCCACAGCAGATGCTGGGACAGAGGTTTTACATGGGTCTGAATAATAATTTGAAGGCAAATGTTGATGCTTCCGCCGGTAGAGCATTCTTGAGCAAAGTTTTTCAGAAGCTAGACAATTGCTGGAAACTATTGCACAGAACTCGGGCTGGTCAACAAAGGATTCATCCATAGCACTAATAGTTCATTCAATTGTAATTAATCCAAATTCGTCAAAAGATGAGCAGCTTGTTGCAATGATGACTTAGTTGCAATTGCTGACAAAGAAAACTGATGAAGTGGGAACCAAACAAGTTCATATACTTGATGCTACAAATGGTGGATTATGTGCCCCGTGCGCTAACCAACGGGTACCTGATCAATTTTACAATGACTTTGATCCTCAGACTCAGGCTTATAGTGAATTGTCAAGTATGTGAACAACTATGGTGGCCAGAGACAAGGAGCCCAACGATAGGGACAATATCCTCAGCAGGTACAGTATCGACCTGTAAATAGTGTCATACCAGAGGCAAGTTGGGTATAATCAGCAGGCTCAGCAGCAGAGATATGTACCACCACCACAACTAGCAGCAGTTAAAAAAGATGACAGTTTGGCAAGAATTGAAGGCATGTTTCAGCAGTTGGTGGGTACAAGGCAAAATGCAGGAGCAGCTGACCCACACGACACTGCTATCAAGAACATTGAGACACGATGGGGTCAGATTTCTAAGGCTTTGAGCAAAAGACCCCAAAGAGCTTTGCCTGGTGATACTATTGTAAATCCTAAGGACCAGGACAACAAGAAATTGATGGCAGTGAGTCTCAGGAATGTCAGAGGTTTCGATAGAGAGCAAGTGCTTCAGAGGGCCAATAATGATGATTTGCAGCCTGTACCGGTCAGAGTAGATATTCATGAGCCTCTTAATTTGGCAGAGGTGGAAGTTCAGCAGGCGCAGGCTGAAAAACTTAAGGCAAAAGAAGCTGAACCAACTCCAGAAGTAGAAGCAGAAAAGGCACCTGTGCAAGATACTTCCATTGGCAATGGGAGAAAGAGACAATCTCCTCCCTACCCTCAGTGATTGGCAAAGCACCAGAAGGAGGACCAATACAGAAATTTTGTGCTGATGTTGAAGCAAATTCAAGTGAATATTCCTCTGATATATGCAATCAAAGAGATGCCAGGATATGCCAAGATGATGAAAGACTTGTTGTCAAGAAAATTTGACTTTCAGGATTTGGCTACTGTTACACTGACACATGCGTGTAGTGTAGTTGTGACAAAGCCCGTTGCTCAAAAGTTGACAGACCCAGGCAGTTTTACCATACCCTGCACCATTGGCAATCATACATTTAGCAGAGCTTTGTTAGATTTGGGTGCTAGTATTAATTTGATGCCTCTAGTTATTTACAAGAAGTTGGGCATTGGTAGTGTAAGATCAACATCTAGAGCCTGTAATTAGCTGATAGGAGTTTGAAACGACCTGCAGGGATTATTGATGATGTACTTGTACAGGTTGATCGCTTTGTATTTCCTGCTAATTTTGTGATTCTCGACTGCCAAGTGGATGAAGAGACCCTCATAATTTTGGGGAGGCCTTTCTTAGCGACAGGGAAGGCTATAATTGATTGTCAGGTAGGAGAGATGAAAATGAGATTAAATGATGAAGAAGTCATCTTCAATGTGCAGAAATCCATGAAACGACCCAGCTAGTTTGCCAATTGTTCAATGGCAGAGCATGTGGACTTGACTGATGTAGTAGATGGGATATATTATCCTAATGATCCTTTGGAGGCATCCCTCCTAAACATGGATATGATATATGGAGATGAGTTGGAAGAGTGGGTCCTTGCACTTGAAGGACAAGGTTATTGGCATAGAGAGCCCAGGTTTGAACCACTCAACCTGGCTCAACGAGCGACACCACCTGCCAAGCCCTCAATCGAGGAACCACCAAAGCTGGAGCATAAGTCAGTTCCTCCACACCTCAGGTATATTATCTTGGGACCAAATTCTATTTTACTTGCTATTATCTCATCCTCTTTGCTAGATGTGCAGGTAGAACAATTGACACATGTGTTGAAAGAGTGCAAGCAAGCTATTGGGTGGACCATTGCTGATATAAAAGGGATTAGCCCGATAACATGTATGCATCATATTCTGTTGGAGGAGGACCACAAACCTTCAATAGAACCCAAAGAAGGCTAAATCCCAATAAGAAGGAGGTAGTAAAAAACAAAGCTAATCAAGTGGCTAGATGCGGGCATCATCTTTTTTGTATCTAATAGTACTTGGGTGAGCCCCGTCCAATATATCCTAAAGAAGGGTGGGATGACTGTGGTATAGAACGAGAATAATGAGTTTATCCCCACCCGAATAGTTACTGGCTGGTGTAGTTGCATGGATTATAGGAAGCTGAATAACGCCACCAAGAAAGATCACTTCCCACTGACTTTCATTGATCAGATGCTAGATAGACAGGCAGAGAAGTCACATTTTTGTTTCCTAGATGGATACTCAGGGTATAATCATATTTATATTACCCTTGAGGATCATGAGAAAACCACTTTCACCTCTTCGTATGGCACATTTGCTTTTAACAGGATGCCGTTTGGGCTTTGTAATGCGCCAGCCACCTTCCAGAGGTGCATGATGGAAATCTTTTCTGATATGGTGGAAGACTTATTAGAGGTATTCATAGACGATTTTTCAGTGGTGGGAAATTCGTTTGATGAATGTTTGATTAATTTGAGAAGGGTGCTACAGAGATGTGTTGAAATAATTTGGTCCTGAATTGGGAAAAGTGCCACTTCATGAAACAAGAGGGAATCGTGTTGGGACAAGCAAAGGGATTGCGGTTGATCGTACTAAAGTAGAAGTAATTGAGAAATTGCCACCACCTACCTCAGTTAAAGCAGTTAGGAGTTTCCTGGGACATGCCGGCTTTTATAGAGGGTTCATAAAAGATTTTTCGAAAATTGCTAACCCCTTATGTAAACTTCTTGAAAAAGATCACCCTTTTATCTTTTCTGATGAATGTAGGTTAGAGTTTGCGGAGTTGAAGCAGAAGTTGGTGTCAACACCTATCACTGTGGCACCTGACTTGCAAGCACCGTTTGAGCTTATGTGTGATGCCAGCGTCTATGCGGTTGGTGCAGTATTGGGGATGAGAAAAGACAAGATTATGCACCCGATATATTATGCTAGACGGATTATGAGTGGAGCCCAGTTGAATTACACCACTACGGAGAAAGAGATGTTGGCTGTAGTGTTTGCATTTGACAAGTTTAGTTCCTACTTAGTGGGGTCCAAAGTGATTGTGCATACGGACCACGAAGCTAATCGACACCTGGTTGAAAAAGAAGGATTCAAAGCCACGATTAATTCGTTGGGTGCTTTTATTCCAAGAGTTTGACTTGGAAATCCGAGATAGAAGAGGTACTGATAAAAAGTTGCAGACCACTTATCTAGATTAGAGGGAGCCGAGAAGAAGATAGAAGTGGAGGACATTCTAGAGACCTTTCCTGATGAGCAATTACTGGCAGGATCACTTGAGGAGGTACCATGGTATGCTGACATTGCTAATTTTTTTTGTAAGCGGTATCGACCCTCCTAATTTCTCTTCGGCACCAAAGAAAAGGTTTTATAGAGATTGTTGATGTTATTTTTGGGATGAGCCTTATCTGTATAAAATTTGTGTTGACAACATAATTCGGAGATGTGTCCCCGAGATAGAACAAAATATTGTTTTGCAGGCTTGTCATTCCACACCATGTAGAGGACATTTTGGAAGAGTCGGGACAGCATCAAAGGTCCTAGAGTCTGGATTTTACTGGCCAACATTGTTTAAAGATGCACATAATTAGGCCAAGGGCTGTGATGAGTGCCACCTGACACGACCCGGAATCCGGCTAGGCCGTAAGGGCACCCGACATCCTCCCCTAGACCCTTCGGGCTGAAACGACCTCGGTCAGTCGTTTCGGAAGTTAGGATTCTGATTGGCGTGTCGATAATTTTAAAATATTCGTAATGTCCATTAGGATCTGTGTGTAAAATTTGAGCTAAATCGGACCTCGTTTGGTAGGCATCGGAAGAAGGTTTCAATTTTTATTGGCGATAAATATTAAAAAGAGATTTTCGAGCTCGGTTTTGCCGAATGAGCTCCGATCCGAAATCCGAAAGCGCCGTTAGGTTCGTATGATTATTTGTGATTTTTGTAAACTTTCGAAAGTGAATTTCGATGTTGTTCGGCTAGTTTCCGCTAAAATGCCGAAAGTTAAATAATTTGACTTCTTTTCCATTTAAATTCGCATCTTGAGTTTCGGGAGTCCAATTTGAGATCCGCCTTTGCGAGTATGTTACATATATTTTGTACAACTGGTATGCAAAAGTTGGAATTATTTCGAATATCGTAGGGCACCGTTTTAATTTTCGTTACGAAAAGAAAATTAAAAAAAAAAAAGGAAAAGACAACAAAAATAAATTTGGGCTGTAAGCTAAGGACCAAGTAAATTATTAGCAGTAGGAGAGAATCATAATCACAATTGAGCAGAAAGCAGAAAACGAAACGAAAGCAAGGAAAGGAAAGGAAAAAATGCCAGAAAATGAGAAAAGAGCCGGGAACATAGTAGAATTTTTACCCTGAAACATTCAGGTAATGATCCTAATATATTATTTGAGTTTATTATGTGTGTTTGAATATATTTTTACGGTAAAATTGGGATATTAGCCATCGTTTTAATAAGTTCAATTAATAGTTTAAAGGGTCAAATGGACCCCGATAACGAAATTGAGTATATATTCGTACTCAGTGAGTTATGGGCAGCATATAAATGTAAATTATTTGGGGTTTGGTTACGTGACTTTAAACCCTGTATATAGGCCTGGCCTGCGTATTGCGTATGCGAATAGGGTATCAGGCTCCTACCTGGATTGCCCTAAGATGTGAGGAATGAAGCCTTTAGCCTAAATTGATATATTTTTCTGCTTATTGAATAGAGTGGGATCGTTTGGCAAGAAAACCAAAGGACAAAGCGGTTATTGAGTGGCTGTACTAACTTTGTAACAAGGTAAGTGTTTATATCCATTTCTTTGGAGGCACCTGACCTCGGGGATTTTCTACCACGTGTTCCTTGCGTGTGTAGCTGCCGATAGGCGTACTCATTACGCCTTAGCTTTGGATTTATATTTTATATTATATATTATGTCATATTGTTGGTATTGCAATGAGGATCTGAGCATTGTACCCTGGCTGTGAGTTGGCATCTACTTCCCGGTTGTCTATGAGAGTCCCGCGCCGGTGAAGGGTTATTATTGTATCACATTGCATTCATCTGCAATATATGTCATTCATATGCATTACATTGCATATCATATTGAGGGCAGGAGTATTCCGCCCCAGGAGCAGGAGTATTCCGCTCCATTGTATCATATTGAGGGCAGGAGTATTCCGCCCCAGGAGCAGGAGTATTCCGCTCCATTATATTATATCGGGTGCAGGAGTATTCCGCCCCAAGAGAGTGCAGGAGTATTCCGCCTCTGGTTTATATTATATTGGGTGCAGGAGTATTCCGCCCCAGGAGCAGGAGTATTCCGCTCCAGTTGGTTATCAGATTGGATTCCCCTCGAATGCAGGAGTATTCCGCTTCGAGATGGGAGGACGGGCACATGTGACCCTTTGCATCAGATTTCATTTCATTTCATTTCATCTCATTTCATTTCATTTTCATACCATTGCGTAGACTTGTGGTACATAACTACTGTTCTGCTCATACTTACATTGCTTATTTGTTGATATGTTTCTGGCTCGTATTCCTGGCTGAGTTTAAGGTTTCATACGTGTTTCTAGTTATTATCTGGCTCTGCCTTTTTGTAATTTAAATAAGAGGAATTGGGTTTATCTGTTTCTTTTCTCCCTGGCTAGCTATCCTATTCTTTGAGGTGGCTAGTCTGCCCCACTTATTGAGTCCTTTTGACTCACCCTTGTTTGTTGTTTGTTTCTTGTCTATCTATTTCGTTTCGGCAGGTTCGCTCCAGGATTGAGTTCGCCGCGTTGTTCAGGAGCGAAGACGACTTCAGCTGTCAGGGTGAGCCAGATTTATTCCGGATGGCCACCAGTTTATTGTTCATTATTTCAGTTGCATTTTGCTCCCTTCAGGAGGTATCTGTCTTCTTTTGTACTCTTAGATGTCTGGTCTGGATAACCCTAAACCTAGCATGTTGGGTAGTCAGCTGTAATTTCTTTTGTACAGCTTAGAGGTATCAGTATGTCTGTGTTTTTATTTTAACTCTTGTCCTTATTTGTAAATTGTTATATTTATTTTCCTGATTTAATTGGTAAGGGTTCGCCCGACCGGTCTAGGGGAGGATGTCGGGTGCCCGCACGGCCTAACCGGATTCCGGGTCGTGTCAGTTGGTATCAGAGCCCGGTTTAGAGTCTATCCAGACTAAGACAGTGTCTAGTAGATTCTCGCTGATGGGTACGTAGACGTCCGTACTTATCTACGAGAGGCTATGATGGCATCTACGAAGTTTCACTTCCTTCTTTTCTGATCGTGCGTCGGTCTAGGATGCAAAAGTATTTCTTCTTCTCTTAAATGTAAGTAAGATTTGATTCTTTCGATCGATCTGGAAATGGTGTATCTTATCATGTTTCGATGGTTTCCTTGGATGTCGTTTCTATTAAGAATCGGTTGTGGTAGAGGGGTGAGCTTCTGATATAATTTATTCCTGGCGTTTATGAGACCCTATTAGTTTATCTGGTCTAAAGGTGAGAGATTTTGGGTGAATATCGGTATGGTCTGCTTGGCATCTTGTTATTGCACCTTCTATTATTATATCAAATTAGTTTACCTTTTTTTTTCGGAATTTCGTGTTGATAGGATAATGGGATCCTAATTCTTCACCATCAGAAAGTGTTATCGTTTCTTCCGGTGTAAAGTGGTTAGTAAGTAATATTCGATCTACGTGTCTCCTCTTGGTTCGAGATATTAGTAAAGTCACGTTATCCCCTGAGCTTATCTGGATTATAAAAGGGTTTCTGGTAAATTGTCAGAGTTTTCTTCTTATTGGGAGGTCAAATTGGAATGGATGTTGTTCCATAAAGCTCATTTAATATCTGTTTCTTCAATTGCGATTCTTGGGCTACTTTGACTCGTAAGTAGTCTAGCTTTGGTAGCCAAGCTAATAAGAAGATGAACTTCCTGAAGCTCTAATTATTTCTATCCTCGATCCATTTTCATTTCTTCTTCGTCCGGCATTGGTGAGCTTGGGCGATTGGTAGCCGCTTGTGACGTTCCCTGTGTTGAGCCAGAGTACGTGTTATTGTAGCCGATAAGCATATTATTGTTTTGGATATCAGTTTATCCGGGTATCCATTCCCATGTATAGTATAGTGCTGGTTCTGTTTTTGCGGATCATCCAGTTTCAGGGGAAACTCTGCCGAATTTTTTATATAGAAGTACCATCCATCGGGCGGTAGTATTTACGGCAAAGGTATGGAGTTGCGAACTCGAGAGTTGCAGCTAGTTGGCAACTCGAAAGGGTAGTTTGGTAGTTTAGGTCTGCCTATTTCAGCTTTTAGCTAGATCTTCTTTAATCCAGCAGGTTGTGCGAGGATGACTATTTCTATTCAAATTAATTGTATGAGTTTATGATTTAAGTGGAGGAGTCTTCATCCAATTGATACCGAATCATACTATTAAATCTCTAAGGCGTTGCTGAAGCGTAAGCTAATTCTTAGTTCCATCGACCTGTTCTATATCGAAAGGTATATCGAAGAGGTAATTATCGGCTGAATCATGTTAACCCATTCAAAGTTTCGTGTATCTTTGTTTTGAAAATATAAAACTCCTCTCTCATGATTGAGAAAGGGTCGGCTTAGTCCAAATAAGTTGGGCAATGATGTTATCATATTATCCAAATTTGTTTTATCCAAGAGTTTGATGTGCGTGTTATAACTCTGATTCTGTAATTATGAGATAATGTCCGTGGAGTAATTTATGAAGGTTGTGCAAGTTCTCTTGTTATCTGCGTAAATCTTGCTTTAGATTTACGCTCGTTCGAGGACGAACGAGAGTTTAAGTGGAGGAGAATGAAACGACCTCGGTCAGTCGTTTCGAAAGTTAGGATTCTGATTGGCGTGTCGATAATTTTAAAATATTCGTAATGTCCATTAGGATCTGTCTGTAAAATTTGAGCTAAATCAGACCTCGTTTGGTAGGCATCGGAAGAAGGTTTCAATTTTTATTGGCGATAAGTATTAAAAAGAGATTTTCGAGCTCGGTTTTGCCGAATGAGCTCCGATCCGAAATCCGAAAGCGCCGTTAGGTTCGTATGATTATTTGTGATTTTTGTAAACTTTCGAAAGTGAATTTCGATGTTGTTCGCCTAGTTTCCGCTAAAATGCCGAAAGTTAAATAATTTGACTTCTTTTCCATTTAAATTCGCATCTTGAGTTTCGGGAGTCCAATTTGAGATCCGCCTTTGCGAGTATGTTACATATATTTTGTACAACTGGTATGCAAAAGTTGGAATTATTTCGAATATCGTAGGGCACCGTTTTAATTTTCGTTAAGAAAAGAAAATTAAAAAAAAAAAGGAAAAGACAACAAAAATAAATTTGGGCTGTGGTCCTTAGCTTTAAGCTAAGGACCAAGTAAATTATTAGCAGTAGGAGAGAATCATAATCACAATTGAGCAGAAAGCAGAAAACGAAACGAAAGCAAGGAAAGGAAAGGAAAAAATGCCAGAAAATGAGAAAAGAGCCGGGAAAATAGTAGAATTTTTACCCTGAAACATTCAGGTAATGATTCTAATATATTATTTGAGTTTATTATGTGTGTTTGAATATATTTTTACGGTAAAATTGGGATATTAGCCATCGTTTTAATAAGTTCAATTAATAGTTTAAAGGGTCAAATGGACCCCGATAACGAAATTGAGTATATATTCGTACTCAGTGAGTTATGGGCAGCATATAAATGTAAATTATTTGGGGTTTGGTTACGTGACTTTAAACCCTGTATATAGGCCTGGCCTGCGTATTGCGTATGCGAATAGGGTATCAGGCTCCTACCTGGATTGCCCTAAGATGTGAGGAATGAAGCCTTTAGCCTAAATTGATATATTTTTCTGCTTATTGAATAGAGTGGGATCGTTTGGCAAGAAAACCAAAGGACAAAGCGGTTATTGAGTGGCTGTACTAACTTTGTAACAAGGTAAGTGTTTATATCCATTTCTTTGGAGGCACCTGGCCTCGGGGATTTTCTACCACGTGTTCCTTACGTGTGTAGCTGCCGATAGGCGTACTCATTACGCCTTAGCTTTGGATTTATATTTTATATTATATATTATGTCATATTGTTGGTATTGCAATAAGGATCTGAGCATTGTACCCTGGCTGTGAGTTGGCATCTACTTCCCGGTTGTCGATGAGAGTCCCGCGCCGGTGAAGGGTTATTATTGTATCACATTGCATTCATCTGCAATATATGTCATTCATATGCATTACATTGCATATCATATTGAGGGCAGGAGTATTCCGCCCCAGGAGCAGGAGTATTCCGCTCCATTGTATCATATTGAGGGCAGGAGTATTCCGCCCCAGGAGCAGGAGTATTCCGCTCCATTATATTATATCGGGTGCAGGAGTATTCCGCCCCAAGAGAGTGCAGGAGTATTCCGCCTCTGGTTTATATTATATTGGGTGCAGGAGTATTCCGCCCCAGGAGCAGGAGTATTCCGCTCCAGTTGGTTATCAGATTGGATTCCCCTCGAATGCAGGAGTATTCCGCTTCGAGATGGGAGGACGGGCACATGTGACCCTTTGCATCAGATTTCATTTCATTTCATTTCATCTCATTTCATTTCATTTTCATACCATTGCGTAGACTTGTGGTACATAACTACTGTTCTGCTCATACTTGCATTGCTTATTTGTTGATATGTTTCTGGCTCGTATTCCTGGCTGAGTTTAAGGTTTCATATGTGTTTCTAGTTATTATCTGGCTCTGCCTTTTTGTAATTTAAATAAGAGGAATTGGGTTTATCTGTTTCTTTTCTCCCTGGCTAGCTATCCTATTCTTTGAGGTGGCTAGTCTGCCCCACTTATTGAGTCCTTTTGACTCACCCTTGTTTGTTGTTTGTTTCTTGTCTATCTATTTCGTTTCGGCAGGTTCGCTCCAGGATTGAGTTCGCCGCGTTGTTCAGGAGCGAAGACGACTTCAGCTGTCAGGGTGAGCCAGATTTATTCCGGATGGCCACCAGTTTATTGTTCATTATTTCAGTTGCATTTTGCTCCCTTCAGGAGGTATCTGTCTTCTTTTGTACTCTTAGATGTCTGGTCTGGATAACCCTAAACCTAGCATGTTGGGTAGTCAGCTGTAATTTCTTTTGTACAGCTTAGAGGTATCAGTATGTCTGTGTTTTTATTTTAACTCTTGTCCTTATTTGTAAATTGTTATATTTATTTTCCTGATTTAATTGGTAAGGGTTCGCCCGACCTGTCTAGGGGAGGATGTCGGGTGCCCGCACGGCCTAACCGGATTCCGGGTCGTGTCACGGGCGAACCCCTACCAATTAAATTACGAAAATAAATATAATTCAATTCATAAATAAGAACAAGACTTAGAAAAAGCACAGACATATTGATACCTCTAAGCTATACAAAATAAATTACAACTGACAACCCGACATACTAGGTTTAGGGCTATCCAGACTAGACATCTAAGAGCACGAAAGAAGACAGATACCTCCTGAAGGGAGCAAAATGCAACTGAAATAATAAACAATAAACTGGTGGCCATCCGGAATAAAAGCTGGCTCACCCTGGCAGCTGAAGTCGTCTTCGCTCCTTCATAACGTGGCGAACTCAATCCTGGAGTGAACCAGCCGAAATGAAATAGATAGACAAGAAATAAACAACAAACAAGGGTGAGTCAAAAGGACTCAATAAGTGGGGTAGACTAGCTACCTCAAAGAATAGGATAGCTAGCCAGGGAGAAAAGAAACATATAGACCAAATTCCTCTTATTTAAATTATACAAAGGCAGAGCTAGATAATAACTGGAAACACGTATGGAATCATAAAAAACCAAGGACGCGAGCCAGAAACATATTAACAAATAAGCAATACACATATAAGCAGAACATTAGTCATGTACCGCAAATAAGCAATGCACATACAAGCATAACAGTAGTCATGTACCGCAAGTCTACACAATGGTATGAATTGAGATGAAATGAAATGAAACAAAATGAACGGTGATGCAAAGGGTCACATGTGCCAAATGAATGGAGCGGAATCCTCCTGCTCCTAGGGCGGAATCCTCCTGCCCTCAGTATGATGCAATGGAGCGGCATCCTCCTCCTCCTAGGGCGGAATTCTCCTACCCTCAATATAATGCAATAGAGCGGAATCCTCCTGCTCCTTGGGCGGAATCCTCCTACCCTCACTACGATGCAATGGAACGGAATCCTCCTGTTCCTGAGGCGGAATCCTCCTACCCTCAATATGATGCAATGGAGCGGAATCCTCCTGCTCCTATGGCGGAATCCTCCTACCCTCAATATGATGCAATGGAGCGGAATCCTCCTGCTCCTATGTAATATAAACCAGAGGCGGAATACTCATGCACTCAGTAAATGATATAGCAATGTAATGCATATGAATGCAATATGATGCAATAATAACGCTTCACCAGCGCGGGACTCTTATCGACAGCAAGGAAGTAGATGCCAACTGATAGCCAGAGTACAATGCTCAGATCCTCAATGCAATGACAACAATAGGACATAACATATAATTTACAATGTCAATCCAAAGCTAAAGGCGTAAGGAGTACGCCTATCGGTGGCTACACACGTAAGGAACACGTGGTAGAAAATCCACGAGGCCAAGTTCCTTCAAAGAAATGGATATAAACACTTACCTTTTTACAAAGCTAGCAGTGCTAATCGAAAACCACTTTGTCCTTTGGATTAATTGTCAAACGATCCCACTCTATTCAATAAGCAGAAAAATATATTAAATTAGGCTAAAGGCTTCATTCCTCACATCTTAGGGCAATCCAGGTAGGAACCTGATACCGTATTCGCATACGCAATACGCAGGCCAGGCCTATGTACAGGGTTTATGGTCACATAACCAAACTCTAAATAAATTATATTTATAAGTTGCCCATAACTCACTTAGTATGAATATATAATCAATTTCATTATCGGGGCACATTTGACCATTTAAACTATTAATTGAACTTATTAAAATGATATCTAATATCCCCAATTTTTACCGTAAAAATATATTCAAATACACGTAATAAACTAAAATAATGCATTAAGATCATTACCTGAATGTTTCGGGGTAAAAATTCTATCTTTCTCCGGCACTTTTCTCATTTTCTGGCATTTTCCTTGTTACGTTACTCTGTTTCATTTCTCAATTTCATTTCTCTGTTTCTATTCATCTTTAGCTTTATAAGCCTAGACACTGCCTCATTTCTTTTCCATCTTTAGCTTTGTACAGGGTTCAAAGTCACATAACCAAACCCTAAATAAATTACATTTATATGTTACCCATTACTCACTGAGTACGAATATATAATCAGTTCTATTATCGGGGTCCAATTGACCCTCTAAACTATCAATTTAATTCGTTAGGACGATGTCTAATATCCCAATTTTTACCGTCAAAATATATTCAAATACACGTAATAAACTAAAATAATGCATTAAGATCATTACCTGAACGTTTCGGGGTAAAAAATCTATCTTTCTCCTGCTCTTTTCTCATTTTCTGGCATTTTCCTTGTTACGTGTCTCTGTTTCATTTCTCTGTTTCTATTCATCTTTAGCTTTATAAGCCCAGACACTGCCTCATTTCTTTTCCATTCTTTCTCTTTTGTCTTTTCCTTTTTGTCTTTTCTCTATTTTCTTTTGTTTTGTATTTTCTTTTCTTTTCTCGACGAAAATTAAAACGGAACTCTGCGAAATTCGAAATGATCGCGAATTTCTCAGGTAAGTTACACAAAATATATGCAACACGCTTGCTTAGGCGGATCTCAAATCGGACTCCCGAAACACAATATGCAAATTAAATGGTAAAATATCAATTATTTAACTTTCGGCATTTTAGCAGAAACTAGCCGAACAACCTCGAAATTCACTTTCAAAAAAATCACAAAAGTCACAAATAATCATACGAACCTAACGGCGCTTTCGGATTTCGAATCGGAGCTCATTCGCTAAAATCGAGCTCGAAAATCTCTTTTTAATATTTATCGACAATAAAAACTGAAAGCTTCTTCCGATGCCTACCAAACGAGGTCTGATTTGGCTCAAATTTTATAGATATGTCTCAATGGACCTTACGAATATTTTAAAATTATCGGCACACCAATCGGAGTCATAACTTCCGAAATGACTAACCGAGGTTATTTCATTCTCCTCCACTTAAACTCTCGTTCGTCCTCGAACGAGCCTAAGTCTAAAGAAAAATTCGCACAGATAATAAAAGAACTTGCACGACCTTAATAAGTTACTCTACGAACATTATCTCATGATTGCAGAATCAGAATTATAACACGAGCTCCGAACTCTTGGAATTAAACATATCTTGATAATATGATAACACCATTGCCCGGATTATTCTGACTAAGATGATCCTTCCTCGATCACGAGAGGAGAGTTCTACATTTTCGAAACAAAGATACATGAAACTTTGGATGGATTAACATGATTCAGCCGATAATCACCTCTCCGATATATCTTTTGATATAGAACATGTCGATCGAACTAAGAATTAGCTCACGCTTGATGCAATAGAGGGAGCTTTTGAAGTACCTTGTCACTACACACTATAGAAGATTTGATGCAAGCTATATTATTTTTACGAACGCACTATGCAACATCTCAGTTGATGTTAGTGTTGTTCCGCAAGCTCCTTGTGGGAATGTTGTTACTCATATCTTAATGTATGTCAAAGGTTCATCTAAACAGGGTCTATCATATAAGGATAAGGATCATGCAAATACTATTGGATAGTATGATACAGACCAGGAATGATCTTTAGACGAAACATCTACTTCAGGGTATTGTCTTTGAATTGGAAATATTATGACTTGAAAAAGTGAAAATAAAAGAGACATGTAGTTGGACCATGAGCTGAGGCAGAATACCAGCAACAAAGTTGATTACATGTGCACTTATAACACTAAAGTAAAACAACACCAGTATGAGGATCCAGTTCTAGTTGAATATATACAGATAGACAGAAGAAAACCGAAGTCACCATACAGGGTTACTACTGACGGTGTTCTTATGTATAAAGATAGACTTTGTGTTCCTGATGTTGCAGATTTACGCGGACAGATTATGATATAGGCACATTATTCCAGATACACAATTCATCCAGGTTTGACTAAAATGTACCATGATCTTAAGACGATTTATTAGTGGGACGGAATGAAGTAAGAAATAACAGAATTTGTGGCTCAGTGTCCTAATTGCCAGCAAGGTAAAGTCGTGTCATCTTTCCAGACTTTATGCTTTCAGCAGATAGGTACGTATATATGATCAGGTTTCCAGCTTATCTCTATCATTAATAGATTATTAGTGGGTTTAGCAATGATCGACACTCATTGTAGGTTTCTGTCGTGGCCTTAGGTTGGGTCTTGACAAAAGTGATATCAACGCCTTAGAAATTTAGTATTACCATTTAGTATTTGGAGGAAGAATCCTCCACTTAAAGCACAAACTCATGCAGCTATTTGAATAGGAATAATCATCCGCGTACAACCTGCTGGATTAAGAAAGATTTAGCTAAAAAATGACGCGTCTCAAACCTAAGCTACCAAATTATCGAGTTGCCAAACAGCTGCAAAATCGAGTTCACAATTCCATACCCTTGCCATAAGAACCAGCGCCTGGTAGATCAACTCAGGGGCCAAATGACGCCTCTAATTATCCTTAGTAGCCCTAAAACACAATGTGCTTACCCGGCTACCTTTGCACGCACTCTGGCTCAGCACAGGAAACATCACAATAGGTTACTGAACGCCTAAGCTCACCAGTGCCGAACAAGGAAGAGATGGCAATAGACCGAGGATAGAAATAATTAGAACTTCATGAAGGTTATCTTCTTATTTACTTGACTACCAGAGCTAGAGGACATCCGATTCGGCTAACCAAAGAATCGCAATTGAAGGAATAGACATTAAATAAGCTTTATGGAACGACATCTATGTCAATTTAACCTTACAATAAGAAGGAAACTCTGACAATTTACCAGAAAAGATTTTTATAACCTAGATAAGCTCATAGGATAACATGACTTCACTAGCATCTCGAACCAATAGGAGATATGTAGATCGAATATTACTTACTAATCACTTTACACCGGAAGAAACGATAACACTTGCTAATGGTGAAGAATTAGGATCCTATTATCCTACTAACATGAAATTTCGAGAAGAGAGGTAAACTGATTTGACATAATAACAGAAGGTGGAACAACAAGATGCCAGGCAGACAATACCGACACTTACTGCCAAATCTCTCACATTTAAACCAGATCAACTAGGAGGATCTCAAAAATGCTAGGAATAAATCATAGAAGAATCTCACCACTCTACCGCAACCGATTCTTAATAAAAACGACATCCAAGAAAACTATGGAAACATGATAAGACAACCATTTCCAAATCGATCGGAAAAATCAAAGCTTACACACATATAAGTGAGGAAGAAATACTTGGGTCTACTACATCAGATACCTCAACATCCTACCAGACTGGTAGTTCCTAGAACTGCCTTTGCAGCTGAGCCGAGCCGCTACCCTAATAATTACTTCTAGAAGAACCACTACCACTACGCTCCCGACCTCAATTGGATGGTGGTATTTCTCTTTCTGATTAAGATCTTAATGAAATTCCCTGCAACTGTGCAGGTGCCTGATGACGAGAGAAAGGACGACTGCCTATGAGCCGGAGTAAGGGAGAACTTCAACAAAGATGATAGACTCACAACAATAATAACACCTTTTCAGGGAAAATGGAAGTTAGACAGATTGTAGATAGCTATAAAGAGAAATACTAGGTCTGATATGGACGAAGTACTGGCGCACTCCAAGAATCCCGTGACACAAGCTGAGATAACCTGCAAGGTGACCTTCCAAAATAACCAAAACTCTTACCTCCAAATGAGGTACCATGGTTGCCCACCAGGGCCGTGGGATCTCTTGCTTTCCCGCTCTAACTTATGGTATGCCTCGAACCTTCAGGCAATATCAACAACAATATCAAATGGAATCCCGACCTCAATCTCTCGAGCCATCTGGGATCTCAAGGAAAAAGAAAGGTCGTTAATAAATCTTTAAATCTCTGGAAAGGCTCATGAACTAGTTCTAATGCATATCCAGCCATTCTATAGAATTCAATCTCATATTCTGAAACACCAACAGGCTAAGCGACATGCTACCCTGTCCAATCCACTCAAACTGGAAACACTTTTCATCTCGCTCGCTACTCGAAAGGAAATTTTCCATAAATCTAGAAGAAAAATCGAACCAAGTTAGCTAATAAGAGAGCGGCCCACCAATTCAAGGCTGGACCCTAAAACTGGAAAGAAGAATAATCAACACCATACCACTCGATATAATTAAGAGCCTGAAGGACACGCTGACATCATTTTATTTTTAAAAAATTACACAGGGATTATCTAATACATTGCTTGGGAATATCGGAATGTTCAACCACTTAAAATAATGCAACCTCTTTGAGCACTCGGACCCAATAATTACCTCAGTTACCTAACCAGCCAGAACAACTGGAGGCACAACACATGCTGCCTCCGGAACATACTTTATTGCTGCAATATTAAGAACTGGAATAGGAGCTCCCTGAGACCGAACATCTGCATCTGCGGCAACCTGATAAGCTACCTAGCGAATAATAGGTTCTTATGGTATCTGTGTCGCCAAGATTCTCGTAAAAGCATCGTAGAGAGCCAAGGGAACCACAAGGCCCTGCTCCATTGCCCATCGCCGGCTCATACAGCTTGGGCCTCCGCAATTGGATCGTCAGCACGATCCAAAACTCTCGGGGCTTGATAAACGCTAGCCTCTGACTAGACTGATTCTAACCTTTTGCTGATTTTTCGCACAAGGGTTCACCATTACTACGAAAAAATTAACGAAAATATTTTTGCATCCCAGACCAACGCACGATAAGTAAAGAAGGAAGGGAAACTTTCTAAATGCCATCATAGCCTCTCGTAGATTAGTACGGACGTCTACGTACCCATCAGCGAGACTCTACTAGACACTGTCTTAATCAGGATAGACTCTAAACCGGGCTCGGATACCAACTGAAACGACCCAAAATCCGGCTAGGCCGTGCGAGCACCCCACATCCTCCCCTAGACCCGTCGGGCGAACCCTTATCGATTAAATTAGGAAAATAAATATAATTCAATTCATAAATAAAAACAAGACTTAGAAAAAGAATAGACATACTGATACCTCTAAGCTATACAAAAGAAATTACAGCTGACTACCCGACATAGTAGGTTTAGGGCTATCTAGACTAGACATCTAAGAGCATGAAAGAAGACAGATACCTCCTGAAGGGACCAAAATGCAACTGAAATAATAAACATAAAATTGATGGCCATCCTGAATAAAAGCTGGCTCACCTGGACAGCTGAAGTCATCTTCGCTCCTTCTCAACGTGGCGAACACAATCCTGGAGCGAACCTGCCGAAACGAAATAGACAGACAAAAACAAACAACAAAAAAGGGTGAGTAAAAAGGACTCAATAAGTGGGGCAGACTAGCCACCTCAAAGAATAGAAAAAGGACTCAATAAGTGGTCCTTTGGATTCATTGCCAAACGATCCCACTCTATTCAATAAGCAGAAAAATATATCAAATTAGGCTAAAGACTTCATTCCTTACGTCTTAGGGCAATCCGGTTACGAAACTGATACCCTGTTCGCATACGCAATACGAAGACCAGGCCTATGTACAGGGTCCAAAGTCACATAACCAAACCCTAAATAAATTATATTTATATGTTATCCTTAACTCACTTAGTACGAATATATAATCAGTTCTATTATCGGGGTCTAATTGACCCTCTAAACTATCAATTTAATTCATTAGGACGATGTCTAATATCCCAATTTTTACCGTCAAAATATATTCAAGTACACGTAATAAACTAAGATAATGCATTAAGATCATTACCTGAATGTTTCGGGGTGAAAATTCTATATTTCTCCGGCACTTTTCTCATTTTCTGGCATTTTCCTTGTTACGTTTCTCTGTTTCATTTTTCAATTTCATTTCTCTGTTTCTATTCATCTTGAGCTTTATAAGCTCAGCCACCGCCTCATTTCTTTTCCATTTTCTTTCTCTTTTGTCTTTTCCTTTTTGTCTTTTCTCTATTTTCTTTTGTTTTGTATTTTCTTTTCTTTTCTCGACGAAAATTAAAACGGAATTCTACGAAATTCGAAACGATGTCACCTTAGCTTGGTGTCGATTGGGTGCGACAATTGGTTATGCCTAAGCTTGATAATGCTGTTGTGCCTGCAAGCGAACGAGATGTTGAATTCAGTCTTGTGTCTGAATATACCGTTGCTGATCCGAAATCACGAGTAATTTTCCGTGTACTTCGAGGGCATGTGTGTTATTGTTGTAAACACACATACCAGTATGCATACAGTATGCCTACATTGTTTAGTTAAGTCATTGTGTAGGTGCTCTTGATAGTGCGTAACTACTACTATGTAGTAAGTGGATCACTTAGGTTGTGAGCCATTGTTTGTTTGATTACGTGCGCTAGACATTCATTATTATGTATTTTTTGCTGGATGAGTACATTTACCTGAGGTGTGTGATATACCTAGTGCTTAAATGTTGTGTATTGCTCGTAGAATAATGAAATTGTTTGTGATAATTGTTGGTGGCTTTTCAAGTATTTAGGCGGGGTAGTCTGATTCCGCGGCACCTACTTTTAGCTTGCCTTAATGTCTGAAACACTCTGTTTGTGCCCACTAAAATATGAACATGGAATCTGAACTTAAGTGTGGGGTAGCTCTGAACTTACAGTGTATTTTCGTGAGCAAATAATTTTCTTTATATAATGTTTGCTTTGCTTCTAACGAGTGAGATCGGATGATTACTTGTTTAACATATTAAAAGGGTGTGTTGAATACACTTGGCTGCTATGAATTCTCCATAAAGGTAGTAACATTTTGCATTTGTTTTGCACCTATGATGGTGAGTTATGAAATTTTTTTTGTCATTGAGGATCCTGCAAATATGGCTGCCTTAGGTTGTGCTTACTGTGATCAGACATATTTATTTTGTTTGTGCTATATCAAAGAGGCTTCCTGACTCTAACAATGTACTTGTTGTACATGTTTTGATGGGGTGTATATGCATATTTATAGTGCTTCTAAGTTGGTAATGGTGTTATTGCAGGCCTAGGTACAAATGGCAACGATAAAAGCTGGGCTGCAATCCATTGCACCTCCTGCTAAGCGATCTGCTCCATCCAACATCAAAAAGAAAGAGAAGTAGCTTGTTTTACATGAGGTCGAGCTAGAGCAACCTCTTGCTAAGATCCCCCATCATGAACTTGAACTTGTTGATGAAGAAGCAAAGGCTTGATACAAAAAGTTTCGTCCCAAGTCTTATATTCTCGAGAAAGCAATTAAAGTTGAAGCTTGCCAAGCCAAACACCTTGACATCTTGGAAGCTATACAGGCTAAGAAATGGGACAAGTTGTTAATGGCAACCGGAAGGCCAACATGACCATGATTCAATAATTGTATGCAAATTAGAACCCGACAACTAGAGGTCACTTAGTCTGGATTCGGGGTGTAATTGTTGACATCTCCCCTACTTCTTTGTGTGAATATCTGGGGGTTGAAAACCATCCCAAGGAGCCGTTTGAGGCATTTTTGCTCCAGCCTAACTATGAGGACATTTGCATGGAACTGTGTGGAGGAAATAAGCTAGCTAAGTGAAAAGCGTCCACTCTGAGGAGGCATAATTGGTTACTTAAGCGGTTCTTTCTGAAGAACGCAAAGGTTTGGCATCTCATTCTCACTACAAGGTTGATGCCTTGTACTCACTATCTGATGTGACCCGAGAGGGGGTATATCTCCTGTATTTTCTAACGAAAGGTGGACCTATTAATGTTGGTGAGATTATGATTGGGAAAATGAAACGGACCCGTCTCAAGACTCATATGCGGTTGTTCTTTGCGAACACATTGACCAAATATCTGTATGCTAAAGGTGTTCTAGAGTACAATGGGGATCACATAGAGAGAGCTTTTTTTACTCAATTTGACATCACTAATGTCAAGAACCCAGAGAATGAAAAGACCTTCAAGGTACCTACTGCAGAAAAGGATGCGCTGATGGTTCGACTGCTAGCTCGTACCCATATGATGCAAGAAAAGTGTTGCAAGGCCTTGAACATAGATTTCAAGGATTGTTTTGAGAAATACCCCATGTCTGGACTGGAAAAGATGCTTTTGGGACATGAATCTGGTAGTGAGGTGCACCTTTCTGAGGATGAGAACACTGATGTTATGCCTCCACAGACGCTGGACATTATTGATGATTTAGAGGATGAATCTGATTATTTTCCAGAGGAGCAGCCAGATCTCTCAGATTTCGGTGAGGACGATCTATCCGACTTTATTTTAGATGATGATGATGATGATGGAGCAGACGCGGATGATGAGTCTGGAAGAGATGCTAATATGGATGAGATCGGCACCCCTGATGGTGTCGAGGATGAGCTTGAGGCTTGATAGAGAGTTTTCTCACCCCTTGTTTTTATTTTTCTTGTGCATTGAGGATAATGCACAGTCTTAAGTGGGGGGTGGGAGTATATTTTTGGATGATTGTATATATATGTTACTGATTTAGTTTGTTTTTTTGCTTTTAGTCACTTGACTACTTTTTATTTGTTTCCTGCTTTCTACTTTTGAGGTCTGTAATATCCGGAATATTAATGGCCTGTAATAGATTAGTATTTTTAATACTCAGTAGTTCATTAGTCTTAAGTAAATCTTCAGCTTAGTTAATTTGTAGCATATCAATAATCTCTTTGGGTTTTCTTAGCCTTTGTTCTTGCCCATTGAGTTTTTTTCTGAACCAGGCATGTGTAGGTTAGATATAAAATTTTAAAAAAATTAAAAAAAATAAAAAGAGAAAAGAAAGAGTTCAGAAGGAGGAAAAATGGGAAGGAGGCAGAAAAAGAGAGAAGGGAGTACTTTGAAAGACAACCTTTAACTAGAATTACCTACATACTTTTGAGTTCATAATTAGGTATTATGAGGTGAAACTGAAATGATCCTTGAGTTCCATGTACAGTATGTGGTGAGCTTATCTTTTCTACTTCTCATAGTTTCATGTTAAGTCTAGAACTTGTCCTGCTTGTTGTTTGAGGCGAAATCCTAGGTGGTCTTGATCTTTAGGATGAAAGTAGGCCTTCTTTGGTCCGCCAGTGACTAAATAAGCCTACCTAATGAATGAATTCCTCAGTGTCCCAATTTGAGCCTATTGGCCTTTTCTTTGGCAACCAGAGTTACAAGCCCTATCCTTTTTTTTTTTTTTTTTTTTTTTTTTTTTGCTATTTACCTCTCTTGTTACCCATCTTCCCCTTAACTATTTTAAGTTGTGTGATTGGTAAGATGGTGGGTATTTCATAAGAGTTGTGTACTTGAGAAGAAAGTTGCAAAAGAATGAAGGTATAAATACTTGATATTCTCCTCATATACAAAAATGTGAAAAGTGAAAAAGAGAAAGAAAAGAAAAGAAAAGAAAGAAAAAAATCAAAAAGCAAAGAAAAAAAATGAGTAAATTGATGAAAAAATGAGGACTCCTCATTGAGGAGAAAGAACGATATAAAAGAAGGGACTCTCGTGCTTGGAAAGTGGATATGGATAAGAATCCTAGGAAGTGCTACAATTATATGAATAGGTGAGAAAATTAGTAGTGAGTGATGCTTAAAGTGTTTAGGGAAAGAATTAGTCACTATATACCCAAAAGTATACCACACCTTACCCCAAGCCAATATTACAAGCTATGAAAAGCCCTACTTGACTTTTGATAAGGACTCCTACATTAGTAGAGAGCAACAAAATGGACAAGCCTATGGTACTTTTCTATGAGACATGAGAAATTTCTTTGCGAGTATGAGATTGTTTGATATTTGATATGCCACATAGTTTCTTGAGATCATATAGTGTGTGTTTCGTGGCATCATCTTGTTGTGAGGTACATTGGAACTTGAGTGGTCTATATGTTTCTAATTTCAATACTTGTTTATAACCAAAAGAAAGGGTGTTTGAATTTCATGGGTGAGTTCGGTTAAGTTGTCTCTCATGAGTTCTTATCTGATCTTGATGTCTTGCCTGCTTCTATGTATTCTTCTTCTTTTCTCGAGGACCAGCAAACTCCTAAGTGAGGGGTGGTGATATTTGGCCACAAAACGTGTATTTTAGTAGTATATTTTTCACGTTTTGGGTGCTTTTGTGGACGGTTTAAGCATTAATATTAGTGTTTTGTACTTTTATTGGGTTTTTGACTGTGAATGACTTAAACAACATGAAGAACTGTTAAAGGTTGATGATTTGGATTAATATGAAGTGAATTGATTGTGAAATCAACCAACGAGGAGCCACTCCATTAGTTGTCAAGGCCTTGGATTAGTTGTGAATGAAATATGAAGACAAGAGGTCATGGCCCAGCTATCATAAAGCCATGATTCAGCCATGAAGTTGAAAGCAGAATTTCGCAAGTTCATGGCCGAGGCATCGTAAGGCCATGATCTAGCAATAAGGCAAAATTTCTGGTGAAAAGTGGCGGGGCAAACTTGTCCACAAGTTTGACATGAGATTTATAAGGTTTTCAAACCTATTTTCTGCCCCTATCTTGACCTGGGAAGGCTAGACCACCATTGTTGAAGCACTTTGGAGCTTGGAAACGCATCAAATCCATTGGAACTGAAGAATAAAAGATTTTGCTTAACTTTTCTTATTCTCTTTCCCTATGGGTATTGTTTTGACTATGAATTCATTATCCTAGGCTTTTTAACATCTGGAAGTTCAGTTTTTATCATTCTTAGTTGATCTTAGTTACTTTTTAGTTAAATTAATAGTTCATTACTTGAAACATTATTGTTGAACTTTGAATCTTTGGCTATTAAAGTTACTAGAACTTGATGTTTCTCCCTGTGGGATTCGACCCCGGACTTTTTAAACCGGGTTATATTTGCAGCAACCGCTTATCCTTTTTAGGACAAGTTTTAAGCGTGATCAACATCCATGAAGGTGGACAGGAAAACAAGCCAATATTACAGCATTAGACGACTTATCTTAACAGATGATTCTACTCCACCAATACGGTTACAACTGCGACATAACAAACCGAGGGTCTCGTGTTCGACTTTGGATAGGGTTTCCTCGTGCTACTATTTTTTTGTCGTTATTAACTCATGTCATATGGAAGGAAAAAAGACAACAAAATCTACATAACAAATCCAAAGTCCAGACAATGGGGCCACTAGTCTTTCCATTTGACCAGTAAACGCCTAATGTGGTCAATTAATGAGATTCATCCTTTGACTGCACGCGTTACACTGTTGATTTTTTTTACTAGCCCTACGTGTTTAAATAGCTACATGTTTAAATGGCTATGAAAATTTTTCTAAACAACCACTATCACCCACAACCAAAGTTGCAAAGGAAAAAATATTCTAGCAGCATCCATGGCTTAAAGGAATGAAGAGTCTAAACCTATTGATGATTAAAATCGTTTTTTTATTCGATTTTGTCCGAGTCCTATATTGAAAGGGATGACTTTGTAATATGCTAGTAACTTATACCCTATGTTATAAATTTAAGATAATCTTCATCTTACATGACATTTATGTTTTTATTTATTGTTTGTTTTTGTTGATTTTTATTTATATTTTTTATTGTTATTTGACTGATTCTACCTCCAAAAATTCGTCAACATCTCCCAGCGACTGAGGTGCCTGTTACTTTAAGAAATGGCCAGATGGAGTGGAAAATGAAGTTCAATAAGTTGTGTGCCATAAGGAGGTTTTTCGCGGGTGGAGTAAATTTGTGACTGATACTGGCCTAAAAGAGGGTGATGGTTTCGTTTTTGAGTTACTTGAATGCAACAATGAAAATGTGAATTCAAAGTGCAAATTCTCGATGGTTCATTTCCAGAGGAACTACTTCAGGAGCTTGGTGAGGGTACATCAGACAATCCTTCTGAGATCGTGTAGAAGTGGATATGTACATTGTGTAGCCTTGTTGGTTTTGTGGATGGAAAGTTATGTTGTATTCAGAATGGTTTATGCTTTGGAGATTAATGAATTTTGTTCTATACAAGTAGTACTTGCTGACGACTTCATTATTTTAAACTTGGATAGTATATAGCTAAGTTTTGATTAATACTCTGTTGCTATTGCATAACTTGTCGAAGCACAAGAAAATGATGCGTTCATTCTAATTTCTACAACCAAACCATACAAATATTTAAAGAAGTGGCTGAAAGAATGCACATTTTACATTGCTTTCTACCATTACATAAATCCATCTCAATTGTGCAAAAGGATACATGTTGAGTTTAGCATCCCAAACTTTACACGTGATCATTGATAAGGATCTAGTTCAATTTGGCATAAACTAAATACTATCGATATCATACACTACTGCTATATTAATCAATCATAACCGGATCAGTAGCAGTTTCTTCACCAACTTGGGCAGGTCAAACTAACATAAAAAATAGTGTCTTCAAATACATCACTAATAATTGAATTCTTGCTAAAAAGCACGTTAAAATAAAAAACTAAAATGAGCTCAAATTCACAAAAATAAAATAGTGACTTCAAATACATCACTAATAATTGAATGCTTGTTAAAAAGTACGTTATAATAAAAAAACTAAAATGAGCATACCCATAATCGAACCCTGACCCTCTGTCTTGTAACGTTACATTCATTACCACTTTACTGGATAGCATCATCTGCTTAAAAACTCAATCTTATTTTACTTAACGACATGCTAAAAAGTAGTGCCCTAAATCCGAACCCTCACCTCATTTTACTAATTGCTTTAAACGTTTGAATGACCTATTTAATATACACAGCCACTCTTCTTCCTTCTCTATAGACCTAGTCTCTACATTGTTCTTCCTCCCTTAGTTACTTACAAAATTCTTGTTAAATGAAGAGAATTAGACTCGATCAGATTCTTCCCCTTTTCTTTATTTATAATGGCTTTCCATCTTTTGAAAGTCTTCTTACAAAGTCATACATTGAGAGGGACGATGTGGTACTTAACTTTTACCTTTGAATGTTAGTACCATTTCTTTAAACTAATTTTTTAGCAATAATTTCATTAATGTTTATTTTTTGTTTCCGTAGATGCTTCCATCGGATATCTGGCAATTTCTTCCTTGTGAGATGATCACGTCCAACTACGCCCTATTAAAGGGACAAGCGGTCGTAGCAAATATAGCTCGGTACTTAAAGTCCCGAGGTTGAATCCCATAGGGAACATTCAAAATCTAGTTGTTATTCTAACTAATTTATCTAACGAATTAACTCCCAAGGTTTGTATTTGAATGGTGATTTCAATGTAACAACTAATTAACACTAAAGTAAGCAGCAAAATATTAAGAAATAATTAATCAAGGATTTAAAAGCCTAGGATTGATCTACCCAACTCCTACCTATATATAGAATAATTCTTTTAACAAATTCAACTTGATTTTCTTCCTATTGAACACTTGCACCAATTATACTACTATTCACTCCCATGTAATAGTAGTAACTTTCACTAACTAATTTTTCAATTAATTAATGAAGATACTTAGGACTACAAGTTTAGTTCACAATCAGGGTCAATGGTCTTAAATCACCTTATTGACAATCTAATTAATACCTTGATTTTAGGTTGAAATATTGCTAAATGTTTAACCCAAACTTATGAATCTATCCCTAGACACATAAGAATAATAAGAACAAATCAATTGGAGGCCCTTCCAATTAATAACAATCAAAACATAAATACTTAGATAGGAAGGATTCACAAGTTTCATTCATTGAAATAAATATTCACATTTAATAGCAATCAACCCTAGAATGGGTGAATTTGTCACGACCCAATTTCCAAGGGCTCGTGATGGCACCTAAACAACATTTGCCTAGGCGAACCAATGAAACAAGATGCAGAAAAGAACAATAATGTGAAAAGATCATAAATGGATATATAAATATAAAAGGGTGAAGTCCAAAAGAATATATCCACAAAAGAATTGGAGCATTCTAAGAGTGACTCAATAAAGTATGAATATACATCAAAGACATCTGAGTCCTATCTCTAAGTGACTCCGGCGGTATGCCACCACGGTCTGTGTGGTCGGCTCACCTCAATCAAAAGTCTCAGAAGCCTCGGGAACCGCTAACGTCCGGGCTGCTGACTGGATGAAGGACCTGCGCACGTAGCAGAGTAAGTTATGAGCCGAAGCCCAGTAAGATCACCGACAGGCCCGCTAAGGTACCCTTGCGGGACAAGTCGCTACGTGCATCATAAGCAACAACATACTATAGTAATCATACAATAAAGTAGTGAAATCACAAATAGATGTAACACATTCCATACACACAAGTAGTAACCAGAAGTCTCAATGATTATGCCCATCCAACGTAAGGCATAGGTCAACTCAGCGGCGGTTTGGAGGTCCAATCTCTACTCCCGTGCCGACTAACCTAGACCTACGATGGACTAGCAACACCACTACTAAGTATCAACCATATACCGTGACCCGAAGTCACTATCACAATCATGAATAAGTAGACCAACGACCCGTAGTCGTTGGCTCATCTCAAATCTGTCTACGATCGCACCACACCCCCTGTCAAGTGCGTCGTATCTCAATAAATCAAGTGACCACACCACACCCCCTGTCAAGTGTGTCACATCTCAAAGATCAAGTGTCCACACCACACCCCATGTCAATTGTGACACATCTCATAGTATAGGCGACACAACACCCCCTGTCAAGTGTCCCTCTAACAGTATTAATATCCACGACATTAATAACAATAACAGAAATAATAACAGAAATATTAATAACGATAATATTTCACAGTCACCGTAACCCAGGTTGGTTATGCTAGCTGAACGTAAGGCGAAGGTTAACCCGACCACAGTTTGGGGGTACAATCCCTACTCCCATGTCGTCCAACCCAAGGTTACGTATAGACAGCACTACCCAACCCGGCACGTGAACAAATCGAGTACCAATATCATACAAAAGCCGGCAAAATCCTCGGCAAGACATTTATCATGACATGCCGGCAACATCCTCGGCCATGTCCCAAGTTCTTGCTATCTAAGCATGGCGTAGCAAGCGTTACTACGATATAAATTTAAGCTACCTCGACGTAGCGTTTAGACCGGCACATACCTCGGTCGAGTCACAATCTCGCTATTTATAACAAACAATAATAGCAAGTAATTCACATCATTAATCCTAGCCATTGTTAGGTATATATATGCGTACATGAAGCATACTAGCATGAAGGAAGAGTCCACAAGCACAATAGAGGTCAAGTCTCACTTACCTCGAAATTCGGGCTCAAATGCCTGGAAGAATCTCCTTTCCCGCTCGCCTTGTCCGCGAAGGACTCTCCACTAGATCTATTAAGACAAGATATAGCACATATGAGTGCTCAATTATAGCTATTTAAGCCTATAGGCATCCTAGGGTAAAAATTACCAAAATGCCCCCGGGTAGGGCCGAGCCCTAAATTTACAAAATGTACTTTTTCGGACTCCCCACGCTCCCGTGAATCCAAAAGTACACTTAGATTCCACATGCGAGCCTTGCTCGATGTCTTTCCCCAATTCTTAAGTATCTAGGGTTCTAACCCATTTCCAAAAATCAACCATTTGATTCTTGTGTTAATCAACATAAAGATGGATTGAAAGGGCTTACCTTAAGTGTAAGTATGATTGGGTCTTCAAGAAATACCCAAAAATCGCCTCAAGAGCTCACCAAATGATTTTTATAAGTTATGAACCGAAATGGCCCGACATGGCCTTTTTATAGCAGGTTTTTTTTTTTTTTTTTGTGCCTTTGTGACAGCTTCTTTTGAAAAAATCAAAACTTTTGATAGGAATGTCCAAATGACCTGAAACCGGTGCCATTAGAACCACAACTCAAAGGGCTACAACTTTCATGTTTTGAGTTTTTCCTAATTCCTTACGGATTGGCCGGAAAATCAGCTTTTATCTGGCTGTTTGCGCCAAAACAGAACAGAAAAGTCGCACCAGATTTTCTACTGTTTTAGGGGCAAAACGGGACCCTACGAAGCTCGGAATGATCCCAAATTTTGCACACAAGCCATAAAATACTTGGGTGACATGCTCGTCAAGACGGAACTCAATTCGGACCTCCAGAACTCAAAAAGTGGGTCCCACGGCAAAGGTTCAATTTTCGACTTTCGCCAAAATAGCGAAATTTAACCAAACGACCTCGGAATCCAATTCCGAAAGTTGCTACAAGTCACAAATGACTATACAAACCTAACGGAACTTTCGAATCTCTCATCGGAGCTCATTTGCTCAAATTGAGCTCGGAAACCTCTTTTAACTCTTTTAAACTTCCGAAACGGGGACTCTATCAAAAGTTCTATCAAACGAGGTCTGTTTTCAATTTTGAAGGTTGCTACATATCATAAATGACGAGACGGACCTAACGGTGCGCTCGGATTTTCCATCGGGGTTCGTTTACTCAAAATTCCTTTCCGGAATTTCATAAACGGATCCTTTTCTCGAAAACCTATCAAACGGACTCCGTTTCGACTCAGATTTCACAGACAGGTCATAAATGACCTAACGGAGATTTTGGGACTGTCGACACGCAAATCGAGGTCCCAGATCCCGTAACGACTATTTGAGGATCGTTACATTCTCCCCCACTTAGACTCTCGGCCGTCCTCGGACGAGCCTAAGTCTAAGGTAGGATCCACACACTAGCCACAGAGCTGGCACAGATTTCCAGGACCCCTCGGTACCACCTGAAATCAATAAAACTTAAAAATGCAAATTCAGGCTTAGAAAATACAAGGATTTCATACCTGAATCATCGAACAAGCGCGGATGCCTCTCACGCATCTCGGACTCAAGCTCCCAAGTGGCCTCGGCAATGGAGTGATGCCCCCACTGAATTCTCACAAGCGGGATCACCTTCGATCTCATCTTACGGACCTCTCTAGCCACAATAGCAATAGGCTCCTCCGAATAAGCTAAGTCGCCATCTACCTCCACGGAAGCCATATCGATCACATGAGACAGATCGTGAACATACTTCCGGAGCATGGACACATGGAACACCGGATGAACAGACAGAGAGGGAGGCAAAGCCAGTCTATAAGCAACGGCGCCAACGCGCTCCAATATCTCAAAAGGCCCAATGAACCTAGGACTGAGCTTGCCTTTCTTCCCAAATCTCATAACACCCTTCATGGGCGACACTCTGAGGAATACCCGGTCCCCAACCATGAACTCAAGATCTCTCCGCCTCCGATCTGCATACGATATCTGCCGGTTCTGAGCCGTGCGGAGTCGATCCTGAATAACCCGGACCTTATCTAAGGTCTGCTGCACCAAATCGGGCCCCAACACCTGGACCTCACCAGACTCGAACCAACCGATAGGCGAGCGACATCTTCGACCATACAATGCCTCAAACGGAGCCTTCTGGATAGAAGCCTGATAGCTATTATTATACGCAAACTCTGCTAGCGGCAAATGGCTATCCCAATGGCCTCCAAAATCAATAGCACACGCCCTCAACATATCCTCGAGGATCTGAATGGTCCGCTCAGACTGGCCATCAGTCTGCGGGTGAAATGCAGTGCTGAGATCGACCCGAGTACCCAGCTCTCTCTGAAAAGATCTCCAAAACTGAGCTGTGAACTGAGCACCTCGGTCAGAAATGATAGAAACAGGAGCACCATGCAATCTCACAATCTGCTCAATGAAGATACGAGCCAGACGCTCCGAGGTATAAGTAGTCCTCACTGGAATGAAGTGAGCCGACTTCGTCAGTCGATCAACTACTACCCACACCGAATCATGCTTACCCACGGTCAGCGGCAAACCAACTACGAAATCCATAGTGATCTGCTCCAACTTCCACTCGGGAATGGGCATAGACTGGGTCACCCCGGCTGGCCTCCGGTGCTCATACTTCACCTGCTGGCAATTCAAACACCGAGATACATAATCAGCAACATCCCTCTTCATCCCTTTCCACCAATACAGCTCTCGAAGATCATGATACATCTTCGCAGTACCCGGATGAATGGAATATCTCGAACTGTGAGCCTCTGCCAAAATCATTTGCCTCAGCTCCACAATGGCTGGAACACATACCCGGCCGTTAAGCCGCAAAGCACCATCATCACCAATCACGAACGAGGACACTCCCCCACTCAGGACCCTGTCCCGGAGATCTCTCAGATAAGGATCCTCGAACTGCCTTTCCCGAATCTGGGAAGCTAAAGACGACCGAGACCCCACATATGCAAGCACCCGGCCTGGAACAGAATCATCAAACCGAACCCCACTAATGGACAAAGCCTGCAACTCACGGGCCAACGGCCTCATATGAGCATCAAGATAGGCGAGGCTACCCATGGACTTCCTACTCAAGGCATCGGCTACAACATTAGCCTTTCCGGGATGATACCGGATAGAAAGATCATAATCCTTCAGCAGCTCTAACCAGCGGCGCTGTCTCCCGTTCAAGTCCTTCTGAGTGAACAAGTACTGGAGAATCTTATGATCGGTGAATATCTCACATGGCTCGCCATAAAGATAGTGCCTCCACAACTTCAGTGCAAACACGACAGCTAACAGCTCCAAATCATGGACAGGATAATTCTTCTCATGGACCTTCAGCTGTCTCGAGGCATAAGCTATCACCTTACTCTCCTGCATCAGAACGCTACCCAGGCCAACACCCGAAGCATCACAATATACGGTGAATCCCCCAGATCCACTAGGCAAGGCCAACACTGGCGCTGAAGTCAACAGAGTCTTAAGCTTCTGAAAGCTAGACTCACAGGCATCGGACCACAGGAAAGGAACATTCTTCTGGGTCAACTTCATCAGAGGTGCTGAAATAGAAGAAAACCCCTCGACGAACCGCCGATAATAACCTGCCAAGCCTAAGAAACTCCGAATCTCTGTAGGAGAAGTAGGCCTAGGCCAACTCTGAACGGCCTCTATCTTCTTCGGATCAACACACACCCCATCCTTGGTCACCACGTGACCTAGGAAAGATACAGAACTGAGCCAAAATTCACACTTGGAGAATATGGCATACAACTGCTGATCCCTCAGAGTCCGAAGAACAACTCTCAAATGCTGCTCATGCTCCTCCCTGCTCTTCGAATAAACCAAGATATCATCGATAAACACAATGACGAAGGAGTCAAGGTAGGCCTTGAACACTCGGTTCATCAGATCCATGAAAGCAGCTGGGGCATTCGTAAGCCCGAAAGACATCACCAGAAACTCATAGCGGCCATATCGGGTACGAAAAGCAGTCCTGGAAACGTCCTCGGACCGAATCCTCAACTGATGATACCCCAACCTCAAATCAATCTTCGAGAAGAAGGTAGCACCCTGAAGCTGATCAAACAAATCATCAATACGTGGCAAAGGATACCTATTCTTGATAGTAACCTTATTCAGCTGCCGGTAATCAATACACATCCGCATAGAGCCATCCTTCTTCTTCACAAATAATACCGGGGCACCCCATGGAGACACACTGGGCCTAATGAAGCCCTTATCGAGCAAATCCTGAATCTGCTCCTTCAGCTCCCTCAACTCAACAGGAGCCATACGATACGGGGGAATAGATTTAGGCTGAGTGCCTGGCAATAGATCAATGGAAAACTCTATCTCCCGCATAGGCGGCAAACCCGGCAAATCATCAGGAAACACATCCGGATACTCACAAACAACCGGAACTCTATCAAGGGATAACTCCTCTGCCCGGACATCCCGAACTGAAGCAATATATCCCTCGCACCCACTAGATATCATCCTCTGCGCCTCCAAGAAAGAAATGATCCTACTCTTCGGAGAAGGCCTGGAACCTCCCCATACAACCCGACACTCACCCTCTGCCCCGATCGTCACGGACTTGGCATGGCAATCCAAAGTCGCATGATAGGAAGCCAGCCAATCCATGCCCATAATGACATCGAAATCAGACATATCGAGCAGCATCAGGTCCACTAAGGACTCTACACCACAGATGGAGATCATACACTGCCGATAACCCCTATCTACACATATAGAAGACCCGACAGGGGTGGCAACCATAAAGGGATCATCTAAGAAGACCAGATCCCTGCCCAAGCAAGGGGCAAATCCCGGCGACACATACGAATAGGTAGACCCCGGATCAATAAGAGCATAAGCATCGCGGCCACAGACAGAAATAATACCTGTGATGACATCATTGGATGCCTCAGCATCCTGACGAGTCATAGCATAGACCTGCGCCGAGCCTCCTGAACCCGGAGCTCTCTGAGACTGCTGACTAGGACGAATCTGAGAAACGGGCCTGGCGGCCTGAGGACCAGATGGTACCATAGCTGCGGATCCCTGGCGACCTGATGAAACATAAGGGCAACTCCTGACATAGTGCTCTGGAGACCCACACTCAAAACATCCATCACCTCTACCTCATCTACCGCCTCTACCACCTCTGCCACGACCACCTCCAGACGAACACCTCCCATGATGCCTCTGATGGCACCTCCCGCACTGCGGCGGACCAGACTGCGAAGAGCCACCCCGCCTCTGGGATGATTGAAGCCTCGGGGTCTCTGAAGAAAAATCCTGGGCAGGCAAAGCAGCAGCCTGGGGCCTAGACTGAGAACGGCCCTGATGACCCTGACCCCTCTGAGCGGATCCACTATACCCACCAGACTGACGCGACCTCTTGGCCGCCCTCTCCGCGTCAGCCCTGGCGAAGATATCCTCCATCCGCCGCGCCACATCAACTATCTCAAAATATGACTTGTTGCCCATATCAGGGGCAACAGCTACATGTAAGCGGGGATGAAGACCCTCAACAAACCGGAGGACCTTGTCCCTCTCCTGAGCCACCCTAGCCGACGCAAACTGAGACAACCACAAGAACCTGGTGTCATACTCTGAAACAGACAGGTTTCCCTGCCTCAACCTCTCAAACTCGCGCCTCTGAGCATCGTGCTAACTCTGGGGCACGAACCTGCTCATGAACATAGACACGAACTCAGCCCAAGACAAAGGAGGGAGGTCACTAGACCTCTGCCGCATCATGGAGACCCACCATGTCTCCGCATCTCCCGATAATCTGAAAGAAGCACACTGCACCCCTAAGGTGTCTCTAGTACCAAGAACTGTCAAAATCTTCTCACACTTCTGAATGTACCTCTGGGCAGTACATGTAGCTGAGGTACCGTCGAACTCTGGAGGCTGAAGCTTCATGAATGACTCTATCCTCCTGGCAACCTCCTCAGTGCCCATAGGAGGAGTAGAAATAACAGGACCTGCCTGAGGAGCAGAAGCAGAAGGCTGGGCAATATGATCAGGAGCAGCCTCAGAAGTAGGCGTGCTCATAACAGGTGTGGTCGGCTGAGGAGCCGAAATAGGAGCTGCAACATCATCTCTGACAGGGACCTGATGGCTAGACAAGGCCATCAGTCTCATTTACTCCTCTGAAGAGATCACAACGGTGCCTGGCACAACAGCAGGCACAGGGGGAATAGATGCTGACAGAGTCGCTGCGGACACCGCAGGGATAGCTGTGTCCTGCCTAGTGGCTGACGGGCGACCTGTCCGAGTCTTCTTAGCAGCTGGCGGCTGCGTAGGTGCTGATGGCTCTCCCGCAGACGCGGGTGTAGAAGATGCAGCCCTCCTGGCTGAGGATGCTCGCGTCCTCGCCATCTGATACAATACACGAAAAAGGGTCAGCACCTATATAAGTTACTCAGCACGAATAGAGATGAAACGAAGGGAAAACATTTCCTAACATGCCCTTGTAGCCTCTCGCTCATAAGTATGGTCGATAACATACCCATAAGCAAGACTCTACTCAGACACTGCTCCAAGACTCCTAGGACTCGAATTAGAACCTAGGGCTCTGATACCAAACTGTCACGACCCAATTTCCAAGGGCTCGTGATGGCACCTAAACAACATTTGCCTAGGCGAACCAATGAAACAAGATGCGGAAAAGAACAATAATGTGAAAAGATCATAAATGGATATATAAATATAAAAGGGTGAAGTCCAAAAGAATATATCCACAAAAGAATTGGAGCATTCTAAGAGTGACTCAATAAAGTATGAATATACATCAAAGAAATCTGAGTCCTATCTCTAAGTGACTCCGGCGGTATGCCACCACGGTCTGTGTGGTCGTCTCACCTCAATCAAACGTCTCAGAAGCCTCGGGAACCGCTAACGTCCGGGCTGCTGACTGGATGAAGGACCTGCGCACATAGCAGAGTAAGTTATGAGCCGAAGCCCAGTAAGATCACCGACAGGCCCGCTAAGGTACCCTTGCGGGACAAGTCGCTACGTGCATCATAAGCAACAACACACTATAGTAATCATACAATAAAGTAGTGAAATCACAAATAGATGTAACACATTCCATACACACAAGTAGTAACCAGAAGTCTCAAGGATTATGCCCATCCAACGTCAGGCATAGGTCAACTCAGCGGCAGTTTGGAGGTCCAATCTCTACTCCCGTGCCGACTAACCTAGACCTACGATGGACTAGCAACACCACTACTAAGTATCAACCATATACCGTGACCCGAAGTCACTATCACAATCATGAATAAGTAGACCAACGACCCGTAGTCGTTGGCTCATCTCAAATCTGTCTACGATAGCACCACACCCCCTGTCAAGTGCGTCGTATCTCAATAAATCAAGTGACCACACCACACCCCCTGTCAAGTGTGTCACATCTCAAAGATCAAGTGTCCACACCACACCCCCTGTCAAGTGTGACACATCTCATAGTATAGGCGACACCACACCCCCTGTCAAGTGTCCCTCTAACAGTATTAATATCCACGACATTAATAACAATAACAGAAATAATAACAGAAATATTAATAACGATAATATTTCACAGTCACCGTAACCCAGGTTGGTTATGCTAGCTGAACGTAAGGCGAAGGTTAACCCGACCACAGTTTGGGGGTACAATCCCTACTCCCATGTCGTCCAACCCAAGATACGTATAGACAGCACTACCCAACCCGGCACGTGAACAAATCGAGTACCAATATCATACAAAAGCCGGCAAAATCCTCGGCAAGACATTTATCATGACATGCCGGCAACATCCTCGGCCATGTCCCAAGTTCTTGCTATCTAAGCATGGCGTAGCAAGCGTTACTACGATATAAATTTAAGCTACCTCGACGTAGCGTTTAGACCGGCACATACCTCGGTCGAGTCACAATCTCGCTATTTATAACAAACAATAATAGCAAATAATTCACATCATTAATCCTAACCATTGTTAGGTATATATATATGCGTACATGAAGCATACTAGCATGAAGGAAGTGTCCACAAGCACAATAGAGGTCAAGTCTCACATACCTCGAAATTCGGGCTCAAATGCCGGGAAGAATCTCCTTTTCCGCTCGCCTTGTCCACGAAGGACTCTCCACTAGGTCTATTAAGACAAGATATAGCACATATGAGTGCTCAATTATAGCTATTTAAGCCTATAGGCATCCTAGGGTAAAAATTACCAAAATGCCCCCCGGGTAGGGCCGAGCCCTAAATTTACAAAATGTACTTTTTCGGACTCCCCACGCTCCCGTGAATCCAAAAGTACACTTAGATTCCACATGCGAGCCTTGCTCGATGTCTTTCCCCAATTCTTAAGAATCTAGGGTTCTAACCCATTTCCAAGAATCAACCCTTTGATTCTTGTGTTAATCAACATAAAGATGGATTGAAAGGGCTTACCTTAAGTGTAAGTATGATTGGGTCTTCAAGAAATACCCAAAAATCGCCTCAAGAGCTCACCAAATGATTTTTATAAGTTATGAACCGAAATGGCCCGACATGGCCTTTTTATAGCAGTTTTTTTTTTTTTTTTTTTTTGCCTTTGTGATAGCTTCTTTTGAAAAAATCATAACTTTTGATAGGAATGTCCAAATGACCTGAAACCGCTGCCATTAGAACCACAACTCAAAGGGCTACAACTTTCATGTTTTGAGTTTTTCCTAATTCCTTACGGATTGGCCGGAAAATCAGCTTTTATCTGGCTGTTTGCGCCAAAACAGAACAGAAAAGTCGCACCAGATTTTCTACTGTTTTAGGGGCAAAACGGGACCCTACGAAGCTCGGAATGATCCCAAATTTTGCACACAAGCTATAAAATACTTGGGTGACATGCTCGTCAAGACGGAACTCAATTCGGACCTCCAGAACTCAAAAAGTGGGTCCCACGGCAAAGGTTCAATTTTCGACTTTCGCCAAAATAGCGAAATTTAACCAAACGACCTCGGAATCCAATTCCGAAAGTTGCTACAAGTCACAAATGACTATACAAACCTAACAGAACTTTCGGATCTCTCATCGGAGCTCATTTGCTCAAATCGAGCTCGGAAACCTCTTTTAACTCTTTTAAACTTCCGAAACGGGGACTTTATCAAAAGTCCTATCAAACGAGGTTTGTTTTCAATTTTGAAGGTTGCTACATATCATAAATGACGAGACGGACCTAACGGTGCGCTCGGATTTTCCATCGGGGTTCGTTTACTCAAAACGACCTATCGAAACCCCAAATTCCTTTCCGGAATTTCATAAACGGATCCTTTTCTCGAAAACCTATCAAACGGACTCCGTTTCGACTCAGATTTCACAGACGGGTCATAAATGACCTAACGGAGCTTTTGGGACTGTCGACATGCAAATCGAGGTCCCGGATCCCGTAACGACTATTTGAGGGTCGTTACAGAATTAGCCACTCATGTTCATGGTAGTCATATCAAAATAACTCATGAATGAATAAATTACAAAAAGTAAGGAAGAATTTAGAAAAACTCGTTTTCTTGAAGTCTCCAAAGGTCTAGCCTCCTTTTTGCTTCTTTTCCAGTGTATCCTTCATAATGGAGGTAAAAGAAAATTTTATACCCTGTAGAAAACTAAACAAAAGTACCAAAAAGACTCTTAAAATTTCGCCTAACAGCTTCGTGCTTCGCGTGGCACCCGCGTGCCACGCGGACTCAAATTTTTCAGCAAATTCAGCTTGCGTAGCGCTCACGTATTTGGGCTAAATGCGCTGAAATTTTTATTCCATTCCTAAGCAAAGACTCTATTTCTTCCCGTGTCACTCGCGTGGCGCACGGATCACTTGAACTCTTCAACATCTTCACTTTTAGCTCCAAAACTAGCACTTTCTTGCTCAATTCACCATGTTCAAATCCTATAACATCAAACAACTCAATTAGTATCAAATCTTGAGAATTTTGTATATAAAATCTTAGATGTATTATCATAACACGGTAAAAATACCCTCAAAATATATTTAAAATAGCCAAATATCATGAGACGAAAAGGGTTGTTGTAGAACTTGGCGGGCGACAATGGTATATGAAGCTTAGCACAGGTAAATCAGGACGAAAAAAGTTAAATAAGGGCTGGATAGATTTTGTAGTGGCCAACAATCTGAAGATAGGAGATCATTTTAACTTATAACTCATTGAAAGTAATGCTGAAGTTGTGAAGTTTGAATTGACAATGTTTGGTCAACCGGATTCAAATGAGCTTGAATTTTCTATGTCTGACTCTGATGATGATCCGGATGACCTCCCCCAAGTTGGTGAATGAACTCCTGACGATCCGATTTGGGTTGCTTAGTACAACAGCATTCTATGTTATTAGCAGTATTTAAATATATTTAAATGTATTTTCTTGATGTTTTTAATTTAGTGATTGTGCTATGATAGTGGTACAAATTTCAGAAGTTAATCTTTACATATTATCTAGTTTGAAAACTTGACATCAAAAGTAAATAAAAGACTTTTCAACATACAGCCATTTACCAACTTTGAAATGTTCAAGACGAATGAATAGGATTTCAGACAATGAAGAAAAAAGGATTCGGCTTGAAGTGATAATAAGGCATCTATTTACTAAGTGTTAGGCTGTTAGCCATTTGATAAATCTTGGCTAAAAATAATTTTGGCAGGAAGATTTTCCTCTACACCTCTATTAGTTTCATTGTTTAACAAATCTGGGCTAAAAAAATCCTGGCAGGAAGATTTGCATCTACACCACTATTAGTTTCATTTTTTCCCATAATATGTGATCTGCAACCTATTGTAGAAACGAAGATTTGCCTCGAATCCACGATTAGTTTCATAATAATTTTTTTATTCCATAATATGATCTGCAACCTAGTGTAGAAAGGATTAATCTGCGTATGGGATAGTCACCATACGATTACACTCACAATTAACCACAATATATTGACTTATAACCAAACCCCATCCATTGCTTCATCTTGGCTAAGGAACAACATAAATAAACCAACTTTTATAACAAATTTAACTTAAGCTAGTCTACTTCTTCCAATTAACGAGCAGAAAAAGACAAGCTGGGTTTGGCATCCCAAACTTGACCCATGATCATTGTTCTATTTGACATAACCATAAACTACTGATGTCATAGACTACTATATTAATCAATGATAAGCGGATTGTTAGGAGCTCCTTCACCAGGAAGAAAATCATCCAAAAGAGCAACTACAAACTTCACAATTTCCTCAGTACTTTGAACCAGTCTAAAGATAACATAATCTCCTACCCTCAGATTGTTGTCTGCTGCAAAATCTGCCCAGTCCTCATTGAACCTTTGTCGGCCATTTTTACCAGTGTTAAGCACCATGCTCCATAGCTCCCCGCTGATAAGTTGGTATTTTACCAACTTAAAAACTACTTTAAGCTTTAATTTTTTAATCCAAAGGCAACGTCTGGTATTAATTAATGTCATAAACTGCTTAGTTTCAGGTTGTAATGAATTGCATGAGGATTGATCAAAGATTGAAGCTAAAGAGCAAGAATTGGAGCCAAAGAGTCAAGAATTGGGACACAGCTTGAGGTGCCCCGCCTAGAATCAAAGGTCGAGCGCCTAGAAAACTTCAGAGACTGACATGAGGCGCTCCACCTCTGTTGAGGCACCCTGCCTCTGCACCCAGGCGGAGCGCCTAAGATCTTAGGTGGAGAGCCTGAAGAAAAGTCCAGAGAGCAACAATTTTGAAGCTCCAGATTTGGGCGGACTGCCTAGTCTTTGAGGCGCTCCACCTGAGCCTATAAACCCACGTTTTTCACTTTGTATAAATAGCAAAACCTATGGTTTTAACACTATCTCATTCCATATTACGTTTTGTACTCATTTTCAAGGGAGTTTGGGAGCCAAGTAGGAGTCTTAACATCATTTTGTAAGCTTCTAACCTTGTATCTTTGAATCTTTATTCATATATCAATCAAAGATCTATGTTTGAAATCATTTCATCATTTCAGTACATTTTGATTGCTTTGACTCAAACGCTAGTTATGAGTAGCTAAAGTCATAACTAGGGGTGTAAAAATGCTACAGTGTTAGAAAATCAATGGATGTTGTTCCATTTCACTAACTATAACATAAGTAACAATTATCCATCTCCCCATTACAATAACATCAAAATTCCAAGATCCATGATATTTGGGATTTCTTGTCTACTTTGCTAGTTAAAGACTTGGAAGAGATTAACTAGTGTAGAATAGTGGAGTTGGCAAGGATTTGGGTTGATAGGCTATTTGAATAGACTAACCCATCTAAAAGGAGCTACGCTCGGAAGAGGTCTCCTTTCCTTGGATCTTTGAGTAGTGCTTTAAGCATTCACTAAGGCTTTGAAGAGCAGGTTGTGAAAGATCTCTTCTAGGTCGGAAGGATTCTAGAGATCACAATAGGAAGACTCGACCATAATTATCTTATGTTGGGAAAGTAAAGTGAAGACACCCGTTGGTTGAAAATAACTATTAGTTGTTTACTTTCCAGGCCTCATAATATGAAATCAACTTGTTTAAATTTGTATGCTTTGTAGTTAAGTGTAGTGCTACTTTAAACAAACCCCATTTCTAGGACTCAATATTAAACTTTATTGAAATTTCTACTTGCGACTCTCTTACTTGACGAGCTAGTTCCTTTGAAAAATCGACCTCGATTCATATCGGATATTATACTTTGATGACCGCCCCTCACTATTAATGGTATAGGATTGAGCGTGGATCAAATTGGCACCGCTGTCGGGGAACTACAGTTTCAATATTGAGTTGCATTAGTTAATGAAAGTTGTTTAGTTCTTAAGTCCTAGCATTTTACTTTTTTTTTTTAGTTTCATCTACTGTAGGTGAAACATGGCTTATAGGAGAAATCCTAATCGGGAATTGCGGAATCCCAATTACAATCATTATTATAATCAATAACATGGGAATCCACATGGTTATGAAGAAAATATGATGAAGAGTTCCTTGTGGAGCTCAATGAAGAGGGTTATCTATTTCACGTCGAGCAAGTTGATGAAGATGATCCTCAAGTAGAAGCTAACGATCCACAAGTTGAGAATGTGGTACCCCAAGGTGATAATCCTTTTTGCTCAACCAAATGCGGCTGCTCAACCAAATGCGGGGGTGCAAGCGGATGGAGAAGGAATCTTTGGGGAAGATATTGGTGTCACAGGTAATGCTAATTGGGGTGGCAAAAATGCAAACCAAGGCGGCCGAGGTGTGGACTTAGGTGGTCGGGGTGCGAACCGTGGAGGTAGAGCCAATGTCAACCAAGGGGGGAATGTCAATAGAATGAATGCTCGCAATATCAACCGGAATCAAGAGTATGCTAGAGGTGCTCGGGACTATCAACAGAGATGCGAGACTATGAAGATGATGAGGAGTATCATACCCTATTTTAACTCAACTCGGAGCAAGTCAAGATTCGAGTTTGACTGGGTAACTCATTTGAGTTAAAGATTGGAGTCGCCACCTAATATGTGTTTTCTAAGGCGTATTAGGTCACCTAAATGTCTAAGATTGAGTTTCATACAAAAAAGTTCAAATTCCAGAGATTCAATGGTAAGAAGTCCAAGTGACTCGGGGAAGAAGGTATTATGCACTTCCCCAAGTCCCACAAAAAGTGGTTCCCACCCGAGCTTTTATTTTTGGGATGTTTAAAGGCTATAGGCAATTATAGGTTACATTTACAAACTATTTTACTAACTTGGGTAGCTAAAAATGCAAGCAGCTAAGTAATTCAAGTCATTTACGCAAATGAGTCTAAAGGACAGCAAAAAATTTCACCGTATGCCCTCCATAAGGAGTGGTTTTACAAAATTACCCGCGCTAAGAAATGTTTTAGCAAAATGCCCTTATTTAGTCCGCAAGCCAAGACTTCAAGGGAAAAAAATTTGTAAGTCTTGGCAATTGGCTATACTTCAAGGGCAAATGTTGTTTTTCCAATACTTCAAGTTATACGGCGAGAATGCAAGGAAACTGGAAGAGACAAGTCCTAACAATTGCCAAGACTTACGACGCAGTGCAGCAAGTGTTGCCTATTGCCAATACTTGTCGTGCAACTGTTGGAAAATCGAGCAGGGATCAATGGCAAGTCTTGGCAATTGCCAAGGCTTACGGCCTAGTGCGGCAAGTATTGCCTATTGCCAATACTTGAAGGGATAAGTGTTGAAAAGTGGAAAAATACAACGGGAAGTCTTGGCCCCGGATTTTTTTTCATTAAATCTTAACGGGGGCATTTTTGCAAACTATCTCTTAGCAGAAGCAAAAAGGCAAACCATTGCTTCCCGTGTCATATTTTTGCAAATGTTCCAAAGGACAGTCAAGTCTAAGTATCAGGGCATGGGAATTTTGCAGAAACGGCCTAAGCCCAACGCCTAATCGCACGTTTGGCCCTCATTTTTGCAAACATTAAGTTAATCAAGCCAAATTTGCAACAAACAATTCAAATCAGTTTATAAATGCAATTTCAGTGTCTGAACGTATTTTTCTGAAATAGCCACTATTTAAGAAATATTTCAGATTTTGTCAAAAATTAAATGGGGGTTATTTTTAAAATAAAATATTAGTCATTTAGGGTCGGTGTGACTTGACATTAATTATCGAGCCCTAACCTTAATGGCTATTTGATTTAGGGATCAGTTTTGAAACATATAGATTAGTGGGTTGTTTTGGAAAACAGATTTCACGAAGCACACAAATGAAAATAAGGGGGCTACCACACATAAATATAGATACAAGCATGCATATACATGAAGTGTTGATATATTTTAGGAAAATACGTATAATAAATTGTATAAATGACCCCAAGTATTTATACCCCCCCATACACTATTAGATTAGTGTATAGAAGATTAAAGTAAGTTGAAAAATAGTTTAATACACATAAAGGCCAAATTTTAAAACTATTTTTGGGCCTGTATCATTTATGCAAAAGAGGGGCAGTTTAATTCTTGCAAAAATAGTCCAGATTTTAGCATTTACTGCACAAATGGCCCTTGCTTTACAAAACTAGTCGTATTTCATAACTCAAACATTTAGGCAGTTCAAATACTTTACTTACACTGCTATACCATATTTAATAACTGAATTTTCTAATTGATCATGCAATTCTCTATTTTAAAACTCATGATGCAATGCACACAAGGAAGATAAAGTGAGAGAAGGCGCCTGTGTAGCCAAATACACAGTCCACGACTATGTACCCTGTTTTAGAGTGAATACAAGAAGGGCATCCCAACAAATATACACAGATAGGGGAGGTTTCTAAATGGGAGAAACATGCAGAAAAGGGAGGTCTGTTTTCTCTAAATTAAGGCGGAGTTAGAACTTCAATGACTGCACTTAAATAGGCATTGCATGTGCAATTATCAAGCTTTCTATGCTCCCCAAACCTGTAACCAAAACATGACTGGTATGGCCTTTCATGGACATTAAAACAGAGCTGCATACACAAGGGTTAGCAGGGCCAACAAGGCCTAACAAACATTACAAACATGCAGTTCACATAGAGGTCTAATATCCAGTTCTTAGGAAAGGAGAAAACAAAGAGACAATACCTTTCTAGATACTTGGAACTAACAGGAATAAATCAGTAATGGTATAACTGCAGCAACACAGCAGGAACTCTCACAAATCTGTGTATCAGGGCCTCTCTCTCAAGAAACTAGATCAACAATATGAGGAGGCATGAAGCTTTTATCAGAATAACTCAGAGAGGAGAGTGCATGTGTTTTAGTGTGTGTATACAGTATGTGTGTGCTTGTATGTCAATACTTGTGTGTGTGCAGTGAATGGAAATAGCCAGTTTAAATAGTTGTAGGGTAAAGGCTTTCAAATTCAAACGAGTAAAATATAAAAGGCAAGGAAAATTTTGCTTCCAAACTTAAAAGATGCCCTTATGTGGACTTGCCAAGAATAAAGCAATCAATTCCTAGTTTTAAGGTAAACTCAATCCCAAACCGAATATGATTTTCTCTTTTTACTCTTAACATTGTCTAGGTTCAAGAAATTAGTAGTAAGCATGATTTAAGCTTGGAATTATTCACCAAACTTTAAGAAAATATTATACCAGTGATTAAAACCAACTTCCATCTATATTTTAATCAATGATTTTAATCAAATCACTTTCAAAACTTTAGACGTGCCAAACTAGATTACCTATTTCTACTTCAAACATATAATCATATGGAACCATGTATTTTGACAAGGTGAGAGGCTAAACATACTGTGACAAATAAAGATAAGCATACTCCTAATCAACCAACGATTTTAAACTTACTTGTCGACAGAAGAACTCTAACATGCTAGTCGTGACCATACTAAACTCAGGCATATCAGTATTAAAATTAACATTTTAAATAAAGTCTAGTATTCACTAATTCTCCACTCTAACTAATTGACAAACAGCAATAAGGCATGCTAAAACATTGAACAAGCTAGGCAAACTCAGTTTTAAGATTACGTAGGAGCGACTAAGAAAAAGTAAAAGGGGTAAGGAGGGGTACCCATTTAAGTTTGATGTCGGGTCAACCTTGACCCGACTTCGATCGGCCATGCGTAAGGACTTTACCTCCTTCTCAAGACGGTAACATTCAAGATTTTGCCGGAGGGGACGCCAGAATATCCTTTCCGGTGACAGATATAGCAATCAGAGCTAGGGTTAGATTGGACCTCGCCATTTTGGGGAAATTAAGGGTGGGTTTTGTTGCGGATGTTACGAGGATCACAATGATGTAATTTATTTTGAGTTTCTCCAGAAGAATTGGCCGGAAAGTGGTAGTGACAGTGATGGAGATAGGGTTTCGTGAGAGAGAAGGTGAGGGAGAGAGGCGGCGCGACCTTCTGAGAAAATGAGAGAGCTACGTAGGGTTTGGGGGGTCCGCGTGTAATTAAAAATGGAAATGGGTGTTCTGGCCATTAGATGGAACAAATTGAGGGTTGGGATTAAGCCATGTAGGCGTGACTAGGATCTGATGTGGTGCTGAGGCAGAAATTACGTGTATAAGTGAGAAGGGTGTGAGGTGTATATGCTGAGTGTATATTTAGTATATAAAATAGTATAAAATATGTATAAAACCCAAGAAAAAATTATGAAATTGATTTTAAAAATGCTATGCTTGATCAAAAAATTGTACAAGGTAATATTGCGAGATTTAAAGGATTTTGATAATTTTGTCAAAATAAAGATAATTACAAAATGTGTAATTGGATGTGTACATTTTGTAGGACAAGCGCAATTTGCAATGAGGTTTTCAAAAATATCCCAGTTACTATGCTTGTATGGAATGATGATTTTGAAAGATGTGTGGGTGTAGGATAATCATGTGGTTATAAGTGCAATTTTATCTGAATTATGGCTATGAAATAGGATGGACAAAATTAGGTGTCAACAAGGAGACTGAAGAAGAAGTTGATATGAACAGCTTTGCAAGTGCTATAGTTCCTCCTCCAATTCATGGCAATGCTAGTTTTAGCATCCCAAATGTGATTCTTCAAGGTCTTGAACAACATGGTTGCTTTAGCGGTAGCAAGAATGAAGATGCAAATGACCACATGAGATATTTTGTACAAACTTTTAATCTTTACAAGTCGGCAAGGGTATTGGAAGAGTCATTGAGGTTAAGGGTGTTTCCCTACTCTCTCACCGGGAAAGCCAAAGATTGGTTGAACAAGTTGCCGAGAAACTCCATTTTTACATGGCAAGAGCTAGTGAAACAATTTCTAGCAAAGTTTTCACCAAAATAAAAGCAAGTGGCATTGAGAGACAAGATCTATATGTTTGAACAAGATGCATCCGATTCATTGACCGAGGCTTGGGAAGCTTTCCAATATGGCTTGCTCCGGTGTCCTAACCATGGCTTTAATGGAAGTATGTTGTTGCAAAGTTTCTATCAAGGCTTGAACAAGTTGAATCAATCCACTTTGGATACACTATGTGATGGTGTCACTATGGACAAAAGGTATGAAGAGGTGAAGGAGATTCTAGACAAAGTAACCAAGAGATCTCAAGAATAGCAATCAAGAGCTAAAAATCCAGGAAGAGAAGTTGGGATAAGTCCAATGATGATGGAAAGACTTGAAGCTCAAGATAAGAAGATGGAAAGAATCTTGACCTCCACGGAACTCATGAACAAAAATTCAAAGGCCGATAGAGAAGCAAATGAGAAGAAAGTGAACAAGGTGGAGAATATCCACACAATAAATATTGAGCATCAAGTTGCTCCAATGGGTTATCTCACCCCTGGGGGTGTTCCTTTGTCTCTTCTCCAACATGGGCAAGAGAGATACTATCTAGAACAATGTTACAATGTGCAAGATGGTGAAGAAGCAAATTATGTGGGCAACTACCAAGGGCAAAGAGGGTATGATCAAGGTGGCTATCAAAGACCTTATCAAAAACCCTACCAACAACCATATCAACAACAAGGGGAATGGAGGTCGATTCAAGGAAGAGGCAGTTGGAGTGTTAACCAAGAAGGGAGAGGAGTCGGTTCTTCTCAACAATATGCTCCAAGAACTCCGTTCAAAGAACATGATCAAGAAGCAAAAGCTCCTACAAAGTTGGAAGAGTTGATGAACCAAATGCTTCAAAATCAAAAAGGATATTCTAGGGGCATGAAGGATATGAAGCAAACAATGACATCACATTCTACATCTGTCGAAGAGCTTGAATCACAAATGAGACTAGCACATCAAGTCAATCAAAGGCCGCAAGGAGCACTACCAAGTGATACGGTAGTGAATCCTAAAAGAGGTGGTAAGGACCAAGTGATGGCAATTAAAACTTTGAGTGGCAAGACATGGGAAGACTCAAAAGCCAAGAGTGATGATGATGCAGAGTTGAGAGTGCAACATCATCATGTGGGTGCCGAGTTGAATGACAAAGAAGCTATTGAAGAGGAGATGGTGCAAGAAGTGGAGAGGAAAGTTGATGAGTTTATGCAAGACAATGATGATGATATTCAAGAAGTCACTAAAAAGCCTACCCTCCCCCCAAACACCACCACCCAAATGGCCAAACCAAAGAAAAATCCACAACCAAAAAAAAGCCTTCCTAACCCGAGCTCCATTCCCAAAATACCCCTTCTTTTCCCACAAAGGAGCAACAAGCAAAGAGAGAGATATCATGCGAAGAAGATTTGGGAGAAGATTGCAAGCACTTCCATCAACATCCCATTAGCTTATGCGTTGGGACAAATGTTCAATATTGCTAAATTCACGAAGGACTTGGTAACCAAGAAGACCTATGGAGATTTTGAGACTATCAAGGTCACTCACCAAGTTAGTGCAATTGTGTCAAAACATATGGCGCAAAAGAGGGAGGATCCCAGAGCTTTTATCATTCTATGCATTATTGGTGGAAGACACTTCAAGAAAGCCTTGTGTGACCTTGGGGTGAGCATCAATTTGATGCCTTATGCTGTGTACAAAACTTAGGATACTAAGGCACCGAGATGAACTTGCAAATAGCTGATCGTTCAATGAAGAGTGCGATTGGGGTTATTGATAATGTATTGGTAAAGGTGGAAATTCGTCTTCCCGACAGACTTTGTCATCCTTGATTGCCCTATGGACTTTGAAGTGCCTATCATTCTTGGGAGACCGTTCTTGGCTACCGGAAGAGCACTTTGTGATTTGGAGAGGGGTGAGCTCACTTTTAGGTTCAATGGAAAGAAAGTCGTATTCCATATTTTCAAGGCTTTAAAACAACCAATGGATGATGATGCTACTTGTTCTTATGTTGATGTGGTGGTTGATGCACTTGTGGAAAAGGAGAGTGTCTTAGCTAGTCAAGAATACACATTGGCGGTAGTGATCCGAAACATGGATGTAGAAGATGAAGAGAGTATGGCAGAGGTAGTAAAGGCGTTGGATCAAAACCTAATGTACCGAAAACTATCCTTAGACCTGGAAAATCGAGAAACCCCACCGACAAAACCATCCATCGAAGAACCACCAAAACATGAATTGAAAGTCCTACTCTCCCACTTGAGATCTACCTTTGTCGGTCCAAACTCCACTCTACCCATAATCATTTCATCTTACTTAACCAAAACCCAAGAATCCAAACTTGTTGAAGTGATGAAGAGGAGAATCAAAGTTATAGGGTGGACCTTGGCGGATATAATGGGGATTGATCTATGGGTGTGTACTCACAAGGTCCTACTTGAAGAGGGGTGTAGGCTGAGTGTAGAACATCAAAGGAGATTGAACCCTCCTATGCAAGAAGTGGTGAAAAAGGAGATCATTAAGTTGCTAGATACGGGTGTATTGTTCTCTTGACTTATAGCAAATGGGTGTCACCCGTGCAATGTGTACCCAAGAAAAGGGGGATGACAGTGATTCTATATGACAAGGGAGAATCCATTGCTACTAGACCCGTGACCAGGTGGAGAGTGTGTATGGATTATCGAAAGCTAAACACCGCAACAAGGAAAGATCATTTCCCTTTACTATTCATTGATCAAACGCTTGATCGGTTGGTGGGTCGTGCTTACTATTTCTTCTTAGAGAATACTCCGGCTACAATCAAATATCCATCGAAGCCGATTACGAAGATAAGACTACTTTCACTTGTCCCTATGGTGCTTTTGCATTCCACAAGATGCCATTTGGTCTTTGAAATGCTCCGGCCACATTCCAAAGATGTATGCTAGCTCTTTTCCATGATATGGTGGAGAACTTTCTTGAAGTTATTATGGATGATTTTCGGTGGTTAGAGATTCATTCGATAATTTCTTATCAAACTTGGAAAAGGTGCTAGAGAGATGTGAAGAAACAAGGCTTGTGCTAAATTAGGAAAAGTGTCACTTCCTAGTGCAAGAAGGCATAGTGTTGGGACACAAAGTTTCCAAGAAAGGCATTGAGGTAGACCAAGCAAATATTGAGGTGATTTCAAAGCTTCCACCTCTAATGACCGTGAAGGGTGTTCGAAGTTTCTTAGAGCATGCGGGATACTATTGCCGCTTTATCAAGGACTTCTTCAAAATTGTGAATCCTATGTGCAAGCTTTTGGAGAAGGATGCCAAGTTCGTATTTGACAAGGCTCGCCTAGAAGCTTTTGAAGAAGTAAAGTAAATGCTAACAACCACACCAATCATTGTGAGTCCTAATTGGGAGCTTCCATTCGAGCTTATGTGTGACGCTAGTGATGTGGCTTTAGGATCCGTGCTAGGTCAATGGGTGAACAAGATGTTTAATCCCATCTACTATGAAAGAAAGACAATGAACGGAGCTTAATTGAATTATACGGTGACGGAGAAAGAGCTTTTGGCAATTGTGTTTGCCTTTGAAAAGTTTTGGTGATACTTGGTGGGGTCAAAGACAATTATTCATACAGATCACTCTGCCACCCGGTATTTTATGGCAAAGAAAGATTCCAAAGCAAGGCTTATCCCGTGGGTGTTGCTTCGTCAAGAGTTTGACATTGAGGTTCTTGATAGAAAAATGACTAAAAACCAAGTGGCGGGTAATTTGTCACGGTTGGAGGAAGAAGGTTGCCAGAAAGATGAAGTCGAGGTGAATGATGCATTTCCAGATTAGAGGATCTTGGCCGTATCTTGGGAATCAATCCCTTTGTATGGCGACCAAGCAAATTTCATAGTTTGGGGAGTCTATCCCGAAGACTTCACATTCTACCAAAAGAAGAAGCTAGCCAAAAATGTAGTCTATTATTGGGATGAGCCCTATCTCTTTAGGGTGTGTTTTGATGGAATCATCCGGAGATATGTTGTCGAGTCCAAATAAGAGGCCATTATGGAAGGGTGTCATTCTTCGCCTTACAGAGGACATCATGGTGGAGTGAGGGCAGCGGCAAGATGTTACAATGTGGCTTCTTTTGGAAAACTTTGCATAAGGATGCCCATGCTTGGGTGAAAATTTGTGGCCAATAGATGGGTGGAATTTCAAGAAAGTACGAATGCCAATGAATCTGATTGCCGAAGTGGAGCCATTTGATGTGTTGAGAATTGACTTTATGGGTCCGTTTGTGAGTTCCTATGGTAATAAGTATATATTGGTAGCGGTTGATTACGTTTCAAAATGCGTGGAAGCGGTTGTGCTCCCCAACAATGAAGCCAAGAGTTTACTTGCTTTCTTGATGAAGAATATTTTTTCAAGATTTGGGACTCCTCGTGCTATTATTAGTGACGGTGGGAGACATTTTTGCAACCGAGCCTTCGCAAACCTCCTCTAAAAATATTGAGTGAAATATATGGTTGCAACTCCTTACCATCCTCAAACAAGTGGGTAAGTTGAAGTCTCCAACCGAGAGGTGAAGAGTATTTTAGCCAAGACGGTTAATGCAAATAGAAGCGATTGGGCAAGAAAACTTGATATAGCTTTGTGGGCTTACCAAACTACTTACAAGACTCCTATTGGGATGTCTTCATTCAAATTAGTGTTTGGAAAAGCGTGCCATTTTCCAGTTCAGCTCAAGCATAAAGCTTTGTGGGCATTCAAAGAGGGAGATTTGGTGTTATTGTTTGACACCCCCTTGAAGTTGTTCCACGGAAAACTCAAGTCTAAATGGAAAGGTCTATTCAAGGTAGTAGGTGTGACTCCTTATGGCTCGCTTGATTTACAATCGAAGGAAGGTAGAAGGAGCATTCGGGTTAATGGGCATCGGGTGAAACATTACTTCGAAAGTGATGTCGAAATTGGTGAACTGGCGTGCATCTACCTTGATGAGCCTTGAAGAGAAAGTCAACACCATCGTGCCGCGACGTTACATTAGGCGCTTCTTAGGAGGCAACCCGATTTGTGGTGAAATTAGTTTTTACATGTGTAGGTACTTGAGTGTAAGTAAAGTATGAAGTGAGGAAGTGAAGGATGCAAGCCAAAAAGAGGATTGGAACAGCTATAGGTGGACCACCTCTGTCAAACGGGAGGACAGCCTCAAAAAAAGTCCAGAGAGCATGAAAAAAAATGGAAAATTTTGGCTAAGTATGGACTAGGCGGACCGCCTACTTCACTAGGTGGACTGCCCAGGTAAAGATATTATGTGAAAAAGGAGCAAGAAAAGGGAGAATAGGGCTAGGAAGACAGCCTGGTCCACTAGGCGGACCGCCCCGCCCAATGAAAGACCCGACCTGTCGAGTTTAAGGGTGTTAAAACGCCCAAACTTCCCCCATTTTTCACCAAAACACAAATTGAACAAAACAAAAAGACCCCTTGGCTGAAAATCCTATCCCCAACCAAAAATTTTCACTTTCATCCATCAATAGCACACACAAATCACTCCACAACTACTTTTAATCTTCCATCTTGCTTGATTTCGGGTATGTGTGTGATTTGTTTTAATTAAAATTTGTTTAACTTAGTGAAACAATGCTTTTAAGATTAGGAGTAGCTATACATGCTTTAGCTTCATGTCGTAGATGATTATTGTGCTTGAGTGCTACACTTTGACATTGATGAATATTGAAAAGTTAGGGTTTCACTTTGAAATGTTTTAAATTGAATTGAAAAGTTGAACCCATAACTTGAATTTGTCCTCAATGGTTGCTGGTATGATTCAAAATAGTGGGGAGTGCCTTGTTAATACCATGGTGATGCACACAAATTAGTTGGGGGTGGCGCCGTTCAATTTGATGAAACCTTGTACTCTTGACTTGAATCCTTTGAATTTAAATTGGTGATTGCACTTGCACCTTGCAACCTTTGCTTGAACTTGCTATAGCTAGTTGCTTGGTATGTCTATCATGAATAGGGGGTATTACTTTTGTCGCATGAACATATTATAGCCTCTAAAGTAGATTAATCGTTTAAGAGTGCTTAAAAATCCTTCAAGTTTGCTCATAATGAGAGTCATGAAGTTGGATTACTAGTTTGATCACTTGATTTGTGAACTTGAATTGCTCTTGATGATTTTTGTGAGTTTGGTGTTTCCATGCCTATTCTTGGTGGTTGAACTTTCTAAAGTAGGCTCCAATCATGAAACCTGTTAGTTGGGGGAAAGCGAAATTTCAAGAAAAAAGTGTAAAGTGCACTTGATCTTGGTATTGAACTTGATGACTGATCTTGTATGCTTGTTTTATTGTTGAGCATGATTAGGAGTCTTGGAGATAGATTGTTTGTTTGATAGTGCTCAAAATTTTGTTAAGTGGGGGTATTTGGACTTAACATGAATCATTCTTAAAAGTCATGCTACTTTAATGTGAAATTTTGGTTGCTTGAGATTGGTTCGAAGCCTTGGAAGTAGCTCAATGGCTTTGTAGGCTTAGAAATTCCCCATGCTTGCACATATGAAGTTGATTTCTTGTTTCCGGCTTATTTTACTCTTAGTGAAGTTGGTGTTTTATGTTAATCTTGTTGATTTTAACTTGCTAAAATATGCTTAATTCATGAAACCCAGAAGTTGGGGGAGTGTTTTAAACCTAAATTCCATTGAATCACCACTTGAATAGGTCGTTTAGCATTAAAGTGTCTTGGAACCTTGAAAATTGGTTGAGACACAGGTTTTCGACCTCTGCCAGTGGAGGGCCTACACAATGAGGCGGATCGCGTAAGTGTGGAACATCTCTTTGAGCTTTTCTACCAGGCGGAGCACCCAAAATTTTTTTCCTCTCAGTATATCTGCCAGGCGGACCGCCTAGACTCAGGGGCGGACCGGCTGGCCCCTGAACCTGCAGCCTACACTATTTTGGTGACCGCCTGAGTCTAGAGGCGGACCGCCCCCTGCCTTGACACATTGTTTTATTTTTCTCGTTTGTTTTCATTATACAATGTACTTATACACTTCTAACAATAATTTGCATGTGTTTCAGGTACAATGGGAAAATCTGAGAAAAGCAAACAAAATTCATCTTCACCCTCCAATGAAGATGAACGAGATGATATACCCCTTGCGAACTTAACACGGCAAACAAGGGGGGAACTTAGAAAGAGAAACAAGCAAGATGCTTCTTCATCACAAGCTCAACCATAAGAGCCAATGGTAACCGAGGCTAGTGAAGCGGAGGGGGAGGATGAACATGAAAAAGAACAAAAACAAGTGCAACCTCCAGTGCAAGATAGTGATGAGTCCGAGGGTGAAGAAGAATGGAGGAAAAAATTTAAAACGAGGAGAGCTCTCAGAATCTACAATAAAAGATTTTGGAACAGGGGTTTCACTATGGAGCGGGTGATCGGGTTGAAGGATTTAGATACAAAAGATCCGGCCATCTATAAAAAGTTCCAAAGGCACATAGGATGGGAGGCAACACTGGCTAAGCCACTACGTAATGCCAATGAACAAATGGTCACCGAGTTTTATGCCAACTTAGCCTCAAACAAGAAAGGCGACTTAAGAGTGTTTTTTCGGGGTAAATATGTGAATGTGGATGCCAGAGCAACGAATGGATTCCTACATCTTCCCCATTTCGAACCTAGAAAATACATGAAAAAGTGCGAGATGACCGAGGCATAAAAGAGGTCATGGCTTGTGCCAATTATTGGGAACGAAAAAAATCCACAGTGGAAGCAGAACGGAGTACAAATTTACAGAGCTGGCCTCAACTTTGAGGACAATGGTTGGCATTACATTGTCATCTCTAGATTGCAACCGACCAGTCAAGATAACAAGCTCACTTCAAGCAGTGATGATCGGAAGCCTTATGGATGGTTGCAGAATAAACTCGTAGCGAAAATGGCAAAGGAGATGATTTAGGTAGCACACTCCGAGCAGAGAAACCTTTCCTTCCCGAGTACACTGGTTTCTTATCTTATGCAAAATGGAGTTGAGAGGATTACTGGTGATACCTTCTACAACCCAAGAGCTCCATTCAACTAGTATGCAATTAAGGATGATTCACCTCCTTCTACTTCAGGTGCTCCTGAACCTTCTGTCACTGATTTACCTTTCACTTCAGAGGCAGTCCCTCCATTTGAGTCTAGCTCCCCCACATATGGTGGAACTGATATTGGCACTATGCCCGAGGAGTTGCTTCGGGTAGTACGAGACTTTGATGCCAAGTTGGATAAGATCAGGACTCTTCTCTCCAACTTGCCATAAGTCCAGCCTCCACCTCTACCTCCACCACCAGCTGCTATCCCAGAGCAGTTCTCTGCCATAGTTCAGGCTATGAAAGATCATACGGTGTCTATTGAGAGGAACACCAAAGCCCTTGAAGCGCACACTGACTCTCTTAAGGCACACATTATGGTGCTTGATTGTACCAAGCGGGACATTTTAAACATGTGGGTAGTTGTGAGAGGCCTCACTTCCACAACCGCTCCTCCTCCTGCATCCAGTGCTCCTACCCCTGTAGCCAAACCACCTACTGCTCCCTCTACAGTCCAGCTTAATGCTCCTACAATCCAGTCTGTTGCTCCTACAGTCTAGTCCGTTGCTCCCACAGTCCAGTCCATTGCTCCTCCAGTCCAGCCTTCGAAAGCTCCACCTCCGGTAACTTCTATCTTGCCTAGACTGTCTAGCTCCAAGGTTCCTCATTGGATATCAAAGAAATCCCAAGCAGATGAAGACGAAGAGTTCAGAAGAGATCTAGAGGCCACACAAGCTATGAAGTTTGACTATGTTGATGATGATGACACAGAGGATGAGATGCCCGTGGATGATGATGTTCAGTTACAATTGGCTACCCATTTTTCTCTTGAGGAGGCACACAGACAGCAGCCACAAAGAGAGAAGACCGTTATCGAGCCTCACTTGCATATGTAGAAGGCAAAGGCAAAGATTTTGCTTGAGCGTTACCAGAGAGTCCATTTTCTGCCTCCCCTTCGCACTTTACTTTATTCACTTAGAATGCGGGGACGATGCTAGAGTCTTAAGTTGGGGGAGAGGTTCGAATTTGTATATATATTTTGGATAGAGTCTTGTGCTTAATGATATCCATGTAAAAATTCGAACCATCTTGTTGTATATACACTTCTTTAGTTTAGCAAGTAGTTATGTCATGTTCCGACTTTTTATTTTTCAAATAAGCTTCCGATTTTCTTCGTTTAGTTCTTTTCGGATGTTCTTTTTGAACCGAGTATGTACATGAAAACTTTTGAAAATGTATTAATGAGTTATGTGGTATTATCTATTTTTACATTATTTTTATGGAAATTTTGACAAGTGAATGTGTATTTTGAGTGGCATGGCACGAGTGATAGACCGTGAGATTCTTTAATTAGCTTATGGTGTTGTTGGCGTGGTCCAAGCTTGGACCGTTGTGTGCCTTGTGAGTGAGTGTCCTTAGTATGTGTTTAGACTTTAAACTTGGAAGATTACTTGAATGTGTAGTGAGTTTTTGAATAATAAGCTTGTGTATGTGACTTGAAAGTTTGAAACTTGCCCTTAGTGTACTTTGAGATGAAATCTTAGATGAAACTTGACTTAAGACATGATTTTAGGCTTTTCTTGGACCGCTGGAATTCTAAATGGCCTACCCTTATATCTTTATCCTAGTTAACCCCTTTGAGCCTTAACCGTTCATTTGGCAACCACAAATTGAAAGCCAAGTCAATTCGTGTGGTCTAAGGCACCTACCCTCTTTTAGCCCTAACCTCTATGTGTGCATTGAAAAACGTGCAACTTAGGCTAACACCTAAGTTTGGGGGAGATGGTAAGAAATTGGAACTCCTTTGTGTATGTCATTTGAAGTTTAAAAAAAAAAGATGAAAAGGAAGAGAGAAGAGAAAACAAAAGAAAAAAGAAAAGAAAAGAGAACAAAAGAAAAGAAAAGTGTTTAATAAAGGAGGGATTAACTAGTACCATCTTCAAAAGAAAGGTAGAATGAGCCGAAATGATAAGATAAGGAAAGTTGCACAAAAAGAAATCAAGATAATGTAGTGTGAAGGAGGTGTAAGTCACTATTTAGCCAAATCTATCACCTTGAACCAAAAGCCTACATTACAACCTTACCAAGTCTTAATTGATCTTTAGTCAAGTGTCCCTACATTAGTGGAGAAATACAAGAAGGACGAGTCTTCGAGTTTTTGAGAAGCATGCATGAGAATTTCTTTGTGAGAGCGAGAGTTGAATTATTGGAGCCAAATTTTTGTTCTAAAAAGTATTTTGTGAGCGAAGGACTCCATTCTTTTCGTGAGGAAGGCAAGTAACTTTTGAGCGTGAGATTTGACAGCATAGCGAGGTAGATGAATAAACGAAGTGAGTCGATGACCTTGAAATAACTCTAGAGGCTCATGAGTTTCCTTTTGCCATGGTCTAAGTGAGATGCATAATTTCTTGTCAATTGTTCATATTAGTAAGTGTGACTAGTTAATACCAACTAATTCATTAATGCAAAATAATTTTGTGATTGTAATTGTGGAACATGACTTGAATTTGAGCTTAAATGTGAAAATGCTTTGGCGTCCTTGATTTGAGACAAGCTAGACTTAAGTTTGGGGAAGTTAATAAGTTGGTATTTTACCAACGTAAAGACTACTTCAAGCTTTCGTTTTTTAATCCAAAGACAATGTTTGGTGCTAGTTAATGTCGTAAATTGCTTAGTTTTAGCTTGTAATGAATTGCATTAGCATTGATCGAAGATTGAAGCTAAAGAGCAAGAATTGGAGCTAAAGAGTCAAGAATTGGGACACAACTTGAGGCGCCCCGCCTAGAATCAGAGGCAGAGCACCTAGAAAACTTCAAAGAGTGACATGAGGTGCTCCATCTCTGTTAAGGCGCCCCGCCTCTACACCCAGGCAGAGCGCCTAAGGTCTTAGGCAGCGCCTGAGGTCTTAGGCGAAGCACCTGAAGAAAAGTCCAGAGAGCAACTATTTTGAAGCTCTAGACTTGGACGGACTGCCTAGCCTTTGAGATGCTCCGCCTGAGCCTGTAAACCCACGTTTTTCACTTTGTATAAATAGCAAAAGGTAGGATTTTAACACTATCTCATTCCATATTACGTTTTGTACTCATTTTGAGGCTATTTTGGGAGCCAAGAAGGAGTCTTAACATCATATTGTAAGCTTCTAAACTTGTATCTTTGAATCTTAATTCATATATAAATCCAAAATCTATGTTTGAAATCATTTCATTACATTTTGATTGCTTTGATTAAAACCCTAGTTATGAGTAGCAAAATTCATAACTAGGGGTGTAAACATGCTACTGTGACAGAAAATCAATGGTGTTGTTCCATTTCACTAACTATAACATAAGTAACAATTATCCAACTCTTCATTACAATAACATCAAAATTTCAAGATCCATGATATTTGGGATTTCTAGTTTAATTTGCTAGTTAAAGACTCAGAAGAGATTAACTAGTCTAGAATAGTGGAGTTGGCAAGGATTTGGGTTGATAGGCTATTATATAGACTAACCCATCTAAAAGGAGTTACGCTCGGAAGAGGTCTCCTTTCCTTAGGTCTTATATTAGTACTTTAAGCATTCAACTAAGGCTTTGACAAGCGGCTTGTGAAAGATCACTTTTAGGCCGGAAGGATTCTAGAGATCACAATAGGAAGACTCAACCATAATTATACTTATGTTGGGAAAGTGAAGTGAAGACACATGTTGGTTGAAAATCACTATTAGTCGTTTATACTCCTAGTCTCGTAATATCAAATCAACTTACTTATTTAAATTTGTATGCTTTGTAGTTAAGTGTAGCGCTACTCAAAAAAAAAAAACCCCCTCTTTAGTACTCAAAATTAAACTTAATTTGAATTTCTACTTGCGACTCTCTTACTTGACGAGCTAGTTCCCTTGGAAAATCGACCCCGACTCACATTGGGTATTATACTTTGACGACCGCCCCTCACCATTAATGGTGTAGGATTGAGCGTGGATCACCTGCCACCTTGTAGAATGGTATACTTCGTCTTAAGAGGAAGATATTTACCAATATCCAGTGGAAGATTATACAGAAACAAAAATTATACATTAGTGACGATTATTGCTAAATATTTACTTTAAAGAAAAATGTAAAATTCAAAGGCCAAAGTTTAGTATCAAATCGTCTTTGGTAATGTATGTCTTGGTGAGAAATGTTTCAAAACTTGGAATATCATTCGTTACAAAAAAAAAAATCATAAGTTTGGATCTCTTTGGTTTTTTCTGCTGTTTTTTTTTTTTTGGTTGATTTTTTTGGGGATGCTTTTGAATGCAGGGGAAATGAAGAAATGGGGTGTAAAAAATGGAGTAGCCTCGATTCGATTCCCCGTATATTTTCCTTTTTAGAGTTTAGGGCCCTCTCATGCTTTCTAGCCAATGAACTGGAAATAATCTAATAATAAGAACTGAAAATTATTAGTAAAACAATGAAGTAAAAAATGGACAGATGATGTTATTCCTTCTAAGTGGTTACAATTATATAGGCTCAACGCCGAGGTCTTGTGCTCGAGCCTTGCTCTATTTTTTTCCTAGCTTCATTTTTCTTGCCAGCAAGATTTGCCTCTAAACCACTATTAGTTTTTTTTTTCGTAATGTGATCTACAGCCTATTGTATAGACTATTCATCGACTCCACAGTACTGAATGCCCAATCATACTGGATTGAGCATGCAATTGATGCCCTAAATGTGTATGTTTTCATTCTTCCATGTGCACTAATTGTGTGCAACAAATTAAGTAAACTTCTATTGTGTAAAAATTGGCAGTTGAATTTTTTTAATATTAATACCGCTTATCAATTAAACTAGCCAAAATACAGATTCTTATAGTAGAAAAATATACGTTGTAAAAGTATGCATCACTATAAAATTTTACAATGCGGGAGGTATAACCAGACCTCAATATAACAAAACCAGCTTATAAAAATGTGCATCAAGAGGGTTGGTACTATTAGATTTTGATCTAACAAACATACATTCAATTAAGCAACATACTACTATCAATCATCAAGATCATTATGAGGAAATCCTTGTCATCTCTCACAGCTTTTTATGCCACCTTTAGTAAATCCCCTAAATGTTCTTGTTCTTCTTCCTTGGATTTCAGCCTTTCTTTTAGTGATGCAAGCCTATCCTCAAAAGATGCATTATCTCCTTTCAGACTAATAACTTCCTGATCTAAACTATTCTTCACTTTAAGCACACTGTCATAGCGAGCAAATTTCTCATTAATCCCGATTGTCACACTCTAATAAAAATTTTAATCATATTTCATTAAGCTAATATAATGGAGTTATTAGAAAGAGAAATTACAAAAAATCAGCTAAGACTAATACCTTGGATGGGTTTGATAAGGTTCCTTCATCACATTGACGCTTATAATTGGACTAATTGGTGGATGATGCCAACTTCCCACTTCATAGCTGAAGTCAAACGTTCCAAGAGTTGAAAGTCTAGGCGATCTCCCTCCTTTAAACCACTTTCGGTAACAAATTTTCGCCACCCAGTTCCAAGATTATTAACTTTACGTCCACGGCGACCAAATGTAACTGCCCAAACATTCCTTTCACAGTGAAGACAGCAAACTTCTACCGCATCCAGAACAAATTTAACGATTCTTGCAGGTAGATGCTGTAGTGAGACAAAATATTAAAAATAACCTCTTAAATTACGATGTTATAACAAATTAATAGTGCAATATGTTTAACAAAAGTACCATAACACCCATGTTGATGTACGTTTTGGACATGAGCACCTCAAAATGTAGACGATCTTCCATTGTTGCTTTGCTAACGCCTCTAGATTCCTTAGGAGTTTTAAGTGAAATGCTAAACATCACTCACTTGCTTTAAATGACCTGAACTTCCCTCCAAAAAAAATTGTCCTGCCAAAATTAAATGATGCCCCATTAAAAATTGTATAATAAAAAACATTTCATCAAACTGCTGTTAAGCTCCACAATTCGAAGTGATGGTCCAGTGTTCGATCCTCTACGTACGTATTGAATCAGTTGATTCATTTTGAACTTCTACAGTTTTTACTCAATTATTTGAAACTCGTAGATTATAGGTCCCACACCAGAATTGGAATGTAAACTTACTTAACTACATCACCACGTTAATCATCAGAAGATAAAAAAGATTGGGCTTCTTTTGTTAGATTACAAAATATTTGATTGGACATAGAACTTTTTGAACTACCAACTATAGTGATGCTTCCCTAACATTAAGTCAAATAACGAAGTAGTATGTAATATTGTTACTTTTAAGTTAGGATAATGATGTGACGAGATTATAGACCAAAACACAATCCATTCAACCACTATTGCTTAATGATTTGCAATTGATTCCAAAACGCACTACATCATCATTTCAACAACAATACATAGACAAAGGAACAAAACGACTATAAGGAAAAAGGATCACAACAACAAGACACTACAAAATATGGCATAACAACCCTAGATACAAACATAAACACCAACATGGCATTAACCACTAGACACCAACAGAAACACTAGACACCAACACAAACATGGCATAAAAAACCTAATTCAGATCGAAGATAAGGGTCTTCTTTCCGTTAGATGTAGGGGTAGTACTCTTTGATCCCTAGGAAGGATCATGGGAAGACACGTCCAACGATATACAGATCACAACCTTAGGTTTCTTCTTCTGTTAGTTCAGATGCATAGAATATAGCATGGTAAGGGCAAGGTCAGTCAACAATACACGAGTCATATAATCTAGACTCATTTCAACATCCAGCCTTAAAATGAACTCGTTCAGTTCCATCTTTAACCTGTCCAGGTTAGCCCGACATTCATCATGGAATGACTGAATTCCTTTAAGAGAAGCTGGAATTTTGACACCTAGAAGATTAGGTTTGGTTGGAGTGCTACTTGCCATTGTAGATTGTTTGATGTATTTTGTGACTAGTTCTATGATTCAAGACTTGCAAAACCGAGAGAAGAACAAGTTACGGTGATCAACTTATAGTGGTTTTACAATGCTCATCCCACTAAGTTCCCCTCCACTTTTTTCTTTTCTCTTTTACCGTATCATGCAAAGTCCCAAGACAAAATCATCATTAGGGTTTGAATATTGGAGCAAGAAACCACTAAGCATGCACACCTTTAATCTTGTTGGACCTACAGGAGAATTACTTTTTGTAAGTAGACAAAATGTAATCAACATGTATAATCTTAAGCTGATCCACTAGTAGATTTTCTTTTGAATCGTTTCGGTTTTTATTTTATTTTATTTTTTTTTTTTTAAGAATTGATCCAAATGGACTTGGTCTTCAATTTAAAAAAAAAAAGCACTAAGGTGTAGAGGAGATAATAACAATGAAAATATATCCAATACAAGCGTAACAAAATATATACACATAGCAATGTCGTGTTATACTAATTGAATTTGAACTACTGTAGGTAGCAAATGTCATCATACACCAAAAATTCCTATCACGACTTAAGTTAAATCAATGTCATAGTTAACTATGCAAATTGTTCGCTGACATAATTTGTTGCAATAAGAGATCACGTGAATCAGAAGGCTAGTCGTATAAAATTATTTTGTTCATGTAATTTGTCATTTTATGGTACCTTTATTTTCCAAGCTTAAGTTTAATTTTTTGGTCGATGTAAATTTGAACTTGTTCTACAAGTATGTTAGGGTCTCATCTCAAAGTTGTTTTTCAACATCTTTCCACATACTTTTTCATCTGCTTTTTTATCTTTTCCAAATGCAAAGTCCAAGACAAAGATGATCATTACTCGTTAGGGCTTGCATGGCAAAAGAAGACCACTAAGAACGCAGACATGCAACCAATCAGACGCGATAAAGTTTATACACCCATAGCTTTTTTTATTGACTGCTTCTGGTTTCCGTTTCTTAATCTAAGAACTGCTCCAATGGAATTATTCTTCATAAAATAAAAGAGAAAAAATGAATAAAAATTGAATCAGATATTCATTTTATCGTCGTTATTCAAGCATGAAACATTCTAGACACATATCTTTCATTCCACTTATGTGTTGCTATATTGGCTTTTGTCGTGTGACACTAATACAATTTGAACATATAAGTAAAAGGGTCATCGTAATTGTACACTAAAAGTAGGAGATTAGACCTATCACGGCTTGCCACTAATCAATATCATATGAATAGTTAACTATCCAAATTATTCAATAGACATAATTGGTTGCAATATGAGAATAACTGTATCATGAATCATAAGGTTTGTCATACAAAATCAAGTTATTGATGTAATTTGTCATTCTATGGTTCATAGTAGTTGATGTAATGCAATAGGCTACATCATGCGATTGGATAGTTGTAGATGTAATGCAATAAGCTATGTCGTGTATTTGAATTGTTGTAGATGTATACAATTGGCCACATTCTACAATTGGATAGTTCATGTAATGGAATAGGCTACATCTTGTAATTTAATAGTTATATATGTAATGCAATAGGCTATATAATGTAATTGAATAGTTATAAATGTAATGCAATAGGCTACACCATGTAATAGTATAGTTGTAGATGTAATACACTATGCTACATCATTGAAACGACCTCGGTCAGTCGTTTCAGAAGTTAGGACTCCGATTGGCGTGCCGATAATTTTAAAACATTCGTAATATCCATTAGGACCTGTCTGTAAAATTTGAGCTAAATCAGACCTCGTTTGATAGGCATCGGAAGAAGGTTTCAGTTTTTATTGACAATAAATATTAAAAAGAGATTTTCGAGCTCGGTTTTGCCGAATGAGCTCCAATTCGAAATCCGAAAGCGCCGTTAGGTTCGTATGATTATTTGTGATTTTTATAAACTTTCGAGAGTGAATTTCGATGTTGTTCGGCTAGTTTCCGCTAAAATACCGAAAGTTAAATAATTTGACTTTTTCTATTTAAATTCGCATCTTGAGTTTCGGGAGTTCAATTTGAGATCCGCCTTCGCGAGTATGTTACATATATTTTGTATAACTTATATAAAAAAGTTGGGGTTATTTCGAATATCGTAGGATACCGTTTTAATTTTTACCGTAATAGCGAGTTTTAAAAGAAAAAGAAAAAAAAGAAGAAAAAGACAAAAAAGACAAAAACTTTTGAAAGAAAAAGAGTTTGCATGGCGGTGGCCTTATATATATCTCTGCATCTTTACCTTAAGCTTCAAGAAAAACGAGAAACAGGAGATAAACAAAATGGAAAACACGCTGAAGAAAAAATGCCAGAAAATGGGAAAAGAGGTCGGAGAAAAGTAGAATTTTCACCCTGAAACATTCAGGTAATGATCCTAATATATTATTTGAGTTTATTAGGTGTGTTTGAATATGTTTTAACGGTAAAATCTGGAATATTATACATCGTTTTAATAAGTTCAATTAATAGTTTAAAGGGTCAAATGGACCCCGATAATGAAATTGATTATATATTCGTACTCAGGGAGTTATGAGCAACTTATAAATGTAATTTATTTAGGGTTTGGTTATGTGACCATAAACCCCATACATAGGCCTGGCCTGCGTATTACGTATGCGAATAGGGTATCAGGTTCCTACCTGGATTGCCCTAAGATGTGAGGAATGAAGCCTTTAGCCTAATTTGATATATTTTTCTGCTTATTAAATAGAGTGGGATCGTTTGGCAATGAATCCAAAAGAATAAAGCGGTTGTTGGGCAACAGTGTTAACTTTGGAAGAGGTAAGTGTTTATATCCATTTCTTTGGAGGCACCTGGCCTCGTGGATTTTTTACCACGTGTTCCTTACGTGTGTAGCTGCCGATAGGCGTACTCCTTACGCCTTAGCTTTGGATTTACATTGTGTATTACATATTATGTCCTATTGTTGGTAATGTGCTGAGGATCTGAGCATTGTACTCCGGCTGTGAGTTGGCATCTACTTCCCGGCTGTAGATGAAAGTCCCGCGCCGGTGAAGGGTTATTATTGCATCCCATTGCATTCATATGCATTACATGTCATTCATATGCATTACATTGCATATCATATTGGGTGCAGGAGTATTCCGCACCAGGAGCAGGAGTATTCCGCTCCATTGTATCATATTGAGGGTAGGAGTATTCCGCCCCAGGAGCAGGAGTATTCCGCTCCATTGTATCATATTGAGGGTAGGAGGATTCCGCCCCAAGAGCAGGAGTATTCCGCTCTTATGTCAGATATTGAGTGCAGGAGTATTCCGCCTCAGCTTTACATTATATCGGGTGCAGGAGTATTCCGCCCCAGGAGAGTGCAGGAGTATTCCGCCTCTGATTTATATTATATCGGGTGCAGGAGTATTCCGCCCCAGGAGCAGGAGTATTCCGCTCCTGTTGGTTATTAGATTGGATTCCCCTCGAATGCAGGAGTATTCCGCTTCGGGATGGGACTACGGGCACATGTGACCCTTTGCATCATATTTCATTTCATTTCATTTCATTTCATCTCACTTCATTTCATTTCATCTCAATTCATACCATTGTGTAGACTTGCGGTACATGACGACTGTTCTGCTTATATGTGCATTGCTTATTTGTTGAGATGTTTCTGGCACGCATCCTTGGTTGAGTTTATAAGTTTCTTACGTGTTTTCGGTTGTTATCTAGCTCTGTCTTTTTATAATTTAAATAAAAGGAATTTGGTCTATCTATTTCTTTCCTCCCTGGCTAGCTATCCTATTCTTTGAGGTGGCTAGTCTGCCCCACTTATTGAGTCCTTTTGACTCACCCTTTTTTGTTGTTAGTTTCTTGTCTATCTATTTTGTTTCGGCAGGTTTGCTCCGGAATTTAGTTTGCCACATTGTGAAGGAGCGAAGACGACTTCAGCTGTCAGGGTGAGCCAGCTTTTATTCCGGATGGCCACCAGTTTATTGTTCATTATTTCAGTTGCATTTTGTTCCCTTCAGGAGGTATCTGTCTTCTTTTGTACTCTTAGATGTCTGGTCTGGATAGCCCTAAACCTAGCATGTTGGGTAGTCAGCTGTAATTTCTTTTGTACAGCTTAGAGGTATCAGTATGTCTGTGTTTTTATTTTAAGTCTTGTCCTTATTTGTAAATTGTTCTATATATTTTTCTGATTTAATTGGTAAGGGTTCGCCCGACGGGTCTAGGGGAGGATGTCGGGTGCCCGCACGGCCTAACTGGATTCCGGCTCATGTCAGTTGGTATCAGAGCCAGGTTTAGTGTCTATCCAGACTAAGACAGTGTCTAGTAGAGTCTCGCTGATGGGTACGTAGACGTCCACACTTATCCACGAGAGGCTATGATGGTATTTAGGAAGTTTCACTTCCTTCATTTCTGATCGTGCGTCGGTCTAAGATGCAAAAGTACTTTCGTTAATTTGTTTGTGGTAATTGTGAACCCTCGTACGACAAATCAGCAAACGGAAGGAGTTCAGGACAAAACAATCTAGCCTGGGGCTTGCACTGACGAAGCCGCGAGAGTTTTGATCGTTCTGAAGATCTAGTTACAGAGGTCCTAGCTGTACGAGCTCGCGATGGGCAAGGGAGCAGGGCCTTGTAGTTCCCTTGGCTCTCTACGATGCTTTACGAGAATCTTGGCGACACAGATACTGTAAGAACCTATTATTTGCTGGGCAGACTATGAGGTTGCCGCATGTGCAGACATTCGATCTCAGCGAGCTTCTTTTCCGGTTCTTAATATTGCTGCAGTAAATTATATTCCGAAGGTAGTATGTGTTGTACCTCTAATTGTTCTGGCTGGTTAGCCAGCTGAGGTATCAGTTCGGTCCGAGTGTCCGAAGAGGCTGCATTATTTTATCCAGTTGAATCTTCCGATATTCTTAAGCCATGTATCAAATAATCCCTACGTAAATTTTTAAAATAAAATGATGTCAGGGCATATGTATCCTTCAGGCTCTGGATTATATCGAGCGGCATCGTGTGGATTATACTGCTTTCCAGTTTCAGGGGTCCAACATTGAATTGATGGACCACTCTCTTATTAGCTAACTTGGTTCGGTTTTTCTTCTAGATTCGTGGAAAGTTCCTTTCGAGTAGCGAGCGAGATGAAAAGTGTTGCCAGTTTGAGTGGATTAGACAAGGTAGCCTGTCGGTTAGCCTGTTGCTTTCAGAATATGAGATTAAATTCTATAAAATGGCTGAATATGCATTTGAACTAGTCTATGAGCCTTTCTGGAGATTCAAAGATTTATTGATCACCTTTCTTTTTCCTTGAGATCCCAGATGGCCCGAGAGATGGAGATCGGGACTTCATTTGATGTCGTTGTTGATATTGTTCGAAGGTACGAGGCATACCATAAGTTAGAGCAGGAAAAGTTAGAGCGGGAGAGCAAGTGATCCCGTGGCCCTAGTGGGCAACCATGGTACCTCATTTCGAGGTAAGAGTTCTAATTACTTTGGGAGGTCACCTGCCGGTTATCTCAGCTTGTAGAGTATAATTATCAAAGTGCGCAGGTAGTTCGTCAAGATCAGACTCAGTTTTCTTAGTAGCTATCAATAATCTGTCCAGTTTCCATTTTTAGCGAAAAGGGTGTTATCATTGTCGTGAGTCTGATATCCTTTGAGGAGTTTTCCCTTACTCCGACAAGTAGGCAGTCGTCTTTTCTCTCATCATCAGGCATCTGCACAGTCGCAGGGGATTTCATTTTGATCTCAATAAGCCAGAGAAATGCCACCATCCAGTAGAGGTCGAAAGCGTGGTGGCAGTGGTTCTTCAGAAGGTGATTACCCGGGGTAGTGGCTCAGCTCAGCTGCAGAGGCAGTTTTATGAACTGCCAGTCCTGCAGGATGCTGAGGCGTCCGATATAGTAGACCCGAGTATTTCTTCTTCTCTTAAATGTGAGTAAGATTTGATTCTTTCGATCGATCTGGAAATGGTGTGTCTTATCATGTTTCGATGGTTTCCTTGGATGTCGTTTCTATTAAGAATCGGTTGCGGTAGAGGGGTGAGCTTCTGATATGATTTATTCCTAGCGTTTATGAGACCCTACTAATTTATCTGGTCTAAATATGAGATATTTGACAGTGAGTGTCGCTATTGCCTGCTTGGTATCCTGTTGTGCCACCTTCTCTTATTATATCAAATCAGTTTACCTCTCTTCTCGGAATTCCGTGTTGGTTGGATGATGGGATTCTTATTCATCACCATAAGGAAGTGTCGTCGTTTCTTCCGGTGTAAAGTGGCTAGTAAGTAATGCTTGATCTATGTGTCTCCTCTTGGTTCGAGATTCTAGTAGAGTCATGTTATTCTATGAGCTTGTCTTAGTTATAAAAGGGTATTCTGGTAAATTGTCAGTGTTTCCTTCTTATTGGGAGGTTAAATTGGTATGGATGTTTTTCCATAAAGCTTATTTAATGTCTATCTCTTCAATTCCGATTCTTTGGCTTGCCTGACTTAGAAGTAGTGTAGATCTGGGAGCCAAGCAAATAAAAAGATGAGCTTCCTGAAGCTCTAATTATTTCTATCCTCAGTCCATTGCCATCTCTTCTTTGTTCGGCACTAGAAAGCTTGGGCAGTTGGTAGCCGCTTGTGATGTTCCCTGTGTTGAGCCAGAGTACGTGTTATTGTAACCGGGTAAGCATATTATTGTTTTGGATATCAGTTTATCCGGGTATCCATTCCCATGTATAGTATAGTGCTGGTTCTGTTTTTGCGGATCATCCAGTTTCAGGGGAAACTCTGCCGAAATTTTTATATAGAAGTACCATCCATCAGGCGGTGGTGTTTACGCAAGGGTATGGAGTTGTGAACTTGAGAGTTGCAGCTGTTTGGCAACTCGAAAGGGTAGTTGGTAGTTTAGGTTTGCCTACGTTCAGCTTTTAGCTAAATCTTCTTTAGTCCGGCAGACAGTGCGAGGATGGTTATTCCTATTCAAATGGCTGCATGAGTTTGTGCTTTAAGTGGAGGAGTCTTCCTCCAAATACTGAATGATAATATTAAATCTCTGAGGTGTTGATACCACTTTTCTCACGACCCAAAGTAAGGCCACGACAGAAATCTACAATGAGTTTCGATCATTGCTAAACCCACTAACAATCTATTAATGACAGAGATAAGCTGGCAACCTGATCATATATACGTACCTATCTGCTGAAAGCATAAAGTCTGGAAAGATGACACGACTTTAACTTATTGGCAATTAGAACACTGAGCCATAAAATCTGCTATGTCACACTTCATTCCTTCCTACCAATAAATCTGCTTAAGATCATGGTACATCTTAGTCGAACCTGGATGAACAGTGTATTTGAAATAATTTACCTCTATCATAATCTGTCCACGTAAATCTGCAACATCAGGAACACAAAGTCTATCTTTATATATGGAAACACTGTCAGTAGTAACCCTATATGGTGACTCCAATTTTCTTCTGGCTATCTGTCTGTATTCAACTAGAACTGGATCCTCATACTGACGCTGTTTTACTTCATGGAAATTTAGAGTTAAAGGTCTAGTGCAGCTTGTCGACAATCCATCATTGGTGTGTATATCTCTTTCACACCTCAACTCTTTAAGAAGTTACTTTAACATTATAAGTGAACATGTAATCAACTTTATTGCTGGTATTTTGCCTCGACTCATGGTCCAACTACATTTCTCTTTTATTTTCACTTTTTCAAGTCATAATATTTCCAATTCAAAGACAATACGCTGAAGTAGATATTCAGTCTGAAGATCATTCCTGGTCTGCACCATACTATCTAGTATTATTTGCATGATCCTTATCCTTCTATCATAGACCCTGTTCAGATGAACCTTTGACATACATTAGGATATGAATAACTACGTTCCCACAAAGAGCTTGCGGAACAACACTAACATCAGCTGAGATGTTGCATAGTACGTTCGTAAAAACAATATAGCTTGCATCAAATTTTCTATATTGTGTAGTGACAAGGTACTTCAAAAGCTCCCCTATTGCATCAAGCGTGAGGTAATTCTTAGTTCCATCGACCTGTTCTATATCGAAAGGTATATCGAAGAGGGATTATCGGCTGAATCATGTTAACCCATTCAAAGTTCCGTGTATCTTTGCTTTGAAAATGTAGAACTCTCTTCCTGTGATCGAGGAAGGATCAGCTTAGTTAGAATAAGCTGTGCAATGGTATTATCATATTATCCAAATATATTTTATTCTAAAAGTACGATGTGCGTAATATAATTCTGATTCTGTAATCATGAGAAAAATTCTGTGGGATAGTTTATGAAGGTCGTGCAAGTTCTTTTGTTATCAGCGTGAATCTTGCTTTAGATTTAGGCTCGTTCGAGGACGAACGAGAGTTTAAGTGGAGGAGAATGAAACGACCTCGGTCAGTCGTTTCGGAAGTTAGGAATCCGATTGGCGTGCCGATAATTTTAAAATATTCGTAATGTCCATTAGGACCTGTCTATAAATTTGAGCTAAATCAGACCTCGTTTGGTAGGCATCGGAAGAAGGTTTCAGTTTTTATTGACAATAAATATTAAAAAGAGATTTTCGAGCTCGGTTTTGCCGAATGAGCTCCAATTCGAAATCCGAAAGCGCCGTTAGGTTCGTATGATTATTTGTGATTTTTGTAAACTTTCGAAAGTGAATTTCGATGTTGTTCGGCTAGTTTCCGCTAAAATACCGAAAGTTAAATAATTTGACTTTTTCTATTTAAATTCGCATCTTGAGTTTCGGGAGTCCAATTTGAGATCCTCCTTCGTGAGTATGTTACATATATTTTGTATAACTTATATGAAAAATTTGGGGTTATTTCGAATATCATAGGGTACCATTTTAATTTTTACTCTAATAGCGAGTTTTAAAAAAAACAGAAGAAGAAAAAGACAAAAAAGGCAACACGTTTGAAAGAAAAAGAGTTTGCATGGCGGTGGCCTTATATATATCTCTGCATCTACACCTTAAGCTTAAAAAAAACGAGAAACAGGAGATAAACAAAATGGAAAACACGCAGAAGAAAAAATGCCAGAAAATGGGAAAAGGGGTCGGAGAAAAGTAGAATTTTCACCCTGAAACATTTAGGTAATGATCCTAATATATTATTTGAGTTTATTACGTGTGTTTGAATATGTTTTAACGATAAAATTTGGAATATTATACATCATTTTAATAAGTTCAATTAATAGTTTAAAGGGTCAAATGGACCCCGATAATGAAATTGATTATATATTCGTACTCAGGGAGTTATGGACAACTTATAAATGTAATTTATTTAGGGTTTGGTTATGTGACCATAAACCCCATACATAGGCCTGCCCTGCGTATTGCGTATGCGAATAGGGTATCAGGTTCCTACCTGGATTGCCCTAAGATGTGAGGAATGAAGCCTTTAGCCTAATTTGATATATTTTTCTACTTATTGAATAGAGTGGGATCGTTTGGCAATGAATCCAAAAGAATAAAGCGGTTGTTGGGCAGCAGTGTTAACTTTGGAAGAGGTAAGTGTTTATATCCATTTCTTTGGAGGCACCTGGCCTCGTGGATTTTCTACCACGTGTTCCTTACGTGTGTAGCTGCCGATAGGCGTACTCCTTACGCCTTAGCTTTGGATTTACATTGTGTATTACATATTATGTCCTATTGTTGGTAATGCTTTGAGGATCTGAGCATTGTACTCCGGCTGTGAGTTGGCATCTACTTCCCGGCTGTAGATGAAAGTCCCGCGCCGGTGAAGGGTTATTATTGCATCCCATTGCATTCATATACATTACATGTCATTCATATGCATTACATTGCATATCATATTGGGTGCAGGAGTATTCCGCACCAGGAGCAGGAGTATTCTGCTCCATTGTATCATATTGAGGGTAGGAGTATTCCGCCCCAGGAGCAGGAGTATTCCGCTCCATTATATCATATTGAGGGTAGGAGGATTCCACCCCAAGAGCAGGAGTATTCCGCTCTTATGTCAGATATTGAGTGCAGGAGTATTCCGCCTCAGCTTTACATTATATCGGGTGCAGGAGTATTCCGCCCCAGGAGAGTGCAGGAGTGTTCCGCCTCTGGTTTATATTATATCGGGTGCAGGAGTATTCTGCCCCAGGAGCAGGACTATTCCGCTCCAGTTGGTTATCAGATTGGATTCCCCTCGAATGCAGGAGTATTCCGCTTCGGGATGGGACTATGGGCACATGTGACCCTTTGCATCATATTTCATTTCATTTCATTTCATCTCACTTCATACCATTGTGTAGACTTGCGGTACATGACGACTGTTCTGCTTATATGTGCATTGCTTATTTGTTGAGATGTTTCTGGCACGCATCCTTGGTTGAGTTTATAAGTTTCTTACGTGTTTTCGGTTGTTATCTAGCTCTACCTTTTTATAATTTAAATAAAAGGAATTTGGTCTATCTATTTCTTTCCTCCCTGTCTAGCTATCCTATTCTTTGAGGTGGCTAGTCTGCCCCACTTATTGAGTCCTTTTGACTCACCCTTTTTTGTTGTTAGTTTCTTGTCTATCTATTTTTTTTCGGCAGGTTTGCTCCGGGATTTAGTTTGCCAGGTTGTGAAGGAGCGAAGACGACTTCAGCTGTCAGGGTGAGCCAGCTTTTATTCCGGATGGCCACCAGTTTATTGTTCATTATTTCAGTTGCATTTTGCTCCCTTCAGGAGGTATCTGTCTTCTTTTGTACTCTTAGATGTTTGGTCAGGATAGTCCTAAACCTAGCATGTTGGGTAGTCAGCTGTAATTTCTTTTGTGCAGCTTAGAGGTATCAGTATGTCTGTATTTTTATTTTAAGTCTTGTCCTTTTTTGTAAATTGTTCTATATCTTTTTCTGATTTAATTGGTAAGGGTTCGCCCGACGGGTCTAGGGGAGGATGTCGGGTGCCCGCACGGCCTAACCGGATTCCGGGTCGTGTCAATCATGCAATTGGAATAGTTGTTGATGTTATACTATTGGCTACATATTTCAATTGTATAGTTGTAGGTGCAGTGCAATAGGCTACATCTTGGATTGTCGTAGATGTAATGCGACATGCTACGTCTCATAGTCGAGTGGTTGTAGATGTATAACAATTGGCTACGTCACGTGATTGGATAGTTCATGGAATGGAATAGGCTATATCTTGCAATTGAATAGTTATAGACGCGATACAATAGGCTACATCATGCAATTGAATAGTTGTAGATGTAAAGAAATTGACTTAATAATGCAATTCAATAGTTGTAGCTGTAATGCAATTCGATAGTTGTAGATGTAATGCGGTAGGGTGCGTCATGTAGTTTAATAGTTGTGGATTTATAACAATTGGCTACAGCAAGTTCATGCTTTCAAGTAGGCCACATCTTGCAATTGAATAGTTATAAATGTAATCCAGTAGGCTACATCATGCAATTGTATAACGTTATCTTAATGCAATATGCTACGTCATGGAATTGAATAGTTGTAAACGTAATGCAATTTTCTAAGCGCCATGCAATTGGGAGTCGAGGTAATGCAATAGATGACATCATGCAATAGTCTAGCGATGATCACAAGTCGATGTAATGCAAGAGGCTACATTTTCTATTAGAATATGAAGTTCATGTAATATAATAAGCTAAATCATGCAATACAATTGCAATGCTCACAACTCGATGTCGATGTAATGCAATGGGCAAAAGCATTCAATAGGGAGTTGATGTAATGCAATAGATGACATCTTGCATGGATCGTTGTATATGTAATGAAGTCGAGTATATTAGGGTAATCTTATAATATCATGTTGATCATCATATTGCATTTGGTCATACTTATAGATCAAGCATATAAAAATAAAAGGTTATTAGCATCAATTGAGGTCAATCCCATAGTGAAGGGAGGTCAATATCATACTCTTAATGGTAATTACATTTGATCTTATTGCTCGATCATTCTATTTGACAAACTATGGTTCGTCGCAGGTGATTGGAAGCACTTAATCAATTGATATCAATTTTTTCTCAAAATCTTCTTATAATATCATGTTGATCATGCAATTGAATTTTGTCCACTAAGATTGATCATGCAATGATCAAAGGTTTGTGAGGTCAATCCTATCGTGAATGGACATCAATTTCATACAATCATGTTGCAATCTCATTCGAATATCTAGCTTGATCTATCCATTAGTCATTCTATATATAGTACATAGTATTTAATTAACAACTCTTTATCAATTGATATAAATTGTATGTTAGGGTAGGTACATAAGATAATGTTGATCATGCAGTTGCATTTGGTCCGCTGAAATTAGCAATCATTTGAGGTCAATCCTGTCTTGGAGGAAGGTCAATGTCATATAATTTTATTTCTCGATTATTCAATTTGTGAAACTTGATTAGCAACTATTACATATCAATTATGTCTCAAGGTAATCTTATAATATCCTGTTGATCATGCAAATGCATTTTCTCATCCGATATTGATCATGCAAATATCAAAGGTTATCACTTATACGCTTAGGAATTGTAAGGTAAGGTCTATCCCCCTTACTTGTAGTCTTTATTTTTGAGGTTTTTTATTATTAATAAAAAAAATAGTCACTAAGCAACCTGCTTACTGGCCTTTGCTTAAAAAAATTACTTATACGCTATCACTTAAGGTCAATCCTATCGTGAATGAAGGTCAATGTCAACAATCACGTTGCAATTTCATTTGATCTTCTAGCTTGATCTTGCAAATTGTCATTCTATGGTACATAGTAGGTAATTAGTAACTCTTAATCAATTCATATCAATTGTATCTTAGGGTAATCTTAGAAGATCATCTTGATCATGCAATTGCATTTGGTATTCATTGTAGATTAAAGTTAATCATATTAGATATTGTTGAGGATACAATCATGTTGCAAATACATTTGAAACTTATACATTGATCATGCAAGGTTCAAGTGTCACTACTTGTAGGAGATTGTAATTGCTTCCTTAACATATACAAGTTAAAATTAAAAAATTTGGCCTCCCTACTGAAATACATCGACAACCAAGACATTAGCTATCAATTACACTACTCTATGTAACAAAAAGTATGCGACAATTTTGTCTTTAGTGTAGTGTCATTTGCTTTCGTGGCATTTCTCTAATAGTATAGGTGGCAACTATCTCATCTATCCTTTGCCTATATAATACACGCTAAAAGAGCTTAGCTATAACGTGTATCCAAATCTGATTCTATTTACAAAACACTTTGTTCGGGTTAGTCACAGTTGGTTCTTCTTCAATTCTTGACGGTCTGTTAAGATCCTCTTCTATTATTATTGAACCTTTAAAAAACATATACTTCTATTCCTTTCTCTTTAAGAAACATGCATCTAACGTTCTTTTTTTCCTCTTGAATAGGGCAATGGAGAAAAATGATAAGCTGGAAATTCTGGAAACCCAGGAAATATTGGGTTTTCGAGTTGAACAAATAATGGCACCTGCCATGTGCATTCATGAGCACATACTCGATATCAAGTGTAAGCTCATGGAGATTGAGGCTATTGTCAAGCACATTAGCGTGGACAACAACAAGATCAAGAAAAACAATCGCCGACTGAAAAGGCTACTAAAGGCTGCCCTTGAAAGTGGCCTTCTTTCTCCAGTTGAGGACCCTCTGACCCCTCCCTTCTCACCTTCCCACGAACCAAAAACTTCCCGCGAAGTGTAGGGTTTTGTTTTATGTTTTTTGGTTGTTAGGGGCGTTGCTTATGCTTTGGATAGATAATGGGTCCTTTGAAGGTTGTCTTTTGTCTTTAAAGGTTGTCTTTTGGCTTTGAAGGTTGTTTTTGTATTTTTTGTTGGTGATCATGTATGAAGCCCCTCTGATCAATGAATATTATCGTTTTCGTTTATCTTACCAAAGTTGTTTCATCTTGTTTAGTATTCAACTCATTAAACATATAGCTAAAAAAGTAAATGACTTGATCGATGCCGTGGAATGCTTATAGCGTGGAATGGATTTCAAATAATTTAAAAGATTCAAATCTTATAAGATGTCTATTTGTCTTCCGTACTCGTCATATTCAATGAATATTAATTCTCTATTTAGTTTCACCTCTTAATTCACCATTTAGTTACTAGTTAATTCTCTATTAAGTGACCACATTCTTGTAACCTTTAGAATGTATTATAACTCCTCATAGACTTGTAGTCTTTATATCATAAATTGACACAGTTGTATAGTTGGAAGTGAATAAGAAAAGATCTTCATATCGTAACTTAATATTCTTGCAATATGTCATTACATTTCTTAGTTTGTTGAAGTAATCCTTTTTTTAATCTACTTTTTTCACAATTATAGATGACTTCTAATGACCCTAACTAATGAAGTAGCCGTTTAAATTTGAATGTGTGCATGTAAAGTCCCTTCCGAACAGATACTCCGATTTCCACTTTACTCCTTTAAATACCCAACTCACAAGTGCCTCGTCATATTCAACAAATAACAAAAACCGTATCATTTCAAAATGACTCGTCGACCTAGAACAAGAGGAGGATCCAGTTCAAGGCAAAGAACACCAGAATCATTAGATTCAGATGTTGAATGATTGAGTAAAGCTTTGGATGATTTGAGGACTGAAATATGGGCATGGAAATTCAAGTTTGAGGGTTTCTTTCATGATTACAAGTAGGACATGGATTTGTGCAGAGAATGCTTAAAGAGCTGCTTCTTAATAGGGGTTTGAATTTCCGTCAATACATCTCACCACAAGGATCGCCAACAGGATCACCACAAGGATCTCCACCGGAAGCTTCATAATTTTGATTTGAATGTTTTTTTTTTCTTTTTTTTTGGTTAGTAATATGTCTCAGATCTGTAAGAACCTCTTATTGCTTTTGTGCTCATATAACTTTTGTAAGCTGACATGTTTTATCTATGTAAAGACTAGATCTTTGAGGGGCTCTTTTAATTAATAAAAAAATGTGTCTTTTATTCCGTTTTAGTATGTCAAATGTTTTAATTAATTAAATTTGTGAAATAGTATGTCCCATTAAGACAAGCACACTAAATGTAATAAATTATGTTATACAACTCTTCTTACGAAAAGAAGATTGTTCATAAATGTAGAGATAAAATTTAAAAAATTTTATCATGTTACTATATTTTATTTTGCCTTTAATGTATATCTTATTATAGATCTTCGTTAGAATCATCTTATAACATTGAATATTTTCAATTCACTGTCACTCCTTATTAATTAGGACGCATAGAAATATAAATATTATAATCTAATCAAAAGATAAAAAGATAAAATGAACTACACACACTTTCATTTCCCCCCCTCCCCCCCACCACAATTTTAGCTCAAAAATTCAAGTATTTCATTTTCATTTTCTATAGGCGGGAGGTAAAAATCAAGAGGGGAAGGGGAAGCCAGTTCAACGGGATTAGATTGAATTTAAGTTGCAAAGTAAATTTTTGTGGGACAAAACATACCGTCATGATGGTTACTTACTTATACAAGTAACCTTTTCTAATTGGGAAGGAAAATGCATGCAAAACCTAAACAATTATACCAAATACGACCAATTAGGATATGTTTATCGTAATCACTTGTGTTAAGGATAAATTGATATATCATAATTTAATCGAATTATATTCTAAACTAAAGGGTGTATACCATTTATCTTCAAATTTACCCCCAAAAATTAGGTCTAACTATTCAAGTTGAAAATCTATTTTCCAAATGCAGTAGTATATGGGTGAGGGGTGAATGAAGGACATTTAGCACTACAGCAACAAAAATTATACATAACGTGCAAAGTTATTTGGTCATCCAATGCACCCTAATCATGAGGGGCACTCAAACAAGTAGAAGTAATCTTTCTGATTGGAAGGTAAAAAACATGCAAATCAGTACTAAATCTCTGTAAGATAATGTTAGAGATGCGCAAATGCCAATATAAATTGATGGAGGGATACATTAACCTACAATTTTCATTTTAATTTAGTTACTAAATCTCAGTAACTTAATGTTAGAGATGTGCAAATGCCAACATAAACTGATGATTGATATGTAAAACTACAATTTCTATTACTCATTTTGTGTTTACGATGAAATTGACATATCTAATGACTTAAAATTAAGGTTCAAATCATTGTCTATATTTACTGTATTTTAAGGGTTAAGATACATATTTAATATGAGGGGGGAGAGGTAATTAACGGTTCAATTTTACACAATAAAATACTAATTTTGTCTCGAGAACATAAGCACTCAAGTACTTTCATGAGAAATCGTGCATCGGGCATCTCCGGCAAGCCAGTCAATGCATGAATAGTTGGCGGATTGGATTAGGCGTGGTAAATAGTCTTTGTGACACTAAACCGATTGATGTTGTCTTTTCGGCCAGCCACTCCCTATTTAACCCCTACAAGGACTCTAATCATCACAACTTGCTGTTGAATATCTTTGAACTATACTTGTACACAAATCCTCATTCAAGCTGGTACAATTTATTTATCAAATAATTTTAGTCGTTACGAAGTTATTCATAAGTTTCTCTATTATCTCTACTGCTCCCTTCAATACATAATTATGTGTGTTCACTTGTACCACAGGTTAGCAATGGCTACTAATCCCATCAGACGTGGCACCCCTATCCAAGTTATTCCCCTCGCTCTGCCACTGCACAACTTGATCACGTAAATACAAGAACTACGTGTTGACATTGATGCGCTTGACCGCCATCTGGACCAGCTTACTCTGTCTCACGAATTGTTGATGCTATGGATAGAAAGTGCTTATTCTAAGATGGAGGGAATGGTGTCATCAGCTATCAGCGAGCTAAAGCCTGATCCACAATCCTCATAAATCAATTTGAAGATTAACTAGATTAATTTTAAATGTTTAATTAGTTGTTGGTTTTCATTTGGATGTTGGGCTGTAACTTAATTATGAGCAATTGAATTTAGTGTTTGCAATGTTATTGCTAAGTCTAAGCTCAAAATTTTATTTTTGATGGTTTTAATATGAAAGATTATTTTACAATGTCTTTCCTATTTTCTTAATTTTAATACAAAATAGTTAATTAATAAAACACCACTTATGGTAGATATATGTCTCTTCGGATGTAACTAGTTGGCCATAATTACTCTGAACCTGTATTTATGTATCACCAATCACAAAGGAAGACGTTTTGGGTGCCACTTATTGTTTCTATTTAAGCTACTCTAAGTGTGAAGTTTTATATTTTGTGCCTATTAGTTCTTCTCTCTAGTTGTATCTCCTCTCCCTTTCATCCACCTTTTCACTTGCGCATGTATGAATCTTAATCATTTAATTTAATATTGAAGCTCCAACATATTTTGCCTTTAGTTTGTACTGACTTGACTCTTTACCTCCTTCTTTTAGTTAGAGTTTTTATTTTTTTCTAGGGTTAGTTTGTCTGAACTTCACTGTTTACCTCCTTATTTTTTACAGATCCACAGCGTCAACAAAATGGAACCGATCATTCGCCACAAGGACAAAATGGAGGATGACATGGTTGAAAGGTTTGAAAGAGTTATGCAACATCTGGGAGATCTGGAGGTTCAGATAAGGGAGCTCAGGAAAGGTCAAGAGCTTGTGATGTCCTGCTTCAAAAGGATTCAAAGGATGCTGGTTGGACTGTCGGGCGCCTTCCGCGTGGATTACGAACAGTACATTACCCCTCCTAATACCCCCCCCCCCCCAATGTATGTCTGAAGCCCTGACCCCTATGTCTTAGTTTATTGTTGGTCTTGTTGTGTCCAACTTGTTTGTGGATATGCCAGTTGGACTTTTTTGTGAATTGGTGAAATCATATCTCAAAGTTTTTGTTGGTATTGTGTTTGTTTTTTATGTTTGTTAATGTTTATGAATGGTGTATCAATGTTCTTGTTTATGAATAGTGTAGTAATGGGGATATGAACTGTGTATCAATATTTTCTTTTCTGGAAAAATTGCTTTTAGATGTTTATTCCTTGGTTGTTTGCTTATACGAAGAGTTAATTAGAACAAAGGAATTAAATCAATCTTTACATTCTCCAAATAGGGTTATTTCACCTATATTAAAGTGTTACAAAATCTATTAAGAGCAATGTTAACTTTTTAAAAATTGGCTTATGAAAAGTTCATTGAACCAGTAAAACCAATAACAAACATATATAGTTTGATACACTAATGGAGAAACAACTATTCAATAGTTACTGAAAATGAAAATATCATAGAAGAGTTCACCAAGCTTGGTAATTTCTATTCTAAAAAAATTATTTTAAAATAAAAATAGAACGGAAGTGGACTGTTGTTTCAGTTAGAGCCCAATTAAAATTATTTTATGGGTGTAGTGATACCAATGGGGTGAAGAATGTAAATTAAAGCTTGGAGCATTGATATTCTTGTGCGTAGGAGCGGTAAGTCCTATCATGACCAGCACAAACCTATAAATCACCATACGACATTGGATTTTAATGGTAAGTATTTGGAATTCTTATATGCATAGTGAACTTTTTATGACAATTTGAGGTTAAAGCTGCACGTTTCAACTTTTCTGAGGTTAATTGATGCATAGACAATTAGTAGAACTTTCACAAAAAATATGTATTCTACACTCAATAGGTTATAGTCATTGGATTTTTTTGAATAGTGTATTAATGGGCTTATGAATTGTGTACTAGTGTCTTCTCTTCTGTAAAATTTGCTTGTGGGGTTTAATTTTGGAGGTCTGCTTATACAAGGATTTAACTTGAATATAGGAACTAAGTCAATCTTTGCGTTCTCCAAATTTTTTATTTTACCTATCTTTTCGTATTACTAAATTTATATTTTTTAAGAACAATGTTAATTTCTGAAAATTGGATTGTGAAAGAGTTCATTAAACGTGTAAAAACCAATAACAAACTTATATAGTTTGATACAGTAATGGAGAGACACGTATTCAATGGTTAGTGGAAAGGATAAAATCAAAGAACATTTCATTAATGCTTATTGAAGTTTAACACCAAGCTTGGTAATTTATATTCAAAAAATGATTAGTTTACAACAAAAATCAAACGAAGTGGACTGTTGTATCAATTAGGGCCCAATTAGAATTATTCTACAGGTGTAGTGATATCAATGGTGTGAAGTATGTAATTTAAATCTTATAACATTGGTATTCTTGTGGTTGAAAATGTTATGTCATATCATGACTAGCACAAACCCTATAAATCACCATATGAGATTGGATTTTAATAGTTAAAGTATTCTGGGATTCTTATATGCATTGTGAATTTTTATAACAATTTGAGGTTAAATATGAATGTTTCCACTTTTTCTGAGATTAATTTATGCTAATATAGTATTAGAACTATCACAAAAAATATGTATAGTGTACTCAAAAGGGTCTAATAATTGTGGACTGTCAAACTTAGGCTACTACTGAGATGATGGGAATGTGGCAGTATACACTTGCATATTTTATATACTTGTACTACATGCTAAATAGCTGAGTCAGGTCATGAGTAGCACCAAACACATTTAGCACCTAAAGATTTTAACACTTTGGTCTCCAAATTTTATGGAGCTCATATCGTTGTTGATGCAATATTATGGGCGATTAATAATTTGAACTTTTCATTTAAGCCAAAAAACTCATAGAGAAGTAACTCCTAAATGTTTAAGTTATGGCATAATAAATATTCCAATAAAGGATGCACTTGAAATTCCAGAAGAAACATGTTGCATTAAAATGACTACGTCTTGCAAATGCAACATGTTCATTCATGAAAATCTCAAAACACATTAAGCACCCAGGAAATTTAGTCCGGTTACAAACAACAGAAGCAAAACTAGCTAAATTAAAGAACTATGTCTTCCAAATGGAGCTGTATTTCTTCGTTCAGGTCGGGCAGGCTCAGCATTAGCAATGTTCTATTGCAAGGATCATGCCTTCAAAAATTTAAAAAAAATCTTTAGTAAGAAACTCATGTGGAATTTACTTTATCAACCTATAAATTGAATGTCAATAGTTTACCTCAATTGTTGCATTGGCGATGTTGTTAATGTTAACCTCACTTGTTGCAATGATCAACCTCTCTTGCTCCCCCGTACCCACGCCTGTTCCACTACCTCTATCCTTTCATGCCCGTTTGCGTCCACCACTAGGATTTCTACCTCTAAAGCTGGATTCAAACGCCGACCTAACTCATTGTGTTTTTGGTCTTCCACGCCTACGCTTCTTTGGAGGGTCCTTTATGGGACTTGTTCGAGTGCCCTCACCGCCTTGTACATCCTTTGTCGCCTTCCTGGAATTCATACCCTCTTTCCAATTTGAAACATCCTTGTACGCTTCATCTAGTTTTGCCATGACATACTTTATCTTCACATCACTGTCCAAGGATATATCCAACAGCTGTTCAAAAGAATCAAGGCATCCTTATATTTCTTCTACCTCTCGTTAACTTCATCGATCTTTTTGTTTGCCATCACCTTGAACGAGTGTACGCCTTTTGAAGTTTCGCTCCCACACGAAGCCGGAATCACATATTGTTTTAGTGCCTCTTCACCTATATTCTTTCACCTACTTTTTCTCGTACTTTTCCCTCAATGCTAACTCATGTTGCTCAAAAAACTCTTCAGAGAGCTTCTATTGTTTACGTTGCATTCCCTCACTTCATTGAGTGAATAACATCCCAGCCCAAAAGCGAGTATTAAGGTACACAGGAACCCAATACTGCCATTCAGCATACAACTAGGCGAACCACTCACTATCTTGTAAACCACAAGAAAATCCCTCCATCTTCTCTCAAATTCTGTCGTGGTGAGGCTATTAAGCACTGCGGAGAAAAATTCCGCCTTTGCATCTCTACTTTCCGTACCACGAATCCCGTTCAGCCTGTTAGAGACCTTAGTGAAATGTACCAGATGCAAAATCTATGAACGGTGTCCGACATCACTTCGCTAATAGCAGCCCTTATGATTTCAGCTTGATCGGTCAAGATTGCTTTAGGATGAACACCTCCCATGGCTGTCAACCATGTAGAGAAAACCCACTTGAAAGTTGGTGTATCCTCATGAGAAACAAGAGCACATCCCAACAGTATAGACTGCCCGTGCTGATTGACACCAACAAAGGAAGCAAATGGCATGTTATAACCATTCACTAGGGAGGTTGTATCAAAGCATAGTGCATCATGGAACTCCTCATATGCAACCCTACACTGGGTATGAACCCATAAAACATTACGAAGCGTACCTGTATTATCTGCATCAATTGAGTAGAAAAATTCCTATCCTTTGACTGCATTTCGCAAAATAAGTTGCATAACGACTCTACATCCCCATCCAGCAAAGTGAGTAACCTAGCCTTTTGAATAAAATTTCTGCAGTCCCTTGGTGTATAACTCATATTTTCTGTCCCACCTGACAAAACGTCCACAACCCTTATATTTTTGCTGACTTTTAAGCCGGCTCTGTCCTGAGCTATGAGTGTTCTCTCCAAATATCTATCCATTGACTTTTGTCCAGCCATAAGACGCGATAGTGAAGGGTCAGCTTCGTGAAAATGATCTTCACATACTATAAAAACTCTACATCTTTCATCTCGCTCCATTATACCACTAACTCTAGCGGGACAATTAATTCTCTTAGTGCGATTTTTGGATGCGGTTTTCCTACTCCTATCACAACAAAATAGCACATATTTAACTATACCACTAGCATCTTACTTCACTGATCTTCTCACAACACTAAACCCCTTCGATCTTGCGTGTTCTTTAAAGAATTTAAATAGTGAATTAGCATTTCCAAAAATCATTCCTTCTCTTGGACCTACTAATAAATTTTCATCCCTAAATTCACCATCCATTTCCGTATACTTTCCATTTTCACATCCTTCATTGGAAGTGTTGACACGACCCGGAATCCGGCTAGGCCGTGCGGGCACCCGACATCCTCCCCTAGACCCGTCGGGCGAACCCTTACCAATTAAATTAGGAAAATAATATAATTCAATTCATAAATAAGAACAAGACTTTAAAAAAAACAACACAGACATACTGATACATCTAAGTTGTACAAAAGAAATTACAGCTGACTACCCAACATACTAGGTTTAGGGCTATCAAGACTAGACATCTAAGAGTACAGAAAAAGATAAATACCTCCTGAAGGGAGCAGAATGCAACTGAAATAGTAAACATAAAACTGGTGGCCAACCGGAATAAAGCTGGCTCACCGTGACAGCTTAAGCTGTCTTCGCTCCTGAAAAACGCGGCGAACTCAATCCTGGAGCGAACCTGCCGAAACGAAATAGATAGACAGGAAACAAACAACAAATAAGGGTGAGTCAAAAGGACTCAATAAGTGGGGCAGACTAGCCACCTCAAAGAATTGGATAGCTAGCCAGGGAGAAGAAACAGATAAACAAAATTCCTCTTATTTAAATTCTAAAAAGGCGGAGCCAGATAATAATCGGAAACACATATGAAACCAAAAAATCAGCCAGGAATACGAGCCAGAAACATATCAACAAATAAGCAATGCACGTATAAGCAGAACAATAGTTATGTACTACAAGTCTATACAATGGTATGAAAAGAAATGAAATGAAATGAGATGAAATGAAATCTGATGCAAAGGGTCACATGTGCCCGTCATCCCATCTCGAAGCGAAATACTCCTGCATTCGAGTGGAACCCGATCTGATAACCAACTGGAGCGGAATACTCCTGCTCCCGATATAATATAAACCAGAGGCGGAATACTCCTGCACCCGATATAATATAAACCTGAGGCAAAATACTCCTGCACTCTCCTGGAGCAGAATCCTCCTACCCTCAATATGATACAATGGAGCGGAATACTCCTGCTTCTGGGGCGGAACACTCCTACCCTTAATATGATACAATAGAGCGGAATACTCCTGCTCCTGGGGCGGAACACTCCTACCCTCAATATGATACAATGGAGCGGAATACTCCTTCACCCAATATGATATGCAATGTAATGCATATGTATGACATATAATGCATATGAATGCAATGTGATGCAATAGTAACCCTTCACCAGTGCGAGACTCTCATCGACGGCCGGGAGGTAGATGCCAACTCACAGCCAGAGTACAATGCTCAGATCCTCAATAAAATACCAACAACAGGACATAACATATAATATATAATGTAAATCCAAAGCAAAGGCGTAATGAGTACGCCTATCGGCAGCTACACACGTAAGGAACATGTGGTAGAAAATCCACGAGGCCAAGTGCCTCCAAAGAAACCTCTTCCAAAAGTTAGTATGACTAATCAACAACTGCTTTATCCTTTGGTTTCCTTGCCAAACGATTCCACTCTATTCAATAAGCAGAAAATTATATCAATTTAGGCTAAAGGCTTCATTCCTCATATCTTAGAGCAATCAAGTTAAGAATCTGATACCCACACGACCGGACTGTGTCTCCAATGTCCAACCTCTATGGGGGGACTCCAAATCACACATAACATGATCATAATATAAGTATAAGCATGTATGAGGCATAACACATGTGGCAAAAATAGATATGGATTCAAAGGAATGAGAAGAAAACTCTGGATAGAGTTATAGACACAACCTAGAACTCAGAATTTGTCCAACTCTTTGAATTTCCATAAAATTTTCGGAAGAGTTTCCCCTGAAACTGGATGATCTACAAAAACAGTTGTTCAAAGATCAAAATGATTTTTTAAATTTTGAAACTTTTTGTCTTGCTGATTCGGACGTCTTTCACCTTAGATTTTAGTACCAAATTAAGTATATAAAGTTTTCCTTGATACCATACAAGTTTCTCACAAGAAACACTAAGTTTAAAACTAAGAAAATCTTCAAAAGCTAAAAGATACATGCCTTGCCAAAAGAAAGGTTTAGTTATACATACCTTTGATGCTTCTTGCTTCTAAACCTTGCTTTCCTTGAATTCAACACCTTCTAAAGCTTAAACAAGCTATAATATAGCATTTGGGTACTTTAATTAGCCATGAAGTAATTCTAAAACTCAAGCTATAGACGAAATTGAAGGTAGCATAACGTTACCTTAATCGCGTAAAGCATTTTGACGCATTTGTCTTCAATTTTGAGTTAAGATTGACGTCCATCCTTCAAAATCATAAAATTTTCTCAAAAATAAATGAAAGAACTGTTTATCTCTTTATCTTTCTGGAAATGACGAGATTATGAAGGAATTTTTCTTTTATACTAGAAATATTTCAGTTTTAGTCCTCTTTTACGCTTATGTCCCTCTTTCTGGCCTGAATTCTGATGCTCGTATCTTTTTATATATACGTTGTATGAATAAACCGTCAAAAGTTTTGGAAACTACACTCCAAGACCTTCAATTTGGTATATGATATATCCCCAAAATACTTCATATAATACACGAAATTAATTGCTAAAAAAGCTTCGTTACAAGGCAATTCCTTTGTCGGTTTTTCCGCAGCTTAAATCTGATTTTTTCCAAACTTTATATTCAAAATATAAACATCATATATGGTCATATTATGACTTTAAACTCACTTAAATCATTCTTAACATGTCATTATAAGGATATAACTCACTTTGAACGTACGGGGTGTAACAATCTTCCCCCGTTAGGAACATTCGTCCTCGAATGTTAAATGAAGTACATAGAAGCATTAAGAAACGATCTGTTACATACTTGTAGTAGTTAAGAGATGTGAAAGGTCAAATTATTTAACTTTCGGCATTTTAGCGGAAGCTAGCCGAACAACCTCGAAATTAACTTTCGAAAAATCACAAAAGTCACAAATAATCATACGAACCTAACGACGTTTTCGGATTTCGAATCGGAGCTCGTTCGCCAAAACCGAGCTCAAAAATTTCTTTTTAATATTTATCGACAATAAAAGCTGAAACCTTCTTCTGATGCATACCAAACGAGGTCTGATTTAGCTCAAATTTACAGATAAGTCCCAATAGACCTTACAAATATTTTAAAATTATCGGCACGCCAATCGGAGTCCTAACTTCCGAAACAACTGACAGAGGTCGTTTCATTCTCCTCCACTTAAACTCTCGTTCGTCCTCGAACGAGCCTAAGTCTAAAGCAAGATTCACGCAGATAACAAGAGAACTTGCACGACCTTCATGAGCTACTCCACGGGCATTATTTCCTGATTATAGAATACACGCACACCGAACTCTTGGAATAAAATATATCTTGATAATATCTTCACATCGTTGCCTAGCTTATTCTGACTAAGCTGATCCTTCCTCGATCACAAGAGGAGAGTTCTTATATTTTCGAAACAAAGATACACGAAACTCTGGATGGATTAACATGATTCTGCCGACAAATCACCTCGTCGATATACTTTACGATATAGAAAAAGTCGATGGAACTAAGAATTAGCTTACGCTTCAGCAACGCCTTAGAGATTTAATATTATGATTCGGTACCAATTGGAGGAAGACTCCTCCACTTAGAGCATTAACTCATACCACTAACTTGAATAAAAATAGTCATCCTCGCCAGTCTACCGGACTAAGAAAGACATAGCAAAAAATAGAATGCGGCTAAGACCTGAGCTACCAAATTACCCTCTCGAGTTGCCAAACAACTGCAACTCCCGAGTTCACAACTCTATATCTTTGTCATAAGCACTACCGCCTGATGGATCAAATCAGAGGTCAAATGATGCCCCTCATTGCCTTTAGTAGTCCTAAACACAACAATGCGCTTACCCAGCTATCTTGACACGCACTCTGGCTCCACACAGGGAACATCATAAGAGGCTACTGACCGCCTAAGCTCACCAGTGCCGAACAAAGAAGAGATGGTAATGGACTGAGGATAGAAATAATTAGAGCTTCAGGAAGCTCAACTTTTTATTTGCTTGGCTCCAAGAGCTACACTACTTCCGAGTCAGGCTAACCAAAGAATCGCAATTGAAGAGATAGACATTGAATAAGCTTTATGGAATTACATCTAGATCACTTTAACCTTCCTATAAAAGGAAACTCCGACAATTTACCAGAAAACCTTTTTATGCCGAGACAAACTCATGGAATAACATGAATCTACTAGCGTCTCGAACCAAGAGGAGACACATAGATCGAGTATTATTTATTAATAACTTTACATCGAAAGAAACAATGACTTTTTCTGATGGTGATGAACTAGAATTCCATCATCCAACCAACACGGAATTCGAGAAGAAAGGTAAACTAATTTGACATAATAATAAAAGGTGGCACAACAAGATGCCAAGCAGACAATACCGACACTCACTCCCAGATCCATCACATTTAGACCAAATAAATTAGTAGGGTCTCACAAATTCCAGGAATAAATCATACTAGAAGCTCGCCCCTCTACTGCAACCGATTCTTAATAGAAATGACATCTAAGGAAACCATGGAAACATGGTAAGATAAACGAAGTTTAGACAGATCGGAAGAATCAAATCTTACCTACATATAATGGAATAAGAAATACTTCGGTCTACTACATCGGATACTCAGCATCCCGCCAGACCAGCAGTTCATAGAACTGCCTCTGCAGCTGAGCTGAGCCACTACCCTGACAATCACTTTCTGAAGAACCACTGCAACAACACTCTCAACCTCGACTGGATGGTGGCATTTCTTTTGCTGATTGAGATCTAAATGAAATCCCCTGCGACTGCGCAAATGCCTGAGGACGAGAGAAAAGACGACTGCCTACTTGTCGGAGTAAGGGAAAACTCCTCAAAGGATAATCAGACTCACGATGATGATAACACATTTTCAATAAAAATAGAAGCTGGACAGATTGTTGATGGTTATAAAGAGAAAACTGGGTCTGATCTTGACGAACTACTGGGGCACTCTAAGAATCACGTGACACAAGCTGAGATAACCTGGAAGGTGACCTCCCAAAATAATCAGAACTCTTACCTCCAAATGAGGTACCATGGTTACCCACTAGGGCCACGGGATCTCTTGCTCTCCCGCTCTAACTTATGGTATGCCTAGCACCTTCGGGCAATATCAACAACAACATCAAATGAAATTCCTACCTCAATCTCTCGAGTCATCTGGGATCTCAAGGAAGGAGAAAGGTCATTAATAAATTTTTGAATCTCTCGAAAGGCTCATACACTAGTTCTAATGCACATTCAGTCATTCTATAGAATTCAATCTCATATTCTGAAGCACCAACAGGCTAACCAACAGGCTACCCAATCCAATCCATTCAAACTGGCAACACTTTTCATCTCGCTTGCTACTCGAAAGGAACTTTTCCACGAATCTAGAAGAAAAATCGAACCAAGTTAGCTAATAAGAGAGCGGTCCATCAATTCAACGCTGGACCCCTGAAACTGGAAAGCAAAATAATCAATACTATACTGCTCGAGATAACTGACAGCCTGAAGGATATGCTGACATCATTTTACTTTAAAAAAATCACGAGGTTTATCTGATGCATTGCTTAAGAATATAGGAAGGTTCAACCGCATAAAATAATGGAACCTCTTCGGGCACTTGGACCGACCTGTTACTTCGGCTAGCTAACCAGCCAGAACAATTGGTGGCGCAACACATGCTGCTTCTAGAACATAATTTACTAGGGCAACACCAGGAACTGGAACAAGAACTCTCTAAGTCCGAACATCTGCATCTGCGGCAACTTGATAAGCTGCCTAGCGAATAATAGGTTGTTGTGGTATCTGCGTTGCCAAGATTCTCGTAAAAGCATCGTAGAGAGCCAAGGGAACCACAAGGCCCTGCTCCCTTACCCATTGCGAGCTCGTACAGCTGGGGCCTGCGAAACTGGTTGTCACCACGATCCACAACTCTTGGGGCTTGAGTAGCTCTAGCCCCAGGCTAGACTACTTCATCCTGAACTCCTTCCGTTTGCTAATTTGTCGTACGAGGGTTCACAATTACCACGAACGAATTAACGAAAATACTTTTGCATCCTAGACCAACGCACGATCAGAAAAGAAGGAAGTGAAACTTCCTAAATGCCATCATAGCCTCTCGTAGATAAGTACGGACGTCTACGTACCCATCAGCGAGACTCTACTAGACACTGTCTTAGTCTGGATAGACTCTAAATCGGGCACTGATACCAACTGACACGACCCGGAATCCGGCTAGGCCGTGCGGGCACCCGACATCCTCCCCTAGACCCGTCGGGCGAACCCTTACCAATTAAATTAGGAAAATAATATAATTCAATTCATAAATAAGAACAAGACTTTAAAAAAACAACACAGACATACTGATACCTCTAAGCTGTACAAAAGAAATTACAGTTGACTACCCAACATACTAGGTTTAGGGCTATCCAGACTAGACATCTAAGAGTACAGAAAAAGACAAATACCTCCTGAAGGGAGCAGAATGCAACTGAAATAGTAAACATAAAATTGGTGGCTATCTGGAATAAAGCTGGCTCACCCTAACAGCTGAAGTTGTCTTCGCTCCTGAACAACGCGGCGAACTCAATCCTGGAGCGAACCTGCCGAAACGAAATAGATAGACAGGAAACAAACAACAAACAAGGGTTAGTCAAAAGGATTCAATAAGTGGGGCAGACTAGCCACCTCAAAGAATTGGATAGCTAGCCAGGGAGAAGAAACAGATAAACCAAATTCCTCTTATTTAAATTCTAAAAAGGCGGAGCCAGATAATAATCGGAAACACATATGAAACCAAAAAATCAGCCAGGAATACGAGCCAGAAACATATCAACAAATAAGCAATGCACGTATAAGCAGAACAATAGTTATGTACTACAAGTCTACACAATGGTATGAAAAGAAATAAAATGAAATGAAATCTAATGCAAAGGGTCACATGTGCCCGTCATCCCATCTCGAAGTGGAATACTCCTGCATTCGAGAGGAACCCGATCTGATAACCAACTGGAGCGGAATACTCGTGCTCCTGGGGCGGAATACTCCTGCACCCGATAGAATATAAAAAAGAAGCGGAATACTCATGCACTCTCTTGGGGCGGAATACTCGTGCACTCTCTTGGGGCGGAATACTCTTGCACCCGATATAATGTAAAGCTGAGGCGAAATACTCCTGCACTCTCCTAGGGCGGAATCCGCCTACCCTCAATATGATACAATGGAGCGGAATACTCCTGCTCCAGGGGCAGAATACTCCTACCCTCAGTATGATATAATGGAGCGGAATACTCCTGCTTCTGGGGAGGAATACTCCTGCCCTCAATATGATACAATGGAGCGGAATACTCCTGCTCCTGGGGCGGAATACTCCTGCACCCAATATGATATGCAATGTAATGCATACGAATGACATATAATGCATATGAATGCAATGTGATTCAATAATAATCCTTCACCAGCGCAAGACTCTCATCGACGGCCGAAAAGTAGATGCCAGCTTACAGCCAGAGTACAATGCTCAGATCCTCAATAAAATACCAACAACATGACATAACATATAATATATAATGTAAATCCAAAGCTAAGGCGTAATGAGTACGCCTATCGGCAGCTACACACGTAAGGAACACGTGGTAGAAAATCCACGAGGCCAGGTGCATCCAAAAAATGGATATAAACACTTACCTCTTCCAAAAGTTAGTATGGTTAATCAACAACCGCTTTATCCTTTGGTTTCCTTGCCAAACGATCCCACTCTATTCAATAAGAAGAAAAATATATCAATTTAGGCTAAAGGCTTCATTCCTCAAATCTTTGGGCAATCCGGTTAAGAACCTGATACCCACGCGACCAGACTATGTGTTCAATGTCCAACCTCTATGGGGGACTCCAAATCACACATAACACGATTACAACATAAGTATAAGCATGTATGAGGCATAACACATGTGGCAAAAATATATATGGACTCAAAGGAATGAGAAGAAAACTCTGGATAGAATTATAGACACAACCTAGAACTCAGAATTTATCCAACTCTTTGAATTTCCATAAAATTTTCGGCAGAGTTTCCCCTGAAACGGGATGATCTACAAAAACAGAATCAACACTATACTACACACGGGAATGGATACCCAGATAAACTGATAATATAAACATGTTAAATGGATAACAAGATGAGACGGTTGGATGACATAACAAATCCGTTGATAGAATGTATGGGCAACACCACTGTCCTGCCTTTCGACCTAATTTTTAGAGTGTAGATTAAAGATATAGACTTCATGGTTTTCATGAAAGTTGTAGATATATGTCTTAGGATTCTGGGGATTCCTAAAGCATATTAATATCAATTTTGTACAAGGAGTTATGATCAATATACTAACAGCTGTCCAAAGATCAAAATGATTTTTCAAATTTTGAAACTTTTTTTCCTGCTGATTCGGACGTCTTTCACCTTAGATTTTAGTACCAAATTAAGTACATACAAGGTTTCCTTGATACCATACAAGTTTCTCACAAGAAACACTAAGTTTGGAACTAAGAAAAGCTTTAAAAGCTAAAAGATACATGCCTTGCCAAAAGAAAGGTTTAGTCTACATACCTTTGATGCTTCTTGCTTCTAAACCTTGTTTCCCTTGAATTCAACACCTTCTAAAGCTTAAACAAGCTATAATATAGCATTTGGGTACTTTACTTAGCCATGAAGTAATTCTAAAACTCAAGCTATAGACGAAATTGAAGGTAGCATAACGTTACCTTAATCGCGTAGAACATTTTGACACAATTTATCTTCAATTTCGAGTTAAGATTGACGTCTATCCTTCAAAATCATAAAATTTTCTCAAAACTAAGTGAGAGAACTGTTTCTCTCTTTATCTTTCTGGAAATGACGAGATTATGAAGAAATTTTCCTTTTATACTTGAAACATTTCAGTCTTAGTCCTCTTTTACGCTTATGTCCATCTTTCAGGCCTTACTTCTGATGCTCATATCTTTTCATCTATACGTTGTACGAACAAACCGTCAAAAGTCTTGGAAGCTACACTCCAAGACCTTCAATTTGGTATATGATATGTCCCCAAAAGACCTCATATAACACTCGAAATTAATTGCTGAAAAAGCTTCGTTACAAGGCAATTCCTTTGTCGATTTTTCCGCAACTTAAATCCGATTTTTTCCAAACTTTATATTCAAAATATAAACATCATATATGGTTATATTTGTAACGACCCTCAAATAGTCGTTACGGGATCCGGGACCTCGATTTACGTGTCGACAGTCCCAAAAGCTCCGTTAGGTCATTTATGACCCATCTGTGAAATCTGAGTCAAAACGGAGTCCGTTTGATAGGTTTTCGAGAAAAGGATCCGTTTATGAAATTCCGGAAAGGAATTTGGGGTTTCGATAGGTCGTTTTGAGTAAACGAACCCCGATGGAAAATCTGAGCGCACCGTTAGGTCCGTCTCGTCATTTATGATATGTAGCAACCTTCAAAATTGAAAACGGACCTCGTTTGATAGGACTTTTGATAAAGTCCCCGTTTCGGAAGTTTAAAAGAGTTAAAAGAGGTTTCCGAGCTCGATTTGAGCAAATGAGCTCCGATGAGAGATCCGAAAGTTCCGTTAGGTTCGTATAGTCATTTGTGACTTGTAGCAACTTTCGGAATTGGATTCCGAGGTCGTTTGGTTAAATTTCGCTATTTTGGCGAAAGTCGAAAATTGAACCTTTGTCGTGGGACCCACTTTTTGAGTTCTGGAGGTCCGAATTGAGTTCCGTCTTGACGAGCATGTCACCCAAGTATTTTATGGCTTGTGTGCAAAATTTGGGATCATTCCGAGCTTCGTAGGGTCCCGTTTTGCCCCTAAAACAGTAGAAAATCTGGTGCGACTTTTCTGTTCTGTTTTGGCGCAAACAGCCGGATAAAAGCTGATTTTCCGGCCAATCCGTAAGGAATTAGGAAAAACTCAAAACATGAAAGTTGTAGCCCTTTGAGTTAAGGTTCTAATGGCATCGGTTTCAGGTAATTTGGACATTCCTATCAAAAGTTATGATTTTTTTCAAAAGAAGCTGTCACAGAGGCAAAAACTGCTATAAAAAGGCCATTTCGGGCCATTTCGGTTCATAACTTATAAAAATCATTTGGTGAGCTCTTGAGGCGATTTTTGGGTATTTCTTGAAGACCCAATCATACTTACACTTAAGGTAAGCCCTTCAATCCATCTTTATGTTGATTAACACAAGAATCAAAGGGTTGATTCTTGGAAATGGGTTAGAACCCTAGATTCTTAAGAATTGGGGAAAGACATCGAGCAAGGCTCGCATGTGGAATCTAAGTGTACTTTTGGACTTACGGGAGCGTGGGGAGTCCGGAAAAGTACATTTTGTAAATTTAGGGCTCGGCCCTACCCGGGGGCATTTTGGTAATTTTTGCCCTAGGATGCCTATAGGCTTAAATAGCTATAATTGAGCACTCATATGTGCTATATCTTGTCTTAATAGACCTAGTGGAGAGTCCTTCGCGGACAAGGCGAGCGGGAAAGGAGATTCTTCCCGGCATTTGAGCCCGAATTTCGAGGTAAGTGAGACTTGACCTCTATTGTGCTTGTGGACTCTTCCTTCATGCTAGTATGCTTCATGTACGCATATATATACCTAACAATGGTTAGGATTAATGATGTGAATTACTTGCTATTATTGTTTGTTATAAATAGCGAGATTGTGACTCGACCGAGGTATGTGCCGGTCTAAACGCTACGTCGAGGTAGCTTAAATTTATATCGTAGTAACGCTTGCTACGCCATGCTTAGATAGCAAGAACTTGGGACATGGCCGAGGATGTTGCCGGCATGTCATGATAAATGTCTTGCCGAGGATTTTTCCGGCTTTTGTATGATATTGGTACTTGATTTGTTCACGTGCCGGGTTGGGTAGTGCTGTCTATACGTAACCTTGGGTTGGACGACATGGGAGTAGGGATTGTACCCCCAAACTGTGGTCGGGTTAACCTTCGCCTTACGTTCAACTAGCATAACCAACCTGGGTTACGGTGACTGTGAAATATTATCGTTATTAATATTTCTGTTATTATTTCTGTTATTGTTATTAATATCCAATTAATGTCGTGGATATTAATACTGTTAGAGGGACACTTGACAGGGGGTGTGGTGTCGCCTATACTATGAGATGTGTCACACTTGACAGGGGGTGTGGTGTGGACACTTGATCTTTGAGATGTGACACACTTGACAGGGGGTGTGGTGTGGTCACTTGATTTATTGAGATACGACGCACTTGACAGGGGGTGTGGTGCGATCGTAGACAGATTTGAGATGAGCCAACGACTACGGGTCGTTGGTCTACTTATTCATGATTGTGATAGTGACTTCGGGTCACGGTATATGGTTGATACTTAGTAGTGGTGTTGCTAGTCCATCGTAGGTCTAGGTTAGTCGGCACGGGAGTAGAGATTGGACCTCCAAACCGCCGCTGAGTTGACCTATGCCTTACGTTGGATGGGCATAATCCATGAGACTTCTGGTTACTACTTGTGTGTATGGAATGTGTTACATCTATTTGTGATTTCACTACTTTATTGTATGATTACTATAGTATGTTGTTGCTTATGATGCATGTAGCGACTTGTCCCGCAAGGGTACCTTAGCGGGCCTGTCGGTGATCTTACTGGGCTTCGGCTCATAACTTACTCTGCTACGTGCGCAGGTCCTTCATCCAGTCAGCAGCCCGGACGTTAGCGGTTCCCGAGGCTTCTGAGACTTTTGATTGAGGTGAGCCGACCACACAGACCGTGGTGGCATACCGCCGGAGTCACTTAGAGATAGGACTCAGATTTCTTTGATGTATATTCATACTTTATTGAGTCACTCTTAGAATGCTCCAATTCTTTTGTGGATATATTCTTTTGGACTTCACCCTTTTATATTTATATATCCATTTATGATCTTTTCACATTATTGTTCTTTTCCGCATCTTGTTTCATTGGTTCGCCTAGGCAAATGTTGTTTAGCTGCCATCACGAGCCCTTGGAAATTGGGTCGTGACAGTTTGGTATCAGAGCCCTAGGTTCTAATTCGAGTCCTAGGAGTCTTGGAGCAGTGTCTGAGTAGAGTCTTGCTTATGGGTATGTTGTCGACCATACTTATGAGCGAGAGGCTACAAGGGCATGTTAGGAAATGTTTTCCCTTCGTTTCATCTCTATTCGTGCTGAGTAGCTTATATAGGTGCTGACCCTTTTTCGTGTATTGTATCAAATGGCGAGGACGCGAGCATCCTCAGCCAGGAGGGCTGCATCTTCTACACCCGCGTCTGCAGGAGAGCCATCAGCACCTACGCAGCCGCCAGCTGCTAAGAAGATTCAGGCAGGTCGCCCGTCAGCCACTAGGCAGGACACAGCTATCCCTGCGGTGTCCGCAGCGACTCTGTCAGCATCTATTCCCCCTGTGCCTGCTGTTGTGCCAGGCACCGTTGTGATCTCTTCAGAGGAGTATATGAGACTGATGGCCTTGTCTAGCCATCAGGTCCCTGTCAGAGATGATGTTGCAGCTCCTGTTTCGGCTCCTCAGCCGACCACACCTGTTATGAAAACGCCTACTTCTGAGGCTGCTCCTGATCATATTGCCCAGCCTTCTGCTTCTGCTCCTCAGGCAGGTCCTGTTATTTCTACTCATCCTATGGGCACTGAGGAGGTTGCCAAGAGGATAGAGTCATTCATGAAGCTTCAGCCTCCAGAGTTCGACGGTACCTCAGCTACATGTACTGCCCAGAGGTACATTCAGAAGTGTGAGAAGATTTTGACAGTTCTTGGTACTAGAGATACCTTAGGGGTGCAGTGTGCTTCTTTCAGATTATCGGGAGATGCGGAGACATGGTGGGTCTCCATGATACGGCAGAGGTCTAGTGACCTCCCTCCTTTGTCTTGGGCTGAGTTCGTGTCTATGTTTATGAGCAGGTTCGTGCCCCAGAGTCAGCACGATGCTCAGAGGCGCGAGTTTGAGGGGTTGAGGCAGGGAAACCTGTCTGTTTCAGAGTATGACACCAGGTTCTTGTGGTTGTCTTAGTTTGTGCCGGCTATGGTGGCTCAGGAGAGGGACAAGGTCCTCCGGTTTGTTGAGGGTCTTCATCCCCGCTTGCAGGTAGCTGTTGCCCCTGATATGGGCAACAAGTCATATTTTGAGATAGTTGATGTGGCGCGGCGGATGGAGGATATCTTCGCTAGGGCTGACGCGGAGAGGGCGGCCAAGAGATCGCGTCAGTCTGGTGGGTATAGTGGATCCGCTCAGAGGGGTCAGGGTCATCAGGGCCGTTCTCAGTCTAGGCCCCAGGCTGCTGCTTTGCCTGCCCAGGATTTTTCTTCAGAGACCCCGAGGCCTCAGTCATCCCAGAGGCGGGGTGGCTCTTCGCAGTCTGGTCCGCCGCAGTGCGGGAGGTGCCATCAGAGGCTTCATGTGAGGTGTTCGTCTGGAGGTGGTCATGGCAGAGGTGGTAGAGGCGGTAGAGGAAGTAGAGGTGATGGATGTTTTGAGTGTGGGTCTCCAGAGCACTATGTCAGGAGTTGCCCTTATGTTTCATCAGGTCGCCAGGGATCCGCAGCTATGGTACCATCTGGTCCTCAGGCCGCCAGGCCCGTTTCTCAGATTCCTCCTAGACAGCAGTCTGAGAGAGCTCCGGGTTCAGGAGGCTCGGCGCAGGTCTATGCTATGACTCGTCAGGATGCTGAGGCATCCAATGATGTCATCACAGGTATTATTTCTGTCTGTGGCCGCGATGCTTATGCTGTTATTGATCCGGGGTCTACCTATTCGTATGTGTCGCCGGGATTTGCCCCTTGCTTGGGCAGGGATCTGGTCTTCTTAGATGATCCCTTTATGGTTGCCACCCCTGTCGGGTCTTCTATATGTGTAGATATGGGTTATCGGCAGTGTATGATCTCCATCTGTGGTGTAGAGTCCTTAGTGGACCTGATGCTGCTCGATATGTCTGATTTCGATGTCATTATGGGCATGGATTGGCTGGCTTCCTGTCATGCGACTTTGGATTGCCATGCCAAGTCCGTGACGATCGGGGCAGAGGGTGAGTCTCGGGTTGTATGGAGAGGTTCCAGGCCTTCTCCGAAGAGTAGGATCATTTCTTTCTTGGAGGCGCAGAGGATGATATCTAGTGGGTGCGAGGGATATATTGCTTCAGTTCGGGATATCCGGGCAGAGGAGTTATCCCTTGATAGAGTTCCGGTTGTTTGTGAGTATCCGGATGTGTTTCCTGATTATTTGCCGGGTTTGCCGCCTATGCGGGAGATAGAGTTTTGCATTGATCTATTGCCAGGCACTCATCCTAAATCTATTCCCCCGTATCGTATGGCTCCTGTTGAGTTGAGGGAGCTGAAGGAGCAGATTCAGGATTTGCTCGATAAGGGCTTCATTAGGCCCAGTGTGTCTCCATGGGGTGCCCCGGTATTATTTGTGAAGAAGAAGGATGGCTCTATGCGGATGTGTATTGATTACCGGCAGCTGAATAAGGTTACTATCAAGAATAGGTATCCTTTGCCGCGTATTGATGATTTGTTTGATCAGCTTCAGGGTGCTACCTTCTTCTCGAAGATTGATTTGAGGTCGGGGTATCATCAGTTGAGGATTCGGTCCGAGGACGTTTCCAAGACTGCTTTTCGTACCCGATATGGCCACTATGAGTTTCTGGTGATGTCTTTCGGGCTTACGAATGCCCTAGCTGCTTTCATGGATCTGATGAACCGAGTGTTCAAGGCCTACCTTGACTCCTTCGTCATTGTGTTTATCGATGATATCTTGGTTTATTCGAGGAGCAGGGAGGAGCATGAGCAGCATTTGAGAGTTGTTCTTCGGACTCTGAGGGATCAGCAGTTGTATGCCAAATTCTCCAAGTGTGAATTTTGGCTCAGTTCTGTATCTTTCCTAGGTCACGTGGTGACCAAGGATGGGGTGTGTGTTGATCCGAAGAAGATAGAGGCCGTTCAGAGTTGGCCTAGGCCTACTTCTCCTACAGAGATTCGGAGTTTCTTAGGCTTGGCAGGTTATTATCGGCGGTTCGTCGAGGGGTTTTCTTCTATTTCAGCACCTCTGACGAAGTTGACCCAGAAGAATGTTCCTTTCATGTGGTCCGATGCCTGTGAGTCTAGCTTTCAGAAGCTTAAGACTCTGTTGACTTCAGCGCCAGTGTTGGCCTTGCCTAGTGGATCCGGGGGATTCACCGTATATTGTGATGCTTCGGGTGTTGGCCTGGGTAGCGTTCTGATGCAGGAGGGTAAGGTGATAGCTTATGCCTCGAGACAGCTGAAGGTCCATGAGAAGAATTATCATGTCCATGATTTGGAGCTGTTAGCTGTCGTGTTTGCACTGAAGTTGTGGAGGCACTATCTTTATGGCGAGCCATGTGAGATATTCACCGATCATAAGAGTCTCCAGTACTTGTTCACTCAGAAGGACTTGAACGGGAGACAGCGCCGCTGGTTAGAGCTGCTGAAGGATTATGATCTTTCTATCCGGTATCATCCCGGAAAGGCTAATGTTGTAGCCGATGCCTTGAGTAGGAAGTCCATGGGTAGCCTCGCCTATCTTGATGCTGATATGAGGCCGTTGGCCCGTGAGTTGCAGGCTTTGTCCATTAGTGGGGTTCGGTTTGATAATTCTGTTCCAGGCAGGGTGCTTGCATATGTGGGGTCTCAGTCGTCTTTAGCTTCCCAGATTCGGGAAAGGCAGTTCGAGGATCCTTATCTGAGAGATCTCCGGGACAGGGTCCTGAGTGGGGGAGTGTCCTCGTTCGTGATTGGTGATGATGGTGCTTTGCGGCTTAACGGCCGGGTATGTGTTCCAGCCATTGTGGAGCTGAGGCAGATGATTTTGGCAGAGGCTCACAGTTCGAGATATTCCATTCATCCGGGTACTGCGAAGATGTATCATGATCTTCGAGAGCTGTATTGGTGGAAAGGGATGAAGAGGGATGTTGCTGATTATGTATCTCGGTGTTTGAATTGCCAGCAGGTGAAGTATGAGCACCGGAGGCCAGCCGGGGTGACCCAGTCTATGCCCATTCCCGAGTGGAAGTGGGAGCAGATCACTATGGATTTCGTAGTTGGTTTGCCGCTGACCGTGGGTAAGCATGATTCGGTGTGGGTAGTAGTTGATCGACTGACGAAGTCGGCTCACTTCATTCCAGTGAGGACTACTTATACCTCGGAGCGTCTGGCTCGTATCTTCATTGAGCAGATTGTGAGATTGCATGGTGCTCCTGTTTCTATCATTTCTGACCGAGGTGCTCAGTTCACAGCTCAGTTTTGGAGATCTTTTCAGAGAGAGCTGGGTACTCGGGTCGATCTCAGCACTGCATTTCACCCGCAGACTGATGGCCAGTCTGAGCGGACCATTCCGATCCTCGAGGATATGTTGAGGGCGTGTGCTATTGATTTTGGAGGCCATTGGGATAGCCATTTGCCGCTAGCAGAGTTTGCGTATAATAATAGCTATCAGGCTTCTATCCAGATGGCTCCGTTTGAGGCATTGTATGGTCGGAGATGTCGCTCGCCTATCGGTTGGTTCGAGTCTGGTGAGGTCCAGGTGTTGGGGCCCGATTTGGTGCAGCAGACCTTAGATAAGGTCCGGGTTATTCAGGATCGACTCCGCATGGCTCAGAGCCGGCAGATATCGTATGCAGATCGGAGGCGGAGAGATCTTGAGTTCATGGTTGGGGACCGGGTATTCCTCAGAGTGTCGCCCATGAAGGGTGTTATGAGATTTGGGAAGAAAGGCAAGCTCAGTCCTAGGTTCATTGGGCCTTTTGAGATATTGGAGCGCGTTGGCGCCGTTGCTTATAGACTGGCTTTGCCTCCCTCTCTGTCTGTTCATCCGGTGTTCCATGTGTCCATGCTCCGGAAGTATGTTCACGATCTGTCTCATGTGATCGATATGGCTTCCGTGGAGGTAGATGGCGACTTAGCTTATTCGGAGGAGCCTATTGCTATTGTGGCTAGAGAGGTCTGTAAGATGAGATCGAAGGTGATCTCGCTTGTGAGAGTTCAGCGGGGGCATCACTCCATTGCCGAGGCCACTTGGGAGCTTGAGTCCGAGATGCGTGAGAGGCATCCGCGCTTGTTCGATGATTCAGGTATGAAATCTTTGTATTTTCTAAGCCTGAATTTGCATTTTTAAGTTTTATTAATTTCGGGTGGTACCGAGGGGTCCTCGAAATCCGTGCCAGCTCCGTGGCTAGTGTGTGCATCCTACCTTAGACTTAGGCTCGTCCGAGGACGGCCGAGAGTCTAAGTGGGGGAGAATGTAACGACCCTCAAATAGTCGTTACGGGATCCGAGACCTCGATTTGCGTGTCGACAGTCCCAAAAGCTCCGTTAGGTCATTTATGACCCGTCTGTGAAATCTGAGTCGAAACGGAGTCCGTTTGATAGGTTTTCGAGAAAAGGATCCGTTTATGAAATTCCGGAAAGGAATTTGGGGTTTCGATAGGTCGTTTTGAGTAAACGAACCCCGATGGAAAATCTGAGCGCACCGTTAGGTCCGTCTCGTCATTTATGATATGTAGCAACCTTCAAAATTGAAAACGGACCTCGTTTGATAGGACTTTTGATAAAGTCCCCGTTTCGGAAGTTTAAAAGAGTTAAAAGAGGTTTCCGAGCTCGATTTGAGCAAATGAGCTCCGATGAGAGATCCGAAAGTTCCGTTAGGTTCGTATAGTCATTTGTGACTTGTAGCAACTTTCGGAATTGGATTCCGAGGTCGTTTGGTTAAATTTCGGTATTTTGGCGAAAGTCGAAAATTGAACCTTTGCCGTGGGACCCACTTTTTGAGTTCTGGAGGTCCGAATTGAGTTCCGTCTTGACGAGCATGTCACCCAAGTATTTTATGGCTTGTGTGCAAAATTTGGGATCATTCCGAGCTTCGTAGGATCCCGTTTTTCCCCTAAAACAGTAGAAAATCTTGTGCGACTTTTCTGTTCTGTTTTGGCGCAAACAGCCGGATAAAAGCTGATTTTCCGGCCAATCCGTAAGGAATTAGGAAAAACTCAAAACATGAAAGTTGTAGCCCTTTGAGTTAAGATTCTAATGGCATTGGTTTCAGGTCATTTGGACATTCCTATCAAAATTTATGATTTTTTCAAAAGAAGCTGTCACAGAGGCAAAAACTGCTATAAAAAGGCCATTTCGGGCCATTTCGGTTCATAACTTATAAAAATCATTTGGTGAGCTCTTGAGGCGATTTTTGGGTATTTATTGAAGACCCAATCATACTTACACTTAAGGTAAGCCCTTTCAATCCATCTTTATGTTGATTAACACAAGAATCAAAGGGTTGATTCTTGGAAATGGGTTAGAACCCTAGATTCTTAAGAATTGGGGAAAGACATCGAGAAAGGCTCGCATGTGGAATCTAAGTGTACTTTTGGACTCACGGGAGCGTGGGGAGTCCGGAAAAGTATATTTTGTAAATTTAGGGCTCGGCCCTACCCGGGGGCATTTTGGTAATTTTTACCCTAGGATGCCTATAAGCTTAAATAGCTATAATTGAGCACTCATATGTGCTATATCTTGTCTTAATAGACCTAGTGGAGAGTCCTTCGCGGACAAGGCGAGCGGGAAAGGAGATTCTTCCCGGCATTTGAGCCCGAATTTCGAGGTAAGTGAGACTTGACCTCTATTGTGCTTGTGGACTCTTCCTTCATGCTAGTATGCTTCATGTACGCATATATATACCTAACAATGGTTAGGATTAATGATGTGAATTACTTGCTATTATTGTTTGTTATAAATAGCGAGATTGTGACTCGACCGAGGTATGTGCCGGTCTAAACGCTACGTCGAGGTAGCTTAAATTTATATCGTAGTAACGCTTGCTACGCCATGCTTAGATAGCAAGAACTTGGGACATGGCCGAGGATGTTGCCGGCATGTCATGATAAATGTCTTGCCGAGGATTTTTCCGGCTTTTGTATGATATTGGTACTTGATTTGTTCACGTGCCGGGTTGGGTAGTGCTGTCTATACGTAACCTTGGGTTGGACGACATGGGAGTAGGGATTGTACCCCCAAACTGTGGTCGGGTTAACCTTCGCCTTACGTTCAGCTAGCATAACCAACCTGGGTTACGGTGACTGTGAAATATTATCGTTATTAATATTTTTGTTATTATTTCTGTTATTGTTATTAATGTCGTGGATATTAATACTGTTAGAGGGACACTTGACAGGGGGTGTGGTGTCGCCTATACTATGAGATGTGTCACACTTGACATGGGGTGTGGTGTGGACACTTGATCTTTGAGATGTGACACACTTGACAGGGGGTGTGGTGTGGTCACTTGATTTATTGAGATACGACGCACTTGACAAGGGGTGTGGTGCGATCGTAGACAGATTTGAGATGAGCCAACGACTACGGGTCGTTGGTCTACTTATTCATGATTGTGATAGTGACTTCGGGTCACGGTATATGGTTGATACTTAGTAGTGGTGTTGCTAGTCCATCGTAGGTCTAGGTTAGTCGGCACGGGAGTAGAGATTGGACCTCCAAACCGCCGCTGAGTTGACCTATGCCTTACGTTGGATGGGCATAATCCTTGAGACTTCTGGTTACTACTTGTGTGTATGGAATGTGTTACATCTATTTGTGATTTCACTACTTTATTGTATGATTACTATAGTATGTTGTTGCTTATGATGCATGTAGCGACTTGTCCCGCAAGGGTACCTTAGCGGGCCTGTCGGTGATCTTACTGGGCTTCGGCTCATAACTTACTCTGCTACGTGCGCAGGTCCTTCATCCAGTCAGCAGCCCGGACGTTAGCGGTTCCCGAGGCTTCTGAGACTTTTGATTGAGGTGAGCCGACCACACAGACCGTGGTGGCATACCGCCGGAGTCACTTAGAGATAGGACTCAGATTTCTTTGATGTATATTCATACTTTATTGAGTCACTCTTAGAATGCTCCAATTCTTTTGTGGATATATTCTTTTGGACTTCACCCTTTTATATTTATATATCCATTTATGATCTTTTCACATTATTGTTCTTTTCCGCATCTTGTTTCATTGGTTCGCCTAGGCAAATGTTGTTTAGGTGCCATCACGAGCCCTTGGAAATTGGGTCGTGACAATATTATGACTTTAAACTAACTTAAATCATTCTTAACATGTCATTAGAAGGATATACCTCACTTTGGACATACGGGGTGTAACAAGTGTGCTCTCCTTCTCCATGGGCATCCACCTCAGTATCAAAATTTCCATCAGAATCAATCTAATTTCATCGTCTTCATTGAACAAGTTGTCATCTTCCGACATCTTTAAAACATTATTCAAGGTCTCAAGTATCGTTGTGTTTGTATTGTCATTGTTTGCGTTCATTGTTATTTATGTAAGAGTTGGAGGCTAGGGTTTAGAATGTGAGTACAATGTTGTTTTTGTAAGAGTAGGAGGCTAGGGTTTAGATTGTGAGTACAATATATACACGGCAAAATCAAACTTAACCTTTAAAAAAAAGCCTAATGCAAATGTATAAAATACATCAAATACTATACGTATTATTTACTCATTCATCTGTCGTATGGAATGCATATAATACATGCAAGAGAAAAGCTGAAAATTGGATTGACTCAATACATGCAATGATGGTATTTTTTTGCGGGAAAGTTTGGAGCCAAAATGGGGATCGAGGGCGATTTGGTCATTTCACATTGTTTGGCCATTCGAGTTCTGTCGACTAGCATTTCTCTTTTGCAAAACAGTATGTTTTTCCGGCGATTGTCCGATACACGTCAAGAGTTGATATATACTTTTAAAACCATGATTAATTATATTGTTCTTTATATTAATATTTAATGAGCAAACACTGAACATGTGAACTACTTCATGTTTTCTCTTGGTAATATGCTAATTAGCCATGTAACAAAAGCATAAGTGGTAAAATACACTTTCTTTTGGCATTTAAAATAGTATGATCTCACTTCATTAGTGTGAAATGCCCTTGAGTACTACTTTATAATCTACGAGACTACGAGTTGTAAACTTTCTAGAAACACATAAGATCAAAAGCTTTACTTTGTTGTAGGTTTATTCTAAGGTATCCAGGGGTCCGATTTGCACCAGACCGGATCGGTGTCGGACCGATGCAAACCGGACAGCTGGCGTCACTCCCCCAACAACTCGTTCCCCGACCCGTCACTCCCCATTTGGACCGACCAAACCGGAATTAAATGGACCAGAACCGGTCCTGACCGGGAAAAAGAAAAGTTATTGGGCTTGGGATATAGCCGTTGGCAACGGCTTTTTTCACCAACAGCCGTTGGCCAACGGCCAAAAACGGCACTTTTTCATTCCCCCACCCCCTTAGGCGCCCCCATACCTTTCCCCAACCTATTTTTTCTATAAATACCACAATATTTCACCAATTTATTCACAATATTTCTAATATTCTCTCGAAATCTCTCTCAATCACTCTTATATTCTACAAAGATTATTTGCTAAATTATTCAAAATTGCTCTCGCAAAAAGAGTTTAAGTTATAAATTGCATTACAAAAATTATTTGGAGTGGAGTGAAAACTTGTTCGGTGCGGTTCCGGTCAAATTTCAACTTTCACTTCTAAGTTCTAACACGACATCAAGTAAACTCATTCTTACTTCTTATTATCTATTTTAATTTTTATGCAATATTATTTTTAACATATAGCCATATTTTAGTAATTTAGTAGTTTGCTTTACTTATAGTTATAATGTCTAGAGTGTGGAGAGCACTTACTAGGCGTACGGGTAGCGGTCGTAGATCACGTGCTAACCGGAGGGGATGATAAACGTGGTCGTACTTTGGGTAAAAGACCAATTGGTTGTTCTAGTGCTCCTGCTCATCTAGATGATTTTACTCAAGAAGATGACTCGCAATTTTATCATGATTTAGATTTTGATCAACCACTAGATAATAATATGTTGGAGGCACAATATCAAGATAACACAGAAGGAGTTAATTTAGATGATGAAACACCTACTAGTCAATTTCATGGTGAATCTGAATTACCACCTACGCCTCCTAGTAGAGAACCAGTCAAACGAGCAGATAGATCTGATGTGTGGAAATTTATAACTAAAAATGTTCCGACTCAGAGCGCTAAATGTAATCTTTATAAAAAAAGTTTGGAATTTTAAAACCGAAAAGCATCATGGTAGGACAAAAAATTTGAGAACACACTTAGAAAAATATCAGAAAGAAGAATGGGAAAGGAGGTCGGGTGGCATTCATGTAGGAAACAGAATGGCTCCATCTCAAGGTAGTGGAGTTTAACAGGAAATTAACCCGGTTACGGGGGGCTTATGCATTATGATAAGAAGAAAGATAGGGAACAAATGGAAAAAATGATTGCGGTAGAGTGTTTACCTTTTACATTTGCTTCTTGTACTGGTTTTGTTCGTTATATTCAAACCGTATATAATCCATCTTTTCAAGGTTTTCCAAGAACTACGGTTAGAAGTGATATTATAAAATTTAAAAATGAGTATAGACAATATTTATGATATATATTTTTTACTTTGATTGTAGAGTTTGTATTACTACTGATTTGGGTCGTGGTGTTAATGGGTATGATTATTTGACACTTACTTGCCATTGGATAGATCCTAACTGGGTAATGAAAAAAAAAAATTTAGCATTTAGCGTTGTTGATGAACTACATACGGGAACACTTATTACGAGAGTAATAAATGATATCTGTAAGGCGTATTTTATAAATGAAAATTTTTAAGTATAACTGTTGATAATGCTTCAAACAATAATTATGTTATTGGTCAGTTAAAACCAAAGTTGAACCTCCCTTTTGAATAATTGTTTCATGTTAGATGTGCATGTCATATATATAATTTAGTTGTACAAGATGACCTTAAGTTATTTGATCCTATTATTATGAAGGTCAAACGCGCAATTAGTTATATTTTTAAATCTAAAAAATCTGATAGATGGAGGGATTTTAAGGCAGAGTGTATAAAAGAAGGTTTGGAACTTAGAAGAGTTCCTAAGGAAGTTTCAACTAGGTGGAACACTGTATATGATTCTTTGTCTGTTGCGTACAATTTACAAACGTCTATAACTAGTATGTTTAATGGTAAAGTGGCTGTAGAGTATCACCTTGATGAAGCTGATTGGAGCCTTGTTCTCCGTCTTCTTACATTTTTAGAAAAGTTTTTTCTTGCTACTAAAGAATTTTTCGGTCAATATTATCTTACAGTTATTACCATGTTGTATTTTATAGCTGGAATAGTAGAATTACTTAACGAATATAAATTAGTGCCAGGTTATAAACAAGTTGTTGCTTCTATGATTGAAAAATTTTAAAAATATTTTTTTCTATTCGACCACTTTATTACATTTCTACTGTATTACATCCCTGTTTTAAACGGTTTAATACCGAAATGCTTATTAGAGAAATTTAACGGAGTTTGGAAACTACTGCTGATGAAACATCAAGTGTAGAACAAGCTTGTGCGCAGGTATTTCCAAATTGCCAACGGATTTATGAAAGATATAGGAGTGAAGTTGCTAATGTTATTCCAAGTGTTTCAAGTGGAGCTAGTTCAAGTTCAACGCAACCGAGTAAAAGAGCTGCAGCCGGATTGGGAAGTTTTTCCAGCTTTAATCAAAGGCTTTCTAGCAGGAACTCGAGCAGTGGAGGGTTCAACAAGCTTGATACTTATTTACTTCATGGTTGCAAGGAAATTGTGGATTTTGGAAGTGATCAACTACTGCAACTTTGAAAGGATCAACAAGCACAATTTCCAGTTTCATCAAAATTGGCGCGGGATATTCTAACAATACAAGCATCATCAGTTGCTTCAGTAAGCGTGTTTAGCCAAGGAAGATTACAAATTGGAGATCATAGACATTCATTAAAGGAAGAAGCAATGGAGACGGCCGTATTATTCAGAGATTGGATTAGATCGGAGCGAAGAAATTTTAAATTTCCTGAAGAAAATGAACAAGCAGATACAACATACTCAACCGAAATCTTATCAGGTGGTGGAAGTGTGGAAAATGAAAATTATTATGAAGAAGATGAATCTTTGCCATCAGTTCCTCCTAAGTTGCCAGAAGAAATTATTCAGAAAATGAGAAGTTTTTTTTATTAATATGTAGTGTTGCAATTTAATATCTATATACTTTGCAAAAAAAAAATATATATATTCAATAAAATGTGTTACGCCTTGCTATTAAGTTATCATTGATTATTATCCGATTTTTTTTTTTTTACATTTAGTTCAATTATCCATTGTTATATTTTTTTGCAATTTAATACTTAAATACTAAATACTAACTTATTATTTAGTTAGTATTTAGTATTTACTTTGAAAAAAAATAACAAGTGTTATACCTTGCTATTAAGTTATAATTGTTTGTTATATTTTCTTATTAATAAATAGTTTTAAAATTTTATTTAACTATGTTAGTAAATACTAAATAGTAAATATTTAAATGCTAAAATACGAAATACTAACTTACTATTTAGTATTTTACTTTGAAAAAAAATAATAAGTGTTATGTCTTACTATTAAGTCATAATTATTTGTTATAATTTCTTATTAATAAATAGTTTTGCAATTTTATTTAGCTATGTTAGTAAAATAGTAAATACTCTAAATAGCGAATAATAAATCTTAGCTTATTATATAGTATATAGCATATCTAATATATTAAAAAATAACAAGTTATAAGCCTTGCTATTAATTCATAATTATTTTTTATTTTTTCTTTAGCTATATACTTAATTTAAAATTCAAAACTACTTAAAAGCAAAAAAAATCTAAAAGACGTCCAAACCGGGTAGGACCAGACCGGTTCAACCAAAAAAATATGAATTTTAAAAAATAGCCGTTGGCAACGGACATAAACGGCTATTTTACTCTCCCCCACCCCATAAGCGCCCCAACAGCCCCCCCCCCCCCCACCTATTTTTTTTCTATAAATACTCCCATATTTCATCAAATTAATCACAATTCAATATTTTATATCCATTTCTCTCTAAAATTTCTATCAAAATGGCTGGAAATCAACCTACTCAAGCTCAAGGTGAAGCCCCTGCCCGACCAAGAGGTGTATCCGAAGTTTGAAAATTTATCACGAAAAATTGTGATACTAACACTGCTAAGTGTAATCTTTGTCAGAGAGTTTGGAATCATCACACTGGAATACATAATGGAGGGACCATGAAATTTAGGGTTCACTTGGAAAGACAACATAGCAGAGAATGGGGTACTCGAGCTGGGGAAATATATCTGTGTTGAATTGAGTCGTCGATGAAGGCATGAAGCACTTGAGAAATTTGTATGATTTATGTATTTTTCTACTTTCTACTTTCTAGTTTTCATTTTCTAGTTTGTCACTTTAATTATGTATTTCCAACTTGATGTATTTTCATGTTGTTCAATAAAATATTTTGTGTTATTATTTTTATCTACAACAATTTTTTAATCTATACAAAAAAAATAAAAAAATATACCGAATCGAGCCGGTACCGGATCGTTTCATACTTGCCGGTACCGGTTCCGACATGGAAGCGTTCAACTACGCCGATGGACCGGACCGGCAAGGACCGGGAAACTGGCGATCAAATTTTTTTTTAAGCCGGACCGGTCCGGAACCGGGCCGGTGGACACTCTTAGTTTATTCTAAACTATGTCTTTGTTTGTCAATATGTTTAATATAACAGAGTGATGAACAAAGGAACGGTAGAAGAAACAAAAGTTTGTGATGCCTAGGCCAGAGATTTAAGGGCCAATAAGAAGGAAAGTTCTTGCTTTACTGAAGCAAAACTATAGATTTTTTTTTTGGTAAAAGACGATTTATATTATATATTAGCTAATAGATGTGCATGGCGCACAAATAAGTACAGAGCTGGTAATAGCAGAAGTAGAAGTAGTAGCATAAGGACTACTATTTAGTACACAAGTATTGCCATAAGAAGCCAAAATATTACAAGCATACTAGTAATAGTCCTAGATTAGATAGTAGCATCCCTATCAGAATGGGTTGCTTCAAAAAAAAACTCCGGTGGTTGAGCATAATGCATTAAGTGATGGCTTTCCTGTAGATGGAGAGCTTGTTTAGCCAAAATATGAGCAACCCTATTTTCTTCTCTAAAGCTATGCCGGAGCACTGGGTTCCCCAACTTCTGGAGCACGTACCTGCATTTATGAAGAAGATTATTATATGGAGTATTATCAGAGTCCAAAAGTTGCAGCACTTCAAGTGCATCAGTATCAATTTCCAGGTTGTTGAAATTATGATCAGCAGCTAATTGAAGGCCCACAGAGAGAGCTAATATTTCAAAATAAATAGAGGAAGAGCCTGGTACTAGCATGGAGAAGCCAAGTATCCAGCCCCCATTATGATTTCTAAAGACTCCGCCAATACCTCCATTACCATTTGGTTGATCGAAGGCACCATCAACATTAAGTTTTAAGTTGGCATGTAAAGGAGGCAACCATGAGAATGTGATTTTTATTTTAGGGTTATTCTTATGACAGTAGCCTGTGGAGAATTTGAATTCTTGAGTTCGCATGAAGACTTGTGTGAGGGAGGGAGAGGTATGCATGTTATGGTGGATATTTGAATTTTGGTTGATCCATAAATGCCAAATTGCAAAAGGGCACAACTCCTGCCAAGAGACATGCATGGAGTCGAAGGTATGGTGTGCATGTTTCTGGTAGAGATCAATTAACCAATGTCCTTGGGGTGTATGGAAATCTATAGAAATATTAAGTGCAGTCCAGAAACGAGAAGCTGGTGGACAATAAAGAAAGATATGCTCAATAGTTTCATGTTGATGGCAATATGAGCAAAGAGGATCAGTTTGGATTCCTATTTGAGTCAAATAAAATTTAGTAGGCAAGCGATTGTGCAAAATTTTCCAAAGGAGAAATTTTACTTTAGGAGGTGTACTTAGTTTCCAAATCCAATTAAATCAATGTGCATTAGAGGAAGATGTTGGATTAGTTGATAAGTAGATTTGGCACTGAATGAACCATTAGATGTAAGTGTCCAAAATGGTTTATCTATGGCAGTAGGATGTGTTGAGGGAGATAAAAGGTTTATTGCATCGATAATATGTGAAGGTAGGTCAAAAGATAACAAATGGAAATTCCAAGATGATGGGCCCATCATATGTTGGACTGTGAGTTTGGATTCTTTATGTGACAGGGGTCTATATAGGGAACTTCTAAGTGGTGGCATTGAGGGGATCCATGAATCATATCAAAAATTTATAGATGCACCATTCCCTACAGACCAGTTTAGGGCTTTCCTACCAATATTGACACCTTTGTGAATATTTTTCCATATAAAGGAAGGTGGTGAAGGTCTTGTGGTAAGATTATATTTATGAGAAAGAATGGAAGCCCATAGTTGTGATGGATTAGTAATCATTCTCCACGATAGTGCAGTGAGCATAGTTAAGTTTTTGTGTATAGATTGCCTAAGCCCTAATCCTCCATAAGATTTTGGAAGAGTTAGTGTTTCCCAGTTGATAGAGTGTAATTTTCTTTGAGTGGCTGTGGAGCCCCAAATAAAATTACGTTGGATTTTATCAATAGAGGATAGTATTTTTTTTAGGATATTGCATAGTATGAGTAGGAATGGCATTGAGGGTAGCATTAGCCAAGGTAACACGACCTGCTAGAGTAAGAAAGTTAGATTTCCATGAGGCTAATTTACTCATCATAGAATCAAGGATATATTGATAGTCTGAGGCTTTAGGGTTTTTATTTAGGATGGGGAACACTAGATATTTGCCAAAAGAAGAGGCAATTCTATAGTTTAATATGTTACTAATTGAATCTTTGAGTGTCACAGAATAATTTGAGGAGAAGATTAACCTAGTTTTAAGACAGATGATTTTTTGGCCTGATAATTTACAAAAGAGAGAAAGGCATTGTTGGATGGAATTAGCACTTTTAGTATTGACCTTAGCCATAATAGTTAGATCATCAGCATAGAATAAGTGGATTATGGGTGGACCCTGAGGGCTGAGTTGGATAGGATCCCATAAGGCATAATCAACATAATGATTGATTAAGTGGGATAAAAGTTCCATATATAGGATAAAAATGTAAGGTTACATTGGATCGCCCTGTCTAATGCCTCTAGATGGACAAAAGTACTCACTTAAAGTACCATTGACCATAATAGCAATTAAACTTGTGGAAACACAAGAAAGGATTAACTTTGAAATGTTAGGAGGGAATTTAAAGTATTGTAAGGTACGCTTAACAAAGGACCACTCAAGTCTATCAAAAGCCTTTTTTAGATCAATTTTTAGGATCATCTTTGATCTAGACCCTTTAATTTTATGGAAATACTGCATAATTTCTTGGATAATTATGGCATTATCAGTTGTACGTCTACCTTTAAGGAAATTTATTTGACAAGGATTGATAAGTTGGTTGAGTAAAAGTTTTATTCTATTAACAATGATTTCAGTAATAATTTTATAAACAGTATTACACAGTCCTATAGGCCTAAAGTTTTTTAGGTTATATGCATTATGGAACTTGGGAATTAAACACAGAAGTGTTTTATTGATATCATGAGGGATAGAATATTGTGTGAAAACATCATGACAAAACTTAGTTATGGTAGGGCCTACCTTATTCCAATATTCTTGGTAAAAAAAAAAAAAAAAAGATGCAGGCCATCTGGCCCTGGTGCGTTATAGGGCTTAAAGGAGAAGTCAGCCTTAGTTATTTCAAAATCCATTAGAGGTCTATCTAGGGAAGATAGATCTATGGAGTGGAAACTCGATGGGGAAGTAATAATATTTTTAAAATCAGTGGAAAGATTATCTGTAGTAAAAATGTTAACAAAAAATTGAAGGGTATGGTCTAGTAACTTATTATGATCATCAATCCATTGATTATTATCATCCTTAAAGAAATTAATTTTATTTATTCTACGTCTATTAAGGGCACTAATGTGATAGAATTTTGCATTGGCATCTCCTTCATTAAGCCAGTTAATTCGAGAACGCATTTTCCAGTAATCTTCTTCTTGGATCAGAATATTATTATATTCAAGAAGAAGTTGTTTTTCTAAATTTTGAAGGAAATAACTGGTAGGGTAATGCACTGAATTTTGAATTCCTCCTTGTCTTGCCAAAATTTTCTTTTTATTTTGAAAAATATTACCAAAAGTCTCATAACTCCAATTTTTTAAAGAAGGGATAAAATGTGGGATGGGCAGTGTGTTGTGAGACCAACTTAAATCTACTTTTTTAGGAAAATCTGGGTGGGTACCCCAATATTTTTCAAGCCTTAAGGGTTTATTGACTTGAAGGGATATGGTTTAAACAGTGTAATTAAAATTGTATTATGATCAGAATGGGTTTTAGGCAAATGTGTGATCACAATGTCTGGGTATAGTTGAAGCCATAAGTCATTAGTAACACAACGATCAAGTCTCTCTAAAATTAAACTCCTGGAGAATCTCCTATGGTTAGACTAAGTAAATTTAGGTCCTTTAAAACCCAAATCCTGAAGCTTTCAATAGTCTAAGCAGTTGGCAAAGTAGACTGCGTATTAGCATTTAGCAAATGCCCTCCACATTTTTCACTTTGAGCTAATAATTCATTAAAGTCACCCCCCATAAACCAAGGACCCTTATACCCATCACAAATTTGCATTAGGTTTTTCCAAAGTTCCAGCCTAGAACTAAACCTAGGGCTAGCATAAATAGCCGAAAATAACTTGGGTTGATGATTTGGTAGTACCTGAATCATAGCATGAATATCCTGATCTTTTGTTTGTATATCGTACACATTCAGATAGCTTGTTTTCCAAAGCACTACCATACCACCAGACATGCCTCTAGCAGGGATTTCAATCATCCTATCAAAGCCTGAGAAATTTCTAAGAGCCACATGAGTGACTATTTTGGTTTCAAGCAGAGCCACCAAATAAGGATTATGATTTCTGAGGAGTTCCACAAAGTTCCTTCTAAATTCCTCACTATGACCACCCCTAATGTTCCAGATTATGAAGCCAGTTTTAGTGTTCATTGTTAAGGGATTGGTGTGGTGTTTCCTTAGGTGAATTCCTGCTTCCTTCGAGAGAAGGAAGTTCCTGGCCACTGAGGGGTTCAGAACTGCTGCATATTTTCCTGCAGCTTTGTTCACAGTTGGTCTTATGTCCAAGGAGCATTTGTGAAATACAGGGGGAAGGATTTGAATGTATTTCTTGTCTTCCTGTTCTGGAAATAGCATGCATGTTGCTACACGTAGGTTTGAAGTTTCTGTGAATGATCCTTGGGGTATAGGATGCATTCCCACTACTGTGTCCTCTTCTATTTCTTGTTCTTGAGCAGTAGGAGGTGCTTCCTCGTCGTTCAGGATCTCCTCCTGTGGTTCCTCTGGTTGAGTGGTTGATCTATCATAGGTGGTTGATCCTAATTCATAGGAGGTGGATTCACTTCCTGTGGATTGATGGGATTCATGGGAGTTGGATTCTTTTGTGGGTGTAATGCATGTTGATTTAGTGGTTGTGGTTCCTATTAGAAGAAGAATGGGGGAGCATTCAGATCGAGTGGTGGGAAGAAGGGGAGATTCTGAATGAGATTCACCAATGGAGGAAGATTGAAGTTCTGGAGAAAGTTCCAGTGATGGTGAGGGAGGAATGCTGCAGCTAGGGCTGGAGCTAAAGGGTCCAGAATATTCATCATCCACAGGTTTTGGACATAGTTGTCTATGGCCAACCTCATCCCTTCTGTAATCAACTGTGCAAGGAACATAGGATTTTGGAGAAGCAGTATAATTTCTTGTCCATTCATTTCCATGTTGAAAGATACTGCTCGACCTATCAGAGACTGCTCTAGCCATGAGATAGGTTGATGATTTGGTGGTAGGGGAGGTGTTGCAAATATTATTGGTGGAGGTGGTTGGTTGAAATTGGGTGGAGGGTTCTTGTTGGCCATTCTTTGGGGTGGCAGTCTCCTTAGCAATGGTATTAGGATCACTCTCCTTCTGTAAAGTCTTTGTTGATATGGAAACATTGGTGGTAGTAGAAGGATTACTTAAGGAAGATGAAATGATATCTTGGTTAGTGGGAGGACTTTTTGCTTGTTCATCTAGCTGCATGGGAGATGGAGGATTGGTCGAAGAAGACTTATAACCATTAGAGGTAGACGATTGGCTAATTTGCATGTGCATGGCCACTTGGCCAATAGGATTTGCCATTTGTAGTGGCATCCTCATTTTAGGAGATGATATGTCAGTGTTTTGCTCTATGCTGTCTGCATGTAAATTTGATGTGATATTATTTTGTTTTACCAAGTCGGCATGCATAGATGAGGTGTCACTTTTTTGGTTTTTATTAATTTTATTTTTTATTAAAATATGAGGATCCAAATTAGGAGTAGAATGTATGGACTGGATATCTAGACCCGCTATAATTACTGACACGTTTGGTGTCTGCGTATTATTGGAACGGATATCCATAACAGTGTCATTATATAGACAGTGGGTATTATTGGTCGAAATAGAAAAGGAGTTTTTTGGAGGGTTATCTTCAATATTTTTTAATGCCTCGAATTTATTACTAGAGGATATAAGAGAATTTTGGCTAGTGGAGGCAATATCATTATAATTTTTCCTGATAAACTTTTTTTGGACTGAGGTTACCTGTTAAATTTGTAGTAACAGATAATTTAGTACTACTTCTATCACTAGTAAGGGCAGTAGTTCTAGCTCTAGTTCTAGTTCTAGGGGATCGAGAATAATTAAAGAAGGAGAACTTACCAGCCTTATTATTGATTTTTGATAATTGGGTACCTGATTTATCAGAAGTAGTGGCTATCTTGGTAGATTGAGTAGAATCACCCAGTGCACTACGTCTCTTCTTTGGAAAATTAACAACTTGCCAATGTGTATCTGGAAGAGAGGTCCTTGCAGAATTTGATACTTGTGGGAGAGCATTAACCTGTGAATGAGTGATATTTTCCTATACTACAATTTTAGACAAACGATTAGTAGGACAAGTAGTAGAAGGATGACTCAGTAAACCACACAAAGTACAGAGAAGACCTTGTCGTAGACAATTTGTTGTTTATGTAAACCAACTATAACAAAAGATTTTACAGGACGATTTAAAGGGACTTCTATACATAGACGTGCATATCGACCCCTCAAAGTAGTACTAGTGCAGTAGTTAATTTTTAGAAGTTTACCAATAAAATTTCCAATGCGCATTAAAATGACATTATCATAAAACTCGTAGGCAGTTGGGGTAGACGAACCCAAACTGTTGATGATAAGTGTTTTGCATTTGTTGCAACAAAGTTTGGCTCCCAAGGCCTAACAGTGAGATAATGGCCATTGATGAACCAAGGACACTCAGACAGAACTTTTTGCATATTTTTCTTTTTTGAAAACTTAACAATGTAATAATCGCACCCTAGGTCTAATAGTAGAATCTCTTCCGATGGTTTCCAAAGATGAGAGATTTTTACCTTAAGATAGTCGTGAGAGATACGCTTACAAAATAGTTTAATAATAAGGGAGTGTCTCCATGGAGCGTAGATCCGTTGTTGGTCTGCTTGTGTTAGTTTGATCGCTTCTAGACTGGAATAAAGTGATGAAATTGTTGAGACCTGTGTATCCAGGAGAATCATCTCTGTGTCTGAGTCAGAAGTAGTTGTAGTACAAAATTTTTCGAAAATAAGAAGTTTCTCTTTGAATGATATCGGAGAGTGTACAGATTGTTGTGGATGCGAAGAGAGTAAGGGGGGAGAGAGGGGGTCGGGTGGTTTTGGAGGAATATTGAAAGGTTCAATCTGTTGATCTTCCATCTTATTTGAATGCAAAGGGTTGGGAAGAGGAATCGTTAGAAGAGTGCAGAAAACGAAGCCGGCAGTTAATGAGGAAATTAAGTGTAGAAAGTTAGTGAGAAGTTACTGCTTCTCTCTCTAACATTGTTATGCTTTTTAATATTTCAGCAAAACTATAGATGGTTGGCCCTTTAAGTTAAGATCTTCTTTAATATGAAGGGAAATGACGACTTAGTTAAGCAAACAAAACACATCAAAGCACAAGAAAAAATATAAGAACATACCGGCAACTAGGTTATTCCTAATTATTAAGCTAAAAGGAAAGTCGAGAGATAGTTAAAATTGATTACCACATCAACCATTAAGCCTCAATCTCAAACAAGTACTATTGATCATATTTTTCTATTTAGGCTCAAATCATGTCGTCATTATTTTAAATAAAATAATAGATTGATTAATTAACTAAATTATACAAATGAATTTAAAAAACTAGATCAAGTAAATTCTAGAAAGTCAAAAGAAACGTCAAACGATTTAGGAAATTGAAGAAATTAAATCTAAGGCTAGAGTTTCCCTTAAAAATATATGCTCCTAATTTTGCAATAACAATTTTACTAAGTAGTTTTAGATAAACGTGCAACACACATTCCCAAAGATTGGTATTAAAAAATTTACCTCACAAGTTATGCAAATATAATCTAACTATGGGAAATAAAAATGGTAACCAGATATTAATACCCGATTAATAAAGCATATCTTATATTCTTATTTTCTCTTATAGCTAAAAACCAAGTATAAAATAACAGTTTCTCAGAATGAAGCCTATTAAAATCTACGTAAAGTTACAGCTAGTAGAGTTCTTAATCCCTCCCTTGCTGCAAAGGTTAGAAATCACTGTTGATTATTACAACGGAAAATAATTCTAGATTAGGCGCCACAAACAAATCATTTTAACTTTGAACACCTTTATTTTTTATTCGCTTCCGCTCTCGAGTTAAAGGAAGAGAAATTTTGAGATTATGTTAATTTTCAAATCTCTCTTTTCTTTTGTTATTAAGTTATAATCTTCCAAGTACATACCGGACTCCAATTTAAAGGTGTAAAAGAGATTGCAACAAATTTTTTATTTGATTTGATTGACTCACTTGAGTCCTCATATGAAATAACATTGCACTTAAATCACATTGTTGACCTTTATGATCTTATTGGTTCCTATATTTGACTTGAAGGGTCAAGTCATCACACATGCTACAAATTTGAACATCTAAGATAGGAGCTAGGGCTAATAAACATGTGCTTATTAATTATTATTTGAAACTCAACTAGATGAACTAGTTTATACCACTTAAATAGTTATGATTAATTCCAATACTGAAATCACGATTCGCCCTTGTGCAATTAAAGCTTGGATCATGATTCCTACGTAAAACCGTCATTAGAAGGCGACAAGAGATAGTAAAACAGGAAATGACATACTCAAAATTCAAAAACAAGTTCTGATAACTCGAGTAAATATATACACACATACAAGAATTCGTATCTGAAAATGCTGGACCGAGAAAGTGGAAAGTAAACAAAATCTTTTAAGAACTGATAAGACAAATACAGATGAAATATAAAGCTAAGTTTTGCATAAAAAACGGAAATTAATATTTGGTCTAGGGGAATATATTTTTCCAAAAATAGGAAATATTTGATTGGTTTATATGATTTGAAAAATATTTTCCTCGAGTGCAAGGACGGCCCAACGAGGTTGGTGGCCTAAAGCGAGACTTAAATAAGAGGCCTTAAATTTATTTAATAAAAAAAATCTCTGTATTTTTATTCTTTTTCTTTTTTATAACAATGGTGTACATACCATCTTGATTATTCATAGAGATCGATAACCTTACTCACCAAGGCTTAGATAATATTTTTTCGGGAAACCTATGTTAATTAAGATAATATTTTTATAAATATTAACAAATTAATAATCTCACTAAGTAGCAATATGTCACAATAATATCATATATTTAGAATATTTCAAGAATATTTGAATTTAAAAAAAAAAAAGGTTTGATTCACTCTTTATAAGAAATAATCTAACCCTAAAAGATATGTCCACATATAAAAGATTTTGTTTTTAATTATCAAAGTTGTCATCAAATTCCACCAACACCTCCACTCAACTCTTATTAAATGGTTAGAAAAATGTTTCATTTTTTAACAATTGAACACTGAAAAAATAAATATGAAAATCACTTACTTTTTTAGAAAACATTTTCCTTTCATACCAAAAACACCCTAGTTTACATATACATTTCACATCATTTACATGCATTTAGGAATAGCTATGTTCTGCACTAGAGTGTCGGTGTTAAATCCTGTCTATCTCAACATTAAATTCTGGTACTTTATTTACCAGATCAATGGCAAGCAGCTGGGAGCACTTATTTTTCCTTGTACTTTACTTTTCACATAGTGAAGAACAGTAAAAGAGTACATATAGTTTTTATCCCTTTGCCTTGTTGGATGGGGAAGGGGGATTAAATTGGCAGCTAGAAAAGAAGGGCGGATAATTTTTTTTTGTATTTAAGGAATTTAAGAGCCTGAACAATTGGATACAAAGAAGCCAGTTTGTGAAGCTGAGCAAAGTGGCCTTGGGGCTCACATGTTTGACAATATACAAGTTTTAGTCTAAAGTTCTAATACAGGAAAAAGTAGGTATAATTTAATGGTCCGTCATCAAACTATAATAAAAGTAATAAATATTGTGTATATATATCATTCTAGTAAGTATTTTATTCAAAATAATATCTAAAGTATTTCGAAGTTCATTTATTTAACAATTGAGATATGATGTTTTCTATAAAATGAACTAATATTTTAATATTATTTTTATTGTGATTCTATATATATTACCTATGCGAAGGCAAGCCTGGAAGTCGTCCTATGTATATAAAAACAAGAAAAGGAAAATGAAAATATCTAATAGTTGCTTACATTATCACTAGTTTCTTATTATATTTTCAAGATTATACCGGTATTGTGAAGAACCTTGCGGTTTGCAAATATCATTTTATTTTTTTCTTCACAAATAGGAAGCTATTTAGATATATATGATATGAAAAATCTTTAAAAACATTAAATTTCAGGAGGTAGAGCCAAGTAAGGTGAAATTTAATCCGATAAGCTTTGGAAATATCATACGACAAAAAATAATCAAATCGGATATGGTACCTAGTACCTACCTCAAATTACATTAGAAAAAGTTTAATGTCTTTTGGACTTTTCTTCTATCCCTATTAACATTTCATATTGTATAGATGGTTCTACCTTAATTAATTTGTTTCATAGTGAAATTTAGGTATTATTATGTCTTGGAAAATAGGTATTTTAAGGTCCTCTACAATTTATTGATGTGTTACTTCAGTAATTTATTTTGATCCAGATGTGTCCGAACTTAATTAAAACAGACAAAGTTAGTGAACGTAGAGGAACTTTTCTGGCCATCTGAAAGAAGGGCACGCATTCTCGATCAATTTGCCTAGTCGCAGAGTCTACAAATGGTATTTACTTAGAGGCTTAGAAGCTTCCCCTTTTATTAAGGATTCAACATGGGTACATATACATCTTTTTCAAATAGTCTTTTAAATAATGTATTTTTTAAGTTCATTTTAAGTATTATAAAGAACTAATTGTAGATACAATGATTCCTTAAATCCACTTGCTTAAATTGTTCCACGTGGTTTTCAGTACCCATGTTAGGGCCAACCAAAGTATAAACTGTGCAATTGGCTATGGAACTATGGAAATCACAGAGGTAGCTGAATATATTGCCCCACAACATTTATTTTGACACGTGGCTATTTTAATCCTGGCTTCTTTTCCTTCTCTTCCTTTTTATCTGCAAGCACTCTACAAGGCTTATGTTATTACTCCCTTCCGTCCAATTTATATGTTATAGTTTGATTCAGCACGGAGTTTAAGAAATAAAAAAAGACTTTAAAATTTTTTATTCAAAATAAAATATAGATATTTGTGTGATTGTAACTCATTTCATTATTAACAAAACTGTAATTTTAAAATTAAATTATTACCAAATTTAGAATATTATCATTCTTTTTTAAACAAACTAATAAGAAAATATTGTCACATAAATTGGAACGGATGGAGTATTATTCTCACATAGCTTACTAAAAATTTTGTTTTCCCTTTACCTTGATCATTTTCCCCTTTTTTTCATCATTCCTTCCTAGTACTCCCTCAGTCTCAAAATATTTGCCCTTCTTACAAAAATGGTCATCTCAAAATAATTGTCCAGTTAGGAGTTCAAGATAAAATGTTCATATTTTTCTCATTTTACCATTAGTTATTATTGTTCTTTGAAATACAACTAGAGATAACATTTATTGAAGAGAGAATAATAAGGTGGGTAAAATAGTCAATAATCCTTCTTCATTAATGATTTTTTAAGGTGGGTAAAATAGTCAATAATCCTTCTTCATTAATGATTTTTTAAGGGGCGTGCAAAAATGAAGAGAACAAATAATTTGAGACGGAGGGAATATATAAAATGATTTGCCGCATGCACCTACAAAAATTCCGTACTAGAATTAACAATCCTGTTCTGCCATGTTATAGTGGAGCATGTTTAGAGGACATCTATGATCACGAATTATTTATTAAACATAAAATGCCCATAGGAGTGACGAAATTCATGCTATAATTTGTAGACTCAGCGTGACCTTTAACTAACCTTGAACTAACATAGAGCTTTAACTAACCACATAGTTTATTTAACTTCTAAAATTAGCATGTATTTGCGATTCCCAACACAACGTTTATGTTACTTCATTCGGATTCTATAGAATCCTTTTAAAAAAAGATCTTTATTTTCATAAAAAATAATAAGAATAATTAAATAGCCTTTTCTTTAGAAATATTGAGATAAAGCTCATATTGCAACTAACACCTTTTCCGTGTGAGAAAGACAGAAGCAGCTGGAAACCCTAATATGGAATACTTTAGCCATCACTACATTATTGATAATATTCCACATCTAAGTGCATTCATGACCAAAACTCTTTGAATTATTATTATCACCCTCAAAGTCGCTACCAAAAGCATCAATCTTCATAAAGCAAAACAATGGTTATGTCGTGTATTTCGTGACAAAAAAGTCTTAGATTCATTTCTGGCAACTAACCATATTATCATGATCGGGGCCTTAATTTTTCGAGCTGATGTAGTGATGTAACGCATTTAATTGGCTTTAGATTGAATTCCAACATCATTATTATTAGCTAGGGAATCAACTTAATTACCTAGACATTGATTCCTCGATCGTAATATTATAGTGACCATGAGTTTCTTATAATAGCAGATTGAGATTGACATAAACTTGGCACTTGATGTCAAATCTAAAATGAGTTTCCCAAATTAAAATCGCCTTGTAGGCTTGCACGTAGCAAATATTGCGAACCAGCAAACAATAGACCTCTAACTGTTTTTGGTCTCTTAAGTCGTCAACAAGAACATGATGTAGTTTTCGCTTACTTTATTTTCTGGCAACAACTTCAGGATCATGCGTTTTTGCAAAATAAAATGTACTAAATTTTTTGTCATCGGCCGTAAAATAGTTCATAACCAGTGATATCCACATGAATTGAAATTGCAAGCTACAGCTTTCAAAATCAGGAGCATGTCTAAAAAGAGTTGAGTACTTATAAACTAAAGATTGATAATTTTTTCAAGTGGATATCCTATGTTATAGTCTCACACGTTTATTGAAGGAAAACATGCGTAACGAAAGAAATGCATCAACATTTACATGTAATATTAACAACCAATAGCTTTAATTAAGTATAAAATCGACACTGCTCTCTTGAAGAGTGAATGCTAAGTGCAATGCAATGAACCATCAAGCACAAGCAAAAATCGTCAACGAGATCTTCCTGACAATTTTCATATTTGTAAAACTCGTCTCGCTCTATGGAGAAAAAATCCATGTATTTACAATCGTGTTTTCATGTAGGAAAACCTTTTCCAAAATCAGTAGGATCTGTTTTTCACTAAGAAACGTAGACCCCTAAGTTAACTCGGACACAACAGGCTGCAATAAAATTAATTAACAATTCTTCCAATTTTGAAATTAATTCAATATTTTATCAAATTAATCTTACTATAATAAATTGCTTCATAATTGTACTCCTCAATTGAATTTTGAATTCTTCTATTAAAACTTTATTTGATTATCCACGTTAAAATTACAAATACCACTAGTAAAGTCATATTATTAACAATTTAACTTATTGACGATGAATTCTTTAATTTTTGCTTAACTTATTTCATGTGTCCGGTAAAAAATTTGCTGGTCAGGTTATCACATAAAACCAACAAGCTTTCATTAAGATTGAAGGGGTATTATAGAGATGTGGATTCTATTAACTAATTATTACTTTGCAAATACACATTATCATTATCCAATTTATTAGGAATAATGTGATACGCTAATTATCGAAACTCACCTATTGATAAATCAAAACAATTACCAGTGTACACTGCTAATAATAATTATATCAAAATTAAGAGTTTAAGTATATTTAATGACCATCCTAGAATTTTTTTTATATAGTCAATATAAAAATAATTATCTCTAATGGATGCATTCAATACATACTAAGTGTATAATCACAAAAAATTGGAACTATTTTATTTTTATAATCAAGATAAATTCTATTTAATTTTATGACATTCTTATGGTATGTCCAATTTTCATATTAGATTGTGAAAAAATTCTTTATTATTTACAAGGTCTGATGATTTTATCTTCTAAGCATAAGCTAAAATTCTATACACTAAATCGTCTAGTACTTTAACCAATAGGACGCACACGATAAATAATTAACGAAATTAATTAATATTTTATTATATTTAATAAATAATAGTCATTGTTCAAAAGGAATAATATAACTAAATTTGCATGGTTCTAAGCATATCCTAATAATTATATCATGAGTTAGCTTGTTAGAGCACAAATTTATATATTATATATATATACACACACACACACACACCTAATAATTATATCATGAGTTAGCTTGCAGGGTGAGTTAGAGCACAAATTTATTTCATAACATGATATAAATGAGTGTCGCGTATATACATATATATAGGGTAAGAGAGAAGGGCACAGACCACAGAGGGAAGACACTGTTAAGAATCAACTAATAATTTGATATTAGCCTTTGAATATTGAAATGAATCAGTATCAGGTAAGCTGCATAAATATCATTCTAGATCCCTCCCACTTTTTTTGGCTCTTTACTCGACAAACTTTATACTGTAGTAGTAATTCTTTCTTTTTTTTTCGTTTAAACAATATTGTACAAAAGCAATCCATTTTAGGAATTAGGGGAATAACTGCATTTAGGCAGCTTTGCTTCCTGCAGTGGTCCTTTCTGCTATATTATCACCATCTGCACTCTCTCGCCGTACTGCTAATGGTAGTAGCTATGCTTAAGACAATACATTTATTGAGTGTTTCACTCACTACTATATAATGCCCTATCATTCTTGTCTATTGATCATATAGCAAACTTCTGTTAGGCAAAAAAGTCTCTCTTGGATCCACAATCATGATGAGTTGCTCATTCTCTTTCTTTTCATTTATAGTTTTAGTTCTTGCACTTTCTTCCCTTTCAATTCGAGCTGAAGCTCGAGCTTTCTTCGTGTTTGGTGATTCACTTGTGGATAATGGTAACAACAACTACTTAGTGACAAGTGCCAGGGCTGATTCTCCCCCTTATGGCATTGACTACCCAACTCATCGGCCCACTGGTCGCTTCTCTAATGGCCTCAACATTCCTGATATCATAAGTAGGGACAATATTAATCTGCATTTGTTTTTTCTTGTTGATTGATTGTTAACTCATTTTTCATACACATTTTTGCTAAAGATTTAAGTTATGAGATTTTCTACAATACTATTAATGTAGTTTAACTTATTTTAGCATGTTAGTATCGTTTATCTGAAGAGTTTACGTTATATAAATTGATAATGTGAAAAGTGCGATATAACTAGTTATTACTCTATCTAGTTTTAGAATATCATATCATATATAATATGAAGAGTTACTTGTTGGTGTATAGGTCAACTAAATCTACTAGTGTAACAATTTTATACGGTTGACTAAAACATAAAACTCATGTTTCAAGTTAGTACCAATTGAGTACTCATTCTGTCTCAATTTATTTGGGTTTCAAGAGTCAAACGAGTATCTTTTATCATAATAATTTCATATGTCTTTTAACTATTTAATTGTAAATTATTATGATTTATGATATTTTTTATGTTGTTTTTAAATATATAAATTTTGTTTGAAAAACTAAAGCTTCTATGTGTTAATTCACGATAAATATAAAAAGTTTGACTTTCAAAATTCGCTATATCACATAAATTTGGATGAAGCAGTAATATATATTTATCATGAAAGATTCATATGTAATTTGCTAATAATGTGCTGCTTTCTTAAAGGTGAGCAATTGGGTATGGAGCCAACATTGCCATATTTGGCTCCAGAACTCAGGGGAGATAGGCTTCTTGTTGGGGCAAACTTTGCTTCTGCTGGAGTTGGAATTCTCAATGACACTGGCATCCAGTTTGTACGTGCAATTAGAATAAAATCTCACATTTTCTCATTCTTGTCTTTCTATTCTTAATTTTACTCCGTTTTGGTGTAAACAAGTACATAGTTCTTGCCAATTTAGTCTCCATGCAACATTCATCCATGTCACATTCTTCATACTAATCAGTATCACCGTTTTAGTTTTCCTTCCCCGCCGCCTCCCCCAATATTTTTTTGTTCCTTTTCTTACCTAATGTTAATTATTATGGGAGATATCTAATTCTCTTCCATATTGAAGTCTTGTCCTACTTTAAAACCTCACATTTGTCGCAAGACGCAAGTTGTATCAGTATATAATTCACCTTTCTCGTCATAACTTAGATGATGGAGTCTTGAATTATTGGATCTCATATACATAGCACTAGAAAGATTTTGGTCATGTGTATATTATTTATAGCAATAGAAAAAAAAAGTACATTAAATGTAGCTCTATGTCATTAGAATGTCATATAAAAGAATACTTACTTATATATAATGCTAATACTCCCTACGTTTCAAATAATGTAGCAACATTTCCTAATAAAATAATAGTTTTCCAGATTATAAATAATTTAACTTCAAAATTACTACTTTACTCTTAATTAAATAATTTAGAAATATCTATGGATTGTTTTGCAACACAAATTTCAAAAGTCATCATCTTTTTTTTTAGACTCCGTACCGATTCAAACTATGACGAAGTAAAACGGAGTGAGTATAAAATTCTATTTTTACCATCTTGTGCCCTCTTCGGACTAATCCGAATTGGAGCCAGAAGTCTCACTTTGGACATTTAGCTCCCTTCTAATGTGACCCTTTTCCAATTCAAATTGGAGACATGGAAGGGTACTTACCATCCCACCATAATTTTTAATAGTTAATACTTTTAAATTTTTTATATGAAAGAAATATGCTAAGGTATTGTCGACTTGTTATACTTTTAATAAGTTTATTCTATTCTATATGACATCTTCAGTTGAATATAATCCGAATTGGAAAACAATTGGAGTACTTTGAACAATATCAAAGGAGGGTAACAGCTCTAATTGGAGCAGAACAGACTCAGCAGCTAGTGAACAGCGCCCTTGTCCTCATAACTCTTGGTGGCAATGACTTTGTTAATAATTATTATTTGGTCCCTTTCTCGGCAAGATCTCGCCAATTTGCCCTCCCAGATTATGTTCGTTATCTCATCTCTGAGTATACAAAAGTTTTACAGGTGATGAAATCACTCTCTATCTCACTCTTTCCCTGGTGGGCTGTACATATGTATTATTTATGAAGAGTTTCTATGCACATACGCTATAAAAAAATATCTGTCAAATCATTTTTTTGTTATAACAAATGTTAATATACTACCTAAATAAAAGTAATGACTAACCTACTATCGCATGTTAAAATTATGGATAGTGAAAAGAAATTACAATTTCAAGTAAATTAACTAAATTATGTAAATGTATTTATACAATCAAGTCATTTATGAGGAAATTGTACTATTTGATATAAATAAATCAAATCATGTGAAATGTATCTACACAATCAAGTGGTTTATAAGAAAATTACAACTACACTCTAATGGTGACAGAAATTTCACCGTTTGTATATAAATCGTGTTTTCGTAGCACTAGCACTAGCACTACAATGAAGAGTAGAAGAGAGGAAGTGTCGATGGCTGGTACAGTTGATATTATGCAGCATTACTATATATGAAAAAGGGATATACATTTATATATGCAAATGACAACTAGTTGTAGAGCCATAATGTGATGAATGCTTGGTTGGTGAGACAGTAGCATTTTACTGATCTTTCACATGATCATTAAGACCCCTATCTGAAACATGCATTTATTAGAAAGAATGTTAGCCACACACCTTGTCCTCTAGGGAAAACCTTTGGACATGTTAAAATCATGGCATGTTTATTTAATAAAGTATTAAATTATACCCCACAGAGTAGAGGGAAAAAAAAAAGTTGCTCTACAAATAGTCGTGGACTCGTGGTAGCTTATGACCAGGTATCGACTTGATTTCTGAGACATTTTAATTTATATGTCATAATTTGATTAGACACAAAGTTTAAAGAAGATTTTTAAAATTTATGATAAAAAGTGCGGCATAATGTTATGCAGTTAGAAATTTTTTTAAAATTGTGAGTTTTAAATACTTACTGTTAAAGGGCAAAATATGAATTTCAAAAGTTACATTGTGTAGCAATGTGCAATTCTTTTTTTAGATGAATAAAAAAGAAATTGTATTATTCTTGTAGAACATGGGGGAGTGTAAGAAATTATAACAGAAGTTTTGTTTTAGGCTTCTTTTTTGTTCTCTGTATCACTTACTAAAAGGAAAATACAAAAACAAAATGCAGAAGCTGTATGACTTGGGAGCAAGAAGAGTACTAGTGACAGGAACAGGACCATTGGGGTGTGTGCCAGCAGAATTAGCACAGAGGAGCCCAACTGGAGAATGTGCAGTGGAATTACAGCGTGCAGCAGCTTTGTTCAACCCTCAATTGACTCAACTGTTGAGTGATCTCAATTCTCAACTTGGAGCTGATGTCTTTGTTGCTGCTAACACCTATGAAATGCACATGGATTTTGTCTCTAATCCTCAGGCTTTTGGTAATAATCCCAAAACACACTAATTGCTATTTTTTCGGTCATGAGCGAAAAGTCTCCGAAGATCAGCGGATACAGTTTGAAATTTAGTAGATAATAGGCCGACTCCTCTACCCTTCTTCACTTAATATCAGGCTTTTATCTGTGATGGAATTTGAACTTGTGACGTGCCTCTAATCTTCACATCGAATATTGGGCTCTTACCACTAAACCAGAGCCTTGGGCACACCAATTGGTCATTTTACTTTCTTTCTTTTGGTTATTCATATTTCCTAATAGGAAATGTTGAAAACTCAAAATTCTTAAGCTTAGCGTGCAACTATGATTATATTACAGTACAATATATGTGAGTTCAATTGTCATGGTCAAGTAGGATGTCAACTTACTGCAAAGTAGTGACATGCATGTTTTGAGCAGGGTTTGTGACATCAAAGATAGCATGCTGTGGACAAGGAGCATACAATGGGATAGGGCTATGCACACCATTATCAAATCTGTGCCCAAACAGGAACTTGTATGCATTTTGGGATCCATTTCATCCATCTGAAAGAGCAAACAGGATAATTGTGCAGCAGATCATGACTGGTTCTTCCAAGTACATGAATCCCATGAACCTCAGCAGCATTGTGGCTTTGGACTCTAGGACCTAAATTCTCTTCTTATTATTCTCCTTTTTTTCCATTATGTGTCGTGCTTCATGTTGAGTGTGGTATCATAAATTATTATTGGATTGTATTTTTCGTCATATCATAAAACTAGAGGAATGAAGTCCCTTTTAGATATGTATTTGCGGAATGGTTCTTGATTTAGCTTCATCAAGCCTTCATTGTCAATGAAAGTTCAGTTTCATTCTGTTCAAGTTTTCCCCATTAAAGGCCTTTGTCCTTTTAGTCTGTGCATATGTTGAAATTGATAGAAGGTCCCCCTCTCAAACAAAGTTGGTTCACTTATTAAGAATCAAACCAACCATGAAGCCTTTCTTGAACCAACTTTATTACAGATCTTGCCATATAAGTTCAGCTTCCCCCATTATCTGACAACATTTTCCACTTTGGTAGGTATACCGTTAGAGGTGAACTACAAGAAACAACAGATAGATGGCCTAACGACAAGACCTGATCAATGCACTAGTAACGTTATTAACTGTTTAAAAGATATTGGCACGAATGACCCTAGAGCTACTTACTGAACAAAACAGTTGTTAAACAAGAAAATAAATCACTGTATCATGTGCATACTTCAAAAAGAAAAAATAACAGAAAACAAATGTAGGTTTACTTCAAAGTAGGGGTGATATTGGCATTACATGAACTAACATTTTCTTGATAATTATTACTCCCTCCTTCCTAATTTTTATATGAAGGTGTTTGACTAAGCATGAAATATATAAATAAAAGAATATTTTTGAAATTTGTGGCTTAAAACATATCATATAAATTTGTGTGACTAAGTAATCTCAAGTTAAATTGTTACTAAATATGGAAATGTATCATTCTTATTGGAACTAACTAGAAATGAAAGATTATTACATAAATTTGGACTGCGAGTAACTTTGTGACCTAGTGGAACAGAACCTTTTAAGTGCAAAACCCATTTGTTCACAATCTGGAGCTTTAACAAAACAAAAGAGAACAATGTAAAAGCTTCTCTTAACTATCAGTATACAGTTGCGTTTGAATTAGCAATGTCGATCTATCATGTACAACTGCAAAAGATTAAAATTTTGTGAAACAATAGGAGCAATAAAATAGATGTCCATGTTGAACCATGCTCCTCCACATTGAAAGCTCGATACTCATCAAATCAACTGCCAAACAAAAGGCTTTCGTTAAATCAGGTACATTTCACAGGACATTAGGTTCTTAAAGCAAGAAAAACTCACCAACATATGGCTCTTAAAAGAGAGCTGCTTCGTCCTAATCACCAGATTCTCAGCCATCAGCCTATACATGTAGTAACAACCAGTTCCAGCATACTAGGTCATAGAATTGAGGGAAACACGTCAAAACAACAAGAGTCAGATGCTTCAGGAAGTGCCAAACCCAAGGCCTGCACTGTTGCTTAAGGGGCTCAGAGGACTCTCTACATCCCATGTTTCAACATTTACAACATCTCTGACAGCCTTTTCATTCCGATTTGGATGTCTCACAGATTTATTCCTCCCATCTGGCGTCATTGGACCCCTACTGGAATCCCGCTTTGCTCTAAAAACACCCCAGATATAGTATTTGCCCTGGAATCCTGCCAATTGATTTTCTCAAGCAGCTTAACAATGATCCTCAGATAACGCCGGTAATGCAAACCTAGAGATATGTTCATCTTTAATCTGATACTCCCTCCAATCAAGGTTTTATTGTCTCATTTGATTTGGCACGGTTATAAAGATAGGAGTTAAAATTATTTTTACTATAAGTAGATTACACTGAAAGTGGGTCCAGACTTTCCAGTAAAATTGATATAAGGAGAAATAACGGTTGTCCAATTTAAGAGAAATTTCCCAACAAGCGTTGACCAATTTGCAATATGACAAGGCATAAACCTTCACCTTTGATAAGCATGAAAAATTCTGATTAATCAATGACTCCAAGGATTTTTCTAACCCACACGAAGGCACTGTCCTTCAGCCTAAACATTTTTCAGGAATTATACCTTCTGGAAATCCAATTTATCGACTGACCAATGATCATCGACTTCCCATTACCATATCTCCTATCAATCAATGACTCCCAAGGATTTTTCAGTTTTTTCCGGATAAAATTAACTTCATCAGTTTGCACTTTTACTAGCAATGAAGTAGCCTGATGCACATTTTTTTTAAGAAATATACTATAGAGAAAATATTGAGAACTACAGAGAAATGGTGTCACGTTTAGAAAGCATCACCTTTAACACAACCAAAAATAGAAAGGACATGTATACTGGAAAACAGAGAGAACCAAATAAAAACTCACTCCAGTATATAAGGGGCAGTTCTGTTGAAGTGAAAACCAAAAGCTCAGCATTTGTTAAAGTTGCTCGCAGAGCATGTTCATCCTTGATCATCTGCTCCACCAACAGATCAAACTCCTTTTCACATCTAAAGCAAGAAAAATAGGAGAATAAACCAAAATTTGATCAAAAGAACTTGGTCAACGGTGAAATATATAAGTAATTACCTTGTGTTCGACGGAAAAAAATACAATGCAATGTTATCATCAGTAGGCTCCGATGTAGTAAAACTGTTAGGCCATATTTCAGATTTTGGAAGGATTTCCAGTTGAAGCGAAGGTGGAAACAAACTTGCTTCTTCAAAAGCCTTTTGGCATGCTTTAACTGATAGGTGAGCTACGATATCAAATGTCTCACACTCTTTGTTCCATATATTAAAACTACCCCTGTCAGATCACATAAAGGATAACTTTTCATTAACACCATGCTAGATTCATTAGTTAGATTATCTCCTGAATAAAAGTTAATGAGACGTCTCCTGACCTCCAAATGAAATCAATAAGAGGTTTTGCTCGTTCCTGGTCACCATGTTTGGGTACATTTAACAGTTCAACTTGCAAAAATGAAGAAGGATCTCCATTGACAACTGTTCTAATTTGAGGTGATCTTCTATCTTTTCCAAGCATTGATTCCTTTTCATAATGATTTCCAGATGGAGATATACTGCTTCTCTTTTCAATCATGCCAGAAGAATCACGCTGTGTGTCAGGCTGGATAAATTGTTCCCTTGCCAGCTTGGCCAATGAGCCAGTAACTTCTTCCTCTGATGGCTTAGCTGGCAATCGAGTAACATTAGCTAATTGAGTTCGTTCATTGCACTCAATGCGTGAGTGCGACTCATGGGATTGCTCAGAAGAGCTACGTACCAGTCTTTGCTCAAATTTCTCATCTCTCCGTGAAGTAGTATTAGATTTCTTCTTGCTCATCTTAACACCTGGAGTATCACCCGCTAACTGACAATGCTCTGCCAAATCAATCCCAGCCCGTGGCTGACGATGTCGCTGAAGCGTACCTTCACAGCTCTTTAATATTGTATCAGGAACATCCACTTTTGCTTTAGAATTCGTTTTACAATGTTGTGAACTGGTGCAATTCCCATCTTCTAGTGAGATGGCGTCAGATTTTTCGATGTTTAGTTCATCTGCCTCCTTCACCTCACAGTCGTCACAGACCCAATAGACAAGTTCCTTAAATGTAACCTTTTTAAGGCAGTAGCTGAAAATAAGCAAGATCAACAAACCATATAAGAAACACTAGAGGATAACCTGCAAACCATCTTAGTATTTAACCTTTGACAGCAACTCATGAGCCATCCCATAGAAAGTATTAATATTTAATAAAAGAAGTAAAAGTTGTTAAGTTCGAAAACATGAACACAAGATAAAAACCATGAGAAATAACTAAATAAGAGAATGAAAGAGATATAATGAAGACTTGATGATGTGATTAGTACAGCACACATATCATTATATACGATATTTGTTTAATGTGGACAATATCCAAAATTAAGAACTTAACTCTTCTAACACTTAACATTCTACCACACTCTCTCAAACTCCAAGCAGGCAAGTTATTATGATTTATTTTGACATCACAGAAACTACATTTCGTTCAAAATTTTGCAAAAAGCTGTCAGAAAGGTTGTGGTTGCGGTGAGATCCTTGCAACCAAAACGATGGCCAGGAAAAGCCTCGCCATCACCTGAACGATCATCAAAAAGAGATGATGTGTCATCATAACAGTCTGCGAAAAGAAGAGCGATGACGCCAAAACAGTCGTAAAAAAAAAAAAAAAAAAGGCACGGCACAATCACTAGAAAGAAACACAGTATTGCCGCAACGATTGTCGAAAAGAAGTCCAGCATTACCTGAACAGTTACAGGAAGAGGCATGGTCAATGCCGGAAAGAGACGCAGTGCGGCCAGAGGTGCGGTGCCACCAAATCGGTCAACCGAAAAGAGGGATCATGTAAGTGAAGGTGGTCGCAGAAAAGAAGGAAAAACATTATCCGGTCAAATGACATAAGGCTACCAGTCGGTACGCAAAAGCTACTTGATTCACCATCAAGATCGTAGAGGCACTTATACCACACGAGAAAATAAGAGAAGGTTGAATATATTGAAAGCGCGATGTCAGAATCATTACGAAAAAAACCTATTTATAGCTGTTAGACACTGATCCTCGCGAATTTCTTAGTTATTATTGTTATTATTAATTTTTTTATAACCAAGAAATACCAACATTACTATTATTATTATTATTATTATTATTATTATTATTATTATTATTATTATTATTATTATTATTATTATGTAGTGACATGGACAGTGAGAGTCATATGGCCAATCCAACTTGCTTCAGATTGAGGCATATTTTCTTCATTTTGTTGTTTTTTATACTGTTTGGGTGCTTTTGCACGAAACAAAAACTTTAACTAAGGTATATTTTCCTTATCAAAAAGAAAAGGAACTCAGCTATTGTTGCCTCTTAGTTAGTCATGAGAGTTTGGATGGTCCTTTTCTATTTCTTTTCAGTTTCCTTTCACAATCAAGTTGTATGTGATCTGAGCTGCTGTGAACTGAAAGTCAGAGTTTTGAGCTCCCAATAACTACAAATCAAAATACTTGATCTAACACAACCTTCCATAAAGTTAAACCAAAGCTTGAGAGAAACAGGGTCAGGTTGTTTTCATACCATATTTTGCAGACCGTCTACTGTAAAGGAGAAAAGAAAAAGTGAAGTAGTTGGGATTATCACGTTTAAAGTAAATTCAAGTTGATAAATATAAACAAATATTCACTTGTTCAAATTCAAAGCTTGCAAGAAGTGTTCAGTAGGTGTAAATGTCCTTATGAGTAGCCCCAAAGGAACTGGACAGCTAATATCTATATTGCCAACTTAAATTTTATTCTGGAACCACATGTATATCTGAGAATCATAATGTATACAACCACAATCTAAAATAAAACTTTAAGCAGGTTTAAGTTATTTCCATTTCTTTCTTTGTTTTTCAGCAAGGGTCATGTAGGGGCCATCTTGCACGCACCTCAACTATCCCGTTGAGTGCTTGCTACCTCCCAATAGCACAAGTACTGGGTAATAATGTCCACCTCCAGTACAGGTATAAGTCGTTTTCATTTCATAATTACAGTTCACACATGATTACACAGAAACAAATTTCAATTCCATCATAGGTTCATAATAACATACACACAAAATATCAACAACAACAACTAACCTAGTATGCTCCCATACACACAAAATATCATGCAAACAATAAATAAATTAAAGATAACAAGACAGAGTACAATGTCTGAACTATAAGTCTATAACAATGATATTCAATGTTGATCCAACTTACCGATGCACAGCAACTTCCAGACATTTCCCACAGTAAACATATGCGCTAGTGAAACCCTCATCACCACAATTTAGACATATCTTAACCTGCAGTGAATCAAATATAACCAATTAATGATGCAGAATACCATTCTGCAAGGAATATAAAAATTATGCAAAAAAATCTAAGTCGTCTTGTTAAAGGGGAAAGAAACCATAGTATGCAAGGACTCTAGGTATAAGACATTGAGCAACCAGTAGCCCATTGAAGTCTTTGAATAAACCACATTCAAGTTTAAATCAAACAAAATAAAAGGACGTGGTTTTACAGATAATTTTCTGCAAAATTCTAGTTTCATGGAAAATTAACCTTGCTGTTAATTGGTAAAGACTATGCCTCTAACAAGTTGTCTCCGTTGTTCCTGGATTTTTTTAATCATAAAATATGGTTATATTTCAGATAACAACTTATATAAAAGTCTATGCAATGCATTATAAATCGAGACGATTAGACTAAATTCAAAATATGTTATACCAAATTCACAAAGAAGGTGTGCTTCATTTTTAATATTTTACTCCCTCCGTTCCAAAATGGATGGCACTATTTCCTTATTAGTCCGTTCCAAAAAGAATGACACAATTCTAAATTTGGAATCATTTTTGAGTTGAAACTACTACTTTACCCTTAATAAAATACTTTATAGCCATATATTTATATATGGCTTATTTTGGACCACAAGTTCCAAAAGTGTTACCACATTTCTTAAACTCCGCTCCAAGTCAAACTATGACAACCATTTTGGAACGGAGGGAGTACAAGTTTATCATTAATACAGTTGAACTCAATGTTCTTGGAAGAACTTCATGGGCCTTGATTCTTGCCTCAGAGCCAATAGAAAGCCTTTCGAGCGCACGCTCGAGTTTGTCAGCCACACCAGCAAAGTTTGCAGTGCATTCACCCTTGGGTTAATAGCAATTATCACCAAGTTAATGACTTCATTATATGTGTTAAAAGATATACGACTTTTTGAAACATTGGGTCAACAATCTACAACAAGCTATAACATAGAGGGGGTAAATTTTGTTACAAAAGCCTTAACAACAATAAAGCTCATGATATCTCATCTTAAACACAACCAACCAAACATGGACCTAAAAATTTATATATTGTTTATATACCATTAATCTTTTAAGTTGGCCCAAACATCAAGGTTATCCAAAAAAAAAAGGCATCCAAGAGTGGTCAGGTTCAAATCTCAATAGAGACAAAAAAACTAGGTGATTTCTTCCTATCAATCCAAGAGGCCTTGATGAACCGTGTTACACAGTATCTCTGCTGATGGTAGACAGGGGCGGATCTACAGGCTTGGCTACAAGTTCGGCAGAACCCAGTAGTTTTTTTTGATGAAGTAAAGTGATTCATTAAAAAAGAGGCATCAAGAAGATGCAATTATACAAACTAGCAAAAGTTAAAGATATTTATGTAGCTCCTTTACAGCAAGTCAATCTAGAACCAGGGAGCTAATAAAGTCCAAAAAATAGTCAGTACTAATTACAGGGGTTAGTTTTGTCCAGCAAAAAAGGTTAACTAAACATCTACCCTTGAGTGAGTGATTTGGAGTTGATAGTCCATCAAAACATCTTCGATTCCGTTCATTCCACAAAATCCAAAAAATAACAGCAGGAATCATTAACCAGATCTTCTTGATCGTCTTATCAACTCTCCATAAGTTCCAGCAAGCGTAGGCCTCTCTTACATTTTGTGGCATGACCCAATGAATGCCAAATATGGAGTAGAACAAACTCCATAAATCAGATGCTATCGGGCAATGGAGGAACAAGTGATTGACTGTTTCGGAACTTGCTTGGCATAGATGGCATCTGTTGACTAGCTGAAGACCCCTTCTACTGAGATTGTCTTGAGTTAAGCACGATTCATTGAGAACAATCCAGCTAAAACAAATGACTTTAGTGGGCAGCTTAGTCTTCCATATTAGTTTCCAATGCCAGGAATCAATCACTTGATTGCGAGCACTGATCAGCTTGTAACATTCTTTCACTGTGAAAAGTTTTTTGTGGCCCCAAGTGAGGGTGTCAGCTTTATCATCCACAATGTTATACCTTTCTATTTTGGCTAAAAGACTTAGCAAACTCTCTAATTCCCAATCTTGTACATTCCTTCTGAACTGAATATTTGGCCTAGACAACATATTTGTCTTAAAAATTCACTTAGTATGGATACATAATTTATTCAGAACCCAGTAAGCATAAATATATATGATCGAGAACCCACAACTTAAAAATCCTAGATCCGCATCTAATGGGAGACAGCAGGTACCCCGTGCGCGCAAGCTAGCCCACACGTCATGGTTACCCAAAATAAAATGTTAGAAACCCCACGATATTATTATTGCTCTACCACAGAGCATCAAAACAAAGAAGCTGATGCCAATAAAGCACAAAATACCAGACAAGAACAAACAGTTGTTCCTTTTCAATGACATGTCACACAGGTCAAAGAAACACACACACACATAATTGATCTCTATCTAATGTTATATAACATTATTTAAAACATATAAAACCCAAACAGCATTAAATCACCAAAATCTCCAACTCATTTATAATGAGTTCTTTTTATATATATATAAAATTGAAGTAAAGAAGAAAGCAGTGGAAGCAGCAACAAACTTACCATAGTGAAAATTCTTCAAGGAAAGCACATAGTAGACTGTAACATAAAAAGATTTAAAACCCAGCAAGAAGTAAGTGAATGATGAAACAAAGGGTTCACTGCAAGTTGGTATTGGAACAAAGCCCTTTCGGAAAGATTAATTGATTGCTTTTGGTAGGAATAGAATGAGCAGTTCTCACATTTAACTTTCAAGTTTTATCGTACGAATCCCTAGAGCGCCAATACCAAAACCCGGCGGCAAAACATAAATGTTTGGAAAATGATTATACCGGACATAATTAAGTCTGGAATTGGGTATTATAAGTAATTCCTATGTTTTTTGAGCCTATTATATCCTTCATGAAAAAAAAATCAAATTTTGAATTTCACTCTCTCTCTATCTGTGTCTTTGTAGTTATTATATTTTACATTTCCAATACCTAGAATGTATAAAAACTACTATATTTTTTGTGCCCAATACCAACTTGTGATTTTTTGATTTTTTTCATAATATAAAAAAAAATCTTATTAGTGCATATTTCACATTCTTCTTAATATATACGAAAGTTTAATTTCATGATAATTATTTTTGTACTTTCTTCTTTCTGGTACGTCACTTTTTAGTACAAAAAAATTAAAAAAATAGTTTTGTAAAGTGTTTAACAAAAAAATTCCTCTTGATGTCGAAAAATAAGTATTTTCTAGGGAAAAAAAAGAGGCTAAAAGCTATTTTTTTTTTAAAAAAAATCAGTTTGTTCATTTTTTTGCATTTATTTGAAACCCATTTTTTAAAAAAATAAAGTGTTTTTTGTTAGGAAAGTTATAAAAAAAATAATCGAATCCCACCATAACCTATGGAGGAAAATATTTTATTTAATTAATATATATAAATACTTGTAATACACATACGCTAGTTCGATCAAAGCACAAAGATAAATTTTTTAAAAAATTTTATATTCATTTAAATTTAATTTAAATAATTGAGAAAAAAACTCAAAGTTAAAATTTTACATGAATTGTCACTAACTTAAAAATAGCGATATAGTATCTTATTTCAAGCTCGAAATAATAATCTTAGTCGTGACACATCTAAACTAGAATCAAGGTAATATCCTTATTTATCTTATTAATTTGGTTGAATAAAAATTTGTATTGTTTGTCCAAAAAATATGTCCTTATAGAGGAAAATATACCTAACTTTATTGAAAATATTGTATGTATATGTTATTATATATAATTGTATGTCCCCAAAGGTGCCTTCATTTGTTCATTGCTATCAGTAATTGAAGGATCAGATAAGGCAAATCAAAACTCATTACTATCAGTGATAACATATAGAAGATATAGAAAATTTTGCTACATAGTAAGAGTAATTGAAGGATCAAATAGAGCAAATCAAAAATTCATTAGTATCAATAATAATATAAAAGACATAAAAAAAATTGGCTACATAGCAAGAGTAATTAAATATGAAGTAATTGGAAAAATATGTTAGATGACACACTTTTACCAGGTTCGAACCTTTGAACTTCAATTACAATGTCGCAGTAGTTGCCATTATGCTGGAGTAGCTTCATCTGTCGGGTTCACTCCAACTATATTTAAACGCGCAAATTCTTGTCTTCAATTTCTAAGGCGTTAGTTGACCCATCAGGCAACAACATTCATCCTTTTTTGTAGTCTATTCTTTGTTGACCCATCAAACAAGGCAAAAAATATGAACATAAGACTAAAATGGCTTTGGTTGACATCGCGTAGAGACACACTAACAACAACTACTTCTACTCCTACTTCTGATAATTTTACACAATGCATGGTCAGTTAGTGGTTTGATTAATGATGTCATATATGTATTTATTCTTGATAATATATTATTTTATACATAATAGTATTTCCATAACAAATTTATTTCCTATATTTTTTTTTAGTTCTCACATAATTCTTGTTGTATTATTTAGGGGTGTATATGCTAATATGTGAATTATAATTTTTTACTGATAAATTTATGAATAGTGTGTAGATACAAATACAGAGGAATAAATTCGAAATATATAGGACATGTATATTCATTACGTAGTTCACTAAATTATCATAATTCGAATGAGTTCAATTTCTACATTAATAAATTAACTACAATGAAAATTGGTCACTTACGTCGCTATCTAAAATTTTAATATTTAACGAAAAGCTCCTACAAGCAAAAAAAAAAAAGGAATCAATTAAATTCAGTACTCACTTAAAATAAACTCATATATTCAATATTAAGAATAATGTACTTATATATCAATATTAAGAATAATATACTCATACATTTAGTTTAATTGTTCAATATATTGGGACCATAAAAAGGTGAACATACTAATTTAAAATTGTTAGAGAAAAATTTATTGGAGGGAAAAGAATAGTGGAGAGAAACTTATTGGAGGGAAAATAATAGTGATTAGAGCAAAAAATAAATAGGGACTTTATGGACTTTTCACCGGATATGGTCATTTTAGGTCCATAAAGGTATGATCATTTAGCAGCGTCCTAAATATTTTTGTATCTAAAACAAGCTACTCTTACCGTAAAGAAATAGTGATATGTCTAATCATAATAAATAATAGTATTGTGTCAACCTTTTTTATAACTGACTTGAAAGGAAATAGTATCACAAACAAATTTATTTAAAGTTTTTAAATTGAGAGGTTGTTGCACGATTGGAATCTGAATTAAGTTGTCCAATGAAATATTGTATTTCTTATCTAGAGATTCTTTTTAAATTTTTTACATTAGCGATACGAATTAGAATTCACTTCCATGGTGAGCGTGACTATTTTAGGGGCACCACTAAACTATAAATGTTGGTATGTATATTTGGTAAAGCAAAACTAATCCCGCACTTGCGAGTTTGCATTGGATTTGCTCTTCTTTTATTTTTTTCAAAAAAAAATAAAATTATTAGATTGGATATAGAAGAAGGCGAATAGGGATAGGGGCATGGGGATTCAAACCTCCCACAACAAGGTAAAAGATCAACACTGGAGCAATCCTAAATCTTCAAAAAAAAAAAAAACTTATTTATTAAACTCAAAAATAGATTTGCTCTTACTTTTGGTATTCCGAACATTAACTTCTGAAATATGCATCGTCATTCATCGGTATCCATTTTAAATTTGATTTTGACATTATTAAACACCATGATATCTCTTAAATTAAATCAGTCATAGAGTAATTGCAATGAACCTTTTAATAGTTACAATGTATATGTGTATTGAAAATCACCTTTGATTTGTAATTTTGAGAAAAGAAAATTTTAAGAGACTTATACTCTATGTTGAGTTGTTAAATTAGTGGTTGTAGCAATCGTTATAAATAGGTAGGAAACAAACCTACCCACAGGTCAATTGTATTATTTTGAACTTTTTTTAAATGTCGTTACTACATTGGGGGTAAGGGGAGGGGAATGGCAATGGAGGCATTGGGATTTGAACCTCACACCAATAGGGTGGAAATTTTAGGATACTCACCACTGCAGCAATCCTAAATCCCTATTGTTTCGAATTTGAAGTCTTGTTACAAACTTGGCTAATCCCATAAAATAGGATGACAAACTTATTCAACCTAAAATTTGGCTGGTTTAGATTTAATAAGCCACAAGCAATGTGATTACTTCTATAAAATATAATTCCTAGTTTAGGCAAATAAACCAGAGAGTATTGAAATGAAAATAAAGGTAATCAAACTACTAGTAAATAATAACGGTAATGAAGAGAGAAGTAGAAAATTCTTGTTGATGACTCAAGGGCTGAAAGCTAATCCAAGGGCAATAATGAGAGTTTGAAGCAGCAGCGAGCAGAAAATTTAGTAGAGTATGGGTATAAGATTATTTGTGTGTTACAAATGAGGAAGTGGTCATTTATCGGATAGGCTAGACATAACTAAGTCAACTCTAGCACATACTTTAAGAGATAAAAGTGGATGTTGGACGTGATAGAGGTGAATCCTTAATATTTCAGAATAGTTACTATTTGGATAGATGGTCTAGATGCTCTAAACCATCCAGATGGTTAGCTTCGAAACGTGCCACACCAGTAAATGAGTCTGATGAGGAGTTATCGAATGGTCCATGTTCTTTGAGACACGTTGGCACCAGTTAACTTGAGATCCGCGTTAAATAATTTTCTCTTGTACTTGTGACGTGACTGAACACAAAGTCTACGTGTCTGGAGCAGAAATACCAAGATAAATAGCCTTCCCCCCTCCCCCTTTTTCGGGGCAACTCTCATGTAACGCCATGGGCGGGAAAAGAGACGCGTTATCGATCATCTCTATAAATCTGAGGCGGTGATTGTCTTTTCAAATTCACATCTTGGACACGCGGTAGAGTCTTATTTGAGATGACATCATCGTCATTACCGAGGAAACGTGATTCTCACCTATAAATAATGGCTTGAAACCCATTGTTTTCTCTTCTTTACTTGATTTATTTTTTCTTAATTTTCCTTTCAAGTCTACCAGGGTTCTTCTTGAATTTTGCTTTCTTGTTAAGTTAATCCCAAACCTTCATCACATTTTCTTTCTCCAAATTGATATGGCTTCTCAAAATCCCGCCACTCCAACCAATTTTCATTGTGGATTCCAGTGCCATTAAGAGACGGAATACAACGATTTCCATGAATAAAATTGAAAAAGAAGTAGAGACGACCCGTTGGTAAAAAAACAAAAAAAAAGACACTAGTGGACCCATCCATATGTTTGAGTCTGGCCCTGTGAGGACAACCGCTGACATAGTCCATTTGGATGTTATACTTCTCTTCAGTCTATAAAGTCTAATAAACCTAAGAAGCAAAAAGGCCGTAATGATCTTGTTGGTGAGATATCGTCTTCAATTCTTCTAGAACATATCCCTCAAGTCCATGAGGATGTGAGTGGAAAAATATGCAGAAGGTTTACCCTATTAGAGAAGTGGTCATTTCACTGATCAGCCTACACTACTCATGTGTATACACACGCACGCTTAATTAGCTTCAGGCTCCCAATTAATAAGGTAGTGGAAGAAAATTCGTGATTTTAACATATGCGTAGCCCAAGACGTCAAATATAGAGGCTCGTCGCATGTTAGAAGTATCCTACTAGAAAGCGGATCAACCTATTACTCTAGGACTTACTACACCTTTATTCCACTAATCTCTTCTGGGTGGTGTATTTCATATGACTCTGTGGGGGCAAGAAAGCTCTCATTACCATCAATGATGATGACCTTGGCTAGGGGTGGTATGAGAGGTTCGACTACATGCCAACCAAGCAACTGATCTTGTCAAAGAAGCTGTCATTCTAAGAGGAATCTCAACTATAAGTCTTTTCCCTCATTTCCGAGGATTTTTCCATTTCTACTCAATTTCACCCCGCTAACTTTTTATTTGAATTACCGCCACCATTATGAAGATTGATGGTGTCGTGGACATCCAGAAATGGGTTGCAGGTATTTTGAGAGTCTCTTCCACGTAGGGAAAACTTAGAAGGATATCTAAAACATAAAGGGTGGAAGGTCTAACATCATAATAGCATTTATTCTTTCTATTTTGAATCTCGTTGTGGCATCGTAGCGAATATAAACTAAGTTTTTCAACCTCGTGTCAATTTACTCGGAAAGAAGCCTCAGGCTCTACTTCCCAAGCTTGATGATGTTCGGTGATTGCTTCTGGAGGAATTAGCCCAGAAGAAAAGGTGAAACTTCGGTGCATTTAGTTCCTCTCCAACGGTAGCACCTTCCGCACACTTCTCCCAAAAAAAGAAAGAGATCCAGTCGCCAAGGAAGGAGTATGCCCCGAGCTACTCGGTATTGCTTGTAGGATGAAGCTAAAGAAGTGACTATCGCCCAAGATATGGTGGAACTACATATAAAAGATGAAGCCCAGGTAAGCGGCAGACCTTTTTAGGAGGTGACCTCTCTCCCAAAACCAGAGGTTGGTGATGTGGTGGTCCTTATTAAACAGAAGGAGCGCAAAATTTCTAGGCCACCATGTTGGTAAAAGACGGCATCTAGTGCAACCCAGGAGCAAATGGAATGAAGTGAGCCTTTGACGGTGACTGATGATCGAACCATCACGACCTTGGTGCCTTGTCACATCAATCTCTTGGGGGACAAAGGCTCGCTGCAGCTCACTTTTGTGAGTTGATTGGGCATGTGGATGAAGCCTAGATAAGCAAGTACTCCGATGAGGAGTTGATTTTAAAAAAACAATATTCTCAACACTTTGAGTAAGTCATCCTATTGGCTCTAAGTTACCTTCCAGTATCTGGGACTTCAACTTTGACTTCCCACACGTTATATTTTTCAGGGCAACGTGATTTCATCGAGGCCATCTTTTATTTCAAACTTTCCATTAAAGAAATTTTATTTTTTCGAAAGATTGTGACTGGTGTTTCAAGGTACACAAAATATTTAAGAAAAACTCGGAGTAGCCACTTGACAAGTTAAAGGTGTGCCAAGTCAGTGAAGTGGTGTACCTAGAACACCTTTGACTCGTCAAATGTTATGCATCAGAGATTCGAGTAATGTCCTCAGTTGACTCTCGGGAAGGTATTAGGCACTCTCGAGTCCTGTGCCGAGCACATTTTTTTATTATCACAAATTAATTTGAGAAATATGTGGTTGTTATATATTTGTCATTAGTTAAAGTCGCGCTTTGAAATCTGTACTCCAAAATGAATTGTAATCTTACATTGCTTAAAAACATAACTTAAAACAATTTAGTTAAACATTGGATCATTTTAACAAAATGTGGTTGTTTCATTCAAAAAAAGATTGTTTGTCAAATGGGCCTTTTATTGCATAACTGGCATTAACATATTTGCAAGATTATCCCAATTGTCCTATCACCTTTCATTTTTGCCATGATTTGCAAAGTTTGAAGTGTTTAGATTCTAGAGTGTAGCTCATTTTTCTTTCAAACCCAATTTACAAAATGTCCTCAATTTTTCACTTTCTCTGTCCAATTTTACAAATTGCACTGCGTGGCCAGTTTTATGAAAACAACCAGATTTTTAATTTATTATAAAATAGGTCTTAGTTTGCAAATTTAAAACTTTAATATTTTTGTCTGTAACCCCTTTTTATGTATCGCTCAAAAAATAATACATGGCTCAAAAATAGACATGCCAAACACCAACCATTTTTCCAGTTTTTATAAATAGCCAGTTTATCACGGATTAGCCAAACATGCACATATAACAAGTTAAAAAATATTATTAGGCATTTAAACATGTTGATTTTCATATCAGCTTTATAGCCAAATGCTTAAATTAAATAGAAGGTTCATTGCGTTTACCTAGAAATGAGACTTTAGGGTGCGGCTAAGTCGATGCACTAGCTAAATCAAGACACGTACACATCAAAGCCACCAAAAATCAGCAACTAAACAACCCCTTAAACCTCTATTAAACCTTTAAAACTTCAAGATTTATGCTCCAAAAAATCTTTGATGTAGAAGCTTTTGGTTCTAAATCTCTCTTAAAACTTACTTTTTCTTTTCACTCTATATTTCTCTCAAGTATTTTCTCTCATTTAATGTATTTTTCAGCTGGATATTGTTGGTATTCAATGTGTTCTCCACTCTAAAATGAGGAGTAAGTGCTCCTATTTATGCTGAAAATTAAAGGCAAAGGGGTGGAGTACCAACTTGAACAAACGTACAAGCCCTTACTTTTACTATTTGATTACCACTTGTCAAATCCCACCTTTTTTGCCTCTTGAAAAGAACAAGCAGCCACACTAGTAAGCTAGAAAGCTGATAATATGATGTCCTATAGATGAGAGAACCCCCTTTTTAAGCCAATGGGAGAACCCCATGAGCTGGGCTAGTTGGTTATTGGGCATATTGGGCTCACACTTAATACCTAAAATTCCTTTGAACACTAAAATATCATATATGAAAATTACTCCAATCAACCCCAAAATACTAAACTTAAGCAACTTATTAGGCCAAATCAAGTGTCCAGTTGACTTTAGGCCCCAAACACAAAAATGGAACTAAGTCCAAAATACATAAAATTCAACAGATCTTCAAATGACTAAGACCCATATCCAAGTTGAATTCAAACTCACAGGTTCAACAATGTCCAAAAATGAAATCGAGCTAGGCACAAGTCATGTTCAATATATTTCATTCGGCCAAGGAAACAAAATTAGGAATAATTCATGCTTGACAAAAAAGAAAATAACGCACCCAAACTACAATGACACACAATTCTATGCTAAAGCTAAGACACTAAGCCAAGCAAGTAGCTACACTTCAAACAAGTGGATATGGCACCTAAACTCAAAGTAACACCAATGAGGTAGTCATATATTTCATTCAAACAAAGGAATAGATTAAAATCAGAATGCATACTTAAACTCAAATGAATGTCAATATGTGTCACGCTCTACATCGCTCGCACGCACATTAAACAATAATTCAACAAGAATAATCATGCTAACAATGAGCATATACATGAATCGAGCGTAGGAGCTATACTAGATGAGTACACTAAAATCATTTGCTTGGCCACATATTTGAACAAAGAAATGGAAAGGGACTAGGGTCTAATCAGTCTAACCCGTCAAACAAATATGGCCAAACCGGCCATTATCCGAGTCGCATATACCCGACGATTCATTTTCAACGAGCAGCGTCATCTCCATCATCTCAACCACTGCCCTCAAATCGCCGCAGCTAAACAACACAGCGTCGATCCAAGCCACCACGAGGAAGTTGCCTGCTCAGTTTTACAGCAGTGCCATCACTGTTGCTGCTTCACATCGCAACATCGAATAAATTTAGTCGCCGCTCCACTATATCTGTCTCGCGACTACTTTTCCATCATCACCAAAAGAAAAACTCTTGGTCGCGCTTATTCAGACCAGTGACTAAACATAGCTTTTGGAATAAGGGGCTTTACCCTAGGTGAGAAAGAAAAAGAAGGAAGAAAGAGAAAAATGTGACTGCTCAGACCCGATCTACGCCAATTGAGAGGGAATTTGGAAAAACGAAGTCCATATTGCGAGAGTGGAGGTCAAAATAAGTCGGGGCATATATTAGTGTGATTTATTGGCGGCTGGGCGACGATGGTTGATGGCGGGCTGCCGGTGGACTTGCGACAGAGATGGGGTGGTGAGTGGGTGGCAGACTTTTTCGTTGGGCTAAGAAAAATTGAGCAGGGTTTTGCCAAATCCATGTGACTTTAGTGGAATGAGGGATTTGAGAAGTTTTTTGGTTTTAAATATGAAAGGAATTGGGTCGGGTCAGGGACATCTGCTAGGGGGCATGAAGTGGGCTGCCTTGCTATTTTTTTTTGGTTTTTGAGTTATAATGACCCAAATCTCAATTTTATACTCAAAATCAACCATTTACAAACCATTTAAATACATAATTATGTTAACTAATCAATAACACAAAATTAACAACAGTTAACTTGACCTAAATCAAAATTAGGTAATTACAATGAACTCAAAGCCGCTTATGTTCACTTGCTTTTGAAGAATGAGAACACTTTTAAGGAATTAGAGCAACACAAGGAGCACTTGATTGAGAGACGTTTAACGCCTTTAAGATATCTCAAGTAAATAAGTTGAATCTCATCCACCACCCGTGATTACACAAGTCAAGATGCATCTCTCCGGTTAAAGAAGGATCTCTACTGGGCATTAGATGAATGTAAGGCCTGGAAGTCAAGGTGAAGGAGCTTGAATCCTTCTTAGACTCCATAGAAGATATTGTGCTCTCGCGAGTTGAAAAAAAAATTGGTTCATCTATTGTTTAGTAAGCCCTTAACCTTGGCTAGGTATTGATGTATTTGGGGTTCACGAACTATACAATCCCTGGATCTAGTTGACCACTAGTGGAGAATCATATTTTAGTTCAACATGCTTCGAACTAAGTCCTTTTTCTAATTCGAGTTCGACAATCTCGACCTCACACTTGGTCTCGTTGTTAATCACAAAGTGAAGTTTAATATATTGACGAAATTTTAACCTGAAGGCATAATGAAAATCAGCTCGAGTCCAGACCCTTTGACATGACATGTCTGTAAAGAGTGTCCAAACCCCGAGAATGTGCCCGACTGTGAGTATGGCTTCATTCTTGGCCTTTATGAAGATCCTCGTACTGAAATCAGCCACAAAGCTGGCTAAGACCTGTGACTTGATAGTTGTATAAGGGTTGATATGTAATATCATACTCATTTTAATCCACCGCCCATTTTGCAAGTCAGCCCAAGTGTTTTGGCCTATGTAATATGCTCTATAGGGGAAAAGTAGTCACATAAAAAGTTTGCATTAAAAGTAAGGCCTTAATTTTTGTGCAGTTACTACTAGTGTAAGTACTAATTTCTCTAAGTGGTGATACCTAATTTTGATATCTAGAAAAGTTTTACTGACATAGTAAATTGGAGATTCTATACCACCATCTTCCAAGACTAAAGCTGCATTCTCGAAGATCGCTAAGTAGACGAGCAATAGTTCTCAATCTCGAGGCGATGAAAGCAGTGGTGGCCTAGAAAGTAGCTCTTTAGGTCCCTCAATGCTTGTTAACACTCCGACGTCTAATCAAAGTCTTCATTTTTCTTAAGCAGTGAGAAAAACCTGTTGCACCTCTTAATGGACCGGGATATGAACCTACTCAAAGCTTCTTTTGGCATCTCAACCTTTGAACATCTTTCATACTATTCAACAAACCTGGTATCCCTACGATGTGGTTTATCTTCTATAGATTGGCTTTGACTCTTCTATAGAAACCAAGAATCCCAGGAACGTGTTGGAACCGACACTAAATGCACACTTCTTGGGATTCAATTTCATATTGTATTGTAGAAGCATAGAAAAAGTTTCACTTAGATGCCTTAGGTATCCCGAGCTTGGAGGACTCCACCAATATGTCATCAATATAGACCTCCATAGTTCCTCTAACTTGATCTTTAAACATTCTACTCTCTAGCCGTTGATATGTGGCCCTGTCGTTCTTAAGATTGGGCGCCATCACATTGTAGCAATATGTTACATGTTCTAGATGAAATGTTTTCCTGGTCCTCCGATCCTATAACCATTTAATTATAATATGAGAATGCATCCAAAATGATTAAGAACTTATGTTCGATTGCATAAATGAGTTGGCCAATATGTGGAAATGGGAATGAGTCAGTTGGAATGCCTTATTTAGATATATGCAGTGACGCACACTCCCCACTCTCCATTTTTTTCCACATTAGCCAATCAATACGGATACCTAACTTCTCATGTTTACCCATATTTAGTAGCTTTGAAACTTCTTCATGTATTATCTTCTTTCTAAATATGCTAGTTGTCCTCTTCTTTTGATTGACCGGTGCGTGATGCGAAACTACATTCAACTTGTGAGTTGTTATCTCTAGGTCTATATCTGCCATGTCAGTATGGGGCCAAGAAATTGACTTATAAGTAAGAAATGACCTTACCTTGAAGTTTCGAGCCGAGTTCCAAACACACGTAAACTTTTTTCTCTATGGAGTTTTCATAATATATGATCATGTCCAACTTTTTTACTGTTGAGTCTGCAACATCTTGCTTATGGGGTCTCTAATACAAGCACATATCTTTGTATCTTTTGGTTCATTTGAATCTACTTTTTTTTTTTGGCAAATCAGATAAAGGCCGAGGATATCAGAAGATTTCAGTTGCTAGGATTGCTTATCTGTTAGGCCACTTGCGATGGCCTCACTTTTAAGAGCCATGGTGTAGGATTCTCGGGCTATCCTTGCTCTCAACTAATTTCCTTGACACTTCATGGGGTTAGTAACTTTATCACCTAATGCAAGGTAGAGGGGACCGCCTCTATTGCATGGATCCATGGCTTTCCCAAAATGATAATTTAGGCTATGTCTCTAGCTAGTCCTTGAAAAATGTTTCTTCGGTAATACCTTCAACATAAGTAGATAGAGTGATCTCACATAGCGCTTTTTTTGTAGAGTTGTTGAACCCGGATAACATAGTCGATTTCAGGAAGATTTGGTCTGTCGTCCACCACTCGTGATTGTATTATGCTCATGAAGCTTCCTACATCAGTTGAACATATTTGATATATGAATCAATTTAATTACTAGAGGATTATAGTGAGGGAACATAAGCTCGTATATGTAGTTGACCCCTCTCCGCTTCTCATTTGTAGTTGACACTTTTGGACACTTATTGGTATTTATGTAAGTGATTCCACTATCTTGAGTCCCCTAGAAATGACATTGACTTTAATCTTTGGCAAAGGAGCTCGAGGTGGCTGATCGTTGTTTTATTTTTTTATGTAAGTTTGCTTCTGTCATCATCGTGTAAGTCCTTCAAAAACTCATTCTTCAACCAATGTGTTACTTCATATTACAAAGCCTAGATCCCCAGTGTTGTGGTCATGGTCACCGTGGAACTCGCATAAAAACTCTCGACTCCATTTACTCGGATCTATTTTTATGTCTTTGGCCATCTGACTCTTTCTCCCATGCTTTTGAGGGTCGCCACCAACTCTATTGGGTTTACATTGAAGCTATGCTCCAATAGCTTTGGTACATTTGTTTTCTTTCTGAAGAGGGAAGGTGTCATATTGTCTCTCCGGTTTGATCGATAACCTTCTTAGCCTCTTTGTGTCTTTTACCCTATTGCTGTAAAAGAGAATCCACATCAAGCTTATAACAACTTCTCAAATTTCAATGGTCAGTCATATCCGCCTCTTTGAAGGCTCTAATTGATAACTATGCCTCTTACTACCATCTAACTGAGTCTAGTTTCCTTTTTTAGTTTAGAGTTTCACACAATATATATTGTGTGGGAAAAAATACACCACTATAATTACGAAGATACGAATTCAGCTGGCATAGACTAGACTTAGTAACAGGCACTGAGGATATACCTGTGCCCCACATCCGCAGCCGCTCATTAGGCACGGGCCCAGGGACGAAATGAAATATCTCGCCGCCTTAAGATCAACAGTCTCCTAGTTAGGGTCTACACAACCTATAAACATAATACTTTACCATAATTAGGATTTAGCTAAACCTAATGTTATATAAACCCCTCTTCTTCATTGTATTCATATCAAGCGATTCACTACGAAACTGCCTATTCTCAAGGAATAATACATCTTTTTTACTGCTTTTCCTTTGTATTTTCTTTATTGTCTATGACTTTTTATTAAATTTATCTATTTAACCTATTCGTCCAATTTTAGGCTATTGTTAGTTTTTATGATGGAAACACATGGCCATGTCGAACGACAATGATGGTCTTCCACGCGATGCGATTCATGTAGTTGACGACGTGTCGAAGGATCCCACTGATCCCGCTAGTAAAAAAAAGATACGTATAAGGAACCCATCCACGTAGGGGAAGAAAGTGACCGTGACAAGTCACGACATACCCTGTTAGAGCCAATGAAAAGTTTGAGAAAGCCTTCAATATGTTTCTCAAAGCTCAAGAGCAGCAGACGGCTCATAACATGATCACCATGGACGAAACTCTAGCTAAGAATCTAGAGGCACTTCTCGCCAGGTCGATGCTAAGGCCAGGATCCCCACGCAGATCGGAGCCTGTGGGCAAAACCTCAGCTTCTGCGTGCACACAAAGGATTGACTTGGAGACCACACCAAGAAGGTTGACGACGGCTAATAACCCAGCGCCACTGAGTCCTCTGTTATTCAAAGGATACTCAAGGACTTGAAGGTGATTCACGATTGAATTGGCAACATGGCAGGTGCGCTTTAGGTGACCAGAGTGGAAATGCAGAAGTTCTTCAAGTATACATATAAGGCAAGTTCTAAACCAGTTCTAGTACCTAAGTACTTCCATCTGCTAGAAAACCTTTTGTACGACGGAACTACTGATCTAGACTGGCATATAGCTATATGCTTCACGGCCATAAACAAAAATGAGATCACAGAAGAACAAATCCAGTCTACTCCAAGAACATGAATATGGAGGGACCCCCAAAACTGCCGGAGGCAAAAAGATCCATCAACATGATTGTAGGAGGTCCCATGTTGCCCAACGATCTTAAAGAGAAGGTAATGATGTGCGAAGCAAGTACAATAGAGGAAAGCCCCATTATCAATGCAACAATCTTGTTTGGGGACAAAGATAGTTCAGTCTTCCTTCATCACGACGCCTTGGTTGTAACCCTAAAGATCGAAAATACCAATTTTAAGCGCATTCTAGTAGACGTCAATATTGTTGTAAACCTGATCAAGTGGGAAAATGTGCATCCTATAGGAATCGAAGATCGAATTGTCACGAGTTCTTTTACTTTTAGAGGTTCCAACAACTCGTGAAAAATCTGATGGGGAGGTAACTCTTACAGCTTACACCCCCGGAGCTGTCAATACGACTTCCTTCCGGGTAATGAAGGGAGACATCTTTTATAATGCTATTGTAGGATGTTCATATATACACCAGATGAAGGCGGTGCCGTCTAGTTTGCATCAGAAGCTGAAGTACCCAATTAAGTGGGGGATACAGGAGATCAATGCAGAAGAACAAACTGTAAGGAAGTGCTGCACAACAGCCATCCCTGGAGCAACTAAACCCAGCAAGCAGAAAGGGCTGAGTCCCCACGAGGATGGAAAAGATCGAAAAATTCAACCACCCAAGTCGGGATATGCGCTCACTTGGATGATTGAAGGTTGGGGAAGCAAGAGTGAGGCATCTTATAGTACATCGCACCTCAATTTATTTTGATCATTTAGTTGTTTTTTGCGAGTTTCATTAATTTTGCTTATGTTACAGGTCCTACACCCATAGTAAGTTGTTACGAGCTCAACGCCCTACCACATATTCAGACCCTACATCTATTATTACAATAAAACTACTATTTATGCTTTAGTTAGTTTTATTTTTTATCATCTAGATCAATTTATTCTTAGCCCTCGACCATATTTCGAATTGAAGTCATTAACTCTCTCAAGCTAGAACAACTCTAGTAAAACCACCAGGCAAGTACGTACGTTGAAATCGTCAATTAAACACTTGTACCCAAGTGAGGTGCGGACGCCCGCCTACGCAGTGTCATTATAGACTTAAGCACTCGACTGGACAAGCACAACCGTCCTATATGGACGCAAAAATGCTTTGTTACTTACAACGAACTAAAGTCGTCCCCTTGAAGGCGCGGGCCATGCCTTACTCTAAGACGTCTACTACAGACGTACTCGAGCACAACCTGCTGGTGCTAAATTTAAGAACTGTTTCTTACAATCGCAACTGAGTCTCAAACAGACACATACGCACGTTAGGCGCCTAAAGCATACTAACATTCTAAACATTAGAATAAAGCAAACTGATGCAACTAAGTCGCCATTAACCAGTGAAAAATCAGAAACTGCCTCCTGCAAATGTAACTAGTTCTTCACCCGATGAAGCAATATGCATGCAAAGGCATAAAAGGCACTTCGAACACACAAGCGTTCTAGCACCGAAATTTGAAATATCTACATCGAACAGAAATTATACTCGCTAACGGTAGACATCGTGCACACGCTTTATAAGTGCACAAAGCACCCAACATTAGGAATGAATAAAACCAAGGATAGAAAACAAAAGAGTTTCTCTAGGCAAAAAATGTTCCATTCACAAAAGGATCATTTCATAACGCCTGATGGAAAAACTAGCCTAAAAGCGTTGGAGTCAATTCTCTCTAGGGATACTTGCTCCCTCAACAGCATTCCGCAAATACCCAACTCCATCAGCTATTCGACCCCTGACAGGTGAGTCACCATTTTTGGCCCCACTAACTTCTTCTAAGGTGTCCTCGGAATTGGAACCTATCTTGGTGTCAGCGGTCGCCACCAAGTTCATCATCCTATCAGTTTCAGCTGCAAAGTTCATATCATGAGTGTCACAGATCCTTTGTGGAGCAGCGAGATCAGTAGCCAAAGTCGTACGATCCAGTACATCTTGTTGCTTTGCAACCAAAACATTATACTTCTAAGACCAGGAATGGGTGTCATTACAACGCTTATCACCAATCTTCTTAAGGGATCCAACTTTACCCCGAAGCCTGTCATTCCTTTATTTTCTTCGGATCTCTGATCGGCAGCTTGAGCTTTCTCCCAGCCATGGACACTCGCTGCCCAAAAGTCAACTGAGAAGCTTAAAAAAATGATTCTGGCCCGCTGAACCTGCCTAAGGATTTTCACCTGTTGAAGAGACATTTTCAGCCCTTCAACTTCCTCCCGGCTCTCATGAACCATCACCTCTAATGGTGCATCGAGCCTCTCTGCACGAAGTTAGTTAAAGCGAGAGGCACTCCGTGTGGATCTGATCTCCTCCCTCAATATTTCAACTTCAACATCCATGGGTTGCAGGCTTTCATCCTGGCCTCGAAAGGTCTTGTTCTCATCCCTTAGGTGCTCATCGGCCTCGCCACGCCGGATGATTTCCAAAAAAAAACCATGAGCCCCTGGGAAAAATACCACAAAAGTAGTTGAGTAAGCCAAGCAAAGATCACAACTAAGTGTTAACGCCCAATTTTGTCCTTCATGTTTCAATAGCTATTTTTCAGACAAATTATACTGATAATCCTGCAGTTATCTTCATACAAAACCCTTATCTCACACAAATACTCTAATTTTACTATTTTCAAAGATGCCCTCACAAATTACTGCTATTTTACAACATCACGCGTGTCTAACTACAAATTTCTGCAATTACTTCTACTCTTTGAAAAAATTACTCAAATTATTTCAAACCTCATAATTATATTTTATGCATTTCTTTAGTCATCCCAACATTTTTTAAAATTAATTTTGCAATTTTCTACAATTTTGTACCTATTTTATACTCATTTATACCTATTTTTATACTGTTATATGCACATCATACACACCTCACATATACACCTCACACCTTTACACTTATACACATCACCATGCCACGTACACACACGTTAGATCCATGTGGGCATACGTGGCAAGATCTTGGCCATCCATAAGCTTGATCCAACGGCTGAGACTAAAATTTCCATTTTTAATTACACGTTCACCCCCGAAACCCTAAATCCCTATGTTATTTCCCCCAAAACACCCGCCACCCCCTTTCTCAGTTTTCTCTCTCATGTGAAAACCCTAGCCCTGCTGCTATGGCCATTTTCCGGCCGTTACCGCCGGTGAAACTCGAAACCAATTACACTCCCATGTTCCTCTCACTCTCTGCAACAAAATCCACCTATTAATTTACCTTAATGAGATTTCAAAATCTAACCTCACCCCCGACCTCCATCCCTGTCACCAAAAAAGATACTCCGGTGGGTCCTTCATCAAAGTCATGAATATTATTGTCATGAGAAGGAGGGAAACCCCTCACACGTGCATTATCGAGACGGGTCAAAATTAACCTGATTTTGACTTAAACGGGTAACCCTTGTCCTTTTATTTTTATTGAATCTATGTGACATATAAGCCTAAATTTGCCTAGTCTTTTCTGTGCATTAACAAGTTTGGTTGTCTCTTGTTAATTAGCTTAGGTGAAATTCATGTGATTATTAACCTTTATTTAGTTCGATGATTTAACTGAATGGTGTTTTGAGTTTTTGCATATTCGAGTACCTTGGTTTGTTCCTATCAGTCTTAGGCAAAAAATCATGACAATTTGTGAACTGATCTTAGTCATTCATGATTTACAGTGTATGTGCCCTTTTGTTCTGTTGAAATACATGATTTCGATGATCATATAGCTTGTTAGGATGGAAACTGAAATGATAATGTGATTTGAACATGATTTAAAGGATCCTAATTAGTTTCAATTTAAAACCTTAATTGAAAACTGGAATGAAAATTGGTTATTTGATCGATCTAGTGTTAGTTAGAGTCTTTTAAATCTGTTAAGGTTATTTTCGAGCCGAAAATATGTTTGTATAGCTGATTTTGAACTTGTACCTCATTAGGTTTAAGAGGAAGGAAGCATACTGGTTAGGGATTTGGTTCACCTTAATTTAGGGGATTCAGATTGAACTATTTTTGGAAGGAACGCCTAAGGGTGTCCTTCTTATTCATGGAAAGCAATATCCCATGCCTTGTTTGTTTCCTACCCGTTTGAATTAATTCTCTCACCCTCACACCTATTTAAACCAACCCTCACTGCATACACATTTTTACACATCGATACACTGCATACTCACAACACTCATATTGAAACACTGAAATCCTCTCTCTCTCTCTCTCTCTCTCTCTCTCTCTCTCTCTCTTAATTATTCACTACTGAAATAGGAGATATTCACTCTCACTGGTGAAAGTTTCTTGCTGCATTCACACTGTTATTGCTTTGTTCACTTGTTCAGAAAGCTCTAAGGTAGTGACTTAAGTGCTTCTCCCCTCTTGAAACTTGATCTCTTGACTCTTGTGTGAACTGTATGACAACTGTTGTTTGTTTAGGCCTTTCAGGCCTCCCCTGCTAACCTTTTATGCAGCTTTTCTGGATAGCTTGTCAAGCTATACAATATTACTTGCAAGGGTGCTTACTACTACTTAGGGAAGGCCTGGTTATGGTTTCTCCCTTTCATTCAAACATCAGGCAATGCAGGCCTTATATCAAGTGTTCACATGACACTCTTTCTTGTCCCTACTCTTATCTCTTAGTTTCTCCCCTGTTTGTATTGTTAGGACATTTCTATATGTATTCCAGTCACTTTAAAAAAGGGTCATAGCAATAAGCTATGTGTTTAGCCATCCAGGTGCCGCTTCTAATTCTTTCTCCTTTGTATGCTTACATCATGCCTTAAAAACAGAGTTATTTGCATGTTAAGTTGACGAACTTAATAGTTAAATATGCAATGGCAGTTTTAAGTGAAGTATTGGAAAAAAAAGTGAAGTATTGAACAGTTTAGGTATTTGAATTGTGAAATCTGATCATTTTTACAATACAGGGGCTATACGTGCACTAATTGCTTGAAATCAGACTGTTTATAAAAAATCAAATCTGCCCCTTTGCATAATTAATACGGGCCCAACACTTATTTTTAAAATCTGGCCCTTTGTATATGTAAACTTATTTTTTCAAACTTTAATTTCCTATATACTAATCTAATAGTGTATAGGGGAGTACAAGTTTGGGGTCGACTATATATATATATATATATATATATATATATATATATATATATATATATATATATATATATATATATATATATATATATATATATATATGCCTATCTACATCACTTAACATGTATTTGTATGCTATTATAGGTATTACTTATGCGTGGAAGCCTATTATTTGTATTTGTGTGTTCTATGCTCCCTATTTTCAAAAACATCCCCTCTATATATGTATTTTCAAAACCGACCCCAAAAATAAAATAGCCATTAAGGTTAGAATTTGAAAACTAATGTCAAAATACGCCGACCTGGAATGACTGACATTTTCTTGAAAAAATAACTACAATTTGGTTTGTGTCGAATTCAAAAACTGTTTTCAAAATCTTGCAATTTTAGCCATGTTTGGATAGATGTTTGCAAATAAGGGCCAGGAGCGCGATTAGACATAGGTCCTAAGCAGTTTCTGCAAATATTGAAAGCCCAGTAACATGTTTTTAGGCATTTTTACACAAAAGTATAATTTTTAGAACTTAATTACCAAACATAGCAATATTTTAGCAAAATAACACCATATAGAGGAAAACACAAGTTAATTACAAATATAGCAAAAACATAGCAATATTTCCTATAGCATACCAAACTCTTACATTCTTCCTCCTATTTCCCCCACTATCACTTTTGCTCCTCTTATTTTCCTCTATTTCACTTTTCCTCCGACCATTTCCCCCAATTTCACTTTTACTCATCCTATTTCCCCCAATTTCACTTTTCCTTATCCATCCTCACTGTATCTCATTGTATCTCACCGTATCTCGATATTTCTCAACTACCAACCACCTCGTATCTCGTTGTATCTTCTATATCTCAATGTATCTACACCGTATCAAACTATTTCTATACTGTTTCTGCATCGTTTCAACTGTTTCTGCAGCACTGTATCAAACAGTTTCTGCACCGTTTCAACTATTTCTGCAACACTATATCTAACAGTTTCTGCACCGCTTTTACTGTTTCTGCAGCACTGTATGTAATAGTTTCTGCACCGTATCTAATTGTATCTCACTGTATCTATACTGTTTTAGCACTATTTCAGATTATTTCAACACCGTATCTAACTATTTCTCGACTATATCAAGATGTTTCTTGGCTGTTTCAGCATTGTTTCATCACGTTTGTGCATTGTTTCTCACTGTTTCTAAGCTATTTTTACCTTTTTAGGATTATTTTATTATTTTTTATATTTTATTTCAGAATTTTTCACAAGCGGTTTCACACTGTATCATAATGTTTCAATGCCGTTTTGAGACTGTATCATATCGTTTCAATGTCTTTTTAGACTGTTTCAATACCGTTTCAGACTGTATCATAGTATTGCAATACAGTTTCAGACTATTTCAACACTATTTCAGACCGTTTCAACTCCGTTTCAAACTGTATCGTTGTATTTCAATACCATTTTAGATTGTTTCAACTCTGTTTTAGACCGTTTCAAACTGTATCATTGTGTTTCAATACCGTTTCAGATTGTTTCAACCTCATTTCAGACTGTTTGAACATATTTAAGACTGTTTCAACAGCGTTTTAAAGTGAGTTTCTCCTTTGTTAGATCAAAATATATGAAAAGTTGGACCCACCCCCAAATCTGATTCAAATCGGATCCAAACCTGGATTTGATGATGATGCAGCGACTATGAACCAATTTCAAGTTAAGATCTAAAATCAGTAGCCAATTTCTTCCTTAAATGTTATATTGGATTTTGCGACCGTCGACGTCATCAAAACATCAGATCTAGATCCCTGTACGTGTAACAAACAACCAAATTGGAATCAAAGCAGTCGAGATCGGAGCACCCGAATACTACAGCGACAATGGCTGCTCTCCGCCAATGTCCTTTCCCGTTTCTCCCTCATCGGAATCGGAACAGTCGCAGCTTCTGGGCTGAAGTTCTGTTACTGTTTGACTTGGATTTGGAGTTGGGGTGATGGGTTATGGGGGAGGGGGCGATGGTTTATGTCAGGGGTGGGTGGAGGATCTGTTTCTGTTTGGATCGGTGGCTGTGGGGTGGGGGTGATGGTGATGGTGGTGGTGGCTGATTTGGTTTGGAAAAAATGGAGAAAGTGTTTTAGGGTTTGTAGGAGAGTGGGGTGTAAGTGCAATTATCAAAACGAGATGTTTTGCTTATTGTAAAAATGCGCTAAAAAAATATTGTTATGTCTTGTAATTAGAAAAATATTGCTATTTTTTTTTTGCAATTAAGGGAGAAAATTTGTATATTTGTGTAAAAAAATCCATGTTTTAACCGTATACCACCGCCTGAATTGTTTTGCATAAATATGCTATTTTGACTGACTGATTGCTTTAGCCTCTAAATTAGTAAAATGATTTTACAAATACAATTCATGTCTTGTCTATTGTCTTTTAACATCCCAAAAATGAAAACTCGGGCGGGAGCCACCTTTCGTGGATCTTGGAGAAGTTTCTAACACCTTCTTCCCTGAGTCATTTGGACTTCTTACCTGTTGAATCTCTAAAAATATGACTTCTGGAGTAAAACATGACCCTTAGACATTTTAGGTGACCTAATACACATTAGAAGACCCTATTAGGTGGTGACTCCAAACTCTACTCAACCGAGTTACCTAGTCAAACCCGAGCCTTGACTCACTCTGGGTTAGGTAAAAAAAAGATGTGACACTAAGCTTGTCTAACGGCCCGGTCCGGTCTGGTCTAGGACCCACTTTTTTACCAGTTCTGGTCTGGTCCGGTCCGGTCCGGTCATGTCAGTTAGAGGGGCAGTAACCGGCTGGAACCAGCCATTCCGGTCCGGTTCATCCGGTGCAAAAAAAAGGGGGCGGGGTCGAGATTGGCACTGGTATCAGCCAAACCAGTTTTTCGATCCGGACAGGTCCAATCCGGCCGGTTTCGTAGTTTTTTTTTTTTTGTTTTTTTAAAGATCAATACAAAGAAAGTTAAATTAGAAGAGTTGTAAAAATATATTTTAAGATAATGTAAACAAATATTGTATTTAAAATAGAAAGACAAACACTTTAATTAATATTTAAAAAACACATAATTGAAAAAACAAACTAGAAAATAAAAAATTATATAGATATTTCCTTAACCAGTTCTTCAACGTCGCAAATAGACGCTCCCCATCCGAGCACTCCATTCTGCATTATGGTGTTTTTCTAAGTGGCACATAAACCTCATCGTCCCTCCACCAGGTCCACCACCAGTGTAAAGGTTCCACTCTTTCCCACAAAGTGTACATTTAGCTTTCTGAGTTTCAGTATTTTTCATAATAAATTCTCACACTTCATATCAATGGCGTCGTTTGATTTTGCCTAGGACCAATAGGTTGATTTTCAGCCATTATGATTTTATGGCAGAAATTCAGAAAATAGCCTTTGATAGTAATTTTGGAGAGAAATAGATAGAAAATATTGAATTGTGATATAATTGATGAAATAATAGGGTATTTATAATTAAAAATAGGTTGAGGGTATGGGGTGCGCTAGGAGGGGTGGGGAGGCAAATATAGTCGTTTTTGGCAGTTGGCTGTTGACTATATTTCAAAGTGGGTTGCAACACATTCCGTCCCGGCCCGATCTGGTTGGCCAATTTTTTTATTATATATATATATTCGTTTTTTTTTGGTTTTTTGTCTTTTTATTTTTCATTTTAAGTCATGGATAATTTCTAAATTATGAAAATATAACAAAAAAATATTAAAAACATTTCATATATATTTGAAATGTTTAGTTTATTTAAAGTTCAAATTTTGAATTAAAAACTTTTTATATTTTGTCAAACTTTAAAGTAATCTCAAACTTTGAATTATTTTGATAATTTCAAACTTTTAATTAATTTGATAATTTCAAACTTTGAATTAATTTAGAACCTAATAAATTAATTTTAGTATTTTTGCGCAAAGAATGATTTAAAAAAATAAAAATACAAGAGTTGATGATGGAATTCCAAGACTTGGAGCAATTTTATTGACACTTGTTAAAAACATAAAGGGTACAAAGTACATACTACACAACCAAAGTTTTAAACTTGTAATTTCAAATTCCTAACTTAGAAAATTACATTCTTCTAAACATATTGGCTAATCTTTTGAGGATTGTCGTAGGCTTTTCTTTAGTAATTGGTGCTTGTTTTGTTGGTTCATCTTCTTCGTCTGGTTCTTCTTCTTCTTCTTCTTCTTCTTCTTCTTCTTCTTCTTCGTCATTTCCAGTTTGACTCCCTTCGTTTCCGTTGTTTAAAATTTGATCGTTCATCTTCTTCGTCTGGTTCTTCTTCTTCTTCTTCTTCTTCTTCTTCTTCTTCTTCTTCTTCTTCTTCGTCATTTCCAGTTTGACTCCCTTCGTTTCCGTTGTTTAAAATTTGATCCAGATATTTCTTCTCTTTTTTTCTTGTTAACTTCTGGTAGTGCAAAGATTCTTCACTCAACTCTAATCCAATTCCTAAATAAAACTGTTGTCTCCATTGACTATTCTTTCAACGAATATCTATGATCTCTAATTTGTAATCTTCCTTGGCTAAAAGCGCTTTCCGAGACAACTGATGAATCTTGAATTGTTAATATATCCGGGGCCATTTTTGAAAGAGTTGGAAATTGCGGTTCTTGAAGCTTCCAGTAATCTAACAATTGATGACGTCCAAAATCTTTAAGTTTCTTTGGATATTGAAGTAAATAAACTTGGAACTCGTCTTGTTCTGCTAGCAACCTTTTATCAAGTCTGCCAAAACTGCTCATCCCCGCTGACCTTTTGCTCATTTGAGAAGAACTTTCACTGATGGATTGTAGCAGTTGGTGTAGCACTGTCTGCTCAAGTTCTATACTTAGCATAAATAGTCATGGTATCTGCATAAACTTTAGTACACGCCACTTCTATACTAGAAAATCCATTAGTCCCAATTTCAGTAGTAGTAATTTCTAAATTTGCATATATTTCTCTAACAAGTCGTTTAGTTAACTTAAGTTTAAAAGCGGGATGCAACACAGAAGCAGTGTAAAAAAGAGGAGGAATAGAGAAAAAATATTTTTTAAAATTTTCAATCATTGACTCTACATATTCTTTCAAGACCTCCGATATTCCAGCGATAAAATATAACATGGTAGGAATATTTGGATAATATTGTCCAAAAAATTCTAAAGTAGCATGATAAAAATTTTCTAAAAACTGAAGGAGATGAGCAACAAGGTTCCAATCGTCATGTTTAAGGTGTTAGGCTTCCCTAAAATGCTTATTAAACATTTGTGAAATAGGCTCTTTATAAATATAAGCAGCATTCAATGCTTCATATAAAGTGTTCCATCTAGTACAAACTTCCTTGGGGATTCTCCTAATAGGCATATTTAATTCTATACATTTTCTTTCACATTTTCTTTTTTTTTTATCTTGGGGTTTTGTTATAAAAATATAAGTAATAGCTACTTTCGACTTTTCGATAATGTGGTTAAACAAGTCAAGACCATCTTTTACTACTAAATTGTACATATGACATGCACATCTAACATGAAAAAACTCCTAGAAAGGAGGGTTCAAAATTGATCTTAAGTGCCTCTGTGTTGTTTGTAGCATTATCTACCGTGATACTTAAAACTTTGTTAGTTAAACCATAAACCGACAAATTGATGAAACATTATTTGAAATATAATTTCCCGTGTGTGGTTCATAAACAATCGTATAAGCAATAATACGTTTTTGCAATAATACGTTTTTGAAAAACTCATTCAGGAGCTATCCAATGAACTGTAATTGTAATATAATCACAATTATTAGTAGAACGACCATATCCGTAGTAAGACATACTCTAGTGTCAAAGTTAAAAAATAAAAATCACAAATAATCTTTATATTCGTTCTTAAATTTAATAATATCATTTTTAACAGTAGTTTTTGGAAAACCTTTATAAGAGGAATTATATGTATCTTGAATATAACGAACAAAACCAGTACATGAAGGAATAGTAAAGGTAAAGCCCCTACCGCAACCAATTTTGCAATATTTTCCCTATCCCTTTGCTTATCATAACGAAGAAGCCCTCCTGTTATTGGTTTAAGTTGTGTCTGGGTACTCGAAGTCTGATCATGCACTACTCCCCCATGTTCAGTCCCTAAATAAATACCTCCCTGCCTCGATGCCCATTCTTTAGGACGTTTCTTCATCAAGTGCGTCCTAATTTTACCTGTCCCACCATCATTACCTCCAGTTTTAGAAACCCAATCTATTTTATAAATATTGCATACTGCCCTCTGTATATCAACTTTCTTTTACACAAATTCCCACACCTTAAATCTATTCTTCCATTTAGCCGGTTTTCTAGTAGGAGCTACAGGAGGCAAATCAGATTGAACTTCAGGTGGACTAGCTTGGAATTCACTAGGTTTTGTTTTTTCTAAATTAACCCTGGTTTGATAGTCATATTGTGCTTATAAAAAATCATTACCAAGTGTATTATTAGCGTTAACATCATGATAATAGTGAGAATCATCTATTTGGGTGAACTGACTAGAACTACCAGCAATTTCTTTACCCCTATTTCCCCGATGACCCCTACAACCATGTGTCCGCCCCCATCACTAGTTCCAATTGAACCTTTTTGCGACATTATTATAGCAAATTAAAAATAAATATATGACAAAAAAGTATAAAAAAGTAGGAAGTAGGAACGACCAACCAAATATAATTGTATAATTGAGGTGAAGTTGAAACTTGATCCTTCACTCCGATTAATTTGTTGAATACTTGAGAATTGAAAACTTCAACAAGTAGCCAAATTGATATTTGAACCAACCAGCACCTCCAATTTACCCAATACATAATTCAAAACTTCACCAAATAGGCAAATATAACTTTGATAGCAACTCTAAATAAAAACTTGATAAAGTAGCCAAATTAAAAATTTTAACGAATAGCCAAAGTAGCAAATTAACAATATTATAGAGAATTTGAGAGAATTGGATGATTTATATGAAAATATGATGAAATAATGGAGGTATTTATAAGAAAACAATAGTTGGGAGGGGAGGGGGGTTATAGGGTGGTAGGGGGCTACAATTGTCGTTTTTGGCCGTTGGACAATGACTAGGGAGTCAAAAGAGCCGTTGCCAATGGCTAGTTAACAGCTAAAATTCTGGATTTTCTATTTTTTTTTAGCGGTCCGGGCTGGTTTCTGTCTAAATTAATCCAATTCATGCGGTCGAAAAGGGAGAGACCGAGTCGGGTTCGGTGCCGGGGGAGGGGTAGGTCGGATCGGTCCGATTTGACTGGTCCGAGCCGGCCTGAGCTGATTTTTGGGCCGGCTCCGGTCAGATCTGGTGCAAACCAGACTGTTAAACACCCTTAATCACAACGGAAACAAGGAATAAAAGAGGCAAAAAGAGTACCATGACATAATAATCGACAACAGTAAAGGAGATCTTGAAGATTGCAGCTAGAAAAGAATTGCTACTCAGACTGACAAACTAGATCCACAGTGTGATCAATGATGATGCCAGGATCCTTGAATAGATTAACTCCCCTCTGTATGGTAATTATGATCTGCCGAGCCTCACCAATAGGGGCCTTGTTGGTTCTAGTTGTGTCAACTTCAGTCTTAGCAACCTCATGCTCAGTGGCAGCCGAGCTCTATCCAACCACCTCCTTCTTAGGATGGCGTCGAAATGGAACATCAGCTGGATTGGGTGCTTGTTGCTCCCAACGCACACGCAAGTATATGCGGTCGACAAGTAATAAAATGATAAGTAGAGTGCCGTTCCCACGAGGACTATTCAGACTGACGCTTAACAAACAAGTACAATCTACTATTCAGGGGTCTTTTTCCAATAGTGAGAGTTTTTATTAACTAAGAGCAATAACTAAAATGATGGAAATTTAGTCAAACAATGGAGCAAACGTTGGTTGTAAACAATATTGAGGATACGGTCCAGGGTCAGAGTTACGAACAATCTAGGTGAGTTTTCCAATTGATTCCACTTCTTAAATCCCGGATTACTAACTAACAGATTAAATGTACCAGTGAAAACCTTTCGATTCTTCACGGTCTATGCAGGCTACTTCAATCCCTATATGTCTATGGGTTGAATCACGTGCACGTATTAACGAATTCTGTAATTAGTTAAGCTAGGCGAGCAAGTATATGTCTATCCTACTCACAAATTGGTTCCCGGATGCCCGGGTTCACAGTCTAGCCCTACTCTTTCTTATTGCGTTCATAAATTCCCTCTTTCGAGTTCAATCTAAAAACCATAGATAATGCATAATTATCGAGCTCTAATAACTAAACAAGTGAAATCAAGAAAGAATAAATAATCCGTTATGGAATTCAATTAATGGAAATCAATCTTCAAACATCAACTTTCATGAAATACTCTAACCCTAGAACGTAAGATTTAGCCACGCATACTCATAATCACAAGGCAATGAATTGATGAAATAATGATGTAATAGATTAATAGATGAAAGAATAGGAATTAAACCCTTGTTCAATAAAGTATGGTGGTCTCAAGTTGCTCTAAAGTTTAAACTCCTTTCAAAAACTAAGTAAAAGAGTATTTATAGTGTTTACAAAGGCCTAGTAATAAGTTACGCCTAAGCCTAGACGAAGTAGGAAGTCCAAAAACGCTCCAGGGGCGCTATAGCTGGCGCCCCGCGCCTCGGAACGCGCACAACTAGGCAGATCCCATCGAAATCCACGCGTAATAGCCACGCCCCGCGCTGAAAAACACGCCAGAAGGCTGGGCGCCATAGGGGCGCGGCGCGCCACGAACCCTGCTAGGTAGTTTCTGCTTCTCCTTGCTCCGCATCTTGCTTCGTGTCATGCCTTCGTGTGCTCGATCCAATCTTCCATCAGCTTCCAACCTTTTCTTGCTCGATCATGCTCTTTATAGCTCCAATTGCACTTCATAACGACCTGCACACATACGACACAATATTAGTGCAAAATCATATTCATTAACTAGAAAACGGGCAAATAAAATACTCAAACGTGAGGAAATATTAAGAAAATATAGGCATAAAATGCCAAACATCACCACCCCACTCTTGAACCTTTTCTCGCCCTCGAGCAATCACAAATAACTTTCCAACCCAGGTAGAACAGGTCTGCCTATGACTATGGTTGATACCGATCATTGAATAAATGGACACACGATTACTGTGGGTCCAACAAACATGCCAACAATTTATCAAACATAAAAAACACGTGAACAACCTCCCCAAGATAGCTCAAATGCACAAACTCAACTCATTGCAACCTTGCTCCCACAAAGTCACACCTATCTACTCAACCAACAAGCCACAACTTCACCTATCTCATGCAAACTATGTGCCCTCACCAAAATGAAGCAAGAGAGTGTCCCCCAAATATCACACACAACAATGAATATCAAGAATAGAACAGGGACAATAGCATAGAAAGAATTCACTCACTCTCATGAAAATCTCACATGTCACACACGATGTACCATAGGCTTGCCCGTAGTGTAGGACTCCACTAATGTAAGGACTTTAAAAAGGTTGTAATGTAGGCAAAGGGGCTGGTAGGATACATATGGGTAATAGTGACTACCTCCCTAAGCACTTTAATACATCACAATACAAATTAAGCACAAGTCTCATCAAAGCCACCCAATCACAACTTTCACACATACCTTCTCAACAAATAACAATTTTTTCTTTTAAGCACAACACTAGTAAGGATGGATATTCATTTCTTTTCTCTTTATTTCTTTTTCTAAATTTTTTCAGCTTTTTTTTTTCTTTCTTTCCCTTTGTTTTTTTCTATTCAATTCTTTCCAACCCTTGCCAATGCTCATAATCAACTACTTCACAATTCCTCACATATTCCCTTCATTGGTTCCACTAAAAAACCTCCCAATATTTCAACCACAAACTCCACAATAATATCATATTATCAATTAAAGTGCTTAAGGAGTAAAGGGCCAAAAGAAAGCAATTTAGAACAAATGGGTAGGCTCGTGGTGTGGGTGCCTATAAAAAGGTCAAAGAGATCAAAACAATCAAGTCCAAGGTGTATATATAAGGGTAGGCAAATCAAGAGAAGGCCTTTATCATTTCCCGACTAGAGTAAACCTAGGATTTCGGTTTGCACACACACGGGGAAAGTTCTAGACACCAATATGCAAACATGGAGCAAAATAAGAATATGCCTCATGATACACATTGCACACAATCTACACAAAAAGGCTTCACAACTCTCAATCAAGCAATTAGAGTGCAACTTGTGGAAAATTAAGCACTAATGCACAAAGGTTCACAACAAAGCCAAGCGAGTGGACTCAAGCATCTCAAGAAGGTCGTTCCATTTTTTTTTCTCTAGGCATGCATCACAGTTTAAAACCAAAGGACACTACAAATAGCACATGCAACAAGTTCAAGTCCACCGGTATCAAACAAATCAAAGGCACCTAGCATTCTACCTATTTCCTTCGTCTAGGGTCACCTATACTAACTACTCTAATCCTAAAAATAAAAACTACCCAGTTCAAAGGCCTCCCCATGGAAAAGAACCGAGGCCATAAGAAAAACCACGGGGTGGATGACAAGTACCACTAATAAAGACTAAAAGAAAAATCTTTTTGAAATTTTTTCATTGGTTTTCTAATTTTTTTCATATATTAAAGCAAGAAACAAATAAAAATAAAGTCAAGTGACAAAAGAAAATCCTAAAGGTACATGCATCCCTAACCTCAAAAATAAAGGGGAGTTCCCCCACCCCACACTTAAAACAAGCAGTGTCCTCAGTGAGACAAAGAAGAAAGTGCAAGAGTAAAGGAAACTTCCCTGAAGGCCAGTCGGCCTACAATGGGTGGTGTGATGTTTGGCATTTTACGCTAATGTTTCCTTAATATTTCCGCATGTTTGAGCTTTTTATTCGCCCGTTTTATAGTTTATGAATGTGGTTTTGCACTAATTTTATGTCGTATGTATGTAGGTTGTTATGCAGTACAATTGGAGCTTTAAAGAGCATGATCGAGCAAGAAAAGATTGGATTTTGATTGAGGATTGGATCGAGCACACGAAGGCACGACACGAAGCGAGCAAAGGAGCAAGGAAACAGGAAATTGCACTGACGCTGTAGGCCACGTGGCGCACGCCCCAAAGCACCCCACTGTTTGGCGCGATTCCCAACGCGGCGCGGACCAAAAGCGCCCAAAGTTCGACGTCCACTGGTTGTCCCAGCGCGGTCGGGGGCGCGGGGCGCCAGTTATAGCGCCCCTGGAGCATTTTTTTGAGTCCTATTCGTCTGCGCTTGGGTCTAACTTATTACCAGGCCTTTGTAAACCCTATAAATACTATTTTACTTAGTTTTTTATAGGAGTTCATACTTTGGAGAAATTTGAGAGCACCATACTTCATTGAACAAGGGTTTATTCCTAATCTTTCATCTATTACATCATTTACTTCATTATTTCATCAATTCATTGCCTTGTGATTATGAATATGCGTGGATAAATCTTACGTTCTAGGGTTAGAGTATTACATGAAAGTTGATTGTTTGAAGTTTTATTCCCATTAATTGAATGCCATAACGGGTTGCTTATTCTTTCTTGATTTCACTTGTGTAATTGTTAGAGCTCGATTATTACGCATTATCTATGATTTTTAGATTGAACTCGAAAGAGGGAATTTAATTACGTAATAAGAAAGAATAGGACTAGTATGTGAACCCGGGCATTGGAGAACCAACTTGTGAGTAGGATAGACATATACTTGCCCGCCTAGTTTAACTAATTACAGAATTCGTTAATGCATGCATGTGATTCAACCCATAGACATATAGGGATTGAAGTAGCCTGCATAGACTGTGAAGAATCGAAAGGTTTTCACAGGTACATTTAGTCTGTCAGTTAGTAACCCGGGATTTAAGAAGTGGAATCAATTTGAAAACTCAACTGGATTGTTTGTAACTCTGACCCTGGAACGTCTCCTTATTACTGATAACAACCAAGTTTTGCTCCATTACTTGAATTCACTTCTACCATTTAAATTACTGTTCTTTAGTTAATAAAAACTCTCACTATTGAAGAAAAAGATCTCTGAATAGTTTATATAAATTGTTTGTTAGAATTTAGTCTGAATAGTCCTCGTGGGAACGATACTCGATTTATCACTTTATTACTTGTCGACCACGTATACTTGCGTGTGCGTTTGGGAGCAACAAGTTTTTGGCGCCGTTGCCGGGGACTAAACAATTGACTGATTTCTTTTTGAACAGCTTATTACTTTCTATTCAGGCTTAATTTTTGTTTTGAGTTTTGTGCTGTTTCAGGTATTAGGTCCTGCTTGATCTTTACCTACAGGAATGGCAGCAGCTGTGCGAGATGTTGCTCTCCCCAGCCTGGAGGGGGGGTAGCGTCTAGCATAATTAAGCCCGCTATCACCGGGCACTTTGAGATTAAGTCCGGCATGATTCAGTTGCTGCATGTGACTGGGCAATATGGTGGATTACTTCATGAAGATCCGCAGCAACACATTCAAAATTTCCTGGAGATCAGTGATACTTATACACCAGTGGAAGTTCCTACTGATTATGTTCGCTTGACGTTGTTCCCGTTTTCACTGATTGGGGCAGCAAGGAAGTGGTTAAAGGCTGAAAAGTCTGGGTCTATCACTACTTGGGAGGATTTGGCTAAGAAGTTCTTGGCTAAATTTTATCCATCTGCCAAGACAGCCCGGCTGAGGAGTGAAATTATGTCCTTCAGACAAATAGAAGGAGAGTCTTTGTATTCAGCCTGGGAGCGATTTAAAGCTTTATTGAGAGATTGTCCACACCAGAACCAATCCAATGAGGTGGTTGCACATACTTTTGTTGAGGGGTTGAATGCGCATACTAAGATCGTGGTAGATGCTGCTGCTGGAGGCCAAGTATTAGCCTTAAATTTTGACCAGATCTATGATTTGCTAGATAAGTTTTCACAGAGCAATCCTGATTGGCAGGGAGATGGTAGATCTATTACACAGAAATCTGCAGGGGTACTTCGGTTAGATGCAGTTTCAGAGCTAAGGGCGAGGATGGATGCTATTTCCAATCAAATTAGCAAGTTAGCTCTGCCAGAGACTCAGCAACCAGTGGCTCCAGTGCAGCAACTCCAGAGTTTTTGTGAGGTTTGTGGTCAAGACCATGCTACAGAGGTTTGCTCCTCTAATCCAGAGCCAGTTTATTACGTGGGTAATCAAAACAGGCTGCAGGGTCAAAATCAGTTTGGTAATGCTTATTATCAAGGCAATACGAGAGCCCCGAATAATTATCACCCATTTCCAGCTCCACCACAGCAGGTTAGCAGTTCAGTTGAAGATATGCTAAAGCAGATAATGGCGGGCCAGCAGAGAATGATAGCTGACACTGCAGCCCATGCAGTGGCCATACAAGATATTGCCAATGCTCACAAGAACCTGGAGCACCAGTTGGGGCAGTTGGTGGGAGAAATAAGCACTGTTAAAAAAGAGCCTGAACAATGTCTTGCAGTGACTTTAATTGAAGGTGGAGAGCTGATGGCCAAGTCCGAGGAGAGAGCTGAAATAGAAAAAGTTGAAAAAGTGGAGAAGGTAAAGAAGAAAGAAGAGAGAAAGGAGGCACCTCTGCCGCCTCCACCATTCCCACAGAGACTTATACCATCGAAGGATCTGGCCCAGTATCAAAAATTTGTGAGTATGTTGAAAGAACTTCAAGTTAATATTCCTTTGACTGATGTGTTTGAATTGATGCCGTCCTTTGTGAAGTTCTTAAAAGAAATTTTAGTCAAAAAGAAAAAGCCTCAAGAGATAGATGCAATTGAGTTAGTTGAGGAGTGTAGCACAATCTTGAGCAAGCTACCTCCAAAACTTCAAGATCCTGGAAGGTTTACTATTCCTTGTACCATTGGAGGGCATAATATCACTGGTGCCTTGTGTGATTTGGGTGCTAGCATAAATCTCATGCCTCTGTCTGTTTGCAAAAGGTTAGGGCTAGGAGCAATCAAGCCCTCTTCAGTTACTCTTAAGATGGCGGATGGATCACTCACTCACCTTGATGGTAAGTTGGAGGATGTGTTGCTTAAAGTTGGTAAGTTTACATTCTCTGCTGATTTTGTAGTCCTAGATTATGAAGAGGATCGAGAAGCTCCAATCATTTTGGGGAGACTATTTTTAGTCACCTCGAAGGCAATTATTGACATGGAGCTGGGTGAGATGACTGTTAGCGCGCATGGAGAAAAGGTTACTTTCAAGGTTTATAATGGGAAGGAGCACATAGCTAAGGTTGAAGAGTGCTCTATGATCGAATGCGTCAGACAAGAACATGGAAGTACACCACATGTGAAGTTGAAGAAAAGCTCTATCAAAGAAGGGAAGAAAGCAAAAGTTCGTCGTAAGAAGAGAAGACGTAAATGCTGGAAGTGAGCTAAAAGTGTCGTCGTGCCACGACGTTAACTAAGGCGCTTCTCGGGAGGAAACCCGAGTTTGTACTTGTATTATTTTATTTATAGTGTCACGTAGTTTTTATTTTTCTTTGGATTGCAGGTTCATGTAATGTCAATCTAAGTATGGGGTGTCCTCACCCTTGCCTAATATTGATGACCTGTTGGGGGGAAGTCTGAGTACCTCATACTATATGGAAGCTTGGAGGATGCTAGCACCAAGGACTAGAGTCTTCAGGGAAGTTTTCTTTACCTTGCACTTTCTTATTTTTAACACTGAGGACAGTGCTTAGTTTAAGTATGGGGTGGGGAAACTACCCTTTTATTTATTTTTGAGGTTAGGGATGCATGTACCGTAGGATTTTCTTTTGTCACTTAACTTTATGTTTATTTGCTTCTTGCTTTAATATATGGAAAAAAAATTGAGAAAACCAATGAAAAAAATTCCAAAAAGATTTTTCTTTTAGTTTTTATTAGTGGTACATGTCATCCACCCCGTGGTTTTTCTTATGGCCTCGGTTCTTTTCCACGGGGAGACCTTTGAACAGGGTAGTTTTTTATTTTTAGGATTAGAATAGTTAGTATAGGTGACCCTAGACAAAAGGAATAGGTAGAATGCTAGGTGCCTTTGATTCGTTTGATACCGGTGGACTTGAACTTGTTGCATGTGCTATTTGTGGTGTCCTTGGGTTTTAATTGTGATGCATGCCTAGAGAATGAATTGTTCTCACTTGTTCTAAATTGTTCTCTTTTGGCCCTTTACTCCTTAAGCACTTTAATTGATATTGTGATATTATTGTGGAGTTGCGGTTGAATATTGGGAGGTTTTTGAGTGGAACTAATGAAGGGGAGTACTTGAATGAATTGTGTAGTAGTTGTTTATGAGCATTGGCAAGTTTGGAAAAGAATGAAATTGAAAAAAAAAAGAAGCAAAGTTGAAAAGAAAGGAAAAAAATTGTGGAAAAAAAAATAAAAAGAGAAGAGTATCCATTCCTTGCTAGTGTGTGCTTAAAAGAAAATTGCTACTTGTTGAGAAGGGGTGTGTGTGAAAGTTGTTGATTGGGTGGCTTTGATGAGAAGTGTGTTTGAAATAATTGTGATGTATTAAAGTGCTTAGGGAGGTAGTTACTATTACCCATATGTATCCTACCAGCCCCTTAGCCTACATTACAACCCTTTAAAGTCCTAGTTAATCCCGATTAGAGTGAGCTTACATTAGTGGAGTCCTACACTACGGGCAAGCCTATGGTACATCGTGTGTGATATGTGAGCTTTTCATGAGAGTGAGTGAATTCTTTCTATGCTATTGTCCCCGTTCTATTCATGATATTCATTATTGTGTGTGATCTTTGAGGGACACTCTTTTGCTTCATGTTGGTGAGGGCACATGGTTTGCATGAAATAGGTGAAGTTGATGCTTCTTGGTTGAGTAGATAGGTGTGATTTTGTGGGAGCATGGTAGCAATGGGTTAAGTTTGTGCATTTGAGCTATTTTGGGGTGGTTGTTCTCATATTTTTGAGTTTGTTAAATTGTTGGCATGTTTGTGGATCCATAGTAGTTATGTGTGCATTTGTTCAATGATCGGTATCAACCATAGTCATAGGCAGACCTGTTTACCTAGGTTGGGAAGTTGGTTGTGACTTGCTCGAGGGCGAGCAAGGGTTCAAGTGTAGGGTGGTGATGTTTGGCATTTTACGCCAATGTTTCCTTAATATTTCCGCATGTTTGAGCTTTTTATTCGCACGTTTTATAGTTTATGAATGTGGTTTTGCACTAATTTTATGTCGTATGTATGTAGGTTGTTATGCAGTGCAATTGGAGCTTTAAAGAGCATGATCGAGCAAGAAAAGATCGGATTTTGATTGAGGATTGGATTGAGCACACGAAGGCACGACACGAAGCGAGCAAAGGAGCAAGGAAACAGGAAATTGCACTGGCGCTGTAGGCCACGTGGCGCGCGCCCCAAAGCGCCCCACTGCCTGGCGCGATTCCCAACGCGGCACGGATCAAAAGCGCCAAAAGTTCGACGTCCACTGGTTGTCCCAGCGCGGTCGGGGGCGCGGGGCGCCAGTTATAGCGCCCCTGGAGCGTTTTTTGGAGTCCTATTTCGTATACGCTTGGATCTAACTTATTACCAGGCCTTTGTAAACCCTATAAATACTATTTTACTTAGTTTTTGATAGGAGTTCATACTTTGGAGAAATTTGAGAGCACCATACTTCATTGAACAAGGGTTTATTCCTAATCTTTCATCTATTACATCATTTACTTCATTATTTCATCAATTAATTGCCTTGTGATTATGAATATGCGTGGCTAAATCTTACGTTCTAGGGTTAGAGTATTACATGAAAGTTGATTGTTTGAAGATTCATTCCCATTAATTGAATCACATAACGGGTTGCTTATTCTTTCTTGATTTCACTTGTGTAATTGTTAGAGCTCGATTATTACGCATTATCTATGGTTTTTAGATTGAACTCGAAAGAGGGAACTTAATTACGTAATAAGAAAGAATAGGACTAGTTTGTGAACCCGGGCATCGAAGAACCAACTTGTGAGTAGGATAGACATATCCTTGCTCGCCTAATTTAACTAATTACATAATTCGTTAATACGTGCATGTGATTCAACCCATAGACATATAGGGATTGAAGTAGCCTGCATAGACTGTGAAGAATCGAAAGGTTTTCACAGGTACATTTAGTCTGTCAGTTAGTAACCCGGGATTTAAGAAGTAGAAAAATTCAACTGGATTGTTCGTAACTCTGACCCGGGACCGCCAAACATCATGGTGCGCTGGAGTGCGGTCCTAATCCTCCTCCTCCACATCTGTGGCACCTCCCTCAGCATCTGTCTCCACAACCTCACTGTCCGGATCACGGTCAACGATGTCTGAATCAGTGTTCTCATCCTCCTCCGGGGACAGCACCACTGGTTGAGTCATACCCAGCAGGCATTTCGAAGACTCCAATAAAGGAACTGTGCGATCAAGCGTAGCCATATCCATGCCAGCCTGCCAGGCCATGTGCTCCATCTTCAAGTACTAACGTGCGGACAAGGTGGCGTCTGTGTCCCGCCACTCGTCTGCCATCAGTGGCACTGGTGCAGTGGTGGTCACACTCTTCACCGCGGCGATATCAAAAGGCTTCTCAATGTCGGGGACAATGCGATCCCCGACCTCATCAACTGGGACTCCAGCCTGCTCCAGATACCGGGTAAGAATGTTCCCAAAATACAATCGGCTACATGTCTTCGACTTCCTTTGCTCTCTCATCACCTTCAGCATGTAGTAACTAATGTTAACCGGCCTCCAGGTCATGAAAAGTAAATCATGCATGCCCGAGTCTTGGTGACCTCGGAATAATGAGATGAAGGCAGGATGCATGCATTGATCAACCTCATCCACACTCGAGCTGTCCTAAAAAATTGCGAGAAAAACATGTGTTTGTGTCTACCTGTCTCCGATCGCTCCCACCTATGAGTGGAGCTCTCACCACACAATGTCTCTCGCATGGCCTTGTAGTCAGGCCTCTTAATAAAGTCCTTCAGCTCGTCATAATCTGGGTCCTCTACCCCCAAGAAAGTGTTCAATGCAGTGTGATCCAATCTCACCTTCTCACCCCGAATAGAGACCATATCATCATCTTTCCATGCTTCATCTGGGTCCCAATTGGTATAGAGCTCATGTACTAGGTCGAGGTTAGCATGGCTCGGACTCTCAAAGACTGAGTTCCAATGCAAGGCATGAATAACATCACCCACACCCCGACACTTTTGCATCAATCTCCTCTCATCAATGGCTTGCTCGGGAATATATCCCGCAAGCCTCACACTCTTGTACCAATTTTGGAATTCACCCTTCTTCACAAAGGAGAGGCCGAACCACGTCTTACCCCCGGGCCTTGGGATAGGCACCGCATCTTTAGGAACTCTAGCCTTGGCCTTTGGTTTGGCCTTGGGCTTGGCCGGTGCCTTGCCCTTTGCTTTGCTAGATGAGGCCCCTGCTTAGCGTGATCTTTTAGGAGCCGAGGCGGAGGAAGAGCTCGGTTTGTGGGGTGTTACAACCATGGTGTCTACATCAAACAAAAATACCAATATGAGATTTCAATTCAAACACAAAGTTAATTGGGTGGGGCACCACCCCACACTTATCGCTCATTCTATGTATCAACAATTCAACTCATAACCACGAGCGACCCCACACTTAGCGAAAACTAGCATTGCACAAATTACCACGGGTGTGGACTTCATGATCAAGCTAGTGGGGGTTACAAAATAGCCAATTCAATGCATGTGCGACATCCAATGTTCAACTTAAGCCTAAAGATATCATTGCTACTCAAGAATTCACAAGGTTAAGCATTTTTCATAGTTGAGGCATTTTGTCAAATACTTGGTGTGCACAATTTTCAACTTGCAAGTTCAATGGCTAAAGTAGTGTAGCAACCCTCCAAAATTGTTGGGAGATCCCTTTTTACAAGTACACAAGCTAAACATGAAGCACAATTATGAATCTAAGCAATTTAAGATCAAATTCTAATCACAAGCTTACATACTAGTTAAGGAATTTAACATGGAAAGAGATTGTTAACTTACATGTAATGGAAAGAGAAGGGAGAGAATTACTTACTTGAGGAGGTTAGATTGAGTGGAGAAGAACTTGTGATCAATTTCAAGAATTAGGAATGAATTGAGGGAGTTTTTGGGAGTGTTTTGAGAGAAAATAATGAAGAAAAGGGGAGGGGGATCAGGTAAAGAGGGGAAAGGGAATCCAGGTCGCGGGTTAAAACCCGTTTGGACCCGGATTTTAAAAAAAAATTTCGCCTAGCGCCTTGGTTCCGCGCCGCGCCACTAAGGCGTGTGAAATTCTGGACATTCTGCTCAGCCTCGCGCGATGGGAGGTGCGGGGCGGGCCTATGGCGCCCATTGCTTTTCCTTCAGTGATCATCTCGGCGCGTTGGGAGGCACGGGGCGCTCCCAAATGCGCCTGAGCAAATTTTTTCGTACCAGATTTCAATTCCAAGTGCGACCCCAAGCACGGGGCATGCCTCAAAGCATCCCATACCCCTCAATACATCAAATGCATCTCGTTTAGCACTCCCGACACCTACAAAAACGACACAACAAAACAAAACTACGTGACACTATAAAATGCAAAACAACTAAACTATTACAAGTACAAACTCGGGTTGCCTCCCGAGAAGCGCCTTATTTAACGTCGTGGCACGACGAGTATCAATCATGGATCCCTCAAAGTAATGGAGGTACGATGATTCACCGAACCTCCCCAATAATGTTTCACCCTTTGGCCATTCACCAAGAACGTCTTCTCCAAATCGGGGGCTCTCAACTCAACCGCTCCATGTGCTGTAACACGAACTACTTCAAACGGCCCCGACCATCTAGACTTCTACTTGCCCGGAAATAGCTTCAACCTCGAGTTAAGCAACAACACCAGCTGCCCCGGGCTCAAACTGGCGACGCTCAATGTTCTTGTCATGCCACTTCTTTGTCCGTTCCTTATACAATTTAACATTTTCATAATCATGGAAACGGAAATCTTCAAGCTCATGCAATTGAAGCATTCTCTTCTCACCCGCCAGTGCCATATCAAGATTGAGCTTTTGAATCGCCCAATATGCTTTATGCTCTAGCTCAACGGGCAAGTGACAGGCCTTACCATAGACAAGCCTATATGGAGAAGTTCCAATAGGCGTTTTAAATGCAGTCCGATAGGCCCAGAGAGCATCATCTATCTTAATAGCCCAATCCTTCCTCGAGGCATTCACAGTCTTCTCAAGGATTTGCTTGATCTCTCTATTGGACACTTCCACTTGGCCACTAGTTTGGGGATGATAAGCAGTTGCCACTTTGTGGCGAACCCCATACTTGGCCAACAATTTATTGAACAACCGGTTGCAAAAATGAGTATCTTTATCACTGATTATAGCCCGCGGTGTCCCAAAACGAGTGAAAATGTTTTTCTTCAAGAATTTTACCACCACACCCGCATCATTTGTTGGAAGTGCCACAGCCTCCACCCATTTAGACACATAATCAACCCTCACGAGAATGTATTTGTGGCCCATGGAAGATGGGAATGGTCCTATAAAGTCAATCCCCCAACAATCAAACAACTCAATCTCCAAGATATTATTCAAAGGCATCTCGTGACGCCTAGAAATAGTGCCCGTTCTTTGGCAACGATCACACTGCTTAACAAAAGCATGGGCATCAAAGTAGGCCAAAAGAAATCAGACTGAAGTACCTTTGCAGCTGTTCGATCTCCACCAAGATGGCCACCATAAGGAGAGGAATGGCAGCTCTGTAGAATCGGCTCAATTTCTTCCCTTGGAATGCATCTCCTAGCTAATTGGTCAGGGCCTATCTTGTACAAATAAGGCTCATCCCACGCATAAAATCTGCTCTCATGAAGGAGTTTGCACTTTTTCTCAGCTGTAGCGCCAGGAGGATACACATTACTCACAATTAAGTTCACCATATCAGCATATAATGGCACCTCGGCTGCAGCGAAAGCAAAAAGCTAATCATCAGGGAATACCTCTTTAATCTCAGGCCCTTCATCTACATGATCTCTATTCTCCAGCCTTGACAAATGATCAATTACTTGATTCTCGGTCCCCTTGCGATCTCGAATTTCAACATCAAACTCTTGCAATAGGAGAACCCATCGAATTAGCCTAGGCTTGGAATCCTTCTTCTCAAACAAATACCAGATTGCGGCATGATCAGTGTAGACAACAACACGAGTGCCAACCAAATAAGATCTGAATTTATCAAAAGCATACACAACAGCTAGCAACTCCTTCTCGGTGGTGGTATAATTGGATTGGGCTGCATCAAGAGTCTTGCTTGCATAATAGATGGAGTGAAAGATTCTTCCAATTCTTTGGCCTAGAACAGCCCCAATAGCATTATCACTCGCATCACACATCAATTCAAATGGCAAAGACCAGTCAGGAGCAATGATGATTGGTGCAGTCACTAACCTTTTCTTCAATTCTTCAAATGCCTTGAGACAAGCATCATTGAACTCAAATTTCACATCCTTCTCCAACAACTTGCACATGGGATTAGAAATTTCGAGAAGTCATTTATAAAACGCCTATAGAAACCCGCGTGTCCTAAGAAACTACGCACCCCCTTAACAGAGATAGGTGGTGGTAATTTCTCAATAGCCTCAATCTTTGCTTTATCTACCTCGATCCCCTCCTTTGACACCTTGTGCCCAAGTGCTATGCCTTCTTGAACCATGAAGTGACATTTTTTCCAATTCAGCACCAAATTTATTTCTTCACAACGGCTCAGCACAGTGTCTAAATTCACCAACTACCGAGAAATCATCCATAAACACCTCAACAAATTTTTGAGCCATCATACATCGCTGGAAAGTCCCAGGAGCATTACATAGTCCAAATGGCATCCTCCTAAATGCATAGTGGGAAGTGGTCTTTCCTGGTGGCCTTGTTCAGCTTTCGATAATCAATGAAAATTCGCCACCCTGTGACTGTTCTAGTAGGAATCAATTCATTATGCTCATTCTTCACCACTGTCATGCCCCCCTTTCTTAGGAACACATTGTACTCACCCACTTGCTGTCAGAAATAGGAAAAATAATACCAGCATCGAGCCACTTGATAATTTCTTTCTTCACCACCTCCTTATTAATTGGATTTAATCTCCTCTGTTGCTCTATACAGAAAGAAGGACTAATCCCTCTAATATCAGCAATGGTCCAGCTAATAGCTCTCTTGCACTCTCGCAGCACTCTCAACACCTTTTCAACCTGCATATCAGACAACAAAGAAGAAAGGATCACGGGCAAGGTATTACCCTAACCCAAATAAGCATAACGCAGATGCGCAGGTAAAGGTTTGAGTTCAAGAGTAGGAGCCTTCTCAGTAGACGGTTTAGCAGGAGTTAAGGTCAACGGTCTATCAAGCTCCTCAAATTTCTTCCATCCTAGGATGAATTTACTCTGCATATTAAGAATCTCCACATATTCTTCAATTGCATCATCCTTCAGGATATCATCATCATCACACAGAGTGCCCTCTCCAGAGAATCAACATTAGAGGCTAAGAATGACCTCTCATCAGCAGTCAACTCTTCATCTACCACTTTCACCATGGACAACTCTTCATAATGGGCAGGAAGCTGGGTAACTCTGAACACATTGAACACAGCTTCTTAACCATTTACCTTCATAATCATCTTTCCAGCTCTAACTCTAATGACAGCATCAGCAGTAGCCAAAAATCCTCTTCCCAATATGAGAGGAACCTCAGGATCAGCTTCATAGTCAAGAATAATGAAGTCGACAGGCAATATAAACTGACCCACTTGTACAAGCACATCCTCAATAATCCCCTCGGGGCATGTCAAAGATCTATCAGCCAGTTGCAGAGTCACAGTAGTTGGTCGTGGTTCACCCAGGCCTAGGTTTCTGAAAACTGATGAAGGCATTAAATTCACACTAGCACCCAAATCACACAAAGCTCGTCCAACCTCATGCTCCCCAATTTTCAAGGGAATAGTAAAACTGCCAGGATCCTTCAATTTCTGAGGAATCTTGCTTCTAACTCTAGAACTGCACTCCTCAGTGAGTGCAACTGTATCGAACTCAGTCAGTCTTTTCTTGTTAGCAACAATATCCTTGATGTATTTAGCATATTTGGGAACATCCTGCAAAAGCTCCACCAAAGGAATATTTCCTGAATTTGACTTAAGATCTCCAAAAATTTCTTGCATGTTGCATCAACTTTCTGCTTCTGAAGTCTCTGAGGGAAAGGTGGTGGTGGTCTCACAATAGCAGGCTCGGGATGCTTTTCTGTCACTTTCTCAGCTTCGTTCTCCATCTCTCTATCAGCATTAGGCTCTAACTCACCAACATGCTCCTTGGCTTTGGGGGAACTTCTTCTAGAGCTCTTCAATTCTTCAAAGTAACTGCTTGCACAAATTCCTTAGGATTTTTCTCTGTATCATTTGGCAAAGCACCCCGAGGTCTATTATTCTGTGCTCCAGCTAGCTGCCCCATTTGTCTCTCAAGATCTTTCTGAGCATTGCTCAAATATTTTATTATTTGTGCCTGAGCTGCTGAATCATTCATGAGTTTTTGCTGCCCTACAAGAATTTTTCTAAGCATATCCTCAACTGAATTAGGCTGTTGTGGCTGAGCCTGTGACTGTGACCCCTGCTGTGGTGCATTTTGAAGATTATTTTGGGATCTCTCATTGCCTTGTAGCTGCTCACGGTTATCCCTCCAAGAAAAATTTGAGTGACTACGCCAATTGGTGTTGTAGCTATTACCATATTGATTGCGATTCTGACCCTGTGACCTGTTCTAATTACCCACATAATACACTGACTCTGGATTAGATGGACAGACGTTAGTGGCATGATCATCTTCTCAAACCTTGCAGAAGACTTGAATTTATTGCACTGGAGCTGCTTGTTGTTGAGTCTGCGGCAGAGCTAGCTTGCTGATTTGATTGGAAATAGCATCCATTTTCGCCCTCAGCTCTGAAACTGCATCTAATTGAAGTACCCCAGCAGATTTCTGTGTAGTACTTCTGCTACCTCCCTGCCAATCAGGATTGCTCTGCGAAAACTTGTCTAGTAAATCATAGATCTGGTCAAATTTTAAGGCCAGTACTTGGCCTCCAGCAACAGCATCTACCACGATCTTGATTGGTTGTGGTGTGGACAATCTCTCAGTAAAGCTTTAAATCGCTCCCAGGCTGAATACAAAGACTCTCATTCGATCTGTCTGAAGGACATAATGTCACTCCTCAGCCGGGTTGTCTTGGCAGATGGATAAAATTTAGCCAAGAACTTCTTAGCCAAATCATCCCAAGTAGTGATAGACCCAGGCTTTTCAGCCTTTAACCACTTCCTTGCTGCCCCAATCAGTGAAAACGGGAACAACGTCAAGCGAACATAATAAATAGGAACTCCCGTTGGTGTATAAGTATCACTGATCTCCAGGAAATTCTGAATGTGTTGCTGCGGATCTTCATGAAGTAATCCAGCATATTGCCCAGTCACATGCAGCAACTGAATCATGCCGGGCTTAATCTCAAGTGTGCGGTGATAGCAGGCTTCACAATACTAGATACCACTCCCCCCAGGCTGGGAAGAGCAACATCTCGCACCGCTACTGCTCGTTCTTTTGCCATTTCAGTGGGTAAGGAAGCAAGTACAATTGCTAGTGCTTCTCGGTCTCTCGCTTCTCTTCTTACCCTTCTCAAGGTCCTTTCAGGCTCGGGATCAAAAGGTGCGAGTGGTTCGTCCCTTCTATTCCTTTGCATGCAAAACCTGTTGCCTGAAACAACACAAGAAACTCAACAAAAAATTAAACCTGAATAGATAATAAGTAATCGTTCAAAAAGAAATTAGTCAATTATTAGTCCCCGGCAACGGCGCTAAAAACTTGTTGCTCCCAACGCACACTCAAGTATACGTGGTCGACAAGTAATAAAATGATAAGTAGAATATCGTTCCCACGAGGACTATTCAGACTGACGCTTAACAAACAAGTACAATCTACTATTCAGGGATCTTTTTCCAATAGTGGGAGTTTTTATTAACTAAGAGCAATATCTAAAATGATGGAAATTCAGTCAAACAATGGAGCAAACGTTGGTTGTAATCAATATTAAGGAGACGGTCCAGCGTCAGAGTTACGAACAATCCAGTTGAGTTTTTCAATTGATTCCACTTCTTAAATCCCAGATTACTAGCTAACAGAATAAATGTACCCGTAAAAATCTTTCGATTCTTCAATCCATATATGTCTATGGGTTGATCACGTGCACGTATTAACGAATTCTATAATTAGTTAAGCTAGGCGAGCAAGTATATGTCTATCATACTCACAAATTGGTTCCTCAATGCCCGGGTTCACAATCTAGCCCCACTCTTTCTTATTGCGTTCATAAATTCCCTCTTTCGAGTTCAATCTAAAAACCATAGATAATGCATAATTATCGAGCTCTAGTAACTAAACAAGTGAAATCAAGAAAGAATAAATAATCCGTTATGGGATTCAATTAATGGAATTCAATCTTCAAACATCAACTTTCATGAAATACTCTAACCCTAGAACGTAAGATTTAGCCAGGCATACTCATAATCACAAGGCAATGAATTGATGAAATAATGATGTAATAGATTAATAGATGAAAGAATAGGAATTAAACCCTTGTTCAATGAAGTATGGTGGTCTCAAGTTGCTCCAAAGTTTGAACTCCTTTCAAAAACTAAGTAAAAGAGTATCTATAGTGTTTACAAAGGCCTAGTAATAAGTTACGCCTAAGCCTAGACGAAGTAGGAAGTCCAAAAACGCTCCAGGGGCACTATAGCTGGCGCCCCGCGCCTCGGAATGCGCACAACTAGGCAGATCCCGTCGAAATCCACGCGCAATAGCCACGCCTTGCGCTGAAAAATGCGCCAGAAGGCTGGGCGCCATAGGGGCGCGGCGCGCCACGAACCGCGCTAGGTAGTTTCTGATTCTCCTTGCTCCGCAGCTCGCTTCGTGTCATGCCTTCGTGTGCTCGATCCAATCCTCCCTCAACTTCCAACCTTTTCTTGCTCGATCATGCTTTTTAAAGCTCCAATTGTGTTTCATAACGACCTACACACATACGACACAATATCAGTGCAAAATCACATTCATTAACTAGAAAACGGGCGAATAAAATACTCAAACGTGAGGAAATATTAAGAAAATATAGGCATAAAATGCCAAACATCAATGCTTGGGCTGGAGGAGCAGGATCCATATCCATCAAACAAGAGGCGGTGTGAGGAGGTCGAAAATGAAGTAAAAATGAGTATATGATAAATGAATACGGAAAACCTGGGATAGGAGCTTCTACAATGGCATCAGGAATATCAATTTCTTCCTCTATTCCATTCTCTCCTCCCTCAGTCTCGGAGCTCACTTCAATAAAATGTCTTCGCTTGTGTGAAGTTAGAGTAGATGAAGGAGAATTTGTGGAATCAGGAAGGGCGGGGGTAGTATAAGGCTCTATAGCCTGAGGATTAGATGCCCAGGGGACTACATCATCCTGCAACACCAATGGGGCATCAACAACAATAGACATTATAGACCTGTTTGACCTTTCTCTCTTTGAAGAACACAAACTTCTAGCCCGTACGTCCACCCTCTCGGCAGAGGCCAACATGTCGGGCAACGAGGTTATGTATGGAGCAGCAATATGCATATCAACTCACTCAGCATGTAATGACGAGAAAACCTAAAAAAAGAGAGAGGTCAGGCACGGACAAAAACTCACTCAGCATGTAATGACGAGAAAACCTAAAAAAAGAGAGAGGTCAGGCACGGACAAAGACGAAACTCAATGATTGCAGTAGGGTAATGGCAAACCATGATCTCTCGCCCGCCAGTGTTTCAGACCGGCCACAAATTGGAAATTGATAGATTTAGAAGGGTTCTTCGTGAAGATCATGGTGACCCACTCAACTATAGCCTCATAAGGAACATGGAACTCAGTTATAAGATTTACTGGAAAGGAATAAAAGTTAGGGATCAACATACGAGATTACAGTAATAATGAAGCACAAAGTTTAAATAATATGTGAAACCTTACAATTTCTGTTAAAAACCACCGGAAAGGGAACAGACAAGACAATATTTGGTGTGCATACAACCATGTACCGAAAACACCAACCACAGTCATTGTAATCCTTGCTCTTGGAGACTATACCTTTCGTCTTTCGTCTGTTGTAATTCAACATGCCCGATTTCAGTAGACGAGGAAAATAAAAGGCATGTAAGTGCTATAAAGTAAAATCCAGGCCAGCTTGGGTGGCTAAATGATCAATAATGACGATCAGACGCCAAACGGAAGGCCCGACTTGGCCTAATAAGATATTGTATTGACGATACACCTCTTTGACGATCAAATGGACGCGGCGCTCAAAGTGTAAGGTGAAATAATATGTGTGGACAAAAGAATAGCCAGCATGATGGGTGGAAATTCTCTCTGCTGAGTTGAAATAATGATTTCCATACCCGACCTCCAACCACAATCAAGTCTGGTACACTGAAGGCCTTTAGCCAGAATAGTAGAAGGGTACGAATCAATAGACGTATTACTATTGTCACCTTCCTGCTTGGCTGTTTGCACTAACAACTTGTCATCGTGTTTGTGATCTAGACTCTAAGGGATGTAATCCCGAGCCCTAAAATGCTCAAATAGGAACTTACTTAGTTGGCCATTATAAGCAAGAGAAGCTTGTGAAAGAAGGAGTTATAGTATGAGGATAAAAGCTTGAATGTGAGAAGAATATGAAGATAATAATGGAAGGGTCAAAGTTGTAAGACATATATATATATAGCAACTTTCATGGTTCTGATCTTTTTCTATGCATCGTTAACACACACAGTGTCAAGTGTCACTGGAGCGAATTTTCTAGCCTGGCCCATAGTCATGGTAAACTATAAAGATTCCATAGCCGAATGTCACAACTGGAGACTCCAGACTTGAGTCCCGGAACCACAGCCATTCAACGGGATTCGAATGGTATAATTGGACTGATCTTGATGCAGCTCAAAGTGCTGATCAAGGACCCGATGACAATCAACCGAGGAGATCTCCACCGAAGGCAATGACTGATCTACCGGGGAGACGAATCACTCGAAGCCAAGCTAAGCTGCTCCATGACATGCACGTACAGCTGACCATGATGGGAAGTAGCATGTGTTCGGAGAGGGAATTGCAAGGTGTTGAAACCAAGGGCCACATCTTCAAAATTGAGCCCGAGGACAAGGTTACCGAACAGCAGCTCTTGGCCCCGGGCAGCATAGAGCCGAACACAACAACATGTGTTCGATGCTAAGTCAGCGCCCGATGAGGTGTGTGTTCGAGCAGACAATCGAGAATCGAAGCCAAGGCTGACCGAAGTCAAAAGCTGCCGAACATATTTTAGTTCAGCCCTGCGTGGCTTATTTCTATTGGTCGCTTGTGACCCTTTTACTAGTTTACCCTTAGTAGTCCCTATATAAACCTTATTCCCTTACATTGTAAGCAACAAGTTTTTGGATATTGAATTGAATGAAAGTGCCGAGCACATTTCTTGTCTCCGTCGTGAGCAAAACCCCGGTGAGGGCTTTTAAGGACTTGTGGCTTTCGGTTAGTCCGATTGAACATTCCTCTTGATCATTCAGTTTGCAAGAGGCAATGTTCTCTTGAGGATTGTTGCATAGTTAGGGTGATTCTTGTCTCCCTTTTGATCGAGCTTTGGGACAGGTTCCCCTCTGTTCTTTCGAAAGAAGCAAGTTTTGTCTTGCTTTTATCTTCTTCTTTATTGTTCTTGTTCCGCGTTTGTGCTAAGCAACCCCTTCGGGAATTGCATTGCACCATCTTGGTATCAGAGCACGGTTTGGGCTTGTTTCTACAACCCCAATCCTGTTCAAGTTATCTTTATTTTCGTGCGTTGAGTCTTTGTTTTCCATTTCGTGTTCCTGTTTGTTTTGTTACTGTTGGTGCTTTTACAAAAAAAAAAAAAAAAAAAAAAATTGTGTTTGATTGTTGGTTGTTTGGGAAAAACAATCTTGGATTCTTGTTCACCATCGAGTTCTGATTCCATCGAGTACCCGACGTACTGATTTTGTGACTAGGGTTTCTTGGTGAATTTTTGGACTGATTTGAGCTTTAATGGTGACTGAACTCGAACCCCACTGTGTTTGGAAGAAACCGATGAAGATTGGTGGTTCTTGAGTGATTTGGGTTTGTTTAATTCTTAAAATCGAAGTTCTTAAGTTGGAAACGTTGTCCGTACACCGGAAAATTGTTACAAGTTCGTAACAGTGTGCGACGCGTCGAGCTGGATCTTAGCTCAAGGAGCTTCGTTTGATTTCCTCCGTTGTTGTTTGGAACCGGAGTTGAAAGAGCAACTCAGATCTGTTGAATTTCGTGGTCAGTGAACCGAAGTCGTTGTGTCCGTACGCCGGAGCCAGGTCACTGTTCCATTGAAGGAGAAAGGGGTTAAAATTTTAACATCAAAGCCCCAGGTGAAAAAAATTGTCGGCTGAAAAAGGAAAGTGGATAAGGTAAAACCCTATCCGTACCAAGGAGGGACCACTTTTGTACGGACAAGAGTGGGTGTGATCGAAAAAGATTCCAAAAGGGAATCAAAGGGTAGATTCTCCTAGGTTTTCACTTTCTTTCGTGTCTAATTCTGGTTGGTGGATCTTTTGAGTATTTGTTCTACTCAAGGTCGTACTAACTCTTTTAAGCTGATAGGAACTCGTGCGAAGGGGTGACCGAAGTCCAAATTTTCGTAGAATTCTCTTGACTCCCCGAGCTCAGTTAAAAAGCGTCCGTTCCATCGAGTCGAACATCACTTCACTCTTCCCGAAGAGGCAGTGACTATTGTCGAACTTGAAGGATCTTAGAGGACCGATCAATCAGACGAGCCACTGTTAACAAGTCCTCGAGTGATCAAAAACCGAACCCATAAATTGAGTGGACCCGAGTGCCACCCATCAAAGGTGAGGGAGTGTGTGAGGTGATTTCTAACCCTAACACTTGTTTGATCTTTGACTTGCGCAGGTACAATGGCTGGAAACGATGGCAAAAGCATTGAAAAGCCTGAATTGTCGTTAGCCGATCTCATGGCTGCGATACAAGGCATCAGTGCCGAAGTAAGAGGAGTGAGTGCTCGAGTAGCTAACCTCGAGCAGGGAAACGCGTCCGTGGCCATGCATGGGTCCGGCGCTGGAACAAGCCAATCCACTCCGATGAAACCTGAGCTGTATGCTGAGCTTGTACGACAACATCAGTTGACAAGTGAAGCAATTCGAAGAGAACTTAACTTGGGCAATCCCCAAGCTGCTTATCAAAACTTGGGCATTCCCCGAGGAGAAAGAATACCACCTCCAGTGGCCCGAAGAGATCTTGGAGCTGCGACCGAAGAGGTTGATGAAGAGGAATTTCCCGAGGACGAATATGAGCGTGAGCCGCCATTCGCTCAACGAAGGCAAGCTCACCGAGGACGTGGAAATTTCCGAGGTCGAGGTCGAGGCGCAAATGTTGAAAGAAATAATGGGCGTGAGGCTGATGATCGAGAAGAAGAGTTTCCCGAGCAGGCTAGAGCTGTTCGAGACTCAAATTTGAACAGTGTCAAGATCACTATTCCACCCTTTAAAGGAACTAGTGATCCGGTCGAGTACCTTGAATGGAAGCTTAAAATGGAGCGCATCTTTGAAACAAATGAGATGACCGATGAGAGAAAAGCTGCCCATGCCATTGCTTCGTTCGAAGCTTATGCATCAACATGGTGGGAATCTGACAAGAGGCATAGAAGAAGAAATGACTACCCAGTAGTCAATACATGGCCACAGTTGATGAGAGCGATGGATGGTAAGTACTTGAGTGCCAAATACAGGCAGACTCAAATGCAAAAACTCTATGAGTTAAAGCAAGGGTCTAAGTCCGTCCAAGAGTACCACGATGAGTTTGAAAAGGTTCGATTGAATCTTGATCTGGTCGAAGACGAAGAGCAAGCCATTATCAGATTTAAAAATGGCTTGGCTAGGGATGTGTCATCTCAGTTGAGACTCCACGTGTATCACACGTTGGAAGATGTGTTTGATGCTGCCACCGAAGCTGAAAAATTGGTGAAGGAAGAAAAGGCAAACCGGTATCGAGGAGTCACTACTTCTACTCCTTTGAACCGAGGAAAAGATTGGAAGAATCCTCACCAAACAAGTGCCAATACTGTTCGAGATTCGAAGAAACCCTTCGAGAAAGGTGTGACCGTTAACCAACCGAGAGAAGTGGGAGGTAAAGTTCAACTAAACTCTCCTAGTGCTTCAAATATTCAGTGTCATAAATGCAGAGGTTATGGTCACATGGCGAAAGAGTGTCCAACTCGCAAGGTTATGCTTCTGCTCGAAGATGGAACCGTCCATGAGCAAGCGAGTGACACCGAGGAGGAAATTATCGAGGAGACTAATCGAGCTGAAGATGATGATGATCATGAGGCTGCCGAAGCTGATCATCCGGAAATGTTTCTTGTGGTTCGAAGGAATTTGAGCTGCATGACTCTTGAAGAAGAGGACAACCAAAGAGAAAACCTCTTTCATGCCCGATGCCGAGTGAGGGGAAAGGTGTGTTCGATGATCATTGACTCTGGTAGCTGTGCAAATGTGGTGAGCCAAACTTTGGTTTCACAAATGGGACTACCTACGATGAAGCATCCCCACCCTTACAAATTACAATGGCTGAATGAGTGTGGAGAGTTGAGGGTTGTCAAACAAGTGTGGATCAAGTTTAGAATCGGCGAGTATCAAGATGAAATGGTATTCGATGTGGTGCCGATGCAAGCTTGTCATTTGCTCTTGGGTCGACCATGGCAATATGACCGAACAGCTGTTCACAATGGCAGATCCAACACTTACACCGTAAAGCTTGATGGGAAGAGTTTCATCCTCAAACCATTGTCTCCGAAACAAGTCTCTGAGGACTATAAACGAATGAAAGAATTGAAAGAAGTGGCCAAAGCTAAGCTTCCGATAGGAGCAAAGTTGGGGCCCGAAGAGACAAACTCACCGACCGAAGTAAAAGGAATATGTGCAATCATGCAACCCGGTGAGATCTTACGAGGCAACGACCATGGTCAGATGATGATTTGCCTCGTGCACAAGGGTATCTTTCTAAACTCTAATGATGATTTTTCTAATGATAACCCTTTGCCTTTGTTTGTTCAAAAAGTTTTGCAGGACTTCGAGGACATGTTTCCCGAGGAAATGCCAGGTGGATTACCTCCGTTGAGAGGAATCGAGCACCAAATTGACTTTGTACCAGGGTCTCAAATCCCTAACAAACCTGCATACCGGTGTAATCCCGAAGACACCAAAGAGCTCCAACGGCAGGTTGATGAATTGCTGAACAAGGGCCTCGTTCGAGAGAGCTTGAGTCCTTGCGCCGTTCCTGTTATCCTTGTCCCAAAGAAGGATGGAACATGGCGAATGTGTGTTGACTGTCGAGCAGTCAACAAAATAACGGTAAAGTATCGTCATCCTATCCCTCGATTAGATGACATGCTAGATGAGTTAAGTGGTTCTTCATGCTTTTCGAAGATAGACCTCAGGTCCGGTTACCACCAGATCCGAATGAAACCCGGTGACGAGTGGAAAACCGCATTCAAGACCAAATTCGGTCTCTATGAATGGTTGGTGATGCCTTTTGGCTTATCCAATGCACCGAGCACATTCATGCGACTAATGAACCATGTGCTCAAACCGTTGATAAATAAGTTTGTTGTCGTTTATTTCGATGACATACTTGTTTATAGCAGAACCGTGGATGAACATGTCGACCACCTAAGACAAGTACTTGAAAAGCTTCGAGAAGAAAAGTTGTATGCCAACTTCAAGAAATGCGCCTTTGGTGTCGATCGTGTAGTCTTTCTTGGATTTGTTGTCAGTGTTAATGGTGTCGAAGTCGACGAATCAAAAGTCGAAGCCATCAAAGATTGGCCAACTCCAACCTCGGTATCACAAGTTCGTAGCTTCCATGGCTTAGCTAGCTTTTACCGAAGGTTTGTTCGTGACTTTAGCACCATAGCAGCTCCCTTAACCGAGCTGGTGAAGAAAGACAATCCATTTGTGTGGGGAGAGTCCCAAGAGAGGGCTTTCCAAGAGTTGAAGCGGAGGCTTTGTTCTGCCCCGTTGTTGCAACTCCCTGATTTCGGCAAAGCATTCGAAGTCGAGTGTGATGCGTCTGGAGTTGGGATCGGAGGAGTGCTGATGCAAGACTCGAAGCCGATCGCTTACTTTAGCGAAAAGCTTAAGGGTGCAACTTTGAATTACTCTACGTATGACAAAGAGTTGTATGCCCTCGTTCGAGCACTCGCCCATTGGCAGCATTATTTGTGGCCTCGAGAGTTTGTGATCAAAAGTGATCATGAGTCTTTGAAACATCTCCGAGGTCAGGAGAAATTGAATCGAAGACATGCCAGGTGGGTTGAATTTATTGAAAGCTTTCCCTATGTAATTCATTACAAAAAGGGAAAAGATAATGTTGTGGCCGATGCGCTATCAAGGAAATTTGCCTTAGCAACCACTCTCGCCTCTAGGCTCATGGGATTCAAAAGCATCAAGCTAATGTACGATGACGATCCCAAGCTGAAATGCGTTCGTGACGCAATCTTAAGTGGCCGAAGGGTTGAGAAGTATCAGTGGCACGATGGCTACCTCTTCAAGAATGGGAGGGTTTGTGTGCCAGTGTCATCGTGGAGAGAGCTCTTGGTTCGAGAAGCTCACTCCGGTGGACTGATGGGACACTTCGGTATCGACAAAACTCTTGGTATCTTAACCGAGCAGTTCCATTGGCCCAAAATGCGACGAGATGTGGAAAAGCTTTGCAACGCTTGTCTCGTTTGCAAGAAAGCTAAATCGAAGTCCAACCCTCATGGTTTGTACACCCCGTTGCCTGTGCCTGATCGCCCTTGGGTTGATATATCCATGGACTTTGTCTTGGGGTTACCGAGGTCGGGGGGAGGACATGATAGCATCTTTGTTGTGGTTGACCGATTTTAAAAAATGGCTCACTTTATTCCTTGCAAAAAGTGTGATGATGCACAGCATGTAGCTACATTGTTTGTTTCTAACGTGTTAAAATTGCATGGTGTACCTCGTACTATTGTGAGTGATCGAGACTCGAAGTTCTTGAGTCATTTTTGGAAGTGTTTGTGGGGTGCCCTCGGCACCAAGCTACTATTCTCGACGTCTCACCATCCTCAGACTGATGGACAGACCGAGGTAGTTAACCGAACCTTGGGATCGTTGCTTCGGGCAATGACCAAAGGGAAGGTTGGAAACTGGGCTGATCGTTTGCCCATGATGGAGTTTGCATACAATCGAACGGTGCATAGAATGATCAACATGACCCCGTTTGAATGTGTGTATGGCTTTAATCCTTTAATTCCACTTGATTTAACCCCATTGCCTCGAGATTCTGTTCTTGATTTTGAAGGTACTCGACGAGCAGCTGCCTTGATCGAATTGCATGCAAGGGTGAAGAAGAACCTCGAGGAGGCCTATGCAAAGGTTGCCTTAAAGAAAAACAAAGGGCGAAAAAAGTTGGAATTAAGGAAGGGAGATTGGGTTTGGGTTCACTTTCGAAAGGAACGCTTCCCGAACCAAAGGAAAGGAAAGTTGGCTCCTCGAGGGGATGGTCCATTTCAAGTGTTGACCAAGATCAACAACAATGCCTACGTGATCGACCTCCCTGGTGAGTATAACGTGTCCAACACCTTTAATGTTGCTGACTTAGTTCCTTGTGTTGTAGGTCCAACTTCGGAGAACGAGGATGAATCGATTTCGAGGACGAAATCCTCTCAAGAAGGGGAGGATGATGCAGCTCAAAGTGCTGATCAAGGACCCGATGACAATCAACCGAGGAGATCTCCACCGAAGGCAATGACTGATCTACCGGGGAGACGAATCACTCGAAGCCAAGCTAAGCTGCTCCATGACATGCACGTACAGCTGACCATGATGGGAAGTAGCATGTGTTCGGAGAGGGAATTGCAAGGTGTTGAAACCAAGGGCCACATCTTCAAAATTGAGCCCGAGGACAAGGTTACCGAACAGCAGCTCTTGGCCCCGGGCAGCATAGAGCCGAACACAACAACATGTGTTCGATGCTAAGTCAGCGCCCGATGAGGTGTGTGTTCGAGCAGACAATCGAGAATCGAAGCCAAGGCTGACCGAAGTCAAAAGCTGCCGAACACATTTTAGTTCAGCCCTGCGTGGCTTATTTCTATTGGTCGCTTGTGACCCTTTTACTAGTTTACCCTTAGTAGTCCCTATATAAACCTTATTCCCTTACATTGTAAGCAACAAGTTTTTGGATATTGAATTGAATGAAAGTGCCGAGCACATTTCTTGTCTCCGTCGTGAGCAAAACCCCGGTGAGGGCTTTTAAGGACTTGTGGCTTTCGGTTAGTCCGATTGAACATTCCTCTTGATCATTCAGTTTGCAAGAGGCAATGTTCTCTTGAGGATTGTTGCATAGTTAGGGTGATTCTTGTCTCCCTTTTGATCGAGCTTTGGGACAGGTTCCCCTCTGTTCTTTCGAAAGAAGCAAGTTTTGTCTTGCTTTTATCTTCTTCTTTATTGTTCTTGTTCCGCGTTTGTGCTAAGCAACCCCTTCGGGAATTGCATTGCACCAGATCTTTTGGTGGGAGATGTTCTTTATTTAGATAATGAAAGCATTCCATTATATATATATATATATATATATATATATATATATATATATATATATATATATATATATATATATATATATATATATATATATATATATATATATATATATATATATATATATATATATACATAGCATATGAAAATCCTCAAAAAGTCAAGTGAAACGTCTAACAGACGTAAGAACGCGATGATTATGTTATGCATGGAAAATCTCGATAATTAGAGGATATGGCGAAAAGTGACAGCGTCGGGAAGATGTGGGTGCGATCCGCTAACCACAAGACTACACGCCACTGCACTCAAGTACAATCATAAATGCAAGTCAGGCGAAAAGACAGGGGCATTTACAGAGCTTGGCCAGGCCTTTACTCTTCTATCATGCCTCTTTCACTTCCTGACCACTTACGGCAATGCTCAACAAGTGGGTGGACTGACTGTGTGGGTAACAATACACTACCTATAGTTACTGGGATACGAGTCCAACTGGAAGAGACTAAACTTACTTTGTAAGGCATCAGGTGCTGAGGATATACGCCTACCTCACAGCTAAGGGTAGCTAACGGTCCGGTTTTGACCGGACCGGACCGGAATCGGGCCGGAAACCGGCTCGGACCGGTCCGGACCGGTTGAAACCGGACCGTTGGCCACTAACGGGCCCCGATCCCGGTACCGAACCGGTGCCTCGAAAAAAAACCGGGAGGACCAGATAAAAATGGGACCGGAACCGGCCCGGACCGGACCGGTCAAAAAAATAAAAAAATAAAAAGAAAAAAATTGCCCGTTTCTAGCCGTTGGGCAACGGCTATTTTGACCTCCTAGCCGTTGTCCAACGGCCAAAAACGGCCAAATACACCCCATAACCACCCCATAACCACCCCTAACTATTTTTTTTCTATAAATACCCCATTATTTCATCATATTTTTCACACAAATCTTCCAATTCTCTCTAATTCTCTCAAATTTTCTACAATATTGCTATTGTTCTACTTTGGCTATTTGTTAAAAATTTATAATTTGGCTACTTTATCAAGTTCTATTTGGAGTTTTTATCAAAGTTATATTGTGCTACTTGGTGAAGTTTATAAATATCAAGTATTGGGTTAATTGGAGGCGCTACGTGGTTGAAAATATCAATTTGGCTATTTTTGCAATTTTTCGATTATCAAGTATTCAACTAATTAATTGAAGTGGAGGCTCAAGTTTCAACTTCACCTCAATTATACGGTTATATTTGGTTGGTCGTTCCTACTTCTACTCTTTTATTATTTTTTTGTCATATATATTTATTTTATTTGCTATTATTATGTCTCAACGAGGTTCAATTGGAACTAGTAGTGGGGGGCGGGCACGTGGTCGTAGGGGAAATAGGGGTAAAGAAATTGCTGGTAGTTCTAGTCGGAATACCCACCACATAGATGATTCTCAACATTATCATAATATTAGCGCTGATAATATACTTGATCACGAAATGTTAGAAACACGATATGGGAATCAAAGCGGGGGTAATTTAGATGAAACACCTGAATTTCAAGCTAGTCCACCCGAAGTTCAGTCAGACTTGCCTCCTGAACCTCCTACTAGAATACCGGCTAAACGTAAGGATAGATCTGATGTGTGGGATTTTGCATCAAAGAATGTTGAAGCGCAGACGGCCTCCTGCGGGCTTTGTGATAAGGTGTGGGTTTTTAGAACTGGGGGTAATGAGGGTGGGACGGGTAAACTTAGGCAGCACTTACAAAATAAACATCCTAAAGAATGGGCAACGCGGGCGGGTGGTATATATTTAGGGACCGAACATGGGGGAGTAGCGCATGATTCTTCTTCGGGTATCCAAGCAAGAATTAACCATTTAACAGGAGGGCTTCTTACTTATGATAAACAAAAGGATAGGGAAGAAATTGCTAAACTAGTTGCCCTCGAGGGTTTACCTTATAGTTTTCCTTCTTCTACTGGTTTTGTTCGTTATGTTCAGGCTGTATATAATCCCTCTTTTAGAGGTTTTCCAAGAACTACTGTTAAAAATGATATTATTAAATTTAAGAACGAATATCAGGATTATTTGCGATATATGTTTGATAACTTTGACACAAGAGTATGTCTTACTACGGATATGGGTCGTTCTACTAATGGATGTGATTATATTACTGTGACTTGTCATTGGATAGATCCTGATTGGGTTTTTCAAAAACGTATTATTGCTTATAAAATTGTTGATGAACCACACACGGGAAATTATATTTGTAACAAAGTTTCATCAATTTGTCGTACGTACTGTTTGTCTAACAAAGTTTTTAGTATTACGGTAGATAATGCTACAAACAACACAGACGCACTTAGGAACTTGATACCTATTTTGAACCCTCCTTTTCCTGAATTTTTTCATGTTAGGTGTGCATGTCATATTTACAACTTAGTAGTCAGAGATGGTCTTACCTTGTTTAACGACATTATCAAAAAGGTGCAGATAGCTATTACTTATATTTTTAGAAATAAAAACCAAGAAAGAAGACGAGAATGGGAAAGAAAATGTGTAGAATTAGGAATGCCAGTTAGGAGAGTCCCAAAGGAAGTTTGTACTAGGTGGAACACTTTATATGAGGCATTGAATGTTGCTTATGAATATAGACTGCCTATTTCTCAAATGTATAATAAACATTTTATGGAAATCTATCACCTTAAAGATGAGGATTGGCAAGTTGTTCAACATCTTCTTCAGTTTTTACATAAATTTTATCAAGCTACTTTAGAATTTTCCGGTCAATATTATCCAACTACTCCTACCATGTTATATTATATAGCTGGAATATCGGAATTATTGAAAATGTATAAACAATATGCAGTTTACTTACCGGCTGTAGAGTTAATGATTGAAAAGTTTAGAAAATATTTTTTTCCAATTCCTCCTCTTTTTTACATTGCTTCTGTGTTGCATCCTGCTTTTAAAATTAAGTTAACTGAACGACTTGTTAGAGAAGTATATGCAAATTTAGAAATTACTCCAGAGGAAATTGCTACTAACAAGTTTCCAAGTGTAGACGAGGCTGTTGCTAAAGTTTATGCAGATACCGTGGCTGTTTTTGCAAAGTATAGAGCTTGGGCAGACACTGCAGAGCCAACGGAACCAATACTATCCACCGTGCAAAGTTCTTCACAGGCAGGAGCAGGAATGCGCACTTTTGGGGGACTTGACGAAAAGTTGCTTTCAGAACAGGACGAGTACGGAGAGGAATACAGCGAGTTCCAAGTGTATTTAATTCAATATCCAAAGAAACTTAACAACTTTGGAACTGCGAATTTGTTGGATTATTGGAAGAATCAAGAATCGCAATTTCCAATTCTTGCAAAAATGGCCCGGGATATATTAACAATTCAAGCTTCATCAGTTGCATCGGAAAGCGCTTTCAGCCAAGGAAGATTTCAAATTGGAGATCACAGATATTCGTTGAGAGAGGAGGCAATGGAGACAGGAGTTTTATTCAGGGATTGGATAAGAGCAGAGCGAAGAAACTTTGGTCTACCAGAACTTACTAAGGAAAGGGGCAGAGCATATATCGATCAAATTTTGAGCGACGGAACAAGTGAAGGGAGTCAAACCGGCAATGAAGAAGAAGAAGAAGACGAAGAACCAGAAGGAGATGATGAACAAGATCAACAACGGCCAGTTCCAAAAGAAAAGCCTACAAGTGTCCTCAAGAAACTAGCTAATATGTTTAAAAGAATGTAATATTCTAAATAAGAATTTTGAATTTACAAGTTTTTGTTTAGATGTAATTTGCACTTCTTATATCTTAAACAATTCAATAAAATTGCTCCAAGTCTTGGAATTCAATCACAACTATTGTCTTCATACTATTTATTTTTAATTTATAGTTTGCGCAAAAAATACTACAATTAATTACTAGTTTGTAAATTAGTTCAAATATTGAATTTTGAACTTAAAGAATTAATTCAAAAATTTGAATTTACTAAAATTAATTCAAAGTTTGAAACTTTGAATATTGAACATAACAAATTAATTCAAAACTACAAGTTCAAATTATAAAAAATACTACAAGTTTTTTTATTCTAAGTTTAAACTTTAATATATACAAGTAAAAACTAAATAATATTTTGTTGTACTATTTTTCAAAGTTTCCATCACTTTAAATAAAACTCAATGGAAAAACAAAAAAAAAAAAAAAAAAAACTTATTTGGGCCGAACTGCCGGACCGGACCGGACCGGACCGGCATTTTGGCCCAACGGCTCTCTTTCAAATATAGCCGTTGGCCAACGGCCAAAAACGGCTATATTTGCCTATCACCCCCCCCCCCCCCTAAACGCCCCCCATAACCCCCCAACCTATTTTTATCTATATATACCCTATTACTTCATCATTATATCACACAATTTACCATTTTCTATCAATTTATCTCTCAAATTACTCTCAAAGGCTATTTTCTAAATTTCTTCCAAAATCCAAACAATTATAATGGCTGAAAATCAAGCTCCCGCTGCTCCTGAACGAAGACGTCGTTCTATAGTGTGGGAACTTATTACGAAAGATACTGAATCTCAGAAAGCTAAATGTAGCATCTGTAACAAAGAGTGGCAACTTTACACTGGACCCAACAATGGAGGGACGGGAAAGTTTAGGCAACACTTAAAAAAAAACCACAGAACCGAATGGGATATAATAAATGGCTTTATTCCGCGTGATTGAAAATTTGAAGAGATGGCTAAGGGAATATCTATTTCAATTATGTATTTTCGAATTTCTAGTTTATTTAGTATCTTTGTAATTTTTCGATTTCTAGTTTGTTTTGTCATTTCAATTATCTATTTCTCATTCAATAAACGTTTATTTTGTTTCATAAACTTTACACTGATAAAGTAACAAACTAGAAGACGTCGTTCAATTATTTATTTCTCATTCAATAAACTTTACATTAATAAATTTTAAAATATAATTTACATAATTATTTTGTTAATTTGTTTCATTAAAAAATATAATTTACCTAATTATCACAAATGATGTTTAAATAAATTGTTAAGTTTTTCAAATTTTAGTTTTATTTGCCTAAAAAAAAAATAAAAAAAAAAAACCGTTAACCGGCCGGACCGGACCGGTACCGACCGGCCGGACCGGACCGGTACCGACCGGCCTAACGGTCGCCGGAACCGGTTCCGATCCGGCTCCAATATTTGAAACCGGCATGGACCGGACCGGTAGACCGGAATTCCACCGGTTTGAAATTTTTTTGGCCCGGTTCCGGACCTGAACCAGACTCCGGTACCGGTTCCGGACCGGACCGGACCGCTGGCCACCCTTACTCACAGCCATGGCCGCTCATAAGGCACGGGTCCAGGGCCGAAAGACAAACATCGCGCTGCTTTAAGATCAACAGTCTCCTAGTTAGAGTTTACTTAGTATCACCACCTTATTTAATCAGGCCCACGACCTATAAACATAATACTTTATAATAATTAGGATTGAGGTAAACCTAATTCTATATAAACCCATCTCCTCCGTTGTATTCGATATGAAGCGATTTATTATCCGCCTATTCTCAAGAAATAATACATCTCTTTTACTGCTTTCATGCTATTTTCTTTATATTTGCTTTATTGTCTATGACCCTCTATTAAATCTATTTGTTTAACCTATTCGTCGTGTTTTAGGCATAAACATATGTGATACACCTTACTCCATGTCTTCACTGGAAAACCCGAAGGCTATCCTTCAGCTTTACAGTTGCTTCTGAACTCTTATTATTCAAATTGTTGGCAAAGGCCAATGCAACCTAACTGTTCAGAACCTCAGGCTTTGTCATCCTTTTTTGGAATCAATTTATGAATTGCAGTAGCGACTTATCAGATCCTTGCAAGATCTTAAAGATATATTCATTTTGCTTCTCTACCTCCCCTACACTAATATAAGCTTTCATGAAGGCATTGGCCAATTTTGCAAATGACCCGATCGAGTTCTCGGACGGAAGAGAATACCATCTCAACACACCCTTTATGAGTGTTTATTCGGATTTCTTAACCAACACAAAATTTATTTATGCTCTTTCAAAAATCCTTATCTTTAATACCGGTTGTGAAAGCCGTAACATGATCTGATGTTCCATTATACTTCTCCAAGTCATTAGGTGTGAATTAGTGTCGCTTGGTAGCTGAGTACTTCTCTATATCTGTCCCTTTGAGCACGAGCAGAGCTCTTGAAATAATATCAATATGATCATTCTGCTTCTTAAGCTGTTTTAGAATTTATTCGAATAGCAGATTTGGCAAGTTACATGTACCGATACCTTGCATTTGCACCACTGGTCCCTAAACCTTCAAGTCCTAAACCAATAAGAAGTCCTTTGATACGAGAATTGTCAAACATAGAGTTTGGAGTATCCTGTGGGATCCATCCTTGGTGGAGCTGGGGATCCAACATATGCATTCATGATTACGGCTGCCAATGCTTCACTAACTTGCTTATCAAAATTTAAGCTACTATTGTATGAGCCCCTTTAGAGTGACCTCCCATGAAGGCCCCACTACTCTTTTCTCTTTATGATGATTCTGTACAGGTAAACCATCTGAAGATCCACGTGATAAATATTTTAGGCTGGCATCATGATTGCTTTGAGATCGACGCTGTTAATCCTCCGAGGATTGGTGCCATGCACTATCTTAAGATGGCATGAGTAGTGGGCGTCCGATCTGGTGTTATGGTTTGATCTGCCACTATACACCACAAAATCAAGATATTGATTTTGCTAGCAGGTTTTCAAATTATTTTTTCTTGAGCTGAGGGTCTATAAAAAATAGCCTCTCCACCTTGGTGGGGAAAGGTCTGCGTACATATCACTCTTCCCAGACCTCACTGGTGGGACTATACTGGATATGTTGTTATTGTTGTTGTACATGGTAGGCACCAAATTGTTTAACCTAAAATCTAGTTGATTTATATTAACCAATTAAATATTTAATAGGCTACAAACAACATATTTAATTCAATTGAAAATAACTCTTAGTTTAGGCCAATAAAGAGAGGGTATTTAATTGACAATAAAGGTAAAAAAAACTATAAAATAATAGTAACTAAAGAAAAAAATGAAAAATTCTTATTGATACTTAAGTATCGAGAGCGAACCGAAGGGAAATATTTAGGTCTTGATAATAGCAGTGAGTGGGGAATTCAGCAAATAAGAGTACAAGATTATTTGTATGTTACAAGTGTGGGAAATGCACTATTTTTGTTGTATATGATAGGCTGGCCTTAACTACCTCCGAACTCTACTCAGGCACATCTTTTAAGAAACAACAGTGGTTGTTTGACGTAATAAAGATGATTCCTTATTATTTTCGGATTAATTACTGCTTGGACAATGATGGTCCAGACACTGTAAACCATCTGAATGGTCTGCTTTGGAATGTACCTAACCTCTATGAAAATGATCTAGTAAGGATTCCTCTAATGGTTCATGCTCTTTGAGTACTTGGACTAGTTGGCACCAGTTGATTTGAGATCCACGTTAAATAATACTATTCTCTTGTACTTGCCACGTGTTTGGCCGCAAAGTTTACGTGTCCTGAGCGAAAAATACAATGCAAAACTAATATATATCCATGATATTGATTAAAAGTCTACCATCTGGATAAGGCTGACCCTTGTTTCTCGGCCCTAAACTGTAATTGTGCATCTTTATACACTCTGGTGTCCACCAAAGAATTTTTAATCAGAATAGATGCTAAAAAGTGCTTATTTAATCGTTTTGGCTCCCTCAATGGTCTCACTGCAACATATGGAGTAACATATGAATATGTGGATACTGAATTTATTAATTTATAACCGTCAACAAAACTGAAAATTAGTATACATGTGAAGGCAATATTAACCTTGTGTTCTAGTGACCTCCAATGCATAGAGTTGGGGTTATGTCTCTGTAGATGTGGTCGTTTTGATACCCTTGCATGCAGTGCGTCCAGCCTAGACCTGAATGCCATGAGAGTTGTAAAAGAAAATAATAATTGTACTTAATAAAAAATGATTGAGATCTAAAAGATTAATATTCAAACATAAACAAATAGATTTAGTATTGAAATATGAATGATCAAGTTCCAAATATTCACTAAATTCAACCAAATGAGGCGTAACTTTCTTTTACATTCCCGCTTTTTTGGGTTCATATCAGCTGAATGAAGAAATAAGTCATGAATGTTAAATGAAGTGGTATTCATATTTTTCTTTAAAACCAGTCTGAACGGAGTAATGCATCAATCATCAATTTTTCCTTCTATAAAGTAAATATGAGCACTATTTACTACATATGACAAGGCATAATCCCTATTTCAGCTCTACCATTGTTTAAACTTAGACTATTTATCCAAAGTTAGCTCAATTTTAGAGCAAAAAAGTTGAAGCTAAAGGCATCTAAAACAAATAAAATAGTTTCAGACATGAACGTGAATGAAGTTAGGCTTAAATGATGTCCAACTTAAATCCATGTGATTGATTCTATTAAAGTTGTCGAGCCTTAAAGCCTTGCAAAAACTAGTTGCGCCTAAATAGCACTAGAAAACAAATTTTTTTTGCACTCTGCTCTTTTGGTCCCAACTAATCTGAATTCAGGCTCCATAAAAAAGTCAATAATTTTTTTTCCATCCTATGGTTTTGAGTTCGAAATCACTGACTAAGGGTGGAGAGATCTTATATTGGTGGTTATGCAGCAAGTTAATCGTATATACATGGTTATCAAATAACAAGCCTAAACATTAAAAATAAAAGGAAAATTTACACAAAAGTATAATTTAGGGACCATTTTTAAAAAATATAGAGATATTTTGGCACAATTACAAAATATTGAGGAAATAGGGACCTAATTACAAAGGCAGAATAAGCAAATAGACACTTGTACTTGCAAAATTTTTTATTCTCGGCCCTCGAACTCTACGAGTTCCAAAACTCATATTTTGAACATCTCTGACCACTGACTGCGTTGATGTGGCATTTTTATGATTGAATTAGATAAATAATGTGTATCCCACGCGTATGAAGAGCGTGAGTTGCTGGTTTTATCTAAGAAAAGAAAACTAAATCAGCATTCGAAAATAAAAGAAAAATACAAAAAATAAAAAAGGAGAAAGATCCCATTTTCCTGTCATAACTTCAACACCTACACCGCTGCCTCTCTTCCACCGCCACCACCTCCCCACTTCCTCCTTCCGTTCCACCATACTTTCATAAAACCTTAAGACTAAAAACTAAGTCTCATTTTCTCCATCATTATAGAGAATACTTTCACAAGTTACTCTATAATACATCATCGGATATGGAGGCGTAGTTGAAATTGCTAGAGAATTTGGTGAATTTTCGAAGGAATTGCGAACTGGGGTGATGGGGATTACACATTGTAACTTCTTTAATTTCAGTCTTACGAATTTCAAATCTCTAGGCATTAATTGGGGGTTACAAGCATATCGTAGAATTCAAAACGGGCGAGTCTTCCATTTGTTAGAGTGGTGTGAAATCTCATTTTGATTATTTCTAATGAAGAAGATGATGTGCATAGATTAGGAAAAATGAAGAAGAGGATAATGATCCTGACATGGAGTAATCCATCTGACGTTGAAATGATGTATCGTCCACCTCAGGCAAGTGAGAATCACCCGAAGCTAGAAGTATTTGAAACATATATTTTGGTTGAGTTGAGGTGTTTGGATGAAAACTTGTGGATTTTAGGGGTTGGGAATAAAAATTTGTGTAAGTATGAGTGTCAATTTGCCTATTATTCCAATTACAAAACATAGCAAAAGATAATAAACCTTAGTCTCCTTCTCTCACTTCTTTCTTTTTCTCTCTCTTCCTCTCCTAACCATCCGCCATCAGTCCTTCCCCAACTACTCCCTCGCAACCACTACCCCACATCGCTGCTGCCAGTCAGTCAGATTTATCGTGGTCTTTTTATCAAATAATGGTGATTTTGCTTTAAGTTTGGTTTATTTCGTTCAAGTATAATGTCTCTGATAAAGATGTGGTATTTTTTAATGAAGAACTTGTGTTATCTGGTTGGTTATGACATTTTCGGTCAAATACGGTACGTTTCAGTTCGTATATGTTAGTTTTCTTTTTTTATTTCACTGTATCAGTGTTGTATTAACACTGTATCAAAATTGTATCTGCACTATATTTATTACTTTTCAGTGTATTATTTTTGTATCTTAGTATGTTATTTTGGTTATTTCTTCGTCGTCATCTTATTTTGATATATCTATACTGTTTCTACACACTATTTCTAGTGTTTGTGTTGTAAATATTTTTTCTAATGTTTTCTATGTTGTTTGTACATTTTTCTACATTGTTTCTATTTAAATATCCAATATTTCTACTATTTTGTTGTCTCTACTTGTATCTATACTGTTTCTGCACTTTTAACATTGTTTCTGCATTGTTTCATACTTTTTCTGCGCCATTTCAGATTATTTCAGCAATTTTTTGGTGACTTTTTCGGCCAGCCGATGGTAGTGGCATCGACAGACGATAGAGGGTAGGGTGCAGCAGGGGTAGGGATGTGAGGTGGATGCTAGGATTTTCACTTTTTAGTTGTTTGTGGCAACTTGTATATATAAATTTAAATACCCCAAAATAGAAGTACTCAAATTTGATGTAAATGTATTCTTGTCGTTTAGAATTTTTCTAGAACTAATTAAATTATAAAAACGGATAGTCCGGTGCACAAACTTCCCATTCAAGTAGGGTCCGAAGAGGGGCTGCATCACAAGGGTGTGATGTACACTACATAAATTGTCCCAAATGCACGAACAACCACTTTTGCTAGTGGTCTTTGGTTTGAGGCCATTTTCTTAATTCATTTTTCATGAGATGCCACTTTTTGAAACATTAATCCTTGTGGGCTGAAGTTCAAATCTTATAGGTCGAACATCATGCCTAAGGTATGAAGTTCAGCTTCAACTCGCCAGGGCTGAACTTTTAGGCATAGAATCGTAAAGTTCATCCCTTGTGGGCTGAAGTTGAACTTCAACCCTTGTGGTGGGCTGAAATTGAACTTCAACCCTTGTGGTGTGAAGTTCAGCCCACAAGGATTGAAATTCCAAAAAGTGGCCTCTTATGCAAAATCAATAAAAAAAGTGGCCTCAAACTAAATAGCACTGTTAAAATTGGCCTGTGTGCGAAATTTTTACCACTATAGAGGGCTGGCGGAAGGTTCAAGCCACTAAAGCAGTGGCTTTAGGCCCCCAAATTTTTTGGGGCTCTATTTTTATTAGTAATTATAATAAGTTTTATGGTTATTTTTTTTCTAAATAAAAAGTGTTATATCTATTTCATTGTAGGTGTCTATTTTTTAAATTTCAATTCCTTTTTCATTATAAGTCTATGTATACTATTACCACACTGCCTTTATTTGTGCATCTCAAAAATCAAACTTAAAGTAAAACTAATCATCTCTTACATCTTTAATTGTCAGCGTAAGATTGGAGAAGAATAATTAATTTTGCATTAAATTTCTAAAATAACACTTATTTTGAGACAAATAAAAAAAATAAAATAGACATTTATTAAGAGATATTATATTTAGGCAAAAAAAGAACAACCTCCGTATCGTTTTATTTATCCTCCTTAGTATAAATAGCCGTCTCAAATTATTTATCCATTTAAGAGTTCAAAGTAAAAGTAACTAACAAAATTCTACCTTTTTTTAAAGTGAAATGTATGTCCAAATATAACTTCAACTTCCAAATACTATTTTTCAACTCAAATTTTAAAAATATTTTTTAAATATTTTTTGAAATCTATGGCCAAACGGCTAGGAAGCGCTTTATTCCAAAATGAGATTGGCCGCTTAAAAAATAAAGGAGACAGTGGACGGAAAAAAATAGTCGTATTTGAAATGACATATGAGCTTCTAGCCTAATAAGAGTATAACGTTACCCGCACCGGGTGTTTACACCAACATTAGTTAAGTTAATTTATAAAACAAACTAAGATCATTATTAGAAGTCTTTCTTTAATTAATAAAATAATTAAAATAGGTTAGTCATAAAATCAAAATAACTAACGCAGTTGGAAAGAATTAGCGTTGCTGTCACTAGCGTTGTTGCTGCAACTTGCATCTTTCATTCTCCTATTTTTCCATTGCAAATAAAGTCTAATTATGAAACTACGATATAGTTTGGAGTTTAAAGGATGCCCATATTTTGCTCTGTTTGTGAATAGAGATGTAATCTTGAGCTTTTTAATTGAGCTCCTATATTCTATTATTAAATGGATGACATCTTTTATAAAGGATGATGGTGATTTTAGCATAAGCAGAGTTCATATTCAATATGCAACTGAAAAATTTATACTATATAATATTCTACCAAAAACTCAACAAAGAGTATAATGGGGACACAACTTTTGCAGGTAATATTCAATTTGTTAAGGAAAAACTGTTAAAACATAAGTTGATTTTTTTTTTCTGATTAATGTTACTCTTTTCAGGACTAGTAACATAGTTTTATTTTTCTATTAAGGTTAGAATGTTTATGATAATTAAAGCAGAAACAAAGTTTTCTTTAATTTTGTAATGGCTAGTGATGGTCTTTGGGATGTTCTACAAGATAGCATCCTAAGGGTGACAGTACCATTTAGAAGATAATAGGGAATAGCTAATATGATAATAGAGTATTTTCATATTAATAATTAATATAGTTTACTATGGTTAAACACTCATAGTTTTAGTTAAAAAAAATGACATGTGTTATTTATTTATTTCTTGGCAGTAAACGTCCGGTGCGGGTAAATTTTTACCCCTAATAAGTCTTAGATAAAATAATAAGGACCCTTTCTATTTTCTCAGCTGCTGGCCTGCTGTTATATATACTTCCATGAATAACTGACAACCGTGAAAGAGTATAATTCAACTGCGTCATGCCCGTGGATCATATATTCAAAAAATATAAAAATCCAATTTAGGCCTTACTCCACTAATAATAACTAGTTATACTTCAACATGATGAAGGTTATATTGTGAATAGATTAGATATGTAAATAGTTAGTTATGTAAATTGTATATTGGGCTAAACCCGTTAAGTTTACTTGGTTCCTAAGTTAGGTTTAGGTTTTCTCTAGGTTTTCTCTTGTATAAATAGGGACTCCCTTCATCAATGAAAGCAAGAGTTTTCACCCAAATCTTATTCTTCTCTCGTGCGAGTGTGTTTGGTTTTTACATGGTATCAGAGCCATCGTAAAACTCTTCAAGTTGGAAAGTAATGGAGGCTACAAAAGGTGATGCTGCAGTCGTACGGAAGACAATCTCTCCGTACGATATCACATCGAATGATAATCCTGATTTGATTATCACACAGGTCCAGTTGACCAGTGAAAACTATGAGGAATGGGCGGGGTCAGTTAGAACGGCGCTGCGTGCAAGGAAGAAGTTTGCTTTTGTTGACGGATCGATCAAGGTGCCCGATGAAAAGTAGATCGATTATGAGGACTAGTGGACTATCAATTCTCTTCTGGTGTCGTGGATTAGGAATTCGATCGAGCCTACTCTTCAGACCACCATATCGCACATGGAAGTGGTGAAAGATCTGTGGGAGAGTATTTGAGAACGTTTCTCCGTGGGAAACGGACCTCGGATTCAGGAATTGATAGCGGCTTTGGACGATTGTAAGCAAAAGGGATTAACTATTGCTGCTTACTATGAAAAACTGGCTATGTTGTGGGAAGAACTAGGAAATTGTGATAAGTTTCCAACTTGTTCGTGTGGAAACTGCACTTGCAATCTAACGGTTGCACTGGAGAAGAAAAGGGAAGATGATAGGGTTCACCTATTTCTTATGGGGCTGGATGAAAGTCTTTATGGAACCGTCCGTTCCAATCTCTTGGCTCAGGATCCGTTGCCATTGATGAATCAAGTCTATCAAAAGGTAATCCAAGATGAACGGGTCAAAGGGATGGAAAGAACTCAGGAAGAAAGAGGGGAGGTGACAGCGTTTGCTGCACAACGATCACAGCTACCGAAGACAGGCTATAAGGAGTGTCACTTGTGTGATCGAGGAGGACATCCTCCGAAACGCTGCTGTGAAGTTATTGGTTATCCGGAGGGGTGGGTGCATTATCCGAAGCAAGGTTCTTCGAATGGAGGACGTGGCAGAGGAAGAGCTGAAGGTAACAGAGGTGGAAGAGGTCGTGGACATCAACAGTTTGGCTCGAATGCTGGTCGAGGACGTGGCAATAATCGAGCAAATGCTGCTCAAGCTGAGTTCGAGAATGGAGAAAACGGACACATGAGTGTGCCCGGACAAACTAACTTGTCCGGAATAACAGGTGATCAGTTGCAGATGCTGTTCGATTTGCTGAAAAAGGAGAAAGCAAGCACAAGTGAACCATCGATTGGTAAGAAAATTCATCTTTCATGGATTATTGACACGGGGGCGTCAAATCACATGACCGGTCAGATAGGTGCTTTGGAGAATTTACGAACAATACCAAAGTGTCCGGTAGGTTTATCGAACGAAAGCAGTACGATGGCGACTCAGGAAGGATCCATCAGATTTAACGAAGACATGGTTCTTCACGGAGTGTTATATGTGCCCGAAATGACTTTCAATTTGATTTCTGTGCCTCAATTAATTAATCAAGTTGGTTGCAATGTAAATTTCACTAATGATTTGTGTGTTATGCAGGACCGGGATACGGGGAAGTTGATTGGAGCGGGTGAAAAAAAGGACGGACTCTACTACTTTCGGACGATACCCGTAGTGAAAGCTGTGAAGGTCGATGTGGTAGATTTGTGGCATCAAAGGTTGGGACATCCTTCGATGCAATTAACAAAGTCTCTTTCAGTTTTAGAAGATAGTGGAAAAGGTAGCTTAGAGGAAAAAGCACGTGATGTATGCCTTAGGGAAAAACAAACTAAAAATATATTTCCTTCGAGTAATAATAAAGATGCTGAACCTTTTGATTTAGTTCATTGTGACTTGTGGGGTCCTTATAGAACTGAGTCTTCGTGTGGTGCATCATATTTTTTTACTGTTGTTGATGATTGCTCACGAGGAGTATGGGTGTTCTTGTTATTTGATAAAAAGAGAGGTCGGACAAAAATTGAAAGGCTTCTTTGCAATGGTAGAAAGGCAATTCAATAAACGGGTAAAATGCGTCCGAAGTGATAATGGAACCGAATTTGTAAGTCTGAGAGGGTATTTTATCGAACAAGGGATCTGGTTCCAAACTTCTTGTGTAGGGACACCCCATCAAAACGGTAGAGTTGAACGGAAACATAGACATATCTTAAACGTGGCACGGGCGCTACGTTTTCAAGCCAATTTACCGATTGACTTCTGGGGAGAATGTGTGATGACGGCATGTTATTTGATTAACCGGAAACCCACTAAGTTGTTGAATGGGAAAACACCTTACGATATCTTGATGGGTGTGACACCGAATTATGATCATTTGAGGTTGTTCGGTTGCTTATGTTATGCTCGCAATCAAGGACGAACAAGTGACAAGTTTGAGAGTAGGAGTTGTCAATGCGTGTTTTTGGGTTATCCAACTAGGAAGAAAGCGTGGAAAGTGTATGATTTGGAGGCAAAGGAGTTTGTGTTCTCAAGGGATGTGGTGTTTTATGAAAAGGAATTTCCGTTCGCATCCAAGGAAACTGAGGAAGAAAAATGGAGACAAGATATGGTTCCTGTCACCGTAGCATTGGAGGAGGAAGAGGAGAGTGTGCGAGGAAAGGGGGGGGGGGGTGTTGAACCCGAAGTCATGACTCCGAAAATTGAACCCGAAGTGGTGACTCCGGAAGTTGAACCTGAAGTTGTTCCCGAAGTTGAACTCTAAGAGTTGGGTCGTGGAAAACGAAATAAGAAAGAGAATATCTTGCTGAGAGATTTTGTTACTAATACGGTCCAAAAGATGAGTCACCGGGTATCGTCCTATGTTCGAAAGTCTGATTGTTCATCCTTTTCTCAACAACCCTCTGGTAAGCCCTATCCTCTAGCACACTATGTCAATTGTGATAATTTCTCTTCGAAACACGTGAGTTTTCTTGCAGCTATAACGCAAGGACATGAGCCTACCTCCTATTCGGAGGCGGTGAAAAATGAAAAATGGAGAACAGCCATGGGGGAAGAATTGAAGGCATTGGAAGCGAACAAAACTTGGGAGATAGTTCGCTTACCTACGGGGAAGAAGGCCCTCGGAAGCCGATGGGTATATAAGATAAAGTACAACTCGGATGGAACTATTGAAAGGTACAAAGCAAGACTAGTGATTTTTGGGAATCATCAAATCGAAGGAGTTGATTACACGGAGACATTTGCACCGGTTGCAAAGATGGTGACTGTCCGAGTTTTTCTGGCCGTAGCAGCTGCCAAAAATTGGTAATTGCATCAGATGGATGTGCACAATACATTTTTGCATGGTGATCTTTACGAAGAAGTGTATATGAAATTGCCACCGGGACATCGCATGACTGGGAGATGAACTGTGTGTCGCCTTCAAAAATCATTGTATGGTTTAAAACAAGCTCACAGGTATTGGTTTGCGAAGTTGTCTGCTGCTCTTAAGCAATATGGGTTTCGACAATCATATTTGGATTACTCATTATTTACGATGAAGAAGGGAAATGTGCATTTGAATGTGCTCGTTTATGTGGATGATCTAATCATATCTGGTAATGATTCGAAGGCAATTCGAATTTTTAAGTTGTATCTTTAGACATGCTTCCATATGAAGGATTTAGGCGCCTTGAAATACTTCTTGGGAGTTGAAGTGGCAAGGGCTCCAAAGGGAATCTTCTTGTGTCAGAGGAAGTATGCATTGGATATCATATCGGAAGCAGGCTTGTTGGGAGCAAAACCGGTTGGTACACCGATAGAACAAAACCATCGCTTGGCGCTTGCGACTGGTCATTTTGTCAAAGATCCTGAACGCTATCGGTGACTGGTTGGAAGATTGATTTACTTGTGTTTTACGCGATCGGATTTGTCCTATAGTGTGCATGTGTTGTCGCAATGCATGCAGAGTCCCCGTATTGAGCATATGGAAGCGGCACTTAGGGTTGTTCAATATTTCAAAGATTGTCCGGGACAAGGTATCGTATTTAATTCTCAGTGTGATCTGAGGTTGCAAGGGTGGTGTGACTCCGATTGGGCAGGTTGTCCGTTGATGCGTCGATTGTTAACAGGGTGGTATGTGTCGTTAGGGAACTCACCGATATCTTGGCGAACGAAGAAGCAACAGATCGTGTCGAGGTCCTCCGCCGATGCAGAGTATCGATCGATGGCGATGACTGTGTGTGAATTGAAGTGGTTGAAAGGGATATTATGGAACCTTGGAATCGATCACACTTCTCCGATGAATTTGAAGTGTGACAGTCAAGCAGCGTTACATATTGCTCGGAATCCTGTCTTACACGAACGCACTAAACACATCGAAGTCGACTGTCACTTTGTTCGGAATGAAATTATCGGAGGAATCATTCATCCCAGCTATGTGCCTACGACCACACAACTTGCTGATATTTTTACGAAGGATTCGAATACTTCCTTAACAAGTTGGGCATAAGGAACCCTCGTGCTCCAACTTTGGGGGGGGGGGAGGGTAATGAAGGTTATGTTGTGAATAGATTAGATATGTAAATACTTAGTTATGTAAATTGTATATTGGGCCAAGCCCGTTAAGTTTACTTGGTTCCTAAGTTAGGTTTAGGTTTTCTCTTGTATAAATAGGGACTCCTTTCATCAATGAAAGCAAGAGTTTTCACCTAAATCGTATTCTTCTCTTGTGTGAGTGTGTTTGGTTTTTACACAACATCACCCTTACGTCGTTTCTCAAATGCATTTTCTATTTGGCACTTCCAATTTCAGTGAATTATTCGTGCTTGATTTATTAGTTCAATAGCAAAATAAATATTGTAGAAGAATGTGAAAGTTAAAGGTTGCTGAAGGAGGTAATCCATGGCTAGAGACGTTGAATAATCATGTAGGGCGGCAGGTATCGGAGTTTGGTCCCAACCTCGGGTCTCAGGATGACCTGGCAGAGATTGACAAGTTTCGCGAAGAGTTGCGCAATAATCGTTTTGAAAAGAAACATAGTTCTGATCTTCTTATGCGTTATCAGGTGAACTGATCACTCAAATTTACCCGAACAATTGCCTGTCGTTGTTGTATTCTTATTATTGTTGTTGTTGTTGTTTGTTGGTATTGTATTGTTGTTGTTGTTGTTACTGTATTGTTGTTGTTACTATATTGTTGTTGTCGTTGTTACTGTATTGTTGTTTTTGTTTGATACTGTATTGTTGTTGTTGTTGTTGTTGCATTGTTATTGTTGTTACTGTATTGTTGTCATTGTTACTGCTAACCGCGACAAGGTTCAAGTAGCACACATTGAGGAAAATGAGATTTGGTTGTGTTGTACGTCGACCTCCAAAATGGGCTGGTTCATAAGAGTGATACCGTGGTGAGTGAAGGTGTTTTAACTTAAAAGAGGACTAGATAGACCTAAAATCACATGGAAGAAAGTTGTCTCGAAGGAACTATAGTTGCTTAGGATCCATGCAGACTTAGCGAAAGATAGGGTACAATGAAATAAAAAGATCGTAGGTGCTACCTATTGGTGGAGAATGTTTTTTTGATTTGTTGTCACTAGTACTATTGATCTTACGCTTTCATGGAGTGGTTAAGCCTTTAAGAGATTTATACATTTAGAATATATAAAGAACTTGCAGTACCTTTTATTTGCATTCGCGTATATTTCGCACGAGATCGATTGAAGATTGGGTAAAATGATCAGTGAGGATTCATATGCTCTCCGTGGAAATATTGGCAAAGAATATTAGTGATTTCAATATACTTGTGTCAGCTCCTTAATTCTTGTATATAATATAGATTTATAATTTGTATTCGATAACTCATTCTAGCTCTGCTATTTGGCATGTATGTTTCTCCTTTTATTGAGCATTCTCAGATTATTTGTGTTACATGCCGGAGAGGACGTGAAATTTGATGATATCAAATGTAAACACTTTGTTGAAATAATAACATGCACCGGTGGTATCCTTTTGCTTGCTTCTTCCCTATATCCTTCCATTTCATCCAGGTTAGTCTGCAACTCTATGTCTTCATTGTTTTTCAGTTTAAAAATCTCAAATTGGGTGTATTTTTAAAATTAAAATTTAACAATCTCAAGTCCAGGCAATACATTTTGTGTCTGACGACAGATAAAAAAGCAGGCTTGATTTTCTTCCTACATTCTTCATGTAGATAAAGTATCAAATTCATATCTATTACAGGGTTGGAAGCCGAATTTTAAAGAAAAGAATCTTTCTATATCCAAATGTAAATTACAGGGGTCTTAAAGTTTTAATAGAGCAGTTTCTTTCTGATAGGCTATTTATTGGTGGTCTGTTCTCCCTTTCCTGAAAATGTGAAGCATTCAAACCATGTACTAGTCATAATATAGTTGCTGCACTGAACTGATTCATTTTTGGAAATAATTGCATCTGTCTTCTCTAAGAAAAGGAAGCTAATTTTGTCTCAACTTCCAAGAAGGATGTGGTGCCACTGCCGGATGGTTTATCTGCCAATGTCCTACTTATATGGTAAAAGGTTTGTTGGACCAATCACTCGAACAGTTTCATCTTTGTGAAATGAGCTCTTTACAGTCCCTTATCATGAAATCAACTGGAATAAAGCATGGAATGAATGTGTAAAGGTTAGTATGATCAGTAAGTACTGCAATTCAAAGGTATGCATTTTCCGTTTTTTGTCTTGGGACAATTGTAAGAAGATCTCGAAGTATCCTGCTATATCGGAGTTACTATCTCATTTATCTATCCGACCCCTTCTCTGACAGTCTCCTCTTTTCCCCTACTATAACAAACGCATTGCTGTATCCAATTCCAATTCCATACCTTTAATCAAACAATTCCTAATTCCTAAGATTGCTTAGTGGCAAACGTGTATCATAATTATTCTTCCTGAAGTGCTCTTACATTGATTACAACATTGTTTAAGTGACATGGCACAATGAAAATATGTGTGAAATACTGTGAGAAATATATATTATTGATATCAAAGAGTTGTTTACAATGAGTCCTATTTATAACTACTATACATGTATAACTACAAACCTTTTCCAATGTGGGACAGTAATGACTACCCTACTTACATACAACTTAGACTTTTCTAACACTCCCCCTCAAGCTGGTGCATATAAGTTGTATGTACCGAGCTTGTTACAAATATAACCAATACGTGGACCAGTAAGGGACTTGTGAAAATATCTGCAAGCTGATCATATGACTTCACAAATCTTGTAACAATGTCCCCCGAAAGTATCTTCTCTCTAACAAAGTGAAAGTCAATCTCAATGTGCTTAGTCCTCTCATGGAACACTGGATTTGACGCAATATGAAGAACACCTTGATTATCACACACAAGTTCCATATGATTGAATTCTCCAAACTTCAACTCTCTGAGCAAGTGCATCTAAATTAGTTCACAAGGAGCTACAGCCATTGCACGGTACTCTGCTTCTGCACTAGATCGGGCAACCACGTTTTGTTTCTTGCTTTTCCAGGACACCAAATTACCTCCTACAAGAACACAATAACCAGATGTAGAACGTCTATCATAGGGACACCCTGCCCAATCAACATCTGTATATCCAATAATTCGTTCATGACCTCGATCCTCGAAGAGAAATCCTTTGCCTGGAGATGATTTAATATACCGAAGAATGCGAATAACTGCATCCCAGTAACTATCACACGGAGAGTCCATAAATTGACTTACCACACTCACATGAAAGGAAATGTCAAGTCGAGTCATCGTGAGGTAGTTTAACTTACCAATCAACCACCTGTATTTCGCAGGATCACTAAGAGGCTCCCCTGTCCTGGCATAAACTTAGCATTAGGATCCATAAGAGTATCAACAGGCCTACAACCTTTCATTCCTGTCTCTTCAAGAATGTCAAAGACATACTTCCTTTGTAATATAACAATGCCTGATGTTAGAAAGTCTAAGTTGTGTATAAGTAGAGTTGTCGTTCCTGTCCCACATTGGGAAACGTGTGTAGTGTATAATGTATGATAGTTATAAATAGGACTCCTTGTAAATACTACTAGTATAGCACCCTCGCGATGCGCGGAGAGTATCAAAATATAACTGAATTTGGTTTGAGTACATTAAAACAAAGAATATTAATCATATTAAGTTGTAAATTAGCTTGTTTGAGCATGATATATAATGCGTTAATAAAATTTCAACTTTCTATTATGTTACCCAATGAAATGTACCCTAATAAAAACACCATGAAAGTAAAGGAAATAAATGGAAGGAACAATGTGAAACATAACATGATTTAAAATATATAAGATAATTATTTACTACATTTTCAACAGCTTTGAGTATGAAAATTAAGGAAATCCTAAAGATTGCTTAAAAATTGTAAGAAAAGTCATAATAGAGATTGAAGAACATCATTAACCAAAAGTCCTTGATTCTGAAATTATTTCCTTGAAACCCATGAACTCCAGATTTTCAAAAAAATCATATTGGCTATAAACTGGTTCGTGTGCATTTCACAACACATAAAATTTAGTGAATCAAGAATAATCATACAGTGATGTTGATGGAATTTGATCAGTTGCAAATATACTATTATTGAAAAACCGATTATAGATCTTTGCATTTTTCTTTTTCTAAATGTTGGTCTATTTTACCCTACTACAATCTTTCAAGAGTAAAGGCAAGCTGATAAAGAACCTTGTATGATCTCCTTTGTACTTCTTTGTATTTTCTATTTTTCTCCAAAAAAAGAAAAAAAATGGTTTTTTCCTATTTGATACAAACTGATTAGAGCTTCTTATATCCAGACAATTTTTTCTGAAATTCAACCTTGGATAAGTTGTACTATTCCTTTTCAATATCAAATTAAAAATTGTTGCATATTTAATTTATTGCCTTTAATCTATATAGGGGTGTAATACTCCTACTAAAAGTTTATTCGAGATTCTTCCTATTGTTTTTTAACTTGGTCGAAATTTGGCTTGCTAATACTTCTTCGATGGATGCAACTATCGAAATTCAAAGAGGCACATCATCATCTACTCATTTAAAGTACATAATTTTATCATTCAATTTAAAAGTTGAGCTTACTTGACATAGTACAAATACAAATAACTTATACACTAATACTCAGTTGGAAAAGAACTTAACTCCTTCTATTGATATTTAAACAATGATATCAATAAACTTGAAAACTTAATTACTGTTCCCATCCGAGACAAACCCAGTAATCTCCCTCAAAAAGTAGTTGCTATAGTGCCTACAATTTTTTTTCTAGTATAATTGAAACATGAAAAAGCATAAACAAAAGATAACATGTGTCACAAATGACCGATACGTCGAAGTAGATAAGAATTTACCATCATTCTGTATACTCCATTTTATTGAATGCAATGAAAGCTTTATTTCATTGTAATCTATTTCGTAAGAAGGAATCTTCTAAATTATGAATAATACATTTTAAAGGGAAAATGTAAAAAAAAAAATCCTACCTTGTGCATTATAGCTATTCTTCAATATAATAATAGAAGCTAACCATCCAAAAGTAATAACTAAAGCAATTATATCATATGAGTACTTGGTATTCAAATTCTAAAGACAAATATCTGTAAGAAAATTCAAAATTTTCAAAAGGAAAAACTAAACGATTATAAATATTTATTTCTTACACATTCCGTGATTTATTATAATTTAAAATTTTACCGTAATATAATCTTCGAGTACCATCGAATTCAATGTACACCTATCATCATCAAATATATAAGATTTTAAAAAATATAGCAAAAAATATAAAACTAAATATTCCTGTACCATAGCATCATCGCAAATGCAACTTAAAAAATAAAGTTATGATCACATTATAGTGATTTTCTTAAAGAGGAACAACATATAAAAATAATGGAATAAATTTTTATCCTATTCATAGAAATTGTGCAACTACTCCAAAAATTGGAAAGTTCGACACAATTGAGATTTCTTTTGTAAGTTAAAAGTAGATACTACATATATCATGATGTAGCATAGAATGCTCAAGAAGGAGAAGAAATAATACCACAGATAATAAAATCCCATTGAAATAAGAAATATACACCAACATGAATGAATAAAAACTCATTGAAATAATAAATTTGACCTTGACAATAGTTCTTCTCCTATTCCCTGGCGTCTCAAATATGAATCAATGGCATATCCAACTTTGTGATTTTAAAGCAGCAATATTTGTGCACATACAAAATAGTGTAAATTATATTAGTCCAAAATTTACATATATATCAATATAATAGAGAGAATTAAAAGAAAAGAATAAACAATACGCTCTGTGAATGCATGACTTTCACTTTCGGCTGAGGGGATTATATAGGGGGAAAAGAGAAGGGGATGAAAATTTTATTTTTAAATTTAAACTGAATGTTAATATCTCTTAATTCAAATTTAAAAGATTTATCTTTAATTAACACTTTTATCTTTTAAATAAAATTCAAAGTAAGTTTAATAGGATTAGAATTTTAAATTTCACATGATAATGTATCATAAAATTATAAAATTTGTTAAGACTAAAAGATCATAAAATCAGAGTAATGCATAATAGATAAATAAATTATATATTCAATAGTTCTAAGTAATTTAAAACCACCGGATGCTAAATAAAAATTCTAATTAGATACTCATAAATAAAACTACTAAGGAGATACTTTTGACACGGACTATTACGTCATGACTTATATTCGTTATAATAGTATAATTAGAGACTTGTAATCTTTCTTGTGATCCAACTTTTTCATAATTATTACTTTATAACTTGATATATCAATACGATACTATGTCTTCCCATGCTTGTAATTGTCCAAGTTGTCCATTCTCATTATAGCTCTACCCATTTAGTCGAACCGTTCTCACTCCCTACCTTACAATCAAACTCTGTCAAAAGTTCAATTAGTGTCAAGAGATCAAGTGATGAAAAATGAAAAAAAAAAAGTCAACAAACAAAAAATATAAGCGGAGGTGAATTAAAGGTCTAAAGTTGCATGTACTGTTAGTTCATAACATAATTTGAGCTAAAAAATAATGAATATCGGCTCCTGCAACACGGATGGCTTTATCTATAGTAGTTAATCGACCTAATTTAGAATAATTGATACAAAATCTTCGAACCCCATTTAAGTAACTAGTCTTTGGACACGCGCCACGCGCGTGAGGCCCATAGATATAAATAAAATAACTTTTAAATATACATAAATGTTACCATAAAATGTGTTTGAGTTATAAAAGAGTATATGTTGGTGACTATTATTTGAGTAGTCCATCAATTTCTCGATCGGCAATGGCTTCTGAATGTTATATGTTTCTTGACAAAAAGATTTCTTAATGTATTGTCATAGCTAAACTTTTCTAAAAATAATACAAGTGCAAGTGTATGCACCTAAATAGAGATATTGCTATCAGAAACCATAATAAAATGAAGACAAAATTTTAACTCGTGATATGAATGTACTTCTAAATTGTCATGAATGATAGAAAGTAGCTGAATAGACAGATAAATGTCTAATTATATTGTCTAATATGTTAAAGTTATATACTACTAATAAATATCTAATTATATTGTGTAACATGACGAAGTTATATGCTACTAACTTATTATTTTCTACCTATCACGTGCAAAATTATTTCAAACCATGAGAATCTAATAAGGACCAAAAAGGAAAGCAAAAAATGCGAAGAGATTAAAGTTACCTCAGTAGAATTAAGCCAATTGCCACTCTCCATCCCGATGATGGCAAGCATCTCTTCTAGTCCCGCATGGAAAGGTCATCTTTCTTTAGATTGGAAAAACTAAAGAAATGGAAGATGATAGAACAAAAGGCTATTGATGATGTAAATAAGTACTCTTAAGCAAAAAGATTGAAGTATGCATTGTGTTGAATGTTGATATTAATTAAGAGGAGGGATAGACTTAACGGCATGATAGTAGGACATGTGAAAAAGGAAGTGTGGAGGAAACCTTAGATGTAAAACTCATTTTTTCGCATTAATCATAGAACACTTTGAACATTTGTATTTTATGAAAAATATTGAATTTGTAAAAGTTACTCGTTGAAAGTGATACATGAATCTTAATAAAAAAAATTGAACTTGTATACTCTGAATATTATAAATACATGTACTTTAATAGTTCTATGAAAATCTCAAAACATAATTCAACTTTTCAAGACTAACCCTATAGCTAAACTTGTATATACTAAAATCAAAGATATTATTTAGTTTTTGAAGGGCAAAATGGTCGTTTACTTTTGCTATACGGATTGGCTCTTTTAGAATAGTATGATATCTACATTAAAACAATCCAAAAATCATGTATAAAAGAATACCCAAAAGATTTAAAAGGCAAAAGATTAAATGAAGAAATAGCAAAGAAAAACACCTCTAGAAGATCTCTTACGCCTCAACTGGAAGGCTGTACATGAACTAATGTCATTTCATCTTTGAAATATAACAAAAGACAACATCAATCCTCATATAGGACTATTTTCAAAGCCGAGTAGTACCATGGCCAGAAGATTTACTGTGCAGTCTCCGCAATGGCAAAATTAGGAAGCATTTTCCATATGTACCAGTTAAGATTCCATCCCAAAATACAATAAATTAAGCGTTTCTTGACATGCATCACAAGAGGATAAATTCTTTAGAGTTTCCTCAAACCAATTCTTATATTCAAATTTTTTAAAGAAACTTCTCAAGGAAACCAACTACACTACCATAATTAAACATACTTCATCATCGAGTCCAGATCCCAAAAGTGATAATAAGTTTCCAAAGTATTGGCCACTACTCAAGCTGGTGAATTTCTAATTCAATAAAAAAGATCGTGAATATAAAATTGGATTGGACTTAGAATTTTCAAAAGACAAACACAACCTATATATCTGTTGACACCCAATTTTGTCCCTCCGTTTTTCGCAATTTGGCTATATTTAATTAAAATCGACAATAGTAATTTTTCAAGCAAAACTGCATTAGACAACATGCATTTACATGTGTAATATTATTATTAATTCCCTATCTATATAATATTTATTTAATTGTGACTATATTACGTAATTACATTCATCTAGGCTATTTTCCCAAACTACGTATGATATTTTATATAATTTAACGCATTATGAAATTATTTAATAATTATTTTGTGACTTATTTATATCTAATTAGTATTATTTGTGGTCATCTATATTTATTTATAATTAAATATATTTATTCATAATTATTTACAAAATTTCCTATTTTTATAATAATTATTTGTATTTATAAGTATTTTAATTAAATACAAGCCAAATTGTCAATTTACAACTCCAAATATACTACATCTAGTCCTCGTAATCATTTTTATCCACGTGTACGCCATTTAAGCTCCACATAAGCCTAACACCCCACTTATATACACTTCTAACACAATGTACAACTTCGTTTGGCATGTGTACAACTCATGTTAGCATGAAGTACAAACCCTCAAAGCACCCTACCCTTACACATCAGCCACTACACACATACATATACATACACGTGTGCCCGACGTGGCACAATCGTGACCCTCAGTTCCCTCCATCCAACGGCTCACATCACTCTCAATATTTTTAATATTACAAACTCACCCCCATCCTCCTAAACCCTAAACATATTTCCCCCTTCCCTTTCCCTCTCCAGCAGTCACTCTCTCTCCCCTTCCCCTCAAACTCGTCCAAATACACCACGCCATAACTCCACCGCGTTGACTCCGTCCCTTCCGCCGCAATCACGCCCCCCTCTCCTCTTTTCTATCTCGGATTACACGGGGACGAATCCCCATTTCTCTCTCTCTTTTGCCTCGTGGAATCCGAAATAGGAACAAGGAAATCGGGCAAATCTTGTCAACTTTGGAGTATGCAAAGCAAGAAAAAGGAAAGATTGGAACAAATCGTTACAAGTCAAACAAAAACGGGCAGATTTTGAGGACGACCCGACCCGGTTCGATCGCCTCTGACCCAACCCGTCATCCCAAACGGGTAACACGTTTCCTTTTATTTTTTTTTTCTTATTTTTATATACTGAATCATGAAAATATCATGCGATTTTGACTTAGTGTTCTGAAAATTAGTTTTCCATGCCTATCTACTCATTTATTTGTTTTTCCTGCCTTGAATCAGTGCTTACTGCCTATTTTCAATCAACGATGTTGAATGTAAAACCTTGTATTGCTCTTATTAATTTTAGTCTAAGTATCCAACCATTCGGGATTTGATTGTGCTTAAGCCATTTGCTATTAGCCTATAAGTTTCTTGATTAATCTTAGTGCAATTATATGTATATGCATGCTTCTGCTGAATGCTTTCAAAGGACTATAGTTATGATTATCGGAGAATGATGTGCTAAATTCAAGGGATGGCAGACCTCTTTTAAATGATGCATAACTGATATGGCTTAGTAATTCAGAGGCTTTCTTGATTTAGTTTGGCTATGAATGAATCCTTACCTTGTATATATGTGAACACTAGTTCCTCACTAAGGTCTTATAAAAGGAAACCTTTTGTTAACTTTGAAATTCAAACTGGAAACTATTTTTGGAAGTTTTCTGTAGAATCCCTTAGGTTCTGTGCAAATTGATAATTCGATTGTTTGCTTCCTTATGAGATATTCACTGATTTTCTTTTCCTTTTACAATGATGATCTTAACTTTTAGATCACCCTACATTGCAACTATAAAAACCAGCCCCTCTCTCAGTCTATAAGACAACGGACAGGCTGAAAAACACCTCAGACACCTTCAACCCTGCTTCTCTTCTCTACTGAAAACACTCTCTGGAGAACTCTCTTCCTCTCTCTCTTTCCTTCTCTTGTGTAATTTATTCTGCACCTCAAGCTTTGTTTGGTTGAAAACCAAAACACTGTTCTGCTTGGTTTGAGATTTGAATCACAGCTTGGTTTAGCAAGATTAGCGTTTCTGTTTTCATCAATTTGTTCTTGATAAGAATCTGCTCTCTGATCCACTGTGTAAATGCTCATTGATCTGGTCCTGTCTCTTTATTTGCTGCTTGCTTAAGTATTGAGCTGTCCCTTGCTGGTTGTAAGCCAAGCAAGGCTGTAGGCACTGGTTTTGTTCTGTTACTGAATTTTCAATCCATTTGCTTCTGTTGCTCTATATGCCACTGCCATCCTTTGAGGTATATCCTAAATAACTGGATGTATGAACTTTCTAAACTCTTTAACAGCCTACCATGATTCTATTTAGTGTTCTTTATGCCAAAATATGAGATGTTGCATCTGCTTGGCCTCTGTCAGGCCACCTCTAACCCCTTTATACAGATTTTGCAATTTTAGGATAGCCCTTGAGGCTATACCACTGCTTATGCCTTTTACAGGTTACTATAGTTCAAGAATGATTCGGTCTAAATCCAATTTGGGGATGTACACAAGCTAGAACCCAAGGACAAGGCCCTGCTCCTCCCACTCTTTTGATTAATTTGCATACTTGTTCTAAACTGTTTTGGATGCATTCATTAGGAATAATAGTGGTTTGTATAAGCACCATAAGGTGCAAGTTAGTGCTTAGGACAGGTATGGCAGCCTATACACACTGTTAAAGCAGTGACTTTGGCTAAGAGGGGGCCATCTCTAACCTTTTTCTTTATTTTTTATATGCTGAGTGCTAAAATTGCAATACAGGTTTAAAATTAGACTAGTTGCGCAAAATAATTTTCTGGAAAATCGCAGCAGCGTTGAAAGTGTTTTAAACTGAAAGTTCAATATTTATCTAAGCTATTTGTGCAATCTGAAAGGGCTAGAATTAGATTTTATCACCTAATAGGCTAAAATTGTAAAACAGTCTAAAATCGGGTTATTTTTGCAATTACTATATTCTGAAATATATTATCACGTTTTGTTCTTCTTTAAAGTGGCTAAAACTGCAGGTTAATTTGAAATTAGCCTATTTCTGCAAATCTGAACATAACTTGTTAATCTCTATTATATTTCACTTGTTTTAATTTGGAGGCCCACTTTTGAAGTTTTAAATTGCTTTGCTTACATAAACATTATTTGCTTATGTGTTCACATGATTGTATTATTTGACGCCTAGTGGTCTAGTTTGGGGCAGTTAATACACTTAGGGGTCTAGATATCTTCTTTAAAATTAGTTGTCCTAACGGCCTCCGGGACATTAAGTTGGGGCGCTAGCAATACTTTAGGACGTGAAAATATTAGCATGCGTTTTAGTATTAAAGAGGGTATGGGGGTTAAGGGAATTAAGCCCTCGGATATGATGGAAACTACCCGAGCTACATTTGATAGTGGATTCTGAAACTATCGTCCCTTACGAAAGCCGGGTTCTGATCCGAATAGGACAATAAAATCTAGGGCTATTTATACAAGTAATTAATTTGTTATCATTTTGTGGCTATTTGTACAACATGACTATTGTTTCAAATTATTTATACAAGTACATATAATTGCCCATTCGCTTACTTTGCAGCCCATATCTTTTTCGTTTACTTTATTTAGATTTTGTTCTTTTATAAGCAATCTGTAAACCCAATATAAAAGTCGGCCGGGAACCACGCTTAGTGGAACTTAGGAGGTGCCTAACCCCTTCCTTCTAGGTTGACTTGAACACTTACCTGAATCTCTGACTAGTAGACCAACCCGGAGTTATTCTTTAAATGAAATTAGAAATTAATAGGTGACCTAATACGCCTAGAATAATTTATTAGGTGGCGACTCCAAAAACTCGTTCCAAACGAGTCACCCAGTCAAACCCGACCTTTTGGACTCGATCCGAGCTCGAAAAATGGGGTGCGACAGAATGGCGACTCCGCTGGGGAATAAATGTTCTAACCATTACGATTTTTTATATTGGGTTTATTATTGCTTTTATTATTCAATACTAACTTTTTATCTTTGCAGGTGGGTAGTCTTTTACATTTGGCATTTTTTTTTTTTTTTTATAATATGATATTTAGTTAATTATTGAATTTATTTGTTGCATTTTGTTCATACTCCTCCACTCCTGGAAAATTGACACTTACACACACACAAACGATTACGTGGATCTCACGGTCGTTTCACTCTAAAAAAAACCCTTTAGGAGGGACGGTTGGGATAAGTTGGTCCGTGGTACAACCAACAATTCTAAACGTTCCAACCCCTTGGTTGTCCGCCTGGGGGAACCATGTTCTTGTCTAGTAAACCCACTCTTGGAAGGTTCTTACAAAGCGTCCAACACTTCTACTATTTTCTAATCTTTCATAAATTTTGCAAAATCTTTTTCTTTTATACAATTTCACTTCATAATTCTTTTTGTCTAGTTTCCATGATCCTATTTTTTAAAACTAACTTGTTTGTTTCGTTTTCTCTTTTTACTCATTTTTTTAAAAATTATTTTTGAAATGCTTCAATATGTGCACCCTTTCTATAAAATTGATAAATCTTTTTAAAAAAAAAAATAATTTCACTTGATTTAATTCTTTTTTCATTTTAATATTGTCTAGTTTCTATTAACTCAATTTTTCAAAACTAATGTGCGTTCGTTTTGTTATCTCTTTTAAAAACTTATTTTGTAAAATATTAATATGTGCATTTTTTTTTCTTTTTTATGATTTTTTAATATTGTCTAGTTTATATTAATCCTATCTTTCGAAACTAACGCATTTGTTTTGTTCTCATCCTTCTAAAATTATTTTACGAAATACTTCAATATGTGTGCATCATTTTACAAGACATATGCATTTCTTTCAAAACTTGTGCATTTTTTTTTTTTTTAAAAAAAAAAAAAATTTTTGTACATATCATGCATACCTTCCGCTGCTCCTGGCAAGTTTCTAAATCGTGCGGTGGTTACGACCACCTCTTCCCTCACAAAAGTCTCCTTTTAGGAGGAACAAATTGGAACCTATTTGGCCCAAGACGTTCCCACTCCTGAGTTGTCCGCTTAGGAGGATAATAAAACTCGGTCTAGCCAACTTCATCCTTTAGTAGCAATGCTAGGAATCATGCATCATGACATATCATTAGTCGACTTGTTCTCAAGTCCAATAGGCCAATATGTTCAAACAATATGAACGGATTTTTGGCCTTAAAAAGTGTTAATCATGATTTATTGGCAGATATTTAAAGGATTGAACGTGTAAATGTAGACCGTTTATGGGAATTATTCTGCATTCAATGCCATTCAAAGGCACAAATGGTAACCGAAGAGGCATCAAAGCCGATATTGAATCAGAAACGACTATTTATTCCTAAGCGGTTAAAATCATTCTGTGTTCAATGTCATTCAAAGGCACAAAAGGTAACCGAAAAGGCATTAAAGGCCCAATTTGACGCAGAAATAACCGCTTGATAGACGGGATGACGCATAACACACATTTATCCTTTAAGCATTATATAAAGACTTGACATCCTTGGCATGTCACAAGTTCATTAGCAATTTCCTTCTAAAGTGTCTAAAGGGTTCTCAACTCGCAACGACACATCTCCTTATATCTTCTGTTGCTCTGTTTCCAAAAGCTCGTGCCACACGTTAATCGTTTGCTTACAACCAAAATTTAGGCATCTTCCTTCCCTTTTTTCTCCCTCCTTCATCTTTTCCAAAAGATCATGGCCACCAGAACATTTGACATGGTTGTTGAAGTCCCTCAGTTGCTAAGGGATTGGTGGGGAAACTTAAGCATAGATCAACAAGACCGAGTTAAGGCAGTGTTAGGGAACCTTATTTCACTGATGGAGCATACGGCAATGAAAGGGATAGTAGAAGCAGCAGTACACTATTGGGATGCATGCCGAGCAGTTTTTCACTTTGGGAATGTAGAGTTGACACCATTACTGGAAGAAATAGGCGGTTTAAGTCAATTACCATTTGAAAGTGAGGAAGTCTTGATGCCTAAGAACATTACACCCGAGGAGTTCTTTGAAATGGTAGGGTTTAAGCCCGAGTTATGCACAGACAGTATAAGGCAGTTAGGAATTTCTTTGACTTCCCTCTACATCAAATTTGGGTATGAAGAAGCATTTCAGGAATCCGAAGACTATTTCGACATTAACCAGGCAGATTGGCAAGATAGGAGGGTACTTGCTTTTGTCACCAGCTTTTTAGGAACCGTCGTGTTTCCAGAACACAAGGGACGAGTTGATGTTTGCATAGTAACAATTGCTGATGTCCTACTCAAAGACATTAACAAGACATACACCTTGGTACCGATGATTGTTGCAGAAATGTACCGAGCTTTAGAAAGATGCAAGAAGGGAGCTGTTTTCTTTGAAGGTTGCAATTTGCTTTTACAAATCTGGCTGAAGGAACATTTGCAAAGGATGGATAACAAAGATCAAGCTTTCCATTCCATACCAAGAGAAAACTATACCTTGACTCATACCGCCCGCATGGACACTGCTCTTGAAAAGTGGGACTGGCCAACGACAACCGAAGGATGGCACCACAAACTCTCTCTATTGACATCTGAAAATATACAATGGATGTTTGATTACTTTCCCAGCACTACAGTGATCACACGGTCGGAAAGAGACTCGTTTCTCATTTTAGTGGGCTTTAGAGGAGTTTACCCATATACTCCTTTAAGGGCACTTAGACAAGCGGGGAGAAAGCAGATTGTACCCCAAATTGCAGACATCAGCAGTTTCAAAGCAGATATTTCTGGAGAAGTGATACCATTTAAAGACAAGATATTAGAACTTTGGAAAGAAAGACGACAAATGGGATTTGAGACTATTGGACGAGATAGGTTTGATGCAGGCTGTGATGAAGATTATCCAGACTGGCTAAGGAAAGACATAGTAAAGGCAGTTCAACCAAGAGCAACAAGAAAAAGGAAAAGAAATGCCGATGAATTGGAATCTGAGTGCAAGAGACTACACAAACAACTGGCGAAAGCACGAGAGAAAATAACGAAGAAGCAAAGTTTGGTCGAAGCAAAGGACAAAGAAAAAGACAAATGGCGCAATAAGGCAGAACTCCTGACAAAACGTATAGAGTCTATCGGTGTATGGGCTAGCGAAGGAATGAGCTCTGTGGCAAACAAAGGAATAGAGGAGAAAGGAAGAAAGGCTTGGGAAATGTTGAAGAACTTCACATTTGACATATCCCGGCTCTTAACTGATGCAGACAATATCATCTTCCAAGGAGATTCATCAGGGGCAAGTTCGGCCGAGAAAGACTCATCTGAAGAAGAAGAAGAATCTTCTGGGGATGGATCAGCATGAAAGATGTTTACTTGGCCATGATCTAATTTCCTACCAATATTTAGTCTTTTCCACTTTTCACACTATTTCAATATCAACCAATGTAATAATCTCCAATAAATGCAATATTATCTCTTAGGCTCCCTATTTTGTTAGCAAATGAAATGAGACATGCGGCACAAAGCGCTTTTCAAAATCATCGTGCGTAAAATAGTTTTTCGCATTATAGGATGCATTCGTTACATGATATGTGTGCATTGCATGAACTCGTTTGTTGCTCTTTCTCTCTCTCTCTCTCTCTCTACCTGAGTGAATCTTTTTCCCAAATTCAATATCTCTCCAATGCATATAACCCTACTTTTCTGATCTTTTGCACATTCTGATTACTTCCTAACTCAAAGACTTCCTCTCCAAAAGGTCGGCTCGAGTTGAACACCAAAATAGAAGACATGGCTAAGCAAAGTGCACTTATTGGTGATTTGTCAAAACAAGAGGAAGCTATTGCAGCAAGTATTATGCGTATGGAGCAGAAAATTGACAGGGTAAGAGGAGTGATGGTCGGCCTCAAGGGCACCTCTGACATGCCACAAAAAAAATCCCGAAGCCAATGTTCGAGGATCACTCTAGTGCTCCGGTCTATACTATTGCACCTCCCGCAATACATGAGTGTGATCCAAAGTATTTTCCAAATTTACATTCGTTCATGGTTGAAAGAGCATTCAAAGGGTTAGCAGGAGGCAATCAGGAGATGGGAAGTGAGGAGAATCCGCCAAATATCGCAAAGGTTTGCGCACAACAATCAGATATTAGCATGACGACGAAACTTCCATTGTATGATGGAACTAAAAATCCTTATGTACATTTGAGAGCATATCTACACACCCTAGAAAGTATGGAACACGACGATGAGCTCAAGAGGAAACTATTTGTTAAGACACTTACAGGGTCAGCATTGATTTGGTACATAGGGCAAGACACAAGCAAATGGAATTCTTGGAGCGACCTGGTCGAAGCCTTTATTAACCGATATAAATCCTATGGCGACCACCGTGCGTGCAATAGCTTGTTGAAAAGGAAAAGTGTTATGGAACCGATTTCTGAAAAGGTATTGAGCAATAATTTGACTGAAGCACAATCCAAGGATATGAACGTTACAAAGAAAGGGAAAGCTACCGTTACCAAAACCCCAAGCCCTATCCCAATATCTTTTAATAACCAAGCCATCATCCCTTTGCATGAATCACTGGCTGTTCAATTTGAGAAACTTAAGTCTATCGGGATGTTGCAGCCACAACGTGGAGAAGTCGTTACCCCACTACCACCTTACTTCGATTCAAGCAAACATTGTGCATTTCACTCCAACATACCAGGTCATGACACCAACGAATGCACCTCTCTGAGGAAGGAGATTCAGAGTTTAGTGGAAAATGGCAGGGTAGTCGAAGTGCCAAAGGGAAAACCTCAACTTATGTGGTGCCAACCTCTGACCTTTATGCCAGCAGTTGAAGTTTCCTCACAGTCAGTTAACCCAGTTTCTTATCAGAATCTAACAAATAATACTAGGAATTGCTCTCGCGACGCTTCTCGCAAGTTTCCTCCCATTGGTGGATCATATGCAAGTTTGTACGAAAGGTTGAAAGATGCAGGAATAGTACACCCTATTGAAAGGAAAATTTACAAGGAACCATGGAAAGCAGATATGAAAAAGTCATGTGTTTACCATTCAGGCATGCTGGGGCATGATATTGAGAAATGTTTTGCTTTTAAAAAGAAGATTGAAGGGCTGATCAAGTCTGGGCAGATCAAGATTGAAAATACTAATGACGAAGCAATTGCAGATGACCAAGTCAAAGAGGCAGCAGTTTAATGACAGACATCCGAATACAAGAAGAGAGCTTCTAAGTTGCATGATCTTTGGAGACATTTATTTTACTAGCAAGCTGTATGGCACATATTTTTAAGATTTTCTCTTTATGTATTTTGAACTACGCTCGACCTGATTCCTGTCAGTAGCAGGATACGTAGGCAGGGGTTCGGTCCCTTTATAATAAAAATTTTATTTTGCCCAATAAGGAAAGTTGGTGCAAAGTTTGAAATACAGCAGTTGGTTAACGATTGTGAAAAGGCATGGATCACGACAAACAAATTTGTAAAGGAAACAGTGATCGCACCCAAGTCTTTGGTGCTTGACAAAGAGCCGACCTCCCTTTTGGTCACCTAAAGTCCAACCTTTTCCTTGACTTCACACAATTCATCGCAACATCCTTATCAATGATTCATCAACCAAAATCTTTGTCTTGACTGCTACATAAAGCACTCAAGCAATCCTTTATAATCTCTATACCATTTGTCATAATGTCTAGTTCAAGCATTAGTCTATTATATGCCTTCTAGACATCCTCTTAGCTGCATATATGACCTTTACGTGCTATTTTGTTTCAAAGTCCATAATATACTAACTCTGTTTTGCATATTTTGTCATTTTGTTAAAGGTTGCCTAGCATTTGAATACCTAAGTTGGCAAAGAATCTGCATTAAGAAGAAGCCGAGATGACAAGCCAAGATGAAATATTCACTTTTGGAACAAAGTCTTCAGAACCTCAGACATATGGCATCGAGAAAAACAAGGCTCAACAGGACATTTCAGACAAATCTGACAATCCTGATCCTACTACGATGCAAATTGTGGCAAGGGACAAGCAGAATCAGCTGTCGGTATACCCACATAAGAAGCACAGAAAAGAAATCCAGCCAAATGAACAGGAGGGTTTAAATGAAAAGCTCCATAATCTAGAAATGGTTGTGAAAGAAGAGATGAGTTTAAGGAATATTCAAAGTCTGAGGTATAAGGATTTGTGTCTACGTCCGTATGTTGAACTACCGTATGGATACAAAATTCCGAAATTCAACACTTTTGATGGAACGGGGAATCCTTTCTATCATTTGAAAGACTACAGTAACAGGCTAATTGGAGTTGGACATATCGAGGCTATCAGAATGCAATTGTTCATTCAAAGTTTATCTGGATTAGCACTCATTTGGTACACCAAACAAGATTTTAGCAAATGGCACACTTGGGAAGATATGGCCCGAGATTTTGTGGAGCAATACAAGTTCAACATCCGAAAGGATATGCACCTATATGAGATGCACAAAGTCAAAAGAATGCAACACGAGTCTTTTGAAGAATATGCTACCCGATGGAGAATCGAAGCTTCCAAGATACACCCTCCTTTACCTGAAGAAGAGTTAGTTTCAACTTTCGTCCAAATCCAAGAAGGGATTTACTATGAGAAATTGCTCGGCGTTCAGGCACACGACTTTCCTAGTTTGATTCGAATAATAAAAGAACTCGAAATTGGCATTCAAGAAGGGAAGATCATTGGAAGCTCAACAGTGCACTATGCTAATAAACATTTTCAACCCAAGGCACTTGAGAATTTGCAAAGTAATGAAGAAGACAACACATTAGTCGCCATGACTGGGCACCAACCACCATACAACCAGAATCAACAGAATCTACGATTTCGTGATACTCCTGACTTACACACTAGACAACCTTCCCACTATCAGGATTTTCAACAAAAACCTTATCAAGCTCAACGCAATCGGCACCAGATAAAAAAGATGAAATCTCGCACATTTACTCCTCTAGCCGAATCTCTGACAAACATATTTGAAAGACTGAGGGATCAAGGGATATTGCAGCCGAGAAATGGATGGGTTCCTCGTTCGAATTTTGATCCATCAAAGACTTGCGCATATCATTCGAACATTCAAGGTCATAACACTGAAGAATGTCCAGCACTGAAACACAAAATTCAGAACTTGATTGAAAAAGGCAAGATAACGGTACAACAAGAACCACCTAATGACAATTCCAAATCTCGAGCTGCAAATACAATCTATGTTCAAGGCAATCCATCAAAGATAGCTCCGAGGCATTTGAAGAGAAAGCGCAACACCTGAAGACAACCCATCACAATGCAAACTCTACCATATCAATATTTGACTACTCTTTTGCGCTTTATCCCTACTTTGTATCTGAACTATGTATGACTCGATTATGGTATTGACAAGATATGTAAGCAGCCTACTTGGGCAAGGTTTCATTATAATAAACTTTTCATTTTCTCCTAGCCAAGATAAGCACAATTTTTGGGACATCCTCCTAATCCAATACACTCACACAAAAGTTTTCAACCTAAAATGGAAGAAGTATTCGCATGATAGATTGGGTAACAAAGATTTTCAAGATATCACATCAAAGGACAAATGCAGATTCGAGCCGACACTCGGGTGTTCAATGCAAGGCAACCACTTTGTTTTAGATTAACAACTTTTTCTTTGAGAGCAGATCTTCTCTTACAAATACAAGACTCGCAGGCAATACAACAATCTGAGAATGAATGACTCCAGTTCCAATACCTGACATGCATTAGAGGAATGCACTTACAAGCTTTTGGACATGACACTTTTAATACGACGCTTAGCCCCGTCAGGCCTAAAGTATGACGATTAGCCACGGGCTTAAAATATGACGACTAGCTCCGTCAGGCTTAAAATATGTCAGGCTTATGATATGACAAATAGCCTCGTCAGGCTTAAAATATGACGACTAGCCCCGTCAGGCTTAAAATATGACAGGCTTATAATATGAAAAATAGCCACGTCAGGCTTAAAATATGACGATTAGCCTCGTCAGGCTTAAAATATGACGACTAGCCTCGTCAGGCTTAAAATATGATGATCAGCTCTGTCCGGCTCAAAATAGGACAAACTCATATATTTTATTTTTTGCAGGCACCACTACAATAGGACTAGCCACGTCAGGCTTAGAATATGACGACTAGCCACGTCAGGCTTAAAATATGACGATTAGCCTCGTCAGGCTTAAAATATGACGAATAGTCTCGTCAGGCTTAAAATATGACGACTAGCCCCGTCAGGCTTAAAATATGACAGGCTTATAATATGACAATCAGCCACGTCAGGCTTAAAATATGACGATGAGCCCCGTCAGGCTTAGAATATGACAATAGGCTCGTCCGCCTTAGAATTGGACATACTCATTCTTTCTGTTTTGCAGGCACTATTATAATCAGCCTTTATCCGGCTTAAAATAGGACAAACTCATATATTTTATTTTGCAGGCACCACTACAATAGGACTAGCCACGTCAGGCTTAAAATATGACGACTAGCCCCGTCAGGCTTAAAATATGACAGGCTTATGATATGACAAATAGCCTCGTCAGGCTTAAAATATGACGACTAGCCTCGTCAGGCTTAAAATATGACGACTAGCCCCGTCAGGCTTAAAATATGACAGGCTTATGATATGACGCTTAGCCACGTCAGGCTTAAAATATGACGACTAGCCTCGTCAGGCTTAAAATATGACGAGGAGCCCTGTCAGGCTTAGAATATGACTATTAGGCCTGTCCGCCTTAGAATTGGACATACTCATTCTTTCTGTTTTTGCAGGCACTACTATAATAGGCCCATCTGCCTTATAATTGGATATATACATATATATTTTATTTTGCAGGCACTGTTATTAGGCTTGTCCGCCTTAGAATTGGACATACATGTATTTTATTTTGCAGGGACTATTTACAGTAAGGTGATATTTTAAAGGCAATAAACTGGGGCAGAATTTTTGAGGATCCCCTCAAAAATTCCAAAAGGATGCAAGACGACACTGGGGCAGAATTTTGAGGTTCCCTCAAAATTCATTGAAAAATCGACATCCACAAGCGCAAGATGCAACAATGAGGAGGATGCACAAATCAACCCTTCCCCTCTCCCCCAAACTCATATATCTTTCTTTGAGTGCAGGAACAGAATACTAACAACGAATACGACAACATATGGGGCAACACCACAAGATACTCTTCGACTTTCCAGCAATCCCTTTGAGCCCTTCCTCACTATCTCACACTTGCTTTCAAAATCAGTTCCCTATACTGAAATTGCGCAATCACAAAATTTCTAATATACACCATTTTAAAACTCCATTCAAAAAGCTTAGTCCCTTCGATTATGTTTTTTCCACTTCATCAAATTATTTATTCCCGCTCAAATCAAAACCTCTCATATGCAAATAAGTAATCTGCCTAATCCTTTATAGAGAAGGCAATTTGCGTTCTTTCGGATTGGTGCTTACCTCGTGTGAATCTTGCCTATTTGTTAATCGTGCGTGTTTTCGTGCCTAATCGTGTTCATTTGTGTGAATTTACCATGCTCACTCCGCAAAATATCATTAAATTTCAAAGCACACACCAATATGAACTTTTCATACTCGGACAAATTAACTCCTGATACCTAAATCGTGCATCATATACATCTCACACAGGCGACATGCCATCCTAGAACTTCACACGGTCTTATTCTCGTACAACCAAAGATATGTCGACAACTCAGAGACCAGAGTTCGGCCAAAAAAGCCTTCATTTCTCTTTCCAGCATTTTGTCCGCCCGTCGTGACAAAATTGGCCGCACTGTCAACATCTTTGCCCGAAGACTCTTTCATCATCCCCGGGCAAAGAGGGGCAGCTGTTGACACCCAATTTTGTCCCTCCGTTTTTCGCAATTTGGCTATATTTAATTAAAATCGACAATAGTAATTTTTCAAGCAAAACTGCATTAGACAACATGCATTTACATGTGTAATATTATTATTAATTCCCTATCTATATAATATTTATTTAATTGTGACTATATTACGTAATTACATTCATCTAGGCTATTTTCCCAAACTACGTATGATATTTTATATAATTTAACGCATTATGAAATTATTTAATAATTATTTTGTGACTTATTTATATCTAATTAGTATTATTTGTGGTCATCTATATTTATTTATAATTAAATATATTTATTCATAATTATTTACAAAATTTCCTATTTTTATAATAATTATTTGTATTTATAAGTATTTTAATTAAATACAAGCCAAATTGTCAATTTACAACTCCAAATATACTACATCTAGTCCTCGTAATCATTTTTATCCACGTGTACGCCATTTAAGCTCCACATAAGCCTAACACCCCACTTATATACACTTCTAACACAATGTACAACTTCGTTTGGCATGTGTACAACTCATGTTAGCATGAAGTACAAACCCTCAAAGCACCCTACCCTTACACATCAGCCACTACACACATACATATACATACACGTGTGCCCGACGTGGCACAATCGTGACCCTCAGTTCCCTCCATCCAACGGCTCACATCACTCTCAATATTTTTAATATTACAAACTCACCCCCATCCTCCTAAACCCTAAACATATTTCCCCCTTCCCTTTCCCTCTCCAGCAGTCACTCTCTCTCCCCTTCCCCTCAAACTCGTCCAAATACACCACGCCATAACTCCACCGCGTTGACTCCGTCCCTTCCGCCGCAATCACGCCCCCCTCTCCTCTTTTCTATCTCGGATTACACGGGGACGAATCCCCATTTCTCTCTCTCTTTTGCCTCGTGGAATCCGAAATAGGAACAAGGAAATCGGGCAAATCTTGTCAACTTTGGAGTATGCAAAGCAAGAAAAAGGAAAGATTGGAACAAATCGTTACAAGTCAAACAAAAACGGGCAGATTTTGAGGACGACCCGACCCGGTTCGATCGCCTCTGACCCAACCCGTCATCCCAAACGGGTAACACGTTTCCTTTTATTTTTTTTTTCTTATTTTTATATACTGAATCATGAAAATATCATGCGATTTTGACTTAGTGTTCTGAAAATTAGTTTTCCATGCCTATCTACTCATTTATTTGTTTTTCCTGCCTTGAATCAGTGCTTACTGCCTATTTTCAATCAACGATGTTGAATGTAAAACCTTGTATTGCTCTTATTAATTTTAGTCTAAGTATCCAACCATTCGGGATTTGATTGTGCTTAAGCCATTTGCTATTAGCCTATAAGTTTCTTGATTAATCTTAGTGCAATTATATGTATATGCATGCTTCTGCTGAATGCTTTCAAAGGACTATAGTTATGATTATCGGAGAATGATGTGCTAAATTCAAGGGATGGCAGACCTCTTTTAAATGATGCATAACTGATATGGCTTAGTAATTCAGAGGCTTTCTTGATTTAGTTTGGCTATGAATGAATCCTTACCTTGTATATATGTGAACACTAGTTCCTCACTAAGGTCTTATAAAAGGAAACCTTTTGTTAACTTTGAAATTCAAACTGGAAACTATTTTTGGAAGTTTTCTGTAGAATCCCTTAGGTTCTGTGCAAATTGATAATTCGATTGTTTGCTTCCTTATGAGATATTCACTGATTTTCTTTTCCTTTTACAATGATGATCTTAACTTTTAGATCACCCTACATTGCAACTATAAAAACCAGCCCCTCTCTCAGTCTATAAGACAACGGACAGGCTGAAAAACACCTCAGACACCTTCAACCCTGCTTCTCTTCTCTACTGAAAACACTCTCTGGAGAACTCTCTTCCTCTCTCTCTTTCCTTCTCTTGTGTAATTTATTCTGCACCTCAAGCTTTGTTTGGTTGAAAACCAAAACACTGTTCTGCTTGGTTTGAGATTTGAATCACAGCTTGGTTTAGCAAGATTAGCGTTTCTGTTTTCATCAATTTGTTCTTGATAAGAATCTGCTCTCTGATCCACTGTGTAAATGCTCATTGATCTGGTCCTGTCTCTTTATTTGCTGCTTGCTTAAGTATTGAGCTGTCCCTTGCTGGTTGTAAGCCAAGCAAGGCTGTAGGCACTGGTTTTGTTCTGTTACTGAATTTTCAATCCATTTGCTTCTGTTGCTCTATATGCCACTGCCATCCTTTGAGGTATATCCTAAATAACTGGATGTATGAACTTTCTAAACTCTTTAACAGCCTACCATGATTCTATTTAGTGTTCTTTATGCCAAAATATGAGATGTTGCATCTGCTTGGCCTCTGTCAGGCCACCTCTAACCCCTTTATACAGATTTTGCAATTTTAGGATAGCCCTTGAGGCTATACCACTGCTTATGCCTTTTACAGGTTACTATAGTTCAAGAATGATTCGGTCTAAATCCAATTTGGGGATGTACACAAGCTAGAACCCAAGGACAAGGCCCTGCTCCTCCCACTCTTTTGATTAATTTGCATACTTGTTCTAAACTGTTTTGGATGCATTCATTAGGAATAATAGTGGTTTGTATAAGCACCATAAGGTGCAAGTTAGTGCTTAGGACATGTATGGCAGCCTATACACACTGTTAAAGCAGTGACTTTGGCTAAGAGGGGGCCATCTCTAACCTTTTTCTTTATTTTTTATATGCTGAGTGCTAAAATTGCAATACAGGTTTAAAATTAGACTAGTTGCGCAAAATAATTTTCTGGAAAATCGCAGCAGCGTTGAAAGTGTTTTAAACTGAAAGTTCAATATTTATCTAAGCTATTTGTGCAATCTGAAAGGGCTAGAATTAGATTTTATCACCTAATAGGCTAAAATTGTAAAACAGTCTAAAATCGGGTTATTTTTGCAATTACTATATTCTGAAATATATTATCACGTTTTGTTCTTCTTTAAAGTGGCTAAAACTGCAGGTTAATTTGAAATTAGCCTATTTCTGCAAATCTGAACATAACTTGTTAATCTCTATTATATTTCACTTGTTTTAATTTGGAGGCCCACTTTTGAAGTTTTAAATTGCTTTGCTTACATAAACATTATTTGCTTATGTGTTCACATGATTGTATTATTTGACGCCTAGTGGTCTAGTTTGGGGCAGTTAATACACTTAGGGGTCTAGATATCTTCTTTAAAATTAGTTGTCCTAACGGCCTCCGGGACATTAAGTTGGGGCGCTAGCAATACTTTAGGACGTGAAAATATTAGCATGCGTTTTAGTATTAAAGAGGGTATGGGGGTTAAGGGAATTAAGCCCTCGGATATGATGGAAACTACCCGAGCTACATTTGATAGTGGATTCTGAAACTATCGTCCCTTACGAAAGCCGGGTTCTGATCCGAATAGGACAATAAAATCTAGGGCTATTTATACAAGTAATTAATTTGTTATCATTTTGTGGCTATTTGTACAACATGACTATTGTTTCAAATTATTTATACAAGTACATATAATTGCCCATTCGCTTACTTTGCAGCCCATATCTTTTTCGTTTACTTTATTTAGATTTTGTTCTTTTATAAGCAATCTGTAAACCCAATATAAAAGTCGGCCGGGAACCACGCTTAGTGGAACTTAGGAGGTGCCTAACCCCTTCCTTCTAGGTTGACTTGAACACTTACCTGAATCTCTGACTAGTAGACCAACCCGGAGTTATTCTTTAAATGAAATTAGAAATTAATAGGTGACCTAATACGCCTAGAATAATTTATTAGGTGGCGACTCCAAAAACTCGTTCCAAACGAGTCACCCAGTCAAACCCGACCTTTTGGACTCGATCCGAGCTCGAAAAATGGGGTGCGACAATATCACTCCATGCTTCTTTTCGAAAACATCGTATGTGTAATGCACCTAAAAAAATATCAAGCAGATTCCCACAATCTATGAGTTATCATAGGATATAATATTGTGAATTAGGCCGCCTGGAGAGGTCAATTTTTTCCCTGGAACAATTACAGTTAATAATTTCAAAATGCATTTATCAAATATAATGTAATTTGCAGCGAAAGGAACCATCAACGTAATTTATAACTCTATACAATAATCCACAAATCATGATTAGGAATACATATCAGAAGAGGAAATGTAAGATATATTTTGATTTGAAGCCAACTTAAACATTTAATACCTCCCCTTAATGCTATCTACAACATTAAATCCATATTCTAATAATGGTTGCACTTGTATTTTGTTTGACCAGCAGAGCTTTGGTAACTACATGTACATCTAATCAGATGACATAATCTCTTTATGTGTCACTGGAAGCATTTATATATAGGCTAAAAAGTTGAAACTTTATCCCAATTACTTTTGTTTAAGCAACTTTTTTAGCTTGTCTTCTTAATTAGTATTGAGCTACCTGAGTCGACATAAAATTATATATATCAACTCTTGAAGAGCATAAATAGCATATGCAAGTATTTTCTTTATAAGAAATTTAACAAAAAGATCTATTATACCTGATTATCTTCCTCCATTATAAAGACCAGCTGATATGCAAGTTTTTCTTCATCAATAAACACTCTTTAAAGCATGACATTGTCATATCTCAAAGATGAAAACTGACTTTTCTTCACAAATTATCGAGCATTGCTAAAATTAGTTTTGTACTTTTACGGTGTTATAGTTATACACCATCGTATCAAGGTTATGTGTTGAGAAACTACAATTGTATATTTAGAGTTTCATGTATCCATCCATAAATCATTCTAATATTATACTTCGTTTTTTATATGCTTAGAAAAACAAATCTATATATACATACATAAAAATAAAGGTGAGGAATAGCGGATGCAAGTATTTTTCTTTTAAGGAATTTTGAAAAAATAAAAGATCAATTATACCTCTTTAAGATTCCCTCATAATAAAGACCTTTGGATGCGCAAATATTTCATCAAGAGCAATGTCACCTGTCAAAAATGAAAATATTTTTTCCAGTATGAATTATAGTGCGTATTGCTAAAGGATAGTTTCGACAGTTTTATAGTTAAAGTTACACATCAATTTAAAAAAAAAAAAACTGATTACAAATGATATAATAGAGAAAATAAAGGTGAGAAAAGAACATCTAACCTTGTGTTGCTAAAAATTCTTGGTAAATACTCGTTTCTAGACTTTGAAATATAATAATTTTTCACAAAGTACAGGAGATAAATATTGTGTTTCTTGGTCTTTGGTGATGGTGGATGAGTGCATCAACTTGAGAGCCCTTGCATTAAATTTAGAAAACTATGAAGGAATAGAAGAAACTGACATTTATGCGAAGACTTTGAAGCAAAAGCAGTAGTTATTCAGAAACTAACATTATGCTTCATAACCAAAAGCATTACTCACAAAACATTCCAGCGCCAGTATGATAAGAGTGAATTTTAAAAGAGGTTTTGTTATATATGCATATATAATTGACTCTGAAATATGCATATCAATCTGCCTCAGTGATTGCCTCTTTGGTATATTTTTTTTTCAACTGCCTCTTCCTGTACTTTAGTTCAAGTTTATCTAATGCAGTTATCTTTATCACATATAAAAATAAATAAACTCCCTCTTCATGCGTTAGTTTTAGATTTTCAACTGCCTTCATACCTTATATTTTCAACCCGAAAAGAAAACTGCCTCTTGATACTAATTTCTTTTCTGAATTTTGAATTGTTATTTTTATTTTATATTCTTTTCAGGTTTTGTCATTCCTAAATACCAATAACCACACGATCTTAATTTTTATTTTCATTTTAATTTAAAATTTTTAAATTTGATTGAAATACAGTTTCCATAATTTCTATGGATGAAATGGATGAGGACGTGGGCACAGTAGTTTTTTCCAGAGAGGCAGCTAACTTGAAAAGAAACTGCATCAAAAAAGATTTATCTTTTCAATAATAAAAATTTATTGTTATTTTAAATCCAAACTATTTTTAAATTCAAATTTACAAATTAATGTGATGCTAGACTTTTTTCCTTTTGCGTTATTAATTAGAAATTTATCTTTTTCAAATTCAAAGAATTACCTTTGAGATACTGATATATTTTTAAATATTCAAATTTAAGAGAATCTTTAATCATCGTAATTCAAATTTAAATTTATTATTTAACTTTATGTAGTGGTTATAAAACACACCCAAAAAAGGTTATCTAACCCCACCGTGACAAACTTAATTTTCATTTTTTTCTCACAATTATTTTTAAAATTTCAATTCAAATTTAGAAAATAATTAAAATAACTGCACCTTACTAAAAAATAACTTATTTACCTAAAATTTTCAAGTAGGTTCCTACTACTTTGACACTTGGCTAGTTTCCATAGGCTTACTACCCTCCTTTTAATATAATATAGATTTTTGAGAGTAAAAAATAATATTTTCTTTCCGTCCTTTCTCACATGGTATTAGAGCGTGAGTGAGAAAATTATTGTTGAGAAAATCAGGAAATTTAACCACCGTGCAGATTCTGGTGGCTGTTACCGGTGGCCTTCTTTTCTGGCAGTGTTGACCGAAAACCAACACTAACATAAGGTTCGCTGTCCTCCGGTGATCAAACCCTAAAAAGAACCTCCGGCAGAGACCCTGTCACGCGCCTCCACGCACCGACAGAACCTAGGGTTCCGGCGAGCGCGTAGGTACACGTACCGGTGCGTGAACCAGTTTCTGGCAGTTTTTTATGCAGATCTGTTTTCTTTGATGTTCGTCTGCAAGTTCCGACCAGACCCATCTATTTTTCATCATATTCTGACAACTTTCCGGCGTCTACGTTACTGTTACGCTTTTTCCTGCTTCTTTTGGCTTATTTGGTCACTGTTTCAGATATTCTCTGCTTTATTTGGTGGTTATTTGCTAATTTTGAGTTAGAAATCATTTCTATACAATCATGTCTCTCGGATTTGATGCTTTTGGTCCTAAAACATCTGGAGTTGGAAATTTAAATCTATTGATTACTTCTAAACCACTTCTTGGAAGTTCAAATTATTTAGCTTGGGCTTCCTCTGTTGAGTTATGGTGCAAAGGTCAAGGTGTTCAAGATTACTTAATCAAAAAAAGCTAGTGACGGTGATGATAAATCTAAGGCAATATGGGATAAGGTTGATGCTCAGTTGTGCAGTCTCTTATGGCGATCTATTGATACTAAGTTAATGCCCTTGTTCCGTCCATTTCAAACATGCTATTTTGTTTGGGAAAAGGCTCGCACTCTATATACTAATGACTTCTCTCGTTTTTATGATGTGATTTCTCGAATGACTAACTTGAAGAAACAAGAACTGGATATGTCAACTTATTTAGGACAAGTACAAGCAGTGATGAAAGAACGTAAGAAGCTGATGCCTGTCACCGCTAGTGTGGACAAACAACAAGAGCAACGACAGAAGATGTTTCTTGTTCTTACACTAGCTGGACTTCCAAGTGACCTTGATTCAGTGCGTGACCAGATTTTGGCTAGTCCTACTGTCCCTACAGTAGATGATCTATTCTCTCGCTTACTTCGACTTGCTGCGCCGCCAAGTCACACAATGATTTCATCACCAATTGATTCTTCTGTTCTAGCTTCACAGTCTCGGCAGAATCGAACACCTCAGACAATGGGAAATCAGACATCTAATAATATGGGAAATCGAGGTGGAGGTTCTACTGGGAATCGAGGTAGAGGTCGTTCTGGAAGAGTTTGATCCCAGTGCAGTTACTGTGGCAGGATTGGACACATCCATGAGTCATGCTATACTTTATGTAATGATACTTTACGTGACCAGAATGCTCATGTTGCTCAGACTGACAGTAATCAGGGTGTTAAGTTATCTGAAGAGGAATATAATGAATTTCTTCAGTATCAAGCAAGTAAGTAGACATCATCTCAAATAGCTTCTGTCGCTCAAACTGGTAATCAGGTTGCTTGTGTCTCATAGTCTAGTACTCTTGGACCATGGGTCCTTGACTGAGGAGCTTTTGACCATATCTCTGGAAATATCTTTCTTTTATCTAACATTGTTTATTCACAGTCTCTTCGCACTGTCACCTTAGCAAATGGTTCCCAAGCAAAAGCCATAGGAGTTGGACAAGCTAGTCCTCTATCTTCTTTAACTCTAAAGTCTGTTCTTTATGTTCCCGGTTGTCCCTTTAATCTTCTATTTGTCAACCGTTTGTCTCGTACCCTTAATTGTTCTATAACGTTTTTAATGATGTTGTTGTTATACAGGACCGCAGTACGGGACGGATGATTGGTGTAGGGCGTGAATCACGAGGCCTCTATTATGTTAACTCTCCTAACTCCTCTACAGCGTGTCCATTTACAGATACTCCAGAGTTACTTCACAGTCGTTTGGGACATCCAAGTTTATCCAAGCTTCAGAATATGGTGCCTAGTCTATCTAGTTTTTCCACATTAGATTGTGTGTCGTGTCAACTAGGGAAGCATACTCGCTCCACTTTTTTGCGTCGTACTCACTCCATTTTTTCTTTAGTCCATTCTGATATTTGGGGTCCTAGTAGAGTCAGTTCAACGTTAGGCTTTCCTTACTTTGTTAGTTTCATAGATGATTATTCACGATGTACTTGGATTTTCTTAATGAAAGATCATTCAGAATTATTTTCCATATTCCAAAACTTTTGTGCTGAAATAAAAAATCAATTTGGTGTTTCTATTCGCACTTTTCGCAGTGATAATGCTTTAGAATACTTATCCTCTCAGTTTAAGCAGTTTATGACATCTCAGGGCATTGTTCATCAAACCTTTTGTCCATATACTCCTCAACAAAATGGGGTAGCGGAGAGAAAGAATAGGCATTTCATTGAGACTGCTCACACTCTTCTCTTTCAGTCTCATGTTCCACTACGTTTTTGGGGCGATGTAGTTCTCACATCTTATTTTTTGATTAATAGGATGCCCTCGTCTTCCATCAAGAATCAGGTCCCACACTCTGTATTGTTTCCTGAGTCACCTTTGTACTCTCTTTCCCCACGTATGTTTGGGAGCACGTGTTTCGTCCATAACTTTGGCCCCGGGAAAGATAAATTAGCTCCCCGTGCTCTCAAGTGTGTCTTCCTTGGTTATACTCGAGTTCAAAAGGGTTATCGGTGCTACTCACCTGATCTTCGTCGATATCTTATATCAGCAGATGTTACCTTTTTCGAGAGTCGACCTTACTTTACACCGTCTTCTGACCATTCCAACATCTTTTAAGTCCTACGTGTGCAGAAATTTGAGGAGTCCACCATAGCTCCTCCTAGTGTAGTTCCTCCTAGAGTTGCTCCTCCTACAGTTGTTCCTACTGTAGTACATTCTCCCGAAGTTACCCCTCCTGCAGTTATTCCTACTGTAGTTCCTATTTCTGTAGTTTCCCCTCCTACAGTTGCTCCTCCTGCCGTTACTACTACTGCTCCAGAGCCACCACTTCAGACTTATCATCGTTTTCCACGTCCAGCATCAGGTCCAGATGATTCACGTCCTACGAAAGACTCTTCACCTACTGCGGACCTGTCTCCTCTTAGTCTACTGATTGCACTTCGAAAAGGTATGCGATCCACTACAAATTCTAAACCTCATTATGTGGGCTTGAGCTATCATTTCCTGTCATCACATCATCAGGCCTTTGTGTCGTCTTTGTCAACTATTTCTTTACCTAAGTCTATAGGTGAAGCACTCTCTCATCCTGAATGGCGACATGCTATGATTGATGAGATGTCTGCTCTACGTGCTAGTGGTACCTGGGAGCTTGTTCCTCTTCCTCCAGGTAAATCTACTGTTAGTTGTTGATGGGTTTATGTACTTAAAGTGGGTCCGGACGGCCAAATTGATCCACTTAAGGCCCGCCTGGTTGCAAAAGGTTACTCAGATATTTGGGCTTGATTACATTGACACTTTCTCTCCAGTTGCTAAAATAGCATCCATCCGTCTTTCTCTATCCATTGCGGCTGTACATCATTGGCCTCTCTATCAGCTAGATATTAAGAATGCTTTTCTCTATGGTGATCTTAAGGAGGAGGTTTATATGGAGCAACTACCTGGTTTTGTTGCTCAGGGGGAGTCTCGTGGTCTTGTATGTCGATTGCCTTGGTCACTCTATGGTTTAAAACAGTCTCCTCGAGCTTGGTTTGGTAAGTTTAGTACAGTTGTTCAGAAGTTTGGCATGACTCGTAGTAAAGCTGATTACTCTGTCTTTTATCGGCATTCTGCTCCAAATCTATGCATTTATTTAGTGGTCTATGTTGATGATATTGTTATCACTGGCAATGATCATAATGGTATCACTAGATTGAAGCAGCATCTCTTTAGGCACTTCCAGACTAAGGATCTAGGCAGATTGAAATACTTTATGGGTATTGAGGTAGCTCAGTCTAAGTCAGACATTGTTATATCACAAAGGAAGTATGCCTTATACATTCTTGAAGAGACATGAATGAAAGGGTGTAGGCCTGTTGATACTCCTGTGGATCCTAATGCTAAGCTTATGCCAGGACAGGGGGAGCCTATTAGTGATCCTACGAGATATATGCGGTTGGTTGGTAAGTTAAACTACCTCACGGTGATTCGACCTGACATTTCCTTTTTTATGAGTGTGGTAAGTCAATTTATGGACTTTCCGTGTGATAGTCTGTCACGCCCCAAACTAGGAGGGGATGTGATTGGCACCCAACCTGAATTACTGTTGAGTGGACCCTGAATTACTAACTAAATAACCTATAGTATACTTTCAACGTCAATGAGACACAATTAAAATACTGCAAAATAACATTTAACTTAGTAAAATGGTCTGATGATTAAAGTATCACCAAGATTTAAAATTCTGGTTAATCTGAATATCTGAAAAAAAGAATCTGCTAGCTAAGTCATGAGCCTCTAAAAGAATGGACTGAATGCATAAAGATCTAAGCTACGGGGCATTCCCCGAGAATAAAATAGTGGATAAAAATAAATATTGTCTTAATACTGGCTGCCGCTGGAAAGAAAACGACCCTCACCAACTGAACTACGAACGAGCCTGACACTAGCCTTGAACTGCGTTACCTACTGCCTCAAAACCTGCCACATAAAAGTAAGCAGGCCCTCACAGGCTAAGCACCTCCAGGATACCCAGTAAATTTCATAGACATCCTTCTAAAAGGCGGAAAAAGACTTGTTGGGATATAACATACTAACAAAGAAAATACATATTCACAACATGTAATTCATATATGGTCTTAGAATTTATACTAAGCTGAAAGCTAAGTAATTAAACTAATACTGATGCTAAATTATACTGAACTATTCACAAAGAACTAACTATACTGAAAGAAAACATAATTTCACACTGTAACCCTGCGTACGTGAGATCTGGCAACGCGCACGAGGGAGTGTCGGTCTCTTTCCCCAACAACTAATGGCCCTGCATACGTGTAACTAGTGTCGCATATGTGAAGTGTCGGCCAATCTCCCAAAAAAATAAATTGTTGCCCTGCGTACGTGGGATCTGGCAACACGTACAGGGGAGTATCGGCCTATCTCCCCAACAAGTAATATGATCACAATACTAACTGAGTCTGAATAAAGCAATTCTATCAACAATATCATAGGAACAAGTCATATGTTCACACAAGCAAGACCAAAATCGACCAAGTCCTACATTACTAAACTGGGTAAGGCACAAATAATTCATACAAAGCTATGTTTTACACCATACTATCTATTCAGTCCCAAATAGAAAGATTGTCTCAACTTACCTGAAAGCTTTAGATCATCTTTTCTTCTTAACTCTTCCGAGTATTGAACAACTCTCAATCTACATGGCCTAGTCATCAAAGATGTCCAACAAGTTCAATTTTGAACTTAGCCCGAAGTCCTGAAATACGGATTCTCATACTAGGTAAATTTTCATCATAGGATTTATTTGAATCAAATCCAGTTTATAAACATCCAATAAAATTATATAGGATGACTCAATTTATCCATTCCAATCAATTTCACCGAACTCAACTTTTCCACCATCTCACTTAATTGCCACAATCGGTTATTCTTTATTCTGCCACTAAATTCCTTGATAACTAAAGTTGTTACAATTTATTTATATTCAAATAATCTAGTTAGTTTATCTAAATATAATATTTCAATACTCATAGTTCAAAAAGTAGTTGTATTGAAAAGAGGCATATGAATACCTTCAGTAAATAATAATGAAGGTTTACGAATTTGAGGTTGTTGCGACTTTTGCTATCTATTCTTGATTTGCAATTACCAACCGATTAAACCCTTAAAGCTTTCTTGATGCTATTGGGATCAAAGGGAAATAAACTGGTTGTTCCCTTTGGAAGTGCGCTGACCAGTATTTGGTTTGTAAACCAAAGTATTTTTTTATAAAAGGACCTATTGGGCTCGTTACCAACTGTTTTGTATTTAGGCCTTAGGGCGGAAAAGTTGGGAAATTTTGATCACTAGCCATTTTTGGAGGCGCTCATTGGGGACTATCCACCATTTCAAAATTCATTGAAGAATAGCCAAAAATTCGCGCGCACACTTAAGCTCCATTAACGTTGGAAAAACACCCCAGACTAGTCTCATAACAAAATATTGGGGCTTTGAACAAGAACAAAACTTGTTCAAAGCCCAAGTATTTTATTATGGGACTTTATATATAAAGCTTCAGTCCCATAACAAAATGCTGAGGCTTTGAACAAGTTTTGTTCACAGCCCCATCATTTTATTATGGGTTATGGGACTTTATATATAAAGCTTCAGTCCCATAACAAAATGCTGGGGCTTTGAACAAGTTTTGTTCACAACCCAAACATTTTGTTATGAGACTGAAGCTTTATACAAAGTCCCATAACAAAATGCTGGGGCCTTGAACAAAACTTGTTCAAAGCCCCAGTATTTTATACTGCGGTTAGTTTACTGAAGCTTCCCAGTATAAATACTGGGGCTTTGAACAAGTGTATTTACACTGGGATTTGTCCGGAAATAGCTATTTCTCAGCGAATTTATTTTTGACGGATACAAATCAATTAACGCGCGCTAAACAGGCCCCTGCACGAAATTCTGAGGCATTAGTTGTTCTCATTTTCATATCTTGAAGTGGAAAATAAATATTCCCTTGATATATCACTAAATAGTACAAAAATTATATATTATTAATCCTTGAAGATTGCATTTCAACTTTATGGTCTCATAACCATTACCATTAAGTTTAATCACTTTATTGATGCGTCCTGAAACTTAGAAATTGACTCTATAACTTAAAATTTCAAGGGTGTTACATAGTCACTGGAATGCAGTTGTTCGCATTCTTCCGTATATTAAATCATCTCCAGGCAAAACATTGCTCTTCGAGGATCGAGGCTATGAACGAATTGTTGGATATACAGATGCTGATTGAGCAGGGTGTCCCTATGATAGACGTTTTAAGTCTGGTTATTGTGTTCTTGTAGGAGGTAATTTCGTGTCGTGGAAAAGCAAGAAACAAAATGTGGTTGCCCGATCTAGTGCAGAAGCTGAATAACGTGCAATGGCTGCAACTACTTGCGAACTAATTTGGATCAAGCAGCTGCTCAGAGAGTTGAGGTTTGGAGAGTTCAATCATATGGAACTTGTGTATGATAATCAAGCTGCTCTTCATATTGCGTCAAATCCAGTGTTCTATGAGAGGACTAAGCACATTGAGATTGACCGTCACTTTGTTAGAGAGAAGATACTTTCGGGAGATATTGTTACAAAATTTGTGAAGTCATAGCTTGCAGATATTTTTATGTATTGGTTATATTTGTAATAAGCTCGGTACATATAACTTGTATGCACCAGCTTGAGGGGGAGTGTTAGAAAGTTAAGTTGTGTATAAGTAGAGTTGTCGTTCCTGTCCCACATTGGGAAACGTGTGTAGTGTATAATGTATGATAGTTATAAATAGGGCTCCTTGTAAATACTATTTTGGATAATAAGAAATAATATTTTCTTCCCGTCCTTTCTCACACCTGACTTAGACTGAGCAACCTCAATACCCAGAAAGTACTTCAACCTGCCTAGATCCTTAGTCTGGAAGTGCCTAAAGAGATGTTGTTTCAATCTAGTGATACCATTATGATCATTGCCAGTGATAACAATATCATCTACATAGACCACTAAATAAATGCATAGATGTGGAGAAGAATGCCGATAAAAGACAGAGTAATCAGTTTTACTACGAGTCATGCCAAACTTCTGAACAACTGTACTAAACTTACCAAACCAGGCGCGAGGAGACTGTTTTAAACCATAGAGTGACCGACGCAATCGACATACAAGACCACGAGACTCCCCCTGAGCAATAAAACTAGGTGGTTGCTCCATATAAACATCCTCCTTAAGATCACCATGGAGAAACCCATTCTTAATATCCAGCTGATAGAGAGGCCAATAACGGACAGCCGCCATGGATAGAAAAAAAATGGACTGATGCTATTTTTGCAACCGGAGAGAAAGTGTCACTGTAATCAAGCCCAAATATCTGAGTATAACCTTTTGCAAACAGACGGGCCTTAAGTCGATCAATTTGGCTTTCCTGACCCACTTTGACTACATAAACGCATCGACAACCAACAATTGATTTACCTAGAGGAAGAGGAACAAGCTCCCAAGTACGAATAGCCCATAGAGCAGATATCTCATGAATCATAGCCTGTCGCCATCCAGGATGAGAGAGTGCTTCACCTGTAGACTTAGGTAAAGAAATAGTTGACAAAGAGGACACAGAGGCCTAATGATGTGATGACAGGCGATGATAGCTCAAGCCTATATAATGAGGATTAGAATTCGCAGTGGATCTCATATCTTTTCAAAGTGCAATTGGTAAACTAAGAGGAGATAGGTCCGCAGTAGGTGAAGAGTTTGTGGCAGGATGTGATTCGTCTGGGCCTGATGCTGGACGTGGACAACGATTATAAGTCAGAAGTGGTGGCTCTGGATCAGTAGTAGTAACTGTAGAAGGAGCAACTGTAGGAGGAGAAACTACTGTAGGATGAACTTCAGTAGGAACAATTGCAGGAGGAGCAACTCTAGGAGGAACTAAAGTAGGAGGAGCTATGGTGGACTCCTCAAAAGTCGGCACATGCAAGACTTCAGAGATATTGGAATAGTCAGAGGAAGGTACAAAGTAAGGTTAACTCTAAAAAAAGGTAACATCTGCTGACATAAGATATCGATGAAGATCAGGTGAATAGCAACGATATCCCTTTTGAACTCGAGATAACCAAGGAAGACACACTTGAGAGCACGGGGAGCTAATTTATCTTTCCCGGGGGCAAAGTTATGGACGAAATACGTTCTCCCAAACACACGTGGAGGAAGAGAGTGCAAAGGTGACTCAGGAAATAATACAGAGTGTGGGACCTGATTCTGGATGGATGACGAGGGCATCCGATTAATCAAATAACAAGATGTGAGAACTGCATCGCCCCAAAAACATAATGGAACATGAGACTGAATGAGAAAAGTGCGAGCAGTCTCAATGAGATGCCTATTCTTCCTCTCTGCTACCCCCATTTTGCTGAGGAGTATATGGACAAGAGGTTTGATGAACAATGCCTTGAGAAGTCATAAACTGCTTAAACTGAGAGGACAAGTATTCTAAAGCGTTATCACTACGAAAAGTGCGAATGGAGACACCAAATTGATTTTTTATTTCAGAACAGAAGTTTTGGAATATAGAAAATAATTTTGAACGATCTTTCATTAAAAAAAAAATCAGAATACATCTTGAATAATCATTTATGAAACTAGCAAAGTAGCGAAAACCTAATGTTGAACCGACTCTACTAGGATCCCAAATATCATAATGGACTAAAGAAAAGATAGACTCTGCACGACTCTCAGTACGACGCAAAAAGGTGGAGCGAGTATGTTTCCCTTGTTGACATGACTCACAATCTAATGTGGACAAACTAGATAGACTAGGCACCATCTTCTGAAGCTTGAATAAACTTAGATGTCCCAAACGACTGTGAAGTAACTCTGGAGGATCTGTAACTGGACACACTGTAGAGGATTTAGGAGAGGTAAGATAATAGAGGCCTTGTAATTCATGCCCTACGCCAACCATCTGTCCCGTACTGCGGTCCTGTATAACAACAACTTCATTAGAAAATATAATGGAACAATTAAAGGTACGAGACAAACGACTGATAGATAGAAGATTAAAGGGACAACCAGGAACATAAAGAACAGAAGTTAGAGTTAAAGAGGATAAGGGACTAGCTTGTCCAACTCCTAAGGCTTTTGCTTATGAACCATTTGCTAAGGTGACAGTGGGAAGGGACTATGAATAAACAATATTAGATAAAAGAGATTTATTACCAGAAATATGATCAGAACACCTGAGTCAATGACCCATGGTCCAAGAGTACTAGACTGTGAGACACAAGCAACCTGATTACCAGTTTGAGTAACAGAAGCTATTTGAGATGATGTCTGCTTACTTGCTTGATACTGAAGAAATTCATTATATTCCTCCTCAGATACTTAACACCTTGATTACTCTCAGTCTGAGCAATATGAGCATTCTGGTCACGTAAACTATCATCACGTAAAGTATAGCATGATTCACGGATGTGTCCAAGTCTGCTATAGTAACTGCACTTGGGTCGAATTCTCCCAGAACGACCTCCACCTCGATTACCAGTAGAACCTCCACCTTGATTTCCTATATTATTAGATGTCCGATAACCCATTGTCTGAGATGTTCGATTCTGCCTAGTCTGTGAAGCTAGAACAGAAGAATCAGTTGATGATGAAACCATTGTGTGACTAGGTGGCGCAGCAAGTCTAAGTAAATGAGAGAATAGATCATCTACTGTAGGGACCGTAGGACTAGCCAAAATCTGGTCACTTACTGAATCAAGGTAAGTTGGAAGGCCAGCAAGTGAAAGAACTAGAAACATCTTCTATCGCTGCTCCTGTTGTATGGCTACACTAGCAGAGACGGGCATCAGCGTATCAAATTCTTCCATGACTGCTTGTACCTGTCCCAAATAAGTTGACATATCCAGTTCTTATTTCTTCAAATTAGTCATCCGAGAGATCATCTCATAGAAACGAGATATGTCATTAGTATACAGGGTGCGAGCATTTTCCCAAGCTGAATAACATGTCTGGAATGGACGAAAATGAGGCATTAATTTAGGGTCAATAGATCGCCACAAAAGACTGCACGACTGAGCATCAACCTTCTCCCATATTGCCTTAGCCTTATCATCACAGTCACTAGCTTTTTTGGTTAAGTGATCTTGAACACCTTGACCTTTGCACCATAAGTCAACTGAGGAAGCCCAAGCTAAATAGTTTGAACTTCCAAGAAGTGGTTCAGAAGTGTTCAAAAGATTTGAATTTCCAACTCCAGAGCTTTTGGGACCAAAAGTATCAAATCCAAGAGACATGATTGTATAGAAAAGACTTCCAACAAAAATATTAGCAAATAATCACCAAATAGTGCTAAGATTTGCTGGAACAGTCACCAAAAGAGCCAAAAAACTAGCAGAAATAATCAGAACAATATAGTAGTTTTCGGAAAAGGTGCAGTCGCCGGAACAATGTCGGAATCCAAAAAAAATAGATGGGTCTGGTCGGAATTCGCATATGAGCACCAGGGAAACAAAATCCGCGTAAAAAAACTATCGGAAAAGGCTCCACGCACCGGCGCGTGGATCTCACTCGCTGCCGGAACCTTAGATTCTGGTGGTGCATGTGGGGTCAATTACCAGAGAAATTTGGTGGGGTTTGGTCTGAATAGAGAGACGAATCGTTTGGTGGTATTAGATTTCGCACAACACCACCGTAGAAATAATCCGACGTCGGCAGCCCTAAAAGTCACCGGAATTTGCACAATGACGGTGTATTTCACCAACACTCTGATACCATGTGAAATACTGTGAGAAATATATATTATTGATATCAAAGAGTTGTTTACAATGAGTCCTATTTATAACTACTATACATGTATAACTACAAACCTTTTCCAATGTGGGACAGGAATGACTACCCTACTTATATACAACTTAGACATGATATGTTGCCATTGTTTAATTTATGCATTTTTCTGTTACTGTACTATCTTTAGGAGAAGAAAAGAAATGTTCATCCTATCACATCTTAAATTTTTCAAACGTGATCTATATGCAAATTTATCTTCACTAATTTTACTCCTCCTTAGGATAATACATATAATCCAAATAAAGCTACCCTGTGCTGTGGAATTTTTTCTCTTTTACGATATATTATCCAATCCATAGACTATATTATGTCTAATATTGGAGCATATCAACTGATGTAGGGAAAACACGAAAACGATAAAGTAAGATAAAAAGCGAGACGTGGCTCGAACAATGACCCAAGTAGCACCGAAGAACTTTTTCGATACACCTCGGGTGAAAGTCAAGGAATACCTACATTAAGCAACTACCCTCGAGTCAACTAGAACCCGCAAGTAGAATGATCGGGGAGGGGTCGCTATCCAACTAGAATTCACTAGAAGTAAACAAGTCCCAAACAAAGGTTCTTTCATTCAATCTTAAAGAGCATTGCTCAAGTTCAACATTCATCAATAATAAGCTAAGTGTTCAAAATACGCTAAGCTTGGCTACTTATAATGTTTCCCAAGCTTGCAGAATGACTAAAATACCCTTACTAATAAGGTTCATCAAATAGGCCACGTAGAGCAAAACAGTAAAAGAAACATAAGTTCAGCATCTAGGAGAGGCGCCTGAGCTAGGCCTGGGCGCCTGGATTGTGCTGTGGCTGGGCTGGGCGCCTGGGCAGGCGGGGCGCCTGTGCACTTTGGCGTCCTTCGGCAGTGAGGTTTCCAGACGGGGCGCCTGAATGTGCTGGGCCTCCCTCCTCCTCCTTAGGCATGAGGCCTAGAGCTGAGATCATCCGGAACGTCTTCCCAATGCTTCCTTCATCGAGTCCTCTCCTCACCAAGTATAAATACACCTCTTCGACCTCCTTGACTTGGCTCCGAGTGAATGGCCTCCTCGTGATGGATTGCCCGGCATCATCCTCCCCTTCTTGGGAAGATTTCATCCTTGAAATCGCAATGTCCTCACCCTCAGCTCCATCATATCCTACATCAAGAGGAGTCAAGTCAGAAATATTAAAAGTGTTAGAGATACTATACTCACTTGGCAAGTCGACCACATAAGCGTTGTTGTTGATCTTTGAAATCACTTGGAACGGTCCATCTCCTCGGGGTGCCAACTTCCCTTTTCTAAGATTTGGAATTCTTTCTTTGCGGAAGTGCACCCACACACAGTCACCCTTCTTGAGTTCTACCTTCTTGCGTCCCTTGTTCTTCTTGGAGGCCACTTTTGCATAAGCTTCCTCCAAGTTCTTCTTCGCCTTAGTATGTAGTTCAACCAAAGCCTTGGCCCTAGTTTTACCTTCAAAATTAACAACCATTTCCCTTGGCAAAGGGGTTAGATCAAGGGGAATCAAGGGGTTAAAACCATAAACACACTCGAATGGAGTCATGCCAATCATTCTATGCAAAGTGCGATTATAGGCAAACTCCATAAGAGGTAACTTATCAATCCAAGTCCCACCCTTACCTCGGGTCATGGCTCTAAGGAGAGCACCCAAGGTTCGGTTCACCACCTCGATTTGCCCATCGGTTTGAGGGTGGTGGGACGTAGAGAACAAAAGCTTGGTACCAAGGGCACCCCATAAGCTCCTCCAAAAATGGCTAAGGAAATTAGTGTCCCTATCACTTACAATGGTTTGAGGCACACCATGCAACTTTAACACATTTTCAATGAACAAAGAAGCAACATGTTATGCATCATCACACTTTTTACATGGAATGAAGTGAGCCATCTTTGAGAACCTATCCACGACAACATAAATGCTATCATGTCCCCCTAGTCCGTGGCAATCCCATGACAAAATCCATAGATATATCCATCCACGGGCTAGTAGGTACGGGGAGAGGGGTATACAAACCATGGGGGTTCGACTTGGACTTAGCATACTTGCACTCAAGACAAGAATTACAATGTCTTTCAACTTGTGTCCCCTTTTTAGGCTAATGGAATTGCTCAATGAGAATGGCCAAGGTTTTATCCCTACTAAAGTGACCCATGAGTCCTTTACAATGTGGTTCTTGCACAAGCAATTCTCTCCATGAGGACTCGGATATGCACACTCTACCATTTTTAAAGATATCGCCATTAACCCGTTGGTATTTCTCAACTCTTTCTCCTTTATCAAGAGCTTCATGGATGCTCTTTAGCTTAGGGTCATGAGCATACATCAACTTGATACTCTCAAAACCCATGAGCTTGGAGGCAAGAGTAGTGGCAAGAGCAAACTTCCTAGAAAGTGCATCCGCCACAACATTGTCTTTCCCTTTCTTGTATTGAATGACATAGGGAAAAGACTCAATGAACTCTACCCACTTGGCATGACGCTTGTTCAATTTCTCTTGGCCCCTAAGATGTTTGAGTGACTCATGATCACTCTTAACCACAAATTCTCTAGGCCAAAGGTAATGTTGCCAATGAGCAAGAGCTCTCACTAAGACGTACATCTCCTTGTCATACGTAGAGTAGTTCAAGGAGGCACCCTTCTATTTCTCACTAAAGTAGGCTATGGGTTTCCCATCTTGCATTAAAACACCACCAATTCCCACCCCCGAGGCATCACATTCAACCTCAAATGCCTTTCCGAAGTCGGGCAATTGCAATAGAGGGGCGGTACTCAACCTACTTTTCAATTCTTGGAAGGCCTTCTCTTGAAGCTCTCCCCAAACAAAAGGTTTGTCATTCTTCACCAATTCGGTGAGTGGAGCGGCAATGGAGCTAAAGTCTTTCACAAATCGTCTATAAAAACTAGCAAGACCATGAAAGCTCCTCACTTGAGTCACGGTAGTAGGAGTAGGCCAATCAGGAATGGCCTCTACCTTAGACTCATCTACCTCTACTCCTTGGGCAGTCACAACAAACCCAAGAAAGACTACCTTCTCAACACCAAAGGCACATTTCTTAAAATAAGCATAGAGCTTTTCGGCTCTCAACACTTCAAGCACTTGCCTTAAATGATCAATATAGTCGTCTAATGACTTGCTATAAATCAAAATATCATCAAAGTAGACAACCACGAATTTGTTGATAAACAGTTTCAAAACATGGTTCATGAGCCTCATAAAAGTACTAGGTGCGTTGGAGAGCCCAAAGGGCATCACCAACCATTCGTAGGGACCAAACTTGGTCTTGAATGCGGTTTTCCATTCGTCCCCGGGTTTCATCCGGATTTGATGGTAACCGGACCTAAGGTCTATTTTGGTAAAGACACATGAATCACTCAATTCATCTAGCATGTCATCTAGCCTAGGGATAGGATGACGATACTTTACCGTTATCTTGTTCACGGCCCGGCAATCAATGCACATCCTCCATGTCCCATCCTTCTTTGGCACAAGAATGACCGGTACGGCGCATGGACTCAAACTTTCACGGACCAAGCCTTTGGTGAGCAAGTCATCAACTTGCTTTTGAAATTCTCTTGTGTCCTCCGGATTGCTCCTATAAGCCGGTTTGTTGGGAGTTTGAGACCCCGGGATAAAATTAATTTGGTGCTCTATCCCCCTCAATGGAGGAAGACCACTCGGCATCTCCTCCGGGAACATGTCTTCAAATACCTTCAAAATATTCTCAATTGCACTAGGTAAAGGGTTAGTTAAATAATCAACATCGGATGCAAGAATCATACCTTTATGCACTAGGGAAAGGAGTAGCTTGTTGCCATCATTTCCTTTCAAAAGTTCACCCGGTTGCATCATGGTACATATGCTTCCGGTAGAAGCTAGTGGGGTCACCACCAAGCTCTCGGCCAAAGGACTAGTCTCAACAACCGACTTAGCCTTTGCCGCCTCTCTTAACTCCCTCATTCGCTTGTAATCATCACTCACTTGCTTGGGAGTTAAGGGTCTAAGCACAAACTTCTTTCCATCATGCTTGACCGTGTAAGTGTTAGCACGGCCATCATGAACCACATGTCTATCAAATTTCCATGGCCTTCCAAATAGAAGGTGGCATGCTTGCATAGGCACCACATCAAATATGTGTTCATCCACATAGTTCCCTATCTTGAACTTAATCATGACTGCTTTACAACCTTCAATTCACCACACTCGCTAAGCCATTGCAAACGATAAGGATTTGGGTGTTTCAAGGTGGGTATCTTCAATTGGGAAACTAGTGTTTTGCTAATGACATTGGCACAACTTCCCGAGTCAATAATCATGGAACAAACAATACCCATGACTCGGCATCTAGCTTGGAAGAGATTCTCTCTTTGCAAAGTCTCACTATCCTCTACAAACATGGCACCTAAACTCCTCCTCACAATAAGGAAGGCATGAGTATCATCATCCTCCATTGCATCCTCCCCCACATCAACCTCCTCATCACACTCTACTCCCCCGTCCTCGGGTTCACTATCTTGTTCATACACCAATTCACCCACAACAACCATAGTTTTCTGGGTTGGGCAATCTTTGGAAATATGTCCATAACCTTTACATTTATAGCATTGAGTAGAAGTAGAAGTAGGATTGCTCAAGTGAGTTTTAGAGTTACCTCCTCCATGTGGTGTGGACTTCTCATAAGGCTTCTTCACATCTTTGCTAGCAATTGCACCACTTGTATTTGGGAATCTTGCATTTGGAGTAGGAGTCTTCCACTTCTTTGGCTTGCTCATGGGAGTAGTAGTACTACTCTTGTAGCGAAGGGATTTCTCCTCTTTGAGCCATTTCTCGGCTTCAACCGCATCTTCACATAGCTTATAGTGATCATCATACTTGTGAAACTTCAATTGTGAAGCTATGTCTCGGTTCAAACCTCCTTTAAATCAAATCATGGCCGTCTCATTCTCTTCCTCATCCAAGTCTAGGGCCATCCGGACTTGCTCAAATTCATTGAAGTACTCCCCAACCGTCTTGTAACCTTGCTTCAACTCATAGAGACGTTTGTATTGGTCCACACGGTATTGGTTAGTCAAGTACTTCTCATCCATCACACGGATCAACTCACCCCAAGTAAGATTGGTAGCCATTCCCATCCTCCTTCTATTCCTCTTGATCGACTCCCACCAAGTAGAAGCAAAGGACTCAAAGGAAGATATTGCATACTTGGCCTTCTTCTCCTCGGGCATATCATTGGTGTCATATATCCGCTCCATGGACAACTTCCATTCAAGGTACTCCACCGGGTCACTACTTCCTTTGAAAGAAGGAATAGTGAACTTCACACTATTAAGATTGTTGTTATCACGACCCCCTTGGTAAGGCTCCGGTTGGCCTCTAAAGTGATCTCCATAACCTCCGTAATCCCTTATAGCATTCCCTCCAACATAACCCATGGGTGGCCCTCGACCTCGGCCTCTACCCCTATCCACATTCCGACCCCTAGGTTGATAATGAGCATCATACCCACCATCACCATAGTCATCCTCCTCCCCTTCTTGAGCTTGTTCAACTTGCTCAAGAGTTTGAACATTTCAAATTGGTCCGGGAAGTGGAACATTCCTTTAGGGATTGCCCATCAGGTTAGGAATGGTCACTCGTTAGATATTGCTCAACATTTGTTCAATTCGATCACGATCCTCCTTTACCCGTTGTTGTCTAAGCAACTCAAAAACTTGTTCCGGGGTGAAGGTTGAACTACTTGTGCCCTCAACGGCTTCAACTTGGGCACTCGGGGCCCCTTTCTCAACTTGGACACTCGGGGTCCCTTTCTCCGATTGGACATTGGAAGTCCCTTACTCAACTAGGGTACTCGAGGTCACCCTTTCAAGGTTTTCAATCCTTAAGTTCATTCTATCCAATTTGGCAAAGATAGTAGCAAAGGCATTCTTAGTGAAATCATCACCTTCATTGGTCATCGTACCTACAAGAAGAACAAACGTTAGTGAAGTCACCTCACACACACCCTCACTTGTGTTTCACTCGGTTCACTCGTTTAATGGTGGTGGATATTTCACTCGGACTTTAATCCTAAAAGCTTCAAGTAGTTGAACAACAATCCTCAACTCAATCAACTATTCACAAGTCAAGCGGGCTCCGGGGTGAATGGAGTTGATATGACTCAATGAACGCTAAACACTTTGAAGTGAGGACTTGAGTTAAAAGGATCTACGAATCTTCTTGGAGTTCTACTCTCCAACTAATGCACGAATCACCTGAAAGCTTCAAGGGCTAGTACCAATTAAGTAGAAAGCTTACTCAAAGTAGTACTAGTTAGATGTTATGCAAGCAAACAAATAGGAAAACTTAGGAAAAACTACCCAAAACAACACCCTATAGGTGCAGGCGGGCGCCTAGACTAGGAAGCGGACGCCTGGGAATCCTTCAGCAAGCTAGGCGGGGCGCCTGGCTAGGTGGGGCACCTGCGCAGCTTGCTCTGCTTAGGCAGTGGCAAAGCTAGGCGGGGCGCCTGGCCCTGGAGCAGTCCCAAATCGTTCCAAACTTGCTCCATTCCGATTTTCAATCCACAAATCTGATGTTTTCAACTTGTTTTCACATTCCAAGGATACCCAAAGTTGTTTTTGATCTTTCTTAACAAACCCCAATCAAGTTTACACCCAAACAAATAAATCAAATCTAAGATTCAATGGCAAGAAACTCAAGAACACAAGGGTTTTTCAAAGGGTTTCAAAATGGATTGTGATTCATCAAATTTGGTGTTATACATGTTCAAATCCCACAAAATTGGTACCAAATCGTTTGTTTTTCAATCAAGATCAATCTCCAATATCAAGTTCTCAAATCAAACACCCATTCAACCAAAGAATCAAGCCAAAATCATCAAGAATAAGGTTTATTAAGGGTTTAAGGAAATTTTGGGGTTTCAAATCTTCAATTTTGTAACATCAATCTAAACCACGAGATTTAGGTACCAAAACAATGGGTTTTCAACAAGGATCAACCTCCAATAACACCCATATCAAGAATCAAACACACCAACAAGATACACCAAAATTTTAGATTTTTAACTTTTTCAATTTTTTTGTATTTTCTTCTTTCTAATAACTTCAAACACAAGAAACTAAAAGAAACTAACGTAGGCACGAAGAATCAAGGGTCGAGGGTTTGTAGAAACAAAATCCGAACCTGGCTCTGATACTAAACTGATGCATGGAAAATACGAGAGCGATAAAGTAAGATAAAAAGCGAGACGTGGCTCAAACAATGACCCAAGTAGCACCGAAGAACTTGTTTCGATACACCTCGGGTGAAAGTCAAAGAACACCTACATTAAGCAACTACCCTCGAGTCAACTAGAACCCTCGAGTCAACTAGAACCCGCAAGTAGAATGATCGGGGAGGGGTTGTTATCCAACTAGAATCCACTAGAAGTAAACAAGTCCCAAACAAAGGTTCTTTCATTCAATCTCAAAGAGCATTGCTCAAGTTCAACATTCATCAATAATAAGCTAAGTGTTCAAAATAGGCTAAGCTTGGCTATTTATAATATTTCTCAAGCTTGCACAATGACTAAAACACCCTTACTAATAAGGTTCATCAAATAGGCCACGTAGGGCAAAACAGTAAAAGAAACATAAGTTCAGCATCTAGGAGGGGCGCCTGAGCTAGGCCTGAGCGCCTGGATTCTGCTGTGGGCTGGGCTGGGCACCTGGCGCCTGGGCAGGCGGGGTGCCTGTGCACTTTGGCGTCCTTAGGCAGTGAGGTTTCCAGGCGGGGCGCCTGAATGTGCTGGGCCTCCCTCCTCCTCCTTAGGCATGAGCCCTAGAGCTGAGATCATCCGGAACGTCTTCCCAATGCTTCCTTCATCGAGTCCTCTCCTCACCAAGTATAAATGCACCTCTTGGACCTACTTGACTTGGCTCCGAGTGAATGGTCTGCTCGTGACGGATTGCCCGGCATCATCAACTTACTCCTTTTAGCTGTTGCATCTTTGTTTCACAAGATATTTGGATAGGACCTTTATGGTAGTTGAGTGACTTCACCCTGGCCAATTAGTTAATGTTGTTTTGTTCTTTTTATTTATTTTTTTTCCTTTTTTTTTTCTTGACGTTTCTAGTATACCACCCTTCTGAGGTCGAATCTTAAAATGTACGATCAGGATTCCTCTGTAGTTTCATCTTTGTCTCACGAGATGCATGCTTGGGATAGTATTGTAGTTGAGTAGATATATACCTCTTCCGGTTGGTCCAATTGCTTCATATAATAGGCAAGTTATCTACTATTAGCCAAAGTTGATAAGTTAATCTGGTCTAAAGTTAAAGAAAAACTATACAATAAACAGCTAATGTCAGACCATGTGGATTCTGATCATTTTTTACCATTACTTTCCCTATAGTTTTAATCTTGTTGTAATCATGTATTGTTTCCACGGGAAGATCTCTACTATCCTCATCCTCTGGTACAGGATGTTCTTTGGGCATCTCTTGGCAAGCTTGTGGAACCTATTTTTATGCATTGGCCTGGGAAGAAGTTGAGGGAAAAAGCTCTCCACACTGTGATGGACCACATACACTATGAAGATGAAAATACTTGCTACATATGCATAAGGCCCGTGAACAAGGTAATATTGCTTAACTTCTTTTGCTAATATGTTACAGTAACCTCAATCAGATTCCATGTCTTTTAAGATACCCCAACCAGTTGAAGATTATGAGCTTTCGCGGATGTTTATTCGTGGTCAAAAGCATGTTGAGCTATAATTCTTTTCACCTTTAAATCTTAAACTAGTACTTCTCCTTCTTCATTCATGCCTATGTTTTGGGGAGTTTCTTCAATTAATTCTCGTTTGCCAAGATTACTGATGTAGCTCACTATAGCATTGCATCTTGAAATTTTACAACAACATGCACTTACCCAGTACAGTCCTACAAGTGGGGTCTGAGGAGGGTGAGGTGTACGCAGATCTTACCCCTACCTCAACTGAAGTAAAGAGGCTGTTTCCGATAGACCCTGGGCTCTGCATCTTGAAATTATATTTACCTATATATTTTAGCTAGTAATAAGGTCGAGACAAGATTTTTTCTATTAGCTAGAGGTAATCTTATCATCCAGGGATAAGGTTTTAACTGCCCTGTCTTCTTTATTAGAGTACAGTTCTAGTCGTTTTAAGAGTTACTGTATAACTTAGTACAGAATCCATCATCCTATAAACAGGATAGTGATGTCTTTTGTTAGAGTGTAGAGAAATACTTCATGAATTAATTTATCCTTCGTTTTCAATCTTATTCTTCCTTCTCATTTTCCTATTTCTCTCTATATTTTTTCTCCTTTGTTCCTTTTGGTGTTGCATGAATCTTGGTATCACAGTTTAGGTTCTGATTCATCACAAACTGTTGCACTCTTTAGCACCAAGTCTGTGTTAAAATACCCATCACCAGACCACAGCCTCTACGTAATAACCCAGTCCCCAAACTTCAATATCCTCCTTTTCAAATATTTCTTGAATGGTGGAGAAGAGTTTAGGTTTTGTAGGACACCACTAGAGGTGGATATTCAGTCTACTCTAGTTGGCGGTTTGATGCAAAAGTTTATTCAATAAAAGGATCATCACTTATTCCACACGACCAATGAGTATGAGTTCTATACCGTAAATCTGGATATTTTTGAGTTGGACCAGCACTTGGACTTATGTAGTTCAATAAGACATTGCATATCTTTTAGTTGGAATAAAGTATAGATCTTATGCCTTTCTCCTTCTCCATTCTCCATCCTTCCATTCTGGTGCTAAATCATATACTCTTCCCTTTCCTTTCTTATAAACTAAATAACTAATCTATCATGTGCAGGTCTTAAATATGCTTTGTTGTTAGGCTGAAGATCCTAATTCGAAAGCTTTCAAATTACATCTTCCATGATTATATGATTATCTAAGGATTGCTGAAGATGGCATGAAAATGCAGGTCTAGAAATATCATTTTTGTATTGATGTCTTCTATTATAGTTAGTTCTAATTCATTATTCTAAAAAATGTTCGACGGTTTAACTTCAGAGATGTTTGAATTTGTTAGATTTTTCTAATTCCCACCATAGTTACTCTGTATTAGTTATGAACATTTTATCCTTATTTCGAGTTGTGTAAAGATGATGTGAACCATATTGCAGGGATATAATGGAAGTCAATGATGGGATACTTCTTTTGCTATTCAAACAATCATCTCAATAAACCTTATTGAAGACTATGGTCCAACTTTGAGAAAAACACATATGTACATGAAAGACACTCAGGTAATGCCTTTGTTCTTTGATATATATATGTGCGTCACCTTTACCTTATTAATCTCGACGTCCTCTTTTGTTGTTGGTTTTAATTACTAGAATCTTCTTTCATATAAAGGTGTTAGATGATTGCCCAGAAAATCTTGATTACTGGTATCATCATATTTCAAAAGGGGCCTGGCCTTTCTCTACTGCAGATCATGGTTGGCCCATTTCAGATTGTACATCAGAGGGGCTTAAAGAAAGCTTTTTTTCTTAAACCTTATTGACCCGTTGACACATTTTCATATGTATCTCTCTTTGCCATGTCTATCAGGCATGTCTTCAACTCTTGAAACTACCGGTGGAGATTGTTGGGGTAGCACTGGAGACAAAACGTTTGTATGATGCTGTAGATGTTATGCTGTTATTACAGGTAATATTTTCTTCTTGTGATTAGACAATATTAGTTAATTTCTCATCTGAATAAAATTTGATGATTTCTTTCTATTAGACTCTTGCGAGATATATCAATTGCATATGGTTGTCGTAATTCTCTTGAAGTGGCATATTTCTTTTGATTATTGATGAAGCCTTTTCTAGGATGTAATCTGCAGAATCCTGATGATGGCAATATGACGTATGAATTATCAAGGTCATATTCATGATTGAAGGTATTCAGTTTTGCAAATAGTATTAGTTCCATGTCAAGATTATTAGCCTTTACATAAAGGAGCACACTGGTATATATAGTGTACTTATTTTGTACTAGCTGTTCATTAATGTAATCTTTTTGCGCCAACCTAAGTTTTTGGATGTCTATGCACTAACTTGCCTTTTCATAGCTTTTGAAGTTTCAAACTATTTTCTTGTTTCACCAAATTTAAGAGTATCTAGCCATTCACTACTTCTATGGTCTAAAACAAGTAGTTCCTCTTGATCTTCACATTTTGTTAGCTATCACAATTCTCAAGGACAACAGGATGCTCAGCCTTCAAAGCATAGGGTATCCAGATCAGACTAACTGGTTGTATAAGTGCTGGGCACTTGAACACCTCAGAGTGCAGATATCCAGGGCTGTGTTGGGAACTGTATTATCACATTTAAGAAAAATGAAAAATGTTAGCATAGGAGTCTTGGAGTCTGAAGTTCAAACATGCTACAAGAAAAGTTGGTTTTGCAAATTTTTTTTATGTCTATTCAGATCCCCAGATTCATTTAGATATAATAGTTGTTTTTGTTACTTTATCTTCTGATGCTTGATAGGAGGCTGGGATACTTTAATCTTTTTGAAGGGTTTGATAGTCATCTTAGAAGCTAGGATATTGTTCTCCTTTTTGAATTGGTTCATGCTTTTGGAGAATTGGAAACCGGGGTATTCTCCACTCTTTTTTGGCTTTGGCGAGGCTAAGAACCTTGTTACATGGAGAATTTTGTAACAGATCTGTTGAAATTTATGCCCCCTGTTAAATTCTAAAGTTACTTGGACGAATTCAAAACTACTGTTGAGATAGCTGTTAGTTAGTTGTTATTCATGTACACAGCAGTTAGTTAGTTGTTACTCATGTACATACTGCTGGTTAACTATGTATCTCATGTTAGTTAGGCTATATTGTAAATGTCAGTCATAGTTAGGTTCATTTGTGCACTTGTGTAACTATTATGTAATTGGCTCACTGGGCCACAAATATATACACAGTAGATGGGCCTGTGGAAGCTTACCGGGTTATTTTCTCTCATTTCATCTTCTGCTTCTCTCTCCTTGCCAACCCTAGCTTTGTAACACAAATCAATGGCGATTCACATTAACCTGGTTCTTAACATGGTATCAGAGCCTGGAATCGTATAGATCCAGTGCTTCTCATCACTCCGATCCTACCCTCGTTGATTTTCACCGGAGAAATTTCCTCCGACGGTTAAGTTTGCGCTTTGACGATTCAGTTTCTGGTATTATTTTTGCCATCCACGGCGGTGTGTAGCGTTTCTACGGTTGTTCTACGGTGTTTTCTTTTGGAAGTTATCGAGCAGTTGTTTTCTAGGGTTCCGATCAGAAATCGCGATTCAGTTGTCTCATCTACTATTCAAGGCCGTTACTACCTTCCGGTTGTGAAGGAGTTTGGTAACTCTGTTCCCTTTACTGAACCCTACTCATTTTGCACTTTATCTGTGCACTGTTTTGCTACATATCTTAGATATTTTTTGGTAGATTGATTGTTATACAAATTTTAGTATGGCTATCTCATCCAACAGTACTAGTATCGATTCTTCTAGTCCCTTATTTGTGCACCCATCTGATGTTCCTGGCATCTCTCTAGTACACACTCCCTTCTCTGGCACTGGTTTTGGTGGCTGGAGAAGGAGTATAGTTGTGTCTCTCTCTGCCAGAAACAAGATTGGGTTTGTTGATGGATCTTGTCCACAACCTGATGATAATTCCCTGGAACTCAGACAATGGAATAGGGTTAATCATATTGTCATATCCTGGTTAATCAGTTCTTTAACCCCAGAAATTGATGAGAGTGTCCAATATTCTGACACGGCTGAAAGCATTTGGAAACAACTAAATAAAAGATATGGGGTTGCAAATGGGACAAAAATATTTGAAATCAAGAAGCAACTTGCTTCTCTTTCCCAAGCCTCCCTAGATATAGCTTCTTATTTTAATAAATTGAAGAAGCTTTGGGATGAGTTCGGAGCAATTCGTCAGAACAAACTTAACACCTGCAGCTGTGCTGCCAAAGATGCTTTATTAAATCAAGATGAAGGACAGAGGCAGATCATTTCTACATCTCAATTTGCTCCTGAATCAGCATCTTTCAATGCCTCCTTCACATACCCAAATAACACTTACAATACCAACAATAGATCATATACCAGGCCCAACAACACTACCAATTACTCCTCTCAGAGAAGACATAACCAAAAGATTGATTTTACTCAATCCAAAAGCCCTGGTACTTCAAGCTCAACTGCTGTTTGTAGATATTGCAAGAAGGAAGGTCATCTTATTGAGGATTGCAGAAAGCTTAAGGCTAAGAGAGCTGCTGCAAATGCAGCCACTATTACTCATCAGAGTCCTGAATATGGGGGTACTTCTGTTGGATCTGTCCCTATGAACCCTGCACTTTCTTCCAACAGTGCTGCAGGTGGGACTGATTCTCAAGGAACCTTGTTGCCTGGTCTGACACAGCAGCAGTACTCTCATCTTCTTAGCCTTCTGCAACAGTCTCAAGTGTCTGATGCAAGCTCTCAGTTCAACCTCATGGGTTCTGTTAATTTTGCTGGTATTCTGTTGCCTAAGGTTTTAAGTTCTAATTCTAGTTCATGCATGCTTTCTGAATGCACCACCATGACCTGGATTATTGATTCAGGTGCATCAGACCACATGACCTCAAATAAGGAATCACTCTTTGACATTTCTCCTCTTCCTATCCCTTATCTTGTTTCTCTTCCAAATGTGTATAAAGTCAAGGTCACTTCCATAGGATCATTTGTCTTAAATGACTTTATTACCTTGCATAATGTGTTATACATTTCTTCATTTCAGCATAACCTTATCTCAGTACACAAACTAATTCAACAGCTCAATTGTACCATACAATTTACTGCTGATACTTGCTTTGTGCAGGCCCCTTCTCTGAGGAAGCCTGTGGAGATTGGTAAGCTGGAGAATGGTTTGTACAGGTTTCAGTAGGTCAGGCCTTCAGCCAGTTCATCTTGTAGTTTTAATTCTTCTTTTCCACCTGTCCATGTTCCAATCACTTGTCATTCTGTAAATAGATCCATTGCTACTTGTAATAAGGCTGATTTTAATGAAATGGATGTTGTATGGCATCACAGGCTTGCTCATGCCCCTTTTGTCAAGTTAAAGCACATCCCTACCATCTCTTCTTCTTTATCCTCCAAGCAACTATTTCATTGCACTATATGTCCCATGGCTAGGCAGTGTAGGCTACCTTTTCCAGAGAGCACCCCACACAGCTCTAAGCCTTTTCAACTTATCCATGTAGATACCTGGGGTCCTTATCACACTCCCACCCATTGTGAATCCAGATACTTTCTTACCATTGTGGATGATTATAGCAGATCCACATGGACTCATCTAATGAACTCTAAGAGTAATGCCTTTCCTCTGTTAAAGGCATTCATCCTGATGGTTCAGACTCAGCTCAATGTCACTATTCAAACCATCAGAAGTGATAATGCCTTGGAATTAGGATCTAGTCACTCTGGCAAACAATTCCTATATGATCTAGGCATTATCCATGAAACCAGCTGTCCTCACACACCACAACAGAATGGTGTGGTTGAGAGGAAGCATAGAACTCTTTTGGAGGCTGCCAGAGCTCTTCTATTTCAATCTAAAGTACCCTTAATGTTTTGGGGAGACTGCCTCTTAACTGCAACTTATTTAATTAATAGGCTCCCCTCAACCCTACTCAAGAACAAATCTCCTTTTGAACTTTTGCATGGCACAGTCCCCAGTTACTCTCATTTGAGGACTTTTGGGTGTCTATGCTACTCTTCTGTTCCCATCCCACACAGAGACAAGCTTAAGCCTAAAGCTATTCCATGTGTATTTCTTGGCTACCCTTTTGCCAAGAAAGGATACAAATTGTTCAACTTGGAAACTAAGTAATGCTTCATATCCAGAGATGTTGCTTTCCATGAAGCACACTTTCCTTTTGCTGTTTCCCCTGTTGTTCCTTCCTTTAGTTTTCCTTTCAGTTCTACTTCTACTTTTTCTGATATCCTTGATTCCAATCCTTCTCAGCCACCTCCTGATATATCACTTCCTGATTCTGTTCAACCTCCACCTCCTGCTCAGTCCTCTCCTACCCCTGCTCCTCGTTCAGTCCCCCTCAGGCATTCCACCAGGTCCCATGCTCCTCCCTCTTACCTCACAGATTATGTGTGCCGCCTTCCCAAGTCCTTTGTTTCTTCTTCTTGCTCATCTGTCCAGCATGCTGAATTTAAACCTAGAACATACCTTCAAGCAGCTCCTTTCCCAGTATGGCAAGATGCCATGAGGAAAGAATTTGAGGCTCTGGCAGCCAACAACACTTGGGAGATTTTGCCCATGCCTCCTGGCAAGAAGGCCATTGGCTGCAAATGGGTTTACAAAGTCAAGTATAGAGCTGATGGTAGTGTTGAAAGACACAAGGCTAGGCTTGTCATTAGGGGGGATACCCAGGTAGAAGGTGTTGATTTCACTGAAATCTTCTCTCCTGTGGTTAAACTCTCTACTATTAAATGTCTCATTGCTGTTGCAGTCAAGAAGAGCTGGTCCCTTTATCAATTGGATGTCAATAATGCTTTCCTTCATGGTGAGCTAGTTGAGGAAGTTTATATGAAGCTTCCCCCTGGCCTTTCTGTCTCTCCTTCCTCTAGTTCTGCTCCCTTGGCCTGCAAACTCAAAAGATCCCTGTATGGTTTGAGACAAGCATCCAGACAGTGCTATGTTAGGTTATCTCAAGCCCTTTGCTTCAGGGGTTACAGTCATTCCTTCAATGACTATTCTTTGTTTGTTAAAGGAGCCCCTGGTGATATGGTCATTTTAGCCGTATATGTGGATGATATCATCCTTACCGGTGACAACCTTGCTGAACTTAATGCTTTGAAGACATTTCTGGACAGTCAATTCAAGATCAAGGATCTTGGTTGTCTGCATTATTTCCTTGGTATTGAGGTCACCTCTGTTGCTGGTGGGCTGCTTTTGAATCAGAAGAAATTTGTGCTAGACTTGCTTGCTGAGTTCCATTGTTCTGATGCCTCCCCTGTTGTCAGCCCCATGGATCTTACCATCAAATTAAGGGCAGACTCTGGGGATCCTCTTCCTCAGCCTGAGAAATACAGGTGCTTGGTGGGCAAGTTGTTATTCATGTACACAGCAGTTAGTTAGTTGTTACTCATGTACATACTGCTGGTTAACTATGTATCTCATGTTAGTTAGGCTATATTGTAAATGTCAGTCATAGTTAGGTTCATTTGTGCACTTGTGTAACTATTATGTAATTGGCTCACTGGGCCACAAATATATACACAGTAGATGGGCCTGTGGAAGCTTACCGGGTTATTTTCTCTCATTTCATCTTCTGCTTCTCTCTCCTTGCCAACCCTAGCTTTGTAACACAAATCAATGGCGATTCACATTAACCTGGTTCTTAACATGGTATCAGAGCCTGGAATCGTATAGATCCAGTGCTTCTCATCACTCCGATCCTACCCTCGTTGATTTTCACCGGAGAAATTTCCTCCGACGGTTAAGTTTGCGCTTTGACGATTCAGTTTCTGGTATTATTTTTGCCATCCACGGCGGTGTGTAGCGTTTCTACGGTTGTTCTACGGTGTTTTCTTTTGGAAGTTATCGAGCAGTTGTTTTCTAGGGTTCCGATCAGAAATCGCGATTCAGTTGTCTCATCTACTATTCAAGGCCGTTACTACCTTCCGGTTGTGAAGGAGTTTGGTAACTCTGTTCCCTTTACTGAACCCTACTCATTTTGCACTTTATCTGTGCACTGTTTTGCTACATATCTTAGATATTTTTTGGTAGATTGATTGTTATACAAATTTTAGTATGGCTATCTCATCCAACAGTACTAGTATCGATTCTTCTAGTCCCTTATTTGTGCACCCATCTGATGTTCCTGGCATCTCTCTAGTACACACTCCCTTCTCTGGCACTGGTTTTGGTGGCTGGAGAAGGAGTATAGTTGTGTCTCTCTCTGCCAGAAACAAGATTGGGTTTGTTGATGGATCTTGTCCACAACCTGATGATAATTCCCTGGAACTCAGACAATGGAATAGGGTTAATCATATTGTCATATCCTGGTTAATCAGTTCTTTAACCCCAGAAATTGATGAGAGTGTCCAATATTCTGACACGGCTGAAAGCATTTGGAAACAACTAAATAAAAGATATGGGGTTGCAAATGGGACAAAAATATTTGAAATCAAGAAGCAACTTGCTTCTCTTTCCCAAGCCTCCCTAGATATAGCTTCTTATTTTAATAAATTGAAGAAGCTTTGGGATGAGTTCGGAGCAATTCGTCAGAACAAACTTAACACCTGCAGCTGTGCTGCCAAAGATGCTTTATTAAATCAAGATGAAGGACAGAGGCAGATCATTTCTACATCTCAATTTGCTCCTGAATCAGCATCTTTCAATGCCTCCTTCACATACCCAAATAACACTTACAATACCAACAATAGATCATATACCAGGCCCAACAACACTACCAATTACTCCTCTCAGAGAAGACATAACCAAAAGATTGATTTTACTCAATCCAAAAGCCCTGGTACTTCAAGCTCAACTGCTGTTTGTAGATATTGCAAGAAGGAAGGTCATCTTATTGAGGATTGCAGAAAGCTTAAGGCTAAGAGAGCTGCTGCAAATGCAGCCACTATTACTCATCAGAGTCCTGAATATGGGGGTACTTCTGTTGGATCTGTCCCTATGAACCCTGCACTTTCTTCCAACAGTGCTGCAGGTGGGACTGATTCTCAAGGAACCTTGTTGCCTGGTCTGACACAGCAGCAGTACTCTCATCTTCTTAGCCTTCTGCAACAGTCTCAAGTGTCTGATGCAAGCTCTCAGTTCAACCTCATGGGTTCTGTTAATTTTGCTGGTATTCTGTTGCCTAAGGTTTTAAGTTCTAATTCTAGTTCATGCATGCTTTCTGAATGCACCACCATGACCTGGATTATTGATTCAGGTGCATCAGACCACATGACCTCAAATAAGGAATCACTCTTTGACATTTCTCCTCTTCCTATCCCTTATCTTGTTTCTCTTCCAAATGTGTATAAAGTCAAGGTCACTTCCATAGGATCATTTGTCTTAAATGACTTTATTACCTTGCATAATGTGTTATACATTTCTTCATTTCAGCATAACCTTATCTCAGTACACAAACTAATTCAACAGCTCAATTGTACCATACAATTTACTGCTGATACTTGCTTTGTGCAGGCCCCTTCTCTGAGGAAGCCTGTGGAGATTGGTAAGCTGGAGAATGGTTTGTACAGGTTTCAGTAGGTCAGGCCTTCAGCCAGTTCATCTTGTAGTTTTAATTCTTCTTTTCCACCTGTCCATGTTCCAATCACTTGTCATTCTGTAAATAGATCCATTGCTACTTGTAATAAGGCTGATTTTAATGAAATGGATGTTGTATGGCATCACAGGCTTGCTCATGCCCCTTTTGTCAAGTTAAAGCACATCCCTACCATCTCTTCTTCTTTATCCTCCAAGCAACTATTTCATTGCACTATATGTCCCATGGCTAGGCAGTGTAGGCTACCTTTTCCAGAGAGCACCCCACACAGCTCTAAGCCTTTTCAACTTATCCATGTAGATACCTGGGGTCCTTATCACACTCCCACCCATTGTGAATCCAGATACTTTCTTACCATTGTGGATGATTATAGCAGATCCACATGGACTCATCTAATGAACTCTAAGAGTAATGCCTTTCCTCTGTTAAAGGCATTCATCCTGATGGTTCAGACTCAGCTCAATGTCACTATTCAAACCATCAGAAGTGATAATGCCTTGGAATTAGGATCTAGTCACTCTGGCAAACAATTCCTATATGATCTAGGCATTATCCATGAAACCAGCTGTCCTCACACACCACAACAGAATGGTGTGGTTGAGAGGAAGCATAGAACTCTTTTGGAGGCTGCCAGAGCTCTTCTATTTCAATCTAAAGTACCCTTAATGTTTTGGGGAGACTGCCTCTTAACTGCAACTTATTTAATTAATAGGCTCCCCTCAACCCTACTCAAGAACAAATCTCCTTTTGAACTTTTGCATGGCACAGTCCCCAGTTACTCTCATTTGAGGACTTTTGGGTGTCTATGCTACTCTTCTGTTCCCATCCCACACAGAGACAAGCTTAAGCCTAAAGCTATTCCATGTGTATTTCTTGGCTACCCTTTTGCCAAGAAAGGATACAAATTGTTCAACTTGGAAACTAAGTAATGCTTCATATCCAGAGATGTTGCTTTCCATGAAGCACACTTTCCTTTTGCTGTTTCCCCTGTTGTTCCTTCCTTTAGTTTTCCTTTCAGTTCTACTTCTACTTTTTCTGATATCCTTGATTCCAATCCTTCTCAGCCACCTCCTGATATATCACTTCCTGATTCTGTTCAACCTCCACCTCCTGCTCAGTCCTCTCCTACCCCTGCTCCTCGTTCAGTCCCCCTCAGGCATTCCACCAGGTCCCATGCTCCTCCCTCTTACCTCACAGATTATGTGTGCCACCTTCCCAAGTCCTTTGTTTCTTCTTCTTGCTCATCTGTCCAGCATGCTGAATTTAAACCTAGAACATACCTTCAAGCAGCTCCTTTCCCAGTATGGCAAGATGCCATGAGGAAAGAATTTGAGGCTCTGGCAGCCAACAACACTTGGGAGATTTTGCCCATGCCTCCTGGCAAGAAGGCCATTGGCTGCAAATGGGTTTACAAAGTCAAGTATAGAGCTGATGGTAGTGTTGAAAGACACAAGGCTAGGCTTGTCATTAGGGGGGATACCCAGGTAGAAGGTGTTGATTTCACTGAAATCTTCTCTCCTGTGGTTAAACTCTCTACTATTAAATGTCTCATTGCTGTTGCAGTCAAGAAGAGCTGGTCCCTTTATCAATTGGATGTCAATAATGCTTTCCTTCATGGTGAGCTAGTTGAGGAAGTTTATATGAAGCTTCCCCCTGGCCTTTCTGTCTCTCCTTCCTCTAGTTCTGCTCCCTTGGCCTGCAAACTCAAAAGATCCCTGTATGGTTTGAGACAAGCATCCAGACAGTGCTATGTTAGGTTATCTCAAGCCCTTTGCTTCAGGGGTTACAGTCATTCCTTCAATGACTATTCTTTGTTTGTTAAAGGAGCCCCTGGTGATATGGTCATTTTAGCCGTATATGTGGATGATATCATCCTTACCGGTGACAACCTTGCTGAACTTAATGCTTTGAAGACATTTCTGGACAGTCAATTCAAGATCAAGGATCTTGGTTGTCTGCATTATTTCCTTGGTATTGAGGTCACCTCTGTTGCTGGTGGGCTGCTTTTGAATCAGAAGAAATTTGTGCTAGACTTGCTTGCTGAGTTCCATTGTTCTGATGCCTCCCCTGTTGTCAGCCCCATGGATCTTACCATCAAATTAAGGGCAGACTCTGGGGATCCTCTTCCTCAGCCTGAGAAATACAGGTGCTTGGTGGGCAAGTTGTTATTTCTCACCAACACTCGCCCTGATATCTGTTTTGGGGTGCAGCATTTAAGCCAATTTATACAGTCCCCACGTATTCCTCATATGGTTGCTGCCCTCCACATGTTGAGGTATCTCAAGGGTACCCCTGACCTTGGTCTTTTTTATTCATCTGTTCCTGATTTCTTCATCAAGGCTTATAGTGACAGTGATTGGGCAGCATGCCCTGACACTCGGAGGTCAGCTACTGGCTTTTGCATTTTCCTGGGTGATTGTCTGATTGGTTGGAAATCTAAGAAACAACCTGTGGTTTCTTTGTCCTCGGCTGAAGCTGAGTATCGTGCTCTTAGTAAGGTGGTAGCTGAGTTGACTTGGCTAGCCAGGCTACTTCTTGACATTTCTATTATCTTCACTGATTCTGTCTCTGTCTTTTGTGATAGCCAGACAGCTATTCATATTGCAAAAAACCCAGTGTTTCATGAGCGCACCAAACACATCGAGGTGGATTGTCATTATGTGCATGCTAAGCTTTGTGATGGCTTTATTCAGCTGTTTCATGTGCCCACTACTGAGCAGCTTGCAGATATCCTCACTAAACCGCTTCCTGGGGTCTTGCATCGCTCTTTCTTACGCAAGTTGAAGGTGTTATCCCCCTCCAACTTGAAGGGGGGTGTTGAGATAGCTGTTAGTTAGTTGTTATTCATGTACATAGCAGTTAGTTAGTTGTTACTCATGTACATACTGCTGGTGTAACTATGTATCTCATGTTAGTTAGGCTATATTGTAAATGTCAGTCATAGTTAGGTTCATTTGTGCACTTGTGTAACTATTATGTAATTGGCTCACTGGACCACATATATATACACAGTAGATGGGCCTGTGGAAGCTTACCGGGTCATTTTCTCCCATTTCATCTTCTGCTTCTCTCTCCTTGCCAACCCTAGCTTTGTAACACAAATCAATGGCGATTCACATTATCCTGGTTCTTAACAACTACTCTGTTCATGAACTACACTGATGGTTGATGAACAACCATGTTAAATGCTTACGTGGATTACAGTTCATCAGTAGATCTTTTAAGGAGCTAGTTAGAGCTTGTCTTTGTACTGTTTACGACTTGTCATGTAAATTTGCGTACTTGATATTAATGGACAGAAGTAACTACTCATTTTCAGCTTTTACAATGTTGTTGGGGCTGAGTCAATTACATTTCACAAGCATTTGATCTGCAATACCTTCTAAAATCTATTAAAAAGGAAAATTTTAGTTGTGTTATGTAACTAGAAAGTGCATATGCTAAGAGTACATACTGTAGCAGTGTATATTGGTATTAGAACCTTTTACCGTCTCTTCTGTTTCATACTCTCTGGTCATCTCTCCTTTTTTTTTTTTGGTCCTTTTATTTGTTAATCCCCAGAGTACCTCTTATAAATTTCATATATTTCTCCCCAGATTGGTTTAAGGACTAATATTTATCTTCTTCCTTCATTTGAAAAGTAGTGGTAAGGGCTGAAATTTAAGTTTGTGCCTTTTTCTTGGGCTTGTGTAAAGATTTTCCTGTATGCTTGTCAGAAAATAGGCAACTGATTTCCTTCGTTTATTCTTTTATTAGAATAGGAGAAAAAGAGTTTCAAGATTAGCGGGAGCTTCTTATCTGGGGAGATATTTTTCTCCTTCTGTTATTTGAGAAACTCATGACAAGGGTTGAAGATTGAGTTCATGCCTTTTTCTTGGGCTCGTCTAAAGATTTTCCTGTAGGCTTGTCATAGAAGAGGCACTTTATTTCCTTTATTTATTCTTTTATTCAAGTGGGAGACAAAAAAATCACGCTTATCGGTTTGAGTTCTAGGGAATCCTTGTTCCTAGATTATATTCACGTAGCTCAGTCATATGTCTAAAACATCCAACTCCCAGTATAACATGTGTAATTGAGAAACTGCACACTCAATTTCTTATAAATGTAATACTTAATGTTTTTACTAAAAAACTATGCAATCAAAAGAATTCCCATCGAATATATGAAGACAAAAGAGAGGTAATGAAATGCAAGAGAAGTATGAATTCTTGGAACCAAAACTAGTTCGTTTCTTATTATTGATAATATAAATATAACACTACTTACATGTTTTGTTATTCTTCTGCTTCTTAGACTCCTAGTATGCATGTTTTTTGTTAATGTGGAACTATATTTTTCTTCTTCAGATAGTCAACTCTGCTGAGACTTTTGGTGATATTGTTATTGATTATCCGTAAGGCACCTGCACCTATATCGTGCTTTATCTATCAGACTATTTAGATTTATGCAAAAAAGTTGAGAACTTCACATTTACCCCAAAATTCTTTGCAGTTACGTAGAATGTACCTCAGCTGTAATTCAAGCTTTGGAAGCATTTAAGAAATTGTTGGATTTATCTGAATAAAAGAGTCCACCCATAAAGGGGTGCTCTTAATGTCTATCCAGATAAAAGATAAGTTACCTGATAGAGTCCTAGAAGAGGACAACTACTGTATTATACAATTATAAATACAATAGTAATAGGCTCAGATAAACACACAGATTTCTCTACTACTCTCCCTATCTCTCTCTCAAATAAATTAGTGATTAGACTGTGGATAAAGGAGTTGATCCGTCAAGCACGTGACAACTACCGACGGCCAGTAATTCCAGCCACGGTTCAAGATCCTACCGCTTCCGCTTACGAGAACAACAAGTAAGTTCTCGGTTTATGTTTAAACAATCTATTTAGTATAGATTTGTTGTTATATGAATATATGCATATTTATATCCTTCATTGGTATCAGATGTCAATAGGCTGGTTTTCTGGGCTGGAAAAAAAAATATATATTATATCATATGTTCGACTGAATTGTGTGAATCAAGAACTACATATATATAATTTTTTTATTCCTTTTACAATGTGTAATTGGAATACCAAAACAATCGCTATACTGATCTGAAATAATAATTTTCATGAATCATTGGTTACTTTCGTTCCCGGAGTAGCTCTTTCATAGTCTCGTTGCACCATCTGATTCAAAAACCACATAAAGTGAATCAAGGAGACTAAAAAAAAATAAAATAAAAAATAAAAAAATCATTCAGACTAATTTCAAATCAGAAGTAATGCTTCAATAAATAAATATTTTGTGCTCAATATAGGTACTGCGAACAAAATGTAATAATAAAAAAAATAGGATCGAAATTAGTTTTCAATTCCAACCACACGCCGCCGTGAACACCACCACCACTGGAAAAAGCTCCGGCAAGGACGAAATCAGCCGTGAAAATATCTACAAAAGGAACTTAGTGTTCCATATCCATGGCAGATTTTGATTAAGGAAAAAAGGAAAATAAGTTTTGTCCCTAAAAATATAATGGTGGTTATAGAAAGAAAAGAGAAATAGAGAAATTAGGACTTGTCTTTCTCTGTTATTTTGTAATAACAAAATAAAACAAGTAGAAATTTACAAAGTTATTGGCGGCTGTGTATAGTTGAGAAGCTATATTACTAGGGTAATTTTTTGTCCTACAGTGAACATAAACTCAGAGAGGAATAGGGCTTAACGGGTTTCAAAGTTTTTTGTCTTGTCAGCCACTATTTGGCTTTTAATAGGATACAGGTTATAGACAGACAAATTAAATGGGCTAAGGCCCAACTGAAGTCTAACAAAAATCTTTAATTATTGCGGAAAAGGCCTATGACCTTTAGATAAAATGCTTGGGCTAAGAGCTACATGGGCTTCTATCTAATTTAAGTAAGATATGGCAAGTCAGATTGCTCCCCCATATAATTAAGTGAACATATACCTGGGTAAATGTCCCATTTTTGGAATTTCCTTTAAGAGATGGCATTTTTTTATTTTTTTTCCGGCTAATGGCGTAATTTCAATTAATTAAAAGATTCTGTTTTTTCATTTTTAAATTAGTCATATGGACTTAATTTTATGAATATAAATTTCGTGTTTATATTCTGATAAAAATATTTTATTGTATATCTTAATTGTATGCAATGTTAATTAGTTTAACATTAGGTATACATTGAGATGTTATACCAATTGCCTAAACTGTTATTAGTTTATCATTGAATTAGTATTGTTAATTTGTTTAACATGTTTAAAATATTAATTATTTTAATATTTAATATATTTGTTAATTAGTTTAACGAATACATTTATGTTAATTAGTTTAACATTTGATTTATTTTATTTAATATGATAAAATTTAAATTAATTTAAGTTAATTTGTTTAACTTAGATCCATACGGGATTATAAGATCATGAAAATAAAATGTTGTTTTTTAAAATGATTAGACATTAAGCTAAGTAGTTGACTAGGTTAATTTACATGTGTTTAATTTTTGGACGATGACTGGGAACATAGTGAACTTTCGACTCCATTATTAATATATGTGTTTATTAACTTAATCAACTTAGTGCTTATTGTCCGAATATGTATATTGAACATAGTACTTGCGTTTATATAATCCCTTCTTGAGATCCTCACTATATTTTTTTATTTTGTTAAAAGAAAATGTTTACTGCTGCTAAGAACATTGTTGCTGAGCTCAACAAAAGGTTGAAACTCAATAGTGACAACTATGAGACCTGGAGTTTAAAAGCTCAATATGTGCTAGAAGAGCAAGAGGCTCTGGAGGCAATTAACATCGTCATGGATGAGCCTGAGGAAGGCACCACGGCTCAGCATAGGCATGACCGTGTGGCTTATGACGCTTGGAAAAAGAAAGACTCCTTGGCTCGCATTACGTTGCTGAGCACCTTAGATGATGATATCTTAAGGGAATTTAAGGATCACCAAAGAGCTATGGGTCTTTGGGTTGCTTTGAAGAATAGGTTTGGTACCTGTTCTATTGAAAGGCTACGATCCTTAACAATCAAGTTTGACTCATACAAGAAGCACCCAGAACATTCAGTGAGAACTCATCTGAGGCTTATGACAAACATGATTGGGGAGTTAAAAGATGTTGATCATGTGTTGACCGATGAGCAACAAGTTCAAGCTGTCATACGGTCCTTACCTAATTCTTGGGATCATATGAAGATGCATTTGACCCACAATCAGCTAATCAAGACTCTGGAAGATGTCCGAAGATCTCTTGAGCTAGAAGAGGATCGGCTTAAGGCTGCTAAGCCAACAACTGAGTTGCATATGGCAACATCCTCTAAGGCCAAAGGTGGCTCAAAGAAAAAGAATTGGGTTAAGAAAAGAGGACCAACTCAGTCTCAGCCTGCTAAAAGAGCAAGGGCAGAACAACAAGGCAATAACAAACGTCCCAAACATGTAAATGTTGCAAAGGTGAAATGCTTTAACTGTGACAAAAAGGGTCACTATGCTAAGGATTGCTCTGAGCCTCCTAGAAAGGTATTTCACAAAACTCAAACTAGCGAACTTTGTGTTTCTAGTTCAGTATTTTTTATTGAATCTAATCCTTTGTGGATTGTAGACTCGGGAGCAACGGACCACATAACGAGGGAACGAAATTCCTTTGTGGAGTTTCGGCGTATTTCACGTGGAACAAAGTGGATTTATGTGGGCAACAACAATAAGGTTGTTGTTGAAGGGATCGGTACATGCAAGTTAGTCTTGCGTGGTGGTCGACACCTACTACTACATGATGTCCTCTATGCTCCAGGAATTCGCCAGAATATTATTTCTGTTGTTGTTTTGCTTAAGCTTGGCTTTAGCTTGTTTTTCCATGACAATTCTGTCAAATTGACTTTAGGTTCAACTTTATTTGGTTTTGGTCATGTGACCGGAGGTTTTATTATTATGGATTTGGATTATGATTCATTTAATAATAATGCTAGTTTTTCTATGTTTGCTTCCTCACATAAATATGATAGTGATATAAACATATGGCATGCTAGACTTGGTCATATTGGCCAGCAAAGAATGCAAAGGTTAGCAAAACAAGGTTTGCTTACTGGCATTGAACATGTGGAATTGTCCATTTGTGAAAATTATCTAGCAGGAAAATCTGCAAGAAAACCCTTCGGTAAAGCGACTAGAGCTGAATATCCCTTGCAATTAGTCCATTCGGACATCTGTGGGCCTATGAATGTCAGGGCTAGGCATGGAGCGTACTATTTCATCACATTTATAGATGACTACACTCGTTTCGGTTCTGTCTATTTAATTTCCCACAAATCAGAAGCAATAAGTTGTTTCCAACGCTATATGAGCTTAGTGGAAAATCAATTAGACAAGAAGATAAAAGTTCTTCGAACTGACCGAGGTCGAGAGTACTTGTCAACTCAATTTAACGAGTTATGTGATGGTAAGGGAATTGTTCATCAGTTGACTATCCCAAATACTCCACAACAAAATGGTGTTGCGGAGAGAAGAAACAGGACGCTTTTAGAAATGGTTAGGTCAATGATGGCACAAGCTAACCTCCCAATTAGTTATTGGGGTGATGCATTGCTTACGGCTACCTATGTACTTAACCGAGTGCCTACAAAATCAGTTGCGACCACTCCATATGAGTTGTGGACTGGAAGAGCACCCAACCCAAGTGTATTAAGACCTTGGGGTTGCGCTGCCTATAACATGATTCTTCTCACAAACATGGCAAATTAGGCCCGAGAGGAAAGAAAAGTATCTTTATAAGATACTCAGAAACCTCTAAGGGTTATGTGTTTATAGGTCAGCAAGACAGTGGGAGCGTAACTGAGTTTGAATCACGAGATGTCACATTCTTAGAGGATGAGTTTCCTAAAAAGGGAGAGGTAGGTCAAGACCTAACCTTGTTTGAGATAGAGGATCAACATGAACAAAGATCACTTCATTCAAGTGGGAGAAATTTAACTGATTATGAATTAGTTTCACATCAACAACCTCCTTCATCATCGGATGCGAATGTAAGTAATCATTTGACATCAAACAATGGCCAAATGGATCTTGTTCCAAGTGGGAGTGAGATGGTCACTGATCTTGTTCCAAGTGGGAGCCAGATAGATGTTCTTGATCCAAGTGGGAGCAACGTTGATCCAAATGGGAACAACGAAGAAGAATCACAAAAAGGACGTGGTTTACGTAAAAAGATTCCCCGTCGACGATTTGATGTCGAAGGTGCTGAACTTTTTATGTTATTCTTACAAGTAGAAAACGAGCCTAAAAATGCAAAAGAGGCTCTCTCATGCCCTTCAAAGGAAAAATGGATAAAAGCAATGGAAGATGAAATGGAGTCAATGAGAGTTAATAAAGTCTGGGAACTAGTTGATCTCCCAAAAGAACGCAGAGCTATTAGGAGCAAATGGGTTCTCAAGATTAAGCTCAAGGCTGATGGCACAGTTGAGAGATATAAGGCTCGACTGGTGGCGAAAGGTTATACACAACAAGAAGGAATAGACTACGATGAGACTTTCTCACCTGTTGTGCGATTTAACTCAATTCGCCTGATTCTAGCTATAGTAGCAAGTTTAGATCTTGAATTACATCAGATGGATGTAAAGACTGCCTTTCTCAATGGAGAATTAGATGAAGAAATTTATATGGAACAACCTGAATGTTTCATTGAAAAAGGTCACGAACAAAAGGTTTGTAGACTTTTGAAGTCTATTTATGGCCTCAAACAATCTTCAAGGCAGTGGTATATACACTTTCAAAATGTGATCACATCCAATGGTTTTACTATGGTAGATGAAGATCATTGTGTTTATACCAAGAGATCAAGATATAAGCTTGTAATTCTGACATTGTATGTCGATGATATACTTATAGCTGGAAATGATAAGGAGTTAATAAACGAGGTAAAGGCCTGGTTGTCGTCTCAATTTGAGATGAAAGATATGGGTGAAGCTGCATATATTCTTGGAATCAAGATTTCAAGAGATCGTCCTAAGAAACTATTGTATCTCTCTCAAGAGAATTACATTAAGAAAATTCTTGAACGATTTAATATGTAGAATAGCAACCCAATTGACACTCCTATCAGCAAAGGCCATAACTTGGGAAATCATTTGTGTCCTCAGACTCCTGAAGAGACAGAAAAGATGAAGCGAGTGCCTTATAGAAGTACAGTCGGATGTCTAATGTATGCTATGGTGTGTACTAGACCTGATATTTGTCAAGCAGTTGGCTTGGTAAGTAGATATCAATCCGATCCAGGTCCATCACATTGGCAAGCAGTAAAGAGGATCATGAAATATCTGAGAGGAACAGCTGACTACGCACTTTGTTATCAAGGCAACAAAGATTTGCGATTAGTTGGATACACTGATGCTGATCATGGAGGAGATTTAGACGAGAGGAAGTCTACCTCAGGATATGTCTTCTTACTTAGTAATGGTGCCATATCATGGAAGAGTAAGAAGCAATCATGTGTAGCACTATCCACGATGGAAGCCGAATATGTTGCTCTGTCAAAAGCAACAAAAGAAGCTGTTTGTTTGAATAGGCTCTTCAAAAGCTTGTTGGGTAACACTGATGATGAACCAGTGTTGTTTTACTGTGATAGTAAGGCAGCAGTTGATGCAACCAAGAATCCTAAGCATCATTGTGATACTAAGCACATAGATATCAAGTATAACTATGCAAGAGACATGTATAAACGCAAGAGGTTGAACCTGGTGAAAATATCTACAGAAGATATGGTAGCAGACCCATTGACCAAGCCTTTAGCTAGAGATGCATTTGTGAGACACACTAGGTCTCAAGGCTTGCGTAGACTTTGAGTGATTTTGTATTATTCTTTGTTTTCCCAGTTGTTCACAAAACTATGTTCTTTGATAATCAATAAAGTTGATTTATTTACATACATATTTATGATTTATTGAGTGTTTAGTACATTCTTCAATTATATTTTAGTATGTCGGTTAGACAAGAGGTTGGCCTTCTCGCACAGGCAACCGCCTCCTTATCTTAGTGATAAGTGGAGATGAGACTTTATTTTAAGAAAAATTATCAAATAGATAATTTGAGAGCGATATGCTTAAAATCAATACAGTCGTTTAAATAATAACATAAGGTTATTAAGGTGAAAGGATGTTCACCTAGTCTACTTAGTGAGCTAGATGTGAGTTTAAGAAACTCGAATTTAGATACATATGGTGTCTGAATTTCATCTATACAACATTATTTATAAAGACATACGCTCCTTAAGGAAAGGAGAAAAATGTTGTAGCACGTGTTTCATACCATGTGTGCTAATGTCGACCTTGGGTTAACATAAGTTTGATCTCAACTTACTGTTGCGTGAGACCCAGAGCCTTTATGCTGGCTCAAATTATGTACCCTCAGTGACTCCGATCAGATACTTGAGACTTAGTCTAATGTTAGCTATCTTAGTGTGTTTCTAAAAGACCATGAAAATGGATGCGGTCTGGCGGGACATATCTAGAAAAGCAGTTGAGCTAATGTTAAGAGAATCGTGAGAAGAGGAAGATCATTAAAGGAATCTCATTAATTTTGTATTCACAGGTGCACCAGTTATAACTTATGAGTTATAATTGTGAATACATAAAAATGATATTTGAGATTTTGAGAGGATATCAAAATGTGATTCATATGATCTAGGGTATTGCATACTTTATAATCTACTTGCAGGTTTGCACTCGACGAGAGGCTATATACTTCTAACAGATGTATAGCACGTAGCTCTCACAGTATGCTGGTCGCACGGTCTATTTCACTGTATGAATATTTGTAGAGATGAGATGAGAATATGTTTCTCATATCGTAAGAGCACTCCCATTATGTGTGAGTGGGAGATGTTGGATTTATCTGAATAAAAGAGTCCACCCATAAAGGGGTGCTCTTAATGTCTATCCAGGTAAAAGATAAGTTACCTGATAGAGTCCTACAAGAGGACAACTACTGTATTATACAGTTATAAATACAGTAGTAATAGGCTCAGATAAACACACACATTTCTCTTCTACTCTCCCTATCTCTCTTTCAAATAAATTAGTGTTTAGACTGTGGATAAAGGAGTTGATCCGTCAAGCACGTGACAACTACCGACGGCCAGTAATTCCAGCCACGGTTCAAGATCCTACCGCTTCCGCTTACGAGAACAACAAGTAAGTTCTCGATTTATGTTTAAACAATCTATTTAGTATAGATTTGTTGTTATATGAATATATGCATATTTATATCCTTCAAAAATTATACCCTGGGTACCGGAAAGAGGAAGTGGAGCATTGTATTAGAAAAGGTGCTGCCTTCATCGAAAAGATTCAAGCAGCAGATGGTTCCTGGTTAGTTTTTCCCAGTTGTAACCTGTTTCTTTTTTACCCCTTTTTTGTTTTTCCTCTTTGGCTAGTAAAACCATTAGAATTCACTGAGTCCTGAAGTTTCTGATTTTTTTTTTAAAAACAAAGGTCACTAAGCCATGGGCTTAGTGAGAAATTTTATTAATATTAAAAACAAATAATAAAGTCTTACAAGAAAATATAAAGTATATACTAAAGCTATGTACATCTAGCCTATAAAATGTACAATTTTTCTTTATCATATACCGCTCAATGGGTTGAGTACAAAGTGCTAATACCACCCTTAGAGAAGAATACAATAAATTAAAATAGAACTTTACAATGTAAAGAACCAAGGCTAGACTACAATTACATAATGAAGTTTCTGATAGGTATGGGTCATGGGGAGTTTGCTTTGCGTATGGCACATGGTTCGGGGTGAAGGGCCTGCTGCTACTGGGAGGAGCTTTGACAATTCTTCTAGCATTCGTAAGGCCTGTGATTTTTTTTTTGTCCAAGCAAGCATTGTCGGGTGGCTGAGGAGAGAGTTATCTGTCTTGTCAAGACAAGGTAAATGTTATTTCATGCCTTGCCATTTCATGTACTCCTAATAGCTATCATGGTTCCCTGCGTACCCTGTCCCTTTCTATGCATTGTGGAAAACACTCATCTCATGTTAAACTTCAACATCAAAATATGTATGGGGCTGTTCTTTACTAGTAAAATTTTGAATCTTTAATAGCCACACTAGAATACGTTCTTCAAACATGCTTCTTGTTTCGTAATACCTCACATCTCGATTTTATCAGAAAAAAATGAGGAGAATGAGAGATGAAGTCCTTAATATCAGCTATACATGAACATAAAATAACTCTTGGATATATAATTTCTGAATTACAAGTATCATCAAACATGCTTCTTATTTTGTAATACCTCACATCTCGATTTTATCAGAAAAAATGAGGAGAATCTGAGATGAAGTCCGTATTTTCAGCTATACATGCACAGAAAATAACTCTCGGATATAAAATTTCTGATTTACAAGTATCATCAGAACCCCTAGTGAACTATTGACTTACAAATATAGCAAATTTGATACTGCAGTTCAAAAGAAAAATGTTGCACTGAAACCAATAACTATGTCCATAACTATTAGCTGATTATTTCCAGCTCAAGTGCTGGTCAACAATTCTAAGTTATTTGCAATTATTGGAGTCATTTTGCCTCTCAGTTCTATACACTAGTACTCAATCTTTTCGGCATTTCTTTTCACTTTTTTACTTTTATAGATCTATACAAATCTTGAGGGGAACAAATCTCATGTTGTTAATACAGCATGGGCTGTGCTGGCTCTAACTGAAGCTGGACAGGGAATACTTTTCCGCACTTCCTAGGAGATATTGGTAAGCTGCTTCAAGAATCAATAAGACGTTAAATAAATTACTCCCTCCATTTGAAAAAGGATGAACCTATTACTATTTGAAGGGTCAAACAAGATTATGTTTGACCACATGTCTTACAAATATTTTCTAACTATTTTGAATTGTGAACTATTGTGGCTTATAGTATTTTTCATGTAGTTTCTAAATATGTAAATTTTATTTTAAAAAGTTAAAAAATTTGATGTGCAAATTTCCGTTGAAAATTAGTTAATTTGACCCTCATATTCCGCAAAGGTTCATCCTTTTTGAAACGGAGGGAGTATGATTTTATTTTCTGGATTGAAAAGTATTTTGATCGAAGCTAATGATATGATGGTTTGCAATAAGTTTGATAGATTATTTATTATTGCTAAGAATGTTATACAGAATTTCTTGAGTCTGATATGGACTTCACGGGAGTTACACTAAATTCTTATGGATGAAAATTTTCAAAATAGCTATGGAAAATGTTACAGGATGGTTAATTATAACATTAGAAAAATTTCTAAATTTCAAGTCTTTTGGGCAAGGATGTGTCTAACCACGTCTATGATATGATGATTACATCTCCCTCTTTCTTTTTTGCCAGGAAGGAGGTCAATGCTGGAGGATTTTCTTTTCTAACCATACGTGTTTATGTGCTATCTTAATGACTCTCCACTCATATAATGTGTTTTGGTAACAAGAAAGATGGGATAGGAAATAGTTAGTAACTAGATGTCATGTTATTTCCATTGATTTGGGTAATAATGATTAAAGTGCATATAGACATTTGGTGGCATTATAGTGGCTGTTGAACCCTCCTAAAAAAAATGCATAACAAATATGCATCGGGATTTGATTTCAACAAAATGGAGACTCCAAAGAATTTTTTTTGGAGTCGCCACCTAATTTAAGGATTATTAGGAACCTGAGTTAACTAAAGAGTACAATTTATTTTTTATTTAAAAGAAGTTAAATTCAGAGATTCTAGGTAAGTGGTTCTATTAAATTCGAAAGAAGATTCCTAGCGGGAGCACTTTCGAAAATCCGCTAAATGCGGTTAATCCGGCGGTTTTCACGAATTTGTTAAGGATAATAAATATATAAAGCTAATTTTATATAAGGATAATATGAATAATATAAATAAGATAAGATTTTAATTATGCCGATACTTAGATAAATAAATGATCCAATTTAAGATTAATTAAAAGGATAATGAAATAATGATCAATTAATTAATAGAATAAGTAAAGGTTAAATGGAGTTAGATGATTAAATAAAACACATTAGATAAATAATTGGATGATAATAAAGGGATTAATTAATTGATTGAATAAATAGATAAATAAATAAGCAAATAAATAACTTAATTAAATAAATGAATACTTATCAATTTTAATTAAATAAAGGACTAAATGAATAATAATTGATTAATTAAATAAATAAATGAATAAATATTTAATTGATTAAATAAATGATTAATTGAAATTAAATAAATTAGATTAAGTAAATGAATAAATAAATGATTAAATTTAATTGATTAACTAAATAAATAAATTAGATTAGATAAATAAATAATTGAATATTTAATATAATAAATAAAGAAAGCAATTCAAATGCGAATTATGACGAGGGTAGGATTTTAATTGAATCTGATTTTGCATTCATTAATTGACAAATGGTTCTAAACATCCACAAATTAATTGGCAATTCGCAAAGAAATGATACAAAGCATTCATATAAAACAATTTAAGTAATTTACAATAATTATTCACAATTCAAATATCATTTCTATCCTACAGGGCTCCTAATCCGGTCTATGGGGAAATCCTATACAACATGCATTTTCTAAGGGAGCGGGGAAGGATGGAGTTTAGAAGATAGAACCCGGAAGCGCAAACTCATCATTGAGACTTGGACTTTGTGATTTTCATTTTTTCGTTTCTTACATTTTTGGGAATATCAAGTCACAAAAATGCGGAGCGGATCAAATAACTCTGAATGCATGTAATCCCCGTTTGTGAGTTCTAATCAACTCGTCCCAAGTGTTCATGTCAAGAAATAAAAGGAAAAGGATGAGTAAGAAGGTAAGAAAGAAGAGAAACAAGATATTTAACACCGAATGAAAGTTATGCCATTACACACTTCATTTCTCGTAACAAAACACCATATTAAGTTATAATGGATAGACAAAAGGCGATCTTGATCCATTTCCATGTACCAAAGTAATTGATTTAACTTTCATAAAACGAATCAAATTTTAACAGTGAAAACATACAAAGTGTGCAGATTCCATTAAGTCATGAATATAAAAAAAATAGTTAGGTAACCATTTCAATCCAGGATTTGGAAGTACTACCTATGTGGTAAAGGACCCAGAACAAAGACATCACTTAATATATCTTTAAGAATTTCATTCTATGGCAATGCTGCTACAACAAGCTAGATCAGAGTAACAAAGGAAGCAAGATAACAGAAATGAGGGAATGACAGAGATATAATAACTATTAATCTATATACAGTTAGAAATATGATATGAAACCCTGCTAGGCTACACTCAACAGCTTGAATGAAACTTTAGATGCATGGATCTGAAAGTTAAAAGTAGAAAACAGAGTATAAAGGCTTAAACCTTATAGCTAAAACATGATCGAGACTTGGATCAAATGACACTTAAATGAAACAGAAAAAGGTAGAAGTTTTAACAAAATAATTTTACTTATCTAATTAACAACCTGAAAAACTTGCTAACACCTCTTTTCCCTTTAAACCACCACAACAGACTCCTTTTGACCTCCATTAATATTATCCTGAACTTATACTATGTCTGCATCCCCCAGGACTAACTACTACACTTCAAAAGAAGAACAAATCAGCTTCATCCCTGATTCAATCCTACTCCCTCCAAAGCCTCCCTTGAACACACAGACTATTAGCCTCCTTCTTGACCTTCCTTAACAACATGGGAACAACCCTATATCACCTAAACAACTCTGAGCTCGGCAGCCTTTTCAACTCTAAGAACTACTCCCTCTCAATAGCTGCAGATTACTCCCTGACCTATACTACTATTTGCAGCATACTAAACTTCATGCAAACCAACTGCAGACCAACAACCAACTTCTCCCTATCTTCCTGAAACTGCCCAAGCAATAGGGACCCTGAAACCAACTCCTAACAAACTGCTAAACTCCCTCACAAGACCTGCAACTACTCACCTTCCTGCTACCTAAGGAAACAACACTCACACACTTGACCAGACTCACATCCTGACCTGCAGACCAAAACACATTTCTTCTATCCTACTTACACTCACAGATCAGCTATCATCTTCAAACAACAACTCCCTCATACACCTTTCCAAGAACTAATTAGACTCAAGCCAGACAAGCATCCCATCCCCTGGACAAACTGCACCAGAAATAGCCCTTTTCAACTCACTGCATCAACTAGAAATAGAGGATACATACACACACGACTCCAGCCAGAACTCTACTACTATCTAAACTCCTTCTTGAAACCCTAGACACTCACACACACTCCCTAGCAGCCTAAACTTACCTTAATAGACAATGAACTAACAACTTACTTCCAGAAACTGAAAAGAAGCCAAGAAACTGATTAATGAATCTTGGAATACAAACTGCCCTGATACTTCCCTTTCCCTTCTAAACAGATCAGCATTCAAAAGCATTATATGACAAAGAGATTTCTAGCTTAGGCATTCCTTAACTATCTCATTTACCTATCAACATATTCATTCAGTTCCAATGGTAACTACTGAAATAATATTTCATGAAACATGTATATACACACATTGTTACAGACCACGTTTATACAGAAGCGAGATTAAAGCAAACTTATTACCTGCCGCGAGGCAGTGAACTAAGAGCGAGGATCAGTCGAATTCAACTCGAAACAAAGACGACATGAAATTTGAAGCGACGATACAAAAGGAAACAGTAGCAATACAAGATCAGTGCATCAGAACCAAGACCAGAAAATAGAATGCTCTCTTTATATGTATATGTTAGAAAAAAACTTAAGCTAAGGACATGTTTTCTATTTTCCTCTGCCTCTTCCCTCTCTTTAGCTCCCTTTAGAAAACCTGAAACATTTCCATTTATACTAAAAAATAGGGTTTCTTACCTCTTATGAAATTCCGAAACACTCCTCTACTTTTTGATCGACTCCCTTTTGATATACGGGTGAGAGGGTCCAAATCGTCCCCTCTCGTCCTTATCGCCAGGACAATTAATCAAGGGCTCGAGGTTGATCACTCTTTGAAACTAACGGACGAGATTGAATATCCGCTGGGGAATAAGTTAGAAGACTCCAAAAGGCAACAGCTGGAATAGTGTTACTCGTCCAGCAAGACTCTTGTACGGAGAAGATGACATGGGATCGGGTTTTGTCGCGGGTCAGGGGAAGAGGGAAACGGGTTAGGGATTTTTGATTTAGGGAAAGTCTTAGCGGTTAAGGCTGAAATAGGTAAGTGGGCGGGTTGGGGTAATGGCCTGTGGGCTTCTGGGCTTAGGGAATAGGTATTTATGTGTAATGAAATGTATATATGAAGTGTTTGCATGGATGAGCCAAAAATTAAGGTTAGAACGATTTCAGCCTTGCTCTTAGGATTAATTATAAAGGAAAATGGACTGATTACGCGGGTAAGCTGAAAACAAGGCTGCGCATTGCAATTTCAGTCACTTTTATTTGAAATTAATCAATTACCTTTAATTTTTCAAAATTAATTTTAATTTAAAATAATTAGGTTTTTAATTAAAACCTCCGGGACAAAACTGGGTGTCAACAGCTGCCCCTCTTTACCCGAAAAAGATGAAAGAGTTTTCAGGGTAAAGAAAGTTGACGTGAAAACCAATTTTGTCACGGTAAAGCCAAGACTTCGATTCCAAGGACCGAAATGCGAGGCTTATAGACAAGGCCGAACTCCGGTTTCCGAGTTGCCTACATATCTCGGGCTGAAAGAGAATCAGGCCATATGTAGTTCAATGACACTTAGATACGAAAACTCGCACGATTGATAGGAAAGGACGCACGAATAGGGAAGAATTCAAACATGACGTCCTAATCCGAAGAAAAAGATTAGGATAGAATTTGCTTGTTCGAGTGCGATTCTTCAGATCCTCGTTGACGAGTCTAGCTCATATCAACGATTGCCCCAGTTCACTGCTAAGAAAAAGTTCCACGTTATGCTCCAAATGCTGCTGCGGTGCTGCTAAAGTCCTGTAATAAACTCGACAAACAGTAAGCGAGCAACTGCTAATAAAGCCTGATAATCAAAGGTAAAGAATGATCAAATATTGATGATACAAATTTGCAAGTGCGGGTTGCGATATCATTGATAAGTTTCCTTCCAATCAACTGGCGAAGCAATAAACCAAGTGCGAAGGCATAATGCAAAGCATTTTCAACAATCTTGACAAATCAACTGGCAAACAAGGAGGGTCTTGGGGTTGATTGTCAAACAAATCAGCTGGCGAACCGGTCCGGCACGAAGCAAGGAGGGTCTCGGGACTGACCTGTTAACCTGAAAAATAAAACAAGACGTAATACAAAGAAAATGCGTAGGCATAATTTAGAGAGAGTGCAAAGCAATTTGAACAATCTTGACAAATCAACTGGCAAGCCGGTCAGGCACGCAGCAAGGAGGGTCTTGGGGTTGATTGTCGACAAATCAGCTGGCAATCCGGTCCGGCACAAAGCAAGGAGGGTCTCGGGGTTGACTTGTTAACCTGTTAAGCTAAAAGTAAAGCGGTTCATAATATAAAGCAAGTTCAAGGTCATAAATTAAAGCAAGTGCAAGGCAATTTGAACATCTTGACAAATCAACTGGCAAGCTGGTCGGGCACGCAGCAAGGCGGGTCTTGGGGTTGATTGTCGACAAATCAGCTGGCAATCCGGTCCGGCACAAAGCAAGGAGGGTCTCGGGGCTGACCTGTTAACCTGTTAAGCTAAAAGTAAAGCGGTTCATAATATAAAGCAAGTGCAAGGTCATAAATTAAAGCAAGTGCAAGGCAATTTGAACATCTTGACAAATCAACTGACAAGCCGGTCGGGCACGCAGCAAGGAGGGTCTTGGGGTTGATTGTCTACAAATCAGCTGGCAATCCGGTCTGGCACAAAGCAAGGAGGGTTTCGGGGCTGACCTGTTAACCTATTAAACTAAAGTAAAGCAAGTCATAATATAAAGCAAGTGCAAAGGCATAATTGAAAGCAAGTGCAAGGTAATTTGAACATCTTGACAAATCAACTTGTAAGCCGATCGGGCACGCAACAAGGAGGGTCTTGGGGTTTATTGTCGACAAATCAGCTGGCAATCCGGTCCGGCACAAAGCAAGGAGGGTCTCGGGGCTGACCTGTTAACCTATTAAACTAAAGTAAAGCAAGTCATAATATAAAGCAAGTGCAAAGGCATAATTGAAAGCAAGTGCAAGGCAATTTGAACATCTTGACAAATCCACTGGCAAGCCGATCGGGCACGCAGCAAGGAGGGTCTTGGGGTTGATTGTCGACAAATCAGCTGGCAATGCGGTCCAGCACAAAGCAAGGAGGGTCTCGGGGCTGACCGGTTAACCTATTAAACTAAAGTAAAGCAAGTCATAATATAAAGCAAGTGCAAAGCAATTTAGCGTGAAATGTAAAGCAACGCAAAAGTGATTTAGCGAATCAACAAGCGTGAAAGTCCAACAAGAGAGAAGCCCCGCCTGGTGGTCAACTTGAAAAACGTAAAGCAAGACATCAATTTTAAAGCAAGTGCGATGACATAATTTGAAGCAAGTGCAAAGAAAAGCAGCGCGGGAATGTAGAGCAATGCAAGAGCCATTTGGCGAATCAATAGGCGAGATAGTCCAACAAAGGGAATCCTCGTAGTCGATGGTCAACCTGAAAGACTAAAGCAAGGCGTTAATTTAAAAGCAAGTGCGAAGACATAATTCAAAGCAAGTGCAAAGCAAAGTAGTGCGGAAATGTAGTCAGTGCTATAGCCATTGACAAATCAATTGGCGAGACAATCTGGCAAGGATGGCCTTGTGCGGATTATCACCCGAAACAAAGTGATGCCCTATTTGGCTTAGTTTTGAAAACACAAACCAAGCCTCGGCTTTGTCGCCTATTAGGAATGAAAGTCATAGGGGTAGAAATGTCGCCTGTTCGGCAATTACTCACGACAAAGCATAATGCTTTAAGTTATGAAAAAGGCAATGCGACGCAATCTTCAAGGTAACTTTGGATGTGCGTTCAATAAATTGTTCATCCATAATGTGAATGATCCTTTCATTGCAAGCTTTCATGTTCCTGCTCTCAAAGAAAAATTTGTTAGTTTTGGATAGGGGCGTCTGATTTGTGCTGATTCATCTTGAAATTAGTGGTGCTGCTGCTCCCTCATTCTTCTTTAGACTTGGGCTTGCAAATTATACTCGGAGACTTGACTTATGAACTCAATATTGTATAATATTTCAAGATAGAGGCGAAGTAAAGTAATTTGGTAAAATAGTAAGCAAGTAATCACTGATATGCAAATGAAAAGTTTATAATGCATTTAAAATTCATGCTTTAACTCAAACTCATGACATATTTCGAAACAAACTGAACGTCCTTTGTATTTGCAACTTGTGCTAATCTTGAATACTTTTAGAACTTTGCTGCTTCATCCTTTGATAAGCAATACCAATTTTGCAAAAATCTGCCCCAGTTATAATCTTTATGCCTTCGATTCATCTTGCAAAATTTGCCCTAGTTGCTTTCCTTAAGGGAAATCGAAAATTTTAATATTATGGAGTCGAGCCCGTTAAGAGCGCCTACGTATCCCTTCACGGGAATCAGACTGTGCGTAATTCTACTTACATAAAAAAAATTTGGGGATATATGGCAATCTAAGTACGAAACCGCATCCGAATTGGAAAACATACACATCTGCCCAGATGCATAGTTCGGAATTACATCATAAAAGATAAACAAGCCTAAAGTGTTACAATATTTTGACCGAATCCAATGGGGATCGCCTACTTATCATGTTGCCATTCCAGGAATCAGGTCAGAAGTAGTTCAAAAATACATAAAAGAGGAAATAGGTGATTCCTGTGCTAGTGCAACCGAACTCTATATGAGTTGCCTACGTATCCCGCCTCGGGAATCAGGTTACGCGCAGTTCGCATTACATCAAAGATTACATCCAAACCAATGCTGACTTGCGGTTGCTTCAGACATAGTATCTTTTGACGGCATCTGCGTTGATTACCTTTGGCCAAACTTGATTATAAATATCTGCCAGGATTAGTGTTCTTCCACATAATGACAATGCCAACTTGGGGCAAATTTTCCGTTGCTTCTTCTTAGTTAGGAAAGAGATTCTTCAACACCAATTGCCCCGGTTTGAAGTAAACTATTCAAATCTTCTCTTTGCGCATTCAACATCTTCCAACTTATCTTCTTGAATAGTTTCTCAAATAAATGTCTTCCATTTGTATAGATAAAATGCTTCGGCTCCAATTGCCGGCAAATAAAGCTGCCCCAGTTTGAAGTTCTAACGGTAATGTAATATCCAAAGAGTGCAAGAGTGACTTTCCGATGCATCATCCTTAAATTGTTCAGTTGTTTCGTTATAGGTCACAAGCCAAGTTCAAGCAGGTTTTGTTATTTTTAATTTGAAACAATAGTAAGTATATTAATTAAAAGCAAATAATAAAGCCCATGAATAATTAAAGTATTACAAAATAATAAAGTAGGAATGCAGTGCAGTTGTTTATTCAAAACCTAATTTAGGGAGGCATACAACATAAAAGTAAACATGCAGGATTTAAAAAAGTTATTTGAAAGACATAGACATAAACATAAACAAAGTGCAAACCACAATTCAGGGCTTCAAGCTGACTGTGATGCCAAAACAAAAATAACGAGTTCATTCATCAAGTCTCTTTTGGACCACAAGTCCAATTAGCCATCACATCACTTGGTTCAGCATTCTGCACATGTGGATATTTCTCAAAATCTTCAATAGTTGCACTGCATTTCAATCCATCATTCAAGAATAGGCTGCCAACACCTTCAATCAAATTCTGCATGGCCATTTCTGGTGCTTGGACAAATGACTGGTTCAATGGTAAAAGAGACTGTGGTATGACACTAGTCAGCTTCTTCTCAGACTCAACCTTTTCCATCTTTCCTTCAGCGGGGTTGCCACCTAGGCTAAAAGTTCCCTCATTCTTTGGCAACAGAGTTAGTGCTTGCTTAGGTACCTTAGAAGCAATATTATCAACCTTTACATCATAAATAGAGACTATGGTGCCCTTCAGATTCGGCTCTTCCTCAAGAGAAATCATATTAACTGAATTGTTACCATGATTGGGAAGAGGATTATCATGCACATTTAGCTGTGTGCCGGTGAGTTGAATGGTGCCAACTTTGATTAGACCCTCGACCTTGTCTTTGAAAGTATAACATCTCTCAATATCATGGCCGGCTGCTCCTGAGTGATAAGCACAATGCTTATTTGCATCATACCAATTTGGATGAGGGTTTGGGGTGTTATCAGGGATAGGCTGCACAACTCCTGCATTCCTTAATCTCTCAAAAAGCTGGCCATATGCTCGGCTAGAGGAGTATAGGTTTTGGTTGCTCTCCTTTCGTTATTCTGATTAAACCCTTGCACATTGGGACGAACAAGAGGACGAGGCTGGTAATTCTGGGGTGCTTGAAAATTTGGCTGACGAGGGTATTGGGCTTGGTAAGCGTAAGCTATATTTAAGTAGGCTCGTAACTTCGCTCATCAGAAGAGCCTGACTTTTTATTATATTAGTAAAGCGCTAGCGCCCAATCTATACATGGGCTTTGGAGGGATAGGGGAAGAAAAGAAAACAAAGAGGGTCATTTTCTTTTAGGAACATGGCTCATTCATTCACTTGCTCATGAACTCGCAGCTTCGCCTTAGGTGCATGTGCTCTAGGTTGGTAGTAATTTGCTTGTGCATTGTAAACCGGATAAGGAACAGGTGGCATCTGGTAGTGAGTGGGGGTAATATGGGTAATATGGGCTTTGGTAGGTGGGAAAAGCAGACGAATTGTCAAAATTCAACTTTACAGCCGGTCGACGCTCGATGTCCCCCACAACAGCTCCCACTTCCTCTTTCTTCTTTTTGTTAAAGCCATTACCAGACCCAGACTGGATTGCCTTACTTGTAACTTGCAAAGCGGCCAAATTTGTGATCCTACCAAATTTCAAACCAGCTTCATACATCTTCCCCGTTTTCACTAGATTGGCAAAAGTAGAGTTAGTCATGGATGCCATTCGATCATAGTAAAATTCATCCAATGTCTCGATGAAATGTCCCACAAACTCTTCCTCACTCATGGGAGGCTTAACTTTGGCTGCCTCACTCCTCCAACGTACTGCATATTCCCTAAAATTCTCGGTCGGCTTCTTCTTAAACCTGCAATAGCCAACCGATCTAATGGTATTTCAGCATAGAAACCGAAACGCTCCATGTAGTCGTGAGCCATACTCCTCCAGTTAATCCATTTTGAGAGATCCTGCTCGGAGTACCAGTCTAAAGCTTCGCCTTCGAGACTATGAATGAATAATTTCATACGGAGCTCTTCATTCTTCCCCACTCCCAAGGTTTCACAGTACCTTCTCAAATGGGCTCGGGGGTTGCCTTTGCCATCAAACTTAACAAACTTTGGTACTTTGTACCCTTTTGGGTATTCAATCCCAGGATGAACACACAAGTCTTCATATTCTAGACTTTTCTTGTCCTTGCCTTTTGATGCTTTGCTAAGAGCACTCATCACCCAACCTTGTACCTTTTTCTCCAAATCTTCACCCCCATCGAATGCTTTTTCGGCTCTTCTAACACCATTTTGAAACTTCACATAAGGTGGATTGGTGTAATCATCAATTTGCACAATAGGAACATCTTGCCTGCCAGATACCGCCACTTGGACTAATGGTGCAGATGGATTTTTAGTATAAGCTTGCGGGATGGGTTCATTTTGGTAAGTGGAGGTTTGATATGGATATGGAGTGTTTGCCTAATAATAAGTATTGGCAGGGTGCGGGGTGTATGATGGGTGTTGTTGATGTGATGGGTAGATGGGTGGTCGGTTAATTGTTTGGCTAGATTGAGCGTTATTTGGGGTGGAGCTTGGACAAGTGGCAAGTTGCTTTGGTGGACTGGTGCTTTTAGAGAATTGTGGGTGTTCAAAGGTGTGTTCATATTGGCGACCCCATCAATTAAGTTCAGAGATTGCCCCAGAGATTGCCCCAATTGACCCAGAGAGTGGGATGCATCGGGCCCACGCAGCGGCGTGTTTTTAGGAGTTTGCCTTTTTACCGTAGCCAGCTCATCTTTTAACATCTGTAGTTCCTTAGCCATTTCAAGAATCAGTTCGTCTTGAGCAATAATGACATTTTCTCTTGACGATTCAGGAGTTGCAGGATTTTTCTCGGTATTGCGAGGTTCACCATCTATTCCAGTCATTGTCAGTTGTGGAAATGTGTACCAGTATGTAGATTGGTCCTTTGCCCTTGTGTAATAGGAGTGATCAGCCAGCTTAAATCAGCACAAATCAAACCTCTGTTTGGGGGGGTAAACAAAACAAAAGAAAAAGTTCAAAAGTAACCATGTTAGTTTGCATGTCATTGGAAAAATTGCACACAAATCACATAGCGCGCATCACGTAGCGCTTTGCATTTTAAATTAGTTGACATGTGGCAAACACAAGTAGTTGAGCGTAAATGAAAATGCGAACGCTTCCTACCCTGTAAGGTGCCGCTTTGTGCTAGAGGTGGGCCTAAGACGCGCAAACAAGTGGTAACGAAAATTAGTTCATGCCAGTTTTGAGCAATTCAGGTTTAGAGTAAGCAATAAATAATAACAATAATTGATAATAATCAGCTCTCTGCCTCGACACTGTAATCCCGTTATCCCAACTAACTTCCAAAAGTTGGTGTCAACTCGAAATTCCAACACAGCTCATGCTCTCCACAACTTCTGCACCAAATTTCTAAACCCAAATGCCTAAAACCTAGAACAATCCTTCATAGCTTTTGCAAACATCCACACTCCTCCAAGCACAACTCCCAATTATTTCACAACATCCAAGGGTGAGATTTCCAACTGCCTTCACAATACCAGACTGCAAATCATGAAAGGCGCCAATTGGCCTTTTAAAAAATAAAACCTCACTGGTCCTCGGCTTTAGTCAAGCCTCTCAGCTTCAGTCAAGCCTCTCAGCTTCCTAGTTTTTTCAAGGCTCATAGACCTTGTTCATAGGGCTCCTCACTGGTCCTCGGCTTTAGTCAAGCCTCTCAGCTTCCTAGGTTTTGCAAGGCTCACAGACCTTGTTCATAGGGCTCCTCACTGGTCCTCGGCTTTAATCAAGCCTCTCAGTTTTCTAGGTAGCCAAGACCGCACTGGTCTTCAAGGAGGGACCCCATTGGTCGTTTATAGACATAGGGGCTTCAATGTCCTAGTATGCGACAAACATACTTCATTCCATAAGAATTTGCAGCTAGTTAGTCAACATGGGCCTGCACACACGCAAAGCCATTCACGAGAGGGACCCCACTGATCTTTTAAAGACACCAGGGGCTTCGCCTCTTAGACTTCACTACACCAGACCATCTCCAAAACACAAGCCAACCAAATCTGCCTAACTTTCCCCCGACTACAATTCTATCTTGTTCACAAAAATCTGCATTATGATCTCAATTCTGCTAAATTCTTCCATTTTCTGACCTAAAAGACAACATTGGAGACAAAATTCTAAATCTGATTTTGCTCAAAACATGGTTAGGACTGAGGATTCGTCATCACACAACACATAATATGCATTGTCGTTGGGTTTTTAAAAACCCGTTGACGTAAGGGCGGTTTCCTAACTATGGAGGCGGTATCAAGGACCGGGTCCAGACTAAGGTTTAAATGCATGCATGACCTAATCTCCTTCTAAGAGTGGGCTGACGGTTGAGGCTGACTCGACCTATGCGGGATAAACCTGGCCCCATAAACTAGTAAAACCAGCCATGACAAAACCAGGCAAACCATACCCCAACTAACTTTGGTGACACGAAAGAAATTCAGAGACTTAGGAAGGACAATACCCTTCCTGTATTATTGCCCGTCATGCGGGCCTCCCGTGATGAAATCGAGGAGATGAAAGAGAATTGATAGGCTCCATGAGGGAGGAAATATAAACGGAATGCAAACTATGCACAAATAAAACATGCTTCAATACATTCATTCACAACAATAAATTCTACACATACTAGTTTAGGCATGCAAACAATAATGAGTTAAGCTACGCATACATACAATCAACACATATATAAATAAAGCAAATTCGTGAAAATCTTTTGGTTAGAACCATTTGCGTATTCCCCAGCGGAGTCGCCACGCTATTAAACCCTCCCAAAAAAATGCATAACAAGTATGCATCGGGATTTGATTTCAACAAAATGGAGACTCCAAAGGGTTTTCTTTGGAGTCGCCACCTAATTTAAGGATTATTAGGAACCTAAGTTAACAAAAGAGTGCAATTTATTCTTTATTTAAAAGAAGTTAAATTCAAAGATTCTAGGTAAGTGGTTCTATTAAATTCGGAAGAAAGTCCCTAGCGGGAGCACTTTCGAAAATTCGCTAAATGCGGTTATCTGGCGGTTTTCAAGAATTTGTTAAGGATAATAAATATATAAAGCTAATTTTATATAAGGATAATATGAATAATATAAATAAGATAAGATTTTAATTATGCCGATACTTAGATAATAAAATGATCCAATTTAAGATTAATTAAAAGGATAATGAAATAATGATCAATTAATTAATTAATAGAATAAGTAAAGGTTAAATGAAGTTAGATGATTAAATAAAACACATTGGATAAATAATTGGATGATAATAAAGGGATTAATTAATTGATTGAATAAATAGATAAATAAATAAGCAAATAAATAACTTAATTAAATAAATGAATACTTATCAATTTTAATTAAATAAAGGAGTAAATGAATAATAATTGATTAATTAAATAAATAAATGAATAAATATTTAATTGATTAAATAAATAATTAATTTAGATTAAGTAAATGAATAAATAAAGGATTAAAATTTAATTGATTAATTAAATAATAAATTAGATTAGATAAATAGATAATTGAATATTTAATATAATAAATAAAGAAAGCAATTCAAATGCGAATTATGACGAGGGTACGATTTTAATTGAATCTGATTTTACACTCATTAATTGACAAATGATTCTAAACATCCACAAATTAATTGGCAATTCCCAAAAAATAATACAAAGCATTCATATAAAACAATTTAAGTAATTTACAATAATTATTCACAATTCAAATATCACTTCTATCCTACAGGGCTCCTAATCCGGTCTATGGGGAAATCCTATACAACATGCATTTTCTAAGGGAGCGGGGAAAGATGGAGTTTAGAAGATAGAACCCGGAAGCGCAAACTCATCATTGAGACTTGGACTTTGTGATTTTCATTTTTTCGTTTCTTACATTTTCGGGGATATCAAGTCCCGAAAATGCAGAGCGGATCAAATAACTCTGAATGCATGTCATCCCCGTTTGTGATTTTTAATCAACTCGTCCCAAGTGTTCATGTCAAGAAATAAAAGGAAAAGGATGAGTAAGAAGGTAAGAAAGAAGAGAAACAAGATATTTAACACCGAATGAAAGTTATGCCATTACATACTTCATTTCTCGTAACAAAGCACCTTACTAAGTTATAATGGATAGACAAAAGGCGATCTTGATCCATTTTCATGTACCAAATTAATTGATTTAACTTTCATAAAACGAATCAAATTTTAACCGTGAAAACATACAAAGTGTGCAGATTCCATTAAGTCATGAATATAAAAAAAAATAGTTAGGTAACCATTTCAATCCAGGATTTGGAGGTACTACCTATGTGGTAAAGGACCCAGAACAAAGACATCACTTAATACATCTTTAAGAATTTCATTCTATGGCAATGCTCCTACAGCAAGCTAGATCAGAGTAACAAAGGAAGCAAGATAACAGAAATGAGGGAATGACAGAGAAATAATAACTATTAGTCTATATACAGTTAGAAATATGATATGAAACCCTGCTAGGCTACACTCAACAGCTTGAATGAAACTTTAGATGCATGAATCTGAAAGTTAAAAGTAGAAAACAGAGTATAAAGGCTTAAACTTTATAGCTAAAACATGATCGAGACTTGGATCAAACTTAAATGAAACAGAAAAGGGTAGAAGTTTTAACAAAATAATTTTACTTATCTAATTAACAACCAGAAAAACTTGCTAACACCTATTCTCCCTTCAAACCACCACAACAGACTCCTTTTGACCTCCATAAATATTATCCTGAACTTATACTATGTCTGCATCCCCCAGGACTAACTACTACACTTCAAAAGAAGAACAAATCAGCTTCATCCCTGATTCAATCCTACTCCCTCCAAAGCCTCCCTTGAACACACAGACTACTAGCCTCCTTCTTGACCTTCCTAACAACCCTATATCACCTAAACAACTCTGAGCTCTGCAGCCTTTTCAACTCTAAGAACTACTCCCTCTCAATAGCTGCAGATTACTCCCTGACCTATACTACTATTTGCAGCATACTAAACTTCATGCAAACCAACTGCAGACCAACAACCAACTTCTCCCTATCTTCCTGAAACTGCCCAAGCAATAGGGACCCTGAAACCAACTCCTAACAAACTGCTAAACTCCCTCACAAGACCTGCAACTACTCACCTTCCTGCTACCTAAGGAAACAACACTCACACACTTGACCAGACTCACATCCTGACCTGCAGACCAAAACACATTTCTTCTATCCTACTTACACTCACAGATCAGCTATCATCTTCAAACAACAACTCCCTCATACACCTTTCCAAGAACTAATTAGACTCAAGCCAGACAAGCATCCCATCCCCTGGACAAACTGCACCAGAAATAGCTCTTTTCAACTCCCTGCATCAACTAGAAACAGAGGATACATACACACACGACTCCAGCCAGAACTCTACTACTATCTAAACTCCTTCTTGAAACCCTAGACACTCACACACACTCCCTAGCAGCCTAAACTTACCTTAATAGACAATGAACTAACAACTTACTTCCAGAAACTGAAAAGAAGCCAAGAAACTGATTAATGAATCTTGGAATACAAACTGCCCTGATACTTCCCTTTTCCTTCTAAACAGATCAGCATTCAAAAGCATTATATGAAAAATAGATTTCTAGCTTAGGCATTCCTTAAATATCTCATTTACCTATCAACATATTCATTCAGTTCCAATGGTAACTACTGAAAGAATATTTCATGAAACATATATATACACACATTGTTACAGACCACGTTTATACAGAAGCAAGATTAAAGCAAACTTATTACCTGCCGCGAGGCAGTGAACTAAGAGCGAGGATCAGTCGAATTCAACTCGAAACAAAGACGACACGAAATTTGAAGCGACGATACAAAAGGAAACAGTAGCAATACTAGATCAGTGCATCAGAACCAAGACCAGAAAATATAATGCTCTCTGTATATGTATATGTTAGAAAAAAAACTTAAGCTAAGGACATGTTTTCTATTTTCCTCTGCCTCTTCCCTCTCTTTAGCTCCCTTTAGAAAACCTGAAACATTTCCATTTATACTAAAAAAATAGGGTTTCTTACCTCTTATGAAATTCCGAACACTCCTTTACTTTTGATCGACTCCCTTGTGAGATAAAGGTGAGAGGGTCCAAATCGTCCCCTATCGTCCTTATCTCCAAGACAATTAATCAAGGGCTCGAGGTTGATCATTCTTTGAAACTAATGGACGAGATTGAATATCCGTTGGGGAATAAGTTAGAAGACTCCAAAAGGGCACAACTGGAATATTGTTACTCGTCCAGCAAGACTCTTGTACGAAGAAGATGACCTAGGATCGGGTTTCGTAGCGGGTCGCGGGTCAGGGGAAGAGGGAAACGGGTTAGGGATTTTTGATTTAGGGAAATGCTTAGGGGTTAAGGCTGAAATAGGTAAGTGGGACGGGTTGGGGTAATGGGCTGTGGGCTTCTGGGCTTAGGGAATAGGTATTTATGTGTGATGAAATGTATATATGAAGTGTTTGCGTGGATGAGCCAAAAATTAAGGTTAGAACAATTTCAGCCTTGCTCTTAGGATTAATTATAAAGGAAAATGGACTGATTACGCGGGTAAGCTGAAAACAAGGCTGCGCATTGCAATTTCAGTCACTTTTATTTGAAATTAATCAATTACCTTTAATTTTTCAAAATTAATTTTAATTTAAAATAATTAGGTTTTTAATTGAAACCTTCGGGACAAAACTGGGTGTCAATAGTGGCACTAATACTATAGCCTGCAATATTATGTTTTTCTTTTGGGTGGGGAGAAATGAAGAGTTGGAAGTGAGGTGTATTTGTTGTGGGGGATGAATGGAAGGGCAAATAGAGCGTAGGGTCAATGTGGGGAAGATCTCGGAAAAGTCATTTCATGACAAATAGGTTAACCGTTAACCTTCAACTTGATGACATCCCACTATTATTTCTTTTGATTTTAATTGGTTTAACTGTTAAGATATGCTTGTTAACAAGAAAGGAACTAAGGAAAGCCTTGCACATTTTAGTGACCAGAAGTTAACACACTGCCATTTCCAATTCTGAGATGTTAATTGCAAGATATAATCACAAAGATGGATATTCTTCGACTTGTCGCGAACTGTTAATTATAAAGGTTAAAAAATGACATAGAGGAGTATGACCAAGCTATGAATTGTCTTTAGACGTTAAAAAATTATGCACTTTTCTACTACTTTTTGTTTATCTAACTTCTTGATGGGTGTGTACACTCTTAGCTGCATTACTTTGCGCTTTGTAGATTTCTTCTGCTTTTTTATTACTACTAAAGTGTTTTCTTTCCTTTCTTTAGGGCGAGAGAGATCCAACTCCATTACACCGTGCAACAAAGGTGTTGATAAATTCTCAGCTTGAAAATGGAGATTTTCCTCAGCATGTAATTCTGCAGTCGCTAAGTTCTTTACCTTGAAATAATTTCCAAAATGCAAACCAATATTAGAACTAACCCAGGTTACTACATTCAAACAGTACAGTTCATCCGAGCACTTCTGGTAAAAATTTGATTTGGTCCAAAATCTCAAGTGGCATCCTAAAATAATCATTAGACTTAAGTTGAATGAAGAGATCCATTAAGAAGGGATTCAAATCGGTGCTTAAGAAGTCGGTAGGAGCTGATTAGAAGACATTTTATTTTTGACTTCCAAAAGGGTAAAATGTTAAAGTATCTAGGAGGTGGTCAGTTCGTAGTGCACTTGTAGCCTCTGCATCCTCACATAAGTGTTTCTCCTTGAATATTCAACGTGAGTTGTAGATAATTCACAAGTTGCACTGGTCGTTCCTAGTTGTCAGAAAACCTAGGTTGTATATAACTAGGATTGACGTAGTAGTCCCAATTAGGAAAGAATTTGTAGTATACCATGTATAGTAGTTATAAATAGGACTCCTTGTAATACTTTTTTGATAGACAATCAATAATATTTCTTACATGGTATCAGAGCGTTGGTGGAAAAAAAGAGGTTTTCATGTCGTCACTGTGCAGTTTCTGGTGACTGCCAACGTTGGATTCTTCCTCCAATGGTATCGTGCGAATTTCGACACCACCACGAGGACCGTCTCTCTATACCATCCAAACCCCAGTCAAAATCTCCGTCAAACACTGATCCACGCGCCCTCACGCGCCGCCTGAAGTATTGTCCTCGGCGAGCTTTTTCGACCACGCCTGAAGTTCCGCCTGAAGGACCACGCCTGATGAGATGTCTGCTCTACGTGCTAGTAGTACTGGGAGCTTGTCCCTCTTCCTCCATGTAAGTCTACTGTTGGTTGTCGGTGGGTTTGTGCAGTCAAGGTTGGTCCAGATGGCCAAATTGACCGGCTCAAGGCCCGTCTTGTTACAAAAAATTATACTCAGATATTTGGGCTTGATTACAGTGACACATTCTCTCCGGTTGCTAAAATAGCGTATGTCCGTCTCTTTCTATCCATGTCGGCTGTCTGTCATTGACCTCTTTATCAGCTAGATATTGAGAATGCTTTTATCCATGATGATCTTCATGAGGAGGTTTATATAGAGCAACCACCTGATTTTGTTGCTCAGGGGAGTCTAGTGGTCTTTTGTGTCGATTACGTCAGCCACTTTATGGTTTAAAACAATCTCATCGAGCCTGGTTTGGTAAGTTTAGCACAGTTATTCAGAAGTTTGGCATGACTCATAGTAAAGCTGATTACTCCGTCTTCTATCGGCATTCTGCTCCAAACCTGTGTATTTATTTGGTGGTCTGTGTTGATGATATCGTTATAACTGGGAATGACCATGATGGTATCACTAAATTGAAATATCATCTTTTTCGGCACTTCCAGACTAAGGATCTAGGGAGGCTGATGTACTTTTTAGGTATCAAGGTTGCTCAGTCTAAGTTAGACATTGTTATTTCACAGCAAAAGTATGCCTTAGACATCCTTGAATAAACGGGAATGAAAGATTGTAGACCTATTGATACTCCCATAGATCCGAATGTTAAGCTCATGCCAGGATAGGGGGAGCTGCTTAGTGATGCTGCAAGATATAGACGGTTGGTTGGTAAGTTGAATGTCACGACCCAACCTAGGGGCGCGACTGATAACCGACACAAAGTGTCGCTCATTGCTAAACCTACTAATAATCTACTCCCTCTGTTTCAGAATGGATGAACCTTTTCGCTTTTCGAGAGTCAAACTAGATGAACTTTGACCAACAATTTAAGATGATTCTTTTCATCATATTGATATGCAAAGAGTTGCATGTTGTAGTACTTTTCATATAGTCTTTGAATATGTAAATTTTTATTTGAAAATATTAATTTAATATAGTCTAATTTAGGTTCAAAGATTAGTCAAATTGACTTTCAAAAAGTGAAAAGGTTCATCCTTTTTGAAACAGAGGGAGTATGAATTATAGAGATGAGCTGGCAACCTGGTTATGAATACATACATATTTACTATAAACATAAAGTCTTGAAATATGACAAGGCTATCACACGCTGACATACATAACATACTGACAGAACCACATAGGAACATATCTACAGGCCTCTAAGAGTGCTGAACTGAATATACAAAGAACGGTACAAGGCCTCGCCATACCCAAACTGGCTAACTGTACACATACCTAAAGATAAGTAACTCCGGGAGTAAGCGGAGTGACTCCAATAGCTGATATATGGCCTACTAGCATGGTCCAAGCATTGATCTATCTGCACCTGCGCGGCATGAAACGCAGCACCCCAGAAAAAGGCGTGAGTACGATATGTACCAAGTATGTAAGGCATGAGCATATAATATATCATAGCTGAATGAAACTGTAAGGCTGGAATATAAGTATGTAAATATGAGCTGGAGCATAGCAATATAGCTGGAAATATGAAGAACGTACTAAACATGATCTGTATATAAACTGAAGTCTAGCTGAATCTGAAACTGAAGACTGAGCTGAACTATACTGATAAATAACTGTAATATGACTGATAACTGGTAACTTGAAACTGGAACTGATAACTGTCGACTAATCCTGGCACTAAGAACTGGTGGCTGATAATTGAGAACTCATAACTGGTACTAAGCTAAAACTGAACTGTCATCTGCACTGGTACCTGTCTGGTGTTATGGGCTATATACCCCCAAATCAGGTAACTGAACATATGAACTAGTACATGTCTGGTGTTATCGGAAGTATCCCCCCAAATCAGGTAACTGAAAAACTGAACTAGCCTCATGTATAATCATGCAGTGCATACTGTGGCTATATACGCGTATATAACAAACCTGGCGGGTGTTATGGGCTATGTCCCCCCCCCCCCCAACCAGTAATATCTAGTCTCTCTGGTCAGAGTGTGTGAATGACACCCGGTCACACTAGGTGTTTCAACTCCCGCCTGAACCAGAGGGGCTGTATCCCCCAGACGGGTAGTATCACATGCGACTGGACTGTGTGTCCAATGTCCAGCCTCTATGGGGGACTCCAAATCACACATAACATGATCACAATATAAGCATAAGCAAGTATGAGTCATAACACATGTGGTAACAATAGATATGGACTCAAAGGAATGATAAGAAAAATCTGGGTGGAATTATAGATACAACCTAGAAATCAGAATTTGTCCAACTCTTTGAATTTCTATAAAATTTTTGGCAGAGTTTCCCTTGAAACTGAATGATCCCCAAAAATAGAACCAGCACTATACTACACACGGGAATGGATACCCGGATAAACTGATAACATAAACATGTTAAACGGATTACAAGATGAGACGACTGGATGACATAACAAATCAGCAGATAGAATGTCTGGACAGCACTACTGTCCTGCCTTTCGACCTAATTTCCAAAGTGTAGATCAAAGATATAGACTTCATAGTCTTCATAAAAATTTTAGATATATGTCTTAGGGTTCTGGGGATACTTAAATCATCTAAATATGAATTTTTTATAAGGAGTTATGATCAATATACTAACAGCTGTCCAAAGATCAAAATGATTTTTCAGATTTTGAAACGTTTTGTGCTACTGTTTTGGACATCTTTTACCATGTTTCTTAGCACCAAATTAAGCACATATATGGTAACCTTTATGCCATACATGTTACCCACAAGAATCGTCAATTTTGGAACTAAGAAAAGCTTCAAAAGCTACAAGATAGATGGCTTGCCAAAAGAAAGGTTTAGCCTTACATACCTTTGATGTTTCTTGCTTCTAAACCTTGTTTCCTTTGAATTCCAAACCTTCTAAAGCTTAAACAAGATATAATACAACATTTAGGCACTTTACTTAGCCATGAAGTAACTCTAAAACTGAAACTATAAACGAAATTGAAGGTAGCATAACGTTACGTTAATCGCGTAGAGCGTTTTGACGCAATCCGTCTTCAGTTTCGAGTTAAGATTGATGTCCTTCCTTCAAAATCATAAAAGTGGCTTAAAGCTTCATATAAGCACTGTTTCTATCATGTAGGTTCTGGAAATAACGAAAATGAAGACATGTTTTCCTTTTATACTCGAAATATTTCAGTTCTACTCCTCTTTTACGCTTATGTCCCTTTTTCTGGCCTGACTTCTGATGCTCATATCTTTTTATATATAAGTTGTATAAACAAACCGTCAAAAGTGTTGGAAACTACACTCTAAGAAATTCAATTTGGTATATGATATGTCCCCAAAAGACTTCATATAACACACGAAATTAATTGTTGAAAAAGCTTCGTTACAAGGCAATTCCTTAGTTGGTTTTTTCGCAACTTTAATCAGATTTTCCCAAACTTTATATTCAACATATAAACATCATATATGATCATATTATGACTTTAAACTCACTTAAGTCATTCTTAACATGTTATTAGAATGATACACGTCACTTTAGACATACGGGGCATAACAATCTTCCCCCGTTAGGAACATTCGTCCTCGAATGTTAAATGAAGTATGTAGAAGCATTAAGCAACGATCTGTTATATACCTGAAGTAGTGAAGAGATGTGGATATTTGGCTCTCATATCATTTTCAGCTTCCCAAGCTATTTCTTCTACATTATTGCTTTGCTATAGCATCTTATCTAAAGGAATTTCTTTCTTCCTTAGTCGACGAATCTGTCTATCTAAAATTACAACTGGCACCTCTTCATAAGTTAATTTCTCTGTGATCTGTACATCATCTACTGGTACAACTCTAGAAGGATCTCCAACACATTTTCTGAGCATAGAAATATGGAATACTGGATGTACCTCCTGAAGATTTGCTGGACGGTCTAACTCGTAGGCTACACGCCCAACTCGCCTGATAACCTGATATGGTCTAATAAATCTAGGGCTAAGCTTCCCCTTCTTTCCAAATCTTATTACGCCTTTCATAGGTGATACTTTCAGGAATATCCAATCGCATAGGACTTCTGTCTGCTCTGCGCTGCTAATAATCTTTCCCTGATCAACTTGACTTTATCAACTGCTTGTTTGATTAAATCTGGATTTATCAATTGAGACTCGCCAACTTCGAACCATTCTATAGGAGACCTGCATTTGCGCCCATACAAAGCTTCATCTAGCGCCATCTATATGCTAGAATGATAGCTATTATTATATGCAAATTCTATCAACGGTAGATGATCACTCCAGCTGCCTCTAAAATCTAACACGCAAGCTCTAAGCATATCTTCTAATGTCTGAATGGTCCGCTCAGCCTGTCAGTCTGTCTGTGGATGAAATGTTGTACTCAGATTCACCTGTGTCCCTAAACCTGTCTGGAATGATCACCAGAAATCAGCTGTAAACTGTGCGCTCATGTCTAAAATGATAGATACTGGAATACCATGTAGGCGCACTATCTCTCTGGAATAAAGTCTAGCATAATCCTCCGCTGTATATGTAGTTCTAATAAGCAAGAAATGAGCTGATTTAATAAGCCCGTCAACTATAGCCCAAATAGAGACAAACCTGCTCCGCGTACGGGGCAAGCCTGTAATGAAGTCCATATTCACTGCTTCCCATTTCCAAGATGGAATCTCGATTTCCTGTAACAAGCCACTAGGTTTTGATGCTCGACCTTAACCTGTTGGTAGTTAGGATACTGAGCCACAAATTCTGCTATGTCATGCTTCATTCCGTCCCACCAATAAATCTGCTTAAGGTCATGATACATCTTAGTCGAACCTGGATGAACAGTGTACCTGGAATAGTGTTCCTCAGTCATAATCTGTCCACGTAAATCTGCAACATCAGGAACACAAAGTCTATCTTTATACAGGAGAACCCCGTCACTAGTAACCCTGTATAGTGACTCCAATTTTCTTTTGGCTATTTGTCTGTATTCAACTAGAACTGGATCCTCATACTGATGCTGTTTTACTTCTGTAACTAAGCAAGTAGAGGCTGCTTTTTGAACTGGAAATCCTGCATCCTCTGAATCTATTAATCTGACTCCCATGCTGGCCAACTGGTGGAGTGCATTAGCTAACTCTGTTTTCTGTGGCTGTAAATAAGATAGACTACCGATAGACTTACGACTAAGGGCATCAATAACAATATTTGCTTTACCTAGATGATAAAGAATGTCCATGTCGTAGTCCTTTAACAACTCTAGCCATCGCCTCTATCGTAGGTTTAGCTCCTTCTGTTTAAATACATATTGGAGGCTCTTGTGGTCTGTATAAATATCAACACGAACACCGTACAAATAATGTCTCCAAATAATGAATGACTGCTGCAAGCTCCAAATCATGAGTAGGGTAGTTCTGCTCGTGCCTTTTCAGCTGCCTGGAATCATAAGCAATAACTCTTCCGTGTTGCATCAAAACACAACCAAGACCAATTTGAGAAGCGCCACAGTAAATGACATAGCCCTCAGATCCCTCTGGATGTGTAAGTACTGGAGTTGTTATCAACCTGTTCTTTAGTTCTTGGAACTGTGCTCGCAAGAATCAGACCACTGAAATTTAGCTGTTTTCTGTGTCAATTTGGTCAGTGGAGCTGCAATGAAGAAAAAACCCTCTACAAACCTTCTGTAATAACCTACCAAACCCAGAAAACTACGTACTTCAGTTAGCATCGTAGGTCTGGGCTAATTCTTCACAGCCTCGATCTTCTGGCCATCTACTTTAATTCCTTCTGTTGAAACTATATGGCCAAGAAATAACGCTGAATCTAACCAGAATTCACACTTTGAGAACTTAGCATATAATTGCTGGTCCCGAAGAGTACCCAATACTAGGCGTAGATGCTCTGCATGCTCTAATTCAAACTTTGAATAGACGAGAATATCATCAATAAATACAATCACAAATAAATCCAAGTAAGCCCTGAGTATGCTGTTCATCACATCCATAAATGCTGTAGGGGCATTAATGAGTTCAAACAACATCACTAAAAACTCATAATGGCCATACCTAATACTGAATGCAGTCTTAGGTATATCACATTCTCTGACTCTAACCTGATGATAGCCTGATCGCAAATCTATTTTCGAGAAGTACTTGGCACCTTGGAGCTAGTCGAACAAGTCATCAATCTTGGGCAAAGGGTATTTATTCTTGATTATGACTTTATTTAGCTGTCTATAATCTATGCACATGCGTAGAGAGCCATCTTTCTTTTTCACAAATAATACCAGGGCTCCCCACGGGGAAATGCTGGGTCTGATGAGGCCTTTATTTAACAAATCATTCAGTTGCTCCTTAAGTTCTTTCAGTTATGCAGGTGTCATTCTAATGAACATGCCCCTGATGGCGTGCTGGTGCTGAGGAAGCAACTGCTGATCTAGCTGGCTGGGCTGCACCACTACCACTCCAAGTCGGGAAATTTCTCATGAAATGTTCTGTCTTTTGAGAAATATAACAAGTATCAACTCCTAACTTACATGGTCCCAAGTGGCGTCTACCACAATCTGGACATCTGGGATACGTCTGACTGGCCGGTATAAAAGTACCACGATGCTTGAATCCTGAAGTCTGTGATGCGTTACTAGCTCTGGACTGAGGAGGTCTATCAGATCTCAGGCCACGAGACTCTGGAGGTATACTAGCTGGTGGCTGTCTAACACTCTGCTGCCTACTCGCTCCCGATGTCCTCCGAATTAACCAAACAATCTGTCCCTCTTATGTAACCCTCTATCCCTTTCGGCTCTGTGTTTCTACTTCCTCTCCTCAAGTGATAAAGCAAACGCGTGAATGCGTGATATAATACATGACTGCATAGCAACGATCATACACTCATTCACTAGGCGTGGACCTAGTCACACTACATACCTGTGAATTCTATCCTCCATACTGGATACCACAGTAGGGTCGAACCTTGCTAAGAAATTAAAGCGATAATTATACTCTTCTACACTCAAACTTCCCTGTCTCAAGGTTAGGAACTGATCAACACGTGCTCTCTGTGTCTCTATAGGCATATACTAATGAAGGAAGGCATGCGAGAATTCCTTCCAAGTCGCCGCAGTGGAATCTGGCCCTCTGGTAGCTCCCACGTATGATACCACTCTACTGCTAGGTGATGCAATCTAAATGCAGCTAACAATACTGACTCTGTGTCTGACACGTGCATGACCCTCAATACACAGGGTATCCTCACTAGAAAATATTGAGGGTCCTCTTCTGTACGAGATCTAGTAAAGACTAGAGGCTCTAGTCGGATAAAATCCCTGATCTTGGATCCATTATCTCCCTGGACATCTACACTATGCTGTCTATTCTGAGCAACTACAACACTAGTCAATAATATGATGACATCCCTCACTTTCTGTCCCTGACTATCAGGCTGAGGAGCTGGAGGTATGGCAGCTGCAGTACCTCTAATATCGCCCTGAACTAAAGGGATTTGTGAGGCCTCAGATGGAGCCTTAGGTCTGGACTCCTCACACTAATCTACCTCAGGTGGCACTCTACTAATACCCTAGCCAGAAATAACCTTGCCCTTCTGGGTAGCTGTTAGTTTCTTCGGCAGCATCGATTTGCTGAAAACACTATTGTTAGAGGACTAAATTCTATAATCATGGCTCTATCGCACGATCTAGAGAAGAAAGAAAGACAACTGTCCTGAAGTGCCTTGTAGCCTCCTGTTCATAAGTATGGCGCGCAACAGACTCCTGAACAAGACTCTACTAGACATGGCGTGCAACACCCTAGGACTGAACTGCTCTGATACCACTTTTTTCACGACCCAGCCTAGGGCCGCGATGGATAACCGACACAAAGTGTCGATCATCGCTGAACCTACTAATAATCTATGAATTATAGAGATGAGCTAGCAACCTGGTTATGAATACATACATATTTACTAAAAACATAAAGTCCTGAAAGATGACAAGGCTATCACACGCTGACATACATAACATACTGACAGAACCACACAAGGACATATCTACAGGCCTCTAAGAGTGCTGAACTGAATATACAAAGGACGGGATAAGGCCCCGCCATACCCAAACTGGCTGACTGTACACATACTAAAAGATAAGTAACTCCGGGAGTAAGCGGAGTGTGATCTATCTGCACCTGCGCGGCATGAAACGCAGCGCCCCAGAAAAGGGCGTGAGTACGATATGTACCAGGTATGTAAGGCATGAGCATATAATATATCATAGCTGAATGAAACTGTAAGGCTGGAATATAAGTATGTAAATATGAGCTGGAACATAGCAATATAGCTGGAAATATGAAGAACGTACAAAACATGATCTGAATGTAAACTGAAGTCTAGCTCAATCTGAAACTGAAGACTGAGCTGAACTATACTGATAAATAACTGTAATATGACTGATAACTGGTAACTTGAAACTGGAACTGATAACTGTCGACTAATCCTGGCACTAAGAACTGGTGGCTGATAATTGAGAACTCATAACTGGTACTAAGCTAAAACTGAACTGTCATCTGCACTGGTACCTGTCTGGTGTTATGGGCTATATACCCCCAAATCAGGTAACTGAACATATGAACTAGTACATGTCTGGTGTTATCAGAAGTATCCCCCCAAATCAGGTAACTGAAAAACTGAACTAGCGTCATGTATAATCATGCAGTGCATACTGTGGCTATATACGCGTATATAACAAACCTGGCGGGTGTTATGGGCTATGTCCCCCCCCCCCCCAACCAGTAATATCTAGTCTCTCTGGTCAGAGTGTGTGAATGACACCCGGTCACACTAGGTGTTTCAACTCCCGCCTGAACCAGAGGGGCTGTATCCCCCAGACGGGTAGTATCACATGCGACCGGACTGTGGGTCCAATGTCCAGCCTCTATGGGGGACTCAAAATCACACATAACATGATCAAAATATAAGCATAAGTATGTATGAGGCATAACACATGTGGCAACAATAGATATGGACTCAAAGGAATGATAAGAAAACTCTGGGTGGAATTATAGATACAACCTAGAACTCAGAATTTGTCCAACTCTTTGAATTTCTATAAAATTTTCGGCAGAGTTTCCCCTGAAACTGGATGATCCGCAAAAATAGAACCAGCACTATACTACACACGGGAATGGATAAAGTGATAACATAAACATGTTAAACGGATTACAAGATGAGACGACTGGATGACATAACAAATCAGCAGATAGAATGTCTGGACAGCACCACTGTCCTGCCTTTCGACCTAATTTCCAAAGTGTAGATCAAAGATATAGACTTCATAGTCTTCATGAATGTTTTAGATATAGCAGATGAATGTTTTCTTGCTTCTAAACCTTGTTTCCTTTGAATTCCACACCTTCTAAAGCTTAAAAAATCTATAATAAAGCATTTAGGCACTTTACTTAGCTATGAAGTAACTCCAAAACTCAAACTATAAACGAAATTGAAGGTAGCATAACGTTACCTTAATCGCGTAGAGCGTTTTGATGCAATCCGTCTTTAGTTTCGAGTTAAGATTGATGTCCTTCCTTTAAAATCATAAAAGTGGATTAAACCTTCATATAAGCACTGTTTCTATCATGTAGGTTCTGGAAATAACGAAAATGAAGACATGTTTTCCTTTTATACTCGAAACATTTCAGTTCTAGTCCTCTTTTGCGCTTATGTCCCTTTTTCTGGCCTGACTTCTAATATTCATATCTTTTTATATATAAGTTGTATAAATAAACCGTCAAAAGTGTTGGAAACTACACTCAAAGACATTCAATTTGGTATATGATATGTCCCCAAAATATTTCATATAACATATGAAATTAATTGTTGAAAAAGCTTCGTTACAAGGCAATTCCTTAGTCGGTTTTTTCGCAACTTAAATCTGATTTTCCCCAAACTTTATATTCAACATATAAACATTATATATGATCATATTATGACTTTAAACTCACTTAAGTCATTCTTAACATGTTATTAGAATGATATACGTCACTTTAGACATACGGGGTGTAACATTGAACTACCTCACAGTGACTCGACCTGATATTTCTTTTTTCTGTGAGTGTTGTAAGTCAATTTATGGACTCTCCGTGTGAGAGTCACTGGGATGTAGTTGTTCGCATTCTTTGATATATAAAGTCTTTCCCAGTTAAAGGATTGATTTTTGAGGATCGAGGCCATGAACGGATTGTTGGATATACGGATGCTGATTGGGCAGGATGTCCTTATGATAGACGATCTACATCTGGATATTGTGTTCTGGTAGGAGGAAATATGGTATCCTGAAAAAGCAACAAACAAAATATGGTTGCACGATCTACTGCAGAAGCAGAATATCGAGCAATGGGTGTAGCTACTTGTAAATTAATTTGGATCAAACAGTTGCTTAGAAAATTGAGGTCCAGAGCGATCAGACATATGGAACTTGTGTATGATAATCAAGTTTCTATTCATTTTGCATCAAATTCAGTATTCCATGAGAGGACTAAGCACATTGAGATTGACTGTCACTTTGTTAGAGAGAAGATACTCTCCGGAGATATTGTTACAAGATTTGTGAAGTCTTGTGATCAACTTGCAGATATTTCACCAAGTCTCTTACTGGTCCACATATTGATTATATTTGTAAGAAGCTCGGTACATATAATTTATATACACCAGCTTGAGGGGGATGTGTTAGAAAATCTAGGTTGTATATAACTAGGATTGACGTAGTAGTCCCAATTGGGAAAGGATTTGTAATATATCATTTATAGTAGTTATAAATAGGACTCCTTGTAATGCTCTTTTGATACACAATCAATAATATTTCTCACACTAGTTAATCTCAAAGTATGCCTTTAGCCAATAGGCGAAATTTCTGAATTAGACTTCAAATGTAATGCTTTGAATTGATCTCGTTCATTTTAAATTTAAGTTTACTGCAGCGCCAGAAATGTTTGGATAAAATCGTTTAGTGTAGAGCTGAGGTAGTACATGCAATGCATCAAGAAAAATATGTCACTTATTTAAGTCGCAATGATATCTTATTTACTATCTTCTGTTCAAGAATCATTCCAAATTTCAAATTCCATAACTTGTACTATATGTTTGCCATAATCTTAAAATTCCTAGGAGATAGTCGGGGTCTTCAACAAAAACTGCATGATATCGTATTCAGCATATAGGAATATTTTCCCAATTTGGGCTCTGGGAAAATATCAATCTCAAGTACTTAATGCTCAATGATTGGAAGTTCCAGATGAATTACAGAGTCCCAGTTTAAATACGATTATTGTTCCACTCTCACCCTGCTCTCGATGCAAACACTAAAATTTTTAATGAGCTATTTCAATGCTTTTGTATTTCTCTCTGAAGCTGTAAATGTGTATTTGGTCGAGCCTTGCTTTTGCAATGAGTAATTTGTGAAATTGAACAAGCATTTGGGTGTTATTTACTGATCACAAACAAGCATTGCAGCCTAGTACCAACAACATGCCAACTTATCTTCATTTTTGTTTTAAATATTTAGTTTTATAATACAGTAGTTATTTGTGTATAGTATCAGTTATACATGTTTGATGAAATTGTTACTCTTGCACTCCATATTTTTATTCTCCTCTCCGCTAAATATACAACTCAAATTATGCTGAAGCAAAGTGTTTGACACTTGTCTTTGTTTTTCTTTTTTTTTTTTTATGTGGAAGGAAACCTAGCTTTTGCTAGGCAGACTACATATGAGCGATGATGTAGTTTTCTTACAAATTGACAAAGAAAAATGAAGGGAAAAGATATACTCCACAAATTATGGTGCTTTTCCCACGTCTTATCCACCACTGCTGACGTTTTCTTTTGTTTTGCTTGGTTGTTGAAAATGTCTTGCTGTGAGGAACAGAAAAGCATATGCATGTTGCTGCATTTTCTATTTGCTAAACATATTAATTTGCATATGGAACCAAATTTTTGGAAGAACATAATTGGAAGTCCACTAGTCTATGGATTGTACAGAAAAATATGGGGAGTGCAATAATAAAGTTCCAATTGTCCATTTCTCAATGAAGTGAACACCCAAAGATAAAAACTGAACAAAACAATAAATTTTCCCACATCTTGAAGGAACTCAAATACCTAAAAAATATTTAATTAATGTAACTAAAGAGAAAGTTGGAGCCTTTGCTCTATCACTCATAAACTCACCACAACTCACCACATATTATAGTTCCTCACCACAAGAATAATGGGTAGCAACATCCCTATTTATAAGTAGCAAATAAAGCTTACATTGACTAGAACTAGAAGCCTATTCCTATTATGATTTAACCGAAAACCCAACTAGACATGAAATAAATAAACTATCAAGTACCAAATACTAACTATTTTAGGAATACTAATCTTGGTTTTATTCCAATATGGCCTCCCTTAAACCAAGATCTTCAAACTTGACCATGTCATGAGTACCCTTGTCGAACATAACCACCCTAACTTTGCATCAATTTTCTAAAATATGTAGCATCGACAAAATTACGAGTCAAATTCAAATTCTCTTCATCCATGATCATTCTTGATTTGGCTTTCTCATTCTTCAAGATTTCACCAACATATTTTTTCCTTTGCTTGAAATTCTTGACAGTGGGGCTTGCCATAAAATGATTTATTTCTTCAATAAATTTATGGTTGGTCTTCTAAATTGATTCAACTCTAATTAAACTTCTTGTTGGCGGTGGATCAAATACTTCATTGCTCACAAATAATTTATCGTGTTGCTCCAATTGTATAATGTCGGCCAATGACTCGAAATCAATTGCATCTTCAATATCAATAATCAAGCACTTACCTATTGGTTCCGGACCTTTAGTTATTTTTTCCTCAATCCTTGGTTGATCATCACAAATATCCTCTTGATGAACCATCTTGCTTATTCCATTACCCGGTTCATCTTGACCATCAAATAGTTTTTCTTAAAGGACACCATCCTCTTTCGCAAGAATACTACTTGCAACCAAATCATCCTTTTCATCCATCCCATGACTTATTGCAGCATAAATTCTTATATTCTTTGACTCCTCTATATTTACAGTGACATCTATACTAAAGTAAGAGAATTCTTTATCTCCACTTATTTTCTCCTCTGCTTCAGTTACCTGATTTTTTTGCTCTGTTTCTCCCAACTTTAAAGTATCTTCTTCTTCTTTAGGTTTCTCATTCTTCAGCAACACCTCTTCTACTACCTCATCTTTTTGTTCATTCAGGGATATCTCATATGTCATTAATTCATGTTCTAGATCATCAAGTCTCAAGGTACTAAGATCCTTGGTAGCCTCAAAAATCGACTTCTTGATGTGAAATTTTATATTGAGAGACTGCAATATTTTTCTAACAACTTCAACTTCTTCTAATACTTCTCCATTAGTCTTTAGACCATTAAAAATTTCTGCAATTCTTACAAAAAAGTCTTCAACACACTCTGTTGGAGATATGATTAAACAACAAGAAAATTAGAAAATAACAAGAATGGAAAGATTGAAAGAAAGACCCAATTTTGATTAGAAAAGGATTAAGGAAGTAGATTAGGGAAAGTAGCCTAAACACCTCCTTAATTATCTAACAAATTGAACCAATGCTATTTTATCCTCAATTGGATCTAATCCAATTGCAAATCAAGGACTTAGTGTGCTTAAGAAAACAAGCTTAGCCAATAACCTTACAATAATCAATGTTATCAAAATCTAACCCTAATAAATGAGAGTTAAGGCTTTATATAGGGGATTCCTAAAATGGCAACAGTGCCTTAATTACACTTGACAATGGGCTTGCAATAAGTCATTAACTGAAAATAGTGTCCTGGTCATCGCCACAGCGCTATCGCGCTAGGACACACGCGATCGCATGGCTTGAGTAACTAGAGCTTCGCGATCGCGGCTATGGTCACGCGATCGCGAAGAAAATTGCTTTCATCCATTGTCAGCATCCTGCGTGATCACGCCTGAGGCCTTGCGATTGCGTTGTTCATCATTTCCTCCTTGCGCGATCTCGTTTGGTGTCATGCGATCGCGTTGATCATCTTCTTGACCTTGCACAATCGCGTCTGATGGCTCGCGATCGCAATGAGTATTTCCTGGTTCTGAGGCAGTGAGCTTGCAAACAGGTCCTGAAGCCTCCAACATCTGCCCAAGCAGCTCCAATTGTGCAAATGTGGCCTGCAACTGTTGCAACTCCCGTGATTGGCTCCTTGTGAATGGCTTGCTCACACATCGGGTTGCATCATTTTCCCCTGCTTAAAATGAATTCATCCACGAATTCGCTTGTTCTTCGACTTTGAAGGAAGACAAGTCGCACACATTGAAAGTGTTGTGCACTTGGTAGTTGCTTGGAAAATCAACCTTGTAGGCGTTGTTATTGAGGCGCTCAAGGATTTGAAATGGACCATCGCCTCTTGGTATCAACTTGCTTGCCTGCTTGTTGGGAAATCTATCCTTCCGGAAAAGGACCCAAACCCAATCTCCCGGTTCGAAGACAATCTTCTTTTTTCCCTTGTTAGCCTTCTTAGCAACTTCTTTATTTTTCTTTTCAAGTTGCTTCCTCACTTGCTCGTGAAGTTGCTTCATCTCTTGAGCTCTCAACTTGGCATCTAAGCTTAAAACAACATCTTGAGATAAAGGCGTGAGATCCAAGGGGGTTAAGGGGTTAAAACCATACACAACCTCGAAAGGCGTCATGGAAGTAGAAGTATGCATGGTTCTATTATATGAAAATACAATCAAAGGTAAGTGTTCTTCCCAAGAAGCAAGTTTCCCATTAACCAATTCTCTAAGCATGGCACCCAAAGTTCTATTGACAACCTCGGTTTAGCCATCGGTTTGGGGATGAAGAGAAGTGAAGAATAACAACTTACTGCCAAGCCTTCCCCATAATTCTTTCCAAAAAATGACTAAGGAATTTGAAATCCCTATCACTAACAATAGTTTTAGGGACCCCATGCAATTTAAGTACATGTTCAACAAATAAATTGGCTATATGGGATGCATCATCAATCTTATGATAAGGAATGAAATGTACCATTTCGGAAAATCTATCAACAACCACAAAGATGCTATCTTTTCCCCTTTTGGTCCTAGGCAATCCAAGCACAAAGTCCGTAGAAATGTCAAGCCAAGGACCTAAGGGAATGGGGAGAGGTGAGTACAAACCATGTGGAAGTAGCTTTGACTTAGCTTGCTTACACTCCAAGCATTGACCACACACCCTTACAACATCCACCTTCATCTTAGGCCAATAAAATTGCTCCTTAAGAATCTCCATGCTCTTGCCTACTCCAAAGTGCCCCATTAATCCTCCACTATGTGCCTCACTCACTAGAAACTCCCTCCAAGATGAACAAGGCACACAAAGTGACACGACCCGGAATCCGGTTAGGCCGTGCGGGCACCCGACATCCTACCCTAGACCCGTCGGGCGAACCCTTACCAATTAAATTAAAAAAATAAATATAATTCAATTCATAAATAAGAACAAGACTTAAGAAAAAAAACACGGACATATTGATGCCTCTAAACTGTACAAAAGAAATTACAGCTGACTACCCAACATACTAGGTTTAGGGCTATCCAGACTAGACATCTAAGAGTACAAAAGAAGACAGATACCTCCTGAAGGGAGCAAAATGCAACTGAAATAATAAACAATAAACTGGTGGCTATCCGAAATAAAAGCTGGCTCACCCTGACAGCTGAAGTCGTCTTCGCTCCTTCACAATGTGGCGAACTCAATCCTGGAGCGAACCTGCCGAAATGAAATAGATAGACAAGAAAAAAAATAACAAACAAGGGTGAGTCAAAAGAACTCAATAAGTGGGGCAGACTAGCCACCTCTAAGAATAGGATAGCTAGCCAGGGAAAAGAAACAGATAAACGAAATTCCTCTTATTTAAATTATAAAAAGGCAGAGCCAAATAATAACCGGAAACACGTATGAAACCATAAACTCAACCAGGACTACGAGCCAGAAACATATCAACAAATAAGCAATGCACGTACAAGCAGAACAGTAGTTATGTACCACAAGTCTACACAATGGTATGAAATGAAATGAAATGAAATGAAATAAAATATGATGCAAAGGGTCACATGTACCCGTCATCCCATCCCGAAGCGGAATACTTCTGCATTCGAGGGGAATCCAATATGATAACCCACTGGAGCAGAATACTCCTGCTCCTGGGGCGGAAAACTCCTGCACCCGATATGATATAAACCAGTGGCGGAATACTCCTGCATTCTCCTGGGGCGGAATACTCCTGCACCCAATATAATGTAAAGCTGAGGCGGAATACTCCTGTACTCAGTATCAGACATAAGAGCGGAATACTCCTGCTCTTGGGGCGGAATACTCCTGCACCCGATATAATGTAAATCAGAGGCGGAATACTCCTGCACTCTCCTGGGACGGAATACTCCTGCACTCAATATGATATGCAATGTAATGCATATGAATGACTTATAATGCATATGAATGCAATATGATGCAATAATAACCCTTCACCGGCGCGGGACTCTCATCGACAGCCGAGAAGTAGATGCCAACTCACAGTCAGGGTACAATGCTCAGATCATCAATGCAATACCAACAATAGGACATAACATATAATTTACAATGTAAATCCAAAGTAAAGGTATAATGAGTACGCCTATCGGCAGCTACACACGTAAGGAACACGTCGTAGTAATTCCACGAGGCTAGGTGCCTCCAATGAAATGGATATAAACACTTACCTCGTTCCAAAGTTAACACTGCTACCCAACAACCTCTTTATCCTTTTGGATTCATTGCCAAATGATCCCATTGTGTTCAATAAGCAGAAAAATATATCAAATAAGGCTAAAGGCGTCATTCCCCAGATCTTAGGATAATCCGGTTAGGAACCTGATACCCTATTCGCATATGCAATACGCAGGCCAGGCCTATGTACAGGGTTCAAAGTCACATAACCAAACTTTAAAAAAATTACATTTATATGTTGCTCATAACTCACTGAGTACGAATATATAATTAATTCCATTATTGGGGTCCAATTGATCCTTTAAACTATTAATTGAACTTATTAAGACGATGTCTAATATCCCCATTTTTACCGTTAAAATATATTCAAACATACGTAATAAACTCAAATAATAAATTAACATCATTACCTGGATGTTTCGAGGTAAAAATTCTATCTTTCTCCGACTCTTTTCTCATTTTCTGGCATTTTTTCCGTTGCTTTCTTCTCTGAAGACGTTTCTGATCCATTTTTTTTAAGCTTCTCAATGAAGCTTTTAAGAAATTAATCCCTGCTGCCCACTACCTCATTTCTTTCTTTCTTTTCTTTTATCTTTTCGTTTTATTTTATATTTTTTTTCATAATCAAAAATTAAAACGGTATCCTATGATACTCGAAATAATTCCAATTTTTGCATACCAGTTATACAAAATATATGTAACACACATGCTAAGGCGGATCTCAAATCGGACTCCAGAAACTCAATATGCAAATTAAATGGAAAAAAAGTCAAATTATTTAACTTTCGGCATTTTAGCGGAAACTAGCCGAACAGCCTCGTAATTCACTTTTAAAAAATCATAAAAGTCAAAAATAATCATACGAACCTAACGGCACTTTTGGATTTCGAATCAGAGCTCGTTCACCAAAATCGAGCTAAAAAAATCTCTTTTTGATATTTATCGATAATAAAAACTGAAACCTTCTTCCGATGCCTACCAAACAAGGTCTGATTTAGCTCAAATTTTACAGACAGGTCCTAATGGATATTACAAATATTTTAAAATTATTGGCACGCCAATCGGAGTCCTAACTTCCGAAACGACTGACCGAGATCGTTTCATTCTCCTCCACTTATACTCTCGTTCGTCCTCGAACGAGCCTAAGTCTAAAGAAAAATTTGCGCAGATAACAAAAGAACTTGCACGACCTTCATGAGCTACTCCACGGGCATTATTTTCTGTTTACAGGATCATAATTATAACACGCATATCGAACTTTTGGAACAAAATATATCTGGATAATATGATAATACTATTGCACAACTTATTCTGACTAAGCTGATCCTTCCTCGATTACGAGAAGAGAGTTCTACATTTTCGAAGCAAAGATACACAGAACTTTGAATAGGTGAACATGATTCAGCCGATAATCACCTCTTCGATATACCTTTCAATATAGAACAGGTCGATGGAACTAAGAATTAGCTCACGCTTGATGCAGTAGGGGAGCTTTTGAAGTACCTTGTCACTACACACTATAGAAGATTTGATGAAAGCTATATCATTTTTACGAACACACTATGCAACACCTCAGTTGATGTTAGGGTTGTTCCGCAAGCTCCTCGTAGGAATGTAGTTACTCATGTCCTAATGTATGTCAAAGGTTCATCTGAACAGGGTCTATCATATAAGGATAAGGATCATGCAAATACTACTGGATAGTATGATTTAGACCAGAAATGATCTCCAGACTGAACATATACTTCAGGGTATTGTCTTTGAATTGGAAATATTATGACTTGAACAAGTGAAAATAAAAGAGACACGTAGTTGGACAATGAGCTGAGGCAGAATACCAGCAACAAAGTTGATTACATGTGCACTTATAACGCTAAAGTAACTTCTCAAAGAGTTGAGGTGTGAAAGAGATATGCCAATGATGGATGGACGACAAGCTGCACTAGACCTTTAACTCTAAATTTACATAAAGTAAAACAGCGTCAGTATGAGGATCTAGTTCTAGTTGAATACAGACAAATAGCCAGAAGAAAACCGGAGTCACCATACAGGGTTACTACTAACGGTGTTCTCATGTATAAAGATAGACTTTGTGTTCCTGATGTTGCAGATTTACGTGGACAGATTATGATAGAGGCACATTATTCCAAATACACTGTTCATCCAGGTTCGACTAAAATGTACCATGATCTTAAGCAGATTTATTGGTGGGACGGAATGAAGTGTGACATAGCAGAATTTGTGGCTCAGTGTTCTAATCGACAGCAAGTTAAAGTCGTGTCATCTTTCCAGACTTTATGCTTTCAGCAGATAAGCACGTATATATGATCAGGTTGCCAGCTTATCTCTAGCATTAATAGATTATTAGTGGGTTTAACAATGATCGACACTCATTGTAGGTTTCTGTCATGGCCCTAGGTTGGGTCGTGACAAAAGTGGTATCAACGCCATAGAGATTTAGTATTACCATTCAGTATTTGGAGGAAGACTCCTCCACTTAAAGCACAAACTCATGCAGCTATTTGAATAGGAATAACCATCCTCGCACAATCTGCTGGACTAAAGAAGATTTAGCTAAAAGCTGAATTTAGGCAAACCTAAGCTACCAACTACCCTTTTGATTTGCCAAACAGTTGCAACTCTCGAGTACAACTCCATACATTTTCTATAAGCACCACCGCCTGATGGATCAAATCAAAGGTCAAATGAAGCCTCTCATTACCCTTAGTAGCCTTGAAAAACGACAATGTGATTACCCAACTATCTTGGCACGCACTCTGGCTCAACACAGGGAACATCACAAGCGGCTACCAACCGCCCAAGCTCACTAGTGTCGGACGAAGAAAAAATTGAAATGGACGGAGGATAGAAATAATTAGAGCTTCAGGAAGCTCTTCTTCTTATTAGTTTGGCTACCAGAGCTAGACTACTTACGAGTCAGGCTAATCGAAGAATCGCAATTGAAGAAATAGACATTAAATGAGCTTTATGGAATGACATCTATGCCAATTTAACCTCCCAATAAGAAGGAAACTCTGACAATTTGCCAGAAAACCCTTTTATACCGAGACAAACTTGTAGAATAACATGACTCTACTAGCGTCTCGAACCAAGAGGAGACACATAGATCAAGTATTACTTACTAACTACTTTACACCGGGAGAAACAGTGACACTTTCTGATGGTGACGAATAAGAATCCCATCATCCTACCAATACTGAGTTCCAAAGAGAGGTAGACTGACTTGACATTATAACAGAATGAGGCACAACAAGATGCCAAGCAAACAATATCGATACTCACTCACAAATCTCTCACCTTTAAATCAGATAAACTAGTAGGATCATGATAAATGCCAGGAATAAATCATATCAGAAGCTCACCCCTCTACCGCAACCGATTCTTAATAGAAACGACATCTAAGGAAACCGTCAAAACATGATAAGACACACCATTTCCAGATCGATCGAAAGAATCAAATCTTACTCACATTTAAGTGAAGAAGAAATCTCAAGGTCTACTATATCAGATACCTCAGCATCCCGCCAGACAAGCAGTTCATAGAACTGCCTCTGCAGTTGAGCTGAGCCACTACCCTGACAATCACTTTCTGAAGAACCACTGCCACCACACTCTCAACCTCTACTGGATGGTGGCATTTCTTTTGCTGATTGAGATCTAAATGAAATCCCCTGCAACTGCGGAGATGCCTGATGACGAGAGAAAAGACGACTGCCTACTTGTCGGAATAAGGGAAAACTCCTCAAAGGATAGCTAGACTCACGACAATGATACCACCTTTTCGCTGAAAAATGGAAGTTGGAAAGATTATTGATAGCTGTAAAGAAAAAACTGAATCTAATCTTGACGAGCTACTGACGCACTCTAAGAATCACGTAACACAAGCTGAGATAACCTGGAAGGTGACCTCCCAAAATAATCAGAACTCTTACCTCCAAATGATGTACAATGGTTACCCACTAGGGCCAAGGGATCTCTTGATCTCCCATTCTAACTCTTCCCGCTCTAACTTATGGTATGCCTAATACCTTTGAGCAATATCAACAACGACATCAAATGAAGTCCCAACCTCAATTTTTCGAGCCATCTGGGATCTCAAGGAAAGAGAAAAGTCATCAATAAATCTTTGAATCTCTCGAAAGGCTCATGGACTAGTTCTAATGCATATCCAGCCATCATAGAGAATTCGATCTCATATTATAAAACGGACAGGCTACCCTGTCCAACCCACTCAAGCTGGCGACAATTTTCATCTCGCTCGATGCGCAAAAGTAAATTTCCATGAATCTAGAAGAAAACCGAACCAAGTTAGCTAATAAGAGAGCGGCCCACCAATTCAAGGCTGGACCCTGAAACTGGAAAGAAGAATAATCAACACCATGCCGCTCGATATAATCAAGAACCTGAAGGATATGCTGACATCATTTTATTTTAAAAAGAATCATAAGGTTTATCTGATGCATTGCTTAAGAATATCGGAAGGTTCAATTGGGTAGAATAATGCAGCATCTTCAGACACTCGGACCGAGCCATTACTCAGGCTAACTAACCAGCCAGAATAACTAGAGGCACAACACATGCTGTCTCCGGAACTTAATTTACTGTGGTAGTATTAAGAACTAGAATAGGAGCTCCCTGAGATCGAAAGTCTGCATCTGCAGCAACCTGATAAGCTGCCTAGCGAATAATAGGTTCTTGCGGTATCTGCGTCGCTAAGATTCTCGTAAAAACATCATAGAGAGCCAGGGGAATCACAAGGCCCTGCTGCCTTGCCCATCGCGAGTTCCTACAGCTAGGACCTCTGTAACTAGACTGTCAGCACGATCAAAACTCTCGAGGCTTCGTCAGTGCTAGCCCCAGGCTAGACTGCTTCGTCTTAAACTCATACCGTTTGCTGATTTGTCGCATGAGGGTTCACAATTACCACGAAGGTATTAACGAAAATACTTTTGCATCCTAGACCGACGCACGATCAGAAAAGAAGAAAGTTAAACTTCCTAGATGCCATCATAGCTTCTCGTACATAAGTACGGACGTCTACGTACCCATCAGCGAGACTCTACTAGACACTGTCTTAGTCTGGATAGACTCTAAACCGGGCTATGATACCAACTGACACGACCTGGAATCCGTTAGGCCGTGCGGGCACCCGACATCCTCCCCTAGACCCATCGGGCGAACCCTTACCAATTAAATTAGGAAAATAAATATAATTTAATTCATAAATAAGAACAAGACTTAAAAACACACAGACATATTGATGCCTCTAAGCTGTACAAAAGAAATTACAGCTGACTACCCAACATACTAGGTTTGGGGCTATCCAGACTAGACATCTAAGAGTACAAAAGAAGACAGATACCTACCTGAAGGGAGCAAAATACAACTGAAATAATAAACAATAAACTGATGGCCATCCGGAATAAAACCTGGCTCACCCTGACAGCTGAAGTCGTCTTCGCTCCTTCACAATGTGGCGAACTCAATCCTGGAGCGAACCTGCCGAAACGAAATAGATAGACAAGAAAAAAACAACAAACAAGGGTGAGTCAAAAGGGCTCAATAAGTGGGGCAGACTAGCCACCTCAAAGAATAGGATAGCTAGTCAGGGAGAAGAAACAGATAAACCAAATTCCTCTTATTTAAATTATAAAAAGGCAGAGCCAGATAATAACCGGAAACACGTATGAAACCATAAACTCAACCAAGAATACGAGCCAGAAATATATCAACAAATAAGCAACGCACGTATAAGCATAACGTAGTTATGTACCACAAGTCTACACAATGGTATGAATGAAATGAAATGAAATGAAATGAGATGAAATGAAATGAAATGAAATGAAATATGATGCCAAGGGTCACATGTGCCCGTCATCCCATTCCGAAGCGGAATACTTCTGCATTCGAGGGGAATCCAATCTGATAACCCACTGGAGAGGAATACTCCTGCTCCTGGGGCGGAATACTCCTGCACCCGATATGTTATAAACCAGAGGCGGAATACTCCTGGACTCATTTGGGGCGGAATACTCCTGCACCCAATATAATGTAAAGCTGAGGCGGAATACTCCTGTACTCAGTATCTGTCATAAGAGCGGAATACTCCTGCTCCTGGGGCGGAATACTCCTGCACCCTATATAATGTAAATCAGAGGCGGAATACTCCTGCACTCTCCTGAGGCGGAATACTCCTGCACCCAATATGATATGCAGTATAATGCATATGAATGACTTATAATGCATATGAATGCAATATGATGCAATAATAACCCTTCACCGGCGCGGGACTCTCATCGACAGCCGAGAAGTAGATGCCAACTCACAGCCAGAGTACAATGCTAAGATCATCAATTGCAATACCAACAACAAGGCATAACATATAATATACAATGTAAATCCAAAGCAAAGGCATAATGAGTACGCCTATCGGCAGCTACACACGTAAGGAACACGTCGTAGAAATTCCACGAGGCTAGGTGCCTCCAATGAAATGGATATAAACACTTACCTCGTTCCAAAGTTAACACTGCTACCCAACAACCTCTTTATCCTTTTGGATTCATTGCCAAACGATCCCATTGTGTTCAATAAGCAGAAAAATATATCAAATAAGGCTAAAGGCGTCATTCCGCAGATCTTAGGTTAATCCGGTTAGGAACCTGATACCCTATTCGCATACGCAATACGCAGGCCAGGCCTATGTACAGGGTTCAAAGTCACATAACCAAACTTTAAATAAATTACAGTTATATGTTGCCCATAACTCACTGAGTACGAATATATAATTAATTCCATTATCGGAATCCAATTGACCCTTTAAACTATTAATTGAACTTATTAAAATGATGTCTAATATCCCCATTTTTACCGTTAAAATATATTCAAACATACGTAATAAATTCAAATAATGAATTAACATCATTACCTGGATGTTTCGAGGTAAAAATTCTATATTTCTCCGACTCTTTTCTCATTTTCTGGCATTTTTTCCGTTGCTTTCTTCTCTGAAGACTTTTCTGATCCATTTTTTAAAGCTTATCAATGAAGCTTTTACGGAAATTAATCCCTGCTGGCCACCACCTCATTTCTTTCTTTCTTTTCTTTTATCTTTTCTTTTCATTTTTTTTCTTAATCGAAAATTAAAACGGTATCTTATGATACTCGAAATAATTCCAACTTTTGCATACCAGTTCTACAAAATATATGTAACACACATGCTAAGGCATATCTCAAATCGAACTCCCGAAACTCAATATTCATATTAAATAGAAAAAAGTCAAATTATTTAACTTTCGGCATTTTAGCGTAAACTAGCACAACCTCGTATTTCACTTTTAAAAAATAAAAAAAGTCACAAATAATTATACGAGCTTAACAAAGCTTTCGAATTTTGAATCGGAGCTCGTCGGCCAAAATCGAGCTCGAAAATCTCTTTTTAATATTTATCGATAATAAGAACTGAAACCTTCTTCCGATGCCTACCAAACAAGGTCTGATTTAGCTCAAATTTTAAAGACAGGTCCTAATGGGCATTATGAATATTTTAAAATTACCGGCACGCCAATCGGAGTCCTAACTTCCGAAACGACTGACCGAGGTCGTTTCACACAGCTTCCCGTTTCTAAAGAAGAACCCTTCAAACTTATGGAACCTCCTTTTCTCCACATCACCACTAGGTTCCTTGATGCAATACGAACCAGGCTCACCTGTTCGATTCATCAAGAATCCACCGGGGAGTCACAAAGCACCCACGATCAAAGTGTGGCCGGAATGAAAGATGTCGAAGACTGCCTCGCCGAGCAGCAACTTCGGAAATCCACCGAACAGACAACAAGAAAAGAGTCGACCGAAGTCAATACTGTGAACCCGAAGGCACAAGCTTCGAAGTCAAGTGGTTCCCCGATAACATAAGAGGAGACCTCGGTTGATGAGTCTTCGAGTACCAGACTTCGGGTCGATGTTAAAGGTCCACCTATTCCAGCTATGGATATTTTTGGGCCTCGACCCAACTCACCCGAACATGAGAGACAAAAGATCGAGAGGAGTAAGGGAGCGACCGGTGACAACTCTCGAGAGGAAAAAGGAGAGGCTGTGTCGAGTGATGTGAGTGAGTTGTCACCACCCAAACCCACACCTGACCTTGAAAGAAAAATGAGGGAAAAGAAAGAGGGAAAAAGAATCGATGAGAGTAAGAACAACCCTTATTCTAACATTAACCTTTTATCTTTTTCTTGTACTTGTTCGAAATCTTGTGCAGAAATTCTTGGAGGCAAAACGATGGAGCCTCAACCATGTGCCGAAGATGATAGGCAAGGTGAAGAAAATCTTCCATGTGAGCTCCACGACGAAGGAACTGCTTATGATGCTTCGGAGACATTGAAAGATACCGAAGGTCATTTCGAGGTAAGTTTTCGATTTCCTTCCCGTGAGCATGATACTTCCTTGTCTTGTGAAATTACTAGAGAAACTCCTATGCTAGTTGATGATTTGTATGATTACAATGTGTTTGCAACTAGTGTAGAGTCGAATGGTCAACTTGTGAGTGAATGTGAACTACTAGTTGAGAGGATTGATAAGCCACATCATGATGTGAGCTCGATCTTCACCGAACCTCTCATTAGTGATGAAGTTGTAGTTGACCTTGCTTGTGACCCTTGTTATGACACACCACCAATCTTTGATAAAGGGAATAATGAGTTGTTTGATTATACCCTTGTTGATATTATTGCCTATGGTGGATCTATGTGTTGTAGTGAGGATGATGATACCCTTGAGGAGTCCTTAGTGGATGAGTTGGATCGGAATATATTCGATGACTTCTCAAGTGTAGATGATGACCTTGGTTGGGATGCACCTTTGATGGATAGTGAACTTGTTTTCACCAACCCTTTGTTCGAAGGAGATTGTGATGAGCATCCGACCCGAGGAGACTATGAACCACCTCGGTTAAAAAAGCTTAACACCGTAGATAATCCATTATTTAAGACCTTCTTCGGAAGCTTGTCTAATGAGAGGGATTATCTTGAAGGTGATTGTTGAGGTGAAAGACTACCTCTTGGTGTGAATAAGATTTCTTTTAAGAAGGGGAGTGGAGTATTCGAAGTCAGTTGCCGAGTCAACTATTTTACTTACTCCATTCCACATGTTGATCACACCTTGAGTATTGTGCATACCGAAGTCCATAAGCCCCATGGTGATAAAAATGAATTGAGGGCTCGGTATGATGACCATGGGTTTAGAAGTATTAGGGCCTTTGATCGCTGCATCTTGCATGTAAAGTGTCCTATTGATCTCTTCGTGTACTTGAGCCAAGAACTTGTTGTTTCCTTCGGAGACATAGGCTGTTTGATCATTATTGATGCTTGGCTCTACCATAAGAGTGTGTTTTCCACTCTTAAACACTAACCTACTTTCGAAGTAGGAAGCCTTGTTTGTCTTTGCCTTGCTGCAGGTCTTGCCGGTTTGCTTTTGAGGACGAAATCCTTTCAAGAAGAGGAGGATGATGCAATACGAACCAGGCTCACCTGTTCGATTCATCAAGAATCCACCGGGGAATCACAAAGCGCCCACGATCAAAGTGTGGCCGGAATGAAAGATGTCGAAGACTGCCTCGCCGAGTAGCAACTTTGAAAATCCACCGAACAGACAACAAGTGACCGTTGCTGACACTGACTTCGGGAGTTGAGAGACCGAGCACAACTTATGAAAGCTCAAAGATCAAGTTTGGGCCAGAAGCTGAAAGCAATTGAACCAAGGACGAGCGACTCCGAACAGAGTATCGATCAAAGGGCTACAAGTGTGCCAGAGTCAAGAGCGTTCAATTCCAAACGTGACCGAGGCAAACAAGCGCCTGAAGACAATGTGTTCGAACTGAGCTGCCGAACACTCCAGCCCTGCGTGGCTTTATCTCATTGGTCGCCTGTGACCATTTACTATTTTTCCCTTTTAAGGTTGTCTATATAAACTCCAAGCATAGCTCATTAGAAGGGAGTTTTGAGTTGATATTGAATTGAGAGAATAGAGATAGAATTGGTCGAGCCATTCTTGTTCAAGCCCGAGGCTTCATGTATGCCTTCTTAGGCTTGGAACCGAAATGGATTTCATCCCTAGTATGAATCCTTGTTAGGTTCAAGTTTCATTATCTCCCTGGGATAATCAATCAATGATTTGACTCTAATTATCCGTTCTTTCTTCTATTTCTGTTCTCCCCCTTCCCCGATTTCTTGTTATCCGTGTAACTTTTGTTGCTTCCGCCTCTTATCTTCATCGTTTTCGCGTCTTGTTTGTTGTCTTCGATTGCAAAGCTTCAACCCACGGGTTTGCTTGCATCAGCTTGGTATCAGAGCAAGACTTGGATTTCGTTCCTACGAATCCACGTTCCTTGTTCACCTTATCTTTATTTTCTGTTGTTGTTCTTGTGTTACTTGAAAAAGAAGAAAATACAAAAAAAAAAAAAAAATTGAAAATTGAAAATTGAAAAATTATCAAAATTTGTTTGTTGTTGATTGTTTGGATTAAACAATCACATATTTGGATTCACCACTGTCTAAGGAATCGATTGAGTACCCGACGTACATCATTTGTAACTAGGGTTTTTCCGTCGTTTTGGACTGTGTTCTTGATGTGGTGTAGTTGAATTCGAACCCTAGTTGTGTTTTGGTGTTTATCGATGAAAACTGGTGGTTGTTGAGGTATTTGGGTCGATTTTAGTGCTTGAAAATTGAAGTTCCAGTGTTTAGCCACTGTCCGTACATCGGAACATTGTTAAGGTGATAACAGTGTATGGACGACGCCATAGCTAGTCTTAGCTCGGCTTGGAACTGAACATTATCTCCGTTGACAAGAAAATCGGAGATGACCCAAATCTTTAGCTTAATCTGTTGTTAGTGGACTATGAACGAATCTTGACATTGTCCGTACGCCGGAGTAAAGGTTCACTGTTCCATTGACGAAGAAAGGGCTAAATTGTCAAAATCAAAAACCCCAGGTGAAAAGTTGTCGGCTAGAAAAGGGAAAGCGGATAAGGTTAAACCCTATCTGTACCGAGGAGGAAACACTTGTACCGAGGTCACGTGTTCGGAAAATTCCAAAGCGGAACCGAGGAGGAGGTAGATTCTCTTAGGATTTCACTTTTCTTGTGTCCGAAAATTCTCGATAGTGGATCTCTGGAGTAATTCTTTCTACTCGAGGTCGTACTATCGAATCTGAGCTTAATAGGAACTCGTGCGTGGGGTGACCGAAGTCCAATTTCGTAGATAATTCTTTGACTCCCCGTGCGCAGTTAAATAGCTACCGTTCCATCGAGTCATATAAACTCCTTCCGAACCTAGACTTGGAAAGTACTAGTTGTGACTTATTACTTCGGTTTCCTAACAAGAAGGCAAGACCATCTTGAGTGAAAAAGGCTAGAGTGGTGAGAACAATAGAGTGATGTCACAAAAGCCAACGACCTTCAGTGTATACATGAGTGGAAAGAAAATTGAGTGAATATTATTCGAGTGATACACGTGAGGGAGTAAACTTGTGAGGTCCTTTACTTTACCTTGTTGCAGCTATGTCTTCGGATGATGAAGATTATGGAGGGTATGATTCGTGTGGAGATGTTGGAGACTATGGTTCCTACGATGGTGATGTTTGCTATAACTACACCGGGGACTATGGCTCTTACGAAGACGAAGCAGGTCACTATGGTGAATACGAAGACGAAGAAGACTACGGAGCCTGTGAAGATGAACGAGAAGAATCTTATGCTTCGGATCAAGAATACGAAGGTAGTGACGCTTCAAGGTATGATGATTCTACTTACTCTCATTGTGATGATCTTGAATACGATGAATATCACATCGGGGAAGTCGATGACGAAGTTGACCCAGTGAACTATTCGATGTCATCTTCCTTCGATGTCTCGTGTGAAGCACAAGGGAGTAGTAGAACCCCTTCCATCGGGATGGGAGGAGGTGGTGGAGGTTGTTCCATGGGAGGAGGAAGACTTGCAAATTTGAGTCGTGGCGCACGATTCAATGCTTCCAATTCCTATGGAAGGGGTGGCTCGAAGAGCACTGGTTGTTGTGGACCCGAGGAGGGTAGAGGAGGTTTCTACCGAACTCCTTCTCAGAGGAGAAGTTCTTACGGGATCCATGCTAAAACTCCTTCCTCGACTTTCAACAATACTTCTAATGTTGGAAGAGTAAAAGGAAGTGGGAGATATCCTAGTGGTGTTGCCACTAGTGGAGGAATAAGGAGAACCCAAGGTGTTGGTCTTGACGGATTGGGATACTCAAGTTCGTACTTGGATCTTCCTATCCGAAACTTGGGTAGAAGTAGGTTCGCTGTTGAGGTGAATGGTTATGAAGGAAATTTGCTCAATATTGGAGGTACCGATGTCAATTGCATTAGCGCTTATTTGGTACAGACCCTAAAAATACCATGCTATAAATTGAAGCATCCTTATACGTATAAGGGAGTGAGGGTTTCATATGAGGCTCGAGTACTCATATCTCATAAAGATTATAGAGAATATGCTTGGTGTGACGTGTATCCCATGCCCGATCTTGATGTTTGGCTAGGAGACCCATGGATGCACAGCAAGCAGTTGCTATATATCGATGAGAGGGATGTATACCTTGTGTACAACAGAGAGTTACAAATGGCTTATGAGTTTACACCTCACGGGTTGAAGGGAAAGATGTCCATTAGTGCATATGCTTCGATTTTACAGATGAGAAAAGAGCGAGAACTCCAATCCAGGATTGAAAGAGTGCCATCGAGGAGTCCTACGAACACAAGAGCAATGGGAAAAGTGCAAGAAAAGAGTCGACCGAAGTCAATACTGTGAACCTGAAGCCACAAGCTTCGAAGTCAAGTGGTTCCCCGATAACGGAAAAGGAGACCTCGGTTGATGAGTCTTCGAGTACCAGACTTCGGGTCGATTAAAGGTCCACCTACTCCAGCTATGGGTATTCTTGGGCCTCAACCCAACTCACCCGAACATGAGAGATAAAAGATCGAGAGGAGTAAGGGAGCGACCGGTGACAACTCTCGAGAGGAAAAAGGAGAGGCTGTGTCGAGTGATGTGAGTGAGTTGTCACCACCCAAACCCACACCTGACCTTGAAAGAAAAATGAGGGAAAAAAAAGAGGGAAAAAGAATCGATGAGAGTAAGGACACCCCTTATTCTAACATTAACCTTTTAGCTTTTTCATCTACTTGTTCGAAATCTTGTGCCGGAACTCTTGGAGGCAACACAATGGAGCCTCTACCATGTGCCGAAGATGATAGGCAAGGTGAAGAAAATCTTCCATGTGAGCTCCACGACGAAGGAACTGCTTATGACGCTTTGGAGACATTGAAAGATACCGAAGGTCATTTCGAGGTAAGTGTTCGATTTCCTTCCCTTGAGCATGATACTTCCTTGTCTTGTGAAATTACTAGAGAAACTCCTATTCTAGTTGATGATTTGTATGATTACAATGTGTTTGCAACTAGTGTAGAGTCGAATGGTCAACTTGTGAGTGAATGTGAACCACTAGTTGAGAGGATTGATAAGCCCCATCATGATGTGAGCTCGATCTTCACCGAACCTCTCTTTAGTGATGAAGTTGTAGTTGACCTTACTTGTGACCCTTGTTATGACACACCACCAATCTTTGATAAAGGGAATAATGAGTTGTTTGATCATACCCTTGTTGATATTATTGCCTATGGTGGATCTATGTGTTGTAGTGAGGATGATGATACCCTTGAGGAGTCCTTAGTGGATGAGTTGGATCGGATTATATTCGATGACTTCTCAAGTGTGGATGATGACCTTGGTTGGGATGCACCTTTGATGGGTAGTGAACTTGTTTTCACCAACCCTTTGTTCGAAGGAGATTGTGATGAGCATCCGACCCGAGGAGACTATGAACCACCTCGGTTAAAAAAACATAACACCATAGATAATCCATTATTTAAGACCTTCTTCGGAAGCTTGTCTAATGAGAGGGATTGTCTTGAAGGTGATTGTTGAGGTGAAAGACTACCTCTTGGTGTGAATAAGATTTCTTTTAAGAAGGGGAGTGGAGTATTCGAAGTCAGTTGTCGAGTCAACTATTTTACTTACTCCATTCCAGATGTTGATCACACCTCGAGTATTGTGCATACCGAAGTCCATAAGCCCCATGGTGATAAAAATGAATTGAGGGCTCGGTATGATGACCATGGGTTTAGAAGTAATAGGGCCTTTGATCGCTGCATCTTGCATGTAAAGTGTCCTATTGATCTCTTCGTGTACTTGAGCCGAGAACTTGTTGTTTCCTTCGGAGACATAGGTTGTTTGATCATTATTGATGCTTGGCTCTACCATAAGAGTGTGTTTTCCACTCTTAAACACTAACCTACTTTCGAAGTAGTAAGCCTTGTTTGTCTTTGCCTTGCTGCAGGTCTTGCCGGTGTGATTTCGAGGACGAAATCCTTACAAGAAGGGGAGGATGATGCAATACGAACCACGCTCACATGTTCGATTCATCAAGAATCCACCGGGGAGTCACAAAGCGCCCACGATCAAAGTGTGGCCGGAATGAAAGATGTCGAAGACTGCCTCGCCGAGCAGCAACTTCAGAAATCAACCGAACAGACAACAAGTGACCGTTGCTGACACTGACTTCGGGAGTTGAGAGACCGAGCACAACTTATGAAAGCTCAACGATCAAGTTTGGGCCCGAAGCTGAAAGCAACCGAACCAAGGACGAGCGACTCCGAACAGAGTATCGATCAAAGGGCTACTAGTTTGCCCGAGTCAAGAGCGTTCAATTCCAAACGTGACCGAGGCAAACAAGCGCCCGAAGACAATGTGTTCGAACTGAGCTGCCGAACACTCCAGACCTGCGTGGCTTTATCTCATTGGTCGCCTGTGACCATTTACTATTTTGCCCTTTTAAGGTTGTCTATATAAACTCATTGCATAGCTCATTAGAAGGGAGTTTTGAGTTGATATTGAATTGAGAAAATAGAGATAGAATTGGCCGAGCCATTCTTGTTGAAGCCCGAGGCTTCGTGTATTCCTTCTTAGGCTTGGAACCGAAATGGATTTCATCCCTAGTATGAATCCTTGTTAGGTTCAAGTTTCATTATCTCCCTGGGATAATCAATCAATGATTTGACTCTGATTATCCGTTCTTTCTTCTATTTCTGTTCTTCCCCTTCCCCGATTTCTTGTTATCCGTGTAAATTTTGCTGCTTCTGCCTCTTATCTTCATCGTTTCCACGTCTTGTTTATTGTCTTCGATTGCAAAGCTTCAACCCACGGGTTTGCTTGCCTCCCTCCTCATCACACAACCGATTGATCCTTCTTCCCCTTTCCTCTAATTTACAATTAGCATATAGTTCCCCAAACTCCGGGTCATTGGCATACATCTCCTTCATACTTTCAAAACCCATGAGCTTGGACCCCAAATTAATCAACAACAATTGTCTTCTTTATTGAAGTACAAACTTCCACAAGGCATCCGCCACCACATTTTCTTTTCCCTTTTTGTAATGGATGAAATAAGGAAAGGTTTCAAGAAATTCCACCCATTTAGCATGTCTCATATTCAACTTCTCTTGGGACTTGAGGTATTTCAAAGGTTGGTGGTCGGTTCTAATGACAAATTCTTTTGACCAAAGGTAATGTTTCCAATGAGCCAATGCCCTCACCAAGGCATACAACTCTTTATCAATAGTGGAGTATTTGGTGGTCGGTCCCTTAAGTTTTCCACTAAAGTAGGCAATGGATTTTTGATCTTGCATCAACACAACTCCAATTCCTACCCCACTAGCATCATACTCAGCTTCAAAGATTTTATCAAAATTGTGTAATTGAAGGAGAGGTGTAGAGCTAAGCACTTCTTTCAATTTTACAAAATCCTCTTCTTGCTCTTTCCCCCACACAAATGCATTATCCTTCCTTATCACTTCGGTTAATGGTGCAGCTACAGTGCTAAATTCCCTCACAAACCTCCCATAAAAGCTAGCCAACCCATGAAAACTTCTCACATCACCAATGCTTTTGGGAGTGGGGTAATCCCTAATGGCCTCCACTTTAGCCTCATCTACTTCCACACCATTTGCACTCACCACAAAACCAAGGAACACAACTTTTTCAGCACAAAATGAGCACGTTTTCAAGTTAGCAAATAATTGCTCATTTCTCAAAACATGAAACACTTATTTCAAATGATTAGCATGTTCATCAATGGATTTGCTATAGACAAGGATGTCATCAAAGTAAACGACAACAAATTTTCCAATGAAAGATTTAAGCACATGATACATCAACCTCATGAAGGTTGAAGGAGCATTGGACAAGCGAAAAGGCATGACAAACCACTCATAAAGACCAAAGTTAGTCTTAAAGGCCGTCTTCCACTCATCACCCGGTTTCATCCGGATTTAGTGGTATCCACTCCTCAAATCAATTTTAGAGAACACATAAGAACCACACAACTCATCAAGCATATCATCTAACCTAGGGATAGGATGACGATACTTTACCGTTATCTTGTTGATGGCTCTACAATCCATACACATGCACCAAGTCCCATCTTTCTTTAGTACTAGGATGACCGGGGCCGCACATGGGCTCAAGCTTTCTTGCACAAGTCCTCTTTCAAGAAACTCCTCCAATTGCCTTTGGAGCTCTTTAGTGGCCTCCAGGTTGCTTCTGTAGGTGGCCTTGTTGGGCAATTGGGAGCCCGGAACAAGGTAATTTGATGCCCAATGCCTCTTAGTGGTGGCAATCCACTAGGAAACTCCTCGGGAAAGATGTTTTCATAACCTTGCAAAATAGAAGAAATAGAGCTAGGCAAAGAAGTAGTTAGTTCATTAGTAAGCAAAACATGGTCCTTGTGTATGAGGAGAATCATGGGCGGATCCTTTACATCATTCAAACACTCATTCTTTGACAATAACATGTTCACTCCCTTTTTTTGTTTCCTCACTCTTTTGTGTGACAACTCCCACTCTTTTATCCCCTTCGACTCCATCTTTCTTTTTTTTCTCTCTTTTCAACTTCAACTCCCTCATCTTCCTATTGTCCTCACTCACTTGAGCCGGAGTCAATGTATTAAGAATAAACTTCCGACCTTCCAACTCTAAGGCATACTTGTTAGTCTTGCCATCATGCTTTGCTAAACGTTCATATTGCCAAGGGCTACCAAGCAATATGTTACAAGCTTGCATTGGAACCACGTCAAATAAGAGCTCATAATGGTAGTCCCTAATATTGAATTTGATCAAAGCTTGCTTGGTCACCTTTAGTTCGCCACATTCGTTCAACCATTGTAGCTTATAAGATTGTGGACATTTCCTAGTGGGAAGCTTGAGTTAATCAATCGAAGTGGTGCTCACTACATTGACACAACTACCACTATCAATGATAAGAGAACAAATGGTTCCTTGGACCTTACAATAAGCATGAAACAAATTCTCCCTTTGATTCGACTCTTCCTTCACTTGCGCTCCCATTATTCTCCTTACCACAAGAGTAGTGGATATGTCTTCCTCAAATTGCTCACCTTCCCCTCTTCCCCCATCAAATTCATCATTACAAGGAATCCCCATCTATCTCCTCTACATCACTATCACTCATTTGATAACCACCATCACCCAAAGCGACAATGGTTCTCCTATTTGGAAAATCCCTCATCATATGGCCTCGGCCATTACATTTATTACATTGAATGTTAGACAAACTTTTAAATTTAGCTTTGTTACCTCCCACTTTTGACTCTTCTTTGGGCTTGGCGTAGTCAAATGGTTCCTTGAACTCTCGCTTGGGCTCCTTTGCTTTGTCCCATGGGGAATAGTTCTTCACATTATCCTTTCCTTTGCTCCAATTGGTAGAGATGTTTTTGGACTTGTTGGACTTGTCCAATTTAAGCCCTTTCTCCACCTTAAGCGCTGCTTGAAAAGCTTCATACAAGTAATCAAATTGGTGCAATTCATGGGAGAAGAGATTTCCCTATTCAAGCCTCCACAAAATTTTGGAGTGAGAAATAGATCACCATCTTGAATGTTGGCCCTTATCCTTGTCTTCTCAAACTCATCAAAGTATTCCGACATACATTTTTTCACTTGCCTCAAGTTATAGAATTTCTTCATCAACTCATTTTCATAGTTGGGGGCAGGAATTGAGCTTCCATCATGGCCTTTAAAGCCGTCCATCCACCATTTGCAATTAGCCCTTGAGTCTCCCTTTGCCTTCACTTGGACTCCTACCAAGTGGAAGCATAATTCTCAAATTGAGTAATGGCATACTTGACCTTCGTGGCTTCTTGAACATTGTTGATTTGAAAAATCCTCTCCATTTAGACAACCCACTCTAGACACTCAATGGGATCATTTTCTCCTTGAAAAGTTGGTAGGTTGATCTTGATGGTGTTCAATCCTCTATCATCATCATAATGTCTCCGATTTCCACCATGACCCCCATAGTCATAGTAGTCCTCTTCACGTTCTGCCCTCCCTTGGTAAACTCTCCCAAATCGATCACCTCGACCCCTATTGCCTCTTTGTTGTGCCTCCTCCCGATAGAAAAATGGGTCGTCATCATAGTTTTCATGTGTATGAAAAGATTCGTCATCATATGGGCTATCATGTTGTGGTGGCACCATTCCTTCACGCCTTGGAGTCTCATTTCTTGGTGGTTCATTTCTTGGAAGATCATGAATGGGATCCTTTGCTTGTAGAGTGTCATTAGGAGAATAGGTGTCTTGGACCATCATGTGAGAGTAGTGGTCATTAGCCCGAGAGATTCGACTAGGTCCATCACCCTACACCCCCACGGTTGGAGGTATCTCAACCACTTGTTTTCCCATTTTCCGAAGCCTATTTTTCGGGATAGGTCGTCAACTATTTCCTTCATCCCTTTGAATTCATCTTGCATTGAATTAACACTCTCCATCAAGGCTTGCAACATGGTTTTGACCTCCATGTCCGCCTCGACTTCTTTTTGAGCCATCGTACCTACAAACAATTAAACAAAAAAAGGTTAGTAGAAAGAGTCCTCACCAATTCACTCCCTAAGTATTTACACTCGATTTATTACACTCCATCTACTCGTGTTTACACTCAATGGTTGGCTTTTACTTGCTCTAATACTCTCACAACACTTTCCTTTTACCTCTCTTTGCTATTGCAAGTTTTTTCTTCGCACACAAGTCCGATTCAACAATCAAACTCAATCCAATTCGAGACGGAAAGGAGTTGTTGTAGCAAGAAATGGACAATCAAAGCTAATGGACGAAATTTAGAAAAATTCAAAGAAAGGAAAGAAGAAAAGCACGAATCCAATTGGCACGAAACGGATTCGGATTTGGATGAAAATTTGTTTATGATCTAGAAACTCACTGTACTTGTTGATGAAATTAGAATTTTGTTGATTGGAAACTGTTCAGGGGATGTCGCAAGAAATCTGTCTAAGAAAACTATTTTTTCAAAAATTTTTATTCTATGCGATCGCAGAGAAGAACCTTGCAGCTGGGCGCGATCGCGTATGACTGGCGCGATCACGAAGGGTCTTTCTTATCAGCCCTAGGCTATCGCGCTTGAACTCGCGCGATCGCGAAGGCTTCTGGAGCCTGACGCAGAAACCATTTTACAGCTACCCTATTCGCTTGAATCTTCACAAACCAACGTATTTTTGCTCCAAATTTGAGATTTATGTTCCTTGTTGGTCCGTGAACAAACCCAGTAGTTGAATCTTCAAAAGCAACGACCAAAGTTCAAAAAGCCCCAATTCTTTGTTGATGAACCCTAATTCTTGGATCATCAAATCAACACCCCAAATATTGTTTGTTGTTCGATTCCTTCAATGAACAGCTTCTAGATTCATATATCAACAGTTGGTAACAAAAATTTCATTCAAAAGAAACCTAAACCTAAGACTCATTTTCTTTCTTTTTTTTGGATTTTTGGATTTTTAATTTTTTTTGTCATTTTTTGGATTTTGATTACCAAAATTTAGTTAGTGATTGTAAGAACAAACACTAATCCAGCTCTCATACCAAATGATATGATTAAACAACAAGAAAAATTAAAAATAACAAGAATGGAAAGATTGAAAGCAAGACCCAACTTTGATTAGAAAAGGATTAAGGAAGTAGATTAGGGAAAGTAGCCTAAACACCCCCTTTAATTGTCTAACAAATTGAACCAATGTTGTTTGATCCTCAATTGGATCTAATCCAATTGCAAATCAAGGACATAGTATGCTTAAGCAAATAAGCTTAGCCAAAAACCTTACAATAATCAATATCATCAAAATCTAACCCTAATAAATAAGAGTTAAGGTCTTTATATAGGGAGTTCCCTAAAATGGAAATAATGCCTTAATTACCCTTGACAATGGGCTTGCAATAAGTCATTAACTGAAAATAGTGTTTTGGTCATCGCCACAGCGCTATCACGCTAGGACATGCGCGATCGCGTGGATTGAGTAACCAGAGCTTTGCAATCGTGGCTATGGTCACGCGATCGCGAAGACAATTGCCTTCATCTATTGTCAGCTTCCTGTGTGATCGCGTCTGAGGCCTCTTGATCGTGTTGTTCATTATTACCTCCTTGCGCAATCGCGTTTGGTGTCACGTGATCGCGTTGATCAGCTTCTTGACCTTGCGCGATCGCGTCTGATGGCTCGCGATCGCGATGAGTATTTCCTGGTTCTGAGATAGTGAGCTTGCAAACAGATTCTGAAGCATCCAACATCTGCCCCAGCAGCTCCAGTTGTGCAAATGTGGCCTTCAATTGTTGCAACTCCCGTACTTGGCTCCTTGTGAATGGCTTGCTCACGCATCGAGTTGCATCAGTTGGCTTTATCAGAGACAACTCATATTGTCTTCAAAGCTCTTGTAGTTTCTCCTGCTTGATCTCTGCAGCATTCCGATATGAATTCACCAAAAATATCCAAGCTTCCTTTGCAGAATTTAGGCGCATGAATTTTTCATATACACGTAATTCGACCTTGGTATCGAGATAGAGTTTTGCCTTGGCATTCAAGCGTCTATTTCTCTCCATGTGTCTAGTCGCTTCATCTGTAAATGTTATACCTTTTGGGACTTCCATGATTCCTTCTTCAATAATGAACCACAATCCAATATCATTAAAAAATTCTTTCATTTGTCGATACCAACTCTCTAAATTATTTTTTCAATCAAATACAAAAACAGGACAATTTTCCTCAAGAATTATATCATCCATCTATATGTTGTGTTTTTTTTGATACCCACAGGCCACAGGATTAGATTCGCACAGGCTCTGATACCAATTTGAAGTAACTCAAATATCCAAAAAAATATTTTATTAATGTAACTAAGAGAAAGTTGGAGCCTTTGCTCTATCAATCATAAACTCACTACAACTCACCACATATTGTAGTTCCTCACCAATAGAATAATGGGTAGCAACACCCCTATTTATAAGTAGCAAACAAAGCCTACATCTACTAGAACTAGAAACCTATTCCTATTATGATTTAACCGAAAACCCAACTAGACACGAAATAAATAAACTACCAAATACCAAATACTAAACTATTTTAGGAATGTTAATCTTGGTTTAATTCCAACATATTTGGACTAGTTTTGCTGCAACTGACTTAATAGTGAAATATGGAGGAAAAAACCCTGGAGTTGATGGAACAAAACAATAGAGTTGCATGAAAAAAGACATGAAGATCGACATTAAAAAATCCGAAAGAATCATGGACTTCGTTTCAAAACACCACGACGTCTTCCTGAACTTTAAGATATTTTAACTTCAAATCCATGATTCTTTTATCGATTGTGAACCGTTGAATAAGAAGTATGAAGTTAAGTTCAACTCAGTACTTTTTCCTCAAGTTTGAATGACTGTTTTTCAAATACCTTCTGTATTTTTTAGCTGTGACTATCCTTTGATTATTTTGTAAATGTTAGTTGTTCCTCATTTAGGACTCTAAAATATGGCTACCTAACTAAAATTTTACATTAATTCCCTTAAAGAATTTGGAAACACCATCCTTCTATTTGGATTACTCTGGTGCTTCTTTGAGGTTTTTTCCTAAAACATAAGCTTCTTCCTTACTGCACATGGCTCTAAAAATTGTGATCTATTAAATTAAGCAACACAATAGTACGTTATCATCATGCACAAGCACTTTTTAGACATAAAAATGAGTGTGCGTTAATTAAATGAATCTAATTTTTCCAGCTTGTACTGTAAAATTCCATTACTCTATTGATCAATATTTAAACTCTTCTTGTTCAAGTGACTCTACTAGCAGTACAAGAGAAAATTAAAGAAGCTTTAAAAGGTGATCATATAGTACCAGATTGGTAATCGGTTTATTCACACTATTGATCAATCTTAGCTGTCAATGGTGATTAGCACAATATTACAGTTATACAGTATATGCGTTATATTAATAACAATCACATACCTATTCACCTATACATTTAGTTGGGTAGCAAAAAAATTACCACTTATTACTATATTAGTTCGATGGGCAAAGGATTTAAGTTGGAGTTTAACTTATATATATTGATAATATAAAAAAATTATATTATCATGTTTCTTATTATATCTACATGTTTTGCTTCATAAAAGTGGATTTATAATCTAGAAATTAAGAGAAGTCACCGGCTAAAACAAGTAAAGAAGATGTGATAGTGTCAAAATTTATGCGGCCAATATATACAAGTTAAACTCTTTAAGTTATGACTGGATGATAGTAAAAAATTTACCATCACTAATCGGTAATATGGCAGGTTATTATCATTTATTCTGAAAATCTTTTAGTATCTTTTCCAGTAAAATCTCTAGAGTAAATATTTTCTTGAAATGCTTTCAATTTCTTAAGTTTGATTGAATTAAATGCTTGAAAAATATTTTCCTTTAAATCATTTTTTCTTCTAATGGAAATGATATCCCTAACATGTTGAGGGAAGTCAACGTCCGAAATGATATCCCTCAACCCTCATCCCCCACTCCAACCCCGGACCATACCTATAAGCCCCACCCAACCCCTGCTACACTCCTTATCCCACCACTACCCCTATCCCACCTACCCACCCACCCCCCCCCCATACTTCACCCGCTACAACTCTTACCTTACCCTCACACCCGACATCCCCGCATCTCGTACTCAGAAACTGACAGGTTATTGTTGACACCCAATTCTGTCCATTTTTTTTCTAAAATTGGCTATAATTCAACTTAAAGGTGCAATGTGATTGTTTGTGCAAAATGTGCATTAGAAACCATGCATTTACGTGCGCTATCCCCTATTTATATATTATATACTTAAGTGTAGCTATATTACGTAAATTTGCATCATTTAAGCTATTTGTCAAACTGTGAACATTTGTGCAAATTAGTACATTCATAATATTAATGGCTATATTATATAATTAAGTCATTAGACTACATGTCAAGTTTATTTAATTTGTGATTATTTGTGCAAATTAGTAATTATTTGTGATTATATATATTTAAATAATTTTATTTGAGTTTATTTAATAATTATTTGTGCATTTTATAAAATACGTGTACCTATATTTTATTTTTATTTTTACACCTTTAAGTTGAATATTGGCCAATTTAAAAGAAAATGTCCACTTCTTATCTTTATTTTTATTTACTTATTTTCCTTCTCCTTTTGTTAAATCTTTCCTGCGAACCTGGACAATAGTCTATCTAGGAACGTCAATTCTGTTGGAAATCAATTGTTATTTTCTTCCAATTATTTAGTTCTAATTTAGATATTCTCATAATTATTATTTACATTTCAAAATATTTCTTTTCCATTATTTCAAAACTCCTTTTGAACCTAGACGAGTGCTCGTCTAAATACGTTCATTATTTACACCTTATCTTTCCATTCCCTCCTATTATATTCCTAATCAATTTCCTAAATATATCCTAATCTCATTTTTAAAACTCTGCCAATGTCCTTACCCCACTTTTAATACCAAGTTCATCCCCTCCTACCTCCCCAATTTTTGAAAAGATCATATCTCCTAAATCATTTCCAATCTCCCCAACATCTCTCCCTAAATCTCTCCCCTAATTCCCCAATCATTCCCAATCTCCCTAATCACTCAAAACTACCCAACAACCTTCCCCCAATCCTATATACTATCATTAATTATACACATCCCCAGCACTTACATGCCCGACCCCACTCCTCCTCTGGTCTTCTTCTCCAAAAAAACACCAAACCCCTTCCCTCTCTTCTACACCTTAACCAGGAAAATATACAGCATATACAAAAGCAGTACATAGGCACACATCCCCACCCTACGTCTCCTTCTTCCTCAGCACAACACACACGTACAGATATACACCAAAAGACCCACACACAGCTCTTGCTCGTTTTCTTCATAGACCACACGAACCCCAAATACATCACAATTATAGGCACCACGCACCACATACATATTTTCACCCTCCCTTACACCTACAATGAAACCCGATCACACTCACACTGATCTTCCCCACACAGTACACCAAACCAATTCACCAATACCTACCATTTTCTTGAAATACAGACTCATCTCAAAATTAAATCACAAACACACACAGACACTGCTCAAGAGAAATCAGTGGGGATCGGGGTCGGAGCCTCACGTTTATAAAGAGGAGATCGGGATTGGGGAAAAGAGACACAAAACGAAGCAAAAAGAGGGGAGGGGGTAGGGGTGTGAGGGAGTGACCGGCAGAAACAGGGGTGATGGCGCCACCACTAACGAAGCGGTGACGCCGCAGTGTTGAATAAGGATGGGTGTCGTTGTTTGTCTTTGATTGGAAACTTTGTCTGGTTTTTTGTCGTCTTTGTCTGATCTGTGTTTGGAATTGAAAAGGATGGCGGAGGTGGGAGTTGCAGCGGCGCCACCAGTTTCTAGGGTTGGCGTCGCTCCTCCACTTCACCCCTGCCTCCTCGGAGAAATTGAATCGGGTACTATCATTATTGAATTGTTGTTTTAGCTATAAAGCTATGGTTTTTTGAGTTTCACTTGCCCTTGCCTTCTGTTAATTTTTCGCATGAGTCTTTTTTATAATTTATGTCGCCATTGACAAGGGTATCTATGTGCAGTTGTGCCTTTGTTTCTCTTTTCGGCTAACCAACTGTGTTTTGTCAATGTTTAGTCGTGGCTATGATTTTGTTAAACCAAATGTTACTGCCCAACTCCTATATTATATTATCTGATCATTTGAATTGCAAAGTTTGGTAATTGGAACAGGTCGCTACTGATCGTTTCTTTTCTTTGAAAACATTTACAGGTCCCCGACATGGCTTCGGTGGCTTGGTTACTATTTACCAAGTACTGTGATTACAAAAGGCCAATGAAAAAATATATTTTTACATATATTGAGGCCTACACAAGGAATTCACGGACAATGAATTGACGGATGTTAAATCAATTACGGCCAAGGAAAATAATTATTTATTTGAGGCCTACTGATTTGAACGAATAAACAATCTCATTCCCTATCCCCAAAACAAAAGGCTATGATGAAGTGTATAAGCCGTGACTACAAACGAGCCGGTGACCGGAGTAATGAGAACGATACTTGGCATGACAACACGACCGGCCGCCGTGTTCGCAACCGTATCGACGTCCCTAACCTCCACCCAATTCATACACACCTGAGCCGACACTTTTAAAAAATCCCTTTCCCCCTTTATATTAAAACTATTATTATTATTACTCTTATTATTATTATCATTATTATTAATATTATTATTATTCACTAACTCTTTTCTTCAAATCTTGCGAGGTAAAATTGGAAAGAGACGATAACCTATTTTGGAAGAGAACAATTCAAAGATAAGCCTTTTAGTCATTATTATTATTATTTTGTTCTCATTATTGTTATTATTAGTATTTATTATTAGTTTTACTATTTATTATTTATTATTTTTTTACTAATTCATTTTCCTCTTTTTGCAAGGTACAATCTTTAAAGAGGAAGCCTATTAGGACCTATTATCTTAATTATTATATCATCTAATTATTTGCCTATATCTAATTAGTTAGTTTAAATTGCTTAGTTACTTATTTCGAATCCCAATTATAAAGTCCGGCTGGTAACCACATTTGGTGGGGCTCGAGAGGTGCCTAACCCCTTCTTCTCGAGTTTACTTAAACCTCTTACCTAGAATTTCTGGTTCGTAGACTAAGTTTAGGAGATAATAGTTAAAATTGGCTAGAAACAAAATAGGTGACCTAATACACCTTAGAAACTATATTAGGTGGCGACTCCAAAATCTTAACTCAAACGAGTTCTCCCAGTCAAATCCGAAACCCGACTCGCCTCGAGTTGAGTCCAAAATCGGGTATGATAGAATGGCGACTCCGCTGGGGATGTCAAGGTTCAAACCATAACGGACTTTAAATTGGGATTCTCTACTTGCTTTATTTTCTTATTATTTATTTTGATACCAACTTTTTCTTCTTTTTCTTTTGCAGGATTAAGGTTTATTTTTTATTTATGTATTTTATTCTCGAATTATGTGATTATATTTTATTATTTGTTCATGTCACTCACATTTCCCCCTCTCCTGGGAAACGATACTTTACACACACACGGCGATTATGTGGATCCCACGGTTGCTTCACCACAAAAAACCTTTTAGGAGGGACATTTTGGAATATAGTTGGTCCGTGGTACAACCAACAATTTCAAATGGTCCCACTCCTTGGCCGTCCGCTTGGGGGAACCATATCCTTGTCTAGATTACCCCACTCTTAGTCTAGAAATCATGCATCATGTCATATTTAGGATCATTTTGACTTCAGCTCAGGTCTAAGTCTGTTAGTTCATCATATTTGAATGAACCGAACGGGTTTTCGACCCTAAGGGAATTTAAATATGTTATGTGTGCATTTATTTAAAGTTGAACGTGTCTAATATAGACCATTTGTTCACATAAAAGTGGGTTATTATAACAAAATCAATTATTTATTCAAACGAACCCAGTTATTTTATAAAATTATTTTTCGGGTTATGAACGAAATTAATTTTTTTCTACTTTTATGAAAACAAAATCATAGATTTTAAATTAATTTCTTCTACTTTTTATGTAGCAAGATCAATTATTATTTCTATTTACCTAAAGCAAAATGTTATTTCTACATTTATACAATAAAATTAATTATTTTATAAAATTATTTTCTGTTAATTTTGGGTTATGAGAACAATTGGGATGATACAAAATACACGTTCAATTTTAAATTCCATAATCAAATTAGGAAGGCTTAACATCCTTGGCATGTTAAAGTCCATTAGCCAATCTCGTCCAAAAAGTGTCATCATATGACGCCTAGCATGCATATTATGTGTATTGATCTGCTCTGCATTATTATCTGACTTGTTGTTTGTGTGTTAGTTTTACTCCCACTCCCGAGGTTGACTTGTGTATTTATTTCAAACTTGTGCATTTTTGAACTTGTGCATATCATGCATACCTTCCGCCACTCCTGGCAACTTTCTAAAATCGTGCGTTGAAAATACGGTGGTTACAACCACCTCTTCCCTCACATAAAAACTCCTTTAGGGGGAACGACTTGGAATCTATTTGATCCGAAACGTTCCCGCTCCCGAGTCGTCCGCTTGGGAGGATAATAAAACCCGGTCTAGCCAACTTCATTCCTTAGTATCGGCGCTAGGAATCATGCATCATGACTAGTCGACTTGTTCTCAAGTCCAATAGGCCAACTTGTTCAAACAATCCGAACGGGTTTTTAACCCTTAAAGAGCGTTTAACATGATTTATTTGGGTCGAACGTGAAAAATGTGGACCGTTTATTAACATTATTCTGCATCAGCGCCATTCAAAGGCATGAAGGTAACCCAAGAGGTGTCAAAAGCCCGAATTGAATCAGAAACAATTGCTTAAACAATAAGAGGTACTCTGTATTCAATTCCATTCAAGGGCACAAAGGTTACCCAAGAGGCGTCAAAAGCCCGAATTGAATCAGAAATGATTGCTTAAACAATCAAAATTATTCAGTATCAATGCTATTCAAAGGCACGAATGTAACCGATGCGGCGTCAAAAGCCCAAATTGAATCAGAAACGACCGTTTATTTCTTAAAAAATTGAAATCATTCTGTATTCAATGCTATTCAAAGGCATTAAATGGTGACCAAAGAGGCATTAAAGGCCCAATTTGAAGCAGAAATAACCACTTGATAGACGGAATGATACATAACACACATTTATCCTTTTAGCATTATATAAAGACTTGACATCCTTGGTATGTCACAAGTCCAATAGCAATCTCTTCCTAAAATGTCTAAAGGGTTCTCAACTCACAACGGCACATCTCCTCATATCCTCTGTCGCATTGTTTTCAAAAACTTGTGCCACACGGTGATCATTTTGCTCACAATAAAGCAAATCTTAGTCATTTTCTTCTCCCTTTTCCTATCATCCTTCATCTTCTCCAAAAGACCATGGCCAGTAGAACATTTGACATGGTTGTTGAAACCCTACAGTTGCTCAGATATTGGTGGGGAACCTAAGCATAGATCAACAAGACCGTGTTAAAGTGGTGTTAGGGAACCTGATTTCACTAATGGAACACACTGCAGTATAAGGGATGATAGAAGCGGCAGTACATTATTGGGATGTAGATCGAGTAGTTATCCACTTTGGAAGTGTGGAGTTGACACAACTGCTGGAGAAAATAGGCAGGTTAACTCAATTGTCATTTGAAAATGAAGAAGTCTTGATGCCTAAGAATATTACGGCCGAGGAGTTCTTCGAAATGGTAGATTATAAGCCTGAATTATGCACAGACAGTATACGGCAATCGGGAATCTCTCTAACTTTTTTCTACATCAAATTTGGGTATGGAGAGGCATTTCAAGAATCCGAAGACTATTTCAGCATTAACTAGGCAGATTGCCAAGAGCGGAGAGTACTTGCTTTTGTCACCAGCTTTCTATGGACTGTCGTCTTTCCACAACACATAGGACGAGTTGATGTTGGCATGGTCACAATTGTTGGTGCCTCACTGAAAGACACTAACAAGAAATACGCTTTGGTACCGATGATTGTTGCAGAGATGTACCGAGCTTTAGAGAAATGCAGGAAGGGTGTTGGTTTCTTTGAAGGTTGCAATTTACTTTTAAAATTTGGCTGATGGAGCATTTGCAAAGGATGGCTAGCACAGACCAAGCTTTCCATTCCATACCAAGAGAAAACTACCTCTTGACTCATACCGCTCGCATGGACAATGCTTTTGGGAAATGGGACCAACCAACAACCGCCAACGGTTGGCACCACATGTTCTGTCAACTGACACCTGAGAACATTCAATGGATGTTTGATTACTTTCCCAGAACAACAGTAATCACACGGTCCAAAAAAGACTCATTTCTCATCTTAGTGGGCTTTAGAGGGGTTTATCCATATACTCCTTTAAGGACACTTACACAAGCAGGGAGAAAGCAGACAGTACCCCAAATTGTAGACATCAGAAGTTTCAAAGCAAGCATTCTCGGAGGAGAGACACCATTCAAAGACAAAATATTAGAACTTTGGAAACAAAGGCAACGAATGGGAATCGAGACCATCGGACGAGACAGGTTTGATGCTGGCTATGACGAAGACTATCTAGACTGGCTTAGGAGAGACATAGCAAGGACAATTCAACCAAGTGCAACAACAAAAAGGAAAAGGAATGCTGATGAGTTAGAACATGAGTACAAAAGGTTACGGAAACAACTGGCAAGGGCACAAGGGAAAATAGCAAAGAAGTAAAGTTTGGTCGAAGCAAAGAACGAAGAAAAAGGCAAATGGCGCAGTAAGGCAGAACCCCTGGCAAAATGCATAGAGTCTATCGGCGTATGGGTTAGCGAGGGAATGAACTCTGTGGCAAACAAAGGAATGGAGGAGAAAGGAAGAAAGTCTTGGGAAATGTTGAAGAACTTCACATTTAACATATCCCAGCTCCTAACTGATGCAGACAGTATCATCTTCCAAGGATACTCATCAGAGGCAAGCTTGTCCGAGAAAGACTCAACCGAGGAAGAGGAAGAAGAAGAATCTTCTGGGGAAGGATCATCATAAAAGATGTTCACCTGGCCATGATCTAAACCTCTAGCAATGTTTTCTTTCTCTTACGCTGTTTCAATATCAGCCAATGTAACAAAAGCCCAATAAATACAATATTATCTTTAGACTTCACATTTATTAGCAAGTGAAATGATACATATGGCACAAAGCATTTTTCAAAATCATCGTGCGTAAAATGGTCCATCATATTATAGAATGCAATTCTTATGTGTACATCGCATGAATTTGTCTATTGCTCTAGGTCTCTAAAGGAACTCATTCTCCAAATTCAATCGCCCATCGAGGCACCTCCTTTCCCTACTCCATGACCAAATCCTGATATCCAAAATCTTTCGCATGTCCAAACTAACCAAACTCAAAAGTGTATTACCAAAAGGTTGGCTCGAGTTGAATACCATGGCAAAGGACATGGTTAAGCGAGTGCATGTGTCAGGGATTTTCTTAAATAAGGAAGTTTTCACAGCAGTTCCCACCAGCCCTCTCCTATCTCTACATTACCTCTATTGCACTACAAGCTACCAATAAGGCTAGTCAACTTGAAAATACGAGCCTTTTCAAAAGAAGAAAGATGAAGTCTCTTTCGTCGCAACCATTCAAGACCCTATCTTCAACCATTATTATCAAACAGCGCCATCGTTTTATCCCTACCCTCATATACCACCTAAATATCCTATTTACGACACTCAACCTGCTTGACCTATATTCCACATCCCTACACCAAATCATCTACCATACCAGCAAAACACCCAATCCAACTACCGAAAATACACTACCATATTTTCCTAAGCCTCACCCTGATGCAAACCAAAGACAAAAAAGAAACTACACTCCATCAGTCGAATCCCATACTCAATTATTCAAGAGATTGGAAACTGCTTGGCTTATCGTCCTAGTACCTCAACTGTTCCAGCAAACACTATGCACATGAAGAGAAACTGACAAAGCAAGAGAAACATTGGTCAAACTCAAAAGCACACCTGGCCCATCATCAAAGCCTTTTGACACCAACATCCAAGGATCATTTTGTTGCACCTGTCTACACAGTCGCACCACTTACAATACATTACTGTGACTCGAAGCACTTTCCAATTCACTCTGAGCATTCAAAGGGCCAGTGAAAGATGATATTGGAAACAGAGGTGTAGCAAATACTTGAGCACAACAACCAAAACAAGCAAGCTGATTCAACTTGCAAAGAGGAGACAAAAACACAATGACAAAGCCATCATTATATGACCAACCTGGAGACCCCTGGAGCATTTAGAAGCATATCTCTATCCACTAGCAAAGATAAAGCAAGACGATGAGGCTAGACACTTACCATAGCAAGGGTCAAAGTGGTATAAAGGCACAGACAAATAGACTTCTTGGAGGAATTGTGGTCGAAGGCTTTATTGGAGTGATATGAATTCTCATGACAACAACTACAATAAGACGCAGCAATGCAAGAGTACACATGATATGAGCAACCTACATTGAGTTCGGCAGCTCGGCAATAAGATATTATCCAACAAGGAAGTTGGTACAAAGACTATATTCCAAAAGTTGGTTGACAAATATGAAAGACGCTAAGTATCTCTTTGAAAGACACATAGCCATCATGACAAATTTGCAAGGAAGGATGACAAATACACTCAAGGTCCTGGTATTCGACAAAAGCCAACATCCTTTTCTGTCACACAACACGATATATTTCTCACACAATATCTCTATCACTTTTCAGTGAAACTCAGCTCCTCGCCTCTCGCTTAAACAAGTGTCGGTCGTTTGGCCAAAATCCTTGCCTTGACTGCTACATAAGGCACATAGGCAATCTCTTATGATGTTTATACGATCTATCACAACCTCAAATTCAAGTTCTAATCTGTCATCTACGGTCTAGACATTCTTTTAAGCTCATGTGTCCTTTTTGCTTCAAGTCTTTGCTAAACATGCCTACACTATTTTTGTGCTTTTCACCACTTTATTATAGTTACCCTGCGCTTGAACATTGAAATCGGTCTGAAACAGCAAACCAAGCTAAAAGCACTTTCTCCTACCACAAAGTCCTTTGAACTATCAACATATGACACCAAGAGTACTCAGACAATCCCAATACCGCACAACCTGCATTATACTCACACAAGAGTCACAACTAAGAAGTCCAAATCACCATACGAACGAGCTCACAACCTCACATTGCACCCAAACTTACACAATAAATAACCTCCTCTCTGTCAAGACTTTCAACTATAACCCTGTCGGGCTCAACACAATCAAGGATAGACCAAAGTCACAAAACTGCACGCCTTTACTCATTTGGCTTCGGTCAAAAGATATTGAATCCAACAAACAAACCACTCCCTAGATACCCATTCCTAAAACTCGATCCAACAAGATCTACACTCAAACATTCCATGCCATGACACCGCAAGACATCCCGCACTGAAACACAAAGTCTGATTGACCCAAAACCCAAACAGTGGAACGGTAAAAACCGACAAAAGGAAACTCCAACTCCCAAACCACAAACACACCTTCTACAAAGGCCAATCCATCGAAGTTAGCTCCATGACTGTCGAAAAGAAAAGCATGGAACATGAAGGCACCCCATCACAGCCTAAGACAAATACAATTCTAGACAAATCTCCAAATCAAGTAAAATCAAAAAATCAAACCCCAGTCTGAGAATGCAAAATATCCACATACTCATAGTCATCAATATACCCGTTCATCATACTAAAGGACGAATGCAGACTCTAGCCAATACCTTGGTGTTCAGTGCAATGCAACCACTCTCTCTCGGGGAACTGTCAATAAACTAGGGCAGAATTTTGAGGACCCCCTCAAAAATTCCAAAAACACGCAAATTGGACACTAGCCTCAAAAATTTCAAGAAAAGTCCTCACAAGAGCAACATGACAGCCTCCTTAGTACATCGTATGACATACAATAGTATTCTACTTGTTGCACATTACTCTTGATGCATCGACTGAAGGTACACAGCCCGACGTCAAATTTTACACTTTAAATTAGCTGAGGGCATACAACCCGAGGCGTCGGTTGAGGGTACATAACCCGATATCGATTTGCATTTTAAATTAGCTGAGGGCATACAACCTGAGGCGTCGGTTGAGGGTACACAGCTCGATATCGATTTGTCATTAAAATTAGCTGAGGGCATACAACCCGAAGCGTCGATTGAGGGTACACAGCCCGATATCGATTTGACATTTAAATTAGCTGAGGGCATACAACCCGAAGCGTCGATTGAGGGTACACAGCCCGATATCAATTTTTCATTTAAATTAGCTGAGGGCATACAACCCAAACCGTCAATTGAGGGTACACAACCCGCATTTAAATTAGCTGAGGGCATACAACCCAAAGCGCCGATTGAGGTTACACAGCCCGATATCGATTTGCCATTTAAATTAGCTGAGGGTATACAACCCAAAGGGTCGATTGAGGTTATACAGCCCGATATCGATTTACATTTTAAATTAGCTGAGGGCATACAACCCGAAGCGTCAGTTGAGGGTACACAGCCCGATATTGATTTACATTTTAAATTAGCTGAGGGCATACAACCCGAAGCGTCGGTTTAGGGTACACAGCCCGATATCAATTTGTCATTTACATTAGCTGAGGGCATACAACCCGAGGCGTCGATTGAGGGTACACAGCCCGATATCGATTTGCATTTTAAATTAGATGAGGACATACAACCCGAAGCGTCGGTTGACGATACACCGCCCGATATCAATTTGCATTTACATTTCTTGCAGAGGGTACACAGCCCGAAGCACCGACGGAGGGTGCACAGCCCGATGTCAAAACTGACACCGCGGAGGGTACACAGCCCAATGCAAATTTTGACATTGTAACAGGAAGACAGCCTGGAGGGTAGACAGCACGTTGAAAGGAAAACATGACAAAAGGTGTGCAACCAGATGAAGGAACGATAGGCAACCCTGCATGAAAAGATATACGGATCAATACAAAAGGAAAATATAGTCCGACGTGAGAAGCACACATTTAAAGGACAAAAAACAATGGACATACAATCCGGCATGGCACTGGCAAGATGATTCAACAATAGCCTGGCACGGCAAAGCAATCACCTCCTGACGAGAAGCACGTAGCAAATGGATATCCCCCAGAGGAGAGGCACGCATTCCCCAGCACTGAGCACCTGAAAGTGGACCAGACAAAGGAGAGCTCAACTCAACAGGGAAGTTTACTTTATCTTTTTTCTATCGCAATTTGCATTTCGTCTTGATTTTGCTATAGTGACTCAACGATCTCTCGACAAACCCCTGCGCCCTACTCTCACACCTACTCCCAAAACCAATTGTGCAACCACAAAACCTCAAATACATCTCAAAGCGTCCAAAGCCACGGTTCTATAATCGCACCAGTGATCTACCTAATCTTTCCCCACCAATTCAGTACCAGCTCCTTATTCCTTCCTATTCGTGCCTATATGTTTGAATCGCGCATATTCATTGTGCTTTATTCCTCAATATTCCTCAGTTCATTCAAGACAATGTTGAGGCCAAGATAACTTCTCTATCGAGTTATAGTGGAAAGTATGCCCATGTAAACCCCTCTTTATGGGTGTGTCGTGCACCACATCTCATAACAAGGACGTTTTCAAGCCTATTTCACCACACTCGGTCTATCGATGTTATCTCAACTTCGACAATGCCTTTGTCCTACCTGCCAAATACTTATTCTTTCGAATTCTGACATGCCCAAAAGCTGATCATTTCATGCCCTCACAAGCAATCTGCCTAATCCTTCAAAATTAGAATGGCATTTTGCATTTCCTTCCAACTAATGCCTACTTTGTCTATTCAAGCCTATCAGCGTCAATCGTGTGTGCTTTCGTGCTCAATCGTGCCCATCTATTTGAGTCGTGCGCATGTTATAAGACTCGCTCCTCAAATTCTTCCCAGCTCAGTCAAGGCAATGTTGGAGGCGAGTTTACTCATTTATCGAGACTTAAGTGGAAACTATGTACCTATACACTCCTGTTTATGGGTGTGTAGCGCGCCACATTTTCATAACTAGGACGATTATAAACCTTTTTTCCCACGCTCGATCTGTTGAGGTTATCTCACCTTCACCAGTGCCCTTACTCCATTCTTCATTTATCCCGCCGAAAAGGCAAAATATACACGAATCTAAACTTTACATACTGGGATAAGTTTAGTCTTTACATCCAAAATCGTGCGTCATAACATCCCGCACAGGCAAAATGCCATTCTAGAACTACACACGGTCTGATTCTCGTAAAACCCGAGATATGTAGGCAACTCAGAGACCGGGTTCGGCAAAAATACCCCCAAAACTCTCATTTTCCCTTTTTGCTTGTCCGTCGTGACAAAATTGGCTGCTCCGTCAACTATCTTTGCCCGAAGACTCTTTCATCATCCCCGGGCAAAGAGTAGCTGTTGACACCCAATTTTGTCCCTCCTTTTTCTAAAATTGGCTATAATTCAACTTAAAGGTGCAATGTGACTATTTGTGCAAAATGTGCATTAGAAAACATGAATTTACGTGCGCTATCCCCTATTTATATATTATATACTTAAGTATAGCTATATTACGTAAATTTGCATCATTTAGGCTATTTGTCAAACTGTGAACATTTTGTGCAAATTAGTACATTCATAATATTACTGGCTATATTATATAATTACGTCATTTAGACTACATGTCAAGTTTGTTTCAATTTGTGATTATTTGTGCAAATTAGTAATTATTTGTGATTATATATATTTAAATAATTTTATTTGAGTTTATTTAATAATTATTTGTGCATTTTATAAAATACGTATATCTATATTTTATTTTTATTTTTACACCTTTAAGTTGAATATTGGCCAATTTAAAAGAAAATGTCCACTTCTTATCTTTATTTTTATTTACTTATTTTCCTTCTCCTTTTGTTAAATCTTTCCAGCAAACTTGGACAGTTGTCTGTCTAGGAACGTCAATTCTGTTGGAAATCAATTGCTATTTTCTTTCAATTATTTAGTTCTAATTTAGATATTCTCATAATTATTATTTACATTTCAAAATATTTCTTTTCCATTATTTCAAAACTCCTTTTGAACCTAGACGAGTGCTCGTCTAGATACGTTCATTATTTACACCTTATCTTTCCATTCTCTCCTATTATATTCCTGATCAATTTTCTAAATATATCCTAATATAATTTTAAAACTCCTCCAATGTCCTTACCCCACTTTTAATACCAAGTTCATCCCCTCCTATCTCCCCAATTTTTGAAAAGATCATATCTCCTAAATCATTTCCAATCTCCCCAACATCTCTCCCTAAATCTCTCCCCTAATTCCCCAATCATTCCCAATCCCCCTAATCACTCAAAACTACCAAACAACCTTCCCCCAATCATATATACTATCATCAATTATACACATCCCCAACACTTACACGCCCGACCCCACTCCTCCTCTGGTCTTAGTCTCCCCAAAAACACCAAACCCCTTCCCTCTCTTCTACACCTTAACTAGGAAAATATACAGCATATACAAAAGCAGTACATAGGCACACTTCCCCACCCTACGTCTCCTTCTTCCTTAGTACAACACACACGCACATATATACACCAAAAGACCCACACACAGCTCTTGCTCGTTTTCTTCATAGATAACACGAACCCCAAATACATCACAATTATAGGCACCACGCACCCCATACATATTTTCACCCTCCCTTACACCTACAATGAAACCCGATCACACGCACACTGATCTTCCCCAGACAGTACACCAAACCAATTCACCAATACCGACTCATCCCAAAATTAAATCACAAACACACACATACACTGCTCAAGAGAAATCAGTGGGGACCGAGGTTGGAGCCACAAGTTCATAAAGAGGAGATCGGGATTGGGGAAAAGAGACACAAAACGAAGCAAAAATGGGGGGTAGGGGTATGAGGGAGTGACCGGGAGAAACAGGGGTGATGGCGCCACCACTGACGAAGTGGTGACGCCGCAACGTTGAATGGGGATGGATGTCGTTGTTTGTCTTCGATTGGAAACTTTGTCTGGTTCTCTGCCGTCTTTGTCTAATCTGTGTTTGGAATTGAAAAGGATGGCGGAGGTGGGAGTTTCAGCGGCGCCACCAGTTTCGAGGGTTGGCGTCGATCCTCCACTTCACCCCTGCCTCCTCGGAGAAATTGAATCGGGTACTATCATTAATGAGAACGGTACTTGGCATGGCAACACGACCAGCTGGCGTGTTCGCAGCCATATCGACGTCCCTAACCTCCACCCAATTCATACACATCTGAGCCGACACTTTTAAAAAATCCCTTTCCTCCTTTATATTAAAAACTATTATTATTATTATTACCCTTATTATTATTATTATTATCATCATTATTATTAATATTATTATTATTCACTAACTTTTTTCTTCAAATCTTGCGAGATAAAATTGGAAAGAGACGATAACCTATTTTGGGAGAGAACAAATTAAAGAGAAGCATTTTTGTCATTATTATTATTATTTTGTTCTCATTATTTTGATTATTAGTATTTATTATCATTTTTACTATTTATTATTTATTATTGTTTTACTAATTCATTTATCTCTTTTTGTAAGGTGCAATCCTTAAGGAGGAAGCCTATTAGGACCTATTATCTTAATTATTATATCCTCTAGTCATTTGCCTATATCTAATTAGTTAGTTTAAATTACTTAGTTACTTATTTCGAATTCCAATTATAAAGTCTGGCCGGTAACCACATTTGGTGGGGCTCGAGAGGCGTCTAACCCCTTCCTCTCGAGTTTACTTGAACCTCTTACTTAGAAGTTCTGGTTCGTAGACTAAGTTTAGTCACCTATTACACCTTAGAAACTATATTAGGTGGAGACTCCAAAACCTTAACTCAAATGAGTTCGCCCAGTCAAATCCGAAACTCGATTCGCCTCGAGTTGAGTCCAAAATCGGGTATGACAGTTATCCTGCCCTATCCTCTTGAAATGACAACATTTCTCGTTCAGTTCGCTACGAGAAAGAAATTTCTCCATAAGAGGAAGAAATTTCTCCATATACCTGCTAGAGAATTCAGCCCACTACCCCAAACATCTTTCTATGACACCCTGCCCGACATCGTCAGAAGTAAGCCCCCTTTCTTTTTTTTATGTTTTTCAATCGCCAGCTTAGACGAGCCCTGCCTAGCTGAGAGGAGAGCATAGTCCACCTTGCCGGGGCTGGAAGTTGACCCCTAAGGCAACTGACTCGCCATGAGCCCTATCATCCTCATCAGAGCATCCTAGACAGCTGGGGTAATGAAAAACCCTAGGCCACCCTACCTCTCAAGAAATGGTACTACTGGAGCCTCTAGTCGTGCCTTGTCTACTGGATCATTATCACAATCCGCAGCTCTCAGGGCCTAGGCATCTTTAGCCCTAGAGTGGGCTGTTTCCTGAGGCTGGGCTCCACTTCGACCACGACCCCCATCCTAACCATGCGGTGCAACTGGCATAGCGAGTGTTGCCTCTGGTGTTCCTACTCTACGCTGAGTTTTCGCACGAGTTGTCACCATTACTGTGAAGGAGTCAACGAAGTAGATTTAATTTTCAACAAGAAGACCAACACACGATTAAGAAACAAAGAAAGGAAACTTCTTAAATGCTACCATAGCCTCTCGTAGATAAGTACGAACATCATTATACCCATTAGCGAGACTCTATTAGACATAGTCTTAGTCTGAATAGACTCTAAATAGGGCTCTGATACCAATTAACATGGCCTTAATTTCTAACTTGGTCGTGAGGGCACCCGACAACCTATCCTAGACCCGTCCGGCCAACCCTATTGACTTCAATCTACATGAAGTACAAACTGAAACTCATAAAAAACATATATATATATATATATATATATATATATATATATATATATATATATATATGCGCTCGTTCACCCCTTTGGCTTCTTCCAATAAAAAAATGTAGTATTTCTTTGGTAAATAGCGTCTTGAAGTGAAGCGAAGGCATTATTATTGAAGGAAATAAATGGTGGGTCAAATTTTCCCATTTACATCTAAAAAAAACAAAACTTCTACCTCGAGCACATGCAATGGAGCCCTGGGTTACCGAAAGCGATCAATATTTCTTCTAGTGGGAAGGAGCCTTGTAAAGGGGGAGCCACTTGACTGTAGCCATAACAAAAGTGATATCCAATAATAAGAACTTTCTTGACCGGTCATGTGTGTCACCTGGGCCAAGACAAGAATGTCCATTCCTAATTCGTCAGCCCGACTATTCCTACCTATCTTTTCTACGACCGGTACGTAAGCATAAGATAAGCATTCGACCTAAGTCTTTTTAGTGTCTTAGCTATCCAGCTAGGGTAACTTTTATTATTCCTTGATCCTTTGAAACTGCTTACCTGAAGAATTGCTTCCCCACCTTTCTGAACTGAATTCTGTTTACCAAAGGATCGAAAAAATTCCCCTCTTTTTGGCGAATTTTACTGATCCTTGAAATCGATTTCGACCATCCTGCCCCCTGACATCGCACATCTATCAAATTCGTCGGATGAAGCTAAAACTGAAAAAAGCGGGCTAGGGAATCCTTATAGTTTACCATGACTATGGGCCAAGCTAGAAAATTTAGAAAAGAAGAGTTATGTTTTTCACTTCTTTCCATCCTGGTTCTATCACCAAAAGACCATGATGAGGACAGATGATCAGTGTTTTTCAGGCTATGAACGGATCTTAGCCATACATCTAAGAATACAAAAGTAGTACATACATCTCCCAAAGGGAACAAAATAAATAGAACATAAGCTATCTAGAACTGATGGCCATCCTAGAAAAAAACTGGCTCACCTTGACAGCTGAACACGTCTTCGCTCCTCAATCACATCTCGAACTCGGTCCTGAAGTGAACCTGCCGAAAAAAATAGATAGGCAAGAAATAATAAAGGGTGAGTCGAAAGTACTCCGTAATTAGGGGAGAAACAATAAGCAGATAGCAAGCAACAACATATAACGAGTACACAAATAACATAAAGCAAAGAGTCACACATCATGTAACAATTTGTATAATGAATTAGTATGATGTAATGGGTCACATGTGCCCGAGTATCATATCAGAACATGCTTCACCGTGTCTAGGGTGTATGAGAAAAGATGCAAAATCCATAGTGCATTTGTGATGCAAATTATATCCATAGTACATCGAGGGTGACACAAACTATATTTATAGTGCATCAAAGGTGACACAACTATATCCATAGTGCACCAAAGGTTATAAAGGGATGCAAAACCCATGGTGCATCCAAAGGTACGTGAACAGATTCTATATCCACAGTATATTGGAGATTCATGACGAAATCCTAACTATGGCAGTATGCTTCTGCTCTCAATACATTGATACTTTAAGACTCACAACTAAACATAATACTTCTATCCCAATTGATATCCATATCTATCTCAGGACCTTTATCCTCAGTATAACATTATGCTTAAAGATTAACCTCTTATATCTATAGCAATAACAGACATTCTATCCTCGACATAACATTTATTGCATTATAGCCTAACGACTAATATTCATATTCATAATAGAATACTCTTATTCTTAGACCAACACCGATCCTAAAGCAATACAATCACAGAAATACAATGCAATCAGAACTATGGCGTAGTAAGTACGTCTAACAGCAGTTACGCACGTAAGGAACATGTGTGTGACACATCCATAAGGCCGAAAGCCGTCAAAGAATAGGATGAAACCAGTTACCTCAAGTCTGGGGCCTAATCGAACATTGAACGATCCCTTTTCCCTTCTGAAGCCTTTCAGAATTGCCTTCCTCTGAGCCAAAGAAGAACATTTGCACCTGAATGATTGGAGTAAATTGGTACTTTGGAACTGATCCAAACCAACCTTGGATTGAAAGAAATTGACCGAAAATGAGTCTAGCCGAAAACTAGGTCATATTTATACCCCGAATCAGCGCTTTCGCGACCTATACCTTTGCTTTTGTGCCACCAGGAGCGCTTTCGTGCAGAGGAAAACATTTCCTCAGTGCTATCGCGTAGAGCAAATTCTTAGGGCCCTGACATCATTAGCTAGTGCTGCATTTTGGGTCCGCACGGGACCCAACAAAGCTAGGAATCACCCAAAACTCTTCACGCAAATTATAAACACACATATATGACCTACTCGCGAAGACGGATTTGAAAATGAATCTCTAAAACCCAAGACAAGGGTTCAATAAAAAGAGGCAAAACTCCAACTTTCGGAACACTTAAGTATCCAAACAACCTTGGATTTTACTTCTGAAATCTCACATAGGTCACAAATGACCATACGAACCTGACGAAACTTTCAAAATTTGAAACATAGCTCATTTACTCAAAATCGAGCTCGAAAACCACAATTTTGGCTTTACCAACACTTGCAGACAAAAACATTTTCCAAGATCCACCAAATGAGGTCTGATTCAGCTTAAATTTTACAGAAAAATCCTAATCGTTCTTACGAAGCTTTTAAGACTATCGGCTCGTCAATCAAAATCCAAAATGTCAAAACGACTACCCAAGGTCGTTTCAATATCCATGTGAATTTTAAATTATTTTGCTCATCATATTAGAACCGGGATGACACAAATGGATGCCAAATAGTAAAATTATTTGGAGTAGTAAACTTCTTAATTACTATGACATGTGATTTAACCATGCTAGCAGTTGTGTAGTACAAGCTAGAGGAAAAAGTGGCTAACATATTGCTTACCCAATTTCATCGTAGTAATATAAAGATAATCAATCTTTCTATTATTTTTACTCTCAATGTGATAACCATTTTGGCAAATATCTTTGAAACTTAATAAGTTTCTTTGAGACTTACTACAAGATAATGCTTCTTCAATAGCCAAGTATGCTCCCCCGAGTAGTACAAATTAGCTCTTCCGGAGTTTTCAATTAAATTTGTATTACCAGATAGTGTATTAATACTGGCTTCTTTCATAACCAATATATGATATTTTTCGATTTGGCAATGTATCGCTAGGTTTTAGGGCATGTATTCTTATATACCCAACATCTCTCTTGTGTTTTGCCATTATGGGATTCTTCTTAGCTGGGGTGTTACATATACACCCTTGCTGAAGTTTGCTCTACCTTCCTAGTATTTGCTTAGACACAACATTGAGATTTGCCGCGCCTTTATAGGATTCACTTAAACTCAGTTAAACTCTATCTCACATCGACAAGGCTGACACGACATAGCTCTACTACCATCTGTAATAGCCCAACTCGCTAGTGATCTTGTCCTTTTTGTACCTAGGCCCGCATGTGTTTAAAACGCGTCACTAGGTGTTCAAGGCAGACATACTTATATACCAACAATTTCCTGTTTTGCCGACGTGGGATTTTCCTTAGCTGGGGTGTCACATCTCTAACCTTTTAAAATGGTGTGTGGTCTTGCACTATCCAGAAGACATATATCATTTTTTTCGTCCAACTGAAGATTGAGAAATTTTAGTTTTCTACATAAAGAAATAAAAATTTCATCAAAAGAAATTTAAAAGATTTACAATATCATAAGTACTTAGAGACTATATTAGAAATATAAAAACTAATGACATATGATTACTTTAACAAAACATACTTAAGAATAATAAAGTAGTTAAAATAATAAATGAAAATAACATAATTTCATTGCTAGTAATATTATCGATCTACAGTTATTGTTTTCAAAGAAGTTTTTAGCTTCCAAATGAGTAAAATTAGTAAGGCTTTAAAGTCGTCATTTTTATAGTCAAGACTTGCCTCGGACACATCATGCTTGTTTGCAATATTTGTCTCATCATCATTATGTTTAAACATCAAATGTGCCTCCACATTATTTTGATTCCTTTTCAACGAGGCTTGATATAGCTTAACAAAATAGTGGGCGTACAACAAAGACGCGTCCAATGACCTTTCCTGCTATATCGATGGTAAATATTTTCTCTAACCTTTTAAGGATTTTAGGAAAGCCTTATAATTGTCCTGTATTTTTATTCTATGATGACGATAATTATTTTGTCCCCTGCCACGTCCGCGATCGTGGCCACGACCACAGTACTAATTATGTCTTCTTTCAGACTTATCATGCGATGCTACAACATTCACTTCAGGGTATGGGGCATATCCTATAGGACGAACTTCATGATTTTTCATCACTAAATTATTATTCTACTCACTACCAAGTAGGTAAGTAATCAGCTCAGAATATTTTTTTAAAATCTCTTTCATGGTATTGTTGTTGCAACACTATATTAAGGACATGAAAAGGGGAAATAATTTTTTTCAGTATCCAAATGGATCATTAATGGTTAAATATTTAATGTTTAACCCTTCATCAAGATGATGGCAAAGAAAAATCATGATTTTGTGCCTTCTTCTGACTTGATTTTTTTTTATAGTATCCCCAAGACCTTTAGCGTCAAGGTAAATTTTAGCATCAATCATCCATGATAAATAATTCTTTTCGGATATGTCAAGTGACACAAATTAAGCTTTGATAAATTCAACATAGTGAAAAATTCTCAAAGAAATAGTTGAATTAGTGACATACATATTTCAAAATTTGTCATTTTATATTAAGTAGTAAAAATCCATGATAGATTTTCGATTTAAATAAAAATATATGTTAATATATAGGTGAAGAAAAACATGTGAACTTTTAATAAATATTACGACAAATAAAAGATATTTTTTAACAATTCTAATCAACTTCACTAATTTCACATCGATAAATATTAAAATTACTGGTTATGGAAGTGAAGGATAAAATGTGCTATATATATTAATTTTCTTTATAGCACACAACAATTGTCATGATTGAATAGAAATCATTCTTGCTATTCTAACCAACATATGATTGTGTGATTTTTTTTTTTTTGTACTTAAAAATAAAACTTGCAGATCATATGTTGGTGTGAAACGAAACGTTTAAAAATTTCTGCTCTATAGGTGTTGCGTTTCTAGAATGGATCAGAATAAAAAAAGTATATATATATATACATTAAGAATAAAAAATTGCAAAATTAGCTTGGAGAAGATAGAGCCTCCGTATTGATAACGTGTTCTCAAATAAAATTAAAAAAGTAATAATATTGAGAGAAATAGCTAAGAATTTAAAATGTAGAAGAAATATATTTCTCAAGTATATAAAATGAGAGTAAAAAAAAAAGTATATAACATGAGGAGGCAATGGTCTCAATTTATAAAAACTTTTGCCTCGTAATTCACAACCTTACAACTTGCAAATGCAAGTTGATATACAACTAATTACCAACTAGCCAACTTGCCAACTTACCAAATTGAATTTGTCTAGAATAATCTTCCTGCAAATTGATGCCAATTAATAATGACATCCATTTAGAAGCTCTGATTTCTAACAAGTCTGATATGTACAACCTAAGAGTTAACTTTTTTATTATCTATATATTATGTATATACAAGTTAAATAATAAGTCAAGAATATTCTTGTCAAATTGAATTTGTTTCAAAATATTTGACGTTTATAAAAATAATAAATTATTTATTGATTTTTCTTCAAATCTATCCTTTACTATCATAATTATTTAGCAGTGTGTTAATCAAGTGAAAAATATCTTAATTCCTAAAGGGTCTGAAAGAATTTTATATGAAAGGCAATATGGACCGGACAAAATATAATATGAGAATTTTTTCAAGATTATTATGACTTCCCACAACATCAAACAATGTGACAATGCATGTGAAAGATTCAAGTGAACAAACATGATAGATCAAGGAGTGAGGCCTGTCACTTAGTGCAATAATGGTCGACTTAGAGAAGTTGTAGGGAGTGACGACCGTGCACGGAGGAGGTGCGGGGAAGAAGCATATCTTGGGGGCTGCCTTGCATAATAAGAGCATAGGGGAGGCACCCAAGGAGGTTGGGGCATGCAATGGCAGCACAGGACAGCCACACCAAGTGCAAAAGGCAATGGAAGCTTCTAGATATGTCAAAAGTAGTGTAGAGTGTGGAAGGCTCTAGAACCATGAAGGCTCTTAACTTTGAGCGTGTGGAAGACCCTAGAAACATGAAGGAACAACAATTGGTCATGGAATGCACTAGAAGATCAAGGAAGGATCAAGATTCTCGCCATGCATATACCTTCATTAATGTAGTCTAGAATCTTCTCTAGAGTAGTATAAATAGGAGCAGACATTTCATTTGCACTTATCCAGTCCAAGTTATTTAAATAGTGTCTAGTATTGTAATTTAGCATCAGCCAAAATCCTTTGCTTTTCTTTCATTTTATAAAATATTTGAGCTTAATACAAGTCTTTTTGCCGACAACTTTTGCCGACGCCATGTGAATACTTTACAGCATTACTTGATTGACTTAGGGATCATGGTAGGATCTTAGCTCGATACTTTAGGTGTCCTTTAGAGGTTAAAAGGCTGAACATAGGCGTCACATTGGTCAAAAATTGTCTAAGTGATGATACGTCACCTAGAGCGAGTCTAGGGTCATGAGAACGTGGCATTAGAGTGGGGTAATACCAAGATTATATCTCTTGGTTCCTTTGGAGAGAAATTATTTTAGGTAATAAGGAAACAAAAATTTACTTAAAAGAAGTTGCTCGTGGTTGTGATGATGCAGCAGGGAAGAAAACAAGGAAGCAGGGGTCTAGCAAAGCGCGGATACGCAAGCTGAGATCACTATCGATGCTACTGTAGATGTGGTTGATGGTGAGGAAGTAATGTTTATCCGTAGAGAATGCTGGTGGTCGGATGGAGCTTTTAGAAGCTAGTATTGGCACCTTGAACCAACGCCTGGACGCCATGGAGTCCAACCTCACTATGTTAGAGAAGCAAGTTGTTGGGGAGTTGGAGTACTTAAACAAACCATGATAGAGGTACTCAAAGAGGAGGAGTACCGCAAGGGGCGATTCCATGAGTTGGAGGATATGTTTGGGGTTACCATTCTGACCTATAAGGGAAAATTGGGGCCTTGCAGAAGATCTTGGAGGGGACCATGGTCGGGACGACCAGGGGCATGGTACTTACACAAGGGGAAAAGGTAAAGGTCCTTAAGCCAAAGAAGTGTAGTGGTACACGGGATGCACACAAAGTAGATTACTTTCCTTGGAGGATGGACAAGTACTTTGAGGTAATCAAGGAGGATGAAGAAGTTTCAAAGATACGCAATGCCTCAATGTATTTTGACCAAGGTTGCAATGCTATGGTGGCGTCAGAAGTGTGCCGACATGGAAAAAGGGAAATTGAGTTAATGAAGAAACTATACCAGATGAATTGTGTACGATGCTATGTGGAAGTTAAGGGAGCTCCGACAGACGACCACAATTTTGGAGTACATACATGAGTTCACTACCTTGATGCTGCAAATACCGACGCTCCAAGGAAGATTTTGTCTTCCACTTCATGGACAGGTTGCAAAATTAGGCATCAGGAGTTCAGAAGACGTCAAGTAGCCAGTGTGGACAAGGCCATAGACGTAGCCAAGCCACTCATTGATTTCAAGATAGAACCTACCAAGTCAAAAGGGGGTAACATCGAGAGATGTGGGGGAGATCATGACAAGAACAACGGGAAAGGCATACCCGAGGCACATGGGAGCAATGGCATGGGGCCATCACATAGCAGACAGGTGCCCAATGGCAACGACAAAGTGTTGAATAACGATGGCGAGCACATGCCCAAAAAGGGTTATACTTTTATAAAGGGCCATATAGGGCGAGGGAAAGCCCAGGGGAAGCTTGTAGCAATGATCGGGAGCTTTGTGTAACCACACGAGGATGATAATATAGAGACTGCCTGTATCGGCGGGATGTGCTTGGAATCAAAGCCAGGAGTAGAGGATATTAAGGACTATCATGGAGCATGGTGGCAGCCAGAAAACTTGGGCGGGCATGGTTGAAGAGGAGGGCGAGTCGCAAAGTAATGGCATACTATCAGACTTAGTTGATGCATCAAGTAGAAGGGAAAGCTTGCTACTAAGGCTGGAACCGCGGAGGGCAGCCAAGTAGGGAGTGGAAGCATGGACTTGATGCTTGAGAAGCTGCTAGACTTGGTCGAATCATGATGAGATTCAGGCTAAGAGCAAAGGGAGATATCCGATAGGCGGAGGATCGAGGCCATCATTTCTAGCAGTTCAACGTACAAACAGGGAAAGAAGGAATGTGACCAATTCCTTGTGACATGGGATGGCCAACCACTCCATAGGGCATCATGGCTAATGGACATAAATCTCTAGCAACGGCAAGGCGAGGTGCGTGCGTACTTGTCGATGCTTTATGTCGAGGGCGAGGCAACATCAGATGGGGAAGTATGTGATGTCTTGCCACACTTGAATCTGATAATGTGCCAAGGCATGTAAAGGATTCAAGATAAGAAGCACGAGAGATCAGGTTCGCGTCACTTAGTGTGATAATGGTCGGCTTAGAAGAATTACAGGGAGTGACGGTCGTGCATGGGGAGGCACATGTGGAAGCACATCTTGGGGGCTGTCTTGCACAATAAAAGCATAGGGGAGGCACCTAAGAAGGCTAATATATAGGGTGTGCAAGGGACATCCACACCATGTTCACAAGGCAATGGAAGCTTCTAGCATAGCCAAGAGTGATCTAGAGTGTGAAAGGCTCTTGACTTCAAGCTTTCTTAGAATGTGCGGAAGGCCCTAGAAACATGAGATAACAGTAGCTGGTCGTGGAAGGCACTAGAAGATCAAGGAAGGATCAAGATTCTTGCTAAGCATCTTACTAAATACAACTATCTTCATCTGCACTTGTCCCACATCCAAGTCTTCTAAATAGTGATTGATATTATAACTTAGCATCCAACAAAGTTCCTTAGCTTTCCTTTTATTATACGAAATATTTGAGCTTAATACAAGTCTCTTTGCCGACAACTTGTGCCTTAACCATGTGCAAATACTTGATAGCTTTACTTTTTTTACTTAGGGATCATCCGAAGATCTTAGCTCGATTTAGGTGTTTTTTAGAGGTTCAAATGCTGAACTTACGCGTTGCATAGGGTAGAGACCGTCTAAGTGCAGGCACGTCACCTAGAGCTTGAGTTTAGTGCCGTGACATTATCCTCTATTAGGAAATCTGAACAGTTCAACCAAGATTACACTCCCTTCACCAGTTTTCAAACATTTTTCAAGAACTAGGAGCTAACTTTGCACTCTAGTCATTAGGTTGTCTGGCTAATTGGGTATTATAGAAGTCATAGTTGTTTTAGTAGAACTAGCTAGCCTATCTTTTCTTCGTAATAAAACATAAGGAAAAGTTGCAATAATTACACTTGTTTAACCCTTTGAATGCAGAAAAGGAATGAACCAAATTAGCTCACTACAAGAATATATATCTATTGCTACGAAATCTTAGCTACAAATAAAAATATCGGAGCTAATACCTAGTAATAGCTACAAAATTAAATTTTGTAGCTATTTATAATTTCGAAGATTTTCTTAGCCACAAAAATACCACTAGCAAAGCTAATCCTTTATTTTTTCCATAGTTAACAACTATCATAGCAATAATTATCTAAATAGCTACAAATTTACTGCTACAATAAAATTTCGTAGCAAATCAGTAGTTTTTGCCACACACTTAAATTTATTGTGGCAATAGAAACCTTTTAGCTACAAGAAATTATTAGTAACAAAATATTAATAATAGACATATATTTTTCTTTCAAGTTATAACACTCGTGGCAACGGTACAAGAGATACGAATTAATTGCTACAATAAAGTTCGTAGCAAATTACAAGCTTTTGCCACGCGTATAAAGTTACTGTAGCAATTGTAGTATTTTAGCCCCAGTAAATTATTTAAATTAAAATACTATAGGTAAGTGAATATATTTTTGGTTGAACTTCAAAAATATCCGTGGGAAGAATTGACTTAACACCCACAAATTAATTGCTACAATAAAATCTCATAGCTAATCACAAATTTTTATCACTTCTTTGAGTTATAGTTGTACTATATTAGTTGAAACAAAAGGTTACACTTTTTTAGCTCGAATTATAATTTCATGGCAATAACGGGTTACCTGCTACAATTATTTGTCATGATAAATGATATAACAATCATATATAAGTTAATAATTTAATAAGTCTCAAAAAATAAAAATTAAAAGGATAAATTTAATCTCTAATATTAGATAATTAATGTACTTGTGGTGTCAAGCTTACCGACCAACTTCTTTCACTTACAAAATTCATATATTCTTTTATTTAATTATAGTATTTTTATTCTTCTATATTCGTTTTACAGTTCATTTTATGTGAATTCAAAATAACAATATAAAGGCATATCATTAATGTAGGAATATAATAATTAATTATACATTCAAATCTCGTTATAGGGTGTTGTATGTGTGTATACACACCCGCATTTGACGTTTAATTCCTAATTAGTTGCTATAAAAAAAGTATGTAAGTAATTATTTTTATGTATTTCTTGTTATAAACGAAAATAAAGTACTTATTAAATTTTATCATCTCAATAGATATTTATATTATATTAATTAAATTTGAAAAGATTAATATATTATTAATAAATTCATAACTACTGTACCGACAAAGGCTGGAATATATGCATTTAAAATTAATTAAAAATTAAATTATTTTAATTTAATGTAAGATTTCTACAGTTATAGGTTGTTTAGTAAATTTTACTATCTTAGTAATAATATAATGCTTGAATTTGCGAGAAACTGTCATACTTTCAGTGAAAGAGTATCCAATAGGTTTCATTTTGATATTCGTACTTGAAATTTACTATGTGCATCCCAATGATTATTACCATAAATATTCTAAAATTTTATTTTTATTACATAATATTAATATATTTTTTACAAGATATTATTACACAATATTTGAGTACGACTGTTATAAATAGATAATTATACAAAGTGTGTAATGTTAAATAAATGTCATTGCTGCTATAGGTAGAATCTGATATGGAGAGGTAAACTACAACATGAAAAATCAATGATTATTTCCATAAATATTTTAAACTTTTATTTTAATACATAATACTAGTATATTTCTTACAAAATACTATTACTTTTTCTTAAATATAGCTGTTATAAAAGAGATAATTATACAAAGAGTGTAACGTTGTAATAAATTTTCACTGCTATTATAGATAAAATGTTGTTATATAGAGGTAAAATATAACATAAAAAATCGATTCTGGCAAAAATTAGGTCTTTCTAGTGAAATATTGCTATAACAAATGGTTGTTGATGCGATTTGTCTGTACAATATAATTATAAGCTTATTTACTATTACATTGTATATCATATTTAAAACCACAAGGGAGTACGGTTATAAAATAAAATTTCAAGAGAGATTTGTGAAATTATTCTTATTATCTATATACTAATATATAATAAACATTAAATGTATAATTATTTCTAATTTTGACATATATGTGGTTGTATCTAATTGCATTGATCACTTATTATATTCAATATAAATACGCGTAAAATTTATTAACTACTATTTTCTTTATCATCATCATATATATCGTAAAAATAATGTAACAACAATTATACTTCGATCTCAGAGTAGTTAGAACCGACTATACGAATTCCCGATAACATGAATGCTCCGTGTAAGTATGTTATTCAATTACAAGAAAAAAAATTAATATTAAAAGCAGAGTTTCATAAAACTAACAATTTCAAAATCAAATATAAAAGTATTACATTTGAATCTCAATTGTAATGCAAATAACTATGTAATTATATGTGTTGCTCCATTAGCTCAATTTTCTAATTATATCTTCTTTATTTTAGTTAGTATTATATTGGACAAAAATTTCAAAATTTCTACTAATTATATTATTTAACTATTATGTTACATTGGTTAATTCATTTATTTAAAAGAAGGAGAAAATAAAAAGTAGATATTGTCTATAATTTTATCTCTAAATTTTAATAGGGAAATAATTTTAATCTTTTGTATTAATAAGATGGAAAGTACGGTATAGAAAGTATTTTAGTATATCTTTGTTTAATAAAAATAGTTAACATTTTAATTAATATAATTTCTCTTTTATATAGATAATTTTTAAAGTTATTTACTTTTTTACTTGCATTTGTAGTATTTGTATATACAGGAAGTTAAATAAAGCAAAATTATGTAAGTAAAAAAAAAAAAGACAAGGCCAATTGGTCCTGACATTTCCTAAATGAACATGGTACTTAGTATCATATTAGTAGTCCCACATCGGGGGATTGGGATTTGCTCAAATACTCCAAATAGCAGTAAGTAGCAGTACTTATTATATGGCTGATATATGGCACCTTAGTTTTAAAAGGGTATATTACACCTTTTCTTGTACTTTATTTTTGGTTATATGATAGTATTATATTAAATAAAAGAATTGAAAAGGAAAGAGGCTCGTAGCAGATCCCATGTGAAGTAGCCCTCTACCCCGCCAAAACAATCGAAACTAATTCAAAAACAACATTTTTTATGTACTCTCAAAAAAACTAAGCACATTCACTTGATTATAACAAGTTTTAGAAAAAATTGATATTAGATTATCATCTAAATAAATGTAGATTAACAGATATTAATTCAAGTGGCTTAGTAAAGTTAGCTTGAATAAAGAATTAATAAGATTGAAGATTTTGGTATATAGGGTATTTTGGTATATAGGGTATTTGAATATTAACTAATTAAATTATATATATATATATATATATATATATATATATATATATATATATATATATAGGTCTTGCTAACATACTACAAGGTTGTAGTATGTTAGCATTGTATACATCTTTTACTTCTCAAAAATACCCTCATTAATTGTTGCCACCACTTTAAATTTAAGGGCGTTTTTGTCATTTCTAAAAATTTCACTTTTACACTTCCCTCTCTACAATTGTGTACTGGCGGGAACAACAGTTTGGCTGCTCTGTATTTTTGTTCTTCATTGTACTGCCATAGTTCTAATTTTTAAGTCTTTTCCTTTCAACTACGGTTTTCAAATTCATATGATGAAGGTAAGAAGTTTTTGTACTAATATCTCTTCGTTCTATCTAATAGAATACTATCTGTATTATTGTAGTTTTTGTATTTATCCCTGTTCTTACTTTGTACTTAACCTTGTAAACAAACAATTACTTAGTTGACAATTTTTTTTGTGGTTTTCAAAATACAGGTTATTAAAAATATTTTGAATGATTCTACAGTAGGAGCATCAAGAAGCCACTGTCCGTCTGGTGATAATGAATGCTATATTCATGAAGAAATAGTTGGAGAAATTACTGAAATGTCAAGTGAAGAACTCAGACCAGGAAAAATTGACATAGGTAACATTGATCTACGCAAAGGCAAAATTTTTAATAGTGACGATGAGGCTTATAATTACTATGTGAATTTTGCAAAACAAATTGGTTTCTCCGTTAGACGAGACCGCTATTTTGGAAGTGTAGAACATCATATGGGAATTTATAGGAGGGATTATGTTTGTCATCGAGCTGGTAGTCCTCGTCCTCAAAAGGTTGCCGACAAAGAACGACAACGTGATCGAAAATCTTCCAGATGTAATTGTAATGCTAAAATGTGTGTTGCTAAAGAAATAATTGATGGCATAACTCGTTGGATTGTGGTGTATTTTGACAATGTCCACAACCATGAGCTGCTGAATGTTAAGGAAGTTAAATATCTTCCGGCTTATCGAAATATTGACTATATTGATCAACAGAGAATTTCTCTTCTTGCAAAAGCCGGATGTCCAATTAGTTTAATCCGAAGAGTGCTTGAATTAGAAAAGAGTGTAGATGTAGGTCAATTGCCTTTTACTGAAAAAGATATTAGAAACTTTCTTCAATCAGAAAGTTCTACTAATATTGAAAATGATGCGTTGGAGCTATTAAAAATACGCAAGAGTTTGAAAGACAAAGATGCTGATTTTCAGTATGATTTCACAGTTGATGAATGTCAGAGACTTGAAAATATCATTTGGGCATTTGGGGACTCTATCCGTGCTTATGAACTTTTCGGAGATGTTGTCGTTTTTGATACTATTTATCGATTGAACCGTTATGAGATGCCTCTAGGAGTTTGGGTTGGTGTGAACAATCATGGAAATAGCATTTTCTTTGGTTGCGTTCTGTTACGAAATGAGAAGGCATCTTCTTTTTCTTGGGCTTTGAAGGTAAATATCATTTTACTCTCAAAATCTTTGTCATTATAATTTTCTTACTTTATTGTTAATACCTTTTTATTTGCAAAGTTTCTTACGACTTATGAATGGAAAGCATCCACAAACCATATTAACTGATCAAGATCTTGGTTTAACAGAAGCGATCGCTAATGAATTGCCTTTCACAAAACATGCCTTTTGTATATGGCACATTACATCTAAGTTCTCTACTTGGTTTTCTTTTGTTCTTGGTTCAAGCTATCTGCAATTTAAATCTGAATTTCACAGACTTTATGAACTTGGTAGTATAGAAGAATTTGAGAGTCAGTGGGATGAATTGATTTCAGAATTTGGTCTTGAATCCGATAGGCATATCAAATTGCTATATGCAAATCGTGCAACATGGGCATTGCCATACTTGAAAGGACATTTTTTTGCTGGAATGACAACTACTGGATGCTCAAAATCTATTAATGCATATTTGAAAAGATTTTTACATGCGCGAACAAGTTTAAAAGAATTTGTTGAGCAGGTTGGCACCGCCGTCAGCATAAGAAACCAAGCAGGTGAAGAGGCAACACTGCGTCAAAAATATTACAATCCTCAAATTAAGACATTCATGCCAATGGAGAAACATGCATCAAAAGTCCTCTCACCTTTCGCCTTTAAGTTGTTACAAGATGAGATGATACTTTCAGCTGAATATGGTCTATTTTCAAATAATGATGGATCATATATCGTGCGGCACTACAGCAAAACAGATGGTGGATGTTATGTCTATTGGAATCCACTAGAAGAGGTTGTTCAATGTTCCTGCCGAGAGTTTGAATTTTCAGGAATTTTGTGCAGGCATTCTATTCGAGTGCTTATGGCTCATAACTATTTCGTGTTGCCAGAGAAGTACTTATTAGCTAGATGAAGACCAAAAGTCAGAGATTTGACTCATGAATCAATGAAGACCAAAAGTCGTCTTGAATATGCTAAAAAGGAACTAGAAAAAGTACTACAAATTGTTCAGTATCTTCCTGAAAATGAAAAAGTTGATGAAAATCAGGGACATGTTTCTAATAGTCATTCTACAGAAGACAATTCTCCAGATGAAGACTATCACATTGAAAATCCCCAACCATCTCAAACAAAAGGAAGGAAGCGGGGTAAAAGGTTAGTTGGTAGCGTTGAAGCTGCTAAAAAACCAAGATACTGTCATGTTCCTAACTGTGGTGGAACTGGTCATGACTCAAGAAATTGTCCGCTAAAAAAAAAATCAGTTGAAATTCAAGTATCTCAATCACCTCACAAGTAAGTGCTTGTTTTATTATGTTTGATCTCTTGTTGAATGCAAGGTACTCATACAGAAAAACATCTTGATTGTAGGATCCCAAAAGGATGGACAAAAAGGCTCTGAGGTGGTTCAACTGTTATGGAATCCTTTTGATCATAGGAACAAGTCATTGTACACCATGTTCCATTGATATAAAATAGTAGTATAGAAATAGAAAACTACCGCAGATCATTTTGTGATTTTGAACAGGAAAACTTTTTGCTATTGGAACAAGAACTTGTATATCAAATCATCTTTTCATAAATATTTTAAGATGTGTACAAAAGGAGGGGGACTTCAAGCCTAACCTCCAATGTTTAGATAGCAGAGAGCATCCTCTCTTGTTACAGTGTTTCACAATAAGCTACTAATCTTTAAACGCTACAATCATGGAGGCGACTCTCCTTGTCTAAAGAATTACAAGCTTATGGATCTAAAATATTCTATAGCCAGTCCATGGATAGAAAAGAAATTGTTGCTTGAGAATTCCAGCTGCTTCTTGTCCATCTTCCATGTTGTTTGATGGCCTTACCAACTCTCCAGCCACACCATCCTTCAAAGGATTCTTTAGTACAAATGCTATAAATCTAAAGCCACTGCACAATGAAGGAATAAATGATTGTTTGACTCTATATGATTTTGGCACATATAATATCTATTGACAATTTGAATATCAATTTCCATGGTCAATTTTCGAACAAGTCACTTTGGGTACATGTTTTGGCATAGCCAGCTTTGAATGAATATCAAACATTCTTGTCATTAGCCCAACTCATCACGAGCCTGTATATTAATGTTCATTGACCAGCACTAATTAAATAATAAGTAACTCAAGTGATAAAGTAATAAAATGAACCTCACAAATAAACTTGGGATAAAGTAACAAAGTGGAAAGGAAAGCAATGACAAATGATATTCTAGTTGAAGGCAGGAATTGTGGCCTTTTGTTTGTACTGCAACTACATTGTTCTCTAGGATAATGTTGTAATGGGCTCTAAGAGTGTTGGGAGAGAGATGAATTCCATGTTGGACTGACTTGGTCACAGTGATGCAGCTTCTAGAATAACATCTAGGATGATGGCAAGGACAACATTAGTTAATTTGGGATCAAGATTGGTTTTTGCTCTTTGAGACGTTTTACAAAGATTTTAAAATTCTTTTCATCAAACAATAAGTAATCAAGTTCATCTAAATTATAAAATGTAGAACACTTTTTGATTGACCATCACTGATTAATAAGATCTACTGCATAAAAATTCTTCCCTGAATAAATCTTTGTGGCCACTTCACACCCTGCACCAATAATTTTCTAACAACATAACTTCAAATTGTATTCCCTATCACTCCACTTAAATTAAATGCTTCAGTTCACGACTTAAAATGATTTTTCTTCATCACAGAAAGAAACATGAAGAATTGGGGGAAAATTAAGTAAAATTTATTGAAGTAAAATTCCCAAAACCATGTCTGGAACAGAGGCGACAAGATTTTTCCAGTAAAACTCTACCACTGTGAGTTTGAATAAATGATCCGTCGCTGTTAATTCAAACTCTAAAAAAAAATCTAAATCAATAAAGAAACATAAACAATTGGAAAATTATGTGAAGTTAATTGACGATTAAAAATGGGCTTACAAAGATAATCTTGAAAATAGAAGATAGAAGCTCAAATTTCTCCGACTTCATATATGCAGATGTTAAATTATTTGTAATGGATAGAATAAGAAAAATATGGATATAAGAGGAGAGAGGTGAAGAAGACACTTACGGGTAAGTATTATGTAAATGTTTGGGGTTTACATATTTAGTGTAAAAGTGAAATTTTTGGAAATGACAAAAACTCCCTTAAATTTAAAGTGGTGGCAACAATTAATGAGGGTATTTTTGAGAAGTAAAAGATGTATACAATGCTAACATACTACAACCTTGTAGTATGTTAGCAAGACCCTATATATATATACTCCCTCCGTCCCAAATTAATTGTCGCTTTTAGATTCTTCACGCCCATTAAGAAAATCATTAAATAGAGTGTGTGTTTTACTATGTTACCCCTATTTAATGTTTGACTATTAAATTTTGTTGAGGATTTTTTTAATTATTAAGGGTATAGTTGGAAAAGACTAACAATTTTTGTCTTGAAATCCTAAAGCGACAACTAATTTGGGACACACCATTTTTCCTAAAGCGACAACTAATTTGGGACGGAGGGAGTATATATATATATACACACACTAAAAAAAAGTAAAAATGACTAACCTGGCAAATTAATCAATGACAACAGGTAGGGTTAACGTTTTGGCGGCGGAGTACATGGAACTGGAAGTATGGAACTGCTAAATATTAGTAGGAGCCTCTTTCCCTTTTCAATTATTTTATTTAATATAAGTATTATATAACCAATAATAAATTATAAGAAAAAATGGATTACAGCCTTTTAAAATTAAAGTGCCACGTGTCAGATATATAATGCAGTACTGATGCTTACTGCTACTTGGAGTACTGGAGCCTATCCCAATCCCACATCGGGGAGAAAGAAAAATTGTTTACTCCATATAAGCCAATGACTTGAGCTGTCTTATCGAATAATGACGCGCTTTAGTATATGTTCTCCTTGGTTTGCATGTATTCTATAGCTTTGGGTTATGGGTTATAATAATTTGCTTCCTTGATATTGATATTCTGAAGGCAATGTCGTGTCTTATAGTAGTGTCTGAATCAAATATTCTAATTAGGAATTAGGGGATATGGATGGGATATAATTGAAAAGCGTAAGAGATGGTATCCAATAAATTAAATCTACATATAAATATTAATCTCAAAATTGTATTTTACCACCAATTTTTTTGCTACAAATTTGATTTGTCGTAGCAAAATAATAAAATTATTTGCTATAAGTAATTTTCTTGTGGCAAAATAATAAACTCATTTGCTATGAGTATATTTTTTGTGGCAAAAGATCCTACAATTATAGCTACAACATAAAATAATTTTGTGACAATAGGTATTAAGTCTTAGCCAGGGAATATGTAAAGTCTGTAGCTAACTTTTAGCCACCTCACTTTTAGCTACGGATGCTACGAAAAAAATAATTGTAGCTAAAGGCTTTAGCCATAAAATTTTTTATATTTAACTACAATGAATTTCGTAGCTGGAGGTGCATTTTCTTGTAGCGGCTCTTAAACTGACATAGGTTATTAATCTACGCTCTTCAATTCCCTATAGTCTACATTATTCAAAATTTAAAGCTGGATTGATTATAGCTGTAGTCTACAAAAATGGTCTTTTTCTTTTTTGCTATATGTATATACGAATGCTATCAGAAGACAAATTAAATATGAGGGCTACTGCCTAGAAAACAATATTGATAGCAAATAAACAGATTTAATTTAGATAAGGGTTGACATCGAATATGCATTTGTGGCAACACTTTATGTATGCAAGATTTTCAGCTAGAGAGAAAGATAAATGAAAGAAAGACCAATAAAACAGAAAGCTGTTAATATAATACTACTAAAAAGAGTTGCTAAATAATACTAGCATCGAAAGTTTCTAATTTCTTTTTCATGATAAGAAAGTGATTTAACTTTTCTTTTTCTAGTTCGTTAAGGTTTTTCATGGTTTTGATGCATGTAATTATAGAGAATGATGTTTTGACCTTTAATAGGAAATATGATTGAATAACGACGGAACAATTAGTATAGTTATTAATTGACTTTATTCGGACTTTGGTCCCAAATATACTATGTGCGTTCTCTCTTGTGTCACATTATTAACTGAAAATTATTTTTAGCTAAACTTTTTACTGACTGTTTTACTGGTTCGATCTTTTGAAATATAATGGTAACCTTGTTTCTGAAGAACGTAACCACAATAAAGTTAAAACGGAAATAGATAACTTGGTCATGCAATAATATCAATTACTATTCTTCCGTATTGCCTTCGATTCTGTTTGAAATAGATCTAGTGTAAACATCTGAGGTTGACAATACAATTCAAACTCCAAAACTTTGTTAGATTTTTTCTTTCCAAGATAAGTTCAAATGAGAAAGTAATCGTTTTTTTTTTCCTTTCTAAAATACATTTCAATGCAATACAGTTTTCAGTGAATAGGTTTTTCTACCAGATAAAATATAATTGGGCCGTCGGCACACTAACAATGCATTATATATTGAAGTAATGTTCCTTTTCCAATTTAATATAAGCGTCAAGAGACCAACCTTATGATCTAAAATGTTGCAATTAATATTCATCTTTCAAACTGATAGGCAAAATATCGTTTCTTACATTTTATGTCAAAAGAATTTAAATTCACTCTCTTATGGTTATTTCTGTTGATAGGTTAGTTTGATTCCAGGTGTGAGCCTCTTCAGTTGCAGTAAAAGTTCCCGACTCTCTAGTGCTATCTCCCTTTTTCAGCCTGACATTACTTTATGTGCAAACCTCAATATAAGAATAACTTTTTTTGTCTTAACCATTTGGAAGAATTATACGTACATTCTGGATTACAAACATGAGCTCAATGAAGAGTGTGTAATAACCTTTTGGACTACAAACATGAGTCGCACATAACATAACTCTCTCACCTAATATATGAGCAAGGACTTTAGGAAATACTCCTTCCATTCCATATTAGTTGTCTCCTACAGCTTTTTTGCGCCCATTAGAAAAATCATTTAATAGAGTATGTATTTTACTATGTTCTACCTATTTAAAATTTAACTATTAATTTATTTTAGAATTCTTTTAATTTTTAAGGGTATAGTTGGAAAGAACTAATAAATTTAGTCTTGAAATTCTAAAGAGACAATTAATTTAAAACACACCCTTTTTGCTAAAGGGACAAGTGACAACTAAAATGGGACGGAGGGAGCACGTAATAAAATAAGAAAATATACCACGTACCTTTTTACTAGACAAAACATGTGGGGTCCATAAGTATAGACCTCACAATAATAAAAATGATGCAATTATGATTCATGTAATTAAGTTTAAGTTAAATATAAAAAAATTAGGACCAATAGACACTGTGACGTGGCCATGATTGTCTTGAGAGAAACTCTAAAGTAACAATCCACGGATCCCTGGCTGTTAAACTCGATTGTAGTTTGTAGTAAAGCTTGCCTTAGGCAAGTTATTCATCCGAATGGAAGAAAAAAAGGCAGAGCTCATACAAGGGAAGTTCATGATGCAACTGTTGAGACACCTTTACGGATAAAACCCAAGAAGACATGCAACATTATACGGCCCAAAAGTATTGAGGTGGCCAGGATGGGCCAGCTCAAAGTCGACAATGTCTTGACAGGTAGATTTTAATCAGTAAGTCTACAAAATAACACAATAAGGGGTCGTTCGGTTACTTAGTTTAGGATTTAATATCCGCACAAAACTCCGGGCTAATTTAGTGCAGCGTTCGGTTGGTTTTCTTTGAAATTTTAATACGTGCATAAAATTAGTACAACGTTTGGTTGCATTTTTGTATATTCTGCATTATTAATACCCGCATTATTAATGCGGGAATCTATGTATTATTTTATGCGGGGTAGAAGCTGGTATTAATAATGTGGGTATTAATAATACAGGTATTCAAATTTAAAATGATAAAATTAACCCTCATAATAATAAGGATATTTTAAAATTTTATTTAAGGAGTAAATAAATATTTTAAATAATAATATTGTTTGTTAATTTGTAATATATTAGTGATTCAACAAAAAATCCCTACGTTATAATATATGCATGACTAATACCCACATTATTAAACTCCACATAATTAATACCCGCATTATCAATACCCACATTATTAATACACACATTATTAATACCTACATTACTAATATCCGCATTAATAGTTAATACCCGCGTAAAATACCCATGCAACCGAACGACCCCTAAGTCTTCTCTCTTTTTATTATTACTATACTTTCATTTGTTTTGGGTAAACATACGTATTTTTGTTAGACGTATATTATTAAGGACGGTTCAGGAAAAAGAACAACAAAAGTTTGGAAAAAGAGAGAAAAGAAATGAAACTCTTTGCAGTTCCTTGAACAGGGAAAGAGAAAGAAGAAATGGAACTCTTCTTAGTTCATTGGCTAAGGGCCCCTGTCTTCTAAAGCTAGAAGAAAAGCACATGCGAATTAAAAGAGACGGTGTTCGGTGAATATTTAAACAATTTGATGAGTAGTTGATTAGCCAGGTTTGAAGCTCTCTTCCAAACAAGTCATTAATGCCTTTGAAAATTGTCACTAACTTCCAGTCACTTATTCTTCTACGAGATTAGGAAGAATTTAATAGCCTGTAACTGTCTCCTTACATCACCTCTTGGATTATCTTCTTCCAACAAATTTTTAAAACCTTTCACAGTTGAAGACTAGTAAATTAATTTATAAGGGATTGTTCTTTTCCACTTATTGCAATGAGTAGTATTTACCTATCTAACTTCTATATGTAAATGTGTATCTTATGATATTTGTTACACTTGCATTCAACGGATTACCTAATGGTCGAAGAAGTTGGTAAAAATATATCATGAAGGACCAACATTCAAATAGGTGATCTCTTAATTTACATTTTCTAAGCCTTGATCTCTTAATTTACATATCTAAGCCCATTTTATTTTTTTTAAGGAAAGATACTTTTATTTGACAAACTAACTATTGCATTTTTTGACCCTTCAAGGCAACATGATACCTATCTCATCACTAAGGAAAAACATATCTAAGCCTTGGTGTGTGGGTAGTAGCTCTTCAACGACATTAATGTTTAACCTAGATCCGATTTTAGGCCAATTAACAATTAAATTTGTATTTGCAGGGTCACGATCAATAGCTGAGATTAAGAGTCTATATGATAAACTGAGATGATAACAATATGCTCGTATTAATTAAAAAGTAATATGCAAAATGTAGACAAATGAGAGGAAACCGTATCGTATCACTCGTCCTCGGGGAGAGTTCTTCGATATCAACTACCCTTCAGATGAATAGAGCAGTGAACTAAACAAGAGCAAAAAGAATAATTGAGCAAGATCGAGAGAGAGAGAGTAGTTTATTGATATTTCAGATATGAAGTTCCAGATCATACAATCGGTTAAGATGGGTGCTATTTATAAGCTCGGTAGGTACCCGTTGGGGTTTTTGTAACCGCTGGGTGCGGATTCGTTGGGATAAGTAACTGCCGGTCACCTATCCGTTGGAGTTAAAGCCGCTGAGTTAATTGTCATTAATAGGTTGATCGTGGGTGATCATGTTAATTACTGCTCTTTTAAGTCGTGTTGACCGTTGAGACGCTCCGTAATTTCTTTAGGTCTGTTCGTGATGCTCGTCTGCCCGTTGGATGTCTGTCCGTTGAAAAGTCTGTTCGTGCCACGTGGAAGACACGTGTCACCTTCTCAAGCCTAGTCAGCTTTTATCCAATACAGATAGTCCTCGCACTTCTCGAGCATAGTATCTGTTCGAGGAGTGGATACAATTTTTTTGCGGGAATCCCTGGAGAGTTTTGTCTTTGTGTGACGTATTTTGGTGACGTATGATCCTTATCAGCTAAGTGACAAGCCTCCATGACGTGCGCATTTAATGCGCCGTAACAAAAAGTAATTGCAGCTGCCACGTCTGCGATACTGCAGGTCATTCCGAAATGACTATTGCGTGCCCCAAGGGTAAAAAGTAATGATTTTAACCGCTTCAGTCACGTGCACACGTCGCCTGTTGATCGCGAGGTGACTGTTTTTTCAGGGTAATGATGACATTATAAAGTTTTGATGAACCATATTTAATGGCCAGATCTGATCGAGGTTTCTTCGATAGCCGCCACGTGTCTTGAAGGAAGTTGATGAGGCTAAATTTTTGCTCCTATAAATAGGGGTTCGACTGATGAGAAATCTTTTACTCGCCTTTATTTCTTCTCTGTTGTTCTTTGAGAATACTTTGAACTAGCTTTGAATTCTTCCTGATAACTTTATATTTTCCTTGCAATCATGTCTTCACGATCCAGAAGAAACCAGGGTACTGATGTTGTTGGTAGTTCTTCGGCGGCCACTTCTAGGCCCCGGGGTACACAAGCAACGGCCGCAGAGATAATCCCCAAGTAGTGGGGTGAACTTGAAGCGGACTGTAATATTAAATCCTTCCATAATAGGGAAGGAGATACGCGGAACTGGCCGCCGTACAGATATAAATCTGGGATCACGAAGGAGGTGATCCCACGAGTGAGGGTGGACTGCCACTGGGGTGATGAGGTTCCCCTCTCACCGGTCTCTGAGGATGAGAATATTACTTCTCAGAGGGCTGGGTGGACAGCCATGTGCACCTATCCTTTCACCGTGGGGAGCAGTTTACCCCTGCACCCTATGTTGGAGAGGCTCTGTCGAGAGTACCTCCTCTGTCCGGGGCAACTGAGCCCCAGTATGTATAGAATAGTTACTCTTTTGGATTGGTTCGTGGCGAAGACCGACCAATCTTTTGGTTATGAGCATTTTATTTCTTTGTACAGTATACAAATTTTTAAGGACGGCTATGTAAATGCCAGAATGCGCGGAAGCAAAGGCTTGGTACGTAGTTCTGAGGACAACGGTGACCAAGGCTGGGCTCATCGGTTTCTGTTTGTGCGCTCATCGGCCCTGACTTTTGACGACAAGGCCTATCTTCCAGAAGTCTGGAATAAGAAGCGTAAGTCCCCGAGTACTCTTTTAATGCTTTTCGTGCTTTTTCTTCTTCTCAGTTTCTAACTCCGTTCAATTTTGTAGCGGCCAAGCAACCCTATGACAAGCTCATTTCTGTTGAAGATTTGACTACATGGGTTGAGCCGATTTTGAAGGAATTTCCTCCTGAAAAGAGAGAGTGGATGTATTTTGCTACTCAACAAAGTTTGATTGTACAACACCATAGTAAGAATGTTTCTGTTTTTATGATCATTCTTCTCCTTTGAACCTCCCTTATATCTGACCGTTTTACCTTTTAACAGGTTTGGGCACTTCGGGAAGTTTCTTTCCCGCTCCTCCCCAAGACGGGCCTCCTGAGCCTGTGGCTGACCCAGAGGCTGAGGCTATACTAGCTTCAGTAGGGGCTTTGCGCAGCCGGGAGGGTGGCGAGGAACTCCTGTCCGGTGGATTGGCCCCCTTGAAGAGGAAGAAAAGGAGCCAAGGCGAGGGCGGAGCGCGGAAGAAGTCTGCTCATAAGACTTCCGTGGCTGCCGGGCAAACCTCGTCGGCTGGTGGTGACTCTTCTTCCAAGGTCAGCGTACCGGAGCCCATGGAAGCGGATGCTAGTGCTGCTGGAGTCCCCGAGTCTGGACGGGGAGAGGATGTAACCAAGGAGGTTATCACTTTTTTGGACACGGAGGTCGAAGAGGATGCTCCCCTTAGGCGAAGGCCCCATCTCCGTAGTGACAGGAGGAGGGCTGAGGAGGAGACTGTCCATACTCCGCAGAGGAGTCCCCGAGTTAGTGTCGGGGCTGAGGCAGGTCCTTCTCGCACTGATAAGGGGAAAAGGAAAGTCGGCGAAGAAGAAGAAAAAGAAGAAGTGAGGGAAGAAGCAAAAGAAGAAGCTTCCCAAGAGGGTAGCCAGGGTCCTCGCGTTTACCGTTTCGAGGATCTGGAGAATGTAGCTACTGAGGGGGCGGCCCCCATCGTTCTTCGTGAGTGTGAGACCATAGACCCTGGAGCGGAAGGTGGCTCCAATATTTCCTCATCAAGGTATGTTTGGCGGTCAGCTATCAGCGGTCAGACAGAGCTGAGTGACATCAGGGGGGTTCGCTACAAGTTTGGGCCAAATTATCCCTCTGAACAGGCTTGGGAACCTAAGTTCTGTGAGAGGAAGCATACTTTGAAACTTGCTCCTGATGTCAACTTTGTGACCAGACCCCGCAGCTTGGCTAAGGTAGTCTCCTCGCTCATCGGCTCTCGTGAAGAGTGGGTGCTGAGGGGGTTAACCGATGAGGAGTTGGCTTTCCAGATTGCTTCTGATTCTGCCCGGGTAAGTTCTTTCCCGCTTTGTTTTGGGGATAACTCTTAGCCTCGGACTTTTAACCATGACTTACTTTGCTTTTTTCAGTCGAGTATGCTGGCTGCCGAGATCATGTTCCGTTCCAGGCTTAATAATGCTAATCAAGTGGTTGAGGTGAAAAAAGAATTGCTAGAGGCTCTGAAGGACAACAAAACTCTTATTGAGCAGTGTGGTTTCCTTGGTGGAGAAGTTAATCGATTAACTGACGTCAATAATGGGCGTCTTGAGCAAATCAACGTTCTCACCAGGGAGAAGGACCTTCTTCTCGAGGAGAAAGAAGGGTTCGCACGTTCTGTTCAGGGTTTGGAGAGACTGCTTGAAGAGTGTCGAAATTCTTTGAACAATGCTAACGAAGACCGCGCATCTCTTGAGATGGGTCTGCAGAGAGCAAATGAAGAATCAGTTAAAGCCCGTTCTGATCTCCAGGCTGCCAGGGATCAGGTCGCTCAGCTAATGAGTACTCAGACCGCATTAACCAAGGACTTGGAAAACCTGCGTGATCAGTCGGAAATCAAGACCAAGCTTGCGGCCCTTGAAGCCAAACGTGCATTGCTCGTGCAGATTCAGGCTGGACAAGTTAATGTCGAGGAGATGCTGCAGACAACAAAGAACGCTGTTCGAAGAATACACCAAGCATTGGGTCTCTCCCCTGAAGAGTCTGAAGGTGATGATGATGATGATGACGAGGATGATGGTGAGGATTCGGGAAATGACGACAGGACTGATGGAGCTGGTGCATTGAGTCCTGGTCATGGCCCTTCATGCTGATGTCCTTTTTCCTCAATCTATGATTGATGTATTTTTACTTTGTCTGGCGAGAGCCGGACTTGGTTGTTGGTGGACAGAAGTCTAGTATAGACTCTCTGGTCCTTTGTATGGCCGGTTCGTTTGGCCTTTGGACACTCTACAAATTTTTGTCAGTCGTATTCGGCATTTTATCAATTTACAAAGATGATGTATATGTGCTTGTTTAGATCTGTCCAGTGACTATTGATGTTGGGCGTATATCTTATGTCTCGGCATTGATTTTTATTATCTTTTGAGTTATTTTCAGCGTATTATGTGCCCAACAATGTGAGATTTAAAGTAAAATACTAACTTGAGGTGTTTGGATGTTTTAGGAGCAAATTGAAGGAAATTGGAGCTTGATTTGGACAAGAACAAGGAAGAAGCAATGGATACAGCGTTGGATGCTTGGCATGCTAGGCTGTATGGACTGGGAAGAGTGCAAATATTGAAGAAATTTGGAAAAGGAGCGCATACAGCCACGGATGCTTGGCATGCTCCGGTGTATGCGCCGTAAAGTAGTCCCAGAGCTGCCGGGACTAGCTAAAAACGTGGGAATAGGCATATTTCCAATGATTAAAACCCTTGTAACGCTATTCCTTATTCCATTACGTATTTTTGGAGGCAAGAACCATAGTAGAGGCTAGAGAACCAAGATTCATCAATTGAGTTGTAATTCTTCTTCTCTCTTTATTGTTTCATGAATTCTAGATTATTTTGTGAGAAAGCTAACTTGTCTATGAGTAGCTAAACTCTATTATTCTAGGGTTATGGGTTAACCATGAAAGTTGTACTCTGAAGTTGGTTGAATTCTATTAAATTTATCAGATTGAGTTGTTTATTTAATTTTGCTCTAAATTACTTAATTTCCTGGCCAGTTGTTAAGTATTATTCATGAACCTAAGGTTGAACTCGAAAGTGGGAACCGTAGGTTGCAATAGAATTAAATAAAGCGTGTTCTTGAACCCGGGCATCGGGGAATGGTTTTGCGGTTAGGATAGAAATATACCTAACAGTCACGCTTAATCAGTTACAGGAAAAACACATGCATTCTTTTTAATTCTAATTCCATAGACATATAGGCGTCAGGTTGGCTTGAATAGGCAAGTAGGGTATCGAAAGAGCTCTGTGAGTATAATTAACCCTGTGATTAGCAACTCAGATAAGTAAAACTAATTCAACTAGCGGATGAGTGCAACTGGATTGGTAATCGTCCCATAATCCTGGAATATTTCCTCTCACTGATATCTAGAACTATTGAATTGTCTTGCATTCCCTTTACTTCTATTACTTTTAGTTAATTAGTTAATTAAACACAACTTGAAATCTGGTTAAACTCTCTTGAACGATACTTGAATTGAAGTTTGTCTTTTAATAGTTAATCAATAGTCCTCGTGGGAACGATACTTTCTCATCACTTTATTACTTGATCGACCGCGTATACTTGCGTGTGCGTTTGGAGCGACAAGTTTTTGGCGCCGTTGCCGGGGACTAAGATTTAATTAGTTTCTAGATTAGCTTTTATTTGTTATTTGTTCAAGATTAATTTTTTGTTTTAGTTGTCGTTGGGTGTTTCAGGTTGTAGCTTGAATGCGAAGGAGCAAGAGTGGTGATAAACTCTACACTTTTGACCCGGAACCTGAAAGACTTTTTCACAGGCTAAAGAAGGAAGCCAGACTCAAAGCAAAGCTAGAGAAAGCTCCTATTTCTGAACCTGCAGAGATGGCTAGAAATCAAAACCGCGCGATACTGGATGTGGCCAGACCTACTCTTGATAACATGGCTAAGGCCATTGTGAGGCCCACCATTACTGGTAAATTTGAGCTGAAGGAGAGTATGATCCGACTATTCCAGTCTAATGGTCAGTTCGCGGGACTGTCAAACGAAGACCCTCAGCAGCACATGCAGAACTTTCTGGAGATCAGCGACACTTACAAATATGTTGATGTGTCGGATGAATACATACGGCTGACGATGTTCCCATTCACCTTGCTGGGTGAAGCAAAGAAGTGGCTCTTGGTTCAACCACCAAACTCCATTAACTCTTGGGACGAATTGGCAAAGAAGTTTCTGATCAAATTCTTTCCATCGGGCAAAACTGCAAAGATCAGAGGTGAGATAGTGTCATTCAGTCAAAATTCATCAGAGGAGATAGGTGAGCATGGGAGAGATTCAAGGCATTATTGAGAAGCTGCCCACACCATGGTCAATCAAAGGAGGTGTTGGGACATATTTTTGTTGAGGGACTGCAGTCGCATAGTAAAATCTTGCTGGATGCTTATTGTGGCGAACCAAGTCTAGAGAAGCAGTATGATGAGCTTGAGATCATTCTTAACAAAATTTCATAAGGCAGTCAGCATTATCATGGTGACTCAGGCAGAGGTAAAAATCTCAAGCTAGGTGGAAAGGTGGAAGTGGATGTACTGACAGCTATGAAAGCTGAAATGGCAGCAATGCAACACTCTGTTCAGCAGCAACTTGATGCAGTACTTGTCCAGGTAAGCAAGCCACATCCACAACCTCAGCAACCGGCCCCACCCCAGGTTCAACAAGTGCAAGCAACTCCATACTGTGAGGTGTGTGGTGGTTCTGATCATCTGAGTAATATTTGCACGGAAAACCCGGAGTCTGCATTTTACGTGGGTCAGCAGGGCAGGTGTTTTAACCAAAATGCTCAGTATGGCAACACTTACCCGCCTAATTTTTGCAACCACCCTAACTTCTCATGGGGCGATAATCAAGGCGGACAAGGCAACAGACAACCCCAAGGTAATACTCAGCAGGTGCAGAATCCACCGCAGCAGCAACAGTCTGAAACGTCAAAAATAGAGGCAATGATTCAAAAATTGGCTGTTGATCTTAACCAGAAAATTTCAACTCTCCAGCAAGACTAAGACAGTGCCATTTGCTCTCTAGAAAAACAAATGGGACAGCTTGCTAGTAACCAAAATACAAGGCCACTTGGTGCTTTGCCAAGCACTACTGATCCTAATCCCAAGGAACAAGTGCAAGCAGTGTCATTACGAAATGGGAGAGAACTGGAAGAATTGCCAAAGAAGCCAAAGCAGTCTCACCCTGACAAAGGTAAAGAGCCAGAGCCAGTAGTCGAAGTCGAGAAGGAGGCAGAAAACCAAGAGGCAGTGATTGTTGCTAAACCACCACCTCCCTTTCCTCGAAGGTTGCAAAAGAATCTGCAAGATCCTGCAGTTACAAAGATCTTGGGCATACTCAGTCAGACTAGTATTAATATTCCATTGGTAGATGTGCTCTGAGGAATTCCAAAGTATGCTAAGTATATCAAAGACATAGTGTCATCAAAGAGGAAGCTCAATGAATTTGAAACTGTAGCACTTACTGAAGAGTGCACATCCAGAGTTCAGAACAAACTCCCTCAGAAGTTAAAGGATCCAGGCAGTTTCACCATTCCTATCCGTGTTGGCAACGTAGCAGTTGGTATAGCCCTATGTGATATGGGGGCTAGCATAAATCTTATGCCATTGTCTGTGTGCAACCAACTGGGTCTCGGCACTCCAAAGCCAACAACAGTCTCACTTCAGTTAGCTGATCGGTCTACTACTTATCCTGAGGGGGTGATTGAAGATGTACTGGTTCAGATTGGTCAATTTATTTTACCCGCTGATTTTGTTATTCTGGACTATGAGGCAGATAAGGAAGTTCCTATCATTTTGGGACGACCTTTCTTAGCCACTGGTGATGCTGTGATCCGTGTCCGAGAGGGAAAGATGACAATGAAGGTGGATGATCAGGAAGCAGTTTTTAATGTGTACAAGGCTCTAAAAATGCCTAACCATCATGAAGAGTTGTCTATGATCACAGTGAATGACCCGGAGGAGAAGTCGACTGACCCAGCTGATTATGTCAATGATGACTTGCAGTGAGCACTGATGTTGGGAGAAGAAACCAGTGAAGATGCTGACATAGAGGAGATATTGCAGCTCTTAGACTGTTCGTGTGCATTTATTACTGGGTTTCCCAAGTTTGAGCCTTTAGATAGACCGCTCGGGCCACCACCCAAGCCGTCTATTGAAGAGGCACCCAAGCTTGAGCTCAAACCTTTACCGGCGCATCTTCGGTATGCTTATTTGGGACAATCTGACACTTTACCTTTGATTATTTCTTCTCTGTTGTCTGACTTGCAGGTAGAAAAGCTGTTGAGAGTGCTACGAGAGCATAACAGTGCTATTGGCTGGACCATAGCTGATATCAAGGGAATAAGCCCGGATTTCTGCATGCACAAGATCTTTATGGAGGACGGTTACAAGCCAAGTGTGGAGCATCAGCGTCGCCTTAATCCAATCATGAAGGACGTGGTAAAGAAAGAGGTGATTAAATGGTTAGATGCAGGTATAATTTTTCCTATCTCTGACAGCAAGTGGGTAAGTCCAGTGCAATGTGTCCCTAAAAAGGGAGGGATGACAGTAGTGCAGAATGAGAATAATGAACTTATCCCCACAAGAACTGTTACGGGGTGGAGGGTGTGCATTGATTATCGAAAATTGAATAAAGCCACCCGAAAGGATCACTTTCCTCTCCCCTTTATTGATCAGATGTTAGATAGGCTAGCTGGCCAAGAGTATTACTGTTTCCTCGATGGTTACTCTGGCTACAATCAAATATGGATTGCTCCCGAAGACCAGGAGAAAACTACTTTTACATGCCCTTACGGTACCTATGCCTATAGGAGGATGCCGTTCGGGCTATGTAATGCACCTGTGACTTTTCAAAGGTGTATGATGGCTATTTTCACTGATATGGTGGAAAAGTTTGTCGAAGTGTTCATGGATGTCTTTTCTGTCTTCGAACCTTCTTTTGATGCTTGTCTAACTAACCTTGTTCTAGTGCTTGCTAGGTGTGAAGAAACTAACCTTGTTTTAAATTGGGAAAAGTGCCATTTCATGGTTCGTGAAGGTATAGTTTCGGGACACAAGGTGTCCAGTGCTGGAATTGAGGTTGACAAGGCGAAGGTGGAGGCGGTTGAAAAATTACCCCCACCCACGTCTGTAAAGGGAGTCCGAAGTTTTCTCAGACATGCTGGCTTCTATAGGAGGTTTATTAAAGATTTTTCTAAGATTTCTACTCCTTTGTGCAGGTTACTTGAGAAAGAAGCAGCATTTGTGTTCGATGAGGCCTGTCTAAGGGCCTTTAATGAGCTTAAAGAGAAATTGGTCTCTGCGCCAATAATAATGGCTCCTGATTGGACTGCACCATTTGAATTAATGTGTGATGCTAGCGATGTCGCTATTGGTGCAGTCCTGGGGCAAAGGAGGAACAAGGTGTTCCACTCCATTTACTACGCCAGCAAAACTCTTAATCCTGCCCAATTGAATTACACAGTTACTGAAAAAGAGTTGCTGGCAGTAGTGTATGCCTTTGATAAGTTTCAGGCATACTTAGTTGGAACCAAAGTTATTGTCTACACAGACCACGCAGCAATCAGGTATTTAATTGATAAAAAGGATGCTAAGCCTCGACTAATTCGTTGGGTGTTGTTGCTGCAGGAATTTGACTTGGAAGTCCGAGACCGTAAGGGAACGGAAAATCAAGTAGCTGACCACCTATCTAGGTTGGAGAACCACAAGCATGTGGATGAGGGAGGGTTGATCAGAGAAACCTTCCCGGATGAGCAACTTTTTGCCATCACCAATCACTCAGACCCATGGTATGTTGATTATGTCAACTATTTGGTAAGTGAGGCAGTGCCACCACACCTGACTGCAGAAGGTAAGCGTCGGTTCTTTCATGACGTGAGATTTTACGTTTGGGATGAGCCATTTTTGTTTAGAGTGTGTGCAGATCAGTTGGTGAGAAGATGCATTCCTGAGAAAGAGACTGAGGCTGTTCTGCAAGAGTGCCATGCATCTCCTTATGGGGGTCATCATGGTGGTGATAGAACAGCCGCCAAAGTACTTCAGTCTGGTTTCTATTGGCCAACACTGTTCAAAGATGCTCACGCTTTTGTAAAGAAGTGTGATCGGTGTCAAAGAACTGGCACAATCACCAGGAAGTAAGAAATGCCTCTACAAGGCATTCTAGAGGTGGAGATTTTTGATGTGTGGGGGATCGACTTCATGGGTCCTTTCCCCTCGTCGAATGGTCATAAGTATATTTTACTGGCAGTGGATTACGTGTCTAAGTGGGTAGAGGCTGTTGCTCTTCCTACTAATGATGCCAAGGTGGTGGTGAGTTTCGTCAAGAAGAACATTTTCACCAGGTTCGGAACTCCGCGGGCTTTGATTAGCGATGAAGGTACACACTTCTGTAATAAGTTGTTAAACAACCTTCTAGCTAAATACGGGGTCAAGCATAAGGTCGCCACCGCTTATCATCCGCAAACCAGTGGACAGGCTGAGGTATCCAATAGAGAGGTGAAGCAAATTCTTGAGAAAACTGTCAGTGCGAATAGGAAGGATTGGGCTACCAAGCTCGATGATGCACTCTGGGCATATAGGACAGCTTATAAGACTCCAATTGGGACTTCACCGTACAAGCTGGTATATGGAAAAGCGTGCCACTTGCCAGTCGAGCTTGAGCACAAGGCCTATTGGGCGATAAAGAAGCTAAAGTTTGATATGGGCTTGGCGGGTGAGAAGAGATTGTTGCAACTCAATGAACTCGATGAGTTTAGGTTGCACGCGTATGAAAACGCCAAGTTATATAAGGAGAAGACTAAGCGATGGCACGATAAGCGGATTCAGCATCGTCACTTTGAGCCGGGCCAACAAGTTCTTTTATTTAACTCCAGGTTGAAGCTCTTTCCTGGTAAGCTCAAGTCGAGGTGGTCTGGTCCGTTTGAAATTGTTAAGGTAATGCCCCATGGAGCGATTGCATTGCGAGCCCCGGGCTCGGATAAGTCGTTTCTAGTGAATGGGCAAAGAGTGAAGCGATATTGGGGAGGTGAAGTCGATAGGCTTAAATCCTCCATTTCTTTAGTCGACCCTTGAAAAAGGGTTGTACTCGTCGTGCCGCGACGTTAAATCAAGCGCTTCATGGGAGGCAACCCATGTTTTATCGTTTTTAGAGTAGTTAATTCGCATTTTCATTTAAAATAAAATAAAACAAAATTAAAAAAATAAAAAAAATTGAAAAGAACAAAAAGAATGGATTCTTGATGTGTTTAACGTGTTTGTGTAGTGTTTTTACAGGATGTCGAGGCTCGAAATCGGTTGGATCAACGAAATAGCCGGTCCCGAACAACAAAATAGAGCAAAGAAAGAAAGAAAACTGATTTGAGGCCAGCACAGCCTTGCATGCGTCGCATGCTTGCCTGTGCACAGTGGAAAATTTCGAAAAAAAAAGCAGAATATAGGCAGTGTTGGCTGCAGAAAACGCTGGAGGCTGTTTGCAGATTTTTCAGCCAAAACAGTGCCCTGCGCGTCGCACAGGCCACTGTTTGCGCATCAGTTTTTTGAAATTTTTGTTTTCGTGGGGCAGTGTTGGAAGTCCATAGCGTAGGCCGCTGTTTTCACAATTTGCTTCCACACAGTGAAGCATGCGTCGCACGCTACACTGTGTGGGCTGCGAGTTGTTTTTTTTATTGAAATAAGTAACGGAGACAGTGTTGCGGGCCAAAACCCCCAGCCCCTGTATGCGCAGGTATTGGTATATAGTCTACTCCTTTCACACACACACACAATCACATAAACAAAAGAACAGAAACACGCACAAAACAAGAACTGAAAAACGGGAAAGAAAAAGAAACAGGAAAAGCATAGCTAAAATTTGGTCTTCATCCCAGGTTTGATTTCTTCTCATCTCACCTTCTCTCTTGTGCTTCTCCCTCATCCCTGAAGCTACACCCCACTGTGGTCGTGCTAAAATTATTCCCATTCCCCTCTCCCCTTAGGTTTAATTTTTACTTAAAGTTGTGATGAAACCATGATAAAACTTGATTCTTTTTTATTGGTATTTGCTGTGGGGGGTGCGGTGATGCACCATGATGAGTATATACGTAAGCTCCCGGAGTTGGGAGGCCCAAACATTAACAAAAAGTGCATACACAAGCTTTCCAATTTACTGCACATAAGGTGTTTGATAAAATCCCCCAATGAACAATTTGAGGTATTTGGCGAAGTCTGAGTAGCCAAATCAATTAGGGGGCATAAGTTGAACATATATTAGTTAGAATTAGGACATGGGGCTGATTTTAAAGTGTTTTCTTATGAACGACACTCAATGCACTTTATTCCTACACTAGAAGTGTTGTTTTGCGCTTTACTTGAGCGAGCCATTGCCCCGTTGTACAATTCACGGGCTGTTTTTATTGCTTTGCTTAAAATAATATTTCTTCATATTTTTTAGATGAAGTATAGCATAAGTGTGGGGTGTGGAGACCCCGTTTGTACACTTTGTTGAATTTTAACCATGAGAATTGTTTCGAATAAAGAAGTGCGTGTCGAGGGAAGTCTGAGTACCTCGCGAATATTACAATGAGCGCACTATGAGCATAACTTGATTAATTGTAGATTACACTTGAGTTTTAAGTGTGGGGTGCGTGCGCACCAATGAGAAGTAGACGACTAGCTTGAATTGGCTTAGTTTCTAGCTACTTTAAAGAGCTCGGGAATAACTCATTGGCTAATTTCACATTGTTTGGATGCAGGTATTCTATTGTAAAATGGCGATTGCAAAGCAAACATCCAAGAGTGGTGGAAGCGGGGACGGTGGCCAACCACCACAGAATCAACCTGAGGGCAAGGATAAAAGGGAGCAACGCTCAAAGAAGAAACAAGATACACCTGCTCCGGATATGACCATTCCCGCCTCTCAGGTAACCATGGGCAAGAGGAAATCAACCATTGCTAAGGAAAAGCCCGTGGTGATCCGTGAAGGTGGTGCTTCTAGACCACCGGCCAAGAAAAGGAGAGCAGTTCAGCGCAAGAGAAAGAAACCAATAGAGCAGGATGATGAGGATGATCAGGATGATGATGCTGAGGAGGAGTACACTTCTATTCTAGAGCCTGAGGACATTCCCTCTACTAGTGGCCCGATTGACAGGGCATTGTGGGAGGACACCTTTGAGAGCGAGAATGCATATTTGGCATATCAGTGGATCCTTAAGAAGCAGATTACACAGGAAAGACCACTGAACTATCATGCATGTGAGAAGGCGTGTCCGGCTATTCTGGAGGTTGTTAAAGATAGGAAGTGGACAAATTTATGCAGGGTCCCACGGGCAAGGGCAATGTTACTGCTGTTCAGGAGCTATATGCGAACTGGAAGAACCCGAGGAGCAGCATAGTGCGGGTTCGAGATGTTGATGTTGATATTTCTGCCCGAGCCATTAATGCACTTTACAGGGTGCCTGAAGTGGCAATGGATGATTATAAGAAGATGCTAGCAGAGCCGGATTTTGCGGATGTCATTGAGGTACTGTGTGACCCACCAGCTGTTCTGGATGATCGTGAATCTTCGAAGCCTGCGTGGTTGCACAACACGCAGAGAAAATATGCCACTTTACCCAAGCGGTTTATGTCGAGGGAGAGTCGAGCTTGGCTCAATTGGGTGTCTAACAGGATCATGCAGGCTGACCATCAGACGAATGTACTTCGGGAGCGGGTGCTTCTTATTTATGCTCTGATGAATGGAATAGTACTGAACTTGGGTGAGCTTATGTACGAGCAGATGATACGGACTCGTAAGGAGAAGACATTGAAGCTGTATTTTGTGCACACTCTGACAGCTTTGATGAGGAAGCACAGGGTGCCCTTCTATACGGAGGATGATCTTTTGGAGGTGCCCATTGATCATGACATCACTTCAGTGCTTGACCCGGTCGCGGCCAAAGCAGATAAGCGCACTACATCAGAGCGACTTGTGGGCTTTGAAGCCGAGCTAGCTAAGCTGAGAGAGGCGCAGCAGGCAGAGCTGACCCAGTTGAGACAGGAGCAGCAGGCAGTGTCACGCCCTAAAAATTATAATTAATCCTGCGCTGTTTATTATTTAAAGGCTCGTGACTGGTGTTCAAAAAGGTACAAAATTATTTAGAGAAACTCGGAGTCGCCACTTGACATAGTTTAAGGTGTGCCAAGTCACCAAAGGGTACCTTGGAACACCTCTGACTCGTCTAATGGTCTGCGTTAGAGATTCGAGTAAGGTTCTCAGTTGACTCTCGGAAAGGTATTAGGCACCCTCGAGTCCTGTGCCAAACACAGTTGCTTTATTGTCGCAATTTTAATTTATTAAATATGGTTGTTATATTTTTGCCGTTCATTGAATTTAAACTTTGATTCAGAAAAAAAATTTAAAAGTGTTAATTCTTTTACAACCTCACAGAGGACTGGAAGAATTTACACTTTGATTCAAAATAAAATAAAATGTGTTGCGTATTTCCAACCTCACAAAGGACTGGTCTATCTTTAAAAGAAATTAATTAACTTCAAGAAATAATTGATTTAGAAGTGGTTTATCTCAATTTAGTTTTTTGCTTTAGCCTAATAAGTAGATCACAAATCATACTTATCATTGCCTAATCTCTCTCAATATAATTTCTTTTTGTCTAATAAGTAAATTACAAACCATACTTATTAATGCCTAATCGTATAGGTTTTCTCGCTCCTATTATTTGTCTAATCGTATTTCTCTTTGTTGTAAATATTTTGCCATTGCTCATTTAAAATACCAAACTGCCTAACAATTTCAAAAGCATACAAGATTTTCCATTTTTTTTTCTATCTAGATCTCTCTATTATTATTTTTTTACCATACTGCGCAAAATTGAAGATTCTTACCACTTGAAACAAGTTGTAATATTACCACTATTTGCAAATTTTGCTCACGGTTTCTAAAAATAGAATTTGGACAAGATACATCCAAATAAGATGTGGCAGCGCCAAATGACTTGCGTCCCTATTTCTTTTAAAAGCAACTTTGCACCTGCTGTCCCATTTTTTTGCCTATGTGTTCAATTTTATCCTATTTACACGAATATTCACATTTATACATATTTGATCTTTGCAAAGGAGTACTGCATAGGCCTATTTTAAAATCTGTCCAGATTTCATATCAATCATACAATTATGCCAATGCAAATCTACCCTTTAAATAGGTTAAGACACAAAAAAAAAAAGATTGCATTTGCAAATTTCTTTCACTTTCCTTTCAGCGTGTTAACAAGGATATGAAAAAGGAAACATGTGAAAACATCAAGTACAATAACTTATCATAAAAAAAAATCAATACGAATAAGACAATAATTTTTTTAAGCCGTTCAATACCTTGTCGATAACATGCTTTTGAAGAAATTACAAGGTGAAAAAAAATGGTTACCTAGTGAGCCAAAAGATCCAAGAACACAGCAAGCAATGAATATACCAGCTCAACTATAAGCGAAACCAAATGCAGTGAAAAGCTCACAGCCAAAACCAACATTCCATAGCAACCAACAGCAACAACGCAGACTCCATAAAAGACCTCACTTAAACTAGAAAAAATGAAAACTTGTCTTCTTCTTTTTCTACTTTTTTTTTATTTATTTATTTTTTTTGTTTTTCTACTAACTCTAATATTTTTGCTCTCAACCTTTTGTGTAGTAGAGAGTATTTTCAGATCTAGAATCTCCCTATAAAATGAGTAAAGACTCAAGTTAAATAGGTAAAAGGTGGGGTGAGAAATTGGGTAAAGGTACAAAGCCCATGTGCTACACTTTTACTTTTCCAGAGAAAGGTACAACAACCCATGTGAGATGGCTGACACATTGTACCTTATCTTTGACTTTTTGACACTCTTTTTTTTTTTTTTTTACTTTTAACTATTTTTCTTTATATAAAAAGTCTGAAAAAATAAAGTTCAAGGGAGCAAGTCTTATTTTCACCTAAAATTTTAAATCAAAACCTAACTAAAAATTAAAACTTAATTGAATGAACTACTCAAGCCCAAAGTTTATGCTTTAGCTTTCTTAAACTTACAGACAACATTTTATATAACCAGTTAAAACCATTTCACTCTTGAAAACTAAACCAAATGATCAAACTCATGCTTGAATAAATGACCAGCAAACTCATGGGAGCTCAGGCTCAGACAGTACCAATGCTAACACATATGCATATGAGACATTTTTCTTTAACAATAAGCAAATGAAAAGGCACATATTATTTCATGATTTTAACAGCGAATCGGGCTAAAGACATGAGCAACCACATGCTTGAAATGGACCATACAAATTAGCGCTCTTTTGATAATAACCAACACTCCAAAATCAAAAGAATAAAACCATGGAATACTCATGTATGAATTTGAATTAATATCGATTGCTATATATGAACCGTGCGCACACATTCATTGATATCGTGCGAACAACAATTTTATTAATATTAACATGGTATTCATAAACTAAATCATCTAAGTAACAATACTAACTTTACTAGTATCCAAATGATCTACACATAAACAAAACAAAGGAAAAAACAAGAAAGGGCTCACAATTTCTAACCCGTCACCATATACGCCACCAACAGCTTGATGTCCATGATGCCGCTGCCTTAGCCACTGTTTCCACACCATAGCAGCACCATCGCTGCCCGCCAAAATGCTACAAGGCAGCCAAGCAAAACTTGTCATCACGAAACAAAAGATAGCTTCGCAACCAAAACTTTTTATGCCTAGCCGACACCAATGCCATAACAGCTGCTTCATCATGTCATCATCCTTATTGTCTCATCTCCACGACACCACCAACATCATATCAAAATCAAAACAGTCCCGTACATTCAAACCCACACACCACCATACTCCCTCCAAAACGTCCATACCATAACAAAACAGAAAAAAAAAGAAAATGAGAAGAAAGAAGAAAAATGGAAATGGAAAGAAGGTAAAAACGGGGAGAATGGAACGGGTTTCTCTGGGAAATGGGATACGAGGGTGAAAGAGGGGAGTAAGGAGAAGAGAAAGTACCAAGAAAACTCACCGGAAAAATCAAAAGGTGGCCGGATTTCAAGCTTTGACCGAACTTTGACTCCCGATCTACGCCAAACGGTTCACTTTTTGAAGAAAACAATAGCGAAAATGGAATGAGGGGGCCGAGATCTTTCTAACGATATATTTTTTGTATTTTTCCGGCCACCGGAGGTGGTGGCCGGCGGCGGCAGCGCGGCGGCCGACCGGTGGCTCTCGGTGGACCAGCGGTGGTGGGATATTTTCCGGTAGGGAGGAGAAATTTGGGCAGAGTTCTCCCAAGTCTTTGAGACTTAAGTGAGGTGTGTGCAAAAATGAGGTGTTTCAAGAACTTATAAGGGAATGAGGAGGAAGAGTGAGGGCCATTGGATCAAACATGATCTAACGGCTGTGATTGATCAAGACTTGGACGGGCCAAGCATGAGAATTGGGCTGTGGGCTGAAGCATTGGGCTACTTACTTTGTACATATAGCCATTTAAAGTCTACACATATTTAAAATAACACACACAACTAAAATTAAAACCACATAATTTGCAATACTATCACTATTGAAATATAGAATCAAAGCTAAACACACATAACAAGTAATTCTTGGTATTTTCGTATTTCACATCCTAACTAATGACAATTTTAGTTAAAATAAAGACTAAAATTTTCGGCAAAAATCCTAAGAATCTAATACGGCTATTTTGACTATTTTTTTAATTTTGTGTGCCAAAATTAGGTGATTACAGCTGCCCCTCTTTGTTCGGGAACACGAAGAGTTTTCGGACAAAGAAGTAATCGACAACTAATTTTGGCTATTCGGTTCTAGCCGAGAGCAATGCTTTTTAAAATGGTGACCGTACCTTGAATTTCGGTTCTATTCGAGAACAAAGTTACCTACATATCCCCGGACTAAGGAATCAGGTCAGTGTAGTTCCTTACGTGTGGTAGCTGGGACTACCGCATTCAAACAGACACTGGACTCTTCTAGACTAACACTAAGCACTCTCTAGACATACACAGACTAACTCTAGACACTTTCAGAACTAACTGGGACTGACTCGACGATCCTAGGCTTACCCGGACTGACACAAGACACTTTTGACACACTAGAGTTGTTGCCGCTGGTCACTGTCGCTGGTTGATGGTTAGCAGGCTGGTGGTCACTGCTTTACAAAGGAAAAATGAAAATACAACATTTGAAATGTAAAATTACAATTCCTAAGCTAACTTCTTCATGCTTCCCAAGCTGATAAACTGGTCCGAAGCTCCTGCTACCAAACTGGTCTTGAAAACTTGAAATTGCCGCTCGGGCGGGCTTTGCCTCGAATGTTAAAATTGCTGAAACTTGAAATTTCCGCTTGGGCGGGTTTTAACTTCAAAGTGGAAATTGCCAGTTTGACGGGCTTTGACTGAAAATGCTGAAATTGCCGCTTTGATGGGTTTTGACTTGAAGCTGGGGATGGTTTCTATGTTTGAGCGGGACTAACTTGAAAAGGAAGTGGTTGCTATCTTCTAGCGGAACTGATTTGAAAAGGAAATGGGTGCTATCTTTTAGCGGGACTGACTCGGAAAAGGAAATGGGCGCTATCATTTAGCGAAACTGACTCGAAAAGGAAATGGGTGCTATCTTTTAGCGGTACTGACTCGAAAAGGAAATGGGTACTATCTTTTAGCGAAACTGACTCAAAAGGGAAATGGTTGCTATCTTTTAGCAGGACTGACTCGAAAAGAAAATGGGTGCTATCTTTTAGCGAAACTGACTCAAAAGGGAAATGGTTGCTATCTTTTAGCAGAAATTGACTCGGAAAGGAAATGGGTGCTATCTTTTAGCGAAAACTGACTTTAAAAGGAAACCGACGCTATCTTTGAGCGGAACTGACTCGAAAAGGAAATGGGAGCTATCTTTTAGCGAAACTGACTCGAAAAGTAAACGGGTGCTATCTTTTAGCAGATCTTGACATGGAAAGGAAATGACGCTATCTTTGAGCGAAACTGACTCGAAAAAGGAAATGATCGCTACTTTTTAGCGGAACTGACTTTAAAAGGAAACTGACGCTATCTTTGAGCGGAACTGACTCGAAAAGGAAATTGACATCTTTGAGCAAATCTTGACATGGAAAGAAAATGACGCTATCTTTTAGCGGAACTGACTCGAAAAAGAAATGATCGCTATCTTTTAGCGGGACTGACTCGAAAAGGAAATGGGCGCTATCTTTTAGCGGGACTGACTCGAAAAAGGAAATGGGTGCTATCCTTTAGTGAAACTGACTCAAAGGGGAAATGGTTGCTATCTTTTAGCAAGACTGACTCGAAAAGAAAATGGGTGCTATCTTTTAGCGAAACTGACTCAAAAGGGAAATGGTTGCTATCTTTTAGCAGAAATTGACTCGGAAAGGAAATGGGTGCTATCTTTTAGCGAAAACTGACTTTAAAAGGAAACCGACGCTATCTTTGAGCGGAACTGACTCGAAAAGGAAATGGGAGCTATCTTTTAGCGAAACTAACTCGAAAAGGAAACGGGTGCTATCTTTTAGCAGATCTTGACATGGAAAGGAAATGACGCTATCATTGAGCGAAACTGACTCGAAAAAGGAAATGATCGCTACTTTTTAGCGGAAACTGACTTTAAAAGGAAACTGACGCTATCTTTGAGCGGAACTGACTCGAAAAGGAAATTGACATCTTTGAGCAAATCTTGACATGGAAAGAAAATGACGCTATCTTTTAGCGGAACTGACTCGAAAAAAAAAAATGATCGCTATCTTTTAGCGGGACTGACTCGAAAAGGAAACTGACGCTATCTTTGAGCAGAAACTGACTTGAAATGGGGAACTTCCACATTATCTTGAGGGAGTATGTTATTGTGGTTGACATCTTTCTGGTGAGTTATGTCCTCTTTGTTCTCCCGCTCATGATTAACCCATGTCTGGAAGCTGTACAGTCCACACATTTTTCACATTTGGCTTTGACTTTGAAAGCTGCAAACTCTAACCCATTATCTTAATGGGGTCTTGTCTGGAGATTTGAGAACCTCAGCCATTTTTCAAAAATGGGATTTTGTCTGAAACTCAGAACAAATGCTCCCGATTCATGTGATCCTTGATGTTGCTGACAATGTAGCAAATATCACAATGGCTTTCTTCATCATGACTGTACAGACCCTGAATCATGTCCTCGCAAAATAAACTTGGGGTTCTTGTTCAAACAATATCTTGATATTGTTGATGTATTTGTGATCCACCCCAAAGTCTACCAATGCCAAATGGTTTCTCCCAATCTTTAGTCACTCCTTGGTAGAAACAGCATGTCGTTCCATGGTGACTTTCCTGGTACAATCTTGGTGTGTCATTCTCATACGAGGTGCGGCACGAGCTTCCATTACTCATTGGTTCTCGAACAATGATCTGGTACAACTGAGAAACCTGTAAACAAGCTTTGCGAAACTTTCTTTGCTCGTTTCAATGATATCAAAGGAGAGGAGTGACAAAAAAAAGTAAAGACAAACTGAAGAAATTCAAAGAGGAGACATCGAACGAAAGATGTCCCTGAATGATTGGAAGAAAAATTATTTAAGGGTGAAATGACTGGCTCAAGGAACATGACATACGACTTGGAATAAAGTCTTGACCTCTTCAACACGATCTATCCTTGATTTTACCCCAGTTCGACAATATAGAGGCAATTGCTTGCTTGGTCCGATCATGATGAGAAACCGGACATCCCTCATTCGACTAGTAGTGCTCTTTCGAGTTTTCACCAACTAGCCTCTCTCTTTGTTCTTTTCCTCACAATGGTCTGTGGCGCCCTTTCAGGTTGTGACCAATAGGATTCATTTTCTTCTCTCTTTTTTCTTCTCTCTTTTTTTGTTCATTTGTTTGTTTTTCCTTTCTTTTATTTCCATTCGACCTCTTATCTCTTTTTTCGGTCGCCCTCGTCTTTCTCCTCTTTCTTTTGGAGTCAATCTGTCATCCCTTATTTTGACTTCTCACAGAAATTTCTGTCCTAATGGCAATCGTACTCCCATCTCTTGATTGAGATGATCAAAATAAACTTCGACTTCCCCGAGCAGACTCATATTTTTATTGTACATCAATGCTCTACATTCTCAAAGATCGGTCAAAAAGGTCTTTATTTGGACCAAAGTATGAGATTTGGCTAGGCTAGGAAGGAAAGTATTCAGCATCAAAGCTCAGAAAAATCTCATGAGATGGCTAGATGAACATTACAAATTTTGAAATCACCGCTTTTAAAAATAAACCCTCTTTTTTTTTTTCTTTTTTTCTTGGGTTTTCTTTTTTTTTTTTTTTTTTTTTTTCTGTTTTGAAAAGCGGTATAAAATCATCTCATGAAATGAATTGGTGAATAATACAGAATCGTTTTCTTCTAAGATAACATCAAACTATAGTCCCAGTTTAGTGAAAATTGAGGAATTTCTTTTGGATATTCATTGATATGAAAATATAGGGGATATTGAGACTTTCCCCCGATACTAACACAAAGAAAGCAAAAGGAATATTGGCTTTCTCCATTTTTTTTTTTTAAGAAGGAAGAAGAAAAAAGAAACATATGCCCTAGTTTAGGATAAACTGGAGCGCTTTGAGATTCTTCCCCAATTCCGAAACTGGTATGCTAAACATCTCATGAAACATGTGAATGAATGTTACAAAAATAGAAGTTTGTTTTTATTTTATTTTATTTATGAAATAAAATAAAAACAAACTTCTGCCCCAGTTTAGCATAAAATGGGGATCTAAATTTCTTTTGATGTTGGCCGCAAACTTGGAGACAAGTTTTGCGTCAATATGAGACAGGAAAAAATAAAAATTTTCACTGTTATGACCGCACCCGAATGGTTGCCTACGTATCCTTTTGAGAGGAATCAGGTCAGACGTAGCTCTAGCAACTTAATGCTAGCTTTTGTGTTGTTGTTTTTTTTGTTTTTCTGATTTTCTGTTTTTTTCTTTCTTTCACTGGTATAATAACATTTATTTCAAAGGACGTAGCCGAAAGAGAAAAATACACAAAGCTCAAAGACTATTAAATTGGTAAAATATTTGGGTAGTAGAAACGAAAGCCGTTCGTCATCCCGATCCGAGAATGCCTCGCAAAGATATACAACAAAATAAGTCGACCTAAAGTCACAAGTAGAGACGGGACTTAATCACTCGGTATCCTTGGTTTTCGCTCCAACAGTGATCTTGAAAAATTACACTTGAAACTTCCGACCAAAGTGGTTACGCACCATTTTCAACTCTTTGCATAATTCCTTTATCACAGTCATCATCACCATCCAGTTAGTTCTTAGGCCTAATATTAGACCATGTGTTTAGATCAAGACACAAATTCTGCACATATGTCATGTTACTAAAGCTGACAAGAATAAACTTCAAAAAAAAAAACTTAAAAGGATAAAAATAAGGAACTAGAAAAAACAAATATTTGAGACAAGGAGTGGATCTCGCTTTTTATTGAATTAAAGACATGAGGGTTTGAACATCAAAATAAACAAAATAATGCACTTGGATTACAACCCTGAAATAATCAAGTGCACAGAAAGTTCGACAAAATAAGTTGACAAGTGTTTCTCAATTGTTCATTTTCATATCACGTCCAATGCACTGCTCTCATGCCCTGTCGAAGCCGTCATCAGATTGTACCATGTTGGTTCCCATTGACGTGCTTCAAACTCGACAGCATATTCTTCTTTGCTTCATTTTCTTGAAGTACCATCAGAGTAGACATGTTTTCTTTGGAAAAAATGAATGACTGTGTAAGACAGTGAATTGGCTCAACGACTACATCTTGCATTGTTGCATGGACAGTTGATTTATTTGGCCTATCGATTGATGCAACAATAGATGAGTCATGGCGTCTGATGTTTTTGGAAAGACCAACTGCCACAATCTGCTTGGCGCCATTCCTTTTCATGTCTTCTTCTATGCATACCATCCCTACCATGTGTACGTTGTTTTGAACATCATGAGCTGGTAAAGGATTCTGATTCACATTCTGTGTTTCATCCCCCACGACTTTTATCTGATTGTTGTCTATCATTGCCTGGATTGCCCTTTTGAGTTCCCAGCAGGATTCTGTGTCATGTCCAGGTGCTCCAGAATGAAACGCACAATGGCGTGAATGATCAACTCTTCCATTAGGGTTCACTTTTCCCGGGATTGGTTTTAACAGATTGGCTTGTTGCAACTTTTCAAACAAATTAGTGTAAGTTTCCCCCAATGGGGTGAACTTAGTCTCTCCCCTCCGTCGCAACTTTTTGTGACTTTTGCTTGGACAGGAACACGAATTCTTTCGCTTTTGGTTGGGAAAGTCAGGCGAAGCTTGGAAATGGCTGTGTGGGGTGTTATATGTGGCTTGTGGGGTTGGTGCGCGCCATTGCGGATAGGAAAATATCGGAGCATATGGCTACGCTCTATGGAGTGGAGGAGCGGAGTAATTTGGATTATCTGGGGAGTAATGCTGCTGATGATGCTTTTGTGGAGTTTGGGAGTATGACAGAGGTTGTTTAAATTCTCTCTTGTTCCACTTTCTGGGATCCTGTTTCTTTTCTGTTTCATTGCGAAGACTCTCTGACCTAACTCGAACAGTGAATTGTGGAGCGGAGGCCGATGGTGGGGCAAATGGAGGTGGTGGTGCCATAGGACACATTGTGGAGGACCCTGCCACTTTTGCGGCACTATTGTAGTAAGGAAAGTCGGGAGAATATTGAGGGTCCTCAACTGTAGTAGGCAGACCATGAGCTTGATGCACGATGGTCGGTGCAATTCCTGAGAGATTAGATGGCATGGGAGGAGGTGCATGTCCCATGGTAATAGCATGATACAGTTCAACCACCAACTCTTTCATATTTTTGGCCTCTTTTGTAAACCTCTCATTCTGCTCAAACACCAACTTTTTCAGATTCTTGACTTCTTCAGTCAACCTCTCATTCAGCTCAATCAAATGCTCGTAATCTTCGAACTCAGAATTCCCACCTTCAGACGTCATGATCATGGGTCCCATTGATCTTTTTCTGTACGTGTGATATGATGCCAGAATTTCCTCTCAAGTTACCGCATAAACTCCAAACACTATGACAAACAGATCGGGTTAGCACAAAAATGCACACTGGCAAACCTAAGGTTGTTATGCGTCATCCCGAAAAGGTTCACGGTATAAGCCGCGTGTACCGATTGTATCCCCGAAATATGTCGCGTTTAGACAAAATCATGACGCAAATCAAAGCGACACATAATTCCGAACAAGGATAAACTTGAATTTTTTTCCTACCCTTTTCTTTTACTCAACAAACTTAATTTAGACAAACGACACGAGACAGACTCAAAATAAATTGCTTGACATGATGTACGAGTCAAAACATATATACAAACTGACATGATAATGGGTGGGTCCACCCAGACGGTGAAAATAATGAGACTCGACATTTGAGCGGAGTCAGATTATTCCACGAGGATCGTCACAAATACAACTTAGCTAATTGCAATTTATCGTCTGCACCCTCACTTGACCTTAGACAAAACAAAAGAAAGCAGACCTTAAACAACAACAATTTTTCTCTCTTTTGTTTTATTTATTTATTTTTTTTAATGAAAAACCAAGACTTAACCGAAGACACGAACATAACTTAAGAACGGATTATGAATCAAACCATTTTTTTATCCGAAAAGTGACTCCAAAATCGGACATTACGACAATGCAAAGATGAGCATAAAAACTTAATTTTTGAAACAAACTCTTCGATTTGATTTGAAAATGAATCTTAGAGTATTTACAAAATCTGGCCATTATGACGACATAAAGACACAAAATATTACACGAATTAGATGCAAAATTGGTTTACAAAAATTGGCCATTATGACGGCATAAAACCCCGATAAATTACTTTTCAAAAATACGGACTTGACTTGGACACAGACTCAAAGGCAAAAAGGGTCCCAAAATTTTGTCATTATACCGGCGCAAAACTATGACAAACTATTTTCTAATACTTTAGATCAAACCCGGACACAAAAATTAGACTCTAAAAGTTCTTGAAAAAAAATTCGCCATTATAACGGCGTAAAATGACAACTAAAGATACTTTGAGACACGGGACTAAACCCATTTTTTCGTTTTTTTCTCTCATTTTTTTTCAAAATTTAACACCCCCCGGTGATCGGTCAGCATAACAACCCTCTTTCTACAACAAATGCAACACAGAAAATGCTCTGGACGTATCTTGACGCCAAGGAGACAGCCTAGACAAGTGCGGTACTGGTGTGCCGCACCTCAGTAAGTCAAATATGATGCATATAATTGGCCCTAAAGGTTTAACTCTAGGTGACGCAACTGACTCAGTGTCTAGACTGGCTGAAAAACCCGGTGGACAAACCGGGCGGAAAAGCGCATCAGGGCCATCCGGAGACAGTGTGTCCGGCCTAAAACCCCGTCACGCCTTCCTCCTAAATCATGGGCAATTTAGTAAGAAGTCCCAGATGCCACAAGCAATCTGGTAAGTGCACGTGTGTGGGTCTTTCAGAAACTCAGAAGGTTGCGGAGGAAGACAGTTTATATACAGTTTCAAAAATATCAAAGCAGTAACATTCAACTTTTCATGTGATAACGGCAAGAATATAACAACCAAATATTTAATAAATTAAAACATGCGACAATCTTATCAAAGCCGGAGATTCTAGTTTTCACTAATTTCCCCAGCGGAGTCGCCAAGCTGTCACGCCCTAAAAATTATAATTAATCCTGCGCTGTTTATTATTTAAAGGCTCGTGACTGGTGTTCAAAAAGGTACAAAATTATTTAGAGAAACTCGGAGTCGCCACTTGACATAGTTTAAGGTGTGCCAAGTCACCAAAGGGTACCTTGGAACACCTCTGACTCGTCTAATGGTCTGCGTTAGAGATTCGAGTAAGGTTCTCAGTTGACTCTCTGAAAGGTATTAGGCACCCTCGAGTCCTGTGCCAAACACAGTTGCTTTATTGTCGCAATTTTAATTTATTAAATATGGTTGTTATATTTTTGCCGTTCATTGAATTTAAACTTTGATTCAGAAAAAAAATTTAAAAGTGTTAATTCTTTTACAACCTCACAGAGGACTGGAAGAATTTACACTTTGATTCAAAATAAAATAAAATGTGTTGCGTATTTCCAACCTCACAAAAGACTGGTCTATCTTTAAAAGAAATTAATTAACTTCAAGAAATAATTGATTTAGAAGTGGTTTATCTCAATTTAGTTTTTTGCTTTAGCCTAATAAGTAGATCACAAATCATACTTATCATTGCCTAATCTCTCTCAATATAATTTCTTTTTGTCTAATAAGTAAATTACAAACCATACTTATTAATGCCTAATCGTATAGGTTTTCTCGCTCCTATTATTTGTCTAATCGTATTTCTCTTTGTTGTAAATATTTTGCCATTGCTCATTTAAAATACCAAACTGCCTAACAATTTCAAAAGCATACAAGATTTTCCATTTTTTTTTCTATCTAGATCTCTCTATTATTATTTTTTTACCATACTGCGCAAAATTGAAGATTCTTACCACTTGAAACAAGTTGTAATATTACCACTATTTGCAAATTTTGCTCACGGTTTCTAAAAATAGAATTTGGACAAGATACATCCAAATAAAATGTGGCAGCGCCAAATGACTTGCGTCCCTATTTCTTTTAAAAGCAACTTTGCACCTGCTGTCCCATTTTTTTGCCTATGTGTTCAATTTTATCCTATTTACACGAATATTCACATTTATACATATTTGATCTTTGCAAAGGAGTACTACATAGGCCTATTTTAAAATCTGTCCAGATTTCATATCAATCATACAATTATGCCAATGCAAATCTACCCTTTAAATAGGTTAAGACACAAAAAAAAGATTGCATTTGCAAATTTCTTTCACTTTCCTTTCAGCGTGTTAACAAGGATATGAAAAAGGAAACATGTGAAAACATCAAGTACAATAACTTATCATAAAAAAAAAATCAATACGAATAAGACAATAATTTTTTTAAGCCGTTCAATACCTTGTCGATAACATGCTTTTGAAGAAATTACAAGGTGAAAAAAAATGGTTACCTAGTGAGCCAAAAGATCCAAGAACACAGCAAGCAATGAATATACCAGCTCAACTATAAGCGAAACCAAATGCAGTGAAAAGCTCACAGCCAAAACCAACATTCCATAGCAACCAACAGCAACAACGCAGACTCCATAAAAGACCTCACTTAAACTAGAAAAAATAAAAACTTGTCTTCTTCTTTTTCTACTTTTTATTTATTTATTTATTTTTTTTGTTTTTCTACTAACTCTAATATTTTTGCTCTCAACCTTTTGTGTAGTAGAGAGTATTTTCAGATCTAGAATCCCCCTATAAAATGAGTAAAGACTCAAGTTAAATAGGTAAAAGGTGGGGTGAGAAATTGGGTAAAGGTACAAAGCCCATGTGCTACACTTTTACTTTTCCAGAGAAAGGTACAACAACCCATGTGAGATGGCTGACACATTCTACCTTATCTTTGACTTTTTGACACTCTTTTTTTTTTTTTTACTTTTAACTATTTTTCTTTATATAAAAAGTCTGAAAAAATAAAGTTCAAGGGAGCAAGTCTTATTTTCACCTAAAATTTTAAATCAAAACCTAACTAAAAATTAAAACTTAATTGAATGAACTACTCAAGCCCAAAGTTTATGCTTTAGCTTTCTTAAACTTACAGACAACATTTTATATAACCAGTTAAAACCATTTCACTCTTGAAAACTAAACCAAATGATCAAACTCATGCTTGAATAAATGACCAGCAAACTCATGGGAGCTCAGGCTCAGACAGTACCAATGCTAACACATATGCATATGAGACATTTTTCTTTAACAATAAGCAAATGAAAAGGCACATATTATTTCATGATTTTAACAGCGAATCGGGCTAAAGACATGAGCAACCACATGCTTGAAATGGACCATACAAATTAGCGCTCTTTTGATAATAACCAACACTCCAAAATCAAAAGAATAAAACCATGGAATACTCATGTATGAATTTGAATTAATATCGATTGCTATATATGAACCGAGCGCACACATTCATTGATATCGTGCGAACAACAATTTTATTAATATTAACATGGTATTCATAAACTAAATCATCTAAGTAACAATACTAACTTTACTAGTATCCAAATGATCTACACATAAACAAAACAAAGGAAAAAACAAGAAAGGGCTCACAATTTCTAACCCGTCACCATATACGCCACCAACAGCTTGATGTCCATGATGCCGCTGCCTTAGCCACTGTCTCCACACCATAGCAGCACCATCGCTGCCCGCCAAAATGCTACAAGGCAGCCAAGCAAAACTTGTCATCACGAAACAAAAGATAGCTTCGCAACCAAAACTTTTTATGCCTAGCCGACACCAATGCCATAACAGCTGCTTCATCATGTCATCATCCTTATTGTCTCATCTCCACGACACCACCAACATCATATCAAAATCAAAACAGTCCCGTACATTCAAACCCACACACCACCATACTCCCTCCAAAACGTCCATACCATAACAAAACAGAAAAAAAAAGAAAATGAGAAGAAAGAAGAAAAATGGAAATGGAAAGAAGGTAAAAACGGGGAGAATGGAACGGGTTTCTCTGGGAAATGGGATACGAGGGTGAAAGAGGGGAGTAAGGAGAAGAGAAAGTACCAAGAAAACTCACCGGAAAAATCAAAAGGTGGCCGGATTTCAAGCTTTGACCGAACTTTGACTCCCGATCTACGCCAAACGGTTCACTTTTTGAAGAAAACAATAGCGAAAATGGAATGAGGGGGCCGAGATCTTTCTAACGATATATTTTTTGTATTTTTCCGGCCACCGGAGGTGGTGGCCGGCGGCGGCAGCGCGGCGGCCGACCGGTGGCTCTCGGTGGACCAGCGGTGGTGGGATATTTTCCGGTAGGGAGGAGAAATTTGGGCAGAGTTCTCCCAAGTCTTTGAGACTTAAGTGAGGTGTGTGCAAAAATGAGGTGTTTCAAGAACTTATAAGGGAATGAGGAGGAAGAGTGAGGGCCATTGGATCAAACATGATCTAACGGCTGTGATTGATCAAGACTTGGACGGGCCAAGCATGAGAATTGGGCTGTGGGCTGAAGCATTGGGCTACTTACTTTGTACATATAGCCATTTAAAGTCTACACATATTTAAAATAACACACACAACTAAAATTAAAACCACATAATTTGCAATACTATCACTATTGAAATATAGAATCAAAGCTAAACACACATAACAAGTAATTCTTGGTATTTTCGTATTTCACATCCTAACTAATGACAATTTTAGTTAAAATAAAGACTAAAATTTTCGGCAAAAATCCTAAGAATCTAAACGGCTATTTTGACTATTTTTTTAATTTTGTGTGCCAAAATTAGGTGATTACAGGCAGAGCTGACCCAGTTGCGACAGGAGCAGGCAGCTTGAGATACCCTGATGCAGAGCACACTGGCAGCGATCCTTGCCGCTATTCAGAGTCCCAGAGTGACGCGTTCCATTGGCGTCCAGACTGATGCAGGATCCAGTGAGGAGGTTGTGGATTTGAGTGCTACTGATGGCACTACTGCAGAGCCAGCTCCGGCTACTGCCACTACTATGGAGGGGTCGCTGATTAATGCGATGGATGCAGCTGGCACGACCTTGTGGGATCCCTCCACTGCTCTGACCGCGGGTTCAGACCGGTCTGAAGCACCTCCAGACTCTGCGGTTTGAGGGAGCTTTCTTGATACCCACTCTTGTTATTATTTTTGTACTTGTGCAGTGGGGACCATGCACTGTTTTAAGTGTGGGGTGGGGTATCATGATTTGTACTTGTATATTTTTACTGCATTTAAATTTTTTAGATTAGTGGCATAATCCTTGGGTTTTCTTCAAGCCACGGTTCTTTCCCGAGGATGCCTTTTGTTTTGAATCGGGTGTTTTTAGATAAAAATAAAAAAAATAGATATTTAAAATACAAAAAAAAAATTAGGAAATAGGAGTAGCTAAGTGGTAAGGACCTGTGCCTTCTCTGTGAATTGTTTGATACTGACATATTTAGTCCTTTACATGCGAGTTGAACTTCCCTAAAGATTTTTTGTGTGAGTTGTATATTGGATTGATAGTCAGTCGTGTTAGTGACTCCTCGGCTCAGGTTTCTGACTCTGAGTGCTAACTGAATAGCATGACTTGTCTCACTTGTTTTTGTTAGGTGTTGGAATTATTTCATCTTGAGTAGTTCATGTGCCATGAGTGGTGAGGTGCTTTTCTTTATTCTCGTGCTTGCATTATTGGTCTAGAACTTGCCCAGCGTGTGTTCAAAGCGAAATCCTAGGTTTGCTCTAGTCGGGAGATGATACAGGCCTTCTTTGATAAACCTCTCTTTTGCAGCCTTGATTAGCCTACCCATTCATATATATCCCTTGTAATCCTTTTTGAGCCTATGAGTTTTTGTTGACACCCACATTACAAGCCTATTCCCTTTGTTCTTTATTACCTTCTTTTTGAACCCGTACTCCTTAGAGCACTTTAATTGAAAATATTGTTGTTAGTGGAGTTGTGGTTGGTGGAAATTGATGGCTTTTGAGTGGAGTTAATAAGAATAAATTTATGATGGTATTTTTGAGGAAAGAGTACATTGGCAAGGTTGAAAAAAAAATGTGACAAATGTTGGAAATAAAATAAAATAAAAAGAAAGCAAAAGGAAAAAAATTCCCAATCCTTGCTAGTGTTGTGCACATTGATAAAAAAAAATACTTAAAGGGAGGAAAGTGTTTGAGTTGATGTGCGGATGGTAGCTCGGTTGTTTTTGTGAAGAGTTGAGCTATAAAAAGTGGAAGTGATGTATTAAAGTGCTTAGGGAGGTAGTCATTTAACCATTACCCGTCCTTTGACCTACATTACAACCCTTAAAGTCCTAGTTAATCCCGAATAGGAGCGAGCCTACATTAGTGGAGTCCTACACTATGGGCAAGCCTATGGTACCATTGTGTGGCACTTGAGATTCTTGTTGAGGGTGAGCGTATTCTTCTTATCTCGAAAGTCCCTTATAATTCAGTTGATATATTTGTGTGTGATTGGGACTAGACTTTGATTGGTGAGGGCACATGGATTATGAGAGGTTGGAGCTTTTATTAGGCCCTAATCTTGAGCGAGTGGACATGTCGTGAGTAAGTTGGTGTGAAGAGTCGTTTCTTGAGGCTTGGTTGTTGCTACTTGACTGCTTGATAATCCTTGTTTTCTAAATGTGTGGTGTGCAAATATGGGGAGTTGTGTGCTTGTATGTCTAGTGGCTAATTGTTGGTATCAACCTATTTCATAGGTGCGCTTCCTTGAAGTTCTTGAGTTGGGTAGTAAAGACCTATTGAGTATAAGTGTGTTGGGTTTGTTTGTTCGGGGACGAAAAAAGTTTGAGTGTGGGGTGTTGATGTTGGGCGTATATCTTATGTCTCGGCATTGATTTTTATTATCTTTTGAGTTATTTTCAGCGTATTATGTGCCCAACAATGTGAGATTTAAAGTAAAATACTAACTTGAGGTGTTTGGATGTTTTAGGAGCAAATTGAAGGAAATTGGAGCTTGATTTGGACAAGAACAAGGAAGAAGCAATGGATACAGCGTTTGATGCTTGGCATGCTAGGCTGTATGGACTGGGAAGAGTGCAAATATTGAAGAAATTTGGAAAAGGAGCGCATACAGCCACGGATGCTTGGCATGCTCCGGTGTATGCGCCGTAAACTAGTCCCAGAGCTGCCAGGACTAGCTAAAAACGTGGGAATAGCCATATTTCCAATGATTAAAACCCTTGTAACGCTATTCCTTATTCCATTACGTATTTTTGGAGGCAAGAACCATAGTAGAGGCTAGAGAACCAAGATTCATCAATTGAGTTGTAATTCTTCTTCCCTCTTTATTGTTTCATGAATTCTAGATTATTTTGTGAGAAAGCTAACTTGTCTATGAGTAGCTAAACTCTATTATTCTAGGGTTATGGGTTAACCAAGAAAGTTGTACTCTGAAGTTGGTTGAATTTTATTAAATTTATCAGATTGAGTTGTTTATTTAATTCTGCTCTAAATTACTTAATTTCCTGGCCAGTTGTTAAGTATTATATGAACCTAAGGTTGAACTCGAAAGTGGGAACCGTAGGTTGCAATAGAATTAAATAAAGCGTGTTCTTGAACCCGGGCATCGGGGAATGGTTTCGCGGTTAGGATAGAAATATACCTAACAGTCACGCTTAATCAGTTACAGGAAAAATACATGCATTCTTGTTAATTCTAATTCCATAGACATATAGGTGTCAGGTTGGCTTGAATAGGCAAGCAGGGTATCGAAAGAGCTCTGTGAGTATAATTAACCCTGTGATTAGCAACTCAGATAAGTAAAACTAATTCAACTAGCGGATGAGTGCAACTGGATTGGTAATCGTCCCATAATCCTGGAATATTTCCTCTCACTGATATCTAGAACTATTGAATTGTCTTGCATTCCCTTTACTTCTATTACTTTTAGTTAATTAGTTAATTAAACACAACTTGAAATCTGGTTAAACTCTCTTGAACGATACTTGAATTGAAGTTTGTCTAGTTAATAGTTAATCAATAGTCCTCGTGGGAACGATACTTTCTTATCACTTTATTACTTGATCGACCGCGTATACTTGCGTGTGCGTTTGGAGCGACAACTATATTTAGTTTGAACTTTTTGATCTTTTTGTTTTGCATGTGTTGTGGCTTTCGAGCCTTGTGATTAGGAGTTTTCTGAAGTAAGAACTTTATTAAGTTCGTATCTTCAAGAGTCTGCCCGAGCAATTTTAACTTAGCCTTTCGTTGAGAAGAGGTCGTAAGTTGTAAGTGACCGAATGTTTGTAACTTAACCTTTCTTTAGTAAGAAGTAAGTTGTCATTGGTCTGACCGAATGGTGGTCGTTTTTAGAGTGTTGGCCGAATCGTTGCCCTATGCGTGTGACTTTGCTTATTGTTTTGATAGTTGAAAGTTATTGCATGGCTTTGTAGATTGGCTCTGGCCGAGTTGTTGGCCTGGTGATCGACTTCTCTTATTTTCGTGGAAGCCTTTGTCACCCAAAAAAAAATTTTGTTTTGTGAATGACTCCTCTTATTTGTTGTGGGAGTTTTTTCACGTGATAGTTTTTGATTTGTGAACTAACTCCTCTTATTTGTTATGGAAGTTGTGTCACGTAAAAGTTTTTGATTTGTGAACTGACTCCTCTTATTTGTTGTGGAAGTCGTGTCACGTAAAAGTTTTTGATTTGTGAACTGACTCCTCTTATTTGCTGTGGAAGTCGTGTCACGTAAAAGTTTTTGATTTGAAAAACTTCGAGAATTTTCCTCTTGGTAAGGTCTTTTGCCTTTATGAATGTCTTACCTGGCCTACAGGGGCCTCTCACCACCCTCCTTGTTTTTATGTTGGAGCACGTAAAGTGATAACATGAAAAGAGTTGTCAGTGAGTCGCATATAGAACACATATAACCAAACGAGGAGTGTGTCCGTTGTGGGATTCGAACCCACAGCCGCGAAGTTGAAAAACTTCGAGCTCTGCCAGTTGAGCTAAACGGATCTGACCTTGTTCAGGTCGATTTAGAAAAAAGAATGTATAACTAAAAGTAAGAACTTTTCACAAAGGTAAAAGGTAAGTGTTAGAAGACTAACCGTCTTATCACTTAAAAGTGATACCTTTTGAGGTGGATCACATTCCAGTTGTTCGGAACAGTAGAGCCGTCTGATCGCGCCAAACGATAAGATCATTTACCTACCGAAGCAATTACTTTGCAGGGGCCTTCCCAGTTAGGACCAAGCTTACCTGAATTTGTTTCTTGTGTGCTTTGGGAAACTTTTCTGAGTACAAAGTCCCCGACTTGAAAGCTTCTACGCGCAGTCCCCGATTGTAGTATTGCTCGACTCGTTCTTTCTGGGCGATTACTCGTATAAGAGCAGAGAAGATCCAGCTCTTCGGATATATTGACTGAGTTTGACTCTTCAGTGGCATGTGCGTATCGCAAGCTGGGCTCTCCGATTTCAACCAGGATTAGAACGTCTGCACCATATACTAATGAATAAGGAGTTTCTCTGGTGCTCATTTTTATTGTCGTACGGTAAGCCCAGATTACTCCAGGTAACTCCTCTACCCAACATCTCTTTGCCTGCTCGAGGCGCTTCTTAAGGGATTCAATGATGATTTTGTTGGTAGATTCTGCCTGTCCATTTGCAACAGGATGATATGGTGAGGAAGTTATCCTTTTGATATGAAGATCCTCGAGGAACCTAGTCACTTTTTGGCCGACGAATTGTGGGCCGTTGTCCATGACTGTTTCCTTAGGTGTACCAAAACGACATACGACAAAACGCCAGAGGAAATCGATGACTTCCGTTTGTCGTATCTTTGAATACGCTGCTGCCTCGACCCACTTTGTGAAGTAGTCAGTAATGATCAATAAGAAGCGCATCCCCCTGGGCGCTGTGGGAAGAGGGCCAACGATATCCATCCCCCATTTCATGAAAGGCCATGGAGAGATTATCGAGTGGAGTGGCTCTGTTGGTTGGTATAGAAGATGAGCGAACCTTTGGCATTTGTCACATTTCTTGACAAATTCATTCGTATCTTTCTCCATCTTGTCCCAATAATAGCCTGCACGAATCAGCTTTCGGGTGAGTGCCTTACCTCCGGAATGATTTCCACAACAGCCTTCGTGGACTTCTCTCATTACATAATTGATCTGATTAGGTCCAAGGCATTTTGCAAGAGGTCCTGCGAACATCCTCCGGTAAAGCTCGTCGTTGAGAATTGTGTATCGGGCGGCTTTCACTCGAAGTTTGCGTGCAGCTTTCGCATCTTCAGGTAAAGTTCCATGGATGAGATAATTCGTTATCTCATTCCGCCAGTCCCAAGTAGCATTGATAGTGTTGACTTCAAACTTTTCTCTATCCATGGTTGTGTAGAGAAGTTGAACAACAGCTGAGGAGCTGGCTGCCCCTATCTCTGCCACTGATCCCATGTTTGCAAGAGCATCGGCTTCATTATTCTCTTCTCGTGGAATCTGGATTGCTTCCCATTCGCCAAACTGTGCTAGAAGCTCTTTTACTCGGGCGAGGTACACTTGCATCCTGGATTCTCGTGCAACAAAACCTCCATTAGTTTGATTCACCACGAGCTAAGAATCGCTCTTCAGCTTAACGAGGGTTGCCCCGTAACTTCGGGCTAGTTCCAATCCTGCAATAACGGCCTCATATTCGGCCTCATTATTAGTAATGAACGGACACTTAATAGCTTGTCTTGCCATTTCGCCGGACGGAGTAATAAGGACCAGTCCAAGGCCGGACCCCTTGACGCTCGAGGAGCCGTCTGTGTAAAGGGTCCACGTGCCGGGAGCCTGTCCTGCATAAAGAATAGATTCCCTTTCTGCTTCAGGGTGTATATTAGTGCTGAAGTCTACCACGAAGTCTGCTAGGACTTGCGATTTTATCGCTACTCTAGGCTGATAGGTGATATCAAATTCAGATAATTCTATAGCCCATTTTACCAGCCTTCCAGAGAATTCAGGTTTATGCAAAACGTTTCGTAAAGGAAACGTTGTAACCACAGCTATTGAATGACTTTGAAAATAAAGGCGTAACTTACAAGCAGCAGTTACTAATGCCAGTGCTAATTTTTCTAAAGGTTGATAGCGTGTTTCTACATCAATTAAAGCTTTGCTAACGTAATAGATAGGAAGTTGTTTACCTTGGTCTTCCCGAACTAGTACAGCACTTACCGATGATTCAGAGACTGCCAAGTAAATCAACAGTTGTTCGCCTTCTTGAGGTGTGGAGAGCAGCGGAGGATTGGACAGATACCTCTTCAGATCCCTCAATGCTTGTTGGCATTCGGGAGTCCATTCGAACTCCTTGTTTTGTTTTAAGACATCGAAGAAACTTTTGCACCGGTCAGATGACCGAGAAATGAACCTTCGTAGAGCTGCTACTCTCCCTGTTAGTTTTATGACGTCTTTTCTGTTGTGAAGCATATCTGGAATTGATTCAATAGCTTTTATCTGAGCGGGATTGACTTCAATGCCACGCTGAGAAACAATGAATCCTAGAAACTTTCCCAATCCAACTCCGAAAGCGCATTTCTCTGGGTTCAGCTTCATGTTATACTGATCCAGGATCCGAAAAGCTTCTTTCAGATGTGCCAAATGGTCTTCTGCTCGCTTAGATTTTATCAGCATGTCATCGATGTATACTTCCATAGTCTTACCAATATGGTCATGAAACATTCGATTGACTAGACGCTGATAAGTTGCACCTGCATTTTTTAGTCCAAAAGGCATAATCTTTGTAACAGTACGTACCTCGACAGGTGATGAATGCTGTCTTCTCCTGGTATTCGGGATCCATCAATATTTGGTTATATCCGGAGTATGCGTCGAGGAAGGTTAGCACTTCGTGTCCGGCTGTTGCATCGATCAGTTGATCTATCCTGGGAAGAGGATAAGAACCCTTTGGGCAGGCTTTGTTTAGATCTGTGAAGTCGATGCAGACTCGCCATTTGCCATTCTTTTTAGGTACGACAACTACGTTGGCTAGCCAGTCTGGGTACTTGACTTCACGTACTGAACCAATCTTCAGCAGCCGGTCAACCTCGTCGTTGATGACCTGGTTCCGGAATGCTCCTTGCTGGCGAGTCTTTTGTTTCACCGGGCGGTGATACGGATCTACGTTTAACCTGTGAGTGATGATGTCAGGAGAAATACATGTCATTTCTTCGTGAGACCAGGCGAATGTTGTATGCTGCTCCTTGAGAAACTGGATGATATCTCTTCGTAGGCGTTTGTTTAACTCGGTCCCCAGATACACTTTCCTTTCTGGCTTGTCAGTGAACAGCTCTCCGGGATCCAAACCTTCAACGGTTGGCATATGGTTTTCTTTCTCGTTCATCTTCGTGATGAATTCTGGGACTTCGTACTCAGCCGTCTCGGGTGGTATGTCTGGTCCCATTCGCTGTAATTGCTATTTGTTCTCTTCAGGGAGTTTGAGAGCCACAGAATAGCAATCTCGGGCAGAGCGCTGCTCCCCTCGAACTTCACGTACTCCCCATTCGGATAGGAATTTTAACACCTGGTGATAAGTAGAAGGAACAGCTTGCATGTCGTGGATCCAAGGTCTGCCTAATATGATATTGTAGGCCAGATCCGCATCGACAACATGAAAGGTTTTTTCCTTTGCTACTCCTTCGGCAAGAGTTGTGAGGGTGATCTCCCCGAGAGTGTTCTCATGCGGGTTCGTTAATATTTACCCTTGAAGTGTAATGGCCACAAACATCCGTCCAGCTGTCCGCTGGGGATTCGCGGAGGGATTCGTATAATCATCGTGTGAGTATGGAGCTTCCCCTATCCAGACCGTGAGTAAATGCAACTATTGCCCACTTATCTGGCATCTCAGGGAATGCCGTTCGCTCTTCCTGGAAACGACCCATGTACTGGAGAAGGGACTCGCTAGGTTTCTTCTTCACCTCGAAAATATTCGTTATACGAATACTTTCTTGACTTTTCTTCGCGACGACTTGTCGACAGTCATAATCTGCCATGTTAGTTGTAAAGCCAAAAGGAGAGACAAAGGCGAAGATAATAGCAAAAATAAACTATTAACCTACGAAGGCTTATTGACCGGCTCCCACTGTGGTCGCCAAATTGTTTAACCTAGATCCGATTTTAGGCCAATTAACAATTAAATTTGTATTTGCGGGGTCACGATCAATAGCTGAGATTAAGAGTCTATATGATAAACTGAGATGATAACAATATGCTCGTATGAATTAAAAAGTAATATGCAAAATGTAGACAAAAGATAGGAAACCGTATCGTATCACTCGTCCTCGGGGAGAGTTCTTCGATATCAACTGCCCTTCAAATGAATAGAGCAGTGAACTAAACAAGAGCAAAAAGAATAACTGAGTAAGATCGAGAGAGAGAGAGAGAGAGTATTTTATTGATATTTCAGATATGAAGTTCCAGATCATACAATCGGTTAAGATGGGTGCTATTTATAAGCTCGGCAGGTACCCGTTGGGGTTTTTGTAACTGCTGGGTGCGGATTCGTGGGGATAAGTAACTGTCGGTCACCTATCCGTTGGAGTTAAAGCCACTGAGTTAATTGTCATTAATAGGTTGATCGTGGGTGATCATGTTAATTACTGCTCTTTTAAGTCGTGTTGACCGTTGAGACGCTTCGTAACTTCTTTAGGTCTGTTCGTGATGCTCGTCTGCCCGTTGGATGTCTGTCCGTTGAAAAGTCTGTTCGTGCCACGTGGAAGACACGTGTCACCTTCTCAAGCCTAGTCAGCTTTTATCCAATACAATGAAAATAGTCAGGTTGTACAAAAGTGGGCTAAAGCTGTTAAAGGATGCACTTGCCCTTCATCCTTTGCTTAAGGGATTTCAAAAAAAAATTATAATATCCCGAATCATTGCACCAATGTTTTGGGTTGAATGTGAATGAATATAAACAATCGAAGCTATCTCAAAATCTGTTTTAGAGCCCGTTTGGGTTGGCTGAAAAAAAAAATAACTTTTAAGCATTTGTGCTTAAAAGCACTTTTAATACTAGAACTTCTTTGCATAAATAAGTGGTTACGTGTTTGGATAGAAGTGCTGAAACGAAAAAAAAATTGTGGAGATGTTGGTAAAAAAATATTTTTTTCTATTAAATGATTAAAATTTCTTTAAAATAAACAAAAGAAAGGAAAAATATAATCTAGGGCATTTGTTAGTGAAGTTATTAGTGGAATTAGAAAAAACTATAAGGGATAAAATGGTAAAATAGTTGGTCAAATCATAACAACTTTTAAGTCAAAAGCTATAAGTTGGAATTACCCAACTTATGGCTTTTGGCTTTTTTTGAACTTAAAAGCCAAGGTACTTTTAAGTAGTTTTGCAGTAACAAAATACTCCTATGAGCTAAAAGTAGCTTAAAAGCTGATTTGACCAGCTTTTAACCTACGCCAAACGGGCTCTTAATTACTTAAAGAAGAAGTAAGAATATGAAATGTAACAGTAGTATGTTTGACCAAGCTTTTGGAAAATCAAAAGAACTTTGTTTCTAGAAAAAAAAAACTTTTGAGAAAATTTGAGGTGTTTGGCCAAAATAAAAAAGGTGCTTTTGAGAAGAAGCAGAAACAGCTTTTCTGCTGTTGGGGAGAAGCTACCAATTTCTGCTTCTTCCCAAAAGCGGAAGCATAACTAGTTTATTAATTTTTCAAGACAAAGATATACTTACCAAATATATTTATTTACCATACTATTTCTAATTACTAAGACATCTTTAAATAAAACTTTGTTATCCGCTTTCCTCTTTAAATTCAACTTCCTATTGATTAAACACTTTAATATATAATTTTATTTATATTTTATATTTAAACTTAATGAAAATAAAAAAATAAGTTTTGTCTTTTATGATAGGATATCCAAATCTTGTCTACGTTGTAAATAATATTAGCCACAACATGAATTTTATAACTGTCGACGCTCATTTTTTCCCGAACTCCGGTTAGAGCTCGAAACATGGCTCGATTTATTGGGACTCACGGGTAAAGACTTAGAGTCGCCACCTAACATATTTTTTAACTAGGCATATTAGGGCACCTATTTTATTTCTAACCAATTTTACAATTAACTCTGAAACTTAGTCTACGAACCAGAATTTCTAGGTAAGAGGTTCAGGTTAACTCGAGAGGAAGGGATTAGGCACCACTCGAGCCCCACCAAATGTGGTTACCGACCGGACTTATAATTGGGATTCAAAATAACTAACTAAGGAAATAAACTAGACCAATAAATAAACGACTATTGTGATATGTATAATGATTAAAATTGGATAAAAAATTCTAATTCACTAAAAGTCTTCTTCCTTAAAGGATTGTACCTAGAAAAATAAAACAAATTAGTTAATGAATTAAAATGAAATAGTAACGATTGAAAAAATAATATAATGAAGAAAGATGTTTTCGGGGGTGTCGTTTTCAAGACAGTAATAGTAAATATCCAAGTGTGCCTTGCAAAAAACAGATGAAATTAAGTTAGTAAATAATAATGATAATAATAAAAACAGTAATAGTAATAATAATGAATGATGATAATAATAATAAAAGGTCCTTTTCTTCTAAGTATTTTCTTCAAAACTAGGCCGTCTTCCATCCGAATTCACCTCGCAAAATATAAGAAAAATAGTTAGTAAATAATAATATTAATAATAGTAAAAATACAATAATAATGATAATAATAATAATATTCGTAGATAATAATAATAATAATAAAAATAATGATAATAATAATTTAAAATAATAATAATAATAGTAGTAGTAGTTTTAAAATAAAGGGGAGGAGATTTTTAAAAGTGTCGGCTCAGGTGTGTATGAATTGGGTGGAGGTTAGAGACGTCGATACGGCTACAAACATGCCGGCCGCTCGTGTTGCCATGCCAAGTATCGGTCTCATCACTCCATCACCGGTTCATTTGTAATAAACGGCTTACCCACGTCATCATAGCCTTTTTGTTTTGTTTTAGGGACACGGGAATGGGTCGTTCAAGTGTAGTATCATGTTCAAACTAATCAAATAGGCCTCAAATAATTTATTTTCCTTGGCCGTAATTGATTTAACATCCATCAATTCCATGTGTAGGCCTCAATATATGTAAAAATATATTTTTTCATTGGCCTCTGACATAACATTGTATCAGTCCAGTAATCTTAGCAGATTGGTTTCGCATGTGTGTGGGACAAACTGTATAACAATTACAACCGGGTCAAAGTTGCATAACCAATTATGCCAAACAACAAATAGATCTATCGCATCAATTGCTCAGCAACATGAAACAAACAATTTGCGAACGGGACAAACAAACTCAGAACCAGTGAATTCAATTTTTCCAAGTGAAACAATGATCCCAAATCCATTGTCAACCATATCCAGTCATAACAGATCTGCGAAACCAACACAGCGGATGAGTAATATTGAATCAAGAATTGAGAAAACGAGCAGCAAGTCACAATATCAAGAATTAGAAGAACAGAAATGTCATCGTTTCAAGGACGATTTTCGGTGAACGGAAAATGGGAAAAGGCGAGGTCGACTGCCTGTGGCTTTTCCCGATGGGAACCACGGTATCGCCACTACGCCGATGTGCTCAGTCCTCCACGATTGCCACCCCAATTTCTGACCTCTCCCCCGTTTCCGATGACCCCGATCTGTACACTCCCCGCCCCCGACTTCACTGATTTTCCCATAATTTTAGGTGTGTGGATTTTGATTTCGAAAATCGTGTATCTGTTAGGAAGAGTAGTGATGACTTGGTTTGATGGTCTTCACAAGAGTGAGGTAATGGTGGTGTGGTTTATGGATATGTATGTGTGTGTGTCGAGGAGGTTGAAGAAGACTAAGAATGATGTGGAGTTTGCCCGTGGGGTTTGCTCGTGGGTGGGTACTGTGTATGAAGGAGATGAGGGGGAGGTTTTGTACTCCCTTTCTGTGTGTTCTCGAGGTCAAAGACAGGAAAATATATAGCCCAAAAATCCCACAGAACCGTTGGAGGATTGGAGAGATTTAAGGGTGGGTGACTGATTTTATGGGATTGAGGGGGAGGAGAGATTGAGGGGATATGATTTTGGGATTTTTATAAAAATGTAAAATGGTGAAAGAAAATAGGTAAAAAGGAATGTATATGGTTAAGAAATTTGTCCGGGTTCAAAGTAAAGCTAATTTAATAGAAAGAAGGTAAATAAATAAATAAATAAATGAATAAATGACATAGCAAATTTTGGTGGAGATTAAAAAATCAATTCATTTAAAATGTATGGAAGAAAGAAAAAGCTTATGGTACCAATTGAATGTATCCGGTCGAACCTTTGTCCACGTGCAAAGAAAATATTGAATTCAAATTAATATGTCAATATTATGAAATGAATATGAGCATTAGGCCGCTATTTAATTTAAAGGTGCAAGATAAAAGATTATATACGTAAATTATATACAAAAGAAGAGAAATATGTGCACATAAAACAAGTTGGGTTAAATACGTATAAATATTCACAAATAATTATGAAATTTTATTTATGCAGTAAATTACACGAATAACCACAGTTTCGTAGATAGCCTAAATGATGCGAATTACATAATATAATCGCAATTAAATGTATAATGTATAATTAGTGGATAATCACAGGTAAATGCATGTTTCCTAATGCAGATTTTGTTCAAACAGTCAATGTTGCACCTTTAAGCTAAATATAGCCAATTATGAAAAAATAAGGGACAAAATTGGTTGTCAACAATAACTATTGTTTCTCGTAATTAGGTACCCAAAAGAGCTTTTTGCAAAGATAATCCAAACACAATTTATTTTTATTTTTTTTAAAAGTACTTCTTAAATGAGTTACCAAACAAAAACTATTTATTTTCAAACGTACTTATCTGAAACAAAAGAACTTTTCAAAATATGTAAGTTTAAAAGCTTGCCCAAAACAGGCTTGTAGGGTGTCAACTGTCAAGCTTAGCTCTTTTTAGGTTCAGCTTACTACCTGTTCATTTATATGGAATACTGACTCGTAGTAAATTATATAGTCAAACCTCACTATAGTGGCAGCGTTTGTTTTGAACTTTCATGACATCTATAGTGAGGTGCTGTTATATATGTATACTAGCGTTTGACGTTTACATCTCATTTAGCTGTTAGTGTTATAACCGAAATGTACGCAAAAAATACATGTTAATTTTAAAATCTCTATAAATTTTCATATTCATTAATTAAAAATGTAACGGTTATACATTATTAATAAATCATTAACTTGTTTAGCCACGTCAATATACTTATTCTTCTTGCTAAGAATGTCTCCGACAGCTTTACGACTACCAATTGAAAATTTTTGCTTCAGTTGTTCATTTGTGACTTCTGGATTGTCTTCTTTGTATTGACATATTACTATCTTTGTTTTTTAGAGAAATAGCTTGACGTTTAGACCCCATATTACACATAAATAAAGAATATGTGATTGAGCAATGTTGTTTTAAAGTTAATAAGTCCAAGAAGAACTCATACTATGGTAGTTAATATCTATGGCAACTATTATAAGAATTGAATGATTAATTACAAATTACCAAGACATTAACCAATTTAACGAAAAAAAAGGTACAAATGTTAAAAAGAAAAGAAGAAAAACGAGTACGAGAAAGAGTAGAAACATGATCTCATATGTAAAAAGGAAAAAAGCACGAAAGTTATTCCATTGTCAAACTATACATACTTGATACATTTTATTATTATTATTTTTATGGTACGAATGTAAAAAAAAAATCTATTTATGGACAAATATTATCATAAATATTTTGTATTTTATTTTATACACAATATATCTCTTACAAAATATAATTACGTAATATTTGAGTATGGATGTTATAGAGAGGTAAGTTTACAAAGAGCGTTCCGCTATAGTGAACGTCATTTCCATTATAGGTAGAATATTATTGTAGTGAGGTAAAATATAACATGAAATGTTATTACAACAAAGAGTTGTTATAACGAAGTTTGACAGTAGTAGAATGTTCAGATGTCAACATCAAGGATAATTTTTGTAAACGGTCATCCAACTTTTCTTTTGTTGCAAAAATTACTTAATTTTGTTTGTTATTCAAAAGTTGCACCTTTACTCTAGGTTACACTATTTTCATCCTGGCATTTAAAAAACTTCACCATTAATTCACTCCAACATAGCTAATTAGAATCTTACTAATAAATATTGATTAGGGATTTTTACACTCTATACCCATAAAATTTAAAGTATTTACAAGCCATACTCATTACAAATTATACCACCCATAAAACTAAAAATATTTATCCAATCTATCCATTTATTATTGTATACCTTTGTTATGTCTTATAGGTGTATACCTTTAAAGTATACTACATAAATTATGGTATACAAGTCTGGAGGGACATTTATTACTGTATACCTTTGTTATGCCTTATACGTATATACCTTTATGGTATACTGCATAAACTATGGTATACAAGTCTGGGTGGGTAGAGTGGGTAAATAATTTAGTGGGCAGGTCCGGTAATATTTGAAAGTAGTGGGTAGTGGCTGTAATTATTTTAAATTTTGTGGGTATTTTTGTAAGTGTCTCTATTGATTACCCATTATTAACCCAAATGTTAAGCCCAATTCGACACCTATGAAGTTAACCGACCCACATAGTTATTAAGAAGCAATTTTTTTTCATGAAAAGAAATCTTTTTTTCATCTAATTCTCGTAAGACCACCATAAAACAGAGTAGGTATAGGAATTCTAACAAAATAAAAACTAAGAAATTTAGGTTATCTCATCATCGGGGACTAACGACAAAATTAAAGCTAACATAACCAACACTTTTGAAAAAAACCAAGAAAAAAAATTGCTTTCATTATCATCATGGGGTGTTTGGGAAAAAATTGAAGTCAACACAGCCTAATACAAAAGTTATGCAGTTAAAATATATATTCTTTCCTTATAGACAAAAAAGATATCATTTTTATAACAGAATCTTATGCTAGAAGCCAGTGCCGGCCCTCCCCTAAGGCAGCTAAAGCAGCTGCTTTAGGCCCCACTTTGTGGAGGGCCCCCATTTTTGTATTATATTATATATACTAGTATATATTGTAAAAGTAAAAAAAAAAAAAACCCAAGTCAAAAAATGCTGACGCAGGAGTGCTGACGCAGGTAGCTTAAAGAGGACAAAATTTTTTTGATTGATGGGGGCCCCGTTTTCCATTAAGTGTGAAGTCATATAGACTTTTAGCATAAGAAAAAAGTTTGACTGATTGGGCAATTGACACTTTGGCAGTACTAGTGTCCGTTAGGATTTACTTGTTAGCTTTTTTTTTTTTTCCTTTTTCGTTAATTATTTTGTGGGAATAGGAAAAGTCTTTGTTAAAACAAAGAATACCTCTAACAGCTCCTTATTCCTATTGATAAAAAAAGTTTCACTCCTCAACATCTCTCAATTTTCATAGCAAAGAATACTTGTGCAATACATTATTTTTGAACTATTCTTCAATGAAAGTCTTCATTTTTGCAATAGCTAAATCAAGTATTATTGTGGAGTTTTGATGTATTGATTTGGAAAATAGTGGAGCATTTTCTTACAACAAGCATACTTGAGCAAAAAATATAATTTGATATCAAGCTATTTATCCTTGAACCAGGTTCTATCTTTCTATCTTTTTATTATTTTATCATCTAAAATTTAATATTATTGCTATTGTTATTTCGTACACATATAGTGCATTTTTAGATTATTTAGAAGAAGATAAGCATGTCAAATAGAAAATATGAATGTGGTTATGAAAAACTCAAGAAAAAAAGAAGAATTGAGAATTTAATAAAGTCCCAAAAAGGTGCTCTTGATAAATTTTTGTTAAATAAGAAAAATCATGAGTTAGAAAATTTGGGAGAATGTTCTTTAGATGAGCAAGTTACTAATTCGATTGAGTTAGATAATTGTGAAAATAATAACATTCAAGAAGAAGAACAAGTAAGTGACAAGTCGAAAATAGATCCTCATGAAAATCAAGAGCTTATAAATGAATTAGATAATTCAACTCCTATAAATATATATGATCCTAGTCAATGGGCTAACGTAGATACAAAATTGAGAGATCTACTAGTAGAAAAGGGACCGATTAGAATTATTGACACAACTTTTCCGTATGATAATTTTTCTAGACATTTTTCTACCACACATTATATTCAAAAATTAGCAAATGGTGAAAGACATGATAGAAGATGGTTAGTTTATTCTAAAGACTTAGATAAAGTGTTTTGTTTTTGTTGTAAGTTGTTTAGTTCAACTTCCGGTACTTGTAATGGTAAACTAGCTAATGAAGGTAGTAATGACTGGAGAAATATTAGTACTAAGCTTAAAACTCATGAAACAACAAATGAACATATTATCAATATGGCTGCATGGATTGATTTAGAAATGAGACTGAAAAAAACTAAAACAATTGATAAAGATATTCAGGAAAAGATTAATAGAGATAGAGAGCATTGGAAAAATGTATTGTCAAGAATTATTGCCGTGATCAAAACTCTTGGTAAAAATAATTTAGCGTTTAGAGGAAAAAATGAAAAGATATATCAAGAAAACAATGGAAATTTTTTAAGGAAAAAACAATTTGATGAGAATGTTGATAATGAAATTTCAAAGTCTCCCGAAGAGTCCTTTAGATTTGATTACTTTTTATACATAGTAGATAAGGCTATTTTTTCACTTCAAAATAGATTTGAACAATTCGAAGCATATGAAAATATTTTTGGTTTTTTATTTAGCGGTAAAAAGCTGAGATCACTAGATGATGTAAATTTGAAAGAACATTGCCTTAATCTGGAATGTTCCTTAAAGCATAATAATCAATCTGATATTGATGGTTTAGATTTATTTTCTGAATTAAAAGTGTTAAGGGAAGTAGTACAAATAGAAGATAAAACTTTAATCGACATACTCAATCAAATAAAAAGACTTGATTCTTTTCCGAATGCATATATTGCTTATAGAATAATGTTAACAACTCCTGTAACCGTTGCTTCAGCAGAAAGGAGTTTTTCAAAATTAAAATTGATAAAATCTTACCTAAGATCAACAATGTCTCAAGAGAGATTAAATGGATTAGCCATATTATCAATTGAGAAAGACTTATTAGAAGAAATTGAATATAAAAAAATTATTAATAACTTTGCATCTCAGAAAGCTAGAAAAATAGACTTCAAATAAAAATAAAGTATTTTTTTTTTTTAAAAAAAATATATATATATATAAGGCCTCTCATTAGAGTTTGGCTTTAGGCCACAAAAATCGTCGGGCCGCCCCTGCTAGAAGCCTAGAATAGTAAAAAACGTCACATATGTATTAATTACGACCCAAAAGAGATAATATTCTCTATATCCAAGAAGCCTTGGACTTTCTTTTCAAAACACATAAAATAGCATACACGTTGTCTTTTGATGAAAAAATTTGCTCCTACATAGTTAAGTGCATCGGGTAATTAAATGGTATTCTAGGTTAAATATTGGGTTGAAAAGTGGTACAATAATAACAACAATAATGTATCCAGTATAACTTCATGAGTTGAGTCTGGGGAGAGTGTGATATATACAGACCTTACCTTTATCTTGACTAAAGTAGAAAAATCATTTTCGATAGACCATCGGCTCAATAAAGACAGTTTTGAAAACTGTTTTTGAAACGAGAAAACAGAAAGAAAAATACAAAAATAAAATGCAAAGATAAAAGTACTGATATAAAGAGAAGCAGTGCATCCATTTACTTAATCTAGCAGGGTAACTGAAACAACAGTACTACTAAAAATGAAAAATAGGATAAAACGAATCAACGATACTAGTAAGGCTCTCTACAATCCAACATGAATTATGTACCCTAACCGAAAGAAGAGAAAACAGTCAGCTGCCTTATAATTTTCTACCCAATTCGTCAACCTACATCCTCTATCTAGAGCCAAGTCCTCCGTAATCTAGAATTGTGTCATGTCATGCCTAATCACCTAGCACAAATTCTTCTTCGGTCTACTTCCACCTCTCCGTAGGCCCATCAATGTCAACCTCTTGCACCTCCTCACTGGCACATCTGTGCTCTTCTTTTCTTACGTGACGGAACCATTTCAGCCTCACCTCCCCCCATCTTATCCACCACTGAGGGCACTCCCACCTCGTCGCATATAACTTTATTCCTAATCTTCTCTTCCCTAGTCTGCCCCCACATCCATCTAAGCATTCTTATTTTGGCTACCTGCATCTTCTGAATGTGGAGGTTCTTGACTGGCCTAAGTCCCTTACAACATCTGTTCTAACAACCACTCTATATAACTTACTCTTAAATCTAGGTGGCACTTTCTTATTGCATAGGACACAAGAAATAAGCCTCTATTTCATCAAACCAGCTCATATACGATGTGTGACATCATCATCAGTCGCTCCATTTCCTTGCATGATAAAGCCAATATACTTAAAGCTTCCTTTCTTGGGATGACTTCTCAATTAAGAGCCACTTCCACCTCTGACTCATAAGATGTGTCACAAAACTTGCACTCCATGTACTCTATTTTTGTCCTACACAGCCTTAAACATTTAGACTCTAGAGTATAAATCCAAACCCCCAACTTATCATTAACTCAGCCCCGTGTCTCATCAAGCAAAATTAAATCACCTTCAAATAGCATACAACATGTTTTATCCCCATGAATACTCCATTTTAATTCATCAATCACCAGAGTAAATAAAAACGGGCTAATGTTTATGCCTAAAATGGTACGTCTAGGTTAAACAATTAATTATGGTTGGGGTCACAAGCAATATAGTAATCACAACGGAAAAGTATGTAAATATATAACAAAAGCAGAAATGAAAAAACAAGATGAAATTAATAAAAAGGAAGAGTAATTCTTATTCCTTGAGAATTGCCGGATTCCGTGATGAATCGCCTTATGTACAATACAATGTAAGGAGGGGTATTTGTAGCAGTGATACCCAGTCCTAAATAAGGTAAAATACAAAGACTAATAAGACTATGGGCATATAACTCAAGGCGGTGATATATATTAAACCCTAGCTAAGAGACTGTAAACCTTAGACGACGGGATGTATACCCGGCGTCCTATGGCCCTTCTGCCTAAATGGTCGTTGGCTCCAGGAGCGGGCGCGTATCCTCTGCGCCCGTTGAATTGTAAGATAAGTCTAGTCTCGTCAGATGGACTCGTATTCCCGTAATAGTGAGTGGCGTATTTTTGTCTATATAGTCAGTCCCCCCACTTGCTGAGTGCTAACGAAAGCAGTCAAGAAGTGAAAGCGGTGTGAATGTGAAAAGATATCTCACTGACCCCGTAAGACTCACAGTCTCTTTGACCAAGAATGACATTGATTCCTTCATGAACTCTGCATGCTTCTCTCTGATTGGCTGATACCGATTCCGTGCACCTTTCCAAGAACTGCGATCAACTGCTCCGAATCATTTCATATCACCAGTAATAATGACGCTTGACCATTTCATGCTCCATCCTTATCCCTCTTTGCCTATATATAAGGACTTCACGACAATTGAAAATTCACAAACTCTTCTTCAGAAAATACTTCTCTTCTTTAGAAATTTCTTATAATAGCGAGAAACTTTTCTTCCCTAAAAAATATTTGCCTTCACTCCTAGTTTGATATTTCCAGAAAACCTTCTTCATACCTGATGGATGTTGCATAAAAAAACTACAGGAGGAAATTCGCCTTCAGTTACCTCATTCTCTTATTCGCCCATGAGGAAACAGATGAAGTCCCCTGAACCATGAAGTTTGATCGGGATTCTAACGATGTCCTTTGGGATATCTTCATTGTGTCATGTGCATTGATTACGATGCCATCTTCTAACACAGCGGCTGCTGTGATATTCTTCTTGTCATACAGGGCCAGGACGCTAGCCCTTTCAGTTTCCGCGCGGCTTCTCCGCCAGGATTTCTCTGGTGTTTAGATTGCCTCTTTGACGAAGTAGGGCTGAAGCTTACTTGTCTGATTCCATTTCATGGCAGGCAAGAGGAGAGAGCTCCAGATCGTGAACAGATTAATGAGTCACCAAGCTCTAACTCTGCCTACGGCTCTGGGCTGTCTCTTGGTTCTGCCGGTTCGGTCGTGTCGGCGTTGCAACGCTCCACCGGCCGTTGGCTGCGGGATACCTGAGGGAAGAGGCTCCCTTGTGGTAGGTTCCCATCTTAAGCCTTTCCGCTCTCGGCTAACTTCTGTTTGCGCTTAAAGATCTGCAGGACTGTGCACTCCAGTTTGACCAATTGAGGTTGACTCAGATGGTCAAGCTTTGCTGCTAGTCTTCTAGTTTCTCTTTGAGTTCAACAGACGAGATGGGGGAAGGTTCAACCTATACTTAAATGCTTATGGGGTCTGTTGCTTTGATCAAGCAGATAGGCCTTGGCTGTACTAATGGTCGTATGCTTTGAAGGAATGTTCGAGCTGACATATCTCAAGCTGCAAAAAGAAAAGAAGAACTCTGCAATGTTTACGGCTTGTAACTACAATCTAGATGAAGGATCTTCAGCCATGTTAATCTCGATGAGCTCTTTTTTTTAGTCTTCCTTTTCCTTTTTTTCTTTACAATTATTATAAACAAATGTTGTATTCAGGAAGAACAAAATGTATATTATAAGCCTACGGGGTGTTTGTTATTAATGAAACCGTTGTTCATCAATACTCTTATACGTACTTGTGTTATTACATGTTTTGTAATGTATAGTCAAGTAGTATGTTTGTGCACCTAAGGATTAGATGGCTTCCGATCGTCCTGAATGTCCTAATAATTAGAACATTTATTAGTGCCTACATTGGGCAATTATGTCCGTTGTGTGCCAATATTTAGCGGCTAGGTTGCATCTGTAGGAGATGGCTGTTTGCGCCTACAATTGGACGACTTTAGCCCATGTGATAACAGGCACTTTTGGATCCGACTTCGAACGTCTCTGCTTAGTTACTCGAGTATTTAAGACTTTCTGGCACTACACAAACAGGTGTCCTCATCGGCGTGTAGGTGCAATTATTGAATTAACGAGTTCAACTTACGAATAATGCCTGGTGGCTGAGCTCTAAGCAAGTAGTGTACCCTACTTTTGTAGCAAAAAGTGAGTGTATTACTTCAAATTAGGTCTGGTCGGGACTATGAATAGTTGGATCGTAGATGGATCTGAATAAATAAGTAAAACTGACTAAAAATAATAGTTTTATTGATAAAAGGGGTGCAAAGCCTAAGATGATGTGGGTGAAAACCCGTAACATGATTGATGAGTATAAAAATACTGCGATAAAAGTTAAAATGAACTTGAAACATAAAACATAAATGCCTTTAAGATACTTTATGCTCAACCCTCAGAAGGTTTGGGGGAATGTGCTTGGGCTTCCCTACTTGAGGGTGCTGAGCCTGGATATGTTACCTCTGGGTCGTTAACAACCCGATGGTACATCTGTGCCAACCAAACAATAATGAAAGGCTTGCTTTTGCAGTTGTCTGCTTTCTGACTTGTCTTCAGGGAGGATTCCTTTGCTCAAATAGTTGATCAGTGCGTGACGCTATCCTGTGACAGATCATGTGTCTGGAATTTCAAGTTTTAACAGGTCCACGGGGGTTAACTCAACCATTATCTGATAATCGTAAAAATCTGCAGACGCTTCGCCACTACTTGAACTTTCCTCCCTACAGGCAAACTCCCACGCTTGAAAGTTTTTCAGGAGTGTCTTTATTCTCTCATGTCGATCTGGTGTGCATATGCCCTCTGTGGTGAAAACTTATTTGACTTGATCAACGATCAATTGAGAGCCGCTGAAGAAGGTAACCTCTCTGGCCCTCACTATGTAGGCTAAGTCGAGAGCTTGAATAATGGCTTCATACTCTGCTTCGTCGATTTGAGCTCTAGCGGTCGTTTGAAATGCAATCCCAGTGGGTGTCTTGACCCACAGATTGAGATTGACTTCTTCCTTTCCCAGGTTCGCTTCAATGTTGACCTCCCAACGTCCGGGCTCGATCGTTTCTTTATTTCTGATTGACTCATCCGCCTTTGGCATCAGCTCTTCTACGAAGTCTGAGGTGAAACCCTCTAGTTCCTGCGACTCAACGGCTTCCCGGGGTTGGTAGATAATGTCATACTCTCCCATTATCTCGGCCCATTCTGCCATCTCCTCTGAGAACCCGAGGTTAGATGATATGGTCTTTACCAGTATGAAGGAGATCATGTTGACCGTATGGTCAAGAAAATACGTGCACAGCTTCTAGGTCGCCATGATCTCGGCCGCGATAAACTAAAAAGTAAAGGCAAAACCCTATTACGGAGCGAGGGTCTATTGCTGGCATATTTCACGGGAAATTGTCTCCCATCCTCTTCTCGTACAAGGACTGCATTCCATGCTATTTCTGAGATCGAGACATATAATAATAAATGCTCACCTGGTTTTGGCTAAGTTATCACCAGAAGCTGTAGGAGCTGCATATTAGTTTGGGAGTTAGGTAACTCTGAATCAGCCATAGGGGCCCTCCTTGTCTTTGCAGCACCTCAGAAAGCTGACATACCAATTCTGTGGCCTTGGGGACTAGCTGAACCATCACCGCCAACCGATCCCGGAGTTTGCTGATCTCTTCTTTGACTTCTCGCTCCATGGCCATAAACTCGATGGACTCCTCTTTGGCCACATTTATTTTAGCTACCACCCATGCACCAAGATCCTTACAATAGGTAGGTCGATACTCTCCAAGCGTAGACCGCTCACCCCGTAAGTCAACAATGCTGCGCGAGGTCAGGTATTTGAAAACTTGATGGAGTGTTGAGGGTACTCCCTTGACACTGTATATCCATGGACGTCCCAAGATGACGTCACATGGTAGATTGCAATTCAGTACCTGGAAGGAGGTTATGCTCGTCACGCCCGGTATATGAACCTGTAGAGCTAATTCTCCGACAGGCTCTTTTCTGGATCCACTGAAACTTATTATCTTTTTGGTGCTCGAGGCTACTTGATGGCAAAAGTCATTATTCCGCAGTACCTCCCCTCGGATAATGTTCACGCTACTCCTGAATCGATCATGGCTCACTGGACGCGTAAGTCAGATATTTTTACGTACACGATGAGGTCGCCTCGATGTTCTGCCTCTTCCTCCAAACCAAACAGGATTGGACCGTTTAATTCCCATGGCACCGTAGTCCCCCGGGCGATGTTAGGTTCCATAGTTGAAAAGACTGTGTTGATAATCTTCGAATTTTTAGAATCAGGTGCTTTGGAATGATGTGGTCCCTCTTCAATCAGATCTTTGAGGTGCCTTTGTTTCAACAGATGCTCGATTTCAATCATCAAGGCTTTACAGTCGACTGTGGCATTATCACCACTGCGATGAAAATCACAATAGAGCGTTGTGTTCCTCCCCATCGCTCCTTTCACAGTAGACGGCCATCGGACCCTTGAACCTAATCTACCAAAGTGATTGGCGACTATATCCACGACGTTGACTCGTAAACCAAAATCCCTGAAGTTACGGGGTTCCATCCGCTTCTCTTAGGATCCTGATGCTCGGGAGTATTTCTATCTTCCTGCTCCTGACTGGTTCTAAATCTTTGGCTTCACCCTTTTTATATTCTCTTCCCTTTCTAAAGAAGGGCTCCCAGGTCTCTTCATTCGCTTGTCTTTGGGGTTATGATACTTGTCTGGTTCCAAGTGAAGCTTTTCAGTATACCTTTGATACAACGCACCCCATGTGTTAACTGGGTGCTGGGTTAAACTCCACTGCAACTCCCTGGTGGCCAACGATCCCTTTGAATTCAAACTCTGCAACTCCCTGGTGGACAACAATCCCTTTGAATTCAAACTCTTGCCAAAGGCTACCAGAATGATGTTATCAGGGACGGGAGGAAGCTTCATACATTCCTTCTAAAATCTGTCAAGGTAGTCTTTTAGCAGCTCGTTGTCCAATTGTCGTATCTTGAAGATATCTTCCATGCGCTTCTCCTACTTACGGGCACCAGAATGCGCTTTCTTAAACAAGTCTTGCATCTGAGTGAATGATTAAGTAGATCCCATTGGTAGCTGAGTCTACCAAGCAAGGGCCCGTTTAGTCAAGGTCGAGTCAAACCTCTTCATTAGAGCAAACTAGATTTCTTTCTCGATAATCTTGTTACTCTTCGCGGCTGTGTAATACGCGGCAATACGCTCGTCCGGGTCAGTTGTTCCATCATACTTTAAGTTATCCGGTAAGTAAAAGTGCTTTAGTATTCGGATCGGCGCGGCACTTGCCTTGTAAGCATGTTTACAAAACTTCTGTTCATCTACCATGGTAACTTGGGGTAGAGCACCAGAACATTACCAATACGGTCGTGGATAACCTTCATCTCTTTTATGAGGTTCTAAATGACAGGAGCTCCCTTGAGGTCTTGGTTGTTGAATGTTGACAAGCCTTCAGGGGTGGCATCTATGTTAAGCCTTCGATTAGGAGCTGATGCCAGTGAATTGTTCGTGGGCGCTGGTCCTCGGGGGAAGGTTTTCCTCTGAAACGACACAGCAAACATCGCTCTTAACTTGTGGGATATCCCTTTGACTATGTTTTTCAAGTTCCGTTCGGACGCGGTTTTGAGGAGATTAACAAGGAAACCCCTGAATTCAGAATTGTCTCCCACAGGTTGATCTCCTTCCCCGTCGCTGGCAACAAGGATTGGTTCCTAAGAGGTATCTTTCGGCTACTCAACAAGATTCTTAGGCTGTATACTGGGATCATAGAAATCCTTCAGGGACTCGTTTACTGCGTCTGTAGTGTTTCTTGGTACGCTGCTACCGTCGTCAGACATGATTGCACCTTTTCCTTCGTAAAACACTTATAATTGTTTGGGCCCCACGGTGGGCGCCAAACTATTTATGCCTAAAATTATAGGTCTAGGTTAATCAATTAATTATGGTTGGGGTCAGAAGCAATACAGTAATCACTACGAAAAATTATGTAAATATAACGAAAGCAGTAATAAATAAACAAGACAAAATAATTATTAGAAAGGCAGAGTAATTCTTATTCCTTGAGCATAGCCGGATTCGTGGTGAATCACCTCATGCACAATACAATGTAAAGAGGGATATTTATAGTAGTGATACTCAGTCCTAAATAAGATAAAATACAAAAACTAATAAGGTTATGGGCCTATAACTCAAGGCGGTGGTATATACTAAACCCTAGCTAGGAGACTGTAAACCCTAGGCGGCGGGATGTATACCCGGCGTCATATGGTCGTGCCGCCTAAACGGTCGTTGGCTCCAGGAGCAGGCATGTATCCTCTGCGCCCGGTAACTTGTAAGATAATTCTAGTCTCCCCATCTGAACTCGTATCCCCGTAATAGTAAGTGCTATATTTTTGCCCACACAGCTAAGCGTTGACCTCTGATGAAACCCCTTCTCAACTGGAAAGTGTCCTAGGACTCATCTGACTGTTCTCAATTATGTCTTGACTACATCGCACGTGTCCTTAATTGCTTTAATGTATGCTACAAGTACAACTCTTGACTCCAAGCATCTCAACAAAATCTCCGGTAGGACTTTGTTATAAGCCCTTTCTAAGTCAATGAATATCACATGTAAGTCCCTTTTCTAATCCTTATACTGCTCAATCAACCTCCTCAAAGTATGGATGGCTTCCGTAGTCGAACACCCAGGTATGAATCCGAATTGGTTATCAAAAATAGTTATATCGCTCTCTACCTCTTCTCCACCACCTTCTACCAAACTTTCAAAGTATGGCTTAGTAGATTGATAGTCATATAGTTATAATTTTGAACATTACCCTTGTTCTTGTCAATGGAATAATAATAGTCCACCTACATTCTTTGAGTATTTTTGTCGTCATAAGGATGTCATTAAACAACCCAGTAAGCTACTCCATGCCTGCTCTATCTGCACTCTTTCAAAATTTGACTGGATTTTATCAGCATCGATTGCTCTTCCCCCTTCCCCCCTCATCTTACAAATTTCCTCCTTAACCTTATCAAATTTTACACACATGTAGTCTCTAAAATCACAATAGCTCTCGAAGTGCTCTAAATAACTCAGCACGATACTCTTGTTCCCCTCTTCATTTAACAGTTTATGAAAGTAAACTTGCCATCTCGGTTTAATATGTGCCTCTTCTATCAATACAATGTCATTATCGTGTTTTATGCATTTTACTTGGTCTAAGTCGCGTGATCGTCTCTCTCACCTTGGCAAGCCTATACAGCTTATACTCTCTATCTCTGTCTGCTATTTATCTATACAAGCATTCAAAAGCTACCGTTTTAGCATCTGCAACCGTCAACTTCGCATCCTTCTTCGTAGTCTTATATCTTTCCCTATTTGTTCTCTTTTCTCCCTTGTCTTTGCTCTCCACTAACTCCTTGTAACCAATGTTCTTGGCCTCCGCTTTCATTTGGACATCTTCATTCTACCACTAGTCCACTCTGAGTCTACTAGGGTTACCCTTCAAGACCCCTAAAACCTCTCTAATTCCTCCCTTGATACAATCAGTTGTCTTAGTCGACATATTATTTGCATCCCCTTACTCTCCTAAGCCCTCATAGCTACCAGCTTCTTCCCTAGCTCCTGAATTTTTCCCATGGTCAAGGCCCCCACTTAATTCTAGGTCAATCATTCAAAGCCTCTTTTTCTTCTTCTCTTGGATTTTAAGATCCATAATAAAGAGATTATGTTGATTTGTAAGATTCTCACTCGCGATAACTTTACAATCTACACATAATCCTTCATCGCTCTTTCTAAGAAGTATGAAGTCGATTTGAGTATTTGCCATTACATTACAAAAGGTCACCAAGTGCTCCTCTTTCTTTTGGAAACTCAAATTAGCTATCACTAGCTCAAAAGCTTTTGCAAAGTCCAAAAAAGAGACTCCATAATTTTTATCCCCAAAACCACAGTCGTCATGCACATCATTAAAGCCCCAGATGTCCCGATGTGGCCATTGAAACCTCCTTCTATGAAAAGTTTTTCGGTGTAAGGGATAACCCGAACTACCTTGTCCAAATCCGTCAAGAAGTGCTTCTTGACCTTATTGTCCAAGTCTGTTTATGGTGCCTAAGTACAAAATCTTATAGTAAGCACTCCAACACCACGCTTGATAACCATCATCTTTTCATTCACCCTCTTGACCTCAACTACTTGATCGTTAGTTCCTTATAAACTAGAATGCCTACCCCATTCCTACTCCATGAGCCTTATGAGTACCATAATTTATACCCGTCAACAACTCGGGCCTTAGTCCCCATCCACTTGGTTTCTTGGAGACAATTTATACCCGAGAATATTCACTAACTCTATAGATTTTTCCGTCAACAACCCTATGTTCCAAGACCCAATTCTAATCCTAAAGACTCCATTGATACCCTTAGACCCCACCCCTAACCCCAAGGCAAGACCTTAAACTAACATCATTCACAAGAGTAACTACTAAGTTACAATCCACAAATTATAATCGAGGGGTGATTATAAAAGCTAACCTTAAAATAATGAATAAAGAAGAAACTCACCAATATTGTGCGAAGAAATATAAAATAAATGGAAATAAAATTATAAAATTTTAATTCGATAACCAGATAGTGTATATGGCAAAGAAATGAAGCTGGAAGCTAATCTACAATATAGTGTGAAGAAACCTAAAATAAAAGGAATTACAATTATAATTCGATGAACGAACAGTGTATACAACAAAGAAATGGAACGGATCAAAACTCAAGACTAAAGAGTAAATGACAACAGAAATAAATAGATAAATTTATAGCTATAATTCCAAGAAATAGAAAGGAAGCTTACACAAGCTGCCTTAGCAAAAATGAAGTTTTCGTTGCGTTTGATTATGATTGCAATGAATGTTAGCGTTGCTGATTTGCCCGAGAGTCGGCGGTACCGTAGCGGTCATTGGTGTAACGTAGGGTTGGGAAGTGGGGTAGGGTAAGAGGAGTAAAGAGAGATAGAGACATGGGAGAGAGAAATATGAGAGAAAGGAGGATAAGAATCCTCCTTACCGGGTGGCTGGTGGAATTCATCGGGGGACGACAAGAATTATGTCGGTGTTACAAAACGAAAGTCGTTTACCGAGAAGAAAGAAAAGAATGCTATTATTGAGTTAAAATAGTGATAAATTTAATTTTGTATTTTGTATGAGGTTCCAGCGAGACAGAGAAATTGTAATATAATATTTCTAGGATTCAATGGGTAAATAAAAGAGCATCGTCGTTCGACAGCAAGGAAAATTACATTGAGTGCAGTAGAATATTTCTAAAGGATGGGTTGAAAAATAGGTTACTCATATTTATTAAGATTAATTAGCTACTTTTGAGTTAATTAATCAGCTACCTGGTAAGGTATTTTAAAGTTTAGGCCATAATAATTTTTGTTTAATCTGGAGATAAGGTATATAATTTTTGTGAAACAAAATAAAGGTAAGTAACTTTTGTATAATAAAAGGTAAGTTAGACAACGACCACTTAAATTTATCATCTAAATCAATATTAAGTAATGACGAGCGCAAAATCAATGTATAAAATCGGACATTGTACTTGTCAATGATATTATATATAAGATTGTCGACCCCATAAGAATTGTGATATTATAATGGTATTTATCATTATTTAATCACTATTTGAGAAAATCAATACTTTGCACAAAGATGATTTTGAAATTAATAATGACTAAAAAGGTGATCCACTATCGGTTGTAATCTTATTGACATATAAAGTCAAGAGGGAGAGGCTCCTAGCAATGGAGGAAAGGGGAGTAATAATCAGCATACTTAAGACATACATTAATAATTCAGGAAGATAAAGAAGCTAAGTCAACAAGTTACCTATGCAATAACTATTGACTTTTGTTACCTTTCACCAACCTGGTTAAAGTATGAACATTTCTCGCGAATACATCCAATCCATCTAATCCTTTGTAATAACTATACTCCTCTTCGGTTATACAATTAAGAGAAAGAACAAGATGTATAAGGATGCGATGATTCCTTATAGATAGAAAAATATCAGTTTCTCTCAAATATCTATGTCACAATCTCCAAAATTAACACATTAATCAAGTCTCATGAGTGTAATCAATACGCAAGAAAGGACGTCCAAAATCCAATTAAAACAATGAAGAATTGACTTATCTCTTTCGATTAAGAAATTAATAAACTTCTTAAGAAATCAATCAAGCACATATGATGAAAGACACAATTACGACTAGTTGAACTATAGGTTTCATCAAAACTCAACTATGAGAGGTTTACTTTATAATTGGAGAAAATTCCACTATGAAAAAATTAAGCATGAACAACTTCAATATTCAAGATAAGAAACGAGAATGTAAAATAAAGTTTAGGAAAATATCTCAACAATCTTCAATCTCTGTTGAAACCTTGATTCTTTTCCCTCTCTTTTCTTCTAAAAAAAATTGTGTTATCTCCAACGTGGCAAAATTCCTTCAACTTCTCATAAAAACCCCTTTTTATAGTGTCGTGAGCTGACCTTGAAATATGGGCCCAACGAGCTGAATTTTAAGTACCATTGCAACACTAGACTGATTTCAACCTAGGACCAATGTTGCAACTCGCAGAATTCAACCACTGTTACGCTAGAGACTGATTTCTAACCATGAACTTCTTAAAATAGTCCACCACTTCTTTCCATTTTTTACATCTCGTTTGCTTAAAATTTATGCATTTCCTACTTGTTCTCTTCATTTGCAAGTATAACGTTAAAACAACAAAGTAAGTGAGGAAAAGCAAAAAATAACAATCAAAACTTAACAATTCAAGCATGACAAGGGCATAAATAAATATATAAATATGACTCATCGTGTAACTTAATAAAAATATACAAAACTAAAGAAGAAACTCATTGCGCATGAGACGAAGAAAATACTGATAGAACCCATTTAGAATTTTCTACATAATCAATTGATTGTAAATTGAATGAATTAAGTTAATTTTGATAACCAATTAGGATTATGCAATTTTAAGCTTTGTGTAACGTACTATTTAAATAAATTTTGAAGGAATCCAAGGAAATTAACTAATGCAACAAACAATATTTATTAAGTTGATTATCTATAGTAAGTTTACTTGTATTTGGTTCTCGTCTTTCCTTCAAACAAAAATTATATATATCTTCTTTTGGTCTATCAGAATGCGACAATTGGATTGAGTTTAGACAGTCAATCTTTACGTGAATTCGTAAAGATAGTTTTACATTGAGTGACGATTTAGGAATCTTTATTATAATATGCAAATAATTTTAAATGCTACAAAATATAGCAAATTAAGAATAATAGAAATCCTTAGATTTTAATTAGGCTCATAATTTGGCTGCTCTATCTACCACCTAACCATATTTTTTAACTCTCTCTATCACTTCCTCAAGCTGGAACGACATCCCCAACTTTGTCTGATGTCCGACCAAACCTCATCCTTTACTATCACTTTCGTCGTAATTCCGGCCATTACCACTATGACAGGAAAATAGCTATTTTTGTTCTCTTTTATCTTCTCCTCATTCTTCTTTTTCTTCTTATTTTTTTATTGTTTTGGTGGAATGGGTAATGATTATTTTGGTTTGTGGTGATGACCATAGTGGTTTGTGGTGGTGATTTGAAGGCAATCGAATGTCGTATGCCCGGTGTATATATATTTATGTATGGGTATATCTTTATATGTCTAAATATGTCTAGTTTAGTATAGTTGTATAACATTTAATTATACATGTAGGTGTAACACAATTTGTATATCTTGTGTATGCATGTATATGTACATGTCTTTATATATCTTTGTATTTCGGTTTATGTCTAGCGTAGCTTTAACACATATATTTATATATGTTTGTGCATGTCAAGTGTAGGTATATGACACGACCTGAATTTCCAACTAGGCCGTACGGGAATATATATATACATACATATAAGTTGCCAAAAGAACACAACTGGCTACCCAAATACAAGGCTCAGGGGTTTTGAGACCAGACATCTACGTAATTCAAAAGATAAATACATTTCGGAAGGGAGAAAAATAAGGTCTAACAAAGACATCTATAGCTGGTGGTCTCAATAGACAAAAGCTGGCTCACAACATACAACTGGAATTCCTTCGCTCCTTAATCGCGCTACGTGCTGGGTCATGGAGCGGAATCTGTCAAAACGAAAAGATAAAGCATGAAATAGATAGGCAATAAAACAAAAGGACTCAGTAAGTGAAGACTAGCTAGCTACCTTGAAGAGTAGATAGACTAACTAGGGAATCATAAATCAGCAACAACAGAACAGATAAGAATTGCACAGATCAATCAATGCAATAATCACACATAGCTAACAACACATGTAATGACATGGAATAGTTGAAACATGAGGTAATGGGGTCACATGCCTAATGAATGGAGCGGAATCCTCCTACTCCAGGGTGGAATCCTCCTAATCTCAATATGAAATAGAATGCATGCAAGGAGCAGAATCCTTCTACACCTAGGGCGGAATCCTCCTACCCCTGATATGACATCATAGCCCATAATAAGATAATACAAATAGAAGAAGCATACCAAGGTTGTGGTGTAGTAAGTACACCATGTCGGCATCTATTCACGTAATGAACACATGAATAGAATATCCATAAGGCCAATGTCCATCAAAAAAATGGATATAATCACTTACCTCAAGTCCAGGGCTCAATCGACTACTGAATAATCTCATTTCCTTCTGACGCCTCTCGAAACTATCTTTCTCTGAGCCATAGAAGCATAATCGCACGTATAAGTGCCCTCAATATAGTTAATTGTCAGACGAAAGTAGAAGAAAATTACTAAATTTTCCATAGACCTGGCTTAGCCAAATGTCCATAAACGATACGTTTTCGGACTCCTCATAGTCCCACAACATCATTTATGCCATTGGATCACATTTGCGAGTTCAATTCGACTTAATTTTTCAATTTAACCAATCTAGCATTCTAACCCCTTTTCCTTCGAGCCCAATTCATGAATTTCTAACCCTAAAACCTTGAATTAACATCATAAATAGGTGTAGAAATGTTACATGGATGATTACAATGAGCTGGTACTTTGGAACTGCCCTAAACCAACCTTGGATTGAAAGAAATTGACCAAAAATGAGTTTGGCCGGAAATTGGGTCCTATTTATACTTTGGGAGCTGACTCTTTCAGCATTAACACGCCAGCCGCCAGGGCTGGCGCTCGTTGGCCTGGCTCCAGCCATCCTGATAGCACAACCTGGTGCTGAAATTTGGGTCTGGACGGGACCCGACCGTACTCGGAATCACCCCAAGATTTGCACACAAGTCATAAAATACATATATGACCCACTCGTGAATTTGTATCTCGAAACGGATCCCTGACGCACAAGACGAGGGTTAAATAGAAGGAGAAAAAGTTCCAACTCTTAGCACATATACAAAACCTATCTGAATGGCCTCGGATTTCACTTTCAAAAGTTTACACATGTCACAAATGATCCTACGAACCTAACAACACTTTTGAATTTTGAACGGAGCTTATTTACTTAAATCGAGCTCGAAAGTCATAATTTGGTTGTACCGACAATAGAAGACGAAAATGTCTTCCAAGACCTACCAAACGAAGTCCAATTCCGCTCAAACTTTCTTGGCAGTTCCTAATAAACCTTACAGAGCTTCCAAGACTGTCAGCTCGCCAATTAGAGTCCTAGCTCCCAAAACGACTAGCTAGGGTCGTTTCAGTATAGCACATATCTCTGTATATCTTTGTATGTCTAATATGTGTGTATTTATTTATATCCTTGTATAGTTGTATGTATGTGTATGCCTTGTGCAAGTGTTGCATACATACTTGTAGCGTATATCTGTAAAATCTTGTGTATATATTTGTCTGTCAGTGTATTTTGTTGACTTAGATAGGAAGTGGGAGTGTGTTTCCTCAACTAAAGCTCTTCTCGCCAATTTGTTGTAAATTCGTAGACTGTCTCCTCATGTCATAGAGCTAGGTTGCTATATAAGATTGCTATTTTTGATAACATCTTATTATAGATTGTTGGACAATATATCCAGCCAACTGGAGGGGTAACTCAAGGCGCCAGTAAGTAAGGTAGCCAGTACTAAGGGCACGCGAAATAGACAACTAGTAAAGTGTCCTTTCTTACTAAAAGGAGCTGAGGCTCCTAATTCTAAACTTATTAAAAATATCCTTAAAGGGACCCCTACAAAAACTAGGGGTTTGGCAGGAAGTGTAAAGTGCCACGTATGATAGCTTATGTCTTCATCTGTGATGAGCTGGAAATTGGGCCACCACTACTTTCAATGCTGATCCTCTGAAGACTCAAGTATCTCTTCATATCTTTGTTTATTTTCTTCGAATTTGAAATTTAGAGGTTTAATAGTGTTTTCATATTTTTGCTTCCGCGCATGGGCGGATTTAAGTAGTAGTCACCAAAAAATTACACGGTATAAATAGGTAATTTTATATATATATATATATATATATATATATAGGTTTAATAGTGTTTTCATATTTTTGCTTCCGCGCATGGGCGGATTTAAGTAGTAGTCACCAAAAAATTACACGGTATAAATAGGTAATTTTATATATATATATATATATATATATATATCATGTATTGAACCCTTTAATTTTTTTTGATATATTCTATTATTTATATTAAGATACCCCTTACTGAAAATCCTGATTCCGCCACTGCTTCTGCGTGACTTCAACCCTGAACCTACCAACCATTTTATTTTTGAATGTATGATTAATTTGAATTTGCATCGGAATAAATCGATTGAGTTGATAATATATACTTCGTATTGACTTTTTATTATTGCGAAATTTCAATCATCCTATCAAATATCTTTACCCCTCCATAGAAAATACTTTTGATTTCTTTACTAGTAAAAGTGTCACGTAAAATAGAAGAGAAAACATTATTTCAAGTCTTCCTCCCAATTTCTGTTACTAATCTTAATTCAAGAAAAGTACCTCTTTCCCCTTTTTTATTGGTTATTAGGTTATTTTAAGAGAAAGAATTAAGAAGAGTCGTGTGTTTGGTGCTTTAATTTAGACTAGTTTTTAAGAACAAAATTTTGTACAACAATTGTACAAGTAATACTTTTGAAAGTGTACCTTTGAATTTATTTTTGTTTCCTTCAAGAAAAAAAAAACAACATTATTTTCTTTTTTGGGGGAAAAGTCGAAATTTATTTTTTCAACCATATGTTCATTAACCGTTGCTTGCCATGTTATTGTGGGATTCTTTCTCAATGGTTGGTACGACAAAGGCTTAGATATCAAGGTATATTCCAGTGAGAGAACAGAACATTAATTAAGGAAAATTAACTATGACAAATAATATAGTATAGTGAACAAATTGGACGATCTTCATTTAGGAAATGTCATCATCAAGTTCTTTTTTTTCTTTTTTACAAGTCATCATCAAGAGGTTAGTAGTATGAAGTGACATAGAGCTAAGAGCATTTAGGAGAGCGGTCCCAATTCATTGGAACTAGGTTCATGTACCTTGGAATAGCTGGACTTTTTTCACCATATTCGATATTTATATGGGATAGACAAATTAAATTTACGTTAAAAAATTTTACTTTTTAATGGTAAAATATTATATGAAAAATAAATTTACTTGTAGCATTCGAACCCGAGACTCATTGTTATAGATGGAGATTTACCATCACACATTACAATCTTGAATGATTGGAGTTCTCTTGTTCTTTCTTCACTTATTTGAGTTTTTCCTTAGTTTTTATTTTTTTTGGAGGGCAATGCCGCAATGGATGCCAAATTGAGTATTAAAATTACTAACTATGAGTAGTTTCATTTGTTTCCCTCCTCTAGTTACATCATCTGTTGAATTCGTTAATCCAATGTCTCTCCTTTGTTTGCAATAATCTACAAAGAATTAGTAGATGGAAATGAATTAGAAGAAATGGAGTCAATGTACTTCAAAAAAGGGGGAAAAATCCAATAGGGAAAATTTATTTAAACAACCAATAAAAAACATTTGCTTTGAGCTACAATAAAAGATCTGGAAGTGTATTTAAATTTGGCAATGAATGTCCTGTGTGCCCTTAATACAACTCATGCTATGAAACTCTACTTAATTGTTTGACTTTGACATCGTTGACCGTTGACTTTCTACTGATGCTTCTATCTTAGCTTTATTTAATGCTTTGGTTTAATTAAGTTAACCTCCTTGGTTGTTACCTGTCCAAGATTTTCAACATGGGACCTTCTTCTGCTTCATCTGGTACAAATTTAAAGGCTTATCTCTTTATGATTCATCTTACTTGATCCTATATCAATTTGGATAAACTCATGTTTAGTCAATACTTTAACTTCAAATTAACTATGTATACATGCTTCAAGTGTACCCAAGCCAAGAGCCCTGTTCTCCTATGTAGAGGTTAATTGGCTTGAGATTTCTTCTTTTTTTGGTAGGATAATACTCCCTCCGTCTATTTTTAGTTGTCCACTTTCAGCTTTTCACTCCCACCAAGAAAAAATTCAAGTTGACAAATATATCATTATTAATTATACTTAATTCAGTTAATTGGAAAGTGATGGAAGAGGACATCAAGGAGAAGGCCAACAATAAGGCGATGTTGATGAAGGAGGACATCAACAAAGTTGTGGTGGTGGTCGTACAGGACAACAACAAGGAGGTGGGTGGCGGCGAGGCAGGGCTGTGGGATGGGGATAGCGGCCGCTAGAATTATGTGAAGGAGAAGATAAGAAAAATAAGAAAGATATCCAAAATCCTTAATTTTGTAGGACAACATCCTTAATTTTGCACGATTTGTTGGAGATTACAGTATTATGTTATTTTAGTAATTTTGAAATGGAATATTATTGTTGTATTATGAATTCAGGGTCCTTTTTATATGAAAAAATTATGTCACGTAAACATTGATAAAGATTATTTACTGTTTATAAAAACCTTTTGATTTTTCTTTCTTTCTATAGTCATACATGAATTTTATAAATTAGTTTATATATTTGTATAAATATATAGAGATTATTTACTTTATCCCTTAATATCATTAAACTTATACTCCCTCTTTTTTATAATGGATGGCATGTTTCGGATTTCGAGAGTTAAACGAGTTCATTTTGACTGTGAATTTAAACAAATAATCTTTAAGTTTTTTTGGAACGATGTTTATATATTTAGAAACTACATAAAAAGTACTATAAGTCACAATCATTAATAATTCAAAATATTTAAAAGACATATAAAAATATTACGGTCAAAATTAAACTCGTTTGACTCTCAAAATCCGATACATGTCATCCATTGTGAAACGGAAGGAGTATAAGTTAAAAACGTTTTTAACTATATATATATATATATATATATATATATATATATATATATATATATATATATATATATATATATATATATATATATATATATATATATATATATATATATATATATATATATATGGTATTTAAGGGGTCTTGATTAGTCCTTTATTAAAACCTAGAATTAAGGATTCAAGGATTAGGTTACCCATTAAAGAAAGCAATTATGTAGGTGTAACTAATGTAAAAGGAGATTGTCAAAGTTTTAAGCTTATATATGTAAGGTAAATATTATATACAGGAAAACTTTGTTATAACATCCCCTCATTATAACAGAATTTTTATATAACGGATTAGTTTTTTTCAGAACCGATTTTTATGTTATATTCTACCTCTTGGTAACAGTATTCTCCCTATAACAACAATGGTCTTCATTAAAATGGTATACTCTTTGTAAAATTACTTCTCTATAACAGTCATAGTCAAATATTGTGTAATAATATATTATAAAAAATACATTTTCTTATAAATATTAAAATACCAACTATTTATGAAAATTGTTTGTACCATAAATATATTGTCGATTTTACATTTGTATCATAAAAATAGTTATAGAATAAATATGACCCCTAAACTGCCTGTAACAACAGTCCACCATCTCCCACGCAGCAGCTGCACCCTGACCAACAAGCTGCCTCGTTATCAGCTGCTAACTCCAGCAGCGAGCATCACCAATCTGTTACCTCTTCAAACTAAGTTGTTGCTCTCCCTCCCTCCTCCATTGTGACTCATGCGCAACATGGAATCTTTAAACCAATTCCAAAGTTCTTTCTATCCTAACTCTCCACTACTCCGTCAATATTCAAACAGGCTAATAAGCACAAAGAATGGCGTGAAGCCATGTTGGTTGAATATAATGCTTTATTGAGAAATAACACTTGGGAATTAGTTCCACGTGATCCTGCTACTAATGTTGTTGATTGTAGGTGGTTATATCGCATCAAACGAAAGGCCGATGGTTCTATTGATCGGTACAAGGCGCGTTTGGTGGCGAAGGGATTTACTCAACGCCCGGGGTTGGACTTTCATGAAACTTTATGTCCGGTTGTCAAGCCAACGACTGTGCGTCTTGTATTGTCTATTACAGTTCAGAATGGTTGGGATGTTCGTCAACTTGATGTGAACAATGCTTTTCTTCAAGGGGATTTGAAAGAGCAAGTCTTCATGGCTCAACCGGTTGGTTTTGTTAGCACTGAATTCCCTTCGCATGTTTGTCGTCTTCGAAAGGCTTTCTATGGACTTAAGCAAGCTCCTCGTGCTTGGTATGAAGCCCTCCGCTCATACTTGAATTCGATTTGCTTCGTTAAGTCGGAATCCGATGCTTTTTTGTTTATTTTCAAAAGCTTGGCCGTCACTGTATATCTTATGGTGTATGTTGATGACATTCTCATTACTGGAATTACCCTGGCCTAGTCTCACATATTATCAATTCCCTGGCAAGTCATTTTTCGCTAAAGGATCTTGGAAAACTTAGCTATTTTCTTAGAGTTGAAGTTAAGTATGTTCCCGATGGCATGGTTTTGTTGCAGTCCAAATACATCTTGGACATTCTTTCAGAGTTAGATATGGTTGAGTGTAATAGGACTTCGACTCCAATGTGTTCGACTAAGCCGCCAAGGGCTTTGGATGGTTCACCACCTGCGGATGGTACTTTGTATCGTCGCACTCTTGGTAAACTGCAACATTTGTCATTTACTCGTCCCGACATTGCTTTTGCTATGAACAAGCTTTCGCAATTTATGCATGCCCCAAGTATGGACCACTGGAAGGCAGTTAAGCGGGTTCTTCGCTATCTCAAGTCTACTTCAGCCTCTGGGTTGCACATCATTCGGCATTCCGATTGCAATTTATATATGTATGCTGATGCTGACTGGGTTGGTGATCCTGATGACCGTATTTCTATATATATGCTTTTCTTGGGAAAGAATCCCATCTCTTGGTCTTCCAAGAAACAAACTGCTGTTGCTCGGTCGTCTACGGAGGCTGAATATCGATCCATGGCCAATGCTCTACCCGAGGTTACATGGGTTCAGAATTTGTTGGATGAGTTGCCTTATCGCATAGCTGATACGCCCACAATTTTTTGTGATAATGTTGGCGTTGCGTATTTGAGCAAGGAGCCTGTTCTTCATAGCAAAATGAATCACATTGCTATAGATTTTCATTATCTTCGCAGCAGTGTGCGTTCTGGTCGAGTTATTGTCAAACATTTGTCTACACGTGAACAAGTTGCAGACACTCTTACGAAGCCGCTACCTAAACCAGCCTTTATAGAGTGTTTGGACAAGCTGTATGTTGCTGCTCCAAACTCTCGCATCAAATCGGCTTTTCTTTGTTGTTTGGACAAGTTGTGTTTGTCTGCGCCTCACTCAACTTGAGGGGGTGTATTGAGATAAGCTCTAGTTTTAATAGTTGGTTATGTCTAGACTTCTAGTTTCGTTATAGTATTAGTATTCTATTAGTACTAGTATTTAGATTTGGTCTTATCTTATTCCTAGCTTTTCTATCAAGTCACATATACATGTATTTATAGGAGCTCTCTTGGCTAATAATATTATCGTTCAATTGCTTCTTCTATTGAACTCTTTAGAAAGTAAATGAACCATATTTTGGGTGTTAATTGAATTTCTTAATATATGATAGATTTGAATACCAATTAAGGATTAACAATTCCCTTCATTTTAGTAAGTTAACAATCACCAAATATTAATATTAAAGATTTCTTTTATTTTGTATTAATATTGTGGCTAGAAAAAGTTGAGGACAATGAAAAGTAAATATTTATTTATGGACGAATATATATGCTAGCACCCCTTTTTTTATTCTCCAGACTTTCCACTAATAAATAGTAGGTTATTAACCCCAAAGATTACTTTGGTTCAGTTAAGATTCGCTAAAAAATATGTAATATTAGCCCAGCCGTCCCAATTCTTATCAAGTATAAATTTCATTATTTATTTTCTTATAATTTGTTTAATTATATCTATAATCTATCAAACTAAAAGACATTTTTTTCAAAATTATTTTGTTAAGTTTGCTTAGGGGTTATATGTGTAGAATGAAGCTATATTATTAAATTTTCTAGTCACGATTAAACTTGTGATCAAATATATTGAAGAACGCCGACACAAGAAGCACATCAGGGTAAACTTATGATCGATTCAAAGATAAATTAACATGAAGATATTACAAGTTTAGCTGGCTGGTCTAATATTTGTTAACAACCGGTAGCGTGACCTTTTTGCATTCTGATTAAGTATATTGTGTTTAATATATATATATATTACAATAGGGCTCCTATCTGGAAGAGCCTTCCATTCACTGTTACATGGTATCAAGAGCTAAACACTAATTTTTTTTCCTCATAACCCTAAACCTTATTGGTCTGCTTTCATGGATTCCTATAGCATCTCTGCTCTTTTTTGCCTCAGTCCTGAGACTTCCATTGTCTCCACCAAGACCTCGCATCCCCACACTCCACCACCCACACGATCTTTATCCACATAAACATCCTAGAGCCCGAATCCCTTTGATGAAACAACACTCCTTTTTTCAATTTTTCATCCTGTCAGCATCCTGTCATCGACTTTCGTTTCCAGTATGCAGTCATCTCCCTCTTTACCACCTAATTTTGGCTGGTCAAGAGCCCAATTCTCAGCCCCATATGACCCTTTTTTATGTCAATTTGGTTCCCCTAACTTGGGTGGTTATGATGCTCTTCCATCATCTTTTAATCCTCCAACCAACATCACCACTATTGTCACCCACGCTCTTGGATCAGTTGAAGATTATTTAAATTGGCGAACACAGTTTACTACTTTTCTTGTTTCACATAATCTTTTGGGACTTGTAAAATGGGTCTTTACCACCTCCTCCCAAATTGATCACTGACAACTCTGGCAACCCTTGCTCAAATCCTTTATATCTTCAATGGTTTCGTGCTGACCAAACTGTTCGCTCTTGGCTTTTTACAACAGTTTCTGGTGATTACTTAGTAGAGGTACGTGATCTCCTTCATTCTTATCAAATCTGGGATCATTTAAATAATCGCTTCCTCACTGCTAGTATGGCCAAAATAATGGAGTTAAAGAGAAAATTGTCTACCCTTAAAAAGCCTTTGACGCAATCAGTAGAAGTCTATCGTCGTGATGTTAAAAAGATTGCAGATTCCTGGCAGCAATTAATTCCCCTTTAAGTGAACAACAGTTAATTGAGTATGTTTTTGAGGGATTAGATAACAAATACAATACTTTTATTACTGCTGCCACATATTTTGGAGGTGCTCTAAATTTTGATGACTTGAGAACTAATTTAATTATGTATGAACAATGCCTTTCTCATCTGGATGATTCGGCTACATCCACTACCCATCAAGCACTAGCCAGAACTACCATCTCTAGCGGCTCTACAAGGTCAAGTACCAAAGGAGGAACCAATAATAATGGTGGTGGCTCTGCAAATTCTGGAAATTGGCGTGGTGCCCGTGGCAACTGGAGAGGAGGCAGGGGGCGTAGGCATGGTGGTTCTGGTGAACGAGGGCGCACCTATAATGGTGGCTGTGGAAGTCACACTCAACAGGGGGGTCAAACCTTGCACAGCTCATTGCACGCATCTTCTCAGGGACAGGTTTCCACTGCTTCAGTTATAATTCTTGTACTGCTTTTTCTACCTTACATGTTAATTCTAATAATATTTCCCCTAAAATTGGTGCTAATGTGTCCCCTCCATCTATAGTTGTCTGTCAGTTATGTTTTAATCCAGGGCATACAGCTTCTTTTTGTCCTCGTTATTTTCCTACCATAGCCAGTTCAACTTCACATCCCTCTGCTCCTACTGCACTTGCCTCCATTCAGTCTGGCGAGGCCAATGATGTCATATTGTATCCTGATTCTGCTGCTTTCGCTCACATGACTCCATCCGAAGGTATGTTAGTTAATAAGCTTTCTTACAAAGGTGATACTAGTGTGACTATTGGGAATGGTAGTAAACTACCCATATCTCATATTGGACAAGCGCAATTGAACACCTCTGCTAGGCTTTTAGCTCTTAAAAATATCTTGCATGTTCCTACATTACGATATAATTTATTGTCAGTTAAAAAATTATGTAATGATAATAATTGCACTGTTAACTTTGACAATGCTTTTGTTCATATAAAGGACAAGGACATGGGCGAGGCACTACTCCAGGGTTCCAGTAATAAGGGCGTTTATTCCATCTCTCCAACAATTAATCATGTTGCTCTAGCCTCTTTTCAAGCTCCTGGAGATATTTAGCATCGTCGGTTAGGACATTGTGGGTCTAGAGTTATAGCTTTTTTGTGTCATAAACAGTTAATTAGTGCTGCCTCTAAATTTTCAAATAAATATGCTTCTTATAAGCTAGGAAAAGCTCATCGACTTCCTTTTAATGTCGTGGAATATTATTTCAGTACATCATTATATTTAATACATTCGGGTGTTTGGAAGTCTCCCCTTCTTTCTAACTTGGATTATCGTTACTATGTTTGTTTTGTGGATGATTGCACTAGATATACATGGATTTATCCCATGAAAAATAAACTTGACGTGTTTACTATTGTTTGTGCTTTTCAAAAATTAGTTGAAAATCTTTTTGACAAAAAGATCAAAAATTTTCAAAGTGATGGCGGAAAAGAGTTTGATAATGCACTTTTAAAGGATAATTTTCTTAAAAGTGGGATTTATTTTTAAAAATCATGCCCAAACACTCCAGAACAAAATGGGGTTGCTGAAAGAAACACCGTAGTATCATTGAAATGGCACGCACTTTTCTTTTGGAAGTATATTTGCCAGGTCAATTTTGGGTAGATGCAGTTTATGCTGCGACTTACACTATTAATCGTCTACCCACTCCACTTTTGGATAATAAAGCACCTTTTGAACGTTTATTTCAAAACTCGCCAGATTATTCTTTATTAAAAGTTTTTGGGTGTGAATGTTTTCCAACTCTTCTTACTCAATCTCACAAACTTGAACCTCGTTCAAAACGGTGTATATTCATTGGCTATGCTCTAAATTATAAAGGATATCGATGTCTTGATCCCATTGGTGGTCGAGTGTATGTCAGTAGGCATGTTCCTTTTCATGAGGATATCTTTCCTTATCAATCCATCACTTCAATTTCCTCATCTTCTCCGCCATATTCTCCCTTGAAATTGGTAGTTACTTCCTCTATTCCTCTATAACCACCTACGACCACCTCATTACCCAGCCAAACAAGTGGCTTGCCCGTTCCTAGCCATCCTTCAAGTCTCCCATTGTATCCACAAGCACTGCCTCTCCCCCTCTCATTAGACAACATGATTTATCTAGCCATCATACTCATCTTCATCTGTTGAGCCTAACACTTCCTCTTTTAGTCCCTTTGATCAGCCCGCATATCCTGATATCTCTTTGGATACAAACCATCTTTGTACCTCAGAACCTATTTCACCAGCCTACTTGACTTCATCTTTGTCTTCATCCACATCTACCATAATTTCTCATCACATGCAGACTAGGTCCAAATCTAGGGTGTTCAAGCCTCGCGTCATCTTTTCCTTGCATACCACTGAGGATCCAAATTATGAACCCAGTACTTATATACAGGCTTCTAAATATAAATTTTGGCAAAATGCTATGTCAGAGGAATTTAATGCGCTTGTTCAGAATAAGACTTGGCACTTAGTACCTTTTCAACCCTTACATGAATTTGCTTTCTTGTAAGTAGTTTATCGAATTAAATATCATTCAGATGGCAAAATTGAGCGTCAAAAGCACGATTAGTTGTGCGAGGTTTTGGACAGTTGGCAGGTCTAAATTATCATGACACTTTTAGCCCCGTTGTGAAGCCTACTACTATTCGTGGCATTTTGTCTCTTGCAGTTACACATGGTTAGGTCATCAGACAATTAGATGTTAAAAATGCCTTCTTACATGGTGATCTCACTAAAGATGTCTATATGACTGAACCTCCAGATTTTGTTCATCCCGAGTGCCCAAATCATGTGTGTAAGCTAGAAAAATCTTTATATGGTTTAAAACAGGCCCCTCGGGCTGGTTTCACAAATTTAGTAGTTTTTTACTTTCCTTAGACTTCATCTGTAGTAAAACTGATTCCTCAATGTTTTTATATCGTTCTTTCATTGGCACATTAATTTTACTTCTTTATGTGGATGATATTATTTTTACTGGAAGCTCCAGCTCTTTACTACACCATATCATCTCTCTTCTCTCCCATCAGTTTCTAATGAAGGATCTTGGTGACCTTCATTATTTTCTAGGGATGCAGGTTGAGCGTAATGCCGAAACTAGACCAAATATGTCTAAGACTTGCTCACAAAATTTAATATCCATAAGCTAAAACCTGTCTGCACACTATTGTCTTCACGGACCTCTTTATCATTAATGGATGGGGATTTATTATTAGACCCTTCTAGATATCGCATTATAGTAGGTGCATTTCAGTACTTGACTATGACTAGGCCTGATATAGCTTATGCAATGAATCTTTGGAGCAAGCTAAACCGGAGGTAAAGCTAAGCAGCCGGAGAAACACGGAAAATAACAATAAGTAAAGATAGAAGCAAGACAAGTCTTAGCTTTGATCGAATAATACCGAAGAACTAGTTTCAGTCCCAAACAATCAGAAATCAAAGACGCACCTAATGCTAAGTAACAATCCTCAAGAAGTCACATGCTTCTTGCAAACTGAATGACCAAAGAAGAAGATTGTTCAAACGATTTACACCAAATGACAAAAGCTCTTATAAATTCCCACGAAGGGGTTTGGCTCCAACGGAGACACTCAATAGCAACAGCTATGTTAAACATTCATCAAAAACTAGGTATCTACAAATGAAATGAAAAAGAGTTTATATAGACTATTCTAAGGGCAAAATAGTAAAATGGTCACAGGCGACCAATAGGAGTAAGCCATGCAGGGCAGAATGAACTGAGTGTTCGGTCACTCCTTCGGCCGAACACTTGAGTTTCGAACACTTGAGCTCGAGCTCTTGACTTCGGTGCTCTATTGCTCAGCTCCGCTCATTTTGACATCAGACGCTCTCCCTTCGGTTGCTTCTTTGCTTTACTTCTTCAGCGTCGATGTTGAGTGTTCGATTGGGGTTTGGTCGCTCCCTTCTTCGAGCTCAAGCTTATAGATGAAGCCTTCGAATCGTGAGCTCGGCCACTCAGTTTTGGAACAGTTGCTTTCTCCCGACCACGCCAATTGAATGTGAACATCATGCAACAGCTTGGCTTGGCTCCGTGTCATCGGCCTCGGTGGATTTAACACTTGATCAGCATGTGTTCGGGCTGCATCATCCTCCCCTTCTTGAGAAGATTTCTTCCCCAAAATCGAGCCCTCTTCAGCCTCCGATGCTTGGCCTACAATACAAGGAGTTAAGTTAGAAACATTAAAGATGGTGGACAAGTTATACTCACCAGGGAGGTCGATCACATAAGCATTATTGTTGATATTGCTCAACACTTGAAACAGACCATCCCCTCCAGGAGCCAACTTTCCTTTCCTTTGGTTCGGAAATCGTTCCTTTCGGAAGTGAACCCATACCCAATCTCCCTTCTTTAACTCCAACTTCTTACGCCCCTTGTTTTTCTTTGATGCCACTTTTGCATAAGATTCCTCGAGGTTCTTCTTCACCTTTGCATGCATCTCGATCGAAGTAGTGGCTTGTCGAGTACCTTCAAAATCAATAACAGAATCTCAAGTCAATGGGGTTAAATCAAGTGGAATTAAAGGGTTAAAACCATACACACATTCGAACGGAGTCATTCCAATCATTCGATGCACTGTTCGATTGGATGCAAATTCCATTACGGGAAAACGATCAGCCCAGTTTCTGACCTTATATTTGGTCATTGCTCGAAGCAAAGCTCCCAAGGTTCGGTTGACTACCTCATTCTGTCCATCAGTCTGAGGATGGTGAGACATCGAGAATAGTAATTTGGTGCCGAGGGCACCCCATAAACATTTCCAAAAATGACTCAAGAATTTTGAGTCTCGATCACTCACAATAGTATGAGGCACACCATGCAATTTCAACACATCAGAAATAAACAAAGTAGCTACATGTTGTGCATCGTCACATTTCTTGCAAGGAATAAAGTGAGCCATTTTGGAAAAACGGTCGACTAGGACAAAGATGCTATCATGTCCACCCCCCTCCCCCCGACCTCGGTAACCCCATAATAAAAATCCATGGATATACCAACCCACGGTCGATCAGGAACAGGTAACGGAGCGTACAAACCATGAGGGTTGGACCTCGATTTAGCTTTCTTGCAATCTATACAAGCATTGCAAAGCTTTTCCACATCTCTTCGCATTTTTTGCCAATGGAACTGCTCGGTCAAGATACCAAGAGTTTTGTCAACACCGAAGTGTCCCATCAAGCCTCCAGAGTTCGCGAACTAAAAGATCTCTCCACGATGACACAGGCACACAAACTCTCCCATTCTTGAAGAGGTAGCCATCGTGCCACTGATATTTCTCAACCCTTCGGCCACTCAAGATTGCGGCACAGATTCTTTTTAGCTTGGGATCATCTTTGTACATCGACTTGATGCTTTCGAATCCTATGAGCCTCGAGGTGAGAGTGGTCGCTAAGGCAAATTTTCTTGATAGCACATCGACCACAACATTGTCTTTTCCCTTTTTGTAAGGAATTACATAGGGAAAGCTCTCAATAAATTCCACCCACTTGGCATGTCTTTTATTTAATTTCTCCTGGCCACGGAGATGTTTCAAAGACTCATGATCACTTTTAATCACAAACTCTCTCGGCCACAAATAATGCTGCCAATGGGCTAGTGCTCGAACAAGGGCATACAACTCCTTGTCATACGTAGAGTAATTCAAGGTTGCACCCTTAAGCTTTTCACTGAAGTAAGCGATCGGCTTTGATTCTTACATAAGCTTTCCTCCGATCCCAATTCTGGACGCATCACACTCGACTTCAAATACTTTTCCGAAGTCAGGGTGTTGCAACAACGGGGCAGAGCTAAGCCTCCATTTCAACTCTTGGAAAGCCCTTTCTTGGGACTCTCCCCCACACAAACAGATGGTCTTTCTTTACCAGCTCGGTTAAAGGAGCTGCCACGGTGCTAAAGTCACGAACAAACCTTCGGTAAAAGCTAGATAAGCCATCAAAGCTACGAACTTGAGAAACTGAGGTTGGAGTCAGCCAATCTTTGATAGCTTCGACTTTTGACTCATCGACTTCAACACCATTAGCACCCACAACAAATCCTAGAGACTACACGCTCGACACAAAAGGCACATTTCTTGAAGTTAGCACATAACTTCTCCTCTCGTAGAGTTTCAAGCACTAGCCTTAAGTGTTCGACATGTTCATCCACAAATTTACTATAAACAAGTATGTCATCGAAGTAAACGGCAACAAACTTATTTATGAACAGCTTGAGCACATGGTTCATCAGTCGCATGAATGTGCTCGGTGCGTTAGAAAGGCCAAAAGGCATCACTAACCATTCATCGAGACCGAATTTGGCCTTGAATGTAGTTTTCCACTCATTTTATTCGAATTTGGTGGTTACCGAACCTGAGGTCTATCTTCGAAAAGCATGAAGAACCACTCAACTCATCTAGCATGTCATTTAATCGAGGGATAGGATGACGATACTTTCCCGTGATTTTGTTGACTGCTCGGCAATCAACACACATTCGTCATGTTCCATCTTTCTTTGGAACAAGGATAACAGGAACGGCGCAAGGACTCAAGCTCTCTCGAATAAGGCCCTTGTTCAGCAATTCATCCACCTGCCTTTGGAGCTCTATGGTGTCTTCGGGATTACACCGATATGCAGGATTGTTGGGGATTTGTGACCCGGAACGAAGTCAATTTGGTGCTCGATTCCTCTCAACGGAGGCAATCCACCTTGCATTTCTTCGAGAAACATGTCTCCGAAGTCCTGCAAAACACTTTGTACAACACTAGGCAAAGGGTTATCGTTAGAAAAATCATCATTAGAGTTTAGAAAGATACCCTTGTGCACGAGGCAAATCATCAGTTGACCGCTGTCGTTGCCTCGTAGATACTCACCCGGTTGCATGATTGGACAAATATTTCTGACCTCGGGCGATGAGTGTTTGTCTTCGGCCACAATTTTTGTTCCCATCGGAAACTTAGCTTTGGCAGCTTCTTTTAATTATTTCATTCATTTATCGTCCTTGCTGACTTGTTTCAGAGAAAACGGTTTGAGTATGAAACTCTCCCCTCCGAGCATAGCAGTGTAAGTGTTGGACCGTCCGTTAAGAATAACCGACCGATCATACTGTCATGGTCGACCCAATAGAAAATGATAGGCTTGCATTGGTATTATATCGAACATCATCTCATCTTGATATTCTCCAACTTTGAACTTGATCCACACTTGCTTGACAACCTTCAATTCTCCACACTCATTCAACCATTGCAATCTGTAGGGATGAGGGTGTTTCGAGGTAGGTAATCCCAATTATGAAACCAAGGTTTGGCTCACCACATTTGTACAACTACCCGAATCAATAATCATCGAACAAACTTTTCCCCTTACTCTACATCTTGCATGAAAAAGATTCTCTCTTTGGTTGTCCTCTTCTTCGAGAGTCATGCAGCTCAAATTTCTTCGAACCACAAGAAACATTTCTGGATGATCAACTTCGGCAGCTTCACGACCATCATCACTTTCAGCTCGATCAATCTCCTCAAAATTTTCCTCCTCGGTGTCACTCGCTTGCTCGTGGACGGTTCTATCTTCGAGCAAAAGCATAACTTTGCGAGTTGGACACTCTTTTGCCATGTGACCATAACCTCTACATTTATGACACTGAATATTTGAGGCACTAGGAGTATTGAGTTGAACTTTACCTCCTACTTCTCTTGTTGGTTAACGGTCACTCCCCTCTCGAAGGATTTCTTCGGATCTCGGTCAGTGTTGGCATTTGTTGGATTCGAACTCTTCCATTCTTTACCTCGGTTCAAAGGAATTGAAGTAGTAACTCCTCGATACCGGTTTGCTTTGTCGTCCTTCACCCATTTCTCAGCTTCGATGGCAGTATGAAACACATCTTCTAAAGTTTGATACACATGCAGCCTCAATTGAGATGAGACATCTCGAGCCAGGCCATTTTTTAATCGAATGATGGCTTGCTCGTCATCTTCTTTCATATCAAGAGTCAATCGAATTCTTTCGAACTCATCATAGTATTCTTCAACCGATTTGGACCCTTGTTTCAACTCGAAGAGCTTTCAAAGTTGTTCCTGCCGATATTTGGCATTCACATACTTAGCACCCATTGCTCTTTTCAACTGCATCCATGTGGTGACCTCGGGATAAGCATTCCTTCATCTCAAACTTTTGTCAGCCTCCCACCATGTCGATGCATATGCCTCAAACGAAGCAATAGCATGTGCAGCTTTTCTCTCTTCGCTCATCTCATTTGTTTCAAAGATTCGTTCTAATCGAATCTTCCAATCAAGATATTGGTCTGGATCACTAGTCCCTCTGAAAGGTGGAATAGTGATCTTGACACTGTTCAAGTTTGAATCACGAGCATCTCAGATCGACTCCGGATACTCATCATAATAGTCATCAGCCTCACGCTCAATATATCGATCAACATTTGTGCCTCGGCCTCGACCTCAAAAATTTCCACGACCTCGTTGAACCTGCCTTCATTGAACGAACGGTGGCTCTTATTTAGCTTCGACCTCGGGAAATTCTCCTTCATCGACCCCTTCATCAACGACCACGACTTGTCTTCGGGCCATTGGAAGTGGTAATCTTTCACTCGGTGAATGCCCAAGTGTTGATGACCAGCTTGGGGATTGCCCCATTTTTTTGTTCCGCTTGGGGATTGGCCAAGTGTTCACCAACCCAAGTGTTGTTCAGCTCGAGGATTTCCCATAGCTTCATTTCGAACAGCCTCGCTCTTCAATCGTTGTTGTCGAATGAGTTCAGAAAATTGTTCAGGTTTCATCGGAGTGGAGTTGCAAGTACCAACACCGGAACCAGGCAAGGCCACGGACACACTCCCTTGCTCGAGGTTAGCTACTCGAGCACTCACTCCTCTTACCTCAGTACTGATGCCTTGTATCACAGCCATGAGATCGGCTAACGACACCTCGGGCGTCTCAATGCCCTTTCCTTCGCCCCCATTCCCAGCCATGGTACCTGCACAAATCAAAGACCAAAAGAATATTAAGGTTAGAAATCACCTCACCCACTCCTTCATATTTATTGGGTGGCGCTCGGGTCCACTCAATTTATGGGTTCGATTTTTGGTCACTCAAGAACTTGTAGCCAATGGCTTCCTCGGTTGATCAACTTCTCTCAGTTCCTTCAAATTTGACAAGTTACACTATCTCCTTCGGGAAGAGTGAATTGATGTTGACTCGATGGAACAGACGCTATTTAACTGCGCTCGGAAGTCGAAGAAATTTCTACGAAATTTGGACTTCGATCGCCCCTCGCACGAGTTTCTATAAGCTTAGACAAGTTAGTACGACCTCGAGTAGAAAGATTTACTCCAGAGATCCACTAACGAGATTTATCGAACACAAGAAAAGTGAAAACCTAGGAGAATCTACCTTTCAATTCCTCTTTTGGAATCCTCGAACACACCAACTCTTGTACGGACAAAAGTGGTCCCTCCTTGGTACGGATTAGGGTTTAACCTTATCCACTTTCCTTTTTCTAGCCAACAAAATTTTCACCTGAGAAATCTTCAATGGAACAGTGACTCAACAATTCCAACATATGGACAAATTTTAACTTTGTTCACTGACCACGATTTATCACAGACTCTGGGTCGTTTTTCACTCTAGTAATTTCAACATCGGAGGAAATCAGTTCCAAGAATTTTCGAGCTAAGAAAACTTCACTTCATCCGTACACTGTTACAATGTAACAAGTTTCCGGCGTACGGACGGTGGCTCAAACAAAGGAACTTCGATTTTCAGCTCAAAAACTCAACCCAAATCAAGTTACAACCACCAGTATTCGATAATAACCACCAAAACATGACTGGGTTTTTGTAACAATACCACCACGTCAAAACTGCCCAAAATCCCTCGAGAAACCCTAGTGGTCAACTCGTGTACGACAAGAGTTCGTTGGATTCCTTAGACGATGGTGAACAAGAATCTGTGGTTGTTTAATCCAAATAACCAACCAACCAATCAAAATGTTTGAATTTTTTTTTTCTACTTTTTTTTTGTAATAACAAACACAACAGTAACAACAATCAACAACAAGGATGAAGCTGAAACTGAAAGACACAATCGCACGAGATCAAACGAACAGGATTGGGGTTGTAAGAACAAGCTCAAACCGTGCTCTGATACCAAGATGGTGCAAGCTAAACCGGAGGTAAAGCTAAGCAGCAGAAGAAATGCGAAAAATAACAATAAGTAAAGATAGAAGCAAGACAAGTCTTAGCTTCGATCGAATGATACCAAAGAACTAGTTTCGGTCCCAAACAATCAGAAATCAAAGACGCACCTAATGCTAAGCAACAATCCTCAAGAAGTCACATGCTTCTTGCAAACTGAATGACCAAAGAAGAAGATTGTTCAAACGATTCACACCGAACGACACAAGTTCTTATAAATTCCCATGACGGAGTTCGGCTCCAACGGAGACACTCAATAGCAACAACTATGTTTAACATTCATAAAAAACTAGGTATCTATAAATAAAATAGAAAAGAGTTTATATAGACTATTCTAAAGGAAAAATAATAAAATGGTTACAGGCGACCAATAGGAGTAAGCCACGCAGGGCTGAAACTGAGTGTTCGGTCACTCCTTCGGCCGAACACTTGAATTTCGGACACTTGAGCTCGAGCTCTTGACTTCGGTGTTCCATTGCTCAGCTCAGCTCATTTTGACATCGGACGCTCTCCCTTCGGTTGCTTCTTTACTTTACTTCTTCAGCGTCGATATTGAGTGTTCGGTTGGGGTTCGGTCGCTCCCTTCTTCGAGCTCAAGCTTATAGATGAAGCCTTCGATTCTTGAGCTCGACCACTCAGCTTCGGAACAGTTGCTTTCTCGCGACCGCGCCAATTGAATGTGAATGTCATGCAACAGCTTGGCTTGGCTTCGTGTCATCGACCTCAGTTGATTGAACACTTGATCAGCACGTGTTCCGGCTTCATCAACCTTGTTTCTCAGTCTATGCATTCTTCTCGCATGACTCATCTTCTTTCTGTGCAGGGTATTTTTCACTATCCGTAGGGCACTACAGATCATGGTGTCCTCTTGAAGCGTGCTAAGGATTTTTCCATGGTGGTAGCCTATTCAGATACTGATTGGGCTGGTTGTCCTGACACCTGTCGGTCAACTACTGGTTATGCAGTCTTCCTGGGGTCCAAATTTAGTTTCCTGGCGCTCTAAAAAGCAACCAACTATGTCCAAATCCTCTACTGAAGCTGAGTAGCGTGATGTTGCATACACTGTCACTGAGACACTATGAATTCGGTATCTTCTTGCTGAATTAGGTGTGCTTGTTCGCCAACCTGTTAAGGTCTTATGTGATAATATCTCTGCGACCTATATTGCTGCAAATCCTGTTTTACATGGATGTAGTAAGCACATCAAGATTGATTATCATTTTGTTCAAGAGTGTGTCTAGCATGGTGATCTAGTTGTTCGTTACATACCCACTCAAGTTCAGCTTGCAAATATTTTTACAAAGTCATTACCGACAAATCGTTTCTTGTTTCTTAAGAGCAATCTGTCTGTGGATCCGCCCCTACAGATTGAGGGAGCATGATTAAGTATATTGTATTTAGTATCTACTTATTTTAGGAATTCTAATATGTCAGGAAACCTAGCTATTTTAACTCTTTGTATCATTGTTCCTATATATAGGGCCAGAGCCTTCGATTCACTGTTACACATTCTCTCAGTTGTGCTGTAACAAAATATTAACAGTGGCCTCAAATGAGAACTATCTGACAAATCACCCTTTTGACTGATTTGTTCTTTGAACAAACGGTAGCAATTCAACATAAGGCTAATGGCAGAAGTCAATATTAAATCATAAAGTAATGGATTCACATAGTCATGTATAACCACTTCCTATACACTAGACAAAACAAGATGGAAACAGAAAGGAAAGGTGAAATGGGACAAACGAATATATATTCACCAAAGAGATATAAACTGTTGCGTGCATGTATACATAGAAAGAAAAAGGAAAACAACAAACTCTTTGAGGTGAATGATTGAAAATGCATTTAATCACCCTTGCTAAACAACTGTCTACATTGATTATACAATGGAAAGTTGGTGTAGTCCTTTTCTCTTTACTTTTATTTTTTTATAACACCAAACATCCAAAGCTATTTACTTTACCCCCTCAATGCATGTATAAAAAGGCAACTCTTCTTTCCCAATCACACCGTAAAACAGTTCCTTTAGTTTCTATATAGGATATTACACCACGTAGCTCTTGCCTTCAGTCTCTCACTCTCTATACCAAATTTCTTCTCTTTTCTTTGTTCTTTTGTTATAGCTATTCCACTTCTTCCATGGCTAGTTATTATTTGAGTTTCACTGTTATTTTGACCCTATCATTGACACTAAATTTTAAAGGGGTTGAGGGAAGAGCATTTTTTGTGTTTGGAGATTCATTGGTGGATAATGGAAATAACAACTTCTTGGCTACGAGTGCTCGTGCTGATTCCCCTCCTTATGGCATTGATTATCCAACTCACCGTCCCACTGGCCGATTCTCTAATGGCCTTAACATTCCTGACATTATCAGTTAAATTCCTCTTCTTCTTTTCCAACCTTTCAGATTATCTTTTGACGTTGCTAAAAATTACACATTTCAATCATGCACATGATCATAAGCATAGATTTATCAAGATAACAATTTAGTGGTATCGGTGTAAATCTCTCACACGATAAGTGTGTGTTTAACTTTCACAGTTCCATTCTCATCCTTAATCTAATAAAAGAAAGAAAAAAAACATTGATAGTATAGGCTAAATGCATGTAAACATGAATACCCAGACAAGACTTCTCTAGGCCCTTTCCGTGTTAGTTACATTCTATTCCAAATTAATACACCTCATCTAGTTTTGAGATTTTCTTTGAACCGACTAGAAGCCTTATAACCCCTTCATAATAATTCTTTTTTGTCCTAATTTTACAACATCCTTGTGAATTTTTCTACATCGTTGGTGGTGGTGAGTGGTGTGCATGCATGCAACCATTTTCTTATATTTGCGAGGTGCACGTGGCTTTTGGTAGAACAATTTAGGGACCAACCGACCAAGAGATCACAATTCCTACTCTCAAAAGTTTGGATCTCAATAGGCACAATTCGACCTTTTCTTAACTAGATAAAACAACGAAAAATTAGTATACACAGATGGAAATAATCTTTTCATTTTCAAGCATCTATTATGTACAGTATTTAAAGACAAATTCTACTCAAACTTTCCAATAAATTAAACTTTTATTTTTCTTTGGCAAACTTTTACTAGGTCCATTGCTATGGTTGTGCTTTTGTTTTGTAATTCTTATGTATGGTTATTTGAAAAACTCTTCTTGACATAATTATTATTAGGTGAAAAGCTTGGGATGGAACCTACATTGCCATATTTGAGTCCAGAGCTTCAAGGGCAAAAGCTTCTTGTTGGTGCAAACTTTGCTTCTGCGGGGGTTGGCATACTTGATGACACTGGAATTCAATTTGTAAGCTTTATTTTTAGTTTAAATCAGTTTCCAATCAAAACCATCATTTGCTAAAACTGAGTTATATACAATTTACCCCCAAAGGGGTGTGTGTGTGTGTGTGTGTGTGTGTGTGTGTGTGTGTGTGTGTGTGTGTGTGTGTGTGTGTGTGTATCCTTTCTTTTAATGTAATTCCCACATTTCTTCTTTAAAAATATCAAAACATTCAAACTTGAGTTCTTGCAACAATTTAGATAATTAAATATCCTCTTTATGTTTTACATTTGAGAAATTAACATTTTTAGCCTCATTTATCATCTTCGTTTTCTCCTTGCATGTGCACTACGTTCTTGTATGTTAATTATTTCACCCTTTTTTCAGGTAAATATTATAAGAATTGGCCAACAGCTGGAGTACTTTGCAGAATACCAAAAGCGAGTAGCAGCTTTGGTAGGGAGTGAAAAGGCAAAGCAACTAGTGAAGGAGTCTCTAGTTCTAATAACACTTGGTGGCAATGATTTTGTCAACAACTATTATTTGGTCCCATTTTCCATAAGATCTACCCAATATCCACTACCTCAATATGTCACCTTTGTCATCTCTGAGTACAAAAAAGTTCTTGCGGTAAATATATACTCTAACCTTTATATATAAACTACTTAATTAATATACTGTTGTTGCATAATGTCATCATGTCGTAGTTCAAAAAAGGGTTTAAGTTATTAACAATTTCAATGTAAATAAAATGTTACTATCAAGTCATTCAAATATATACTTACAGGTAAGCCTCTATCAAAGTGAGATTTGTAATATTGCTAGTTCAACCTAACATATAAACATGATTTGATACTATGTATAAAGAATCTCACCGACGGTTTATATAACTTTAACTTTAAAAAAGGTTACCTTTTGTATCATTATTGGGACAATAAATAAATAAAAGTACTGTTCAAGTTGATCTTTGACACGCATAATTTTCCATAGAAAAAAGTGTTACAACTTTGAGCACCTAAGACAAGTTGCATCATAATGTCACTCATACATGAAGGAAATTGAACTTTTGACATAAAATTTATTTGACATGAGAAGACTGAACTTGAAAATTTTTATGTATGCAATGAAAAAAGGAAATATTAAATAATGTCAATGAGTTTTCGAGTTTTAATTGCTAGCCTTCAAAATTTTAGAATAAATATTTTTGTGCATTATTTTATGGAAGGGCCACATGGAAGAGGGCTGGAAAATGTGGGATAGTGTTTGAATGGAGATGTCATGATCTATGGCACTTATATGTGAGAGAAAAAAAAAACAAAAAAGAATTCATTTTTAACCAGTGCGGACCTACTTCTTTAGATGACAAATCCAGTATGTGATTACTAAAATGCAGTAGCTAGCTCATATATAGCAGTCCTTTTGAACCAAGTACTTAAGTCTTAACTAAGGAAACATTATTGTACATTTGTTAGTTGTGTCCCTAAGTCATGTGATGTAGCACATCATAATGACAATGTCATTATTTCACTTCCCCACCCACCCCCCCAGCCCTTTCCTCCCCACACATTCCATCGACTCCACCTTCTCGTTCTTACTGAAGTACGAATGATTTATCTTAAAGCAACATGCATTTGCACATTTTATCAATGAGAAAAAGCTATATACATTGACATTTTAACTTTATCTGCGCAGAAACTTTACAGCTTAGGTGTTCGTAGAGTTATCGTTACCGGGACAGGGCCACTAGGCTGTGTGCCCGCTGAGTTAGCTCAACGAAGCGAGGATGGCAACTGTGCTGCTGAGTTGCAGGAAGCAGCATCATTGTTCAATCCACAGCTAGTTGAGATGCTTAATGGCCTCAACAGTGAGATCGGAAACCATGTCTTCATTGCAGCAAACACAAATCAAATGCACTTGGACTTCATTACTAGTCCTCAAGCTTTTGGTACATTAAATTCAAGCATTTTTAATTGATTACCTACTTACTTTTGTCATTCTTAGCATAACTAGCTTAGATGAGAGTGTAATAAAAAGTTGTAGCAAAATAAGTTTGCTTCTTCCTGGGCTAGTTGATTGATCATGTCTCACATATTTAATCCACTCTACCATCTAGTGATATAATGGGGGCAGGGGAGAAAAATAATACACTACCTAGTAGTTTTATTGGTGTAGCAACTTGATGATAGATTACATAAAGTTCACTGGTAACTAGAAATTTCACTAGGAAAATTAGAACAAGTCATGAAAGTCTATTTGTGATTTCCTATTGCAAAATTAAAGAATTGCTTATATTAGTTAATACATACTCCCTCCGATTCACTTTATTTGATGTTTTTCACTTTTCGAGAGTCAAGTTGACCAATTTTCGGATTCAAATTGAACTAGATTTAGTCAATGTTTTAAAATTATAATTTAGATATTAAAAAACTACACGAAATGTACTACAAGTTGCAATTCTTGTTATATTAATATGGTGAAGAAATATCTCTCAAAATGTTGGTCAAAGTTTACATTATTTGACTTTTAAAAAAAGAAAGGGATCAAATAAAATGGACAGGAGGGAGTATATAGAGATATATATTTGGCTTTATTAACATTGAATGTTAAATGGATGGGACAGGATTTGTGACATCAAAGGTGGCATGCTGTGGACAAGGACCATACAATGGGATTGGGCTGTGCACACCCTTATCCAACTTGTGCCCAAACAGGGATGAATATGCATTTTGGGATCCATTCCATCCCACAGAGAAGGCAAACAGAATCATTGTTCAACAGATCTTGACTGGGACTACTGACTACATGCACCCTATGAACCTTAGCACCATCTTAGTTATGGATTCCAAGGTTTAATAAATTCTAAATTTAACCCAATATTCCCAATTCTCTTTTGTTTACAAGTTTTCACTGAAAATGTTCCTTGTTTAGTTGTAGTTGTTACTGTGTCTTCCAATTGGAACAAGAATCCTTTTAGTTGAGTTTACTCTTTAATAATAAGACGGATACTGTGTCATATGTAAGTTCTTTTGAGTTGATCAATCTGAGCTTGTAACCTGCATCTTTCTTCTACAATGTGTCTTTTCTTTTAATTTTCTTGAATATGTGTGCTGGTAGAAAATATGCCAAGTACCAGGTTCTAAGATTACTAACAAGAAAATTTGCAAAAAATCCTTCATACAAATTTACCATGCCAAGCATATTAACTTTGCAATATACTGAACTTCCATAGGATCATGATGGCATTAAATACAGCAATTTACTAAGCCGTTTACCAACAATATGGAGGGCATAAGTTGAGATTCATCATATGGCTTAAAACATGTGAAAAAGCATAGAAAATATTTCCACAGTAGAGTTAAGCATCCGATTGAGAACTGTTGGTTAACAATATTAAGTGGCATTACAAACAACCACAAACTGATTAACATCTTTTTTACAACTCAACAACACCTCTAGCTAGGTGCCTAAGTATTACAACTGTTTATTCTGACAGTATATCTTCTCTCTCATTTCCTACTCGGTTCCATTCCAACACGTTCTAGCTACTTCATCAACTGCATTGCTGCTTCTACTCTTTTTTTACCCTTCTTTTCAGTACCTTAAAGTTCGTCGCCATCAATTGCTACATCATTGTCTTCTGTTTCGACAGACTACTTCTTCATTTTCTTCTCTCCTTCATTATCAGGAACCTACTTAACTTACCTGCTTTCTCAGTTTGAGATGAAATTGCTTTGCATAAATTTGCCCATAACAGCTATACTTTTGGTGATTTCTGGTCCATCCACGTGAAAAGGACATGGGGAGTGAACATGTTAAACTTACTAGTTTACTCTGTTGTCAACCAACTGCAACCCTTCTCCTTTATCCAAGGGGATTAAATTGTTAACCAAATAGAAAAGTAAATAAATTTTTGCCTCAGAACCTCTAAAATATAAGTGCATTAGCTGTCAAACTTCTAATGCTTATCACCAAACGCTAGGGGTGTTCAAGGTATGGGTGTCAAACGGGTATACGGGTCCGGGTTCGGGTTGTAAAATTGTAACCCCGCAGGTTCCGGGTACGGGTGTAAATTACGGGTTCTTAACGGGTCCGGGTTTTGGGTAGGAAAAAAAAAATCCGTGCGGGTTCGGGTCTTAACAAATCGGGTTTGAGTCCGGGTTTTAATTTTTTTTAATAATATTATTTTAAATACTTAAAAAAAAGATGAATGATAGGAACAACTCAAAGACGTACTTTATTTAACATACTTGAACTATTAAAGTATTGAACATTAAACTTCTAAATTTGAAAAGTGCAACATCAAAATTAGATAATGAAAATTCAAATTACAAATTTAAATATGCCTATTTCTTTGTGTAATTTCTTCCATGTCATTTTTCTCATGCGCCGGTGTAGGTGTCATTGATAGTGCTTGATCACTTAAGAGAATTTCTTCAAGGTTATCATCTTGTTCTAGTAAGTCTTCAATTCCTTGGTTTCTTCGCTCCGATCTAATCCAGTCTCGTAAACAAACTAGAACATCCAAAGCATTATTACCCAAAAGAGTGACGGGTATCACCTATTTGAGGTATATATCGAAGTTAATAGTAGAAGTTCTATACCATATTTGAGTAATATATATTCAAATTGTTGATTTGTTATGGAATATCAAGTTTCTTTTTTAATTAAATAGCTAAACTTGTGACGTTCCTCAAAATTTTCTAAGTTTTAGGAAACTTACTGTCATGAAAAATATTTACTTAAAATCGTTTCATATATTATGGCAAGGTCCGAATATGATGAAGATGGTGAAAATAAGTTAAATGTTTATCGTGGATAAAGTACAAATATTTAACTATATTTAAAGTGGAAGGGAAATTACAAAAAAGAGCCAAAAGTTAAAACTAAGTTGAATTGGCTAAAGTTTAAATGAATTGCCAAGTACTAAGTGGCCATACAAGGAAGGGAGGTGTACTGCTGGCATAATAGGGTAAAACAAATATATATATATATATATATATAAGAGTTTTATACAAAATTATTTTTACAAGTGAATTATAAAATAGAAAAAAAAAAGAGAAAAAGAATAAAACAAGGAAAAGGAAAAAGGGAAGTCAGCTATATCAATTTGTTGAGAAATTGGTACGTGGGCCTAAGGGCATAAAACAGCACACATTAGCGTAGCTCTCTTTCTTTCATTCTTATGCACAGAGGCAGTAACATAGAGTTGTTCTTGAGCACTTCCTAACCAATCCACCCTTCAAGTTAACATTAAGGTAAGTTTTCTTGCGAATTTAAAGAATTATGTCACTATTTTATACAAGAATTTAGCATCTTAATAAATTATATTTATTGAAAAGTTTCTCAAAAACCTAGAAAGTTAAGAGTTGAACCTAAGTTATTAAATTGGGGTAAAGATGAGAACTTTGGAATTGATTACGTAAATTGGTTGTTGTAGTTGGTTGGTGACGTGAAGTACGTCGTTTGGAGTTACGTTTGGACTCGAGGAACAATCGAGGTGAGTTGATATAACCCTTACTAAAGAGGTTTTACTCACAAAAGTCCGCCTATAAGGTGTTTGATAAAATATCTTAAAGAGTTAATATGTGCTTAATTGGAGCGAGAGAGTGCATATTAGCTAAACCCTATTCAAGTTATCGTTCAAGAGTTTATCTTTGAGTTATACGCGTTGATTTCCATATTTGTTATGTTAATTTATGTGGTTCTACATATCAAGTTTTCATGGATTAAAGAATTATTTGAATTATATTGAATAACCCTTTAAATATCAATGTCATGTTTACTCAAGTCTATTATGGGTTATGTTCATGGATTATGTTCAAGAAACGTATTGGACCCTAAAGTTGTCAAGTAAAGCTTATTAAAAATATTTTGGGAGTTACCTTGAGATTCTGAGAAGGGCTTCGTGACCATTGATGGTTAATGTTGACCCCGAAACTACTCGTGCCAGAGTGGGAGTTTAGTATAAGATTTGCCTGACACGGCCACCACACGAAACGCGCAGCATGCTATCACCTGGAACTGTGTGGCGCCACAGTGAAGGGGCCTATTCGATCAGGCGGGGATCGAACCCGTGCCGATCACACGGTGACTTTATGTATTTATGTTATGTCAGAGTTAATTGGTACTCCCCAAAAAGTAAATAAACGATATATATATATATGTTTAAAGTTCGGAATTTTATTACTTTAAGTTATTTCAGTTTCTTTAAATATTTTATATTCTCATGGTTTACGAGTTGTGTGCATTTCAAGTTTCTTTTAAAAGTCTCGTTCCCGCTTTAGTGGGGGGGTCGTTGAGACTCACGGAGTACCGCCGTGGTGTACTGACGTTCTCTTTTGGGAACCTACGTTGTGCTATTGCGCAACGTAGGAACCGTTGTTGATACTCAGGCGACAGGCTAGGATTTTTCCCTCACTTTCAGTGCTATTGGTGAGCTCCGCTTTCGTTCGTGGAGTACTTTCCTTTCGAGTCAGCTTATTTAATTATTTATTTCGTCGTGAACTAGCCAGGGATCTCATGTCCTGCGCTGTGCGTCAGTTTATCAGTAGAGGCTTCATAGACAGTCTAGTATTTTGGGTTTGTGGCTCGGTCTTGCATTGTTTTACACATAAACGTCATTTAACTGTGGTATTTTCAAGAATGATATTTTCTTAAGAATATTATTATTATTTTTCAGACTATTTATGTTTAAGAGAATTTTTTAAGTTGCATGTATTCTTAGAGTTAAGACAGGATAGATAGGTACAAGTGGTTCGCTCGGTCAAGCTTAGGTACCGGGTGCCGGTCATAGCTCGTTCAGAAAACGGGTCGTGACAAACTTGGTATCAGAGCCTCAGGTTTAGAGAGTCCTAGGGGTCTATGAAGCCGTGTCAGTAGAGTCTTGTTTATGGGTATGAAGCGTGCCATACTTATGAACAGGAGGCTGCAGACATTTAAGAAAAGTCTCTTCTTCTTTACACTCTAGATCGTGCAATAGAGCCTCATTCTAAGAAATTTTTTAATGTACTCGTTTTTTGAATTCGCAGAAATGGCTCGTACTCGAAGCTCTAGCATCAACGATCAAGATACTCCTGAAGAAACTATTGCAGCTATCGCGAGGAAGAAGAGAACTAAGAAAAGTAAGAAGGGTAGACCTGCTAAGAACGCTCCAGTGCCCCAGGTTGAACAAGATGAAGAGGTAGAGCAGGTTGAGCCTAATGCGAAAGCTAATCATGATCAAGTTTCACCCCCAGCAGCAGTTCCGACTCCGATGGTTATATCTTCAGAGGTTGGGTATGTATTAAACGTTGTTGGCAATACTATGGATATGTTTCAGACTTTCTTAGCCAACCAAAATCAGAGGAAAGAGGACAGCCCCGAGTTGTCCAGGGTGGATAAATTTATCAAGTTGAACCCTCCATTGTTTCATGGCAACAAAGTTGATGAAGACCCCATGCTATGGTTAGAGGGTGTCCAGAAAACCCTCCGGGTTATGAAAATTACTGGTAATGATGCTGTTGAATTGGCTGCCTTCCAGCTCAGGGATGTAGCTGGATCCTGGTTTCAGATGTGGGATAACGAAAGAGCTTAAAATGATAGTCCACCTACTTGGAAAGAATTTGAAGAGGCGTTTATAGCTAACTTCATACCAGAAGAAGATAAGGAAGCTAAAGCTACACAACTCGAGCAGCTCAAGCAAGGGAGTAAAAGTGTACCAGAGTATCATATGGAATTCATCACTTTGGCTAAGTATGCTTCAGACATGGTCAAGATGGATAGAGCAAAGATCTGCAGGTTTGTCAATGGTTTGGGTAGTCACATCAAGGACAACACAGCAGCTGCAGCGGCAGGGCTAACGGCTTTTCTTCAGTTGTGGGGTTTGCTAAGAATTTGGAAAGAGACAAACAACAAAGGAGGGAAGAAAAGGAGTACAATAAAAAGGCCCGCACAGCATGTGGGTATAGTGGTTCAGCCAGTGGAGCAGGAAGAGGTTCCTCTAGTAAGGGGTTTATTGCACCAGCGCCGCCTACTCATCATTCCGTTGGTGGGTCATCTTTCAAAAAGAGCCAGAGCTATGGGAATCAGTCCCTCCAGAATTAGAATTTCAAGGCAAATGTCTCTCAGAGTTAGAGCAGCGTTGGACAACAGTTTCAGCAGAAAGATCCTTGCACTTTATGTGGGCGTGCACATTCAGGGCCGTGTATGATGAGTACCGGGGGTTGTTTCTATTGTTATAAAGAAGGGCATTACAAATCTGAGTGTCCAAAGCTGCAGCAAAATTTTGGTAGAGGAGTAGCACGTCCAGCAGGTTCTTCAGGTACTACAATTGCACCACCCCAAGCTCGTGGCCCTCAGTATCAGGCCAGGCGAGGGGCGGGTAGAGGCTCAGGCTCAGCTAATCAGGGAGGGGGACGACCCCGTTTATATGCTACACTTGATCGTCAGAGTGCAGAGGCATCTCCAGCAGTTGTCACAGGTATACTTCAAGTTTGTTCACATAATGCATATGTCTTGATTGATCCAGGTTCTACATATTCTTATGTCACTCCGTATTTCGCTATGAGTCTCGGGCTAGAACCTGAACAGTTAAGTGAGTCCTTCTTAGTATCTACTCCAGTTGGTGAGCCGGTGAAAGCAACTAAAGTTTATAAGAGTTGCTCAATTTCAGTTCAAGGCCGCAGTACCACGGCCGATCTCATAGAGCTAGAAATGGTGGACTTTGATGTGATCATTGGTATGGATTGGCTATCTTCTTGCCATGCCACGTTGGATTGTCATGCCAAGATAGTCAGATTCCAGTTTCCAAATGAAGAAGTCCTAGAATGGAAGGGTAGTTCAGCATCGCCAGTGGGTAAATTTATTTCTTACCTTAAGGCGCAAAAGATGATAAGTAAAGGGTGTATTGCCTATTTGGCTCATGTCATTGATGCAGAATCAGAGGCGCCAACTCTCCAGTCGGTGCCAGTTGTTAGGGAATTTATAGAAGTTTTCTCAGATGACCTTCCCAGACTTCCTCCAAAAAGAATCATAGAGTTTGGTATTGACCTCGTCCCGGGCACTCAGCCCATATCTATTCCTCCATATAGAATGGCCCCAGCAGAGCTTAAAGAATTGAAAGAGCAGTTGAAAGATCTTCTTGACAAGGGCTTCATCAGGCCGAGTGTGTCACCGTGGGGTGCTCCGGTCCTGTTTGTCAAGAAGAAAGATGGGTCTCTCAGAATGTGTATCGATTATCGGCAGTTGAACAAAGTTACAGTTAAAAACAAGTATCAATTGCCTAGAATTGATGACTTATTTGACCAACTTCAGGGTGCAAAGTACTTCTCAAAGATAGACTTGAGGTCGGGGTATCACCAGTTGAGAATCAGAGAAGAAGACATCCCAAAGACAGCCTTCAGGACTCGCTACGGGCACTATGAATTTTTAGTGATGTCCTTTGGGTTGACCAATGCACCCGCAGCATTCATGGACCTAATGAACAGGGTCTTCAAGCCATACTTAGACACCTTTATTATAGTGTTTATAGATGATATTTTGGTGTATTCTAAAAGCAGGGAAGAACATGCAGAGCACCTCAGGATAACATTGTAGACTTTGAGAGAGAATCAACTTTATGCCAAGTTTTCTAAATGTGAATTTTGGCTCCAGTCAGTGGCATTCTTAGGCCATGTGGTATCTAGCGAAGGCATTAAAGTAGATCCCCAGAAGATTGAAGCGGTTAAGAATTGGCCAAGGCCAACAACACCGACCGAAATCCGAAGTTTCTTGGGTTTGGCAGGCTACTATAGGAGATTTGTAGAGGGCTTTTCTTCACTTGCAGCACCATTGACCAAGCTGACTCAGAAAGCAGTTAAATTTCAGTGATCAGATGCGTGTGAGCAGAGTTTTCAAGAATTGAAAAAGAGGTTGACTACTGCACCTGTGTTAACTTTGCCGACAAGTTTAGGTGGGTTCACGGTGTATTGTGATGCCTCCAGAGTAGGGCTTGGTTGAGTTCTCATGCAAGAAGGAAAGGTTGTTGCCTATGCTTCCAGGCACCTGAAAAACCACGAAAAGAACTACCCCACTCACGACTTAGAGCTTGCAGCGGTAGTATTTGCTTTAAAAATATGGAGGCACTACTTGTATGGTGAGCATTCTGATATATATACAGACCATAAGAGTCTCCAGTACATTTTCAAGCAAAAGGAGTTAAATTTGAGGCAGAGAAGGTGGCTCGAGCTGTTGAAGGATTATGACATCAATATCCTTTACCATCCGGGCAAAGCTAATGTGGTAGCAGATGCACTCAGCAGAAAGTCAATGGGTGTCTTAGCTCATTTATCAGTTCAGAAGAGACCATTAGGCCGAGAAGTGCAAAAACTGGCAAATGACGGGATTAGACTGGATGAGACGGAATGAGGAAATATGGTTGCTTATGCCTTAGCACGTTCAACACTTATTGCACATGTTAAGGCTAAGCAAGATGAGGATCCGTATTTGGTGAAAATAAAAGATGGAGTCAGAAATAAAGAAATCACTGCTTTCACTCTTGGAAGCGATGGAGCTTTGAAGCTAAATGACAGGTTATGTGTACCAGATGTAGATGACCTTAGAAAAGCCATCATGGAAGAAGCTCACAACTCGAGATACTCTATTCACCCAGGTGCTACTAAAATGTATCAAGATTTGAAGGATTTGTATTGGTGGAAAGGTATGAAGAAGCAAGTAGCAGAGTATGTGGCTAAATGTTTGAATTGTCAGCAAGTCAAGGCAGAGCATCAACGACCGGGTGGTCTACTTCAGGATATAGAGATACCGCAGTGAAAATGGGAAGCGATAAATATGGATTTCGTGGTAGGCTTGCCTCGCACATATCGTAAACATGATTCAATTTGGGTCATTGTAGATAGACTCACAAAGTCAGCTCATTTTCTACCAGTGAAGACGACAGACACTGCCGAACAATATGCGCAGTTGTACATCAAGGAAATTGTTAGGTTGCATGGCACCCCAGTCTCGATTATCTCTGACAGAGGTCCGCAGTTCACCGCTCATTTTTGGCAAGCTTTCCAGAAAAGGTTGGGAACCAAGGTCAACTTGAGTACCGCTTTCCATCCGCAGACTGATGGTCAGGCAGAAAGGACCATTCAGACCCTCGAGGATATGTTGCGAGCTTGTGTTATAGATTTTGGTGGTAATTGGGATGACCACCTACCACTCATCGAGTTTGCTTACAATAATAGCTATCAGGCTAGTATTGGGATGGCTCCGTATGAGGCGCTATATGGGCGTAGATGTAGATCTCCAGTGGGCTGGTTCGAACCAGTAGAGGTGCCGTTACTTGGCCCAGAGTTTGTTTATGAGGCTTTAGAGAAAGTCTAGCTAATTAGAGAAAGGCTTAAAGTGGCTCAGAGCCGTCAAAAGTCTTATTCTGATAAGAGGCACAGAGACTTAGAGTTTAATGTAGGTGATATGGTATTCCTAAAAGTGTCACCAATGAAGGGAGTTATGAGATTCGGTAAGAAAGGAAAGCTTAGCCCTAGATTTATCGGACCTTATGAAATTTTAAGCAAGAAAGGTAATGTGGCTTATGAGTTAGCCTTGCCAGTTGAATTGTCTTCGGTCCATCCTGTTTTTCACGTGTCTATGTTACGAAAGTACATCCATGATGAGTCACATGTTATTCCTTCCAACACCATAGAAATTAATACAGACTTGAGTTACGAAGAGGTACCAATCCAGATTCTTGATAGGCAAGTTAGGAAGTTAAGAACAAAAGATATAGCTTCGGTGAAAGTATTGTGGCGTGATCATAATTCAAAAGAGGCTACATGGGAGATTGAGGAAGACATGAAGAAAAGGTATCCCCATCTATTTGAAGGACAAGGTATGTGAACTATAAAGGTTTAATTTGTATTTAATTTTTTCATGTTAATTATGAGATATTATGTGGTTTAGCTCCTTGCCGGAGTATAACTTATCGGAACATGTTAGATTCATTATTGAGATCTAGCTCCTTGCCGGAGCATCTTTTATTTATTATTGAGATTTAGCTCCTTGCCGGAGCATATTCCATTTATTGTTGAGATTTACCTCCTTGCCGGAGTAGTATTGGTTATTTTGAGCTATTATTGGTACCTATTGATGGCCGGTTATGGTGTATTGGTTGTTGTCGTGGTATTTCTGACAGGGATATTTTTTTTCCGATAGTCCAGTTACAGGGGAGACTGCCGAAATTTTTAAGAAATCTAGCACTTAGCCAAATTTTGGAACACTTGGCAAGTTGGTGTAATGGAAAAGTGGTCTAGGAGTGAGGAATAAAAATCATTCAAGGACGAATGATCTTAAGGGAGGAAGAATGTGACATTCCTCAAAATTTTCTAAGTTTTAGGACATTTACTGTCATGAAAAATATTTACTTAAAATCGTTTCATATATTATAGCAAGGTCCGAGTATGATGAAGATGGTGAAAATAAGTTAAATGTTTATCGTGGATAAAGTACAAATATTTAACTATATTTAAAGTGGAAGGGGAATTACAAAAAGGAGCCAAAAGTTAAAACTAAGTTGAATTGGCTAAAGTTTAAATGAATTGCCAAGTACTAAGTGGCCATACAAGGAAGGGAGGTGTACTGCTGGCATAATAGGGTAAAACAAATATATATATATATATATATATATATATATATATATATATATATATATATATATATATATATATATATAAGAGTTTTATACAAAATTATTTTTACAAGTGAATTATAAAATAGAAAAAAAAAAAAAGAGAAAAAGAATAAAACAAGGAAAAGGAAAAAGGGAAGTCAGCTATACCAATTTGTTGAGAAATTGGTACGTGGGCCTAAGGGCATAAAACAGCACACATTAGCGTAGCTCTCTTTCTTTCATTCTTACGCACAGAGACAGTAACATAGAGTTGTTCTTGAGCACTTCCTAACCAATCCACCCGTCAAGTTAACATTAAGGTAAGTTTTCTTGCGAATTTAAAGAATTATGTCACTATTTTATACAAGAATTTAGCATCTTAATAAATTATATTTATTGAAAAGTTTCTCAAAAACCTAGAAAATTAAGAGTTGAACCTAAGTTCTTAAATTGGGGTAAAGATGAGAACTTTGGAATTGATTACGTAAATTGGTTGTTGTAGTTGGTTGGTGACGTGAAGTACATCGTTTGGAGTTACGTTTGGACTCGAGGAACAATCGAGGTGAGTTGATATAACCCTTTACTAAAGAGGTTTTACTCACAAAAGTCCGCCTATAAGGTGTTTGATAAAATGTCTTAAAGAGTTAATATGTGCTTAATTGGAGCGAGAGAGTGCATATTAGCTAAATCCTATTCAAGTTATCGGTCAAGAGTTTATCTTTGAGTTATACGCGTTGATTTCCATATTTGTTATGTTAATTTATGTGGTTCTACATATCAAGTTTTCATGGATTAAAGAATTATTTGAATTATATTGAATAACCCTTTAAATATTTATGTCATGTTTACTCAAGTCTATTATGGGTTATGTTCATGGATTATATTCAAGAAACGTATTGGACCCTAAAGTGGTCAAGTAAAGCTTATTAAAAATATTTTGGGAGTTACCTTGAGATTCTGAGAAGGGCTTCGTGACCATTGATGGTTAATGTTGACCCCGAAACTACTCGTGCCAGAGTGGGAGTTTAGTATAAGATTTGCCTGACACGGCCACCACACAAAACGCGCAGCATGCTATCACCTGGAACTGTGTGGCGCCACAGTGAAGGGGCCTATTCGATCAGGCGGGGATCGAACCCGTGCCGATCACACGGTGACTTTATGTATTCATGTTATGTCAGAGTTAATTGGTACTCCCCAAAAAGTAAAGAAACGATATATATATATATATATATATATATATATATATATATATGTTTAAAGTTCGGAATTTTATTATTTTAAGTTTCTTTAAATATTTTATATTCTCATGGTTTACGAGTTGTGTGCATTTCAAGTTTCTTTTAAAAGTCTCGTTCCCGCTTTAGTGGGGGGGTCGTTGAGACTCACGGAGTACCGCCGTGGTGTACTGACGTTCTCTTTTGGGAACCTACGTTGTCCTATTGCGCAACGTAGGAACCGGTGTTGCAGATACTCAGGCGACAGGCTAGGATTTTTCCCTCACTTCCAGTGCTATTGGTGAGCTTCGCTTTCGTTCATGGAGTACTTTCCTTTCGAGTCAGCTTATTTAATTATTTATTTCATCGTGAACTAGCCAGGGATCTCATGTCCTGCGCAGTGCGTCAGTTTATCAGTAGAGGCTTCATAGACAGTCTAGTATTTTGGGTTTGTGGCCCGGTCTTGCATTGTTTTACACAGAAACGTAATTTGACTGTGGTATTTTCAAGAATGATATTTTCTTAAGAATATTATTATTATTTTTCAGACTATTTATGTTTAAGAGAATTGTTTAAGTTGCATGTATTCTCAGAGTTAAGACAAGATAGATAGGTACAAGTGGTTCGCTCGGTCAAGCTTAGGTACCGACCGGGTGCCGGTCATAGCTCGTTCAGAAAACGGGTCGTGACAAAACTTGTTTCTCTTGAACATATTTCACTAGTAACAATATGGACACAAAACGAATTAAACCATGAGTGGAAAACTTGTGTATACCTTTCTCTACACATATAAGTTTTAACACTCAGTTTATTTTAACGGATACGAATACGGGTATATCCAGTAATACCCCATAATTTTGACGGGTCTTAACGGATACGGGTATTCTTTAAGGAAAAAAACCCGTTCGGGTAGGGGTATTTTAGGGGGTTTACGGGTCCGGGTCCGGATTTTTGCGGGTTCGGATGTGGTCGGGTTTTAATGAGTCTGGGTTCGGGTTTTGATGGGTAAACCCCTACCCGTTTGACACCCATAGTTCAAGCTTTGGTTAAAAACCAATTCAAACCGAAAACCAAACCAATAACCAATACTTTATTTGTTTTGGTTTGGTTTGATTTTTAATTTTTAAAAACCAATGATATTTGGTTTGGTTTTTGTTTTATAAAAAATAACCGAACCAAACTGATATACTATATACATACATATACTAATATTTTATTTTTTTATATAGTTTAATTTTAAGTTTTCTATATCTTTTCAACAAGACTTGTAGCAGAGTAAATGAATTGGACTTTTACTTGGGACACTTACAAAAATACTCATAAAACTTAAAATAATAACAGGCACTACTCACTACTTTCAAATATTACCCGACTTACCCACTAAATTATTTCTTACTCTACCCATCCAGACTTGTATACCATAGTTTATGCAGTATACCATAAATGTATACATATATAAAGTATAACGAAGGTATACAGTAATAAATGGTCCTCCAGACTTGTATACCATAATTTATGCAGTATACCTTAAAGATATACACCTATAAGGTATACAATAATAAATGGGTAGGTTGGGTAAATACTTTTAGTTTTATGTGTAGTGTAATTTTTAATGGGTATGACTTGTAAATACTTTAAATTTCATGGGTATAGAGTGTAAAAAATCCCTTAACTAATTGTGTTCTTAAGCCCAACAAGAATCTAACAAGGTTCACCTTAGTAAAAACAAGGTGATTCATGTGTAGTAAACAAGGGTAAAAATTTAGTCACGTAGTCTGTTTTGACCGCGTTAAATGAATACTAGCCACCGATGCAAAACTATTTGAAAACTTGTCCAAAGCCCCAGTATTTATACTAGGAAGCTTCAGTGAACTAACCCCAGTATAAAATATTGGGGCTTTGAAGAAGTTTTGTTCAAAGCCCCATTTTTTTGTTATGAGACTTTGTATAAAGCTTCAGTCCCATAACAAAATGCTGAGGCTATGAACAAAACTTGTTCAAAGTCCCAGCATTTTGTTATGGGACTGAAGCTTTATATATAAAGTCTCATAACAAAATAATGAGATTTATCCCTTTATTTGATGGGACCTTTGAAGTCCCATAACAAAATATGGGAATAAATCCCATTATTTTGTTATGGGATAAAGTCTCATAACAAAATAATGGGAGCTTTGAACATGTTAGTTCAAGGTCCCATTATTTTGTTATGAGATTATTTTGTTATGGGACTTCTTCAGTCCCATAATAAAATACTATGGGACTAGTTTGGGGTGTTTTTCCAACGCTAATGGAGCTTAAGTGTGCGCGCGAATTTTTGGCTATTCTTCAATGAATTTTGAAACGATGGATAGTCCTCAATGAGCGCGTCCAAAAATGGCTACTGATCAAAATTACCCTAAACAAGGTTCTCATATCTTTGTATTACTTATGATTCAGTATAATTATCCTTGTCCGTTAGTAACTAGTGGCTCTCGGTTAGAACTTTACTTCCATAAAAGTATGGATGACTTGTAATTACTATTTCGACTTGTATATGAACATGATATGGTATTGCTCATGATAGGATAATATCATTAATAAGAAAAAGCTTGACAGATGGCTAAACTAGCCGCAGATAAATTTATTTTGCATTATTCCGCTTCTCTTAATGATATGCAAAATGTGATACTTAATTTTCAGTGCTTGTTGAATTACTAGTATTCTTTCTAAATATATGAGTGTTTCAAGTGAGTAAAAAATATTTATGGTCATCTTTATTTTTCTTTTATAAGATTAGTTCTCCTTAACATTCTTCTTACGTTCATTGCTATTTTATTTGTTCGATAAACCAAACTAAACCAAAACAAAACCGACAATAACCAAATCGATGGTTTTAGTTTTAATTGATATGGTTTTAAGAATTTAAAAACCGAATAAATTGGTTTGGTTATGATTTTGATTAAAAACCAACCAAACCGGGAACACCCCTAACCGAACCAGTACAAAAGCACTTTTGTCTACCTCTCTTTATGTCTTTCATTTTCTTAAATTTGTAAGGAACAAATCTCTTGCTCCTACATTCATCAGGAGATTTATACAAGTTATGATGCAATAGTTGGTAAAAGCATATGGCAAAGTTGCCACTGTAATTCTAAGATGAAAATCGTGGAAAGAATACTAAGTTAATTTAACGCAAATTACTGAAGCCAGCATATCACTCTGAAAAATCTATAGAAGAGGAGAAGCTGCTCATGGCACACTAAGCTCTGTTATCATCACTTCAACGTTTATTGGAGTACATAGACCAGAGTCAAACCCCACAACAAAGAATATTCATGTGTGTAACATGTGCCTTGAAATGACATTGACATGGACTCCTGTTATAACCAAATAGGCTATAATAGTAATAGTTCTAAAGGCACTTGAAAGACAGAGAGTAAGGCAAGAGTAAAGAGCAAGTCCCTGTAAAAGGGATTGCAATGATAGAACAGAACACAACCTACCTATCTCATTACCAACAACACCAGGGCAGAGCACCAGATGTGCACTATAACTTGAAATCATTTACGAATTAAAAGATAATAGCATAGCAAAAATACCCACAGTAAATAAAGCATCCAGGGTAGGGGATTAAAAGCACCAAGCAAGCATTTGTGAGCTAACAGAATCCTAAGTTGCAGTACAAAGTACTAATAACTGACTAATGACATCATTTTACAACTTAAACACGGCGCCCGAGCCCAATACCAAAATTGTAGATACGAACAATGTGTCTTCCGGAACACACTTATTCTTCAGTTTTCTTCTTCTTCTTCTTTTTCTCTTTCTTTTTATCCGAGGCTGCTGTTTCATCCTCATCAGCATCAACATGTTTCCTCTTCTTTTTCTTACCTTGTTCCACTTCTACGGTTTCCTCTTCATTATCAGCATGCTTCTTTTTCTTTTTCTTCTTCTCCTTCTTCCCACTGTCTTCAGGTTCAGCACCATCAGTTGCTACAGCATTATCCTCTGTTTCGGCGGACTTCTTCTTCTTCTTTTTCTTCTCTCCTTCAATAACAGGAACCTCCTCACCTGCTTCCTCAGCTTGAGATGGCTGATCATCTATGCTCATTTTTGTCTCGTCATTTTTAGTGTGTCCAATAACAGAATCAGCAGCAGTATTGTAGGCCTACAGAGGGAGAAGTCAATAACTGGAAGCAGAATCAAGAAAGTAAAACTTAGAAGAGCAGCCAGAAAGTCTCAAACCTTAGCTGGTGTTATCAGTCCACCCTTTTTACGATCCTTGTCATAAACTTCGATCTTAGGTTTGCCTTTGGCAGACCCAGCTGACTTACCCAACTCTTTGCCTTCTAAGGCTCTTAAGCGTGCCTCAAGCTAAACAAGTTAAATATCATAACAATCAGATTTAACAAAAGATTAGGAAACAAGAATAACCAATGACAATAATCACCAACAGTACCTTGGCACGATTCTCCAGACCCATGGCATTATCCGGGCTATCTGAAAGAGCATCATATCGAATCGCCAAAGCAGTTTTTGCAGCAAGAGATCTTGAAATTTTACCCTTGTGTTTTGGTGCTGCCTGGCCAATTAAAGATGCATGATATATAAGCCCATATTTGGGAGTTGCATGCTTCGTCTTCAAAGCTCTGAAAAGAGCCTTTTCAGCACCAAGTATCTGAACGGTACTTCCAGGTTGCTTTGCAAGATTAATCAAGCTGCCACCATGGGCAATAAGTCGAGCACCAACAAGTTCTCCAACAAGAGCCGTAAGATTTGGTGCGATGGTGTTCATCCTGCTCTTCAAATAGTCATACAATTGAGCTCTGTACTCGGAGAATGACAGAACTTGGCTGCATAAATCTTTGATATTCTCCAGATCGAGATCACTAACTTCAGTTCCCATGGAAATCATAGCTGCCTCTTTCAATTCTGCCTCAACCTCTTCTGAGAGTATCTGTAAACGTAGGCATAGCAAAAGTGTGAATCGTATCTTATATAATGTGTTTCAGACCGAAAGTGTATATCTTGTTAAAAGCAACATTTGATTATTGGGTAAAATATGTCGAGCTTGATTTCTACTAGCAAAGTCTCGCCAATACTACTCTGAGCGTGAATAGTAATCTACTAATTTTTAGTTGAAATTATTTGAAGCATTCAAAAAGTTACGTCTTACCTCGGAGAAATCCAGCTTAGCAGCATTTACACGGTCGCCCATCAACTTCACAGCCTTGGCATAAAGGATGTTATCTTGTACAATCTTTGCAAGCTCCGGAAAGTGCCAACCGTACCATTCTCGGACCCTCATAGCATATGTGTTGAGCTCTTTATCAAGGTCATCCAACAAGCTGATAGCTTGTACAATCATTGTATCCACCTAGCAAAGCAATTAACAGTCAGACAGACACTGCTATATGTTTAATAGAAGGATAAAGCCACTAAGAATAACAAATTCAACAAGTATGTGCTGGCCAGACACCATCTCTATGGACAAAGACAACAGGCAGAAAATGGTTAAGTGTTAAGCATTTGTTTATAAGGTTAGACTAATACACTGACGATGTACAATAACATAGCCAAGCGATATAGTCCTAGCCACTACAGAGCTCAACAGAACTTGCAACAGTTTGGCCAATCACAGAATATTACTTAGCTCAACTGGCAAAAGACTGTATCACAGGAAACTACGTACCTACAGAGCTGTGAGCATCATACAGGATATATACGGGATGAGCATAAAGTTGGCTACTCATACAATGAGAATGGTAAACTGCAAGTTTCACTTTCAGAATGTTTTTCGAGTAAACTGTTCCATGAATATCTAAATTTAGACTCTTCAGAACTATAATTACATGACACAATTAGACTTCAAGAGTCAGCATTCTAAAATTTCCAGATTGGATAAACAATTGATGTGCACTAACTAAAACAATATAGTGTATAACTAGAATTATCATAAATAGCTTAGAAAATGTTATCCACCAAACTTACAACCTAATATTAAGGTATAAATATAAGACAAGCTTAGCAGAAATGATAAAAGCTTGTTATCAAAGAATATCCACGATGAAACCACACAGCACGTGAAAGAAACATATACAGCAAATTACCTTGTCTGGGCTAAACTTTAGCTTATATCTTGAAAGGCTATGAGACAAACCCAAGCTCATCGGAGCCAAGTCTTGAGATGCAAGACCAGTAATGAGCTCAGTCAACTGACTTCTCACCCCTCTCATCAATTCCATGACGGCATTATTATGAACACATTCAATTTGCTGCAAACACATTCCACATCAGTTTCACTCAAAGTAGATGACAACCGAATAACACTAAGAAACAATGAGCCAGCATTGAAGAGAGAGAAAGCTGACCAGCTTCTCCTTAATTGCATTGCCAAGTTTTGAATCAGCAACCGCCAAAGTTTCACCATCACAGTGAGACTTCAAGAACTTGCGCAGTCCTTTGCTGGGCTTGCTATCTATCAACAATGTAGCTGCTGACAGAGCTTCTGAGGTGTTCTCAAACTTGTTGAAAGCTTTTAGCTTCACAACCTGTTCTTGTACCAAGAAATCAGGTAAATAAAAATGAATGACACATAAAGTTGAAAACTTTAGGCAGTTCATATCCCCAACATCAACTAAGCATAAACATTTAAAAGGGAAAAAGACCATGTGTAGCTTATCTTTACAAAACGAATAGAAAGAATAAACAACATCTGCATAGCTTTGTCCAACTTTTAACTACTACACCAAGATTTCTACTTCACTTATTTAGTTTCAAATAATTTTTTTTATAACCTAGAAATACCTGAAGGTTAATGGCTCGACAGCCCCTATACCCTTCGCCACTTAAATACCAAGTCCTGTGATGTGAGCCTAAGCCCGCACATCACGAGCTGAACTCTTACCCTTTTAAAAATTTATACCATCAAGCAACCATAATATTTCTACTATGTGAACTGCGCTCAGCATTTAAACAAAACCAATAAATAAATAAATTGTAATTTCATGAAAGACTCAAACTCTCAGTATCAACTCTTCACAAGCACACAAATTGCATTAAAATCCAACCTTTAACTCATCAAAATGGTTAAAGAAAAATAACTTTACCTTTCTAGCAGAATCGGTTGTAGAAAACTCCTTCCACAAATCCTACAACACCAACAAGAAAAGAAAAAGATTCTATAAAACAAGAAAATCCAACAAAAAGAAAGCATTTTCTTTACGACAATGGTGTCCGGACCAGCTTGCTTAGTATACCTCAACTTTGGAGAGCTTTCCCTCATCAAGGACTTTGAAAAGGGCAAAACCTGCTGGCGTTTCAAACAATACCAACATCTTTTCTTCTTCTGTTTAGGGGAGAAAACGGAAGAAGTTGTAAAAGTGAAAGGGGTTTAGGTCAGTCACTTCTTTTTATATTGCTCTTCTCTAGGGTTTTAGTGAGGGGTGGCCACTGCCCAAGGTTTATGTGGAAAATTAAGAGTAACTTTGCTGTTTTGGTCCCTCTATTGTCATGTATTTAGACTTGCATCCTTCTACTATTGTACTTACAGACTCTAGTGGAGAAAAATAGTACGTAGAGCTCCTTTGCGTGAGCTTCTTATAAATAGCTTACTAGTCTTTGGGCACGCGCCACGCGCGTTAGGCCCATAGATATAAATAAAATAATTTTTAAATATATATAAATATTACCATAAAATTTGTTTGAGTTATAAAAGAGTATATGTTGGTGACTATTATTTGAGTAGTCCATCAATTTCCAGATCGGCAATGGCTTCTGAATGTTATATATTTACTTGACAGTAAGATTTCTTAATGTATTGTCATAGCTAATCTTTTCTAAAAATAATACAAGCGCAAGTGTATGCACCTAAATAGAGATATTGCTATCAGAAACCATGATAAAATGAAGATAAATTTTTAACCTGTGATATGAATGTACTTCTAGATTGTCATGAAGGGTAGAAAGTAGTTGAATAGACAGATAAATGTCTAATTATATTGTCTAACATGTCAAAGTTATATACTACTAATAAATGTCTAATTATATTGTCTAACATATCAAAGTTATATGCTACTAACTTATTATTTTCTACCTATCACGTGCAAAATTATTTCAAACCATGAGAATCTAATAAGGACCAAAAAGGAAAACAAAAAATGCAAAGAGATTAAAGTTACCTCAGTAGAATTAAGCCAATTGCCACTCTCCATCCCGATAATGGCAAGCATCTCTTGTAGTCCCGCATGGAAATGTCATCTTTCTTTAGATTGAAAAAAACTAAAGAAATAGAAGATGATAGAACAAAAGGCTATTGATGATGTAAATAAGTACTCTTAAGCAAAACGATTAAAGTATGCATTGTATTGAATGTTGATATTAATTAAGAGGAGGGTTAGACTTAACGACATGACAGTAGGACACGTGAAAAAGGAAGTGTAGAGTAAATCTTAGATGTAAAACTCATTTTTTCGCATTAATTGTAGAACACTTTGAACATTTGTATTTTATAAAAAATATTGCATTTGTAAAAGTTACTTGTTGAAAGTGATACATGAATCTTAATAAAAAAAAAACTTGTATACATGTATCTTAATAGTTTTATGAAAATCCCAAGACATAATTCATATTTTAAAGACTAACCCTATAGCTAAACTTGTACAGTATATACTAAAATCAAAGGTATTATTTAGTTTTTGAAGGGCAAAATGGTCGTTTACTTTTTGCTATAAGGATTGGCTCTTTTAGAATAGTATGATAAGTTATTTTGAGAAATTATGATTTTCTAACTTCTCACTTTTGGCTTATTTTAAGCATAGAGAGGCCTATAAGCTCATGGCTTTATGAGTTACCAAACACTCGTTAATTGGCTTATAAGCACACATGTGCTTTTAAGCAACTTTTAAGCTTACTCAAACGGGCTCATCCTCCTTAGCAAATTTATCTATCATATTTTGAAAATAGCTTCTTAACATTTATCTCTTCTTTTTTTGGTTTGCAATATTACGTTTTCCCTTCCTAATTTCTTTGTAACAATTATTTTAACCTATTTGTTGTTAATTTAAAGTAGTTAAAATATAACCAATTTATCCTTTTTAATATTAGACTCATTTTATTAATTAATATGGATATTTTAAAATTTAAATCTCATCCTAATGATATCATGATAAATTTATAACTAGATCCAATGGCGATCCCATTTATCGAATTCCATACCATCAAAATCCTTCATCACGTAACCTAAGGAGATGCCAGAACTGAAGGAGAAGGAATTCGCTAAGATTCCGGCCTATATATGGGAACCTGATAAGCAGAAAGCAGAAGACTCGACGATCGAAGAATTAGATGTCACTTTCTTTGAAGAATTTTCCGAAAGAACGGATGTTAGGACGGAGTTAGACCCTGAGTCAAGGGAGTAGTTTGTATCATTTTTTAAGCGAACGCTGATTGTTTTGCTTTGTCTCACGCTGATATGGCCGAGATTGATCAGGAGATAATGATGCACAAACTCGCTGTGGATCCTTATCATCCTCCGGTGAGGCAGAAGTAAAGGAAAATGACAGGTTTCAAAAAGAAAGTTATAGATTAAAAGGTTTTTTGGTTGCTTAAGAATGATTTTATCCGAGAAGTCAAGTATCCAGAGTGGTTAGCAAACGCAGTCTTGTTAAAGAAAAATGAAAAATGAAGGATGTGCATTGATTACATCTTGAATAAGGCTTGTTGGAAAGATTCTGACATGACTCGAATTACCAGTTAGGTCGTGCGGGCACCCAACATCCTCCCTAGACCCGTCGGGCAAACCCTTTCAACTGAGTTAACAGAATGAACACAAAACTAACCAACTAAATATATATATATATATATATATATATATATATATATATATATATATATATATATATATATGTGTGTGTGTGTGTGTGTGTACACACACATACATATATACATACATACATACATACACACACACACACATACTAGGTTTAGAAAGAGATACATCTGCCTACCTAATATACTAGGTTTAGGGCTATCCAGACAGACATCTAAGAATGCAAATAGAGTATATACATCTCCAGAAGGGAGCAAAATACAGTTGATATAGACTATCCTGGACAAAGTTGGATCACCCTGACAGCTGAAGTCGTCTTAGCTCCCTAATCACACGGCGAACTCGGTCCTAGAGCAAACCTGTCGAAACGAAAAAGATAGATAAGAAAGAAACAGAGGGTGAGTCGAAATGACTCCGTAAGTTAGGGCTAGCTAGCTACCTCGCAGAAATATGTAAGTTAGTCGGGAAGTCAAGAAACCAACAAATAATCACGTAACGACTACAAAATGCAACATTTATACTAATTAACCAATACACTTCTGAAGACAAACATATATGTTTGCAGATCACTACCACCTTCAAATTAATCACATAACACTGGCACTCAATCACCTCTTGAACTCGGGTATCAAGCAACAATATCTATACCAAGGTCCAACTAGTTAACCAATGAAAGTGATAAGTAAGAGATAGATAACCAGATCAATCTTATATATCGAGCACACCAAAGATATAGAATAACAATTAGGTCACACAACTATCCTTGTCACAACATGATATGAATGCAGTTTGATACAATAGGGTCACATGTGCCTGAATATTATCCCTGAGTAGACTCCCTCGCACTCTGGAAGTATTTAACCTGATGCGAAATCCATTGCGCTATCAAGGATGCGAACTCCATAGCGCATTTACGATGCAAACTCCAAAGCGCATCGGTGATATGAAATCTATAGTGTATCGATGATACGAAATCCATAATGTATCTAGATTTACATAAGGTAATGCGGCATCCGTGGCTCACCGACAATTCTTTGTACCAAATCCAACAAATAGTAAAGTCCTTCTAATATTAGTACATATTCATAACTATTACCAGCACAAGTTCTTTATCGCTAATCAGATGATGTTTTGAAATTCACAACTTAATAAGGCCTCTATATTCCTCAATTGATACCCATAATCATTTTATAACCTTCACTCGCCATGAGATGCTAAGTTAAAAGCCTATCAATAGATGCCCACAAGGATAATAATATTTTTTCCCTCAATATAACATTTACACGATAAGTTAAACGCATGATATTCACATTTACAATAGGAAGTTCATATTCTTGGCTCGACACCGAGCCTAAATCAAGACATCATGATGGCACGTAATACAAGGATACAAAGCAACACATCACAAGCAGTACGACACCCAGGATAATAAGTAAATAGAACATTGGCGTAGTACACAATACTGCAGCTACGTATGTAAAGAACACGTGATAGATCATCCATGGGCCGAAGGCCGCCAAAGAGTAGGATAAAACCACTTACCTTTTAGTCTCGGGCCGAATTATTGAACGAGCTCCTTCCCTTCCCGATGCCTCTTGGAATCACTTTCCTTAAAGCCAAAGAATCATGTCCGCACACATAAGCACCCATAGAAGGGTTATATAATCTTTAGACGGATACAGAAGGAAATTTACAAAAATGATCCTACCCGAACTTAGCCGGAAACTCAAAAGTTACATATTTACGGACTCCCCACAATCTCACGAATTCAACGGTACCATTGGGTTATATTTTCGAGATATATGTATCCCTAATTTGAAGTCTAGGGTTAAAAAAACCCAACTTCCCTAAGCTAAACCCACATGGATTCATGATATAAATCAACAAAATAACAAAATGGAAGGGATTAGAATCATTACCTGATGATATGGAACGATTTGGTATCAAAAAATCCCCTTGGAACAGATTAAAATGGATTAGAAATAGATAAGGGATAAAATGAGCCGACCAAGGGCTTTAATACTGACCAAAGCAGCACCTTCATACAAAGAGAAGCGCGGTCGCGGCTCAGACCAGTGTTATCGCGCCCATGGGAAGAGGAACAACAGGGGAGCAGCGTTATAGCACCTAGCAGCGTGCAATCGCACAGAGAAGGTGCCCGGAAATGCACCAACATTAGCTGGTGCTGCACTTTAGGTCTGAATGGAACCCTACAAAGCTTGGAATGACCCCAACCTTTTCGCATAAGTCATATGACACTTGTTTCATATGATCCCAAAGACGAATCTTGAATCGAATTCCCGAAACATAAGATAGGGGTCCCATAGGAAGAGGTCGAATTCTTGACTTTTGGAGCTTTGGTGGTAACTATCCAAACGACCTCGAAATTCACTTCTAAAAGTTCACACAAGTAAAAAATGACCATACAAACCTATTGGCGCTTTCAGATTTCGAATCGGAACTTATTTACTCAAATCAAGCTCGAAAATATTTTTTTGGCTTCGCCGAATTTGGAAATGAAATTTCCTCCCAAGACCTATCATACGAGGTCCGGCTCGGCTAAAATTCTGCAGATAGTCCTAATGGACCTTATGGAGCTTTTAAGACTATTTTCTTGCTAATCGTAGTTCTAATGCCCAAAATGACTAGCCAAGGTCATTTCATATTTGTTCCTGTTGCCACACATCGATCATATCGATGCAACAACTAGATATGAGTTGTTGTGTTTTTTAGATGCTTACTCTGGCTATAACCAGATACTGATGGAATCGGGGGACCAAGAGAAGACATTATTTATCACCGACCAGGGGACCTACTGTTAGACGGTTATGCCCTTTGGACTCAAGAATTACGGAACCTATCAACGGTTGGTTAGTAGGATGTTTAAAGATCACATTGGGAAGATGATTGAGGTCTATATTAATGATATGTTGGTTAAGTCATTACAAGCTAAGGATCACTTAGGTTATTTCAAAAAATTATTTGCGACCTTTCAGCAATTCAACATGAAATTGAATATGGAGAAGTATGCATTCGAAGTTGGGTCCATCAAGCTTTTGGGTTTCATCGTGTTGGAGAGGAGGGCTGAAGCAAATCTGAAAAAGATCAAGGTAATATAAGAGATACCGAAGGTTGTAGCACTCAACAGGTTCATCTCAAGACCGTCTGAGAGGTGCCATAAGTTTTTCTCGGTCTTGAAGAAAAATACGAACTTCGAATAGGTGAGAAATTATGCCATCCTATTAAATAACATGTGTTCCACTAACAATGAGGCCGAATATGAGGCCATAGTTGCAGGACTTGAATTAGCTAAAGAGTTAGGAGTTCAAAAGATAGAGCTGAAAAGTGACTCTCAACTCGTGGTAAGTCAGATCCAAGGGGACTTCACTGCACAGGAACCACAGATGCAATAATTCTTAGCCAAGGTAAAGAAGCTTTTGATTCGATCTCAGGAATGGAAAGTGATGCAAATCCGAAGAGATGTAAATAGAGAGGCGGATGCCCTGGCCAATCTTGGGTCAGCGATCGAGATCTCTGGCTTTGGGGACAACAATGTCATTCACTTGTTCAATTCGACCATCGATCGGATCAGAAATGAGGTAAACTCCATTCATACTTCTAGGGATTGGCCAAACAAATTTATCTCTTACTTACAGGCAGGAACCTTACCCAAATACAAAAAGAAAGCCCCGAAGCTAAAGGGTTCAAGCCACTCGTTATTGCCTTGTAAATGGTGAACTCTATAGGTAAATGTACAACAACATGTTAGCAAAGTACTTGGGTCCTGGACAAGTTGACTATGTAATGAGGGAATTTCATAAAGGTGAGTACGAAAACCATTCAAGAAACAAATCTCCGACGCAGAAGCTACTTAGAGTTGGCTACTACTAGCCAGAGATAGGTGAGGACGACAAAGCATGTGTTAAAAATTGCGACAAGTGTACCTACTACACCAGGAGGCCGAACAACTTCATTCGGTCTTATCTCCGTGGTCGTTCATGTAGTGGGGGATAAGTATAGTCGAGCCGCTTCCAACTGCGCCCGTTCAGGTATGATATATGCTCGTTTTGACTGACTACTTTTCTAAATGGATGGAACTAGGTGCCTTTTCCAAGATGAGAGAAAAAGAAGTCATCGACTCAATTTCGAGGAACATCATCTCCTGGTTTGGAGTACCTAGTGAGATCACTTGTGACAACAGACCTCAGTTCATCATCTCAAAAGTCACCAAGTTTTTTGCAAAGTGAGGAATCAAGAGGATTAGCTTCAACACCTTATCACCCAAGTGCAAATTGACAAGCTGAGTCTTCCAACCAAACAATCATTGAGTACTTGAAAAACAAAGACTTGATGGAGCAAAATAAAAGTGGCCAGAAGCTCTACCCAATGTCTTGTAGGCTCATCGAATAACGTGAAAATAGCATCAGGAAAACTCTACTTTCACTCGTCAATGGATCAGAAGCTTTGATCATGGTAGAAATAGGTGAACCAAGTCTTCGGTACGCCTACTCAATGGAGAAGTCAAATGGTGAAGTTTTGTCTGTTGATTTGGACTTACTTGAAGGATGGAGAGAACTAGCATTGGTCCATATGGCGGTGGAGAAGCAAAAAGTGAAGAATTATTTGTACAAGAAGGATAAGTTTTGGAGTTTAAAAAAGGTGACTATGTACTTCGGCAAGTAGTGTTAGGGACTCAATTGCGCCATGCTGGCAAGCTTGGTGCCAATTGGGAAGGCCCCTTTAGAGTTGCAGAAATAAAGGGAATGGGAACCTACCGACATGTAACCTTGAAGTCTAAGTTACTTCTACTCAATTGGAACTTGTCTAACTTGAAAAGATATTACTTCTAATCTAGCGGTTCTACCTTTTCCCTTTGTATAATTTAATTTTTTTGACACTTTGATTTTGTTATGATTATACTAATACTTTTAGATGATAGGTCTAGCTAGATTAAATGATAACAAAACATCACCCACGAACACAAAAGCCTTAGACGCTCTAAAATCTGTATCGATAGGTCTAACATAATATCCGGTGTTGTCTTCATCTTTAAGTCAACCCTCTATCTCTCTCTTTGCTTCCTTATTTCAGAAAAATCGACTGAAGAGAGTTAAATGGAGAATCGATCTCCAGTATTTGGATCTTCATACTTCACACTCAAACAGTGGGGGAGGGATGAAGGAGGAGGTAGCCTTACGAAGCGCATAACTGCGGACTGCCCAAACATCAAGGACTACCTACGATCGATTAAAGATGTGATCTCTGTAGGGACTACGTACGACTATAAGCAAGAACGCAATCAAAGACACATTCATACGGGAGACTGTTCGTCTAAAGAAATCGAACACACAAGCATTTTTGTTAGGAATTATTCTTTATAATAACCGTAGTCTAATAGAGATCGAATTTATGCCATACGACCCAAAAGTGCTGACAAACGTCTAAGTGCCAACTCTTATGTATCAAACGCCCGGTAGTGGCCGATTTTATGCCTCAAAACTTGCATATTCTGATACAGAGCTAATTTGCACGGCCAACTTACAGTTATTAAGAGTTCAAAAATCTCTTGTGCATTTAAGTGAAAAAGAGACGTTGTTATTCATGCGCACCGAAGTAACGTGCTTGATCAATTTCATTATGTTCACTCACCTAACTTCCATGCAAATATTGAGTTCGAGCACATTTATAGTGTTGCTTATTAAACAATGGGTCAATCATCTTAAGTCTAATATGTGAATTAAGACAGCTCAATTAAAATAGAAAATCATTCATTAACATAGGCATGGAGGCCCATAATATCCACAAGATGGCCACTTGGCCGCAAAAAGTTCAAAAAAAAAAAAAAAAACAAACAGCGGATCACAGCAACTCTTGGCCGGTTCTAGCAGAGATAGCTAGATTGGGAACAACTTGAGAGATAGAAGGGACAGATGGAGTTGGGGCAGCGGATGAGTGGATAGAGGGATGTGAGTTTGTTCATCTTCATTCTCTTCTTCTTCGCTCCCCTTACCCAAGCTCTCATCTTGTTCGTCTCCCCGAGAGTCTTCATCCGAATCTTTGGGAGAGAGTCCTAAGTTAAGGTGGGCTAACTTCATGGCTTCTTGTGCAACTGCTAGTTTAGCCCTAACATCAGCGTCTCCGTCCGCCATCATTGTGAGTAGATCAAGTTTGGTCTCACAAATCAATAGTCCTTCAATTCGACCTTCATTTCCAAAGCATCATTACTGGTAGATAACCTCGTGTTGGAAGCTTCGAGCACGACTTACTCTGCCTTCTCAGCATGAAGAGCTCCCTCTAATTCCTTTATGCGTTTGTTCTAAGCATCTCAACCTCCACCTCAAAGAGTTTTGCAGTATAGTGAGTCTACGCATCTAACCGCGGCCTTAGCTCCTCCAACACCCTACTCTTCTCTTCCTCCAACATAGACATTTACTCGGCATGGGAAAGTCCAAGGTCATGATACTTCAAGGTCAACTCAGAATAACCAACTTACAGGACTTTGTAGTTTTGGAAGAAAGAGCTTCCAACAGTTACCAACATATCAACTCTCCGGATAAGATGTGCAATTTCTCGCTCAAGCTCCCGGATTCTCTTTACAACCTCAATAGACAAGATGGTCCCCTGGAAAATGGAGAAAGAGATTTAAGAAAGACATAATCAACCACAAGCCAAATGATTGACTCAAAACACTAGCAGGATTCTTACCTGGGGAGTGGCATACACAGTGTGATCCATGCAGGCTCGCTCTCCTGGTCCCAAGAGCTCATGAAAGTGACAGGTGGCATATTGTAGAGCTCTTAATATATCAACTGAACCGAGGACTCTTATAATAAGAGATTGATATGGAGCCTGGCTAGTTTGTAGTGCCTGATTTAGGCCGCCATAACCCGTTGCTTTCTCCCTGGTGGAGCTATAATCTCAATATGCTCTTCGGCATAGAACAACAAATTTGATCCCTCCCCAAATCTGGACTTTGTCAACCAACCTCTCGGCCACCAGGTGTCGAAATCTCCCTCCTTTGTAGAGAGAGAGAGATCTCATTGAGCTCAAGACGGTCATCGCCCACTCCGGCTCAGCCTCCATCTCTAAGCCATTGATACTTCGCCACCATCGGGAGTAATGGTCCACCCAAGGGCTCATCAAATAACTGGCTTTTGACTCCACCACCTCCTACATCGATTAACTTAGCACGTCGCTTCCTCTTTCTAGATGGAGGCTCGACTAAAGTTGGGTTAGCGGCGGGCACATGAGTATCTCAATTTTCCTAGCTCTTTAACCTCCCCGGTTGCTCTGGCCACCTCAAGTGCTTGTGCCTCTTCAACCACTTTTGCCTTTGTGGTCTCGATCTACTTCTACTAGAAGGTTTGGTAAGCGTTCGTCCTCTTTTTCTTCTTAGGACGGGGGGCTTTCTCGTTTCCCTCCACATCCTTTATAATCTCAAAAGTAATGCCTTCGAAGGAGATAAAGTTATGATTGGAAAGTTAAGGTGCAAGGAAAATCAATTTTTTTACGAAGTTGTGTCCAGCTTACCATGGTCTTTCGCTTTCTATGTGTGAAATAAAGAAGTGTGCTTCCAAATCCTATCAACATTGTTGAATTTTGCTAAAATTTGGTTCACCCATCCGTTGATCTTTCTGATCAGATGGACGTAGAGCCTATTGGCTGCGACCAAAATTGATGGTAAGAAGTCAAAAACAATATAGAGAAAATTGAGGAAAGGTCATAATTACTAACGTTTGATGTTCCATTTCCCAAAAGCACTGAGATTTCAGGAGATGTCATCTATCAAGTAGGGATGAATATAAACCTCTAATCCCAATTTTGGAGGTCGTCGTCATTCTTCGAGATTAACCTTTTCCTTCCCTGCATCATCAAAGTAAGAACACTCTCCTTGTACATTTTAGCGGCGTAGAGAGGCAGCTTGTGACCGATAGTGAAAGTTGTCCATTAAGTGCCGAATCATCGCCACCATCCTCTAAATAGACGGAGAGATTTGACTGATGCACATGCCATACATACAACATATCGTCTGGATAATGGGGTCAACTAGAAGTATGAAGCCGACCATGAAAAAGTAAGTCAGCACCGCTGAATAACCCTCCTTATGGTCGGTGATATTTATGACTAAAATTGTGTGTAGGTTAAACAATTAATTATGGTTGGGGTCACAAGCAATACAATAATCATAACGGAAAAGTATGTAAATATAATGAAAGCAGTAATTAATAAACAAGATGAAACAATTAATAGAAAGGCAGAGTAATTCTTATTGCTTGAGAATAGTCGGATTCCGTGGTGAATCACATGATGTACAATACAATGTAAGGAGGGGGTATTTATAGTAGTGATACCCAGTCATAAATATGGTAAAATACAAAGACTAATAAGGCTATGGGCCTATAACTCAAGGCGGTGGTGTATACCAAACCCTAGCTAGGAGACTGTAAACCCTAGGTGGCAGGAGTATACCCTGCATCATGTGGTCGTGCCGCCTAAACAGTCGTTGGCTCCAAGAGTGGGCGTGTATCCTCTACGGCCAGTGACTTGTAAGATAAGTCTAGTCTCGCCAGCTGGACTTGTATCCTCGTAACAGTAGGTGGCGTATTTTTGCCCACACAAGTGAGATTGAAGCAGGCTCTTGACACACAACCTCTATATCATCTCTCTATCCACAATATATTCGGACTTGGGGAAGATGCTCCGGCTTTACGGAACAAATTACCTCCATTTCAGGGACGTTGAACTGGTTCTCCGTCTGACCCTCCGTTTCGGCTTGGATTTTGCAATCCTCATCGGTGCACAAATTTATGGGCATGATATCATGGAATGATTTTTTTTTTTGCGCCAAAACCCTTGGCCTTCTTTTTCTTAGATTTGGCTCTGATGGGCTCACTGTTTCTATTGTAACAGAGGCAGAGCAACAACGACCATATTACTTGTTTACTTGTTTGTGACGCTTTTTAATTTCCGCCATAAACAATAAGTAATGGTAAGTTGTACCTTTGTGGGTGTGTGCACCTAAAGATTAGATGTCTTCGGGTCGTCCTGAATGTTCTAATGTTTTAGAACGTGAATCAGTGAGCCTGCTTTGGGCAATTACGTTCGTTGTGCGCTAATGTTTAGCGGCTAGGTTGCATATGTAGGAGATGGCTGTTTACGCCCACAATGGGACGACTTTAGCCCGTGTGATAACAGGTACTTTTGCATCCGACTTCGAATGTCTCTGCTTAGTTACTCGAGTATTTAAGACTTTTTGGTACTATGCGAACAGGCGTCCCCGTCAGCGTGTAGGTGCAGTTGTTGAATTAACGAGTTCAACATACGAATAATGCCGGGTGGCTGAGCTAGACATCGTCCACCTCTAAGCGACTAGTGTACCCTACTTTTGTCACGAAAAATGGGTGTATTACTTCAATTTGTATTTGGCTTGTGCTATGAATATTTGGACCATAGATGGATCTTAATAGTAAAGAAAAATTGACTATATGAATAGTAGTTTATTAATAAAGGCGTAGAGCCTAGAATGTTGTGGGTGAAAACCCGTAACATGTCATAGAAACATGAAAATGGTGTAATCTAAGAACTAAAGAGCTAAACAAAGTAAGTTCTGAAAAGAAAAGTACTTCCACTCATTACTATTCCTTCTCCCCTCTCCCGCAAAATGTCAATCAGCCATACCAACTGAATTATAGTCTTGGTTTATTGTAGTTTTAGGGTCTGCGGGGACTTCAGAGATGTTCATTCCGGGTACTTCCTTGGGGGCGGCTGCTCCCAAAATGGCAGCCGTGTAACACTCTCTTGCTGCTTCCTAATCGCCGTTAACTTCCTTTATCCCCCATTGGGTAGGGTATTTTAGCTTTTGATGCCATATAGATGGTACTGCTTTAACTTTATGGATCCATGGTCATCCAATAATTGCGTTGTAAGGAACTCCCCCTTTGATTACCTGAAATATGAAATATAATCTGCATCTGGCAGGTGAACAGTAAGGTTAACTTCGCCGATGGATCTTTCACAAGAGTTATTGAAGCCAGCGAGCGTGTAGACACTTGATACAATTCTATCCTCGAGCCCCATCGTCTATAGTGTATCCCATCTGATGAGGTTTACGGTGCCACCGGCGTCCACCAAGACGCATTTGACGTCCGTATATTCCATTCTGAGTGTTATAACCAAGTCATCATGGTGCGGAGGATTGCAACTGATGCTATCCTTATAGCTAAACATAATTGGCTCATCTCGGGCATGATCTTTACGGGGTGCTATCAAACTATTGTTTAACTCTTCGAGGAGTGTTCGACCTCCAATTAAGACGTTGATGGACCTCTTAGGGTCCGGTAGATCTAGCGGTCCATCTTGGTTCTCGTTTTTGGTGAAAGTTTATTTTCACCTGTCGGTGAGCAGGTCCTTGTGATAACCCTTATTCAATAAACCCATGACTTCTAAGATTAATGCTATGAACCTGGTCGTATCGTGCCCGGGGTCCCTGTGAAAATTGTAATAAAGATTTTTATTTCTTCTGCCCGGTTCGGCTCCAGATTGCTTGGCCAACTTATTTGGGTGTCCTTCATATGATCCCTTACGAACCCTATGGCGTTGACTTGCAATCCCAACTCTTCGAATCGATCAAGAACCCACTCCACGGTAAGTGACCCCGTGGTTGACGGAGCCGAGGCCTAGGCACTGTCTTCCCGCTTTGGGAAATCATCTCTGTAATCTCTCTTATTCCGCTTCCCTTTGTCTCCCGCTCGAGGTTCCTCTACATATCCCCGTTTCTGTCCTTAGCGGATGACGTCTTGGATGGCTGGTCGAATTTCCTCAGGGGCGGATGATTCTTCGGGCTTAAGGCTAAGCTTCTCGGTGTACCTCTGGTGTAACGTGCTCCATGTGGTCACTGGTTGCTGGGTTAAACTCCACTACACTCCCTAGTGGCCAACGATCCCTTTGAATTCAAACTCTTGCCAAAGTCTACCACAACGATGTTGTCATGAACTGGAGGAAGCTCCATGTGTTCCTTCTGAAATCTATCAAGGTAGACTTTTAGCAGTTCGTTGTCCCGTTGTTGTATCTCAAAGATATCTTCCATGCGCTTCTCCCGCTTGCGGGCACTAGAATGCGCTTTGTTGAACAAGTCTTGCATCTGAGTGAATGATTCGATAGATCCTATTGGTAACTGAGTGTACCAAGCGAAGGCCCCTTTAGTCAGGGTAGAGCCAAACCTTTTCACTAGATCAAACCAGATTTCTTCCTCGGTAATCTCGTTACTCTTCACGACTGTGTAATACGCAATAATATGCTCGTCCGGGTCCGTCATTCCATCATTATTCAAGTGATCCGGCAAACAGAAGTGCGTTGGTGCGGAACGACGCGGCGCTTCCTTTGTAGGTATGTTGCTAAAACTTATACTCATCTACCGTGGTAACTTGGGGTGGAGTACCCGACACATTGCCAATTCGGTCGTGGATGGCCTTCATCTTTTTATGAGATCCTGAATGACAGGAGCTCCTTTGAGTTCTTGGTTGTTGATTCTTGATGAGCCTCCAGGGGCGGCATCCATGTTGAGTCACCGACTAGGAACAGATCCTAGTGAATTGTTCATGGGCGTTGGTCCTCGTGGGGATGCTGGCCTTTGGGACGATCCAGCAAATATTGCTCCTAGCTTTCGAGATACCTCTTTGATCACGTTGTTCGAGTTCTATTCTGCCTGTCCTGACATGGTTTTGAGGACATTAACAATGAATGTTCTGAACTCGGGATTGATTTCCAGCGATTGGTCTCTTTCCCAATTACTGGCAACAGGGTTGGTTCCGGGAAAGAGTCTTTCTGCTGTTCAACGGAATCTTTAGGTTGTACGCTTGAATCAAAAGTATCCTTTGCAGACTCGTCTACTCGTCTATAGTATTCTTTGGAATACTATCGTCGTCGGACATGATTGCACCTTTTCCTTCGTAGAATACCTACAATTGCACGGCCCTATGGTGGGCGCCAAGATATTTCACCCTAAGATTGTACGTCTAGGTTAAACAATTAATTATGGTTGGAGCAACAAGCAATACAATAATCACAACGAAAAAGTATGTAAATATAATAAAAATAGTTATGAATAAACAAGACAAAATAATTGATAGAAAGGTGTTGCTCCCAAACGAACATGCAAGTATACGTGGTCGACAAGTAATAAAGTGATAAGTTGAGTATCGTTCCCACGAGGACTATTGTTCAGACTGAATCCTAGCAAACAATTTCTTAAAAACTATTCAGGGATCTTTTTCAATGATGGTTGAGATTTTTGTTAACTAAATGAAACAATTAAAAGCAAGTAACTGAAATCAAGTAATAGAGCAAATTTTAAATTGTTATCAATAAAAGAGAAACGGTCCAGGGTCAGAGCTACAAACAATCCAATTGAGTTTTCCAGCTGATTCTACTTCTTGATTTCCTAGATTGCTAACTAACAGGTTAATTATATTCGTGAAAACCTGTCGATTCTTCATGAGTCTATGCAAGCTACTCTAACGCCTATATTTCTATGGAATTAAATCACATGCATGCATTAAAGAACTCTGTATTTAGCTAAGCAAGGAAAATAGGTATATGTCTATCCTACCCGCAAATCGATTTCTTGATGCCCAGGTTCAGAATCAAGCCCTATTCTTTCTTATTTGCATTCACAAGTTCCCTTTTTCGAGTTCAACTTGTAAACCATAGATAGTGTTCAATTACCGGACCCTGATAACCAAACAATTAGGTTCAAGAAAGAATAAACAATCCGTAATGGTAAATCAATAGGAAGAAATCAACTTTCAAACATCAACCTTCATGTATTTGCTCTAGCCCTAGAACGATAGGTTTAGCTACTCCTATCCCTAATAACAACACAAGAATTCATGGAAGAAAGATTAAATATTGTAATAGATGAAGTAAAGGAATTAAACCCTTGGTTCAATGTGTAAGAACTCTAAAACTTGCTCCAGAAATTCGACCTCCTCCTAAAATAACAAAATAATGAGGTTTTATAGTGTTTACAAAGTGCTAGGATAAGCTAAACCAAAGCCTAATCTAGTTGGGAAAACTTTTGTTTCGTCAGCCTCAAAGCTTTCGTGGAAGCCACGCTTCCACTATAGCTCCCAACTCCAAAGCTTTCGCTGAAGCCTTGCTCCCAGTATAGCTTCCAACTCTTCAGGGCTTTCTTGGAAGCCTTGCTTCCACCATAGCTTTCAATGTGTCCATTAACTCTAATTTGATTGTTCTTGTCTCGAATTCACCCGCACCATTCCTAAAATCACAAATACGATAAGTGAGCACAAGAGACACAATTATCATATATAACGAGCGCATAACGTACGAAAATGTGAGAAGAGATTAAGGTAAAATAGGCAAATATTGCCAAACATCACCACCCCACACTTAGATCTTTGCTCGCCCTCGAGCAATTATCACAAACCAATTTCCCAACTAGATTCTAACATTCAATCGAACAGGTCTACCTATGATTATGGTTGATACCGACCATTAGCCAAGTGCATATACATACCATGTGACCCTCGACATGCCAAAAATTTACCAAATTTTAAAACACTAGAGCAACCAACTCAACACATCTCAATCTCAAAAACCGACTCAATGAAACCAAGCTTTCACAAAATCACACCCATTCACTCAACCAAGAAGTCAATAATTTCACATATCTCGCGCAAACCATGTGCCCTCACCAAAAGTAATCAAGAGAGCGTCCCAAATATCACACAAAGAATATATTTCAGGAATATTCACTCGCTCTCAAAAAGAAATTCACGTGCCACACACAACGTACCATAGGCTTGCCCGTAGTGTAGGACTCCACTAATATAAGCTCAGTCCAATCGGGATTAACTAGGACTTTATGGGTTGTAATGTAGGCTAAAGGACGGGTATGATAAATATGGATAACTAGTGACTACCTCCCTAAGTGCTTTAATACATCACTTTCATTTTTTTCTTTCCACCATTATTTTCAAAACCAACCAAGCAACCACCCAAAAGTCTCCTTTCAACTTTAAGCATTTTGTAATTTTTTTCTTTGTGCAAAATACTAGCAAGATTGAGATTTTTCTTCTTTCCTTTGTTTTCTTTATTTTTCTCTTTTTCATTTTTTCTTTCTTTTCATCTTTTTTTTTTTCAATTTCTCCCAACCTTGCCAATGTATTTTTATTCAAAATGCACCATATTTTCCTTTCATCGGTTCCACTCAAAAGCTACCCAATTCTCCAACTACGCTCCACAAACAATCAAATATTCCAATTAAAGTGCTTCAAGGAGTACGAGTTCAAAAAGATATAATTAAGAACAAAAGGGGGGTAAGGCTTGAAATGTGGGTGCCAACAAAAAGGTCAATAGGCTCAAAAGGGCTCAAGAAGGATAATATTAAAGGGTAGGCTAATCAAAGCTAGAAAGGCTTATCAAAGAAACGCCTGTATCATCTCCCGACTAGAGCAAACCTAGGATTTCGCTTTGAACACACGCGGGGCAAGTTCTAGACATCAATATGCGGTACGAAATATAAGAAAGGATACCTCACAACACACATGACACATAGTTTACTCAAGACGGTTTCATTTCAACTCTCGGTTCAAGCAAACAAGGTGCAACTTTTGAAATTTAAGCACTAAGGCACAATGGTTCACAAAAGAGTGAAGTAGTTGAATCTAATCGTCTCAAAAGGGTCATTCAGTTATTTCTAGGCATGCATCACAATTTTTAAACCAAAGGAATTCACAAATAGCATATGCTCAAGTCCAAATTCACCGGTATCAAACAAACCAAAGGCACCTAGCATTCTACCATTTTTCCTAAAAATACTCTACTAACTAATACTATACTACTCATAAAAATAAAAATTACCCGATTCAAATGTCTACCCATGGAAAAAAACCGAGGCCATAAGAAAAACCACGGGGCGGATGACTGTACCACTACCTAAAACTAAAAATAAAATCTTTTTGAAATTTTTTTATTAGTTTTTCTATTTTTTTCATTTTTTATATGCTAAAGCAAGAAACAAATAAAAATAAAGTCCAGTGACAAAAATAAAAATTGCTAAAATTAAATTTCTAAAGGGTACAATCATCCATAACCTCAAAAAAAGAACGGAATTTTCCCCACCCCACACTTAAAACTAAGCAATGTCCTCAATGCGACAAAAAGAAAGTGCAAGAGTAAAAGAAACTTCCCTGAAGGCCAAAAGGGCCTAGCTTTGGCGCCAACAATGACGCCTTCTCCATGACGAACCAACCAAGCGTCCGTAGAGCAAGTGGTACTCAGACTTCCCCCAACATGTCGTTTTGCTAAGGCATTGGGTGTGTGTGCAGCCCACACTTGAGCTCGATCCTATCTAAACCTGAGAGTTGTACCTCCCGCGACGCATGGAAACAACAATTCTATGTAATCTGTTTGTAGTCGCGCCATGGCGTACGCGACGCTAGCTTATAGCATTTCAGAATTTTCCATTCATTGTTTAAGCTACGCTACAGCATAGGCGATGCTTGGCCTATAGCTTCCCAAGTTTTTCACTCACTGTTGTTCCATGCTGTGGCAGAAGTGACGCCTCTCTGGTTGCGTTTCAAATTTTTCTGAGGGCGCGCGATGGAGCCAGCGATGCTTGCTTATAGCGTGTCACATTTTTCACTTACTGGTTGCCTCAACGCCGTGGGGTGCACGATGCCCATGCCATGGCTTTCTAGTCAATTCTGAAATTTTTGCTTCAAGCCATAGCCCATGCGACGCATGGCTATAGATTTTCCAATTTTGTGCATTCTGTTTAAGGCGCGCTATGGTACGAGCGACGCCTTGGCTATAGCGTGTCACATGTTTCGGAAATTTTTGCTTCACGCTATAGCCCATGCGACGCATCGCTATAGCTTTCAAGTTTCTGTGCAATCTGTTTCATCCAGAGCCATGGAGCAGGCGACGCATGGCTGTAGCGTTTCTGATTCTGTATGAAATTTTTGGTGCACGCTATGAGCCAAGCAGTGCTTCAAACTGAGCTCACCATCCGAAACTCCTGAGCCCTGCAAAAACAACGAGAAACTACGTAACACAAAAGAATTAAAATGACTATAACAATTAAAATTGGGTTGCCTCTCAACAAGCGCTTGATTTAACGTCGCGGCACGACTCTTTTTGTATTTTTTCCTTTTTTTCCCAATTTTTTTATTTTTGCGTTTACATACAAAGCTCAGGTTGCCTCCCTAAAAGCGCGCTAGTTAATGTTGTTGCACGACAACACTTCTAAGCTCACTTCCAGCATTTACGTTTCCTCTTCTTACGACGAACTTTTGTCTTCTTCCTTCCTTTAGGTGAACTCTTCTTTAACTTCACAAGTAATATGCCATTGTCATGTTGTTCCACATTCCACTCAAACACCTCTTTTGGTTTACTTTCATGTTCTCGTCTAACACATTCTATCAAAAAACACTCTTCAAACTTAGTCATATGATCCTTTTCATTACAAACCTTGAAAGTAACCTTTTCTCCATGCGCTCTAACAGTCATCTCCCCAAGTTCCATGTGAATAATTGCCTTCGAGGTAATTAGGAATGGTTTTCCCAAAATTATTGGAGCTTCTCGATCCTCTTCATAGTCAAGGATAATAAAATCAGTAGAGAACGTAAACTTCCCGACTCTAATCAACACATCATTCACCTTACCATCAGGGCAAGTGAGTGATCCATCCGCCATCTTAAGAGTGACTGAAGTAGGCTTGATTTCTCCAAAGCCTATCCTTTTAGAGACAGATAGAGGCATGAGATTTATGCTGGCCCCCAGATCACACAGCGCACCAGAAATATTATGACCACCAATAGTGCAAGGAATAGTAAACCTCCCATGATCTTGAAGTTTTGGAGGTAATTTACTCAGGATTGTACAACACTCTTCCGTCAACTCGATTGTATCAATCTCTTGTGGCTTTCTCTTCTTAACTAGAATCTCTTATAAGTACTTCACAAATGATGACATCAGTTCAAACACATCAATCAAAAGAATGTTAATCTGAAGTTCTTTCATCATACTCACAAATTTTTGAAATTGAGCCATATCCTTTGATGGTTGAAGTCTCTATGGGAATGGTGGGGGCGGTAGAGGTGCCTCCTTTTTCTCTTCTTTCTTCTTCAATTTCTCCAGTTTTTCTACTTCCGTTGCTTTAAGTTGCTCCTTCTCCTCAGTTTTGGCCATCAACTCTTCGCCCTTAATGAGAGTTATAGCAAGACAGTGCTCAACTCCCTTTTGATTTGGACTCGATTCAACATTTTGATTTTGTGCTCCAGCTAACTGCCCCATTTGGCGTTCCAGGTCTTTTTGAGCAGTAGTAAGATATTTTATGGCCTGTGCCTGAGCTGCATTGTCAGCTATAATTCTCTGCTGACCTGCCAACATCTGCTTTATCAACTCTTCAACTGAACTCTTTGACTGCTGTGGTTGAGCCTGAGGATGTGAATTCTGGTAGTTATTATGAGATCTCGTATTACCTTGAGCAGCTTGATTATCACTCCAAGGGAAACCAGGATGATTTCATGAATTAGGATTGTAGCTATTACCAAACTGGTTCTGATTCTGTCTTTGAGACCTATTTTGATTCCCCACGTAATAAACTGACTTTGGATTGGAGGGGCAAACATCAGTAGCATGATCTTGTCCACATACCTCGCAAAAACTTTGAAACTGCTGCACTTGTTGCTGAGTTGGTGGCAATGCTAGCTTGCTAATTTGGTTAGCTATCGCATCCATCATTGCATTAACCGTTGAAACCGCATCCAATTGAAGTACTCTAGCAGCTTTTTGACTTGGAGCTCTACCATCACCCTGCCAGTCAGGATTGCTCTGAGTGAATTTATCCAGTAATTCATAAATCTCATTAAAATTCAATGCCAATACTTGGCCTCCAGCTGCAGCATCCACCACGATCTTGGTATGACCGTTCAAACCTTCAATAAAAGTGTGGGCCAATACCTCATTAGACTGGTTGTGGTGCGGGCAATCTCTTAACAATGACTTGAATCTCTCCATGTTAAATACAAAGATTCTCCATCTCTTTGTCTAAAAGACATAATCTCACTCCTTATTCTAGCTGTTTTGGCAGATGGATAGATTTTAGCCAAAAATTTCTTAGCTAAAGCATCCCAAGTAGTGATAGACCCAGGCTTTTCAGCCTTTAACCACTTCTTTGTTGCCCCAATCAATGAAAAGGGGAAGAGTATCAATCGAATATAATCAGTTGAGACCCCTGTTGGTGTGTATGTTTCACTAATCTCCAAGAAATTCTGAATATGTTATTGTGGATCCTCCTGCAATAATTCAGCATATTGTAGCAGTTGTATCATACCGGACTTAATCTCAAAGTGTCCACTAATTTCAGGTTTAACTATGCTCGAGGCTACTCCCTCCAGACCGGGAAGAGCAACATCTCGCACAGCTAAAGCTCGATCTTCTGCCATTCCTACAGGTAAAGATTAAGAGAAACCTAATGCCTGAAACAGCACAAGAAACTCAAAACAAAAATTAAACCTGAATAGAAAATAAAAAAATCGTCTAAAAAGAAAACAGTCAATTATTTAGTCTTCGGCAACGGCGCCAAAAACTTGTTGCTCCCAAACGCACATGCAAAGTATACATGGTCGATAAGTAATAAAGTGATAAGTTGAGTATCATTCCCACGAGGACTATTGTTCAGACTGAATCCTAGCAAACAATTTCTTAAAAACTATTCAGGGATCTTTTTCAATGATGGTTGAGATTTTTACTAACTAAATGAAACAATTAAAAGCAAGTAACTGAAGTCAAGTAATAGAGCAAATTCTAGGTTGTTATCAATAAAAGAGAAACGGTCCAGGGTCAAAGCTACAAACAATCCAGTTGAGTTTTCCAGCTGATTCTACTTCACGATTTCCTAGATTGCTAACTAACAGGTTAATTATGTACGTGAAAACCTGTATATTCTTCACGAGTCTATGCAAGCTACTCTAATGCCTATATTTCTATGGAAATAAATCACATGCATGCATTAAGGAACTCTGTATTTAGCTAAGCAAGGCAAATAGGTATATGTCTATCCTACCCGCACATCGATTCCCTGATGCTCAGGTTCACAATCAAGCCCTATTCTTTTTTATTTGCATTCACAAGTCCCTCTTTCGAGTTCAACTTGTAAAACCATAGATAGTGTTCAATTACCGGGCCCTGATAACCAAACAATTAGGCTCAAGAAAGAATACACAATCCGTAATGGTAAATCAATAGGAAAAAATCAACTTTCAAACATCAATCTTCATGTATTTGATCTAACCCTAGAACGATAGGTTTAGCTACTCATATCCCTAATAACAACACAAGAATTCATGGAAGAAAGATTAAATATTTTAATAGATGAAGTAAAGGAATTAAACCCTTGGTTCAATGTGTAAGAACTCCAAAACTTGCTCCAGAAATTTGACCTCCCCCTAAAATAACGAAATAATGAGGTTTTATAGTATTTACAAAGTGCTAGGATAAGCTAAACCAAAGCCTAATCTAGTTGGGAAAACTTTTGTTTCGTCAGCCTCAAAGCTTTCGTGGAAGCCACGCTTCCACTATAGCTCCCAACTCCAAAGCTTTCGCTGAAGCCTTGCTCCCAATATAGCTTCCAACTCTTCAGGACTTTCTTGGAAGCATTGCTTCCACCAGAGCTTCCAATGTGTCCATTAACTTTAATTTGATTGTTCTTGTCTCGAATTCACCCGCACCATTCCTAAAATCACAAATACGATAAGTGAGCACAAGAAACACAACTATCACATATAACGAGCGCATAAAGTACCAAAATGTGAGAAGGTATTAAGGTAAAATAGGCAAATATTGCCAAACATCAAAAGGCAGAGTAATTCTTACTACTTAAGAATAGTCGGATTCCATGGTGAATTGCATGATGTACAATACAATGTAAGGAGGGTATTTATAGTAGTGATACTTAATCCTAAATAAAGTAAAATACAAAGACGAATAAGGCTATGAGCTTATAACTCAAGGCGGTGGTGTATACTAAACCCTAGCTAGGTGACTGTAAACCTTAGGTGACGGGATGTATACCCTGTATCCTGTGGATGTGCCTCCTAAACGATCGTTGGCTCAGGAGCGGGAGTGTATCCTCCGCGTTCGTGACTTGTAAGATAAGTTCAGTCTCGCCACCTGTACTCGTATCCCCGTAATAGTAGGTGGTGTATTTTTTGCCCACACGGGTGAAATTGAAGCAGGCTCTTGACACACAACCTCTATATCGTCCCCCTATCCACAATCCGTTCGGATTTGGGGAAGATGCTTATATTTGGCAATATTTGCCTATTTTACCTTAATATTTCCTTGCATCTTGGCACTTTATGCGCTCATTATATAGGATAATTGTGATTCTTGCGCTCACTTATTGTGTTTGTGATTTTAGGAATGGTTTGGATGAATTCGAGGCAAGAACAATCAAAATGGAGCAAAATACTTTGAAAAGCAAGATTTGGACCAAAGTGATTATTCGGAAGCTATTTTAAAGGCAAAGCTTCCAAGAAAGCCTTGGAATTTGGAAGCTGTTTTGAGAGTAAAGATTCAGAGATAGCTTTGAATTTCGGAGCTATACTAGAAGCAGGGCTTCCAAGAAAGCTCTGAGGCTGGTGAGAATGAAGTTTCCCAACTAGTTTAGGATTTGGTTTAACTTATCCTAGCACTTTGTAAACATTATAAATACATTATAACTTAGTCTTTTAAGGGGGTGGGACGTGGAGGAGAGCAGAGGAGCCCTAGATGTCTTCTAAATGAGTTCTTTCTCTCTTACTCTTATTCTTCTCTTCAGTTTAATAACTTGTTCGTTCTAGAGTTAGGGCAATTACATGAAGGTTGATGTTTGAAAGTTGATTTCTTCCTATTGATTTACCATTACAAATTGTTTATTCTTTCTTGAGCTAATTGTTTGGTTATTAAGGCCCGATAATTGAACACTACCTACGGTTTATAAGTTGAACTCGATAGAGGGAACTTGTGAATACACATAAGAAAGAATAGGGCTTGATTGTGAACCTGGGCATCAGGGAATCGCTTTGCGGGTAGGATAGGCATATACATATTCGCCTTGCTTAGCTAAATACAGAGTTCTTTAATGCATGCATGTGATTTAATTCCATAGACATATAGGCATTAGAGCAGCTTGCATAGACTCGTAAAGAATCAATAGGTTTTCACGAATATAATTAACCTGTTAGTTAGCAATTTAGGAAATAAAGAAGTGGAATCAACTAAAAAACTCAACTGGATTGTTCGTCGCTCTGACTCTGGACCGTTTCTCTCTTATTAGTAACAACTCACGAATTGCTCTAGAATTGAGCTCAGTTACTTGCTTTTAATTATTGTTTGCTTAGTTAGTAAATTACACACCATCATTGAAAAAGATCCCTGAATAGTCTTTAGGAAATTGTTTTCTAGGATTCAGTCTGAACAATAGTCCTCGTGGGAATGATACTCAATCTTATCACTTTATTACTTGCCGACCACGTATATTTGCGTGTGCGTTTGGGAGCAACAGATGCTCTGGCTTTACGGAATGAATTACCTCCATATCAGGGACGCTGAATTGGTTCTCCTTCTGACCCTCCGTTTGGGCTTGGATTTTGCAATCCTCATCGGTGCACAAATTTATGGGCACGATATCATGAAATGATTTTTTTGCGCCAAAATCCTTGGCCTTCTTCTTCTTAGATTTGGCTCTGATGGACTCACCGTTTCTATTGTAACAAAGGCAGAGCAACGACGACAGTATCAGCGATTGCTTTTAAATTGGTGGTATTAATTCTTATGTTGCTCGGAGTTCCTCCGAAGACTCACTTGGCAAATTGGGAGCTATCTGTATCGGTAACAATTAGATCGAATATTGACAAGTGTCCGAATACATGGAACAGTTGGAGCAGAATACGGAGGCGGTGCATCTTCAGTTGACATGAAGACAGCTAGACGGACCTCGAACAGTCTTGACCCACTGGAATGAGTTACGGACAATCATGACATCGGAGACAACCAAATAGACACTCGAACAAATAGGAGGCTCATCCTAACGGCTCTCAGCATCTTCAGAGATCATCCCTATCACGTTGCAACGATATAACTTGATCATGGATAGACGTGGGGGAGTGGGAAATCTCACTTGACTTAGAATTATTAGCCTATAAATAGATGCATTCTTCCTCATTTGTGCCCCTTAGATATTCTAGATGTATAATCACACTTTTTATTATTTTTTGCTTGTTATCATCACTATTGTTGCTATTGAGCCTGTCAACATTTAAGCTATTTACGAAATATCAATAAGATTCCTCTTTCCCTTATTTTACATTCATCAAATCTTTGTTATTATTGTGTTGATTATCCATTATTAATTAATCGGCTCTTAAGTAGCTCTTGATTAATTGATCAAGTCAAATTAACATCAACCGAATGTTAAATCTTAATAGAAAGGTTTGTTTATTATTCAACAAATACAAATTCAATTGTGTATCCTAAAGGCATAATTGAGGGCATACACCAGCGCCTATATTTCTTCTTCTTCATAGGCGTCAAAGTTCAAACTAAAACCATAAAGCAAGAGATATTCAATTATCATTATCCTCGCATTAAATGAGTCTCTTAATTTCAAAAATGAATACTTTTTAAAAAAATTAATGGATAAATAGATACGGTTAATTTAGACAACAAAGTTAAAATTGTATGCTTATAATATTAGTAATGTGGTGTATATTCTTTTCGTGATTTTAAGTTTTTCTTTTATAAAATGATTTTCAAAATATCCGTTCTTGAACTTTATCTAATATTTTGAAACTTTAAATTAGACTCATACATATCAATAAGATATTCGACAATTAGAACTAATGTAGTTTATTAAAACAAATGGCTCACAGTTTGTTCACTTCAAATAACTCTTACCAATATAAATAAATGATAATCAATAATAAAGTTTAGGGAGATTTGACTCTTGGGGTGGCTAAAGATGAAGTTTTTGTGACCTAACCCTTGAACCACCCATGTGATCGAGACAAATGAAATAATGGCAGAACCCTTGTTTGGGCAGTTGAATTCAAAAGGATCATCTAAGATTTCTCAACTTTCGTGAAAGGATCATTTAGGACATTAGTGAGACTGGTATGAGGTTCACCGCCTATTGACACACAATGTTATCCCTACCTTTCATAATTGGTTATATGTAATTATAAATAAATTATTAATTTTCAAACAAAATTATATTATATGGCATGTATTTATCCGTGTAAACCCTAGTACTTTATTTATACAACATTTAATTAATTGTAACTATATTACGTCATTGCATCATTAAAATTATTTTTAAACACATGTCTCTATTGGTTATTTGTGCAATTTATTGCATCACATGTACTATTTAATGATTATATGTGACTATTTATAGTTAATTAATAGACCTCATTTTATTTTATTTATAATTAAATTTACTTATTTATATGTATATGCAATTTTCATATTATATTAATGATTTATATCTATCAGCATTTTAATGACATACTAGCCAATTTAATTTCACATCTATATTCTCATCCCGAAATCTAGCCCAATAACCCGGTCCATAACCCACAAACATATTTCCTACTAGACTAAGTCCACGTCAGCACATAATACCCACTGCACCACCTCAGCTCCATATATATAAGCTTCCACCTAGACTGTTGTCACGACCCAACCTAGGGCCGCAATGGATAACCGATACTAAGTGCCGATCATCACTAAACCTGTTGATAATTTGTTAACCATGAGTATTACTAATAAACTGAACAACCATAAGCCTAGCTCATAAGAACTGTACAATCTGAAAAGTCGACAAGGCAAACACAAGCTGACATATAAAGACATACTAACTGTACATGTGCATTTCTACATGCCTCTAGGAGTGCAGAAACAAATAAGTACTGGACGGGACAGGGCCCCGTCATGCCCACACTAGTTGACTGTACACATACCAGAAGATAAGTAACTCCGGGAGTAAGCGAAGTGACTCCAATAGCTGGTGGATGGCCTATTGATGTGGCCCAAGCGCTGAATTATTTGTACCTGCAAAGTATGAAACGCAGCCCCAAAAAAAGGCGTGAGTACGATATGTACACAGTATGTAAGGCATGAGCATATAATATCTCATAGCCGAATAAAACTGTAAGGCTGGAATATAATTATGTAGAAAATATGTGCTGAAGTATAGCGATGTAGCTAGAAATCTGAAACATGAACTAACTGAATATAAACTGAAGTCTAACTGAATTTAAAACTGAAGGCTGAGCTGAACTATACTGATAACTGACTGTAATATGACTGGTAACTGGTAACTAGAAACTGGAACTGATACCTGCCAACTGATACTGACATTAAGAATTGGTGGCTGATAACTGTGAACTAATAATTGGAACTGAGCTAAAACTGAATTGTTATCTAAACTAGTACCTGTATGGTGTTATGGGCTATATCACCCCAAATCAGATAACTGAACATCTGAACTAGCCTAATTTATAGTCATGCAGTGCATACTGTGGCTATATACGCATATATATAACAAACTTGGCAGGTGTTATGGGCTATGTCCCCCCCAGCCAGTAATATCTAGTCTCTTTGGTCAGAGTGTGTGAATGACACCCGGTCACACTAGGTGTTTCAACTCCCGCCTGAACCAGAGGGGTTGTGTCCCCTAGACGGGTAGTATCACACGTGGCCAGACTGTGTGTCCAATGTCCAATCACTTTGGAGGACTCCAAATTATACATAATATGATTACAATATAAGCATAGGTATATATGAGGCATAACACATGCGGAAATAATAGATATGAACTCAAGTGAATGATAAGAAAACCCTAGATGAAATCATAGACACAACCTGGAACGCAGAATTTGTCCAACTCTTTGAGTTTTCATAAAAATTTCGGCAGAGTTTCCCCTAAAACTGGATGCTACGCAAAGACAAACCAGAACTACAATATAAACGAGAATGGATACCGGCCAAAATGATAATATCAAGCAAAAGTAAGTTCAACTATCCACAAAACAAGCCAAAACAGAATTATAAACGTAATATCGGCAAAATCATTTTATAAAGCTTCTACTAATGATTTAGGATAAAACTGAGTACCTAAACATGCTATATTAGCTTAAACATTCATAAGAGATGCTATAGTATATGCATAGGCTAATGGATTACATAAAAGATTGAATGGACAACAAAACAAAACAAAACGATCTGACGGCGAAGCAATTCTATGGCTGCACAGAATTTCTGGACAGTACCACTATCGTATCTTGCGACCTAATTTTCAAGGTCTAAATCAAAGTTATGGACTTTATGATCTGCATGAAAGTTGTAGATATAAGTTTTAGGGTTCCAAAAAATCTTAAATTATCTCAATATCAATTTTTTACAAAGAGTTATGCTCAAACTACTAATAATTGTCCGAAGATAAAAATAATTTTTCAGATTTTGAAACATTTCGTGTTGTTGTTTTGGACACCTTTCACCTCAATTTTTAGTACTAAATTGACTATATACAAGGTTCCCTTGATATCATACAAGTTCCCATAAGAAACACCAAGTTTGGAACTAAGACCAGCTTCAAAAGCTACAAGATACATGTCTTGCTAAAAGAAAGGTTTAGCCTTACATACCATTGATAATTTTTCTTCTAAATCTTGTTTCCCTTGAATTCAAAACCTTACAGAGCTTCAACAAACTACAACAAAGAAACTAGGCACTGTTCTTAGCCATGAGGTAATTCTAAATCTCAAGCTATAGATGAAAAGGTAGTGTTGAACCCCAAAAAATAACCTTTCTTAAGAAAAGATAGGTTTCCGATATAATGTTCAACAAAATGGGATTCCAAAGGGCTTTCTTTGGAGTCGCCACCTAATTTAGGAGAATTAGGAACCAAGTAATTAAATAGTGCGTGCAAGCACTCCGTTTTAAGGAAGTGGTCTATTTCAAAGATTCTAAGTAAGAGGTTCAATTATTTCCGAAGAAGGTTTTCATTTGAAAAGCACTTACGAAAATCCACAAAATGTGGTTAATCCTTCGGTTTTCACAAAATAGCTTTAAAAAAAATTCTAACTTTTAATATTTAATAAAAAATCTTAAATTTAATACTATGATACAAAACTATTATAAATTATGCTTTAAAGGAAGATGAATTTAAATGTGATAAAAAATGTAATTTGCCAAGAAATAGGGAATCAATGAAGAAAATTTCTATTGAAGTTGCGATTTAAGGAAGTTGAAACAAAATTACTACTTTTATTATTTTCAAATTTTATTGCACGCATTATTTTACTAAAATATTCAAAATTCCTAAAATAAGATGGAAATTCAAAAGAAATAAACTATTCTTAAAATAACTCAATAACTGACTAAACATTCATTCACAAACAATCAAATAAATTATTCTATAACAATTAATTATCTACAGGGAATTCCTAAAGACATGCAATTTATAAGGATGGGAAAAGAGTAGGTTTAGAAGAAGAACCCAGAAATTGCGGATTGAATGACTACTTTTATTTTTTACATTATGCCCATGAGCCTAAGTTATATTAAGTGGCTCAACAAAGCACTTTCTATGATCTTCGCTTCTTAATGAGTCGACCCCAATGTGACTCCAAGCCAATGAGCCAATCCTAATTGGTGAGTTAGCGAAACTCGATCCCAAGGATACATCATGCAAAAGAGGAGATGATAAGGATTAGACATATAAAATAATGTCAACAAAATTTTGAAAAACAACAGACGTGTGCATTGGCACTCCTAAGGAAAAGAGCGAAACTTTGTTCAAGAACAAGATGTAGAGAGTTAAGCAAAATGTCATCAACTTAACTCGTTTTCATTTTATAATTAACATACTTTAGATGTCTATTTAGCAGAGAACATTAATGGAATCAATAAATGTCAGTAAGCTTAAAGTAAAACACATGAAACTCTAATCTGTCCTAAACTAAAGCCACAAGGACAAGAACAACAAGTTATAGAAGCTAAAGAAAAACAATTTGATCAAAATGTATTTCAGCTAGGCAAAGGGAAGAACAAATCAAGTGGTATACCAGAATTTAACATAGATGGACCAGTTAATGTAAGAAGGAAAACCAAGGCACAAGCTGGGGGAAAAACTTAAACACAAGCTGAGATGAATGCAATGATACTGCAGCAGGCATATCAAACCAAAATGAGCTTAACACTAACTCTTTTAACAATTTCAGCTTAACAGACTCCTAGACTTCCCTTCAACTTCTAGGAGCAAAACTTCAAAACACCTGCATACCATCTGCGCCACCTTTACTGCCTGCTACAAACTCAGAACCAACAGAAACAACAGACCCCTTGACAAACTGCACCTCCCTCATAACCTAAACAACAAAACAGCCTTAACAAACAACCTACAAGGCCACCACTCACCTCCTGAACTCCCTGAAACTGCCCAAGCAATAGGGACCCTGAAACAGCCCTGAACTTGCAGCCTACCAACTCAACTCCTAGCCCCCTAAAACACCTAACTTACTGCTGCACCCTAGACCTTCTACAAACCAACCTGCAAGCCCACAGACCTCTAACACCCTCTTCTCATACCTGCATACACACCAATTCTTCAGGTCTTACCTCATACTCACCAAACAGACCAGCTGCACACACATCTTTCACCTGCGCCCTACTGAACACACTAAAATCAACCCTAACACCTGGAACAACCTGCACTTATTCCTGAACTTCTGCTATTCTCCATAACAAACTTGAACAAACTAACAGAGACTATTCATATGCTACCTGCACACTTCACCAAACACCTGGGAACACTCTTCTACTTCCAAGCCTAATTCCCTGCTGCCAGAAGCAATACTTGCTTCTTCATAAAACCATAGACCTCCCTGGAAATCTACAACACTCCTATACTTCCGTTCTAAAGCATCTGCACACCTCTTGCACCTATACTAACACTTGCACCTACACTCTCAAAGAGGTGCACACAAATAAACCCCTTTTCTTTCATCATAAAAACTGAAAATAGCCCTTACACTTCACACCCTTCAGAGACCACCCCAAACTACTTCAACACTCCTTTATAACACCTATACACTTCCTGACCTCACTGCAGCTCATAGCAGCCAGAGAGAAACTCCACCAAAACATCATAACTGCCTCCTCTAACTCATGAACTGCCTGCAACACTATAACTCACTTCCTAAGACCAGAATCAACTACTCTTGAACACCCCTAGAACATCCCCTCTCCTATTCCTCCTCCTAAACAAATCTGCAAACAAGCTGAAACAACAACCTACACTTCCCTCTTTTTACTCCTTCTTTAAACAGACAGGAAAACAGTTAAACAGGAAGAGAAAAGACATGGTATTAATGAAAGATTCAAACTTTTCTTCAACAAGATATTTCATCATCTTAGGCAAGAACTCAATGAACCAATGCTGAATGCCAATGTTAACCCCACTGCAAACACTAACAAGACCAGATTTCTATACAAATTTCATAAAATAAAGAATTTATGTATACAATAACTAAACACGCAAAACAGTAAAGGATTCGAATCCAACATATGCTCCAAATGACTTAACAGCGAACAAGCATAAATATATCATAGAAAAGTTAAAGCGAGGTTATCACCTGATGCGATGCAGTGAAAAAGGGGCGTAGAATCTAAAGTCACGTACTCGAACAAAAGTGACTAGAACCAAGTTGACGACTTGAATGACGATGAAGCGACTCGGAAATTAAAGCGATACAGCGGGTTTACATGAACAAAAACAGAAACAATGCGAAGTGAGATACTATTTTTGTAAACTGAATCAAAGAAACAAAACTAAGGGAAATATTTTAGGATTTGAATTTCTGCTGCTGTTTCCTCTTTTCTCTATGTCTACCTCTATCAGAACCTCTCTCTCTACTGCTCCCTAAAGACTGAACTTAAAATGAATAAGAGATGCTTATATACATGCGAACTAGGGTTTCAGGTTATTTTTGAAATTCCCCAAAAATTGGACCCAAAATGGACCTTTTCTTGCTAAGATGAGGGTGGAAAATGTCCAACCCCTCAAGATTGTACAATTTTTCAAACTCATCCACAAAAATTTTATCCGTTGGAACCAAATCGATGACTCAGATTGAACAATTTTGAAATGGACTATTGGATTCACTCTCGTACTGAAAAGGTGAAAGAGAACGTGGGGGGGGGGGGGGACTATGGGACCACTGATTTTGGCGTGATTCGACCAAAATTTTGGGGGGAACTCGTGAAATTTTGAGAGAAAAATGACGGGGTGGCTGACGGGTCTCGAATGGGAATCGGGTTCTCAAAATGGGGATTCTGATTAGGGGAGTTCAATTAAAATGAGAGATTTACACAGGTAGTCTGACATTATTCTAAAAATAATTTAAACATCAACTAAAAATTCCGGAACAAAATTGGGTGTCAACAGCTGCCCCTCTTTACCCAGGAAAGGATGAAAGAGTTTTCAGGGTAAAGAAGTTGACGGCAAAACCAATTTTGTCATGATAAAGCCAAGGACTTTGATTCAAAGGATCAAAGTAGGAGGCTTATGGGCATGGCCGAACTCCAGTTTCCGAGTTGCTTACATATCTCGGGCTGAAAGAGAATCAGGCCATATGTAGTTCAATGACATTTAGATACGAAGACTCGCACGATCGACAGAAAAGGACGCATGAATAGGAAAGAATTCAAACTGACGCCTAATTTGGAATGAAATATTAGGTGAGACTTGCTTGTTCGAGTGCAATTCTTCAGATCCTTGTTGATGAGTCCAGCTCATATCAACGATTACCCCAGTTTACTGCTAAGAAAAAGTTCCACGTTATGCTCCAAATGCTGCTGCTGTGCTGCTAAAATTCTGTAAAGACTTAACAAACGGTAAGCGAGCAACTGCTAGTAAATTTTGATAATCAAAGTAAGAAATGAGCAAATATTGATGATACAAATTTGCTAGTGCGGGTTGCGATATCATTGATAAGTTGTCTTCCTTCGATCAACTGACAATGTGCTCCGCCCGGGGAACCTCTAGGCTGATCATTATTCTGAAACACTAAAGTAAAAGAATAAGTGAAGCGAGTACAAATTGCAGAATATAAGGCTGTTACAAAATAAGTCGATTAACGAGACATAATTCCTCAAGTTGACTTGGCTAATCTTATAACCTACGCAGGTAACATAACATTTATTTATTAGGCAAACGAGCCTAAAACGCTCAATTATAAGGCGAACGAGCCTAAAACGCTCAATTATAAGGCGAACGAGCCTAAAATGTTCAATTATAAGGCGAACGAGCCTAAAACGTTCAGTTATAAGGCGAACGAGCCTAAACAATAAGGCAAGCAAAAGACGCAAAACTCATTAAAGCAGGTACTTCTTCAGACTTAGAAATTTATGCAAATCACTAAAGAGATTTGAGTAAACGTTCCCATAAAGCGAAATAGAAATGAAATGGACAGGCTTAACAATTTGCAAGGAATATAGAAAATAGAAATGCCGCCTTTCGGTAATAAACCATGATAAAGCATAATGCTTTAGATCATGAAGAGGTAGTCTACAATGCAATCTCGGAATGTGCTCCATTCAATTGATAAAGCAATGAGGCGTCGGGTCTCGAAGCATCCAACGTCCTAGCGCAACTTGAAAACCTGCATATCCCATTTACGGGTGGGTTAACCCGAATTGTTCATTTATAAGGGGAACGGGCCCAAAACGTTCATTTATAAGGCAAACGAGCCTAAAACGTTCATTTATAAGGCGAACGAGCCTATAACGTTCATTTATAAGGCGAACGAGTCTAAAATGCATAAGATAAGGCGAAAAATACAAAACTCATTAAAGTGGGTACTTCTTCAAACTTAGCAATATCTGCAAATCACAATAATGGAATTTTAGTAAGTGTTATCATAGTGAAATAGAAATGAATCTTCTTTCAACAATTTGCAAGAATTATAGGATATAGAAATGCCGCCTTTCGGCAATAAACTATGATAAAGCATAACGCTTTAATGATCTAGTGGCAGTTTGCGATTTAATCTTGAATTGTGCTTGAATCACTTGACAAAGCAAATGAGACGTCCAGTCTTGAAGCATCCAATCTTCCAAAGCAACTTGAAGTAAATCTGCATATCCGATTTATGGGTGGATGGACCCGGATCATTCATTTATAAGGCAAACAGGTCTAAAACATTCAATTATAAGGCGAATGAGCCCAAAACGTTCAATTCTAAGGCGAACGAGCCTAAGACGTTCATTTATAAGGTGAACGAGTCTAAGACGTTCAATTATAAGGCGGACGAGCCTAAAACATTCATTTATAAAGCGAACGAACCTACATTTGATAATAACCTGCAAAGATAAAGTTGCAAATTGGATTAATTAAGATAATGCAAAATAAATGAGCAAAGCTAGGTTGTGTTGCTTGTATTGATAGAGCTGCAAAGCGTTGAATGTTGCCCTTGGTCCATATTGAAACCAGTGTTCAATTCCTGCAAAATTTAGAGTAAATACGTTGGAAAACGAGTGAATAATAAAGCAAAGGCTATAATGAAAAAGAAAGAAAAAGATTTGCTCTGCATATGTGGCAAGGCGAATAATCTTTGAGAAATCGATGGTTGCTAGTTCTCCTCATTCTACTGCTTTTGGAATTCCTGCATCCAAAGAAAAATCGTGAGTTCTAAAAGATGGGCCCAAAAGCCTCAACATTTTGTTTTGCTCCTTCTATCTTTATGCTGAACTTTGCAGTAGCACCAAAACGAATTTGCCCCTATTTTCAAAGAAAATTTGTAAATTTTTGAACAAATAATGGCTGGCTTGATTGAACACCTAATGCGGCTTCAAATCTGCATCTTCTTGTATGGAAATCAGATGCATTGCTGCTGCGAGAGTCTGATGCTCTTGAAATTCTTCCTTTGTACAAAATATGTCATCTAAAATTGCTTTGGCTTGGCTTATTTGGAAAAATAGATTTTTATTGATTTCGGGATTAAAAACCCAATAAAGGGTACAAGATAGTTCATAACATAAAACTTCAAAAGAGTAGGAAAACATAAGATAGTCGGGCAATAATTCATTTTCAACAAACAAAGTGTTGTCATTTGATCTTCTTGCTAAGCTTCACACTTCCTTTTCAAATGCCTTGGTGCCAGTGGCGTAGCCAGAATTCTACCCAAGGTTGTTCAAACTTTAAAGGTCTCAATAATTTTTTTTTAAAGATAATTTGAATGATAATCCAAAATTGATGTTCGTTCAGCCGAATAAGTCTTTAGAGCATTTAAATCAATTTCTTGACCCTGGGAAGAATGTGATGGTATTTCCGATTGGCTTATATTTTTTCTTGGTTGTGTTGCACAAGACTTTTTTTTTTTGAGTACTTTACTAAAGTACTTCCTCAAGTCTATTTCCACTTCAAACTGGGATAACAATTAAAGGCATCGAGTTAAAACAAAATGCAAACTAATGTGCACTACAAAATGATATACATTATTTGATTTTAATAATATTTTTTTCGAACAAAAAAAATGATAGTAACAACGACACATTGGCAAATACACAAATACCAACATAAAATATTATTTAATATAATTTAATTCAGGCACATATACACAACTAACAAAGCCCCACATGGAGAAAAACATAACTAATATAATGGTTAATGACTAGCTAAAATAAAAGAGTAAGGATAATACCTTAAAGAAAAAGTAGGAGCAAAGCAAAAATAGAAGATTTGGGGTTTGGTTTGACAAAAAGATCTTTTTTCCTTTTTTTTTTTCACGTTTATAGGTGTAATTTTATTTAGTTAGCAAAGTTGGGTAGGGTATGATTTTAAGAGGTGGGCCAAAGAAGTCTGGTTTGTGCTTTTTAAATAATGGGCCCGTCAAACAAAGTTCAGAATGAAGCAAAATATAAAATAGTGTTAAAGCAGGGTTTCGAACCCACAACCTTGAGCATATTTTGAACAACCTTTCGCCAGCTGTTCTGCTATGCGTTTTTGTTGACGTTGTTCACCATTAAGTTTATATTCGTTAATAAAAAATACTTGATCTATATACACGATATAATTTTTCGGTGAAGGTTGTTTGCCTGACCACCCTTGGGTCCACCTAGCTCCGCCCCTGCTTGGTGCCAATTTTGATGAATCACCTTTGATGATAATTGTATTTGCTGCTGCAGGATCATAATTGCTTGTTTGCCCTTGCTTCACACTTATCTTGCCCGTTTCAATTATATTCTGGATTTTGTGCTTAAGTGCCAAGCATTCTTTTGTGTCATGGCCTTGAATATTTGAGTGATATGCGCACCTCTTTGATCAAATCCTTGAGGCGAATTTTCTGGGATCTATCCCTTCCTTGCTTGCAATAGTCCTTCTGCTTTCAATCTCTCAAATATGACTGACAATGATTCATATAGAGGAGTGAAAGTACGAGGTCTTAACTTCTTCTTGCTTTGACGACCAGATGGTGCCTGATAAGATCGATGATGACGACTTGAATTCTGCATATCATGATTGTAGTGAACTTGCGAAGGCTGGGAGTCTTGAATATTTTCAGGTGCATCAGAACAATTGAAGATTGGCACTGTAGTGTCATAGTCAATCAACCTTCCGGTTTGAAACTTTTCTTCCAAAATCTTTGCATACCGGATTAAACTAGGAAAATCCTTTAAATTGGCAAAAAGTAGCTTTTTATAAAATATGCCTTCTTGAAGGTCAGTGAAAGTTGCTATCAACTCATCTTCAGGCAATGGAGGATGCATCTTAGAAGCCTCTAGCCTCCATCTCACAGCAAATTCTGCAACAGATTCATGCGGCATCTTCTTGATTTTGTGCATTTCAATTAGATAAGGATCTCTTACTATGTTGAAATTGTATTATTCCACAAAGTCTCGAGCCATGTCTTCCCATGTGTGCCATTTGGTAAAATCCTGCTTAGTATACCATGCAAGTGTCATTCCTGATAAACTCTGAATAAACAATCTCATAGGCAAAGCTTCATCCTCGCCAATTCCAATTAATCTAATGCAATAATCTTTCAGATGTGCATAGGGGTCCCCTTTTCCATTGAAAGTGTTAAATTTTGGTATCTTGTACCCACTTGGAAGCTCAAGGTCCGAGTGAATGCATAAGTCTTCATAGTATAAGCTCTGAATATTCCTAGAGCGCAATTCTTTTTCCATGATCTTTCTCACAATCTGTTCATCCATATTGTGAGTATAAGTTGTCTCAACTTCTTTCTCAGGCAATTCTGGTGAACGCACTATCAATCGATTTGATTGACTCTCCACAGCAGGTATAGTGATAAAAGGCGGTATAAAGTTGCAGCTGGCCAAGCATTTGGATTAGTAAGATATTCTTATGGGATTTGTGGATATATAGTATGTATAGGCATTGGGTAATTAGGCATTGTTAAGTAAGATGGACTGGAGGTAAAGCTTGTATTTGGCAAAGGTTTGCTAGTGTTGACAAAGTTGACAAACATATTCCTTTGGACCACATGTTCTTCAACATCATCATTCTGCACTTGCAAGATACCCATACCTGAACTGGTTGCCTGAAGCTGCTTTGCCAAGTTGTTTTGTCCTTGATGCAGATTCTCAGCCATTTCAGTGTTCAATGCTAGCCAACCTTTAACAAATGAATTCTACACATTGAACAAAAGCAGGTTAATACGTAAAATAGTAATGCATGCATAAGATTTTAAGTATAAAATAGGCCATTAGGCCGAATGGATGAGACCAAATTCCCGACTTAACAAAGGAGTAAAATATTTGAGAGTTCGAAACTCAACAATCAACAAAATTTGATTTTTTTCAAGACGCGAGTTGAGAAAAACAACTTTGAAAGTTTTACTAAATTAGTATGCGTGCTAGACCATTTTGGCACAATTTGCTAAAATGGTCGGCTTATTTGAACATCAATGCTTTGCTCGACTATCGATTCTCGTTTGTAGCATAACAATCTGCACCAATTCATAGAAAAGCTGCTTCTGATAATTATCAACTCAATGTCTTCAATTTGTCTTTGCACAATTTTGCCCCAGTTACGACTTCAACATCTCAACTTGCTTTGCAAAACTGCCCCAGTTATGACTTTCAATACTTCAAGTGGTTTTGCAAAAGCTGCCCCAGTTGCAATCTCTCACGTCTTCTACTTGCTTTGCAAAATTTGCCCCAGTTTCTATCTTTGGGAAAATTAAAATTAAAATACTAAAAGGTCGAGCCCGATGGAGGAGCCTACGTATCCCTCCTTGGGAATCAGACCGTGCGTAGTTCTGCTTACATAGAAGAGAACTTTCAAATGTTGGTGTAACCGAAACTCGATATGAGTTGCCTACGCTTCCCGCCTTGGGAGACCGGTTACAATAGTTTGCTTACATAGAAATAGATTCAAACATTCATAATTTGATATTCTTTCTTTTCTTTTCTTTCAACAAAACTAACAAAAGGAAATTACAATAGCTAATTCCTAATAATGCAAATAAAATAACTTCCGCTTCTGCAACTATATTGCTTTTCTGGAATTTGATAGGTGCTTAAATGCCCTTCTTCGAGCTACTGCCCTTTGCATATGTAAGGACTGCCACAAAAGGTTGGCCAATGACCTTAGGAGATATAATTTTGACCTGGCCAGAGTTAATCAAGTCTTCAACCTTCCTCTTAAATAAAGTGCATTCTTCAATACTGTGCCCCTGCATCCCTGAATGGTAAGCACAAAATTTCCTCAAATTTTTAGGCTTGCGTGCTTCACACGACTTTGATGCTATAGGTTGTACTAAATCGGTCCCCATAAGCCGTTCAAACAATTTTGCATAAGATCCTGGTATCGGTGTGAATGCAAAAGCGGATCTTTTGGTGCGGCTTGATTGCAAACTTGGATTGACAACTGTTTGCTTGACTGCAATAGGTCTCACTGCTATGGCTGGCAAAGGACTTGGCATAACAGCTTTTCCTTTATCTTTGGACTGTACCTTGACCAAGCTACATATTCTCTTGTCAGATATCGAAGTCCTCTCATCCAGCTCTTCTTGGAGCTCTATAGATTTTCTCTTCAATGGACTTCCTCTTGCAAAGGTCAGGCTTGGTAGTTCGTGCTGCTTGACAAACTTACGAGCTAAGTCATCCCATGTGAATCGCTTTCCAAGGTCTTGTAGTGCAAACCACGTTAAAGCCGGCCCTGCTAGCGTCTTAACAAATAACCTCAGCTTGATTCCATTTCTTTTTCCAAATATTGCCACCCAATCAACAAATGCTTTCAAATGATCATGAGGATCTCCTATCCCATCATACACTGGTGGATCAGCCACGTCAAGAACATTCACATTTTCCCTTTCTGCTTCACCTAAGCCTGCCTGAGATGGTAGAGCCTTCCCATCTGCCATTGTGCCATTGCTCTCTTTAGCATTGGGAAGCCCTTCCCCGTTGCTTTTCTCATTGCTTGTTTTTTATGAGAAGCCACCAAATTCCTTTTCCAACAGGAATGCATGCAAATTAGGAAACTGTTGAGCGTCACACTAAAATGCTGGAGCTACTTGCATTGTAGGAGGTGCAACAATATCGATAGGAGCAACAAGAACGCTTGGTCCTGGACTTGGCACATTACGCACTGGGTTGCTAGCATCCATGAGCGCGACAACCAATTCAGTAAGGCTATTGAGTCTCTTTTCCAGACTTGCTACGATCGCTTCAAGCTTGCTAACCTTGTCTTTGTGGGATTCCTCATTTTCAGTCAAGTCAATCACAACATTTTGACTAGCCATAGATCATGATCTTGATGTTCAAAATAATTAATCCTTTAGCAACGCATACCGAATTTAATAAAAATTTATTAAAGATGAAACTGACGGGTCAACTTATTCCAAAATGGAGAAATTGAGACCGTACTGAAAAGACCCAAAAAGTTTAAGTAGGACATTTGTTTCGTTAAAGAAAACTAGACAAAACAATGCTTATTAAATTCTAAGAAATATTATTTATTAAAAGGATGGAACACTTAAAATTTGATGCTAAAACAATATTTTGTAAAATTAAGACAGACCAAATAAAGATTCAAAAAGTATTTTAGAATAATAATATGCATGCTTTCATATTATAAGTGAGTAAAGAGAATAAAGCGGTTAATTCCTGCAAACAAATACAGTGTTAATCAAATCCCAATATCAAGCAAATTGAGTCACCCAACAAACAATACAAATGAATTACAAGCGATTAGCACATAGCAAATAAGCATTTAGCAAGTTGTTGCATAGTAGACAAATAATTGATATGTGGCAAACAAAACTAATCAAGCGTAAATAAAGATGCAGGCGTGTCCTACCCTGTAAAGTACCTCTTTGTGCCAGAGGTGGGTCTAAGACGCCAAATAGGTGATAACGAAAAGTAGTCCAAGCCGGTTTTGCAATAATCGAATTTAGAGTAAGTGACAATAACAGTAATAATAATTTCTCTTTCATTATAACTTGATTTTGAGTACATCATTATTACATCAAAAAAATAGAAAGTATCGGACATAATTTAAATACATCGTTTTGAGTATAATGAAAATATAAATAACTGCTATAACTACGCTGCATTAGGCTTGAGGAGGCAATGGGACTGAAGTGCGGGCTTGGTTAGGATCAATTTCTTTTTTCTTGCGCAATCAGTGTAATTTCTGACATCTGGTCCCAAATGTGTTTTGCATCCAAAAACTTGCTTGAATCAAACATCGATCAAATGGATCGAACGTCTTATCGTCCTTTCGACGTTTCTTGCCCCAACTTGTTATCTTCTTCCAAGTATCTTCACAATTTCAACTTGATGACTATTTGAAATACCTCTTGAATTCAAGCATCTTCTAGTCTACAAAATTAATAAAGGTATTCTAAATTTAATTAATTGCAAAACTTGGCTTGGACGGAAAGTTCCGTTATCACATAAACACATAATATGCACTGTTGTTGGGTTTAAACCCGTCAACGAAAAGGGCAGTTTTCCTAACTATGGAGGGGGTACCAAGGACCGAGTCCAATCTAAGGTTTATGCATGCATGTTCCTAACGAAAACTATAGAGTGGGTTTACTAGACACAAGGCTGTTTTGAGTGGCAAGCGGTCACGCGGTAGTAAAACTATCCGCTCACCCCGCAGGTATGCGCACTCTTTCTTAAAGGGTTATTTGTGAGTTACGGGTGTATATGCATACACCTCGCGGGTATAAGTAACAATGAAGAAGCTCCCAGGAATGGGGGGAAATATGAACGGAATGTCAGTTTAATATGTGCGCAAATAAAAGTGTAGTGACATGCTTTCAGTGACAAACAATTGCAAATAATCAAATTAACTAATCATGCTATTTTTTTGCAAATAATAAACAAATAAAGAATTATCTTGTGAAAACCTTGCGGTTAGAACCTTAAGGTATCCCCAGCAGAGTCGCCACACTGTTGAACCTCAAAAATTACCTTTCTTTAAGAAAAAATAGGGTTCGGATATAATGTTCAGCAATATGGGACTCCAAAGGGCTTCTTCTGGAGTCGCCACTTAATTTAGGAGAATTAGGAACCAAGTAAGTAAATAATGCGTGCAATTCCTCCGTTTAAGGAAAATGGTCTTTTGCAGAGATTCTAAGTAAGAGGTTCAACTATTTCCGAAATAAGGTTTTCATTTGAAAAGCACTTTTGAAAATCCACAAAATGTGGTTAATCCGTCGGTTTTCACAAAATAGCTTTAAAAAAAATCTAACTTTTAATATTTAATTAAAAATCTTAAATTTAATACTATAATACAAAACTATTATAAATTATGCTTTAAAAGGAAGATGAATTTAAATGTGATAAAAATGTAATTTACCAAGAAACAGGGAATCAATGAAGAAAATTTTTATTGAAGTTGCGATTTAAGGAAGTTGAAACAAAATTACTACTTTTATTATTTCCAAATTTTATTGCACGCATTATTTAACTAAAAGATTCAAAATTCCTAAAATAAGATGGAAATTCAAAAGAAATAAACTTTTCACAAAATAACTCAATAACTGACTAAACATTCATTCATAAACAATCAAATAAATTATTCTATAACAATTAATTATCTACGGGGAATTCCTAAAGACATGCAATTTCGAAGGATGGGAAAAGAGGAGGTTTAGAAGAAGAACCAGAATATTTGGCAAACTCATGAGAGCCTTGAATTTTATTTTTTATACATTATGCCCATGAGCCTAAGTTATATTAAGCGGCTCAACAATGCATTTTTTAAAAATTTCTAAGGTCTTCGTGTCTTGAACGCTTGGCCCCGGACTCAACCCCAAGTGACTCCAAGCCAATGTAGACCATCCCAATTTTGCGAGTTTACGGAACTCGTTCCCAAGGTTGATGCTCATGCCAAATAAACAGTGGTAAAGATTAGTACATCGACAACAATCTCAGATGATGAATCAAGTGAAGCAAAATAGCATCAAATAGGCACACACATTCAAACGTTATTCACAACTATAACTGAACAGAGTCTTGAAATTTTATAATGTAAAACTCACGGGAACATAAGTCTTAATAGAGATTATAACTTTTCATCTTGAAACTACTGCTCGATCTCATCAATAACTAGAATAAATCAAGACATCGAGACAAAACCATACGCTTAACATCACACACTCAGATCCTATTAGGAGAACATAACTACATGTTGCACCAATGCAGGAAGAGAGCAAGCTATACTAGAGTTGAACTGAGGTACACAAAGGCATCACTGGACCAATAAGATGTTAAGAAATGAAAAGAAAGTTGAAAGTTAACAGATGAAACAAGCTAGGCTCAACTAGAAGCTAAGCTCAACTCCCTAGGCATCAAAACAAATAGGAGAACCGAACCTGAGTAGAAGGGAAACATATAGGAGCATTCATAACTGAATATTTACTCAAACTGGACAAGGCATGACAAAATGCAGCAATACATCAAGCCAGAAACAAGCTTCCCATAGCAGAATAAATGATAACTCACACATCTCGACTAAGAAACAACTCAATCATTTGTATAATTTATAATGCTTTCCTAACTATAACAGAATCACTCACAAACTACCTTAACAACAAGATCACATATGATACTAGGCCAAAACTCATTTTCTAATCGAATTAGAATTGAACTAATAATAACTTAATGGAAGATACTTGAGGATATAATCTACCAAAAGTTCACAATTCAAGTCAAGACATGAAAACTTTAAAAAAAACTAAAGCCTACAAACACTTCAAGAATGGTAGCAGCTTATCAGAATACAGAAAAGGAAGACTGGAACAGGGAAAAACCAGGGACAACCTCTTCATCTACAACCTGCAGACCTATAGGACTTTCTCCAGACAAACCAACCATAACCAGCACTCCTAGCATCTGCCTATCAATTCACAGAATACCAGAAACAACTGAAAGAAGCCCCTGCTACTCATCACAGCCTACCAGACCTGCTTACAGCTACTAGAAATACCCCAAGAACCCTTAGACAAAACAGGGAACCAGAACCAAATCCCAGCAACACCCCTATACCTCCTGAACCAACAGACCTATACCTGCAGCCACCAAACTAGAAGCAAACTAACTCCCTGATACACCTCTAACTACTGCAGACTCCCTGAACAACCCTCTCCAAGATTGAACTGCAGCAGATAGAGCTAGAAACAACTCATATCCCCCACACACACCCTAAAAACAAACACCAAACCCTCTTAAACACTTACCCTCAACTCATAGACCTGAATCAACCACCTGCAAACAAACCTGACTACACCTTCTTACTAAGCATATACCAGCAAAGAACAAACTACATAACTCCTGAACTATTTATACCTCCTCCAAGCCACCTGCACAACACCTCACACCTTTACATACCATCCCAGAATACTAAACAAGATCCCTGAACAAAACAACATAACACCTTTGCATTCTTCTCCAAACTGACTGCATCTCCAGTAACCAAGCAAACACCACACGAACCCCTCAGATTACTAATTCCAGCTTAGAATACCAACTAAACAAACTAAAAAAAATACAGTTCATATAAGACCAGATTTGATTTGTGCAGATCTGTGCATCATTCACAAGTTAACAGATTCAAATAAAGAGACTAGATACAAAATGATGAAGATGTAAACTCTTTTCCCTTTTTTAGACATTTATGGTAAAGAGCTACAAGCTGCTACACACACGTATCATGATGAAGACTGGATTTTTTAAACTAAGTTCTGCATAACAGTTCCTGAACAAACACCTAGTCCTCTTTTATCTAAACAATCCATGAGGGCACTTAGGATTCAGAAACCAACATTAAAGCTTCAAGGTTGAGCTCGAAAACTGATTTTTTATGCTAGTTTAATCAGCTTTAGTGCCACTAAATAACTCAATATACTATTCACAATTTTGCATAAACAGATTCAATGAAGGGAAAACATATAAAGAAAATGTAAAAGGTCGAGCATTTTACCTGCTGCGATGCAGTGAACGGGGCGAGGATTAGAAAATAAACGCGACTCAACTAAGCGATTCGACTAAGTGCGACGACTTGAAAAGTGAAGCGACGACACAAACTCGAAGAACAATGTTTGAGTCCCAAACAGAAACAATAACAGTATGTATTTTTAAGAGATCAAAACTGAGGAAAAAAAAGATATAATGCATATAAGCTCTGCCTCCTTTTGAACCTACCTCCTCTTTCCTCCCTAAAAAATAATCAGAATAAGTCATTTTATACCTGAATTTAGGGTTTTCGGATTCCTCTTGAAAAATCCCATTTGACCTCACTTCCTTTGCTTTTTTCCTTTGAAACCAAGGTCAAAATAGTATAATCCTCTTGGGTTGTACTACTTTCACCCTGATTCAAAGAGAAAAATAGACGTTAGAGTAGATTCACGGCTCGGATGAGATTATCATTCAAAACGAACGATTGAGATCGAAACGAACTGGCTTTTGTATGAAAAAGTAAAGAGGGAAAACGTGGGGGGGACCAGCAGGTATGAATTTTGGCGGATTGTGCTAAGTTTTGGGGGGAAATCAAAAGGGTTCTCAGGTTTGACGCGGGTTAGGGGAAGGGATCGGGCAAGGAGATGGAGGATTTTGGAGATGGGCTGAACGAGAAAGGCCAAGGAGAGATTGTGTAGTATATGTTATATGTATATTTGCACAATTAGGCTAGATTTTAGGATTTTAAGCAAAATTAGCCCCCTTTTGGATTTAGTTAGGAAATGAAGTGGTTGCGCAGGTAGGATAAAATATAGGGCATAAATCGCGATTTCAGCCTATTTCAACCAAAATTCAATTGCCTTCATTTTCTTATTTCAATTTTAGCCTTAATTAAAACCTTTCCGTAGTAAATTATCAATTTCAATAACTCCGGGACAAAATTAGGTGTCAACAGGAAGGTAGCATGATGTTATCTTCGCCGTGTAGAGTATTTTGATGTGATCCATCTTCAATTTTAAGTTAAGATTGGTGTTCTTCCTTCCAAAACCCTATCAATGGCTTAAAACTTCATGAAAGCACTTTTCCTACTGTGAAAATATTCTGTAAATGATTAAAAAGAAGATAAGTTTCCTTTTTTATATTCGAAACATTTCACTTCTAGCCAACTTTTGCACTTATGTCTCTTCTTTTGGCCTGACTTATGACGTTCATATCTCTTTATCCGGACATCGTATAAGCAAACGGGAAGAGATTTGGAATCTACATTCCAAGAACTTCAATTTGGTATAAGATATGTCCCAAAATAACATCGTAAAGCTTACATAGTTTATTGCTCAAAATGGCTCGTTGCATGGAAATTCATCACTCAATTTTCCGCAACTTAAATCTGATTTATCTCAAACTTTATATTTAATATCTAAATATCATATGTAGTCATATTATGACTTTAGACTTACTTAAATCATGCTTAACATGTTATTAAAATGATATACACCACTTTAGACATACAGGGTGTAACAACTTTACACACTCAAAATGCACTCCTAGCATATGTTAACCATTTCCAAACATGTGCCAACATTCCAACGTGGAATTAAATGTATTTATTCCCACCACATCAACCTACACACACAGACGTATATACACGTACTTACACATGTATATACGCGCATACGTGGCATTATCTGAGCCTTCCATCTCATATCTACGATTAAACCTAGCCTCTTAATATTTGTACTCCCTCTCTGTTTCCAATGCCCTAAAACACTTCCCCTTTTCTTATTTCCCATATCGTCCCCTCCCTCTCAATTCCTCTCTCTCTCGCCCCTACCCCCGGTTTTTGTCAAAAACTATCTCATCGCTGTCAGTAAGTGTGATAAACCGTCGGAATTTCAATTCACTGCATCTCCCTTACTCTCATGCACTCAAAAAGAAAAGCGAAGAGCAAATCACTCTCTTAACTGTCACACAATATTCGAAAAGAGAACAAAAGATTTGGAATGATAGAGGAAAAGCATGAGATTACATAGTAAATCTTGATGTTCACGTGGCCACTAAGCAAGGAATCAAGTTTTCGAACAAATCTTGGCACATTGGGTCTGAAAAAGCAAGCATGAGCAAATATGTACCACATTTATCACATGCATACGCGTACAAGGCAGAAAAAAATATGATCGAGAGATGAAACTTCACCAAAATGGGCCCAGCAGCAAGAGACATGGACAAGACGCGACTCGACCCGGCTTCAGACCATATAAATCTTCCTTTATCATTTTTCTTTTATCCTTCAAGAAAATCCGTGAATAACATGCCTAAACTGTGCCAAATCGCATGCCTATCTTGTTTCTTTCTTGACAGTAGCTTTTCTCATTAAGTTTGAAAAAAGTAAAAACATGTTATACTCATTTTTCTCTCTCTCCGATTAACTGAAAATCTATGCTTACCATTTTCTTAATCTGCTCTAAAATATAGAGGATAACTAAATTCGATTTGAACCCTATCTACTAGTGATACTGTTGTGATTTATTTTTCCTAGATTTAGACTCTAAATCATTATCATTTGAGGGTTGATTGTGTGTAAATTTTGTGACTTTGATATTATAAAGAGAAAAGTATGATATTTATTTGGTGCTATGGCCATACATGTCAAAATTGTGACTGAAAAAATTGATTTTTCCTTTTGTTTTAAAACATGTATATGTTAATGATTTTTTGAGTCCTATAATAATAAAGGAGGAAACTTATCACGCTCTCATGTATAGGAAGATTCGTATCTTTTCTTCACAATCCTTTTATAAAACCTCCAAATTTCACATAAAGCCTCCAACTATAAAATTACTTTTTTCTTCTCGCTTTTTCTCCATGAATTAGATGTAAAAGATATTTTCCTTATTGCAAACTATATATTTTTCTTTCCATTGGTCAAGAACTAAATATCTTCCTTTTCTTTTGTGTAAAACAGAATTCTTCTTTGCCTTTTCTATAAGATTTGAATGTCTGGGTATATTTCTTTTTCCTTATAAGTCTTCCTTTAGCCTATTTTCACTATAAATACTCCATCTTTTATACATGAAAGACACTCTTAATTTACTACTCACTTGAAAGTGTTTTAAAGCAAATGTGCTTTCTCTTAAGACTCTTTCTAGCAAGATGCTCTGTCGTCTGCAAGCCAAGGCAAAGTCTGACACTCATTGTCGATTTTTTGATGTTGCTCGTGTTCTCTTATGCTGCTCTTGTTCTCATTCTCGTTAATGATCCAATAAGTTGTTTAACCTAGATCCGATTTTAGGTCAATTAATAATTAAATTTGTATTTGCGGAGTCACGATCAATAGTTGAGATTAAGAGTTTGAACGACGAACTAAAATGGTGATAATTCGAGGACGAGATGTGAGTATTAACTAATAAAGATAAAGCATAAACGGAAACAAGGAGAAGTAACCGTATCGTATCGCTTGTCTTCGGGGAGAGCTCTTCGATACCAATCGCACTTAGATGATCAAAGAACTAAAACAATAGGCAAATATGAGCAAAAGGAATATCTGAGCAAGAGTGAGAGAGTATTTTTATTGATATTGTAGACAGGAAGTAAATTTGTGTTACAATCGATTAAGGCAAATGCTATTTATAAGCCTGATAGGCACCCGTTGGGATTCGGAACCGCTGGGCGTGGATCCGTCTGGATAAATAACTGCTGGGCACATATCCGTTGGAGTCATAACCGCTGGGTAGTAATGATTGCCTTAATGACCATTAATTGAATGATCGTGGATGATCATGTTAATAACTGCTCACTTAGACCGTGTTGACTGTTGAAGTGTTTCATAACTCCTTTAGGTCTGCTCGTGATAAATGTCTGTTCATTGGATGCCTGTCCGTTGAAACGTCTGCTCGTGCCACCTGGTAGACACATATCACCTTTTCAAGTCCAGTCAGCTTTTATCCAATACAGATAGTCCCCGCACTTTTCGAGCAGAGCATCTGTTCGAGGAGTGGATAGGAATTTTGGCGGGAGTTTTTGTAAACTTTTGTCTTTGTGTGACGAGGCTTGGTGACATACGAACCTTATCAACTAAGTGACAAGCCCTTATGACGTGCGCATTTAATGCGCCGTATAAAAAAGTAACTGCAGCTGGCAAGCCTGCGTAATTGTAGTCGATTCTGAAGTGACTACTGCGTGTTCCAAGAGTAAAAGTAATGATTTTAACCGCTTCAGTCACGTGCACACGTCGTCTGTTGATCGCGAGGTGACCGCTACTCTTCAGAATAAAGATGACACTATAAAGTTTGATGAACCCTATTCTTTCTTTTGACGGCCAGATCTGATCGTTCTCTAATGACCTCCACGTGTCTCGAAGGAAGTTGTGGGGCTGAATCTTCACTCCTATAAATAGGGGTTTGCTTGATGAGAAACTTTTTACTTGCCTTTATTTCTTCTTCGCTGTTCTTTGAAAACCTTTGAACTAGCTTTTGAATTCTTCTTGACAACTTCATATTTTTCCTGAAACCATGACTTCAAGATCTAGGAAAAATCAGAGCACTGATATTGCTGGTAGTTCCTCGGCGGCCACTCCTAGGCCCCGGGCTACTCAGGCTACTGCTGCAGAAATTATCCCCAAGAAATGGGGTGAATTGGAGGCGGACTGTAACATTAAGTCCTTTAATAATAGAGAAGGGGATACGCGCAATTGGCTGGCGTATAGGTTTAAGTCTGGGATCACGAAGGAGGTGATCCCACGAGTGAGGATAGACTGTAACTGGGGTGATGAGGTTCCCCTCTTGCCGGTCTCCGAGGAGGAGAATATTACTTCCCATAGGGCTGGGTGGACAGCCATGTGCACCTGTCTTTCACAGTGGGATGTAGGTTACCCCTGCACCCTGTGCTGGAGAGGCTTTGCAGGGAGTACCTTCTCTGCCCGGGGCAACTGAGCCCCAGTATATATAGAATAGTTACACTTTTAGATTGGTTTACGACAGAAACTGATCAATCTTTTGGCTACGAGCATTTTATTTCTTTGTACAGTATACAAATTTTTAAGGATGGCTATGTAAATGCCAGGACGCGCGGAAGCAAGGGCTTGGTGCACAGTTCTGAGGATACTGGTGACCAAGGCTGGGTACACCGGTATCTGTTCGTGCGCTCCTCGGCCTTGACTTTTGACGACAAGACTCATCTTAAGTCTGGAATAAGAAGCGTAAGTCCCCGAGTATTTTTGAAATTTTTCGTGTTCTTATTTTTCTCGTCTGCTAACTCCGTTCAATTTCTTTTTGTAGCGGCCAAGTAACCCTACGACGGGCTCATATCTGTCGATGAGCTGACGGCGTGGGTTGAATCAATTTTGAAGGAGTTCGCTCCTGAGAGAAGAGAGTGGGCGCATTTTGCTGCTCATAAAAATTTGATTGTAAAAAATCATGGTGAGAATATTTCTGCTTTCATGATTATTCTTCTTCTTTGAAACTTCTCCGTGTCTGACCGTTTTACCTTTCTGTAGGTTTGGGCACTTCAGGAGATTTCTTTCCTGCTCCCCCCCAAGACGGGCCTTCCGAGCCTGTCGCTGACCCAGATGCTGAAGCCGAGGCTATACTAGCTTCGATGGAGGCACTGCGCAACAGGGAGGGGGGCGAGGAACTCTTGTCTGGTGGTTTGGGCTCCCTGAAAAGGAAGAAGAAGAGCCAAGATGAAGGTGAAGCACGGAAAAAGTCTGCTCGTCAGACTTCCGTGGCTGCTGGGCAAGCCTCATCTGTTGTGGGTGAGCCTTCATCTAGGGCCAGTGTACCAGAGCCCGTAGAGGAGAGTGCCCAAGCTGCTGCTGAAGTCCCCGAGTCTGCACGGGGAGAGGGTTTAGCCAAAGAGGTTATCTATCTTTCGGACACTGAGACCGAAGTTGATGTTCCCCTTAGGCGAAGACCTCATCTTCGAAGTGACAGAAGAAGGGCTGAGGAGGAGGCTGTCAGTACTCCGCAGAGGAGTCCCCGAGTTGATGACGGGGTGGAAGCAGGTCTTTCTCGTGTAGACAAGGGCAAAAGAAAAGTGGGTGAAGAAGAAGAAGAAGAAGAAGAAGAAGAAGAAGAAGAAGAAGAAGAAGAAGAAGAAAAGAAGAGGTGAAAGAAGAGGTTAGGGAAGAAGTTCCCCAAGAGGGTAGCCGGGGTCCTCGTGTTTTTCGTTTCGAGGACCTGGAGAATGTGGCTACTGAGGGGGCAACGCCTGTTGGTCTTCGCGAGTGTGAGATGATAAATCCTGGAGTGGAAGGTGATTCTAACCTTTCATCGTCAAGATTCATCTGGCGGTCAGTCATTGGTGGCCGGACAGAGTTGAAGGATATCAGGGGTGTCCGTTACAAGTTTGGGCCAAATTATCCCTCTGAACAGGCTTGGGAACCCAAGTTCTGTGAGAGGAAGCATACTTTGAAACTTGCCGCTGATGTTAACTTCATAACTGGGCCAGGCTGCTTGGCTAAGGTGGTCTCCTCGCTCATCGGTCCCTGTGAAGAATGGGTGCTGAGGGAGCTAAGCGATGAGGAGTTAGCCTTCCAGATTGCTGCTGACTCTGCTCGGGTAAGTATTTTCCGCTTTTGTATTGGGAATAACTTTAGCCTCGGACTTCTAACTTAGACTTATTTTGCTTTTTCAGTCAAGTATGCTGGCTGCCGAGCTCATGTTTCGCTCCAGGCTTAACAACGTCGATCAAGTACTCGAGGTAAAGAAAGAGTTGCTGGAAGCTTTGAAGGAGAACAAGACTTTGATAGAGCAGTGTGGTCTCCTAGGTGGTGAGGTTAATCGGTTGACTGATGTCAATAATGAACGCGTTGAACAGATCAACGCACTCACCAGGGAGAAGGACCTTCTTCTCGAAGAGAAAGAAGGGTTCGCACGCTCTACTCAGGGTCTGGCGAGATTGCTCGAAGAATGTACAACTTCTTTGAACAGTGCTATTGAGGATCGCGTATCCCTTGAGATGGATCTGCAGAGAGCCAATGAAGGATCTGTTAAAGCCAGGGCTGATCTCTAGGCTGCCAAGGATCAGGTCGCTCAATTAATGAGTGCTCAGGCTGCTTTAACCAAGGACTTGGCAAACCTGTGCGATCAGTCTGAGATCAAAGCTAAGCTTGCTGCGCTTGAGGCCAAGCGTACATTGCTCGTACAGATTCAGGCTAGACAAGTTAATGTCGAGGAGATGCTATAGACAACAAAGAGCGCTGTTCGTAGAATAAGACAAGCATTGAATCTCTCTCCTGAGGAGTCTGAAGGCGAAGATGAAGATGAAGACGAAGATGACGGCAAGAATTCATGGGACAATGGCAGAACTGACGGAGCTGGTGCGTCGAGTTCTGGTCGTAGCCCTAAATGTTGATGCCCTTTCTCAATCATTGATTGATGTATTTTTTATTGTCTGGAGAGAGCCAGATTTTTTTGTTTGTGGACAGAAGTCTGATAAAGACTTTCTGTTCTCTTGTATGGCCGGTTTCATTTGGCCTTTGATCACTCTGCAAACTTCTGTCAGCCGTTTTTGGCATTTTATTGTTGTACAGGATGATGTATATATGCTTTTAGATCTGTTCAATGACTATATTTAGCCTGAACTTTTGATCTTTTGTTTGCATGTGTTGTGTCTTTCGTGCCTTGGGAATTTTCTGAAGTTTGAACTTTATTAAGTTCTGGTCTCCAAAAGTTTGCTCGAACGTTTTTAACTTATCCTTTCGTTAGGAAGAGGTCATAAGTTGTAAGTAGTTTGACCGAATCGTGGTCGTTAGAGTTTTGGCCGAATCATTGCTCTGTGCGTATAACTTTGCTTATCGTTTTGATAGTCGAAAGTTGTTGCACGGCTTTGTAGATTGGCTCTGGCCGAGTCGCTGGCCTTGTGAGCGACTCCTCATATTTTCGTGGAAGTCTTGTCACGTAAAAGTTTGGCTTTGTGAACGACTTCTCTTATTTTCGTGGAAGTTTTGTCACGTAAAAGTTTTTTTTTGAAAAACTTTAAAATTTTGCCTTTTGGTAAGGTTTTTTGCCTTTATGAAGGTCTTACCTGGCCTACAGGAGCCTCTCACCACCCCCCTTGTTTTTATGTTGGAACACGTAAAGTGATAACATGAAAAGAGATTCGGTGAGTTGCATATAGAACACATATAACCAAACGAGGAGTGTGTCCGTTGTGGGATTCGAACCCACAGCCGCGAAGTTGAAGAACTTCGAGCTCTACCAGTTGAGCTAAACGGATCTGACCTTATTTTAGGTCGTTAGTACCATTTAGAGAGAAAATATGATAAAAGTAAGAACTTTCGTAAAGATAAAAGGTAAGTGTAAGATAACTAACCGTCTTACCACTTAAAAGTGATACCTTTTGAGGTGATTCCAACTGTTCGGGACAGTAGAGCCGTCTGGTCGTGCCAAGCGATAAGATCCCTTGCCGACTGAAGCAATTACTTTGTAGGGGCCTTCCCAATTAGGGCCAAGTTTCCCTGAATTTGTCTCTTGTGTGCTCTGGGAGACTTTTCTGAGTACAAAGTCTCGAACCTGGAAGCTTAGTCCCCGATTGTAATACTGCTCGATTCGTTCTTTTTGAGCGACTACTCGTACAAGAGCTAGTTCTCTGCGTTCTTCGGGGAGGTCCAGATCTTCGGAGAGGTTGACTGAGTTTGATTCCTCAGTGGCATGTGCATATCGCAGGCTGGGCTCTCCTATTTCAACTGGGATTAGAGCATCTGCACCATATACCAATGAGTAAGGAGTCTCTCCGGTACTCATTTTTATTGTTGTGCGATAAGCCCATAGTACTCCAGGTAGCTCTTCTACCCAACATCCCTTTGCCTGCTCGAGGCACTTTTTAAGGGATTCAACGATGATTTTGTTGCTAGATTCTGCTTGTCCATTGGCAACAGGATGATACGGAGAAGAAGTGATCCTCTTGATGTGCAGATCGTCGAGGAACCTAGTCACTTTCTGGCCGATAAATTGCGGGCCGTTGTCCATGACTATTTCCTTAGGTTCTCCAAAGCGACATACGACAAAACGCCAGAGGAAGTCGACAACTTCCGTTTGTCGTATCCTTGAGTATGCTGCCGATTCGACCCACTTTGTGAAGTAGTCAGTGATGATCAATAAGAAGCGCATCCCCCTTGGTGCTGTGGGAAGAGGACCAACAATGTCCATGCCCCATTTCATGAAGGGCCACGGAGAGATTATTGAATGAAGCGATTCTGCTGGCTGATGGAGAAGATGGGCGAACCTCTGGCACTTGTCACATTTTTTGACAAATTCATTCGTATCTTTCTCCATTTTGTCCCAATAGTAACCTGCATGAATTAGCTTCCGGGTTAATGCCTTGCCCCCGGAGTGATTTCCACAACAGCCTTTGTAGACTTCTCTTCATCACATAATTGATTTGACTTGGTCCGAGACATTTTGCGAGAGGTCCTGCAAACATCCTGCGGTAGAGTTCGCCGTTGAGAATTGTATATCAAGCAGCTTTTACTCGGAGTTTGCGAGCAGCTTTTGCATCTGTGGGTAGAGTTCCATGGATAAGATAATTTGTTATCTCATTCCTCCAGTCCCAAGTAGCGTTGATAATGTTGACTTCAAACTTTTCTCTGTCCATGGTTGTGTAGAGAAGTTGAACAACAGCTGAAGAGCTAGCTGCCCCTATCTCTGCCACTGATCCCATGTTTACAAGAGCATCAGCTTCATGGTTCTCTTCCAGTGGTATCTGAATTGCTTCCCATTCGTCAAACTGTGCTAGGAGCTCTTTCACTCGGGCGAGGTACACTTGCATCCTGGATTCTCGTGCAATGAAACCTCCATTAATTTGATTGAACACCAGCTGAGAGTCGCTTTTTTTGACGATGGTTGCTCCATAACTTTGGGCTAGTTCTAATCCTTCAATAACGGCCTCATATTCGGCCTCATTGTTAGTAATAAATGGGCACTTGATAGCCTGCCTTACCGTCTCGCCGGATGGAGCAACGAGAACCAGTCCAAGCCCGGACCCTTTGACGCTTGAGGAGCCGTCTGTGTGAAGGGTCCACGTGCCAGGAGCCTGCCATGCATAAAGAATAGCTTCTTTTTTTGCCTCAGGGTATATATTAGTGCTGAAGTCTGCCACGAAGTCTGCTAGAACTTGTGACTTTATCGCCACCCTAGGCTGGTAGGTAATATCAAATTCAGATAATTCTATAGCCCATTTTACTAACCTTCCTAAAAATTCAGGTTTGTGCAGAACATTTCGTAAAGGAAAGGTTTTAACCACAGCTATCGAATGACTTTGAAAATAAGGGCGTAACTTACGAGCAACAGTTACTAGTGCCAATGCCAATTTTTCTAAAGGTTGATAGCGTGTTTCTGCATCAATTAGAGCTTTGCTAATGTAATAGATAGGAAGTTGTTTACCTTTTTCTTCCCGAACTAGAACAGCGCTTACCGATGATTCTGAGACTGCCAAATAAATTAACAGCTGCTCGCCTTCCTGAGGTGTGGAGAGCAGTGGTGGATTGGATAGATACTTTTTCAGATCCTTCAGTGCTTGTTGGCATTCAGGGGTCCATTCGAACTCCTTGTTTTGCTTTAAGACATCGAAGAAACTCTTGCATCGGTCAGTTGATCGAGAAATGAATCTGCGTAGGGCCGCCACTCTTCCCGTCAGTTTCATGACATCTTTCTTGTTGTGAAGTACGTCTGGGATTGATTCAATAGGTTTAATCTGAGCGGGATTGACTTCATTTCCACGCTGAGAAACAATGAATCCCAGAAACTTCCCCGATCCGACTCCGAAAGCACACTTCTCTGGATTCAGCTTCATGTTATACTGATCCAAGATTCGGAAAGCTTCTTTCAGATGTGCCAGATGGTCTTCTGCTCGTTTGGATTTGATCAACATATCATCGATGTACACTTCCATAGTCTTTCCGATATGGTCATGAAACATTCGATTGACTAGACGCTGATATGTTGCACCTGCATTTTTTAGTTCAAATGGCATAACTTTATAACAATACGTACCTCGACAAGTTATGAACGCCTTTTTCTCCTGATCTTCTGGGTCCATCAATATTTGGTTATATCCGAAATATGCGTCGAGGAAGGTGAGCACCTCGTGTTCGGCTATTGCATCGATCAGTTGATCTATCCTGGGAAGGGGATATGAATCCTTCGGACAGGCTTTGTTTAGATCCGTGAAGTCAATGCAAACTCGCCATTTACCGTTCTTTTTAGGCACGACAACCACGTTGGCTAGCCAGTCTAGATATTTGACTTTACGTACTGAACCAATTTTTAACAGCCAATCGACCTCGTCGTTGATGACCTGGTTCCTGAAGGCTCCTTGCTGGCGCGTCTTCTGTTTTACCGGGCGGTGATACGGATCGACGTTCAACCTGTGAGTAATGATGTCAGGAGAAATACCTGTCATATCTGCGTGGGACCAGGCAAATGTTGTATGCCGCTCCTTGAGGAACTGGAGGATATCTCCCCGTAGGCGTTCGCTCAGTTCAGTCCCTAAGTACACCTTCCACTCCGGCTTGTCGGCGAACAATTCTTCAGGTTCCAAAGCTTCTACGGTTGGCATGTAGTTTTCTCTTTCGTCCATCTTCGTTATGAATTCTGAGACCTCGTACTTAGCATCTTCAGGTGGTATGTCTGGCCCCGGTCGCTGTAATTGCTATTTGTTCTTTTCGGGTAGTTTGAGAGCCACCGAATAGGAATCTCGGGCAGAGCGTTGCTCTCCTCGGACCTCACGTACTCCCCATTCGGATGGAAACTTCAATACTTGATGATAAGTTGAGGGAACAACTTGCATGTCGTGGATCCAAGGTCTACCCAAAATGATGTTGTAGGCTAGATCCGCATCGACAACATGAAAAGTTGTTTCCTTCGCTACTCCTTCGGCGAGAGTTGTCAGGGTAATCTCCCCGAGAGTCTTCTCGCTCGAATTGTTGAAGCCGGAGAGAACTCGAGATATGGGTACGACCTTGTCTGACAACTGCATCTCTCTGACAACCCGTGATTGGATAATTTTTGCAAAACTGCCTGCATCAATGAGTACTCTCTTGACGTCGAACTCCGCCACGCGTAACGTTATGACTAACGCATCAGCATGTGGAAATTGCGAGCCGTCTGCATCAGAATCCTCAAATTTGATTACTTCTTCTGATCGTGGGCGCTTGTTGTTTGTGATGGAGACCTTTGCATAGTTCTTTGCTGTGAAAGTAACGGAGTCCACCTCGATTCCACCTGAAATAACATTAACTGTCCTCCTTGGAGAGGATGCTCGTGGAGGGCTAGGTTTGTTCTGCTGTGCTTTCGCGTGAGTCTGCTTTCCTTTCTCGGTCAGGAACTCCTTCAAGAATCCCTGTTTCAACAAATGAGCAATTTCATACCTGAGGTCTTTGCAGTCTTCGGTAGTATGGCTATGGTCACGATGGAAATCTCACCACAGGTCCTGGTTTCGCTTGCTTGGGTCGGTCTTCATGTCTTTCGGCCATTTGACCTTTTCTCCCATGTCTTTGAGTGCTGCCACTACTTCAGACATCTCCACGTTGAAACTCGGCAGGCTTGGGGCTCTACGGAGGCTTGATTCTGAATCATCTCTCTGGGACAACCCTTTGTTGTTGCGGTTGCGTCCTTTGGAATGGCTACGTGATTGATCAGGGTACGGTTCATAACGTACGTCTGCTCTCTCGGTCTCTGCCTTTCCGCCGGATCCACTACTGCGTGCCTGAATTCTTCCTCGAGTACCTGTTCCAATAAATTTATCTTCATCAATACGTACCTTGGAATTGTAACGGTTGTAGACGTCTGACCAACTGGCTGCTGGGAACTCGCGAAGAGACTCATAAAGTCTAGGTGTGGCCTCTGAGCTCCTAATATCCAAGCTGTAGGTGAATGCGATCGCTGCCCATCTGCCTGGTACTTTGGGGAGCATCATACGTTCTCTCTGGAAGCGATCCACGTATTTGCGGAGAGACTCGTCGGGTCTTTGCTTGATCTCAAAGATGTCCTCTACGCGGGTCTCTGTCTTCTGGGCGCCTGTGTGTGCCTTCACGAACAATTCATCCATCTCTACGAAAGACCCAATGGAGTTGGGTGGCAACATTGAGTACCATCGCAAAGCTCCATCTGCTAGGGTTTCCACGAACTTCTTCAATTGGACAGAATCGATCTCCTCGTCGGTGAGATCGCTAGCCTTTATAAAGTTGCTAAACATCATGAGGTGATCGTTGGGATCAGATGTTCCACGATACCTCAGAATGTTTGGCATTTTGAACGTCTTAGGCATCGCCTTTTGGGCTGCCTCCTTCTTCCAGGGTCGCTGGGAGTAATGTTGGACATCGACTTTCTTCAGCGTGGGTGGAGCGCCTGGTATCTGATCAATTCTCTCGTGAAGAGACTTTTAAAGTACTTCCTGGCTTTCTTTGAATTGTTTGGTGAGAGCTTCCATAACAAGGCTCATATCCGTAGGCGCCATAGACCCTCAATTCTGATTCTGATTGATTTGGGTCGTTGGATCTGCAGTACCACCATTGTTCCTCTCTCCGCCTTGCCTTGAAGTATGTGAAGAAGGTGTGTCACGACCAGGTGCTGCAACGTCAGCCCTTGCAGTTGAAGGGTTACTCCTTCGGAGAGATGTGAGTGCCTCGTTTATCCCTCGATTTACCTCTGCCTGTTCCTGCATGAAAGCAAAGAGTGTTTCTTGGAGGTTCCCTCGGCCAGGGGAGAGACTCATATGGCGTCGTCTCCTGGGTGGGGTAGTGCTCTGAGAGCGCATACGCCTATATCACTGCCTGACCGGTCCTTGGGAAGATTGTTGCTGCCCTTCGGACGAGTAATCGGGAGAATAATCAGGAGAGTAATTAGGACTGAGTGAAGGAGTATTTACCTATTCTCCTCCTACGATAGTTCGTTGAGAATTGCTTTCTGCCATGTTAGTTATAGAGCAAAAAGACTGACGAAAAGAGATATAATATCAAAGATAAACTTGTCAACCTACGAAGGCTATTGACCGGTTCCCACTGTGGTCGCTAAATTGTTTAACCTAGATCCGATTTTAGGCCAATTAACAATTAAATTTGTATTTGCAGAGTCACGATCAATAGTTGAGATTAAGAGTTTGAACGACGAACTAAAATGGTGATAATTCGAGGACGAGATGTGAGTATTAACTAATAAAGATAAAGCATAAACGGAAACAAGGAGAAGTAACCGTATCGTATCGCTTTTCTTCGGGGAGAGCTCTTCGATACCAATTGCACTTAGATGATCAAAGAACTAAAACAATAGGCAAATATGAGCAAAAGGAATATATGAGCAAGAGTGAGAGAGTATTCTTATTGATATTGTAGACATGAAGTAAAGTTGTGTTACAATCGATTAAGGCAAATGCTATTTATAAGCCTGATAGGCACCCGTTGGGATTCGTAACCGCTGGGCGTGGATCCGTCTGGATAAGTAACTGCTGGGCACATATCTGTTGGAGTCATAACCGCTGGGTTGTAATGATTGCCTTAATAACCATTAATTGAATGATCGTGGATGAACATGTTAATAACTACTCACTTAGACCGTGTTGACTATTGAAGTGTTTCATAACTCCTTTAGGTCTGCTCGTGATAAATGTCTGTCCGTTGAAACGTCTGCTCGTGCCACGTGGTAGACACGTGTCACCTTTTCAAGTCCAGTCAGCTTTTATCCAATACATAAGTTATTACTAGAGATTGATTGAATGGATCTTTAAGTTATTTTCGTAAATGTATCTTGTTAGTGAGTGCGTATTTGATATGTTATATGATAATTTAATGTTGTATCTATGGTACTGTTGTGCTGCTTTGATCCCCTGCTATCATTTTGTTTTTTTGCATATTGTTAAAGTTAATCGTGGACAAACTAAGGATAACCAAAAGGGTATACCTTCTCTTCTTGTTTTTGCAGGTTCTATGGATAAATGTTGAGTTCTTCCTAACTCAATTCCGCCTTAAGAAATAGAGGAAAAATGTTAGGATGAAGGCCCTACTTTCTTCCCCCTCTCTTATTCTTTAGTAATGTCAATACTTGTTATTGGAATTGAACATTATAATTATGTATTCATTAGGAATATGTTGCCTGTATTAAGCTCCATACGGTGAAATTAGCTATTTAGGACAGGTTTTATGCGCATAAGTTGCTACCATATGCACTAAAAATGGCTATGCATGTGCGTTCTCCTACTTTCTCTCTCTCTCTCTCTCTTTTTTTAAGTGGAAAGGCTAAAAATGAATCTGGATCAAAAAATTGATTATTTCTGCAATTCATTTTTTTTGAAAATTGAACTAGTTCTGAGGAAAGATAAAAAATTTACAAGTTTAAATTAGGAAGTTTTACTCAAAAGTACACTTTTGAGAAGTCATTTACAAAATATAGAGACATTTTAGCAAAATAACCCAATATAGAGAAAAGGAAAACTTAATTACAAAACGTAGCGAGAAAAAGCTAACATAGCAAAACTCTACCTTCTTCCTCCCATTTCCCCCAAATTCACTTCTCCTCCTACATTCAACCCTGATTACCTCTAATCATATTCTCTTCACAGTGTCATCATGAACAACAACCAATCGTTCAGGTGCGAGAGTGGAAAGTGCATTTCACAGATGATGCAACGGAAGAAAAAAAAATTAGATAATTTTCAATCTAAGTGCTAAGATAGATATGGGTTGGAGAGAAATATACATCTACTAGGTGAACTTCACCACCAAAACTTTGCCTCTTCACCTCTTCCAATAACTACACATTGACGTACACAAAAGTCAGTACTGATTTTCTTTCTCAATTCCCTATATCTGAAATATTACTTTATAATTACAATTAGTGAACGTATCTCTATCAAATCGAAGAGTTTTTCTCAGATCTCATAACAGAGATTCTGATTTGGTAGAAATCTTTTATGTATTTGTTGGTTTCCGTTCATATTTGGTATTTTACATTTAGTTTTGATTTTTTTTTCCGAGAAAGATTTGGTGTTATTCAGCCCGATCTGGTTTTTTTCGGCCAGATATGATTTTTTTTAAAAAAAAAATAAAGAGTCAAGTAGACTTATAGCCTAGTGACCATTTTTATTAATAATCAACTAGTCAAAATAAATTGTCTTTACAAATTGGGCACATAATAAGTGCAAAACTAAATACGAGCTAGCTCTAATGAAGATAGTATCATGCTTACATATTAACCTCATATTCTTGAATTGAGCACCATTTAGTACTAATACTACCAAGTAACACAAGAATAACACATAAATATGACACTTTACATGATTAATAGCTAGCCAACCAATAAAACTAGATAATAATAAATTATAAAATGTAGCTAATTTAACAACTACTCTTGTGATGATCTTATGCTTGCAGTGTGATACATTAACTTGACATTAATTCAAGCTTGGGCAAGCATCTCTTCTTGAAAGTACTCGAATGAGGCAATGGAGTATCGCTGCTCCTCTTGAAATCTGCACGTCGAAACAGCCTTTGGAACATAAGGAGGAACTGTTCCAAGAAGAAAAATATTGAATTAGTTGGAACAGCCTTTGGAACAGACTTTGGATAAACAATGAAGCAGCAGGCTCAAGCTCCCACACAATCAAATGCATCACTACAAAAATCAGCACAAGCAGGAGCTTAAGGAGCTTTGGAGAAATCTTCAATAGTATCCATGGTATAAGCCCTTGACAATTGAAGGTTGATCCTTGGTTGGAACAGGTGAAGGAACAGTTCTTTGAAACAATATATGCGACTTGGAACAGTCCTTGAAACAGCTCCATGAAGTATGGACCAACACAAGCCAAACCTTTCAATACCCAGTATATTCAACAAGTGTAATCCCCGAGATTTAAAACGCTGACTGCTACAAAGAAAAACCAAGGAAAAAGTACCACTCCAAGCTTGTATTAATATGAACTTATAACCTGCAAAAAAAAAAAAATAGTTAGAGTAAAAATTCACTATGACCTTCACCCCAAGGCTTTGATCATCGTGGAAATATCTTATTATAACCAGCACATCCTCAACCAAAATCTCCTTTATCACTATTTCTACAAGGTCGCGCACTTATATTTATAAAGTGATGCTTGTCCATATTCAATATCACCTTGCCTTGTCCATATTCAATATCAACAAAATCTCCAGTATGATGTTTTCTGGTAAGATATGGTGTTTTTTCTACCTGTATTTTTTCAGTCAAATATGTTGTCGTTTTTATCTTTTTTAGTTGTATCTGCTCGGATCTCATTGTATCTGCACTGTATCTACACTGTTTCTACACCGCATCTAACTATTATGGACTATTTCTGGGTTTTATACTATTTCAGCATTTATGCACTAATTCTACATAATTCTGCACAGTTTCTGCAATATTTTCCATATTGTTTCTACTTGTTTTTATGCACTGTTACTACAGTTTATCTTCATTATTTCAGACACTTTCTGCATAATATCTACATTATTTCAGATAGTTTCACATTGTATCTGCACTCTTTCAGACTATATCTGCACTGTTTCAGACTGTATCTAAACTGTTTCAGACTGTACTGCAGTATTTCTGCAATCCTGGGCTGTTGCGGAGGCAACGGGGGCAATAAGCGGCAATAGGGGTGGTATGGGGAGGGATATGAGGTGTACGTAGGTTTTCTCCTTTCTAGTTGTTTGTAGTAACTTGGGGCTTTGGCATGGCAGGACTTGAAGTTTTTTTTAAATGGAAAAAGGCTCAAGTTTTAAACATGAAATCTGGGGTCCTCATTTAATTAGTGGTATTAACTATCTAACATTTTCACCCCAATATTTTGTAAGTTACACAATAGTCCATGTATAAAAGCTAGTTTTTTGTCAAATTTGGCCATTATACCTATATGAACACGCTGCTTCCCTCTCTCCTCTCCCCCGTTTTCCCTCCATTTTTTCCCCATTCCATTCCCGCCCAAAATTCCACCATAGCTGCTGAGCTTCTTTTCCTAAATCAAAATAATACCCATTCCACTATAGCTGCTGAGCTTATTTACTGAATATCCTTTCCAGTTTTAGGAAATACAAGCTGGCCACCCACATTTGGGTTATACGGTAAATCTGGTCGTTTCTTATCCATTAAAGGGAAAATCTTGTTCCTCTAATTTTAATCGTATCAATCCAGTCATATCCAGTAAGTGTACTAACTTTAGAACATGTTTTTAGTTGTTTTTGTTGATTCGAGATTGTTACGGATTCAGTTCCTCCGAACAATCTGCCTGTAATTCCAAACATCATTTCGACGTTCCTATGGTCATTATTATAATTCCAAACATATCGCTAGCATTTTACACGGCGTATGTATTTATTGAAATTTTCACAGATAATGTTCGGAACATCCTGCTAGGATATTTGAGCGTTCTGTTATCAGTTTGGAACATCTTGCATTAAGCAATGAAAAAGTGTAAGGTGATGTTCAGAACGTCTGAATACGATGTTCCAAACGAGCAACATTGAGGTTTGGAACATCTTGCATTAAGCAATGAAAAACTGTAACGTTATATTCTGAACGTCAGTAACGATGTTCCAAACGAGCAATATTGAGGTTTGAAACATAATGTATAAATATTAGTAATACTAATAGTTGGTCATTCCAATTTATTGCAGGTGACCATCGATGAGTGAGGTTATATTAGGAGTTAATTATCAAGGTGAATGGGTGGAGCGTTCTAAATGTTATGCTTGGGTTCCGAAGGTTAAAGAGTTAAGACCCATTCTTGTGCCTAGAGATGTTACGTATGATGTTCTACTTAACAAAATCATCGGAAGTTGGGGGATAAGAGACAATCCGAGGGACATTTGCATTACTTACATGCTGAGTGTTGCCATAAATCAAAAGACTCTTCCCGTTACAATAAGAAATGATGATGATGTACGCCTTTATATAGCTGATGTTGATCGTAATGGTGCTAGGCCCACTCTAAGGGTAATTGTGGTTTCTACGATGGAGGAATGTGTTGGTTCTAATGACCAAGAAATGCCAAATAGTGGAGGGCATGATTTTAGTCAGCGATTGGATGACTTACATGAAGAAGTAGAAGAAGACAAAGAAGGAGGGGTAGAAGAAGACAGAGGAGGCATAGATGTAGATGAAGAAAAATAAGAAGAAGTAGAAGAAAAATATGTAGAGGAAGATCCTGCCATTTATACCCCTGTGTTTCCAACACAAAGCAGCAAGCCGATATTTCACTTCGTCGATGGCACCGGTTTTTAAAAAGGTATGACTTTCGCCAATAAGAAAGAACTGGTCACCAAATTGAAGATTGCAGCAGTTAAACATCGTTTTAATTACAAAGTATTGAAGAATACTGCAAAGATTTTTAATGCTAGATGTTTAGATGTGAAATGCAAATGGTGGTTAAGTGCAATGAGGTATAAAAGTAATGATAGGTTCTACATTCATGTTTATAATAACTCGCACACATGCGGTGTCCAACATCATTCCAGTCATAATTCACATGCCTCTGCCCAGATAATTGGCGAGTTCATAAAAGGTAAATATTTAATGGAAAAAGGTCCAACCACAAAAGCTATCAAGGAGTCCCTTATCAACGATTTTGGTTGTAAGGTTGGCTACTGGAAGTGTCTTAGGGGCTATCAATTTGCAAAAGCTTTGACACGGGGAACACATGAGAAAGATATTGAAATTCTTGATGCTTATGCTTATATGGTTAGGAGTAAGAATCCAGGATCCAAGACAGATTTGAGGCTTTCTAGCACAGGGAAGTTCTTATATTTTTTTCTCTCTTATGGAGCGTGGATCAAGGGATTTACTTACGTGAGAAAAGTCCTAGCCGTTGATGGTACATATTTGTCTGGCGAGTATGGAGGGGGTGTTGTTGTCTGCTGTTGCTCAGGATGCAATGAGTCACGTATCCCCTGTTGCTTTTTGTGTTATATACAAAGAGTGTGACGCCTCATATGAGTATTTTTTCGAACAATTACGCAGCATAGTTTCAGATAGTGAAGAGTTGTGCATTGTTTCGGATAGACATCCGAGCATCTCGAAGATGGTCGCCCAAGTGTTTCCTTCTGCACACTATGGAGTTTGCATGTGGCACCTTGGTGAAAGCATCCGATTCAGTTTGGAATCAGTCTTCATAAATACTACACTGCAGCAAAGGCATACAGGGTAGAGGAGTTCACTGATGCTATGAATGAGATCAGGACTATTGATTGGAGGGTAGCGGATTATCTTGAAAATGTTGTTGGCTATCATAGATGGAGCATATTATATTTCCCAGGAAACAGGTAAACTGTAATAGCAAGGTATGATATTACTGTCATGCTTTCAATATGTTCCAAACGTCACACAAAGCATTCCGAACATATCATTTATGTGCAGAACATTATTAGGAAAATTTATTTTCTAACGCTGTTACGAACTTCTTATTATCGGTCCGAACTTGTGCTTCATGTTAGGAACATCATGAATATTCCGCACTTCTTATTCCTATATCTGCACTTGTTGCTTTATGTTAGGAACATCTTTAGATTATTATACTATTTATTCTTTTTAATAGGTTTCAAGTTATGACATCAAACATAGCTGAGTCCATTAATTCCATGTTGAAGGAGCAAAGAGAATATCCCATTGTTTCCCTATTGAAGGATATAGATAGGAACTTTGCGGAAAAATTCCACCCTAGGGCTATGAAGTTAATCAACCACCCAAATTTATGCCTCCCAGACGTTGAAATAAAAATAAGGAAGAATAAAGAAGTAGGAGACAAGCTAGTTTTCAACAGGAAGGGAACTTATGGTTTCGAAATCATTAGTCCAGGGTATGAGGCAGAAGTTGATCTATACGAGAGGACATGTACATGTAGGGAGTTTGATCTTGATCAATTACCTTGTGTACATGCTATGACAGAAATTAGGGGGTTTCATGGCGATGAATATGGAAGTAGAGTGTATGAATACACTTCTGGATATTACACAATACAAGCATACATCCTTGCCTATGCAAAGCCTGTCAATGCAGTACCTCCTAAGAATCATGGGTGTTCCCTGCTGAAGAGATACTTTATCCAGTGCCTTCGCCCCCAAAGCCGAACAACCGTGGATGGAGAAGGGTTAAGCGGATTCGATCTATTGGGGAACGTCTTCCACATGATTTCGTTGTTAGATTTTGTGGACAAAGTGATCTTGGCACTCTCTCAAACGACCACATGTCTCATTCCTTACAATTCGGCTCCAAGTCTTTGAATAGCTTAGAATTTCTGATATAGATTAGGAACATGTAGAGAATGGGGACAATTATTAGCAAGAAGTGTTCATCATCATTACAATTATGATTGCAATCATACACCCAAACCTTCGCTTCAACCATGTCAAATACCACCGTCACGTAGTGATTGTCGTTGATGTTGAAGACGACAAAGATTCTCTTAGCACCAGCCCAACACCTACCCCTTGGGTAGGGTAGCCTTCCATGTGCATACTTCAGATAATCATCATCAAACTGATACGTCTTCAACGCCTGATCAAGCAGTCTTGCGCCTCTACTTCCAGTTGGTAGTAGTATTTTTTCATGTTTGTCAAGAATGCCATATCCAAAATGAGGTCACTTTGATCGTAATGATAGGGGTAATTCAAATGCCTCTCCCGCGTCATTGTCATCACAGCTTCAACATACTGCAGAACATATAAGAGACAAAAATAAATTGGGGTATAAGTAAGTAAAGGAAAGGTCTGTCTTTCTGAACATCTCCCTATGTTCGGAACGCCTGTGTGATGTTCTAGAAATCTAGGAGAAGCTAGAAATGCTTGAGTTTTTCCAAGCATAAGAACGATGTTCCGAACTCAGTTAGTATGTTCCCTACAACGATGTGAAGTTCAAAAAATCATTCAAAAGTAAACTTACAATGTCCCACAGCCACAGTCTTGTTCATCAGGTCTTTGAAATCTTGGAAATTCATCGGCAATCCAAGAAAAATATCTTTTTGTTTCTTCCTCTTTCTGATAAATGCGTTCAATGCATCCACTTTTTTCCGCTTCAATGGCTTGTAAATGTCCACTTGAAGCCTCGGAGCAACTTTTTCCTGCTTCTTCTTCTCTTCTGTTTGTGGTGATTTCACAGCTTTTGCAGGTTTTATAATTGTTTTGCTCTTCAACTGCTCAATCGTCTCCTACATGGCCGCCATCTCCATCTCCATGCCTTTACGCCAATCATTGCAATTGCAACTGCTATATTTGGAGATTTCGAATCCATCTCTACCAGAAGAATTACCTTTGATTTGCTCAGAAGCCACAATATTTGTCTCATAAGGCACGATCTGTTGCTCATAAGCCACGATCTTTTGCTCATAAGCTAAAATATTTTGCTCCATTGCTTCCCTCCATCCGCTGCATTCATTACATTTGCAGCCTCTACAATTGGAGCTCCGTACCAACTTCGATGATACCAGCAACTTCAAACTCACCAGCAACTTCATCACCATCAGCTTTGTTTCCAATGTCAATATTTATATCTTGCATGCCACCAGTTCTCTCTTTATTATATTCACCATCACTTCCAAACATCATCGCTTCTGCTCCTTCCATAGCTTTAATTTCTATCACTTGTCTTGGAGGGGTTGCAGGATTATTCTTGAAGATACAAACTGTAGTGCCACCAACAAGACCAACGCTGGAAGCATTCGCAAACACTTTATAAAAACGATTTATTGTATTGTCCTTAGAGTCTTCAAATGACACAAGGTCTAGAAAGAAATCCATGTCCAGCTCATCATTAGTAGGAAAGAGGAAAGGGTGAACAACCTGTTAATATAACCCACAACATTAAATAAATATCAACTAAATTTTGAAAAGCTTTAAAAGTTGTTTGGAACAAAGCCATGTTGTTCAAAAATATCAAACCCTGATGTTCCGAACATCGTTGACTGAAGCAGTTGATGGTTCTTCATGTTGATGTTCCGAACATCAATTAGAAATATCTCAGCAAACACGAAGTTGTTCCAAACATTACATAACATATATGGAAAAAAGAATACTTACAGGAACATCATGTTTCTCAAACAACCTGTCCGTATCTCTTTCATAAATTTCAGTAATCCTGTTTATGATCCTTGGCATTATTTTTTCTTTTGGCAAATCCTTTGGCCTCAAGGCAGGTATAGCTTCATGAGCCCAGGCCATGAATGCTCATGGAAAGCCATAAAGATTGTAAGTCTGGCTTCCTTCTTCACGAGGTTCCATTGGCTTGATAAGATATTCTATTGTTAATTCAAAACTCATCCTACCCCAAGGATAACGCTGGAATGCCTCAAGATCGGCGGACAAGCACACCACCCATTCCTCTATTCCATATTTGGAATCCCTCGAAAAAAGAATAATATGAACAAATCAAGTCATGCACAGATTTAAATACCACTTCTTGGGACAGGTTCCAGAACATATCAACTCAAGCAAGTCACCAGACTTCACAACTTGCTTTTTCTTCGGCTGTTTTTATTTTTTGGGCTTGTTGAACTTCCTCTTGGCGGGTGAAGGTGAGGGTGAGGGTGAGCGAGGGTGACTCCTCTACCTTCTTCTCCCCTCCCTCCCCCCCCCCCCATTTTGCTTCCCACTCCTCTTCTCCTTTTCTTTCTCCTCATTTTCCTTCTTCTCCTTCTCCTCTTTTTCCTCTTTCTCTTTATCCTTCTGCTTCCTCTTCTTCTCCTTGAAATAATCAACAACAAACTCCCATAATTCCTTCCCTTTTTCATTCATTTTTTTCCATGTACTGTTTACTTGGATAGGCACCACAGTTTAGCCCTGTTATTAGTGCAAACTCGGATAGGCCAAAATGTGCTGGCAATCCATTGAAAGATATCCAAACCTCTTTCTGTTTCTTGCAAATAATCCTTCGCGTGAGGAGGTTATGCACCAACTTGGTGCCAAATAGTGGATATTATGGTAATTGCAAGAAAGGACCGAAACAGCTATGGCAAAATCCCTTTCTCACCTGCAATTTTTTCAGAACCTCCTTGAACTGTATCATACCCCAAGCCAAGGAAGAACAAACAGTAATATTCCCATTAAAAGGTTCATTGTTGGTCAGGAAGGTCTTGAAGAGACCCTCAACGTTACTCTTAAAAATAGCATGACCAACTTCTTCATACTGCACATAATTTTAGCATAAAATTAATAAAATGAATCACAATGATAGTAAATCACGTTAAAGAAAAAACATAAATGGTCGGAACATGTTTATGCTGATGTTCTGAACGACAGTAGCAATCGTTTGGAACATCATGTAATGTGTTCAGAACGAGAGCTACCAGCCTTAATGCTGATGTTGGGAACATATATATGTCGTGTAGAACATCAACATAGTCGTTCCGAACAATCACGATTTTTAATTCAACTATCACCTGGTCTTCCTCCAGTTTCGATCCAGATGTTCCTTCAACAATTTCCTTCTCTTCACCTGCTTCCTCTTCAACATTTCCACCTGCATTATTTACAGCTTCCCCATCTATTTTAACTCTTTTTACACGATCCTTCAGAAAATTACTTTTTAAAATACATCCTCCGCCTCTCTTCTTCTTCTTTTACTGCTTCTTGGACTCTCCCCCTGTCTTATCTGCTTCCCCCGCTACTTCTTTTCATTTTTATCTACTTAAATCATCAGTTTCTTCATTTTTTTACCACCATCTTCCTCTTCCTTTTTACGATCACCATCTTCCTCTCCAATCCTCAAAAAATCACTTTTTAACAGTTCATCAATACCGGCGTCACTAAATCCACCCTTCTTTCACCCTCTTCTGCAACCCTCTCCAAATCCTCCCCACCTTTGCTTAGATCATAACTTCATGCTGGACTTTGGCTTTCCTCTTGTTTATCACTTTTGTTTCGTGGAACTACTACTTCTCCTTGGCTATCGTCATCACTCTCCACAACTAATTTTCTTTTAGTTGTTCTAGTTGTTCTTGGGCGTTTAGGAGTAGGTTCCAAATCTGTAGAAGTACGTTTCGAATCTGAAGTAGTAGGCTTCTCAGGTTTCTTCTTCTTCAGCGAAGGGCCCTTTCTTTTAGAAATTGCCTTCTTGGGAATCTTTATAGGGTGCTTTTTCTGCTCATCTTCATCTTTCAATGTTAAATTTCTCGGTCTTAAATTTAACATTTTTCTGCAAAGCAAAATAAGGGGATACAAAATTTAGTTACAGAAAATCATGAACATCCAATGAGATGTTTAGAACCTCATATGAACTGTTGTGAAGCTACTATGGTGTTCGGAACATCAAGACACATAACAACAATAACTTCAATTTGAAACTAACTAAAGCAGCGTTGGTCACAGAAAACCCACAAATCGTCACAATTTAACCAAAAAATGTAAAAAGCCTAAAAATTTCATTTGAACATCGAAAATCCCCTTTGTAGTTCGGAACTACTTAACCTATTAAAACACATAATGCCATTCAATTTTAACACAATATTACATCTTTTATACAAAAACAAACATCCAAAGCATCGTTAATCACTGTCGACAAAAAAAATTAAAAACAAAAACTTATGTTCAAAATTTACACCACAGTTTAAATGATCATGACATTGTTTATCTTTTATATTTAATACTTTGTTGTATTGCTGGTCGGATTCCTTGAAAACCGCAGAGAAGTTGAGAGTTTTTGGTTTAGATTTGCCGTGAAAAAGGAGATGAAGTGAAGAAGTTGAAGAAGCCACGCGAGGGAGGGGGAGGGGGTGGGAGGGGTGGGGGGAGGTTATGTATGTTGTTCCCAATGTTTGAAATCATTATTATGTATGTTTTAAGAAAAACCCTCAACTTTTAAAAGTGTTAATTTGGTCCATAATTAGTTTTAATCGGACTTAGAAAAAAAGAAAATGGAAAAGAAAATGTGAGGACCTTTTCTGCCAAAAAAGACTTGTAAAGTTCTGGAACGCCACATCTCACTAGTAACTTGTACATAAAAAATAATGTTATGTTTTGTAATATCAATAACATTGCAATTTTTTTTATAATTGAGGCTTCAAAATTATATATATTTTAAATTTCCCTTTACGGATTTTTTCCAAAAATAGCACTTCAAACAAGAAAACTACAAAGGAAGAGCCATCATTTTTTTATTACATTAACATAGCACATTATCAATTTTTGAAATTTGAGCTCTCTTTCAAAATAAAAAAGCTCAACCAGCCACTTCCCCTCTCCCCTGCTACAGTGTCAGCGGTGGCCGGTGATAGAAAAATATCAAATTGCCAAATTTTCACCATTTTTTTATTTCTTCGCCAAAGTTTTTTTTTTTCACTAGAGTTACTTTTTTTCAGTTTTGTTTATATCATTATTTTAAACAAGTTTATACACGCAAATCTACTAAAAAACTAAATTATAAAGGAATATAGATTAGTGAATATACAAGGAGAAAAATATAAAAATATACACTGAAAATTGAAACATTATAAATACATTCATATTAATATGCAAAACTGAAAATTCATACTTTTATATATTTTTTACACATATTTATACACGTGTTTACAACGTTATATATTTTTATATAATATTTTTATAAAACATGTATAAAAGTGTATAAAATGTACAATAGTGTAGGCACAATACTTCTTTGCAGATTTACATCACATTTTAAAGCAAAACACCAGATGTAGACGAATTCTTAAAAAGGCATGAGATATGTACAATTTTTCAAGATAAAAGACTAGATCAGTCCAAATCCTTAACAAAAATTAAAGTCAAATTTATACTATACTTCTCAACATAATAATCATGGATCCACAATAGTAAATGAAGAAATTGATAAGAAGAAATCTTAGAGTTTTGAAGGGGAAAAAAAAAGTGGCGGCGGTGGCGACACCTCAGTTATGTCGCGGCACCGGCACCGGTCCCTTAGTATGCAGCAGTAATAGAGAATCATAGAAGAAGCAGAGTAGCAGTGGTGGGAACAGACGGGGGGAGGAGATGTGATTTTGGGCTTCTAGGGGGTTTCTATAAAGGAGAAAGAGAATGGTGACTGCTAGGAATTTTTTGGGGAAAATTACACTCTAAGGCATTTTAAGATAGTATATTTACAGTAATAAAAGTGTTATCTTTTTATTTTAAAAATAGCAACTTTTTTTTACATAAATAGCATATTTATGCTAATTAACTAGCAACCCATTACTTAATTGAATCTACTAATTATGGGATTTACTTTTATCACCAATATCTTTTTTTCTCTCTTGTATATGCCTAAAAAAATGGTAACGGATCATCTCTTGCCAAAAGACTTCATTCTGAAACAATTAGAAATCAAAACTTAATAATCATTAACTCTAATATTTTCTTTAGCTATTTGTTATTCTCTTTCCATAAACGCAATATTTATCTCAAACCCAGCAAAATTGAGTATGTTTTGTTGCTTTACCGCAACACTTATTAATTATTTTTAAGTTGTCTTTTTTGTCATTCTACTGCTTTTTGTGATATATACGTTTTATATAATTAGCAATAAAACTAAATTTTCAATATTACTAATAAATACAAATCTATAAACACCATTATTAAATTGTGTATATGAATATGCCCATAAGTAAGCAAAAATAATTATATAAAATGTCAATTGTATATCATGTATATAATTCGTGTATATGAATACGCACATAAATACACAAAACAACTATAAATAATACCACTTTTATACCATGTATATAATTCGTGTATATGAATACGCACATAAATACACAAAAACAACTATACATAATACCACTTTTATACCATGTATATAATTCGCGTATATGGATATGCACATAAATACACCAAAATAATTATACAAAGTACCGCTTTTATACCATGTACAATTCGTGTATATGAATACGCACATAAATAAGCAAAACAATTATACCATGTACCATGTGTGTGTGTGTGTGTGTCTATATATATATATATATAATTATTTTGTTTATATATATACACACACTAAATACACAAAGAAAACTAATATTGTAACTTTATATATCATGTATATTTCTAGTATAATTCATCATTGAACACACATAAATTAACAATATATTTTTGTATTGTATGTATACTATATTAAGACATATACATTTACGAACACAATAAAAATTTTTATATCATATTTATTTCTAATAGAATAGTTCTTAATTTAGTTTGTTAAAGGAATGTTAAATTTTTTGTGAAAGGAAAAATATCTTTGCAGGAGTATAACTCCTTTGAAAGTGCAGCACCAAAAATTTTAGAATTCCACATGATACGCACGATGTCTTTTTTATGGTGTATTACTTACATTTTTTGCTAAATTCACGGAGTAACTTTCTGCTATATTAGAAATTTTTAGTATGCTATTCTTTTGGGAAGTCAAAAAGGCGTTACGATTTTGTAATTAAGTTTGATAACCTAGTTATTTATGTAAAAATTCTAATTTTTTTTGTAGGAAAGAAAACTAACGGGCTATAAAAAAAAGGGGGAATTTACATTCCATGCGCACAAAAATAAATTATTTACGTGTTTGTGCCAAAAAAAATTAGTTTACATGGAATACCCAAGCACCTCATTTTATTTACAAAAATGCCAATCTAGCCTGTTTTATTTACACTATGTGCCCACCCTCCCAATTTTAACTGTATACCATTGCATTATATTGGTATACCAAATTAAGTATACTTCTTTTATGGATTTGAGAGTATAGTGTAACAAGTATACCATGGGAGTATACTGTATACTAGATAGGTATACAGAAGGATGGGTATACAGTGTAAATAAATTTGTGGGTAAAAATGTAATGGGTATGGAGATGTAAATAAGTAGGGTTTGATGGGCATTTTTGTAAATCTCCCCCCCCCCCTCTCCCCCAAAAAAAGGCCAGCCCGATACACAAAGTATTTCACTTACACAGGATCCGGAGAAGGGTTGCTATATCTGTAATATTTGTCTCATAATATGGTAGAAGCGGGCCTATCAAATAAAGTCCTTAAATAGTAGTCCACTTTGGCTAAGAGACGGGGTAGGGCGGGGGGTAGATTGAGCCCTTCCCCTTACAAAATTTTGTCCTGCCCTTCCCTGCCCCGCCCAATTTTTATCTCTGTCCAGTTTTCACCCCGGCCCGCCCTACCCCGTTTGACCCGCCCCACTTAAATCATCCTTTAAGTCATTATTTTTTTATATTTATTATCAAAATTGAACATTTCTTTAACTTTTAATCCATTTAACATATCTCTAACTTCTTTTCTACTGAAATTTTTAAATTTGATTATTTTTTACTTTATTCAAGAAATTGAAGCTTTTAGAAAATTTGTAGTCTTTTAAAAGTATTAAGTATTAACTATACTAATCAATAGCTTAAGCAGTCAATAATGGAACTATGCTTTAATTATTTCCTCAACTTAATATGTGAAATAAGAAAAGAGTGGGAGAAGAGCAAGTAAAAGTATTGGGCCTCTAAGCCATCTGGTTACTATAAGTCCACTATATTGACCTGCCCCGCCCTGCCCCACCCCAATAATGCTAAAATTAAATTTTGTCCTGCCCCGCCGGCCCCAATAATGTTAAAACTAAATTTTGCCCCGTCCCGCTCCGCCCTATTTAACAGTTGACCTGCCCTGCCCCGCCCCATTTAATGTTTTGCCCCACCCCATCCCGCCTCAATTGCCATCCCTAATTTTTGTTATTTTGATGGGTTGATTGCCTCTTAGTGTAAAAAATTCCTTTCTATTTTGCACAACCGGCTGCTGAGGCAGACTAGGAACAATTCTGTTGAGGCTAGGCCCAATAAAACTGTATCTAGACAATCTTCTAGGTCCAAGAGCCCACTGCCTCAAATTAATTAATGTGGAGTCTTTATTCATAACTTGAAAATTGAGTTTCACTTAATTGACATGTATGTGAGAAAACGTCAATGTCTAGTTAAAATTAATTTATTTAACGTGCCTAATTAGAAAAAAAGTTAGTAAAATCTCAATGTCTATGAGACCTGTATATTTGGATACATAATAAAGGACTTAGATGCATTAGTGCCATCATTGATAAAACGCTTTTTTGGTTAAAAAAAAATAAAATCTTACCATATTGTCCGGAGCCTGGTATAGTGGATTTTGCAATTATATTTTGTTGAAAGTGGGGCATTCCGATCAGGATTAAAACTTACGACCCCTTATAATAGGCTAATTAGTTAATTTAGGTTAACTTAGCAATTTAAAACCATTCATCAAATATGACTGCAATTAGGACTGTTTTTGTAAATTGTTGAGTGCTTGACCCTTTGTGCCAAATGGTCTTCTCTTAGCATATTTTCAAGGGATTTTTACACATCATGCCCATAAAAATAACTTATTTATGTATTTATGCCCATTGAAAGTTTCTTTTCATCCACCACACATTTGGTCCATCTTATTTACATTCTATGTCCATCCGGGACAATTTATTAATAGATATACCCACCCAACCCATTTTATTTTCCCTTTCTCCTAATTCTGCTCAAACCACCAGAGACACAAAAGACAAACTCTCCTCAATTTTATTACACCGTCGAAATCGCCATCTGACCGTCGCCGGCGACCGCAATCTTCTTCTTCTCCGGCATAATTTTATATGCTTAGAACCGTCTCAACATCCTCTCTCCTAATATGACCTCAGTTTCTCATGAAAACGCCCCATCCGCCGTATATATGTGTTTGAAATTCGCCGGAGCCGGTGACCATTCATATTTTTCTGGAAACCCTTACATTAATAGCTTCGTCTCAACATCTTCTACCTATTTCTAAACTCTAAATTCTAAAAGAATCACCTTTTTCGTCTTGAATCTAGCCAACTGTGGATGGAGAGGGTTTTACTCCGTGGCTGTTCGGTGAAGCAGTAGTGGTTGTTTCTGTGTGATAGTGGTGGCGGCGATTTGAGGCCGCTACAGTGACATCAATGTTGTACTGTGGTGTCATTTTGTTCAAACTAAATTTTAACTGAACCTGAAATGGTTTATAGACATTTAGAAGTAGTCGATGGAGGTATGCAGACATTCAGGCAAGGCTGTTTGCTTTAATTGGAGGTCTATTTTATGTTTATCACAAGTGTAGTTATGTTATTTATTGTATATAGGACCACTATTAATCAGTTTCAACAGAAAGAGTTATATGGTTGTGTTGTACTTCCACAGATATCGTAACATCTGCAGTTTCTAATTTTGAAATTCTTGGATGAATGATTAAGTGTGAAAGGGACATTGATCGTAAGTTTAATATATTGACCTTCTAATTCTCCTTTACCTTAATCTTGATACAATGTTACTGATGAACATTTTGTTCCATGTGTACCATTTCAGATTGATGCGAGGTTGGATCGATTTTATTCTCCACGGGTAGTTACATGTCCTTTTTTTCCTTGAAATATTTTTAACTTTGTATACTTCATAGCACGTCCCTTCGGGTACATCCAATGAAATGTGTTTACTTCATACCACAAGATTAATGCCTAGACTAGATTTATCTTCTATGGTATTAATAAATGTTGATACACTAGTTCAATCTTTTGTGGCAGTACTGTTGCGTTTCAGACATTAGTGTTGTTTCTGGCTTGTGATATATAAGTAGTTTTAGGCATTTGTATATTAAAGGATGTACTTTTACTTAGAGTTTTATTTCATCATAATGGTCTTCATAGTCAATTCTAGTTGAAAATTTTCAAAAAATTTAGGCAACTTTTAAGTCCTAGAGTGTACTGCGAACTTAAATTATTTTACTATCACCCAATTGTACTTTCTTTTTTAAGAAAAAAATTGAAACTATACCAAATACTTGAAGCTCCAGTAGCTACTATGCAAAATAAATAAGAGTAAATCTAGTCTTAGATACATAAGCACATGTTCAATTGATTCTTGTCAACATATCTGATCTATATGGAGTTCGCTTCTCTATTGTTTTTCACTTATGAAGGGTCCGAAACTTAAATGTTACTATTCAACAACTAAATATAGTAAACTGGGTTAGGCATGGAGCAGCTTTTGACATTAACATACTTTATTCTTTTTACAGAGTTATTCGCAATCTAGCTCTTTTGCACTAATTACCTATTTAGATGAGTTCTTCAGCAACTTTTCCATTGTCAAATCAGATTTTGAAATAATGAATTTCTCTTTCTTGCTCTTCTTTTAGCTTCATGTGCAAAAGAATACTGTTTGGATTGAGAGATTATTGAGATAGACTTAGAATGTTGTAGATGAAGTGTAATTCTTGGTTTTCTCCCTGCTTTACCTTGTAAAGGTCAACCCTAAACTCTTAATTGTTTATTTATAGTTGGATATTCGCTATTAACTCATGTGTTACATATTCTCTGTTATTATTTATTTTTTCTGTAGATGTAATATGTTTCCTTTGTTATGGATGTGATCTTAGAATACTACTTATTTGATCTCCAATGTATGTGTGTTTTGTTTAATTAGTCGCATGTATCAATTACTACATATTTAAGGTTGTCTTAAAATTGTCTTATTGAAAGATGATCTTTAGCCATTCTGTTTGATGGAAGTTTCACTTAAAGATTTATTGGATGTTTCATATTACACATACATATATCTTTATTAAAATGCTTTCTAAAGGATAAAGCTAGAAAATATACTAGTATTTTATGTAAGTTGAGGAGCATGACTTATGATAATTGCTATATAGTGGATATCATGAGTAAAATAATACTCTTATAGATCTGCTTTAGCAGGTACATGCATGATCTTTAGTTTTTGCAAACTCTGGTGTGGGTATTGCTAAGAGTTTTTTCCTTGTTATTTGTTTGATTTTTACTAATTTTGAATTCTTAAATGAATTTATTGAGTAAATTGCAGAGTTTAGTAAAGGCATCTTTTAATTGTGGTGATAATCCGTCCTTATACTTGTAATTAAGCTGGTTAAATTTTAAATTAGTTCCAAATATTAGGAAAAAAAGCACCTGTTAAGCCAATAAGCATACAATTAGTACAGTAAATAAAAATTCAATTTGCTCATGATACAATGGTCTCTATTTACTCCTTTCTTGTTTCTGCTTATTAATCTAAGTAAGAAAAATGAGCTTTGATATGATTAAGTTGAATTTTATGACATGCAAGAGTGTTGAGCCAAGATGCAATTAGAAGTCAAAATTTTACATAATACATATGTAAATCCTTGCTTATATTTGAACCATTAAATAGCTAGCCAAGCTGCAATGGAACATCTGATGGACTTGTTTCAACCTGTTATTTCATAATGTCTCTAGAACTATTGGAAAATGGTTTGGAACAGAGCCAATGTGATTTGAAGTGTCAGCTGCTTCTGTCTAAACTTGCTACTGGATTAGGCCACAAGCTGCTGCGTCGTATTATTTGTGCATCACTACATGGCTGCTTCCTAGCTACTTTAAATCTCATAGCGTTGGTTAAGATTGGAATACCAAATTTTTTACCCTACTACTTAATGTGTTTTTCTTGATTAAGAGGCCACTAAGCACTGATGCTACTGAATTTTGTAAACATCTGCTTGCTTTGTGAATTTTTCTTGAATCTAATAATGTGCAGTTGCAAGAATTTAACATTGTTGATACTAATTCAATGAGCCTCCAATTCACACAGATATGCCATGAAGCTGCTGGAACATATGTCTATATTGTTCGACTAGTTGCAAGGTTCATCTTGCTGCTTCTCCAAGTCCTTGAGATTTGAGGCTGCTTGTGAGTGTGTCAGAGCAGTTACTCCTGTAAAACACATGTTGGAACTCGGAACACCTACTGAAATAGTTCCAAGTTTGTGCGCTTTAACTCTGGTAGGAGCTGCTACGTCAAGTCTGTACCATAGGACTTGGTGTTGCTCATATCTTGATCCTTCTGCTTCTCTTCCAAAATGTAACTTGCTAAAAATGCGAGTTTTGAAAGTGTTGCTGCTTGGCGAAGCTATTGTCGCTGTTGATCCTCCTGCGCTCCTTAAAATCCTGGGCAAATTGCAACCTACCGCAGCAACTTAGTCTGTATTCATGATGTTTATTTGATATCTGCTAGCATAGGTTAGCCTCTTAGCTAGACAAATTAGATTTGAATAATTTTTAACTTTTTTATTTTGTTGGTAAAACTCTGGACTTTAGTAGAATATCAATTAATAAGAATTTCACTTATTTAAGTATTTGCGATAATTTTGTGCAATATTTTTGTACATGTCGTATTTTTAAATATTAAATTAAAGAGTTTTAAAAAGAGATTTGTAATTGATTTGTGACAGATTTTCTTGTAGTAAAACAAACATAGAAAATAAAATGTTGCGACGGATTCACGACAAAATATCTCTCGCAAATTGTATAAACAAAGAAATTTATGAATTTAGCGACAAATTTGAGGAAAATAGCTACAAAAATTATTGTCGCTACTTGGCTATAAATATATTTTAGTTTTTGCCGTTATAAATAAAGAATACCTTTTAGGTATACCATATCCGCATACTATTTTGGTATACTTTTTTGTGTTTGGATTAAAGTGTGTGATTCTATAGAGCAAATAAATATTTCAAAAGTTGTTGTTTTGAACAAAGTATACCTTTATGATATACCATATTTGGTATACATTTTTATATTTATATCAAACTGCGAGATGCGAACAAACTAATGGATGTTTTAGTTTTTGTTGTTATCAACAAAATATACCTTTTTGGTATACAGTATAATTTTTTGGTATACCTTTATGTATTTATATCAGTTTAACGAATGAATGTTTTAGTTTTTATTTTTATAGACAAAGTATACCTTTTGGGTATACCGTCTACTCTTTTGGTATACTCTTGTGATTGCATGAAAGTGTGAGATGCTATCGAGCAAATAAATATTTCAGTTTTTGTTGTTTTGAACAAAGTATACCCTTTTGTGTATATTGTATACTCTTTTGGTATACCCTTTTGTGTTTGGATCAACGTGTGCAGTGCTATTGAGCAAATAAATATTTAAGTTTTTGTTGTTATGAACAAAGTATACCCTTTTGGTATAATGTATACTTTATTGGTATACCCTTTTGTGTTTGAACAAATAAATATTTCAGTTTTATTATTTTTGATAAAGTATACCCTTTTGGTATACTGTATACTCTTGTAGTATATCCTTTGTGTTTGGATCAAAGTGTGTGATGCTACCGAGCGAATAAATATTTCAGTTTTTATTATTTTGAACAAAGTATACCCTTTTGGTATACTGTATACTCTTTTGGTATACCCGTTTTTGTTTGGATCAAAGTGTTGGATGTTATTGAGCTAATAAATATTTCAGTTTTTGTTGTTATGAACAAAGTATACCCTTTTGGTATACTGTATACTCTCTTGGTATACCCTTTTGTGTTTGAACAAATAATTATTTCAATTTTTGTTATTTTTGATAAAGTATACCCTTTTAGTATACTGTATACTCTTGTAGTATACCCTTTTGTGTTTGGATCAAAGTGTGCGATGCTACCGAGCGAATAAAATATTTCAATTTTTATTGTTTTGAACAAAGTATACCCTTTTGGTATATTGTATACTCTTCTGGTATACCTTTTTGTGCTTGGATCAAAGTGTGTGATGCTACCGAGCGAATAAATATTTCAGTTTTTGTTGTTTTGAACAAAGTATATCCTTTTGGTATACTGTATAAACTCTTGGTATATCCTTTTGTGTTTGAAGAAATAAATATTTCAGTTTTTGTTATTTTTGATAAAGTATACCCTTTTGGTATACAATATACTCTTGTAGTATACCATTTTGTGTTTGGATCAAAGTGTGCGATGCTATGCGAATAAATAATTTAGTTTTTATTGTTTTGAACAAAGTATACCCTTTTGGTATATTGTATACTCTTCTGGTATAACTTTTTTGTGTTTGGATCAAAGTGTGCGATGCTACCGAGCGAATAATTATTTCAGTTTTTATTGTTTTGAACAAAGTATACAATTTTTGTATACTCTATATTATTCTGGTATACTCTTTTGTGTTCGGATCCAAGTGTGTGATGCTACCGGGCGAATAAATATTTCAGCTTTTATTGTTTTGAAGTGTACCCTTTTGGTACATTGTATACTCTTGTAGATACCCTTTTGTGTTTGGATCCAAGTATGCAATGCTACCGAGCGAATAAATATTTCAGTTTTTGTTGTTTTGAACAAAGTATACCCTTTTGGTATACTGTATACTCTTCTAGTATATCATTTTGTGTTCGAATCGAAGTGCAAAATATTTCAGAAGACATATATATTTTAGTTTCTATTATTTTAAAAGAAGTATAACTTTTTGGTATATTATATTCTCTTTTGGTATACCCTTTTGTGTTTGGATCAAAGTGTGCGATGCTATCAACTAATTGAGTATTTCAATTTGTTATTTTGAACAAAATATACCTTTTTGGTATAATATATAATCTTTGGGTATACCTTGTTATATTCGGATCGAAGTGCGGGATGTTTCAGAGCATATGAATATTTTAATTTTAGTTATTTTTAAAGAAGTATACCTTTTTTGTATATCATATACTCTTTTGGTCTATCATTTTATGTTTGGATAGAAGTGTGAAATACTATCGAGCAGATAAAATGTTTCGGTTTTTGTGTCCGTGAACAAAGTATGCCTTTTTGGAGAAAGAAAAAAAAGAGTATAATAAGATTACGGAGAAAGAAAAAAAAAAAGGGGAGATATGAATAGTGCTAGAAATGGGAGAAAGAAAAAAGAAAAAAATGGGAAAAAGAAAAAAAAAATAATAAGAACAGTGAAAACGGAGAAGGAGAAAAGAATAATAAAAGAATGATACAAAAAAGAAAAAAATAATAATACAATATATGAGGAGAGAGATAAACTTGAGTTCCTTGTTTTATGCCTTAAAATAAGAAGGTAATTAGCTAATGGGTATAGAGTGTAAATAAGTTATGGGTATAAATGTAATGGGTAGAGTGGTGCAATGCAATTCCCGAAGGGGTTGCTTAGCACAAACGCGGAACAAGAACAATAAAGAAGAAGATAAAAGCAAGACAAAACTTGCTTCTTTCGAAAGAACAGAGGGGAACCTGTCCCAAAGCTCGATCAAAAGGGAGACAAGAATCACCCTAACTATGCAACAATCCTCAAGAGAACATTGCCTCTTGCAAACTGAATGATCAAGAGGAATGTTCAATCGGACTAACCGAAAGCCACAAGTCCTTAAAAGCCCTCACCGGGGTTTTGCTCACGACGGAGACAAGAAATGTGCTCGGCACTTTCATTCAATTCAATATCCAAAAACTTGTTGCTTACAATGTAAGGGAATAAGGTTTATATAGGGACTACTAAGGGTAAACTAGTAAAAGGGTCACAAGCGACCAATAGAAATAAGCCACGCAGGGCTGAACTAAAATGTGTTCGGCAGCTTTTGACTTCGGTCAGCCTTGGCTTCGATTCTCGATTGTCTGCTCGAACACACACCTCATCGGGCGCTGACTTAGCATCGAACACATGTTGTTGTGTTCGGCTCTATGCTGCCCGGGGCCAAGAGCTGCTGTTCGGTAACCTTGTCCTCGGGCTCAATTTTGAAGATGTGGCCCTTGGTTTCAACACCTTGCAATTCCCTCTCCGAACACATGCTACTTCCCATCATGGTCAGCTGTACGTGCATGTCATGGAGCAGCTTAGCTTGGCTTCGAGTGATTCGTCTCCCCGGTAGATCAGTCATTGCCTTCGGTGGAGATCTCCTCGGTTGATTGTCATCGGGTCCTTGATCAGCACTTTGAGCTGCATCATCCTCCCCTTCTTGAGAGGATTTCGTCCTCGAAATCGATTCATCCTCGTTCTCCGAAGTTGGACCTACAACACAAGGAACTAAGTCAGCAACATTAAAGGTGTTGGACACGTTATACTCACCAGGGAGGTCGATCACGTAGGCATTGTTGTTGATCTTGGTCAACACTTGAAATGGACCATCCCCTCGAGGAGCCAACTTTCCTTTCCTTTGGTTCGGGAAGCGTTCCTTTCGAAAGTGAACCCAAACCCAATCTCCCTTCCTTAATTCCAACTTTTTTCGCCCTTTGTTTTTCTTTAAGGCAACCTTTGCATAGGCCTCCTCGAGGTTCTTCTTCACCCTTGCATGCAATTCGATCAAGGCAGCTGCTCGTCGAGTACCTTCAAAATCAAGAACAGAATCTCGAGGCAATGGGGTTAAATCAAGTGGAATTAAAGGATTAAAGCCATACACACATTCAAACGGGGTCATGTTGATCATTCTATGCACCGTTCGATTGTATGCAAACTCCATCATGGGCAAACGATCAGCCCAGTTTCCAACCTTCCCTTTGGTCATTGCCCGAAGCAACGATCCCAAGGTTCGGTTAACTACCTCGGTCTGTCCATCAGTCTGAGGATGGTGAGACGTCGAGAATAGTAGCTTGGTGCCGAGGGCACCCCACAAACACTTCCAAAAATGACTCAAGAACTTCGAGTCTCGATCACTCACAATAGTACGAGGTACACCATGCAATTTTAACACATTAGAAACAAACAATGTAGCTACATGCTGTGCATCATCACACTTTTTGCAAGGAATAAAGTGAGCCATTTTTGAAAATCGGTCAACCACAACAAAGATGCTATCATGTCCTCCCCCCGACCTCGGTAACCCCAAGACAAAGTCCATGGATATATCAACCCAAGGGCGATCAGGCACAGGCAACGGGGTGTACAAACCATGAGGGTTGGACTTCGATTTAGCTTTCTTGCAAACGAGACAAGCGTTGCAAAGCTTTTCCACATCTCGTCGCATTTTGGGCCAATGGAACTGCTCGGTTAAGATACCAAGAGTTTTGTCGATACCGAAGTGTCCCATCAGTCCACCGGAGTGAGCTTCTCGAACCAAGAGCTCTCTCCACGATGACACTGGCACACAAACCCTCCCATTCTTGAAGAGGTAGCCATCGTGCCACTGATACTTCTCAACCCTTCGGCCACTTAAGATTGCGTCACGAACGCATTTCAGCTTGGGATCGTCATCGTACATTAGCTTGATGCTTTCGAATCCCATGAGCCTAGAGGCGAGAGTGGTTGCTAAGGAAAATTTCCTTGATAGCGCATCGGCCACAACATTATCTTTTCCCTTTTTGTAATGAATTACATAGGGAAAGCTTTCAATAAATTCAACCCACCTGGCATGTCTTCGATTCAATTTCTCCTGACCTCGGAGATGTTTCAAAGACTCATGATCACTTTTGATCACAAACTCTCGAGGCCACAAATAATGCTGCCAATGGGCGAGTGCTCGAACGAGGGCATACAACTCTTTGTCATACGTAGAGTAATTCAAAGTTGCACCCTTAAGCTTTTCGCTAAAGTAAGCGATCGGCTTCGAGTCTTGCATCAGCACTCCTCCGATCCCAACTCCAGACGCATCACACTCGACTTCGAATGCTTTGCCGAAATCAGGGAGTTGCAACAACGGGGCAGAACAAAGCCTCCGCTTCAACTCTTGGAAAGCCCTCTCTTGGGACTCTCCCCACACAAATGGATTGTCTTTCTTCACCAGCTCGGTTAAGGGAGCTGCTATGGTGCTAAAGTCACGAACAAACCTTCGGTAAAAGCTAGCTAAGCCATGGAAGCTACGAACTTGTGATACCGAGGTTGGAGTTGGCCAATCTTTGATGGCTTCGACTTTTGATTCGTCGACTTCGACACCATTAACACTGACAACAAATCCAAGAAAGACTACACGATCGACACCAAAGGCGCATTTCTTGAAGTTGGCATACAACTTTTCTTCTCGAAGCTTTTCAAGTACTTGCCTTAGGTGGTCGACATGTTCATCCACGGTTCTGCTATAAACAAGTATGTCATCGAAATAAACGACAACAAACTTATTTATGAACGGTTTGAGCACATGGTTCATTAGTCGCATGAATGTGCTCGGTGCATTGGATAAGCCAAAAGGCATCACCAACCATTCATAGAGACCGAATTTGGTCTTGAATGCGGTTTTCCACTCGTCACCGGGTTTCATTCGGATCTGGTGGTAACCGGACCTGAGGTCTATCTTCGAAAAGCATGAAGAACCACTTAACTCATCTAGCATGTCATCTAATCGAGGGATAGGATGACGATACTTTACCGTTATTTTGTTGACTGCTCGACAGTCAACACACATTCGCCATGTTCCATCCTTCTTTGGGACAAGGATAACAGGAACGGCGCAAGGACTCAAGCTCTCTCGAACGAGGCCCTTGTTCAGCAATTCATCAACCTGCCGTTGGAGCTCTTTGGTGTCTTCGGGATTACACCGGTATGCAGGTTTGTTAGGGATTTGAGACCCTGGTACAAAGTCAATTTGGTGCTCGATTCCTCTCAACGGAGGTAATCCACCTGGCATTTCCTCGGGAAACATGTCCTCGAAGTCCTGCAAAACTTTTTGAACAAACAAAGGCAAAGGGTTATCATTAGAAAAATCATCATTAGAGTTTAGAAAGATACCCTTGTGCACGAGGCAAATCATCATCTGACCATGGTCGTTGCCTCGTAAGATCTCACCGGGTTGCATGATTGCACATATTCCTTTTACTTCGGTCGGTGAGTTTGTCTCTTCGGGCCCCAACTTTGCTCCTATCGGAAGCTTAGCTTTGGCCACTTCTTTCAATTCTTTCATTCGTTTATAGTCCTCAGAGACTTGTTTCGGAGACAATGGTTTGAGGATGAAACTCTTCCCATCAAGCTTTACGGTGTAAGTGTTGGATCTGCCATTGTGAACAGCTGTTCGGTCATATTGCCATGGTCGACCCAAGAGCAAATGACAAGCTTGCATCGGCACCACATCGAATACCATTTCATCTTGATACTCGCCGATTCTAAACTTGATCCACACTTGTTTGACAACCCTCAACTCTCCACACTCATTCAGCCATTGTAATTTGTAAGGGTGGGGATGCTTCATCGTAGGTAGTCCCATTTGTGAAACCAAAGTTTGGCTCACCACATTTGCACAGCTACCAGAGTCAATGATCATCGAACACACCTTTCCCCTCACTCGGCATCGGGCATGAAAGAGGTTTTCTCTTTGGTTGTCCTCTTCTTCAAGAGTCATGCAGCTCAAATTCCTTCGAACCACAAGAAACATTTCCGGATGATCAGCTTCGGCAGCCTCATGATCATCATCATCTTCAGCTCGATTAGTCTCCTCGATAATTTCCTCCTCGGTGTCACTCGCTTGCTCATGGACGGTTCCATCTTCGAGCAGAAGCATAACCTTGCGAGTTGGACACTCTTTCGCCATGTGACCATAACCTCTGCATTTATGACACTGAATATTTGAAGCACTAGGAGAGTTTAGTTGAACTTTACCTCCCACTTCTCTCGGTTGGTTAACGGTCACACCTTTCTCGAAGGGTTTCTTCGAATCTCGAACAGTATTGGCACTTGTTTGGTGAGTATTCTTCCAATCTTTTCCTCGGTTCAAAGGAGTAGAAGTAGTGACTCCTCGATACCGGTTTGCCTTTTCTTCCTTCACCAATTTTTCAGCTTCGGTGGCAGCATCAAACACATCTTCCAACGTGTGATACACGTGGAGTCTCAACTGAGATGACACATCCCTAGCCAAGCCATTTTTAAATCTGATAATGGCTTGCTCTTCGTCTTCGACCAGATCAAGATTCAATCGAACCTTTTCAAACTCATCGTGGTACTCTTGGACGGACTTAGACCCTTGCTTTAACTCATAGAGTTTTTGCATTTGAGTCTGCCTGTATTTGGCACTCAAGTACTTACCATCCATCGCTCTCATCAACTGTGGCCATGTATTGACTACTGGGTAGTCATTTCTTCTTCTATGCCTCTTGTCAGATTCCCACCATGTTGATGCATAAGCTTCGAACGAAGCAATGGCATGGGCAGCTTTTCTCTCATCGGTCATCTCATTTGTTTCAAAGATGCGCTCCATTTTAAGCTTCCATTCAAGGTACTCGTCGGGATCACTAGTTCCTTTAAAGGGTGGAATAGTGATCTTGACACTGTTCAAATTTGAGTCTCGAACAGCTCTAGCCTGCTCGGGAAACTCTTCTTCTCGATCATCAGCCTCACGCCCATTATTTCTTTCAACATTTGCGCCTCGACCTCGACCTCGGAAATTTCCACGTCCTCGGTGAGCTTGCCTTCGTTGAGCGAATGGCGGCTCACGCTCATATTCGTCCTCGGGAAATTCCTCTTCATCAACCTCTTCGGTCGCAGCTCCAAGATCTCTTCGGGCCACTGGAGGTGGTATTCTTTCTCCTCGGGGAATGCCCAAGTTTTGATAAGCAGCTTGGGGATTGCCCAAGTTAAGTTCTCTTCGAATTGCTTCACTTGTCAACTGATGTTGTCGTACAAGCTCAGCATACAGCTCAGGTTTCATCGGAGTGGATTGGCTTGTTCCAGCGCCGGACCCATGCATGGCCACGGACGCGTTTCCCTGCTCGAGGTTAGCTACTCGAGCACTCACTCCTCTTACTTCGGCACTGATGCCTTGTATCGCAGCCATGAGATCGGCTAACGACAATTCAGGCTTTTCAATGCTTTTGCCATCGTTTCCAGCCATTGTACCTGCGCAAGTCAAAGATCAAACAAGTGTTAGGGTTAGAAATCACCTCACACACTCCCTCACCTTTGATGGGTGGCACTCGGGTCCACTCAATTTATGGGTTCGGTTTTTGATCACTCGAGGACTTGTTAACAGTGGCTCGTCTGATTGATCGGTCCTCTAAGATCCTTCAAGTTCGACAATAGTCACTGCCTCTTCGGGAAGAGTGAAGTGATGTTCGACTCGATGGAACGGACGCTTTTTAACTGAGCTCGGGGAGTCAAGAGAATTCTACGAAAATTTGGACTTCGGTCACCCCTTCGCACGAGTTCCTATCAGCTTAAAAGAGTTAGTACGACCTTGAGTAGAACAAATACTCAAAAGATCCACCAACCAGAATTAGACACGAAAGAAAGTGAAAACCTAGGAGAATCTACCCTTTGATTCCCTTTTGGAATCTTTTTCGATCACACCCACTCTTGTCCGTACAAAAGTGGTCCCTCCTTGGTACGGATAGGGTTTTACCTTATCCACTTTCCTTTTTCAGCCGACAATTTTTTTCACCTGGGACTTTGATGTTAAAATTTTAACCCCTTTCTCCTTCAATGGAACAGTGACCTTGCTCCGGCGTACGGACACAACGACTTCGGTTCACTGACCACGAAATTCAACAGATCTGAGTTGCTCTTTCAACTCCGGTTCCAAACAACAACGGAGGAAATCAAACGAAGCTCCTTGAGCTAAGATCCAGCTCGACGCGTCGCACACTGTTACGAACTTGTAACAATTTTCCGGTGTACGGACAACGTTTCCAACTTAAGAACTTCGATTTTAAGAATTAAACAAACCCAAATCACTCAAGAACCACCAATCTTCATCGGTTTCTTCCAAACACAGTGGGGTTCGAGTTCAGTCACCATTAAAGCTCAAATCAGTCCAAAAATTCACCAAGAAACCCTAGTCACAAAATCAGTACGTCGGGTACTCGATGGAATCAGAACTCGATGGTGAACAAGAATCCAAGATTGTTTTTCCCAAACAACCAACAATCAAACACATTTTTTTTTTTTTTTTTTTTTTTGTAAAAGCACCAACAGTAACAAAACAAACAGGAACACGAAATGGAAAACAAAGACTCAACGCACGAAAATAAAGATAACTTGAACAGGATTGGGGTTGTAGAAACAAGCCCAAACCGTGCTCTGATACCAAGATGGTGCAATGCAATTCCCGAAGGGGTTGCTTAGCACAAACGCGGAACAAGAACAATAAAGAAGAAGATAAAAGCAAGACAAAACTTGCTTCTTTCGAAAGAACAGAGGGGAACCTGTCCCAAAGCTCGATCAAAAGGGAGACAAGAATCACCCTAACTATGCAACAATCCTCAAGAGAACATTGCCTCTTGCAAACTGAATGATCAAGAGGAATGTTCAATCGGACTAACCGAAAGCCACAAGTCCTTAAAAGCCCTCACCGGGGTTTTGCTCACGACGGAGACAAGAAATGTGCTCGGCACTTTCATTCAATTCAATATCCAAAAACTTGTTGCTTACAATGTAAGGGAATAAGGTTTATATAGGGACTACTAAGGGTAAACTAGTAAAAGGGTCACAAGCGACCAATAGAAATAAGCCACGCAGGGCTGAACTAAAATGTGTTCGGCAGCTTTTGACTTCGGTCAGCCTTGGCTTCGATTCTCGATTGTCTGCTCGAACACACACCTCATCGGGCGCTGACTTAGCATCGAACACATGTTGTTGTGTTCGGCTCTATGCTGCCCGGGGCCAAGAGCTGCTGTTCGGTAACCTTGTCCTCGGGCTCAATTTTGAAGATGTGGCCCTTGGTTTCAACACCTTGCAATTCCCTCTCCGAACACATGCTACTTCCCATCATGGTCAGCTGTACGTGCATGTCATGGAGCAGCTTAGCTTGGCTTCGAGTGATTCGTCTCCCCGGTAGATCAGTCATTGCCTTCGGTGGAGATCTCCTCGGTTGATTGTCATCGGGTCCTTGATCAGCACTTTGAGCTGCATCATAGAGCCATATAAATAAAATAAGATGTATGTGTATTTTTGTAACCCCTAATCTTCCTCTTAGCCTAAATCTAAGGGGGATTTACAAAAATACACATACATCTTATTTTATTTATATGGCTTTATCCATTACATTTATACCCATAACTTATTTACACTCTATACCATTAGCTAATTACCTTCTTATTTTGAGGCATAAAACAAGGAACTCAAGTTCCTCTCTCTCCTCATATCTTGTATTATTTTTTTCTCCTTTTTTTAGTCATTCTTTTATTATTCTTTTCTCCATCCCCGCTTTCACTATTCTTTTTTTTCCTCTTTCCATTTTTTATTTCTCTTGTTTCTAGCACTATTCATGTCTCCCTATTTTTTTATATTTTTATTTATTTTCTTTCTTCGTAATCTTATTATACTCATTTTTTAAAAATTTTTTCTTTCTCTAAAGAGGCATACTTTGTTCACAAATACAAAAACTAAAATATTTTATTTGCTCGATAGTATCTCACACTTTTATCCAAACATAAAACGATATACAAAAAGAGTATATGATATACAAAAAAGATATACTTCTTTAAAAATAATAAAAATTAAAATATTTAAGTGCTCAGAAACATCACACACTTCGATCCGAACATAACAAGATATACTGAAAGAGTATACAGTATACCAAAAAGGTATACTTTGTTCAAAACAATAAAAACTGAAATATTTATTCGCTCGGTAGCATCGCACACTTAGATCTAAACACAAAAGGGTATACCAGAAGAGTATACAGTATACCAAAATGGTATACTATGTTCAAAACAACAAAAACTGAAATATTTATTCGCTCGGTAGCATCGGACACTTGGATCCAAACACAAAAGGGTATAACAGAAGAGTATACAGTAAACCAAAAGGGTATACTTTGTTCAAAACAACAAAAACTGAAATATTTATTCGCTCGATACTAGATAGTATCGCACACTTGGAGCCAAATACAAAAGGGTATACCATAAGAGTATACAGTATAACAAAAGGTTATACTTTGTTTAAAACAAAAAAAACTGAAATATTTATTCGCTCTGTAGCATCGCACACTTGAATTCAAACACAAAAGGGTATACCATAAGAGTATACAGTATACCAAAAAGGTATACATTGTTAAAAAATAACAAAACGGTAGCATCGGACACTTGAATTCAAATACAAAATGGTATACCAGAAGAGTATACAGTATACCAAAAGGGTATACTTTGTTCAAAATAACAAAAACTGAAATATTTATTCGCTCGGTAGCATCGTACACTTAGATCCAAACACAAAAGGGTATACCAGAAGATGTACAATATACCAAAAGGGTATACTATGTTCAAAACAATAAAAACTGAAATATTTATTCGCTCGGTAGTATCGCACACTTGGATCCAAACACAAAAGTGAAGATGTAAGGGGAGGGGGGGTGAATTATAATTTTTAATTCTTTCCCAGATTCAGTCGACTTAATGAGTCGACTAGATTTCAATCAGTGATAACAGAATGAAGTAAATGCAGAACGGTAAGGAACACAGTCGATTTATACTGGTTCAGAACCAAAAATGGTTTCTAGTCTAGTCCCCTTGGGTCACAAGGGAGTTTTCTCTTCAGCTCTTTAAGATCTTTCAAAGTACAGAGTGATGGTTTTTCTTCGTTCACCAACAACGATACACAGTATGGTTTTGTCCCTTCGCTCACCACAAACGATGCTCAGTTGATTACTAACTTAACCAACTCACTCGACACTAACCTTACTTTCCCTCTGAACTCTCTTTTCTTTTTCTTGGACAGTAGTAAATTCTAGAGATTACAATGTTTTCAAGGTCTCAAAAAGAGAATGTTAGAAAGCTTAAGGTTGCGTAAGTAGACTGCCTGCAGCTTTGGATATATATAGAGTCAAGGTCATCAACATGTGAACATAGGGAGGTCTTGAGGATCCTTGATTGATCTGAAGGAGATATTTTCCTTAGCCAAAGAGAATCTTGACCCAAGGGGTTTGATCCCCAGAAAGGCAGTGATTGATCCTTTCTGGAAATAAGGTAAGATCAATAAAAGATCCTGATATCCCACTAATCACGAGATATGCAAAATAAACTTCAATCACAGATGCCTAAAAATCAGCGACTCCAATATCCTTCCAGATTTAGCCGACTGAATCCTTTTTGTCCCTGTCATGAAATGCAACAGTAATTAAGTTAGCTGCTCATGAAATTTAACCATATTGTAATCATCAAAATTGGAGTTATCAATCTCCCCCTTTTTGATGATGACAATTCTTGACTTATGATACTTCCTTGTTCTGAGGATGTTGACAGCTCCCCCTGAGTATATGCTCCCCCTGAAAATTTGAGTACCTGCATTTCTAATTTTCTAGAACAAATATGTAGTCGACTTAAAGCAGAAGTTAGTTAGTCGACTTAACAGGTTAAATTTTAGGTTATATTCATAGACATATTTTCATAGCATAGACAATAGCAAATATTCACATAGCACATTCAGCATTTGTCCAGAGCACATTCACATAGCACATGCATATACATAGCACAAGTTTTTCTCCCCCTTTGTCATCAACAAAAAACAGGGGAGTCACAAAATAAAGTCTTAGCCATCGAAACAGTCACAACCAGCTATCTCCTTCCCAAAAAGTATTTCAAGGTATTGATGATGTTTGTTCCCAGAGTGTCAATACGAGAGTGCAAGGTGGAGAGACTTCTGCGAGCATCCTTGGCCACAGTTTCAATGGACAGCCTGAGATGTGCAACATCAGCCTTGGTGGTTTTGGTGTCATCCCTTGCTTTCTCAAGATTGTATTGAGACGAAAGACAAAGATCACGCAGAGTAATGAGCTGTTCTTCCACTGCAGAAAGGCGACTGAGCACATTGGAGTTGTCAAGAGTAGGGGCAGGAGCAGGCATAGAGGGAGGAAAATCCAGGTCAGGCTTTTTAACCCAAGAGTGATCAAGATGCACATATCCCATACTGGTGAATGCACGAGCATTATAACATTGAGAGACAGTTATGGCAGAGTGACCAGAGATGGGAACATGCAGAAGGTCCAGAATATGGGAGATAAGCATCCCATATGGAAGACAGCCAGATTCTTTAGTGTCCACAGCACACTCGTGCATGTAATTAAGAATCCACCAAGAGAGTTTGACCTTTTGTTTAGCAACAAGACAATAGAGAATAAAAGTGTCCCTTTGGGAAAGGGAACTGAATGAGCCTGTACGAGGAAGCAGAGTAGTAGCAGTAACATGAGCAAGGACACGATTTTCAAAACACAGAAGATGAGGACCAAGTTGTCCATCAGGAATTGCATGAGGACCCAAACCAGTGTTACAAGCTTTGGCCTGGTCAGAGGAGACTTCAAAGTCGGAGGGCCAAGAATTTTTTAAGCAATCAGAGAAACCAGAGGATTTAATCTTTAACAGTTTTTCAAGTACTTTACAAGTCAGGAAAATGCGTTGACCGAGAACCAGTGATTCAATACCATCAGTTCCACAAGTGCGCAGATTTGCGTAGAACATTCGAACTAAATCAGGGTAAATAACAGGAGGGTTGATAGAAAAGAGATTTGACCAACCTTGGAAGTCGAAAAGAGCTTTGATGTGGCAATCAAGATTTTCCATAGAATCAAGGTCAACAATGCGGCCAGAAGCAATGCGACGATTTTTGAGTTCTTCAAACTTCTCTCTGCCATTATCCCAAAAATTTTGATCACAGTTAAGAGAGATGCAGGGTTTGGAAACTTTGAGTTTCTTGGGAGATGATTTTTGAGGAGTATCAACCATGGGTCGTTTTCCACGCTTTTTGCCGGAGCCGGTGGAGACGAAGGAGGCAGATTCGCTGTGCTGAGACATGGTGGCAGAGTCGGAGTTTTCAAGATTGATGGGAGACTCAGGAGAGCAATTTTTGGAGCGGTTTCGAGAACTTTTCCTCATAGAAGGAATTGTAGACTTTTGAGTTTTACCCATTGAAGAGAAGAAAAAGGCAGGAGAGTAGTTGCACAGAGAGAGAGGGAAAATGGAGTGAGCAAGTGGGGGTTTTTTATGGAGATGAGGAGAAGGAAAGACGTGAGTGAAAAGGTGAAAGGACGAGGGCTGTCAGCGAGTGAATCGAGGCAACACTTTTACACACGCAAAAACGAGCAGTAATAATTAGAGAGGTTTTAGGGATATGCATCAATTAAATAAATGCCTATTAAAGATGTTCATATATGCAAGAGTATGACAGCATTAATTTAAGGATATAGGGTCCTCTACTACACCTAATTTTTCACAAAGTTCACAGAAATGTTCCTCATGCAAAGGTTTAGTAAATATATCAGCAAGCTGATTTTCAGTTGTTACAAAAGAGATTTTAATGTTACCACATAGAACATGATCTCTAATAAAATGATGCTTAATTTCTATATGTTTGGCTCTAGAATGATGCACTGGATTTTTAGAGAGACAAATAGCACTAGAATTATCGCAAAAAATAGACATAGGAGTAGAATTAATATCATAATCACTGAGTTGATAAGACATCCAAAGAAGTTGAGTGCAACAATGTCCAATGGCAATGTATTCCGCCTCAGTAGTAGATAAGGATACTGAGCCTTGCTTTTTGCTGTGCCAAGAGATGAGGGATTGTCCTAGAAATTGACAAGTCTCACTAGTGCTTTTACGATCATCTTTATCACCTGCAAAATCAGCATCTGAGTATCCTTGAAGATGAAAATTAATAGTACGTGGATACCAAAGCCCATAGGAAATAGTGCCAGAGAGATATCGCATAATACGTTTAACTGCAGTTAGATGTGATTCCTTAGGTTCAGATTGATATCTAGCACATTTGCATACACTAAACATTATGTCTGGTCGACTAGCAGTCAGATAGAGTAATGAACCAATCACACCTCGATAGATGGTCTGATCTACATTTTTACCTTTGCAGTCTTTATCAAGATTTGTTGAGGGACTCATAGGAGTTTTCATGATTTTGGCATTATGCATACCAAATTTGGCAAGTAATTCCTTGGTGTACTTAGATTGATTAATGAAGATTCCTTTATCGTATTGTTTGATTTGAAGTCCAAGGAAGAAGGTGAGTTCTCCCATGAGACTCATTTCAAACTCATTCTGCATTGTCTCAGCAAATTCCTTGCACAGAGAGGGATTAGTACTACCAAAAATAATATCGTCGACATAAATTTGAATAAGAAGGTTTCCAACAGATGACCTCTTAATGAATAAAGTAGTATCAATTTTACCTCTACTAAAATCATGATTTAAAAGAAAAGTGCTTAACCGATCATACCATGCTCTAGGAGCTTGCTTCAAGCCGTATAGAGCTTTGGTCAACTTAAAAACATGTGAGGGAAATTTTAAGTTTTCAAATCCGGGAGGTTGTTTAACATATACCTCTTCTTTGATAAAACCGTTTAAAAATGCACTTTTGACATCCATTTGAAATAGTTTAAAACCTTTGAATGATGCATAAGCAAGTAGCATGCGGATAGATTCTAACCTTGCAATAGGAGCGAATGTTTCATCATAGTTTATACCTTCTTGTTGCGAGTAGCCTTGAGCCACAAGTCGAGCCTTGTTTCTAGTGACTTCTCCATCTTCATTAAGCTTATTTCTGAAGACCCACTTTGTACCTATTATAGATGTATTTTGGGGTTTGGGAACAAGAGTCCATACCTAATTCTTGTCGAATTGAGTCAATTCCTCGTTCATTGCTTTTACCCAGCATTCATCATTGAGAGCTTCATCAATCGTCTTAGGTTCGATTTGTGAAATGAGGCCAATGTCTGCATTCTGTTTGGAGGAACCTCTAGTTTTCATTCCCTCAAGTGGATTTCCTATAATAAACTTGTGAGGATATCCAGGTTCGCCCTTCCACTCATTTGGGACCACTGAAGAGAGATTATCAGTTGACTCAATCTGAGTTTCTGAGGCTAACTTAGATACTTCATTAGTCGACTTGATCTCAGCGGCTGAGGATGAGCTTCCTGCACTTAATAATTCTATATCTGCATTTTCATCTTTCTCAAGAATCTGATTAGTATCAACAAATACGACATGCATGGATTCTTCTACAGATAAAGTGCGTTTATTGAAAACTCTATAAGAACGACTGGAATTAGAATAGCCAAGAAAAATACCTTCATCGCTTCTGGGATCGAACTTACCAAGATTGTCCTTTCCATTATTGTGGATAAAACATTTACAACCAAACAAATGAAAGTAGCTAATGTTAGGACGTTTACCTTTCCAGAGTTCATATGGTGTTTTCTTTAGGATGGGACGGATAAGACATCTGTTAAGGATGTGACAAGCTGTGCTAACTGCTTCTGCCCAAAACTTGTTGGGTAGAGATTGATCCAAAAGCATTGTTCTAGCCATATCTTGTAAAGTCCTGTTCTTACGCTCCACGACACCATTTTGCTGAGGAGTCCTGGGAGAAGAGAAACTATGCGAAATACCTTGTTCATTGCAGAAAGATTCAAAAGCTTTGCTTTCAAATTCTCCACCATGGTCGCTTCTGATAGATGAAATAAAGTAACCTTTTTCTCTCTGAACCTTTTTACAAAAATACTCAAAATTCTTTTGAGCTTCATCTTTGTGGGATAGAAAAATAACCCAAGTAAAACGTGAGTAATCATCGACAATAACAAAAGCGTACCTTTTTCCACCAATGCTAGCAGTTTTAGTGGGACCAAATAAATCCATATGCAGTAATTGAAGTGGCATGGTAGTATTAACAATGTCTTTAACTTTAAAAGATGACCTAGTTTGCTTTCCTAGTTGACATGCATCACATACGTGGTCCTTTAAGAATTTTAATTTAGGAAGACCAATGACTAGTTCCTTTTGAGATAGTTTTAGAATAAGATGCATACTAGCATGTCCCAGTTTTCTATGCCATAGCCATGGATCTGAGACAACAGAAGTTAAACAGATATATTCATGAGAGGGTGAGACATTATCTAGTTTATATATATTGTTATCTCTGGAGCCTGTGAGAATTTCATTTCCTGATGGATCAGATATAATGCATTTAGCTGCTTCAAATTTAACTTGATATCCAGAGTCACATAGTTGACTAATACTGAGAAGATTGTGCTTTAGACCACTTACCAGCAGTACCTCATTCATGTAGTAAGATTGATTTAAAAAGACTTTCCCAATTCCGATAACAATACCTTTCCCATTATCACCAAACTTGACCAATCCTCCGTCTATGCTTGTGACTGATTTGAACCAGCATTTGTCACCTGTCATGTGTCTGGAACACCCGCTGTCTAGAATCCATTTACCTTTGCACGCTCCTTTGGGTAGGTGTTCCTGCAAATAAGCAGTGCTACTGATGTTTTGGTACCCAAACTTTCTTGGGTCCTTCATGGTTAGTAACATAAGTTTTTAATGAAACTTTAGGGATCCATTTCCATTTCCTAGTGTCAGCTTTTCTGAATCTACATCTGGCATTTGTGTGTCCGAGATTTCCATAGTAGTAACAAGTAATAGGAGGTTTAGTTGTAGAAGCAGTTTTAGTCGACTCACTACTGGTAAGTCGCAAGCTTCCAGGAATAGCCTCAATGGAGGCTGGGGATAAGGGGGTTATGTTGGATCTGATAGAACTTTGACTTGTGGATTTATTTATGCTATTCAGTTGAAATTTTAGATCCTGAACTTCTTGTTCAAAGAAATCACGTTCTAATTCACATACTTCAAATCTAGTTTTCCAGATTTCACCATCCCTTTTTTACTTTAGAGAGTTCTCTTAGAATATTTTCCATTTCTTCCAGAGCGGAGTCTAAATCTTCTTGAAGAAGATTGTAATTTTCACAATTGTAATTACGTACCTTGCTGGATTCTGCATCAGCCATGAAACATATATTGGCTTCTTCTTCATTTTCTGATCCTTCTTCATCGCTCCAGGCAGATAGGGCCTTCTTCTTGTTTTTGAATTGCTTCTTCTTTGCCTCATTACAGTTAGCTGCAATATGACCATATTTGCCACCTTCAAAACATCGTCCATCGTTCTTGTCTTGATCATTGCTGGAAGAGTTTTTTCTAGAATTAAATCTAGTTCTTCCTCTTTGTCTGTTTCTTCTCAGCAAATTTCCAAAATTCTTTGACATTAAGGCTCATTCTTCTGCAAGATCATCATTGTCGCTTGGAGGGTCTGTATTTTCAGCATTGAAGGCGACTTCTTTCTTCTTTTCAGAGATTTGAGAGCTTCTTTGAAGATGAGTCTTTTCAAAAGCAATGAGATCACCACGAAGCTCATCATAGGATAGAGAATTCAAATCTCCTCCTTCAATATTTATCACTTTGGGTTGCCATATGACAGGTAGGCTTCGAAGAATTTTCCTGACCTGTTCTCCATTGGTGTAGGCTTTCCCAAGGGATTTTAGTTCTCCTATGACCTTACTGAATCTAGCAAACATGTCTTCAATGGTTTCTCCATCTTTCATTTGAAACAGTTCGTACTCATGAACTAGAAGATTAATTCTAGTTTCCTTAACTTTGTTTGTACCTTCATAAGTAACAACAAGTTTGTCCCACATCTCTTTGGCTGTTTCACAACTAGAGATTTTCTCATATTCCTCTCCACTAATAGCATTGTATAAGAGGTTTTGAGCCTTTGAGTTCAGTTGTATGACTTCTCTTTGCTCATCATTGTAGTCATCAATATCGAGAGGGATTTTAGTAGCTTCTCCCTCAGATTTCTTGTTTTTGTCTGGAGGAATGTCATAGGGCCTTTGGTAATAACTCGCCAGACTTTAAAGTCAATGGACTTGACAAAGGTTTCCATTCTCACTTTCCAATGACTGAAGTGTTGTCCATTAAAATATGGAGGTCGAGCAATAGAGGTTCCTTCTTGAAGTAGTGCTCCTGTAACAATGTGCCCAGACATGATCTTTTCTCACTTGCTGCAAAGCAAAAATTAAAAGATATGTGAGTCCTGCTCTGATACCAATTGAAGATGTAAGAGGGGGGGAGGGGGGTGAATTATAATTTTTAATTCTTTCCCAGATTTAGTCGACTTAATGAGTCGACTAGATTTCAATCAGTGATAACAGAATGAAGTAAATGCAGAAAGGTAAGGAACACAGTCGATTTATACTGGTTCAGAACCAAAAATGATTCCTAGTCCAGTCCTCTTGGGTCACAAGGGAGTTTTCTCTTCAGCTCTTTAAGATCTTTCAAAGTACAGAGTGATGGTTTTTCTTCGTTCACCAACAACGATACACAGTATGGTTTTGTCCCTTCGCTCGCCACAAACGATGCTCAGTTGATTACTTACTTAACCAACTCACTCGACACTAACCTTACTTTCTCTCTGAACTCTCTTTTCTTTTTCTTGGACAGTAGTAAACTCTAGAGATTGCAATGTTTTCAAGGTTTCAAAAAGAGAATGTTAGAAAGCTTAAGGTTGCGTAAGTAGACTGCCTGCAGCTTTGGATATATATAGAGTCAAGGTCATCAACATGTGAACATAGGGAGGTCTTGAGGATCCTTGATTGATCTGAAGGAGATATTTTCCTTAGCCAAAGAGAATCTTGACCCAAGGGATTTGATCCCCAGAAAGGCAGTGATTGATCCTTTCTGGAAATAAGGTAAGATCAATAAAAGATCCTGATATCCCACTAATCACGAGATATGCGAATAAACTTCAATCACAGATGCCTAAAAATCAGCGACTCCAAGATCCTTCCAGATTTAGCCGACTGAATCCTTTTTGTCCCTGTCATGAAATGCAACAGTAATTAAGTTAGCTGCTCATGAAATTTAACCATATTGTAATCATCAAAATTGGAGTTATCAAAAAGGGTATACCAGAAGAGTATACAGTATACCGAAAGGGTATACTTTGTTCAAAACAACAAAAACTGAAATATTTATTCACTCGGTAGCATCGCACACTTGGAGCCAAACACAAAAGGGTATATCAGAAGAGTATACAGTACAACAAAAGGGTATACTTTGTTCAAAACAACATAAACTAAAATATTTATTCGCTCGGTAGTACCGTACACTTGGGTCGAAATAAAGTAAACTTGTTCAAAAAATAAAAAAAATCATTTATTATATAGCATCTCATATTTCGATGCAAACACAAAAAAGGTATACAAAAAGAGTATACGATTTATCAAAAAGGTATACCATGTTTAAAATAAAATAAAATTTAAAATATCTATTTTTGTGGTATACCGAAAAGGTATATAGTGGTATTGAGACTTAGTGTAATAGTATACTAGCAAGATATACTGTGTACTACAAAAGTATACAATAAAAAATATGAAAAAGAAAAATCTTTAAATAGGTAACTCATTTGGAAGCTAAGTAGAATGTAATAAGCTCTTCAAGTATGATTAAATCTTATTTAATATGTACAAATAGCTTGTAGTTGCATCTTTAAGAGACATTGATTATTAATAGCATATACTTTTATATGTTTGGGTCTCACTGTCTTATAGAATTTAGTAAATTTCTCCCATTTAAATATTAATTTTTTTCAAAAAAATGGAATTACTTAGCAACGGTTGAACACTGATTAATATAAAAGTACTAAAATATAAAAATCAAATTAGCCACGGGTCTTACATGGTGGGTCTTTAAATCTGCAACTTGTTAGCCACGGTTCCAGTAGACGTTAGCTACGGTAAAACGTGGCTAACTGCTGTAGATAGCCTCGGTTAATTAGCTACGGTTTGACCGTGGCTAAAAGCCAAACTTTTGTAGTATGGGTACTCCGTGTAAATATTTATGTTAAAATGGGTATGGAGTGAATTGAAGTTTAAAATTGATAAAAATATGTAATATTTTATAAAATGTGGGCAGCCCTAAATCTAATTCTACAGAGAAGACCCAAACTTCTAACATATTTAGAATTCGACTATTATTTTGAGTATTAGACAACTTTTAGGCTGGAATTGTATATTTAACACTTAATTAGGATTGTGATGTAGAAATATGCCCCTTTAGTTCATTTTAACTTATTTTCACACCACGACCTTTTGCATGCTTTATTTGTATTTTATCACTTTTTTGCTAAAATTGCATGATTTGAATCCAATTATAGAAATGACCGGTAACCACACATGCGTTTTCTAGGTTATTTGAACACTTACCTCGAATCTTTACTCAGATCAATCCAAAATTATATTTTAAAATTAAGTAGAAACAAATAGGTGACATAATGTCTTAGATAAGCTTATTATGTGGCGAATCCAAAATACTTCCAAAGCGAGTTACCAAGTCAAAACCAATTTGGGTGGGTAGTTCAAAAAGGGTTGCGACACTGCCATTAGCTGAAGCGGCGATGTTTATTGGCACATACACACAACATGTTCAACAAATCCATCATCCAAGCCCATAACTTTAATAATTCTAATAATAGCTTCTACCACAACAACCCTTGGCTCATCCCTTTCAGAGGCTGCTCGCACTTTATGCTCTGAAAAGTTTAAGAGCAACATCTTGATGTCATCTGCTTCTTTCGTCAACCCAATCGTTCTTTTCAATATGAATTCCGAAGCTCAGTCCTTGGCTGGTGAATTAACCAATTGAAGCAGATGAGTTAGTCACTCCGATATCTAGTTAGTCAAAATATCCTAATGGTCATGCCTAACCTCGAGTACCTAACAAAAATTCGTTCACCCACCTCTATAAATTTACCATAAAATTCAAGATTATCACATCTATCAGCAGTTACAATTGTAATTTTAAATAGGATTTTTATGCGGAAGTCAAGATGAAAAATATATCGTGCAACCTTAGAAGTAAGGATAATGGAAAAGTAGAATAAGGATGTAATTAAAATAACAAAAATAGATCCCAAGATTAGAAGTACAAGAAACTTTGGATATAATAAATTGAAGACCTTAAATGCACTCAATCAAGCAACCCCATCCATCACATAAGATAAAAGATTGCATACAAGGAAATTAGCTTCGAAGCAATCAAGCTAAGTTCTCAGTAGAACTTAGGAATAACTCATCACAAACTCTTTAAGAGTTGTATGTATTTCATATATCACTCTAAAATAAGATGTTCCTACAATGAAAGGGTGATAGGTGCTTATAGATCCATGTCTACTACTATACAAATTTGAAAACAAATGTGAGAGGAAGGTTTAAAAATATCATCAATGCTAGATACTTTGAATCCTCAAAATTGGAGGCCAAAAAATCTCACATAGGTTAAGATTTTTTTCCCAAATAATTACGTACTTCCTAATTAAATAAGTTTAAAAGGGAAAGTGAATTAAAAGCTTTTGATCTAGTATGAAGGATTTAAGTTCATGCATAAAAATATATAGTAGATTTGGAGTACTTGGTAGAATGTCCATAAATTTATGTAAATGTGTCCATATTGCATAAGTTTTGACTCTATGGAAAGATGACATCCATGTTTAACCTAGATCCGATTTTAGGCCAATTAACAATTAAATTTATATTTGCGGAGTCACGATCAATAGTTTAACCAAGTTTAATATGGGATGGCGCTGATTACTAGATTATCGATATATGCACGATTTCCAATAATGATAATTAACGATATGGAAATAAGATATAATCGAAAATGGCTAAGGTTAAAGCGTTAATAAAATAGATAGAGGTAACCGTATTGGATCGCTTGATCCCAGTGAGGATTCCTCGTCACTGATTGTACTTAAAGACTAGAGAGAAAAGTATCCAGCGAATGTAAGCAAAGAACAGTATTTGAGCAAGAGTAAGTGAGAGTATTCTTATTGATGTTGTAGACAGAGAATATAAAGTATATTACAATGATTTGGGGCGAATGCTATTTATAGGTCTGGTAGGCGTCCGTTGGGTTTGTAACCGCTGGGCACGTATCTGTTTGATATGTAACCGCTGGATTGTGTAATCGCTGCCTTTATGACCATTCATTAAGCAATCGTGCATGATTAGGCTAATAACTGCTCATTCAGATCGTGCTGATCTGGGAAGCGCTACATTACTGCTCTGGGTCTGCTCGTGGTAACTGCCTGGCTGGTTACCTGTCCTGCTGGATGTCTGTCTGGGGAAACCTCTACCCGTGCCACGTGGCACACATGTGTCATTTTTTGGTGACGTCAGTTTTTATCCAATGCAGATAGTCCCCGCACTTCTCGAGCAGAGTTTCTGCTCGAGGAGTAGATGTGAATTTTGGCGGGAACTTTCATCTTGCAAAATCCAATCTTTATATGACAAAACTGGGTGACGTATGTACTTTATCAGCTACATGACAAGTTCCCATGACGTGCGCATTAAATGCGCGATGTAAAAAGGTAACTGCAGCTGTCACACCTGCACGTCTGCCGTAAGCTTCGAAACGACTAATGCGCGTCCCAATGGTAAAAATAATATTTTTAACCGCCTCAATCACGTGCACACGTCGACTGTTGATCGCGAGGTGACCGCTGCACTTCAGGATAATGATGACACTTCAAAATTTGGTGAAACCTACTTCTCTTTTTGATGGTTGGATCTGATCGTGGCCTCTCTGATAGTCTCCACATGTGTTTTGGGAACTTGATGGGCCGGATTTCCATTTCTATAAATAGGGGTTTGTTGAGTTTAAACCCTTTTACTTGCTTTCGTCTTATATCTGCCAAATCTTGAGAATTCTTTGAATATCCTTCAATCTTCCTTTCAAATTTCTCAACTCTTCTTGAATCATGTCTTCAAAGGCTAGGAAAAACCTAAACATGGATGCGGCTGCTGGTAGTTCTTCTACAGCCACCCCTAGACCTAGGGCTGCTCAGGCCACTGCTGTAGAGATCATCCCTAAGAAGTGGGGTGAGTTGGAGGAGGACTGCAACATCAAAACTTTCAACAATCACGGAGATGTACATGCATAGCCGGCGTACAGATTCAAGTCTGGGACCACATTGGAGATGATCCCATGGGTTAGAGTGGACTGCAATTGGGATGCAGGTGTTCCCCTCTTGCCGGTATCTGAAGCGAAGAACATTACTTCGCATAAGGCTGGGTGGACGGCCATGTGCACATACCCATTTACAGTTGGATGCACACTACCCCTGCACCCTGTGCTTGAGAGGCTCTGCAGGGAGTATTTACTCTGTCCGGGGCAACTGCCCCATCATGTATAGAATACTGACGCTTATGGATTGGTTTGCAGAAGAAATCGATCAAGTTTTTGAATATGAGCATTTCATTTCTCTGTATAGTATACAAATCTTCAAGGACGGCTTTGTCAATGCTAGGATGTGCGGGAGCAAAGGCTTGATGAGCAGTTCTGAGGATACAAGTGACCGGGGCTGGTTGTACCGGTATGTATTCGTGCGCACCCAGGCCCTGTCCTTCAACTCTAAGACTCTTCTCCCCGAAGTCTGGAACAAGAAGCGTAAGTCCCTGAGTTCTCCTTTGAGTTTTTCGTGCTTCCTCTTTTCTTCTTGTCTGCTTATTCCTTTGACTCTTCCTTACAGCCGCCAAGCGACCCTATGACGAGCTCATATCGATTGATGAGCTGACGGCATGGGTTGGGGCGATCTTGAAGAAGTTTTCCCCTGAGCAGAGGGAATGAGCGTATTTTGCTACGAAAAAGAGTCTGACCGTGAAGACTCACGGTGAGAACTTTCCGCTGTTATAGCCACTTCTTTTCTTCGTAGTTTTGCTGCGTCTGACCGTTCTACCTTTTTGTAGGTCTGGGTACTCAGGGGGACTTTTTCCCTGCCCCCTCCTCTCAAGCCGCGCCATCTGAGCCCGCTGTTGATCCCGATGCTGAGGTCGCATCTATATAGGCTTCAGTGGATGCACTGCGTGGGAGGGAAGGCGGTGAAGAGCTTCTGTCTAGTGGCCTCAGCTCTTTGAAAAGGAAGAAGAAGGGCCAAGGCGAGGGCGGAGCACGGAAGAAGTCTGCTCGTTGGACTTCCGCTGCTGCCGGGCAATCCTCAGTTGTTGGGGGTGAGTCCCCGCCAAATGCCAGTGTGCGAGAGCCTGCAGGAGAGAGTGTCAAGACCACTGCCGAAGTCCCCGAGTCTGCACGGGGAGAGGGTTTTGATAAGGAGGTAATCGATATTTCAGATGCTGAGACTGAAACTGCCGAACCCCTTGTGAGAAAACCCTTTCTTCCAAGCGATAAGAGGAAAGTCGAGGAGGAGTCTGCCCGTACTCCGGAGGAGATTCCCCGAGTTGATGACGGGGTGAACGCGGCTCCTTCTCGTGTAGATAAGGGGAAAATGAAGGTTGGTGAAGAAGAGGAGAAAGAAGAAGAAGAAGAAATCCCCCAAGAGGGTGGCCAGGGTCCTCATGTTTTTCATTTTGAGGACATGGAGAATGTGGCCGCTGAGGGGGAGGCGCCTGTCGGTTTACATGAGTGTGACACAAGAGACTCTGGAGTGGAGGGTGACTCTGACATGTCAGCGACAAGGCTCACTCGGTGGACCATCATTGATGGTCAGACTGGATTAAAGGACATCTGGGGTGTGCGCTACAAGTTTGGACCGAATTATTCCTCTGAGCAGGCTAGAGAGCCTAAGTACTGCGAGAGAAAGTGCACGATGAAGCTAGCACCTGATGTTAACTTCGTAACCAGGCCGGGCAGTTTGGCCAAAGCAGTCTCATCACTCATTGGTCCTCGAGAGGAGTGGACAATGAGGGCAATGAGTGACGAGGAACTGGCTTTTGCTATCGCTGCTGATTCTGCCCGGGTAAGTTCTTTCCTTTATGCCGTTTACGCCGGAAGTGATTTTGGCTTTAGACTTCTAAATTTACTTCTTTTGTTTCTTCAATCAAGTATGATGGCCACCGAGTTGATATTCCGCTCCAGGATCAATGATCCTGACCAGGTGCTTGAGCTGAAGAAAGAGCTGCTAAAGACTTTGAGGGAGAATGAGGCCCTAGCGGAGAGGTGTGGTTTCCTTGGGAATGAAGTTAATCGGTTGGCTGAGGCCAACAACAAGCGTGTTGAGCACATTAACGAACTTACCAAGGAAAATGACCTTCTTTCTGAAGAGAAAGAAGGGTTCGCACAATCTGCTCGGGGTCTGGAGATTCTGTTAGAAGAATGCAAGGCTTCGTTGAACAGAACGCTTGATGAGTGTGGATCTTTTGAGATGGACTTGCAAAGGGCTAATGAAGAGTCTGCTAAAGCCAGAGATGAGCTTCAAGCCGCTAAGGACCAGGTTGCCCAGTCGCTGAGTGTTCAAAGTGCGTTATCTAAGGACTTGGCAAACCTGCGTGATCAATCTGAAATCAAGGCGAAACTTGCTGTGCTCGAGGCTAAGCGCACATTGCTTGAGCAAGTCCAGACTGGGCAGATCAACGTTGAGGAGATGTTGCTGAAAACAAAGAGCACAGTTCGCGAAGTAAGACAAGTGCTGAATCTTTCTCCCGAAGAGTCTGAGGCAGATGAAGATGAAGATGAGGATGACAGCGAGAGTTCGGGTGACGATGACAGAATTGACGGAGCTGGTGCGTCGGGTTCTGGTCGTAGCCCCCAAAACTGATGCCCCCCAAATTGACTAGGTTGTAAGTTTCTACATCTGGAGAGAGCCGGATAGTTGGTTGTGGATAGAGGTCTCTTAGGGACTCTCTGATCCTTATTCGGCCGGTTCCATTGGCCTCGATCACTCTGCAAAATCTCTGTCACCCATTTTCGGTATTTTATCATTTTGTCAGGATCATGTATATAACTTCAGATCTTTTTTAATTCAATGACTATATATAGCCTGAATTTTTGATCTTTCGTTTGTATGCGTTGTGGCCTTCGTGCCTTATGTTTAAGATCTTTTTAGAAGTTTGAACTTTGCTAAGTTCTGGTCTTCAAAAGTCTGTCCGAATGTTTTAACTTAGCCTTTCTCAAGGATGAGGTCATAAGTCGTGAGTAATCTGCGCAGATGTTCTATTCTGATCGAGTCGTGGTCGATAGATTTTGGCCGAATCGTTGGCCTTTGCGAACAACTTTGCTTATCGCCTTGATATTTGAAAGTTGTCGCAGGAAATTCGTAACTTAATTCTGACCAAGTCGCTGGCCTTGTGAACGACTTCTCTTATTTTCATGGAAGCTTGTCACATAAAAAGTTTTTGAAAAACTTGAAAAGCTTGCCTTTTTACAAGGTCTTTTGCCTTTATGAAGGTCTTACCTAGCCTACAGGGGCCTCTCACCACCCTCCTTATTTTTATGTTGGAACACGGGAAGTGATAACATAAAAAGAGTTAAGGCTGGTCGTAGATAAAAGAACACATATAACCAAACGAGGAGTGTGTCTGTTGTGGGATTCGAACCCACAGCCGCGAAGTTGAAGAACTTCGAGCTCTACCAGTTGAGCTAAACGGATCTGGCCTTGTTCAGGCCGTTAGTATCATTTAGAAGAAATATAATAAAAGTAAGAATTGTCACAAAAGTAGAAGGTATGAAGAAAACAACTAACCATTTTACCACTCAGAAGTGATACCTTTTGAGGTGAATCACGTTCCAGTTGTTTGGGACAATTGAGCCATCTGGTCGTGCTAAGCGATAAGATCCCTTCCCGACTGATGCGACTACCTTGTAGGAGCCTTCCCAATTAGGGCCTAGCTTCCCCGAATTTGCTTCTTCCGTGTTTTGGCATACTTTCCTTAATACAAAATCTCCAACCTGGAAACTTCGTACGCGCAGTCCCCGATTGTAATATTGTTCAATTCGTTCCTTCTGGGCGACTACTCAGACGAGGGCTAGTTCCCTTCGCTCTTCGAGGAAATCCAACTCCTCGGAGAGATTGGCCGAGTTGGATTCTTTAGTGGCATGTGCATACCGTAGGCTGGGCTCTCCGATTTCGACTGGGATTAAGGCATCTGCTCCGTATACTAAGGAGTAAGGTGTCTATCCAGTACTCATCTTTATCATCGTGCGATAAGCCCATAGCACACCGGGCAGCTCCTCTACCCAACATCCCTTGGCCTGCTCGAGGCGCTTTTTGAGAGATTCGATGATTATTTTGTTTGTAGATTCCGCTTGTCCATTGGCAACCGGATGGTATGGAGAAGAAGTAATCCTCTTAATGTGTAAGTCATCAAGGAATCTAGTCACTTTCTGGTTGATGAATTGTGGGCCGTCGTCCATGACTATTTCCTTAGGTGCTCCAAAGTGACACATGACATATCGCCAAAAGAAGTCAATGACCTCCGTTTGTCGTATCTTTGCGTATGCTGCCGCCTCGACCCATTTGGTGAAGTAATCGGTGATGATCAACAAGAAACATACTCCTCTTGGCGCGACGGAGAGAGGACCAACTATATCCATTCCCCATTTCATGAATGGCCACGGGGAAATTATTGAGTGGAGCAGTTATGCCGGTTGATGAAGAAGATGTGCGAACCTCTGACATTTGTCGCATTTTTTGACAAACTGATTCGTGTCCTTCTCCATCTTATCCCGATAGTACCCTGCACGAATCAACTTGCGTGCTAATGCCTTGCCTCTGGAATGATTACCGCAACAGCCTTCATGGACTTCTCGCATCACGTAGTTGATTTGATTTAGACCTAGACATTTCGCGAGAGGCCCTGCAATCATTTTGCGGTAGAGATCGCCGTTGATGATTGTGTACCGAGCAACTTTTATTTTGAGTTTGCGAGCGGTTTTCGTATCATTGGGCAGAGTTCCATGGAGAATGTAGTTCGTGATTTCATTCCGCCAGTCCCAAGTTGCGTTGATGGCGTTAACTTCGAACTGTTCTCGATCTATGGTCGTGTAGAGGAGTTGAACGACATCTTAGGAGCTGGCCGCTCCCATTTCTGCTACTGACCCCAGATTTGCGAGAGCATCTGCCTCATGGTTCTTTTCCCGTGGAATTTGGAGTGCCTCTCATTCGTCAAACTGGGCCAAGAGTTCTTTCACACGGGCAAGGTATACTTGCATTCTGGATTCTCGTACAATGAAGCCTTCGGTTACCTGGTTGACTACCAGTTGAGAATCACTCTTAAGTTTGATGATGTTTTCTCCATAGCTTCGGGCTAACTCCAATCCTGCAATTACGGCCTCATATTCGGCCTCATTGTTAGTAATAAACGGGCGCTTAATGGCCTGCCTGACGGTCTCTCCGGATGGGGTGATGAGAACCAGTCCAAGACCGGACCCTTTGACGCTCGAGGAGCCATCAGTGTATAGGGTCCATGCGCCAGGGGCCTGCCCAGCATACAGAATGACATCCTTTTCTACCTCCGGATATATATTAGCGCTAAAATCTGCTACGAAGTCTGCTAGGGCTTGTGATTTTATTGTTACCCTAGGCTGGTAGGTAATATTGAATTCACTTAGTTCTATAGCCCTTTTAACTAACCTTCCCGAAAATTTGGGTTTATGCAAGACACTGCGCAAAGGAAAGGTTGTAACTACTGCTATCGAATGACCTTGAAAATAGGGGCGTAACTTACGGGCAACAGTTACTAGTGCTAAAGCCAACTTCTCCAAGGGTTGGTAGCATGTTTCTGCGTCAATTAGAGCTTTACGAATGTAATAGATAGGAAGCTGTTTACCTTTTTCTTCTTGAACCGGAACGACGCTTACCGAGGATTCTGATACTGCCAGATAAATCAGCAACAGCTCCCCGTGTTGAGGTGTAGAGAGCAGTGGTGGATTGGACAGATACTTCTTCAAATCCCTCAGCGTTTGTTGACATTCGGGAGTCCAATCGAACTCGTTGTTCTGCTCTAGGACATCGAAGAAGCTCTTGCACCGGTCTGACGATCGGGATATGAATCTTCGCAGGGCTGCAACTCTTCCAGTCAATTTCATGACGTCTTTCGGTTGTGGAGTACGTCTGGGATTGAGTCGATAGCTTTGATCTGAGCAGGGTTGACCACAATTCCGCGCTGAGAAATGATGAAGCCCAGGAATTTTCCCGACCCGACTCCAAATGCACACTTCTCCGGGTTGAGCTTCATGTTGTACTGGTCGATTATTCGGAAGGCTTCCTTTAAGTGCGCTAGGTGATCTTCTGCACGTTTGGACTTGACTAACATGTCATCGATGTACACTTGCATGGTCTTACTGATATGGACGTGGAACATTCGATTGACTAGGCTTTGATACGTCGCACCTGTATTTTTTAACCCAAATGGCATAACTTTATAACAATACGTACCTCTGCAGGTTATGAACGATGTTTTCTCTTGGTCATCGGGGTCCATCAAAATCTGATTGTACCTGGAGTACGCATCGAGGAAGGTGAGCACCTCGTGCCCGGCTGTTGCGTCAATCAGTTGATCTATCGTGGGAAGAGGATATGAGTCCTTTGTACAGGCTTTGTTTAGATCTGTAAAGTCGATGCAGACTCACCATTTGTCGTTTTTCTTGGGCACAACGACCACATTGGCTAGCCAGTCTGGATACTTGACTTCATGTACAGATCCAATCTTCAACAGTCGATCGACCTCATCGTTGATGACCTGGTGCCGAAAAGCTCCTTGTTGGCACTTCTTCTGCTTTATCGGACGGTGGTACGGGTCGACGTTCAACCTGTGAGAGGTAATATCCGGAGAATACCTTTCATATCTGCATGAGACCAGGCGAACATTGTGTGCCGCTCCTTGAGGAACTGGAGGATATCTCCTCGTAAGCGCTCGCTCAATTTGGTCCCTAAGTAGACTTTCCGCTCCGGGTTGTCTGCGAACAATTCTTTGGGCTCCAAAGCTTCCACGGTCGGCATGTGACTTTCCCGTGCCTCCAGTTTTGTGATGAATTCTGGGACCTCGTAATTTGCTTCTTCATCGGCTACGTCTGATCGCCGTTGCTGTAATTACTATTTGTTTTCTTCGGGCAGCTTGAGGGCCACCGAATAGCAGTTCCGAGCAGATCGTTGCTCTCCTCGTACCTCACGTACCCTCCATTCTGATGGGAACTTCAATACCTGATGATAAGTGGAAGGAACAGCTTGCATATCATGGATCCAAGGTCTTCCCAGGATAATGTTGTAAGCTAGGTCCGCGTCAACGACATGAAATATCGTCTCCTTCGCTACCCCCTTCGGCAAGAGTCGTAAGAGTAATCTCACCAAGGGTCTTCTCACTCGAGTTTTTAAATCCAGAGAGAACTCGAGATATCGGCACGATTTTCTCCGACAGCTGCATCTCCCTTACAACTCGTGATTGAATAATATTCGCAGAGCTGCCCATATGGATGAGCACTCTCTTGACATCAAATTCTGCCACGCGTAATATTGTGACTAACGCGTCAGCGTGTGGGAACTGCAATCCATTTGTGTCTGAATCTCCAAATGTTATTGTCTCCTCTGGCCGTGGACGCTTGGTCTTTGTGATGGAGACCTTTGCGTACTTCTTTGCTATGAAAACGACGGAGTCCACTTCGATCCCGCCCGAGATAACATTGACTGTCCTCTTCGGGGAGGACGCTCGTGGAGGGCCAGATTTTTTCTGCCGAGCCTTCGCGTGAGTTTGCTTTCCCTTCTCGGTTAGAAGCTCTTTCAGAAATTCCTGCTTTAATAAATGTGCAACTTCATACCTTAGGGCCTTGCAGTCCTCGGTGGTGTCACCGTGGTTGCGATGGAACTCACACCATAGGTCCTGGTTTCTCTTACGTGGGTCAGTTTTCATGTCCTTTGGCCATTTAACCTTCTCACCCATATCTTTGAGTGCCGCCACTACTTCAGACATTTCTATGTTGAAGCTTGGCATACTTGGGGCTCCACGGGGGCTTGATTCTGAATCATCTCTCCGAGATAGCCCTTTGTTGTTGCGGCTGCGTCCTTTGTAGTTGCTGCATAACTGGTCCGGATATGGTTCGTAACGCACATCTGACCTTTCCGGCTCCATTTTTCGCCAGAGCCTCCGCTTCGCGCTTGAGTTTTTCCTCGGGTACCTGTTCCAATCAATTTATATTCATCAATACGTATCTTTGAGTTGTAGCGGTTATAGACATCCGACCAGTTGGCTGCTGGGAATTCGCGAAGGGATTCGTATAGCCTGTGCGTAGCCTCTGAGCTCCTGACATCCAAACTGTTGATGAATGCAATCTCTGCCCATCTGTCCGGTACCTTGGGCAACATCATACGTTTCCGTTAGAAACGATCCACGTATTTACGGAGGGACTCGCTGGGCTTCTGCTTGATCTCAAAGATATCCTCCACGCGAGTTTCCGTCTTTTGAACGCCTGTGTGTGCCTTCACGAACAGCTCAGCCATCTCTACGAAGGACCCAATGGAGTTCAGTGGCAACATTGAGTACCATCGTAGAGCTCCGTCCGCTAGCGTCTCCACGAACTTCTTCAGCTGAACTGATTCGATCTCCTCATCGGTGAGATCGCTTGCTTTTATGAAGTTTCTGAACATCATGATATGATCGTTGGGGTCAGATGTCCCATGATATCTCAGAATGTTTGGCATCTTGAACGTCTTCGGTATCGCCTTTAGTGCCGCTTCCTTCTTCCAAGGCCGTTGAGAGTAGCGTTGTACATCAACTTTCTTCAACGTGGGTGGAGCACCTGGTATCTGATCAATTCTCTCGTGGAGAGACTTCTGAAGCGCTTCCTGGCTCTCCTTGAATTGTTTGGTGAGGGCCTCCACGACGATGCTCATTTCTGTGGACGCCATAGATCCTCCGTTTCGATTTTGGTTGACTTGGGTCGTTGGATCCACGGTTCCTCCGTTGTTTCGCTCCCCACCTTGCCTTGAAGTGTGCGAAGAAGGAGCATCCCGACCTGGTGTTGCAGCATCAGTTCTTGCGACTGGAGGGATTTTCCCTTGGAGAGAGTTGATTGCCTCGTTTATCCCTCTGTTGACCTCCGCTTGTTCCTGCATAAATGCAAAGATTGTCTCCTGGAGGTTCCCTTGGTCGGGGGAGAGACTCTTATGGCATCGTCTCCTAGGCGGAGTGGCGCTCTGAGAGTGCCTATGCCTATTTCGCTGCCTGAACGGTCCTTGGGAAGATTGTTCTTGCCCGTCGGACGAGTAATCAGGAGAGTATTTGGGACTTGGTGAAGGGGTACGTACCTGACTTCTGCCCACGATAGTTCGTTGTGAACCATTTTCTGCCATGTTAGTTGCGAAAAAAAAAGATCGATAGAAAGGAATGTAATGCAGGAAAAAGATAAACTATTAACCTACAGAGACTACTGACCGGCTCCCACTGTGGTCGCCAAATTATTTAACCTAGATCTGATTTTAGGCCAATTAACAATTAAATTTATATTTGCGGAGTCACGATCAATAGTTTAGATTAAGAGTTTAACCAAGTTTAATATGGAATGGCGCTGATTACTAGATTATCGAGATATGCACGATTTACAATAATGATAATTAACGATATGGAAATAAGATATAATCAAAAATGGCTAAGGTTAAAGCATTAATAAAATAGATAGAGGTAACCGTATTGGATCGCTTGATCCCGGTGAGGATTCCTCGTCACTGATGGTACTTGAAGACTAGAGAGCAAAGTATCCAGCGAATGTAAGCAAAGAACAGTATTTGAGCAAGAGTAAGTAAGAGTATTCTTATTGATGTTGTAGACAGAGAATATAAAGTATATTACAGTGATTCGGGGAGAATTCTATTTATAGGTCTGGTAGGCATCCGTTGGGTTTGTAACCGCTGGGCACGTATCCGTTGGATATGTAACCGCTGGATTGTGTAATCGCTGCCTTTATGACTATTCATTAAGCAATCGTGCATGATTAGGCTAATGACTGCTCATTCAGATCGTGCTGATCTGGGAAGCATTACATTACTGCTCTAGGTCTGCTCGTGGTAACCGCCTGGCTGGTTACCTGTCCTACTGGATGTCTGTCTGGGGAAACCTATGCCCTTGCCACGTGGCAGACACGTGTTACTTTTTGGTGACGCTAGTTTTTATCCAATACAATCCTGACCTACCATCTTGAAAAGTTTGGTATCTTTGTTTTTTGGTGAATCATTATAGAGTTATCTTCCTATTCGACCAATGTGTTTATTTCCAAATTTATACAGTTGTAGCTTTAAAGTGTATAACTTGCTATAAAAAACTCCAAATTGAGAATGATTTATCATTCTAGAAACTAGTCTTTAACATCTTCAGTCGTGTTGATGCTTTGAGCCCTGTTTGAAAAAAATGATACTTTATTCTTAAGAGAAGTTACGTACATTTAAAAAGGGAGTGGGAGCAGTTTATCCACTATTGCTATTCTTCTCTTTAAAAAGAAAAGTAACGTGCTTTTCTAAAATACATGAAACAATACAGAGAAAAACTTCTTCTGATCTTCTTTTCTTCTTCTTCAAAGTCAAGCCATACAAAAGTAGGCATCTAGTTTGTGGAAACCCTAACTTTATTTCCTAGTGAGACAATATTTGACTTGGGGCAAAAGGTTTTTGGTGGTGATTTGAACAATCTACTGCTGCATTGAAATGCTAACAAATATGGAAATTTGTTCCGGTACGGCTTTAAATCCTTACATCGGTATCAGAGCATAGATATTTTATTTGTTCCACAACGTGTGAATGAAAGAAAGAAGTTTATGTTTGTATTAACTTGTTATTGTTGAAGAATAGTGTTGTTTATAGCTAATTGTTACACTGATTTGTTTGGAAAAACTTTGTCTCCATCTTCTTAGTTTTTTTGATATTTCTTTTAAAAAGATTCGCCACTATGATTTCTAATCTGGTTGGCCAAAGATATAATTAACAATCTCAAGCTTCTTGTTGATTCTGCATAAGCCGTAGAAGAACGACATATGCATTTCAATGGATGGCCAAATATCTATTCCAAATTAATAATGGAATTGGTATACATTGTTTAACCTAGATCCGATTTTAGGTCAATTAACAATTAAATTTATATTTGCGGAGTCACGATCAATAGTTCAGATTAATAGTTTGAACGACGAACCAAAGCGGTGATAAATTTGCAAACAGTACGAGAACGAGATATAAGTATGAATTAATAAAGATAAAGCATAGACAGAAATAAGTAGAAGTAACCGTATCGTATCGCTTGTCTCCGGAGAGAGTTCTTCGATACCATTCGTACTTAGAGGATCAAAGAACTAAGATACTAGGCAAATATGAGCAAAAAGGAATATCTGAGCAAGAGTGAGAGAGTATTCTTATTGATATTGTAGACAGGAAGTAAAGATTGTGTTGCAATGGTTTAGAGCAAATGCTATTTATAAGTCTAATAGGCACCCGTTGGGATTCGTAACCGCTGGGCATGGATCCTTCTGGATATGTAACTGCTGGGCACGTATCCGTTGGATGCATAACCGCTGGGTTGTAATGATTGCCTTAATGACCATTAATTGAATGATCGTGAATGATCAGGTTAATAATTGTTCACTTAGACCGGGTTGGCTGATGAAGTGTTTCATAACTCCTTTGGGTCTGCTCGTGATAAATGTATGTCCGTTAGATGCCTGTCCGTTGGAACTTCTGCCCGTGCCAGTGTCACCTTTTAAGTGCTGGTAGCTTTTATCCAATACAGATAGTCCCCGCACTTCTCGAGCAGAGTATCTGTTCGAGGAGTAGATAGGAATTTTGGCGGGAGTTTCTGCTTTGTAAACTTTTGTCTTTGTGTGACGAGGTTTGGAGACGCACGAACCTTATCAGCTACTTGACAAGCCCTTATGACGTGCGCATTTCATGCGCCGTATAAAAAAGCAACTGCAGTTGGCACGCCTGCGCAGTCGCGGTCCATGCTGATGTGACTACTGCGCGTCCCAAGAGTAAAAATAATGATTTTAACCGTATCAATCACGTGCACACGTTGCCTGTTGATCGCGAGGTGACCGCTGCACTTTAGAGTAATGATGACACTATAAAATTTGGTGAAACCTATTTTTTCTTTTGACGGCCAGATCTAATCGTAGTTTCTTGGATGACCTCCACGTGTCTCGAAGGAAGTTGAGGGGCTGAAACTTCACTCTTATAAATAGGGGTTTGCTGGATGAGAAACCTTTTACTTGCTTTTATTTCTTCTCCATTTTTCTTTGAAAACCTTTGAATCAGCTTTGAATTCTCCTTGCTAACTTCATAATCTTTCTGAAATCATGACTTCAAGAGCTAAAAAGAATCAAAACGTCGACACGGCTAGTAGTTCTTCTGCGGCCACTCCTAGGCCCAGGGCTACTCATGCTACTGCTGCGGAGATTATCCCCAAAAAGTGGGGTGAATTAGAGGCAGACTGTAACATCAAGTCCTTTAATAATCATCAGGGAGATACGCGCAACTGGCCGACGTATAGGTTTAGGTCTGGGATCACGAAGGAGTTGATCCGACGGGTGAGGATGGACTGTCATTGGGGTGATGGGGTTCCCCTCCTGCCGGTCTCCGAGGAGGAGAATATCACTTCCCACAGGGTTGGGTGGACAGCCATGTGCACCTATCCTTTCACGGTGGGATGTAGGTTACCCCTGCACCTTGTGCTGGAGAGGCTCTGCATGGAGTACTTGCTCTGCCCGGGGCAACTATGCCCCAGTATATACAGAATAGTTACACTTTTAGATTGGTTTGCGATGGAAACCGATCGGTCTTTTGGATACGAACATTTTATTTCTTTGTACAGTATACAAATTTTTAAAGATGGCTATGTGAATGCCAGGATGCGCGGGAGCAAGGGCTTGGTGCGCAGTTCTGAGGATACAGGTTATCGAGGTTTGTTACACCGGTATCTGTTCGTGCGCTCCTCGGCCTTGACTTTTGGCGATAAGACTTATCTTCCTGAAGTTTGGAACAGGAAGCGTAAGTCCCCGAGTATTTTTGAGATTTTTCGTGTTCTTCTTTTTCTTCTCGTCTGCTAACTTCGTTCAACTCCTTTTTTGTAGCGGCCAAGCAACCCTACGATGGGCTCATATCTGTTGATGAGCTGATGGCGTGGGTTGAGGCAATTTTGAAGGAGTTCGCTCCTGAGAGGAGAGAATGGGCGCATTTTGCTGCGCACAAGGGTCTGACCGTGAAAAATCATGGTGAGAATATTTCTGCTTTCATGATTATTCTTCTCCTTTGAAACTTCTCCGTGTCTGACCGTTTTACCTTTTTATAGGTCTGGGTAATCAAGGATATTTCTTTCCTACTCCTCCCCAAGATGGGCCTTCCGAGCCTGTCGCTGACCCAGATGCTGAGGCCGCGGCTATACTAGCTTCGGTGGAGGCACAGCACAGCAGGGAGGGTGGTGAGGAACTCTTGTCCGGTGGCCTGGGTTCTCTGGAAAGAAAGAAGAAGATCCAAGATGAGGGCGGAGCACAGAAGAGGTCTGCTCGTAAGACTTCGGTGGCTGCCGGGCAAGCCTCACTTGCTGGGGGTGAGCCTTCGCCTAGAGCCAATGTACCGGAGCCTGTAGGAGAGAGTGCCAGGACTGCTGCTGGAGTCCCCGAGTCTGCACGGGGAGAGGGTTTAGCCAAGGAGGTTATCTATCTTTCAGATACTGAGATCGAAGTTGATGAACCCCTTAGGCGAAAACCTTATCTTCGAAGTGACAGAAGGAGGGTTGAGGAGGAGGCTGTCCGTACTCCAGAGAGAAGTCCCCGAGTTGATGACGGGGTGAAGGCAGCTCCTTCCCGTGTAGACAAGGGGAAAAGAAAGGTGAGTGAAGAAGAAGAAGAAAAGGAAGAAGTAAGGGAAGAAGTAAGGGAAGGACCGAATTGAAGGATATCAGGGGTGTTCATTACAAGTTTGGGCCAAATTATCCTTCTGAGTAGGCTTGGGAACCCAAGTACTGTGAGAGGAAGCATACCTTGAAACTTTCCCCTGATGTTAACTTCATAACCGGACCGGGTGGTTTGGCTAAGGCTGTCTCTTCGCTCATTGGTCCCCATGAAGAATGGGTGCTGAGGGAGCTAAGTGATGAGGAGTTGGCCTTTCAGATTGCTGCTGACTCTGCCCGGGTAAGTGTTTCCCATTTTGTGTTGGGAAAAACTTTGGCCTCAGTCTTCTAACCTTTACTTATTTTACTTTTTCAGTCAAGTATGCTGGCTGCCGAGCTCATGTTTCGCTCCAGGATCAACAACGTCGATCAAGTACTCGAGGTAAAGAAAGAGTTGCTGGATGCTCTGAAGGATAACAAGATCTTGACAGAGCAGTGTGGTCTCCTAGAGAGTGAGGTTAATCGGCTGACTGATGTTAACAATGAACGTATCGAGCAGATTAACGTACTCACCAAGGAGAAGGACCTTCTTCTTGAAGAAAAAGAAGGGTTCGCACACTTTGCCCAGGGTCTAAAGAGATTACTTGAAGAATGTACAGCTTCTTTGAACAGTGCTATTGATGATCGTGCATCCCTTGAGATGGATCTGCAAAGGGCCAACGAAGAATCTATTAAGGCCAGAGCTGAGCTTCAGGCTGCCAAGGATCAGGTCACTCAATTGATGAGTGCTCAGGCCGCACTAACCAAAGACTTGGCAAACCTGCACGATCAGTCTGAGATTAAGGCCAAGCTTGCTGCCCTCGAGGCTAAACGTTCATTGCTCGTGCAGATTCAAGCTAAACAAGTTAATGTTGAGGAGATGCTGCAGATGACAAAAAGCGTTGTTCGTAGAATAAGCCAAGCATTGAATCTCTCTCCTGAGGAGTCTGAAGGTGAAGATGAAGATGAGGACGAAGACGATGGCGAGAATTCAGGGGACGATGGCAGAAACAACAGAGCTGGTGCGTCGGGTTCTGATCGTAGCCCCAAATATTGATGCCCTTTCCCAATCTTTGATTGATTTTTTTTTAATTATCTGGCGAGAGCCAGATTTGGTTGTTTGTGGACAAAAGTCTGGTAAAGACTCTCTGGTCTCTTGTATGGCCGGTTTCATTTGGCCTTTGATCACTCTGTAAACTTCTGTCAGCCGTTTTCGGCAGCTTATCATTTTACAGGATAATGTATATATGCTTTTAGATCCATTCAATGACTATATTTAGCCTGAACTTTTGATCTTTCGTTTGCATGTGTTGTGGCTTTCGTGACTTATGTTTGGAAATTTTCTGAAGTTTGAACTTTATTGTGTTCTGGTCTCCAAAAGTTTGCCCGAATGTTTTTAACTTAGCCTTTCATTAGGAAGAGGTCGTAAGTTGTGAATAATCTGACCGAATCGTGGTCGTTAGATTTTTGGCCGAATCGTTGTCCTTTGCGCATAACTTTGCTTATCGTTTTGATAATTAAAAGTTATTGCTTGACTTTGTAGATTGGCTCTGGCCGGGTCGCTGGCCTTGTGAACGAATTCTCTTATTTTTGTGGGAATCTTGTCACGTAAAATTTTTTTTTTTTTTTTGAAAAACTTTAAAAATTCGCCTTTTGGCAAGGTCTTTTGCCTTTATGAAGGTCTTACCTGGCCTACAGGGGCCTCATCACCACCCCCCTTGTTTTTATGTTGGAGCACGGGAAGTGATAACATAAAAAGAGTTGAGGTGAGCTGCATATAGAACACATATAACCAAAGGAGGAGTGTGTCTGTTGTGGGATTCGAATCCACAGCCGCGAAGTTGAAGAACTTCGAGCTCTACCAGTTGAGCTAAACGGATCTGACCTTGTTTAGGTCGTTAGTACCATTTAGAGAGAAAATATAGTAAAGGTAAGAACTTTCGTAAAAATAAAAGGTAAGTGTAAGATAACTAACCGTTTTACCACTTAAAAGTGATACCTTTTGAGGTGAACCACATTCCAACTGTTCGGGATAGTGGAGCCGTCTGGTCGTGCCAAGCGATAAGATCCCTTGCCAACTGAAGCAATTACTTTGTAGGGGCCTTCCCAGTTAGGGCCAAGCTTCCCTGAATTTGTTAATTGTGTGCTCTGGGAGACTTTTCTGAGTACAAAGTCTCCAACCTGGAAGCTCCGTACGCGTAGTCCCCGATTGTAATATTGTTCAATTCGTTCTTTCTGAGCGACTACTCGTACAAGAGCTAGCTTTCTCCGTTCTTCGAGGAGGTCCAGCTCTTCGGAGAGATTGACTGAGTTTGATTCTTCAGTGGCATGTGCGTATCGCAGGCTGAGATCTCCTATTTCAACCGGGATTAGAGCATCTGCACCATATACCAATGAGTAAGGAGTCCATCCAGTACTCATTATTATCGTCGTGCGGTAAGCCAATAGTACTCCAGGTAACTCTTCTACCCAACATCCCTTTGCCTATTCGAGGCGCTTTTTAAGGGATTCAACGAAGATTTTATTGGTAGATTCTGCCTGTCCATTGGCAACAGGATGATATGGAGAGGAAGTGATCCTCTTGATGTGCAGATCGTCGAGAAACCTAGTCACTTTCTGGCCGATAAATTGTGGGCCGTTGTCCATGACTATTTCCTTAGGTGCCCCAAAGCGGCATACGAAAAAATGCCAGAGGAAGTCGACAACCTCCGTTTATCGTATCCTCGTGTATGCTGCCGCTTCGACCCACTTTGTGAAGTAATCAGTGATGATCAATAAGAAACGCATCTCTCTTGGTGATGTGGGAAGAGGACCGACTATATCCATCCCCCATTTTATGAAGGGCCACGGAGAGATTATTGAATGGAGTGATTCTGCTGGCTGATGGAGAAGATGGGCGAACCTCTGGCATTTTTCACATTTTTTGAAAAATTCATTCGTATCTTTCTCCATTTTGTCCCAATAATAACCTGCGCGAATTAACTTCCGGGTTAACGCCTTGCCCCCGAAATGATTTCCACAACAGCTTTCATGAACTTCTCTCATCACATAGTTGATTTGACTCGGTCCGAGACATTTTGCGAGGGGTCCTGCAAACATTTTGCGGTAGAGTTCGCCGTTGAGAATTGTATACCGAGTAGCTTTGATTCGGAGTTTGCGAGCAGCTTTTGTGTCTATGGGTAGAGTCCCATGGATAAGATAGTTTGTTATCTCATTCCGCCAGTCCCAAGTAGCGTTGATGGTGTTGACCTCAAACTTTCCTCTGTCCATGGTTGTGTAGAGAAGTTGGACAACAGCTGAAGAGCTGGCTGCTCCTATCTCCGTCACCGATCCCATATTTGCGAGAGCATCGGCTTCATGGTTCTCTTCCCATGGGATCTGAAATGCTTCCCATTCTTCAAACTGTGTTAGGAGCTCTTTTACTCGGGAGAGATACACTTGCATCCTGGATTCTCGTGCAATGAAGCCTCCATTTATCTGATTGACCACCAGCTGAGAGTCGCTTTTTAGTTTGACGATGGTTGCTCCATAACTTCGGGCTAGTTCTAATCCTGCAATAACGGCCTCATATTCGGCCTCATTGTTAGTAATAAATGGGCACTTGATAGCCTGCCTTACCGTCTCACCGGATGGAGCAACGAGAACCAATCCAAGCCCGGACCCTTTGACGCTCGAAGAGCCGTCTGTGTGAAGGGTCCACGTGCCAGGAGCCTGCCCTGCATAAAGAATAGCTTCTCTTTCTGCCTCAGGGTATATATTAGTGCTGAAATCCGCCATGAAGTATGCTAAAACTTGTGATTTTATTGCTACCCTAGGCTGGTAGGTGATATCAAATTCAGATAATTCTATAGCCCATTTTACTAACCTTCCTGAAAATTCAGGTTTGTGCAGTACATTTCGTAAAGGAAAGGTTGTAACTACAACTATCGAATGACTTTGAAAGTAAGGGCGTAACTTACGAGCAGCTGTTACCAGTGCCACCGCCAATTTTTCTAAGGGTTGATAGCGCGTTTCTGCGTCAATCAAAGCCTTGCTAATGTAATAGATAGAAAGTTGTTTACCTTTTTCTTCCCGAACTAGAGCGACGCTTACCGACAATTCTAAGACTGCCAAATAAATCAGCAGCTGCTCACCCTACTGAGGTGTGGAGAGCAGTGGTGGATTGGATAGGTATTTTTTCAAATCCTTCAACGCTTGTTGGAATTCAGGGGTCCATTCGAACTCCTTCTTTTGTTTTAAGACATCATCGAAGAAACTCTTGCACCGGTCAGATGATCGAGAAATGAATCTTCGTAGGGCCGCCACTCTCCCCGTCAGTTTCATGACGTCTTTCCTGTTGTTGAGTACATCTGGGATTGATTCAATGGCTTTAATTTGAGCGGGATTGACTTCAATTCCACGCTGAGAAACGATGAATCCCAGGAACTTTCCCGATCCGGCTCCGAATGCACACTTCTCCGGGTTCAACTTCATGTTGTACTATTCTAGGATTCGGAAAGCTTCTTCCAAATGTGCCAGATGGTCCTCTGCTCGTTTTGATTTGATCAACATATCATCGATGTACACTTCCATAGTCTTTCCGATATGGTCATGGAACATTTGATTGACTAGACGCTGATATGTTGCACCTGCATTTTTTAGTCCAAATGGCATAACTTTATAACAATACATACCTCGACAGGTTATGAACGCCGTCTTCTCTTGATCTTCAGGATCCATCAATATCTGGTTATATCCGGAATATGCGTCGAGGAAGGTGAGCACCTCGTGAACGGCTGTTGCGTCGATCAGTTGATCTATCATGGGAAGGGGATATGAATCCTTCGGGCAGGCTTTGTTTAGATCCGTGAAGTCAATGCAGACTCGCCATTTACCATTCTTCTTAGGTACAACGACCACGTTGGCTAGCCAATCTGGGTATTTGACTTCTCGTACCGACCCAATCTTCAACAGCCGGTCAACCTCATCGTTGATGACCTGGTTCCGAAAGGCCCCTTGCTGGCGCGTCTTATGTTTCAACGGGCGTTGATATGGATCAACATTCAACCTGTGAGTAATGATGTCGGGAGAAATACCTGTCATATCTGCGTGGGACCAGGCGAATGTTGTATGCCGCTCCTTGAGGAACTGGAGGATATCCCCCCGTAGGCGCTCGCTCAATTCAGTCCCTAAGTATACCTTCCGTTCCGGCTTATCGGCGAACAATTCTTCGAGTTCCAAAGCTTCCACAGTCGGCATGTGGTTTTCTCTTTCGTCCATCTTCGTGATGAATTCCGGGACCTCGTACTTAGTTTCTTCGTGTGGTATATCTGGTCCCGGTCGCTGTAATTTCTATTTGTTCTCTTCTGGCAGTTTGAGAGCCACCGAATAGCAATCTCGGGCAGAGCATTGCTCTCCTCGGACTTCACATACTCCCCACTCGGATGGGAACTTCAATACATGATGATAAGTTGAAGGAACAGCTTGCATGTCGTGGATCCAAGGTCTTCCCAAAATGATGTTGTAGGCTAGATCCGCATCAACAACATGAAAAGTTGTCTCCTTTGCTACCCCTTCGGCGAGAGTTGTCAGAGTAATCTCGCCTAGAGTCTTCTCGCTTGAATTGTTGAAACCGGAGAGAACTCGAGATATTGGTACAATCTTATCTGACAATTGCATCTCCCTTACAACCTGTGATTGGATAATGTTTGCAGAGCTGCCCGCATCAATGAGTACTCTCTTGACATCGAATTCCGCCACGCGTAACGTTATGACTAACGCATCAGCATGTGGGAATTGCGAGCCGTCTGCATCAGAATCCTCAAATGTTATCGTTTCTTCTGATCGTGGGCGTTTGTTGTTTGTAATGGAGACCTTTGCATACTTCTTCGCTGTGAAGGTAACGGAGTCCACCTCAATTCCACCTGAAATAACATTAACCGTCCTCCTTGGAGAGGATGCTCGTGGAGGGCCAGGTTTGTTCTGCTGTGCCTTTGCGTGAGTCTGCTTCCCCTTCTCGGTCAGGAACTCCTTCAAGAATCCCTGTTTCAACAAATGAGTAATTTCATACCTTAGGGCCTTGCAGTCCTCGGTGGTGTGACCATGGTCACGATGGAAATCGCACCACAGGTCCTGGTTTCGCTTGCTTGGGTCGGTCTTCATGTCTTTCGGCTACTTGACCTTTTCTCCCATGTCTTTGAGTGCTGCCACTACTTCAGTCATTTCTACGTTATAGCTTGGCAGGCTTGGGGCTCCACGGAGGCTTGACTCCGAATCGTCTCTCCAAGACAATCCTTTGTTGCTGCGGTTGCGTCCTTTGGAATGGCTGCGTGGCTGATCAGGGTACGGCTCATAACGTGTGTCTGATCTCTCATTTTCTGCCTTCCCGCCGGGTCCGTTATTGCGCGCCTGAGCCCTTCCTCGAGTACCTGTTCCAATCAATTTATCTTCATCTATACGTACCTTTGAATTGTAACGGTTGTAGACGTCTGACCAGCTAGCTGCTGGGAACTCGCGAAGAGACTCATAAAGTCTGCGCGTGGCCTCTGAGCTCCTAATATCCAAGCTGTTGGTGAATGCAATCGCTGCCCATCTGTCCGGTACTTTGGGAAGCATCATACGCTCTCTTTGGAAGCGATCCACGTACTTGCGGAGAGACTCGTCGGGTGCTTGATTTCGAAGATATCCTCTACACGGGTTTCTGTCTTCTGAGCACCCGTGTGTGCCTTCACGAACAACTCAGCCATTTCTGCGAAAGACCCAATGGAGTTTGGTGGCAGCATTGAGTACCATCGTAGAGCTCCATCTCCTAGGGTTTCGATGAACTTCTTCAATTGAACAGACTCGATCTCCTCGTCGGTGAGATCGCTGGCCTTTATAAAGTTGCTGAACATCATGAGGTGGTCGTTGGGATCAGATGTTCCACGGTACCTCGGGATGTTTGGCATCTTGAACGTCTTAGGTATCGCCTTTGGGGTTGCCTCCTTCTTCCAGAGTCGCTGGGAATATCGTTGGACATCGACTTTCTTCAGCGTGGGTGGAGCGCCTGGTATCTAATCAATTCTCTCGTGAAGAGACTTTTGAAGTACTTCCTGGCTTTCCTTGAATTGTTTGGTGAGAGCTTCCACAACAAGGGTTATTTCTGTAGGCGCCATAGACCCTCAATTCTGATTCTGATTAACTTGGGTCGTTGGATCTGCAGTCCCTCCGTTATTCCGCTCTCCACCTTGCCTCGAAGTATGTGAGGAAGGAGCATCACGACCAGGTGCTGCAGCGTCAGCCCTTGCAGTTGAAGGGTTACTCCTTCGGAGAGAAATGAGTGCCTCGTTTATTCCTCGGTTCACCTCTGCCTGTTCCTGCATGAAAGCGAAGAGTGTTTCCTGGAGGTTCCCTTGGCCAGGGGAGAGACTCCTATGGCGTCGTCTCCTGGGTAGGGTAGTGCTCTGAGAGCGCATACGCCTATTTTGCTGCCTGACCGGTCCTTGGGAAGATTGTTGCTGCCCATCGGACGAATAGTCGGGAGAATAATCTGCAGTGTAATTAGGACTGAGTGGAGGAGTATTTACCTGACTTCCTCCTACGATAGTTCGTTGTGAATTGCTTTCTGCCATGTTAGTTATAAAACAAAAAGACTGACGAAAAGAGGTGTAATATCAGAAAAGATAAACTATTAACCTACGAAGGCTACTGACCGGCTCCCACTGTGGTCTCCAAACTGTTTAACCTAGATCTGATTTTAGGTCAATTAACAATTAAATTTATATTTGCGGAGTCACGATCAATAGTTGAGATTAATAGTTTGAACGACGAACCAAAGCTGTGATAGATTTGCAAACAGTACGAGAACGAGATATAAGTATGAATTAATAAAGATAAAGCATAGACAGAAATAAGTAGAAGTAACCGTGTCGTATCGCTTGTCTCCAGAGAGAGTTCTTCGATACCAGTCGTACTTAGAGGATCAAAGAACTAAGATACTAGGCAAATATGAGCAAAAAGGAATATCTGAGCAAGAGTGAGAGAGTATTCTTATTGATATTGTAGACAGGAAGTAAAGATTGTGTTGCAATGGTTTAGAGCAAATGCTATTTATAAGTCTAATAGGCACCCGTTGGGATTCGTAACCGCTGGGCATGGATCCTTCTGGATATGTAACTGCTGGGCACGTATCCATTGGATGCATAACCGCTGGGTTGTAATGATTGCCTTAATGACCATTAATTGAATGATCGTGAATGATCAGGTTAATAATTGTTCACTTAGACCGGGTTGGCTGATGAAGTGTTTCATAACTCCTTTGGGTCTGCTCGTGATAAATGTATGTCCGTTAGATGCCTGTCCGTTGGAACTTCTGCCCGTGCCACGTGTCACCTTTCAAGTGCTGTCAGCTTTTATCCAATACATACATGTTCTTTTTGAAAACTGATGATGCATGGTCACTTTTTTTTTTTTAATTTAAAAATAGTCAATGTAAGATTGTCAGACACTTTCAATATAAGTATTTGCATAGAACTATTTTTTTTTAAAGAATTTGAAATTGGAAATACTAGTTTCTCAACACTTGTGCCTAAAAGCAAATAAGGATTTTTATGACTCTTAACTTATTTGTGGCTATAAAATGAATTAAATGTGTCTGTAATTCAAGCATGTGTTTCTATTTTAATTTGTTGTTCCTTGTTACTGTTAGTCATAATACATATAAGACTAATAGGAAGCTTCTGCTTGATCTACTTTTACGTTAATAGTGTCATTTGAATATATGTTATTCATAGATCTTATTTAAAGTGTTAAGAGTATATATTTTAAGACAACTATCTGACTTTTTTTTTATAAATAAAAAGAATGCGGTGATTTAACAAAGGATTGTCAGCCTTCTATGGTTAGAAAATTATAGAATTACACCTTCTATCTTATAAGACTGTGTATTGGGTAAAAATCGGCTCACTATGAGTTGCCTCGGCAAGACAATCTGACAACTGCCGAGCACGTGACGACAAACCAGTAACCGAAGCAATGAAGTTGATTACCGAAGTCGGACACCGAGGTCGTCGCCAAACAACAAGGCCTTCCCACCGAGGTCACACACTTGTACCTCAGTGAATCGCCTCGGTTCAAGCGGCTTGGCAGCCCACTACTTCAGCCCACTATCTCCATTAATGAGCACACAACACGTGGGTTTGAGCACTACCAGACATGGGAAACGTGGGGTAGGCCCTTGAGTATATAAATAGAACTTCATTTTGTATTGTACGCACTCAGAAATATATACAGAAACTCTGCCAAATTTTTTACTCTTTACGATATATTGAAATCAAGTTACTTTCTCGTGTTTTACGCTTATTTCTTGCATTTTATTGATTTTGATACGAAGATTTGCTTATATTCTAACCCAAATCGATTTGTGATCCTAAAACTGATTTAGGCCCATACAAATTGGCGCCGTCTGTAGGGATATAAGCAGAAATGCTTTGTTCCGAAGTTCAACGTTTTTTTTGTTAAAGCCCATAATTTTTCAACGACGACATGGCCGACAGCAGTAGAAATCTTGATGATCAGACTGACGTTCCGTCGAACCAACAGTCCTCATCTCCAATGACAACTGAAGCCTTCCAAGTTTTTGTTGTTGCTTCGCTCAAAGCTCTTCAAGAACGGCAGGATGTGCAAGCGCATATCAACGCCGAATTCCGCGCCTCAGTAGAGGCGAGGAACAGTTCAGCACCAAATGGCAACCAGCCTTCGGCTCCAAATGGAGGCATCCCGACCTTCGTTCCTACGGGAGTGATAATAGGGAGACCTCCCAATGGGGCCACGTCTGGGGGTTCGGGAAACATACCAAGCGCAACGCCACACTTCGAGACGATTCCCACTGTGGCAGAAACTACCTCCTCGGTCGACGTTGAGAGGTTGACCAGGGAAATTGAGGCACGCGTCTAGGTGCGCGTTGAAGCTCGCATCGAGGCACGCGTAGAAAAGCGCCTCGAGAGCGTACCAGAGATAACAAAGATCGAAGATGAGCTTGACATAGATCAATACAGGGAGTTGCCATTTAAGCCCGAAGCGGCTCCAGCTCCAACTCCTAAAAACTTCAAGCTTATGTTTTTTAAAAAATATGACGGGACCACCGATCCCAAAGAGCATGTAAGGGAGTACATGGCGATGGTAAAGAGCAATGACTTAACGGCAATAGAGCTCGAGTCAATGTTCTTAAAAAAGTTTGGCGAATCCATGGAGAAAGGAGCACTGCGCTGGTACATGTGTCTACCAGCGGGTACAACTTCTTCCTTCAAGGAAATGACCAATGCCTTCGTTAAGGCCCACACCGGAGCTCAAAAAATTCTCCAGAGGAAGGAGGATATATGCGAGGACAAGAAACGAACCGGTGAGCCACTTAAAGAGTTCCTTGAGCGCTTTCATGCTGAGCGCATGGAGCTACCTCAGATGGATGATACTCTGGCCATCATAGCATTTGAAAAGGGTATCAATGTTCGCAATTCTGACGCCGCTGCTGAATTGCGAAAAGAGCTTCAACAATACCAAGTTTTAACATGGAAAGATCTACACAAACGGGCTTACTCCAAGATTAGGCTGGAGGAGGCTGAGTTTAAAAGCCGAGGTTATAATTACAAAAACCGAGATGAATCCTCATAATGCGCAGAGGCGTCGCGAGGAAATCCGAAGAAGAGGTATGAACCATATACCTACACAAGGCAGTCTGTCAGCCAAAGGTTGGGGATTCCTTCAGAAACTCATTCACAAGCCCACATATAAGCCAACGGCTCGGATGAAAGGTTCACTCCAACACGAACCAAAAAAATTCTTCAGGCCCAGCTTCGGCTTCAAAGAAAGAACTACCTCGGATCCCCTGACTACAATTTTAATATATCGACCTCGGAGCTGGTCAACGTAGTCAAGGGGACTGCCGGAGTAAGAGTACCCAAGGACATGAGAACTCCAGCAGACAAGAGAGACCAAAACTTGCACTGTGAGTTCCACGCGGATTATGGCCATCGAACCGAGGACTGCAAAGCATTGCGCCTTGAGGTGGCTTATTTGTTGAAGAAAGGTGTGTTGGCCGAATTCCTTACTGACAATGGAAATGACAACTATTCCAAGAACCGAGGTGATGGACAGCCACCTCGTGCTCCACCCCCAGAGAGATTTGTAAATGTTATCACTGGGGGATCAGAGGTGAACGGGGTGAATTTCGCAGCTGTAAAGAAATTCACCAAATTTTCAATCACAATGGAAAAAAGAACTCGAGTTGGGGGCTCGGGTAAAGAAATCGTATTTGATGATGACGATTGTTATGGGATGATGTTCCCTCATCACGATGCCTTGGTCATCATGCTGAGAATTAATGACTCAGACATCAAACGAGTCTTGATTGACCCCGGTAGCTCGGTCAACATAATCAGCTACGGGGCCATTAAGAAGATGTGGCTCAAAGGGGAAGTCACCCTGAAACGACCTTAGGTAGTCGTTTCGGAAGTAAGGGCTCATATTGGCGTGCCGATAATTTTAAAATCTTCGTAAGGTCCTTTGGCTGTAAAATTTGAACTAAATCAGACCTCGTTTGATAGGCATCGGAAAAAGGTTTTAGTTTTCATTGTCGATAAATATTAAAAAGAGATTTTCGAACTCGGTTTTGGCGAATGAGCTCCGATTCAAAATCCGAAAGCGCCTTTAGGTTCTTATGATTATTTGTGACTTTTGTGATTTTTCGAAAGTGAATTTCGAGGTTGTTCGGCTAGTTTCCCCTAAAATGCCGAAAGTTGAATAATTTGACCTTTTTCCATTTAATTTGTATTTTGAGTTTCTGCAATCCGATCTGAGGTCCGTCTTAGCGAGTACATCACATAAATTTGGTATAACTTGTATGCAAAAGTTAGAATTATTTGAATATTGTAAGGTACCGTTTTAATTTTTGTTAAGAAAAGAAAATAAAATAAAAGAAAATAAAATAAAATGAAAAGGAAAAGACAAAACAAGAAAGATAAGAGGCGGTGGTCACCTTATCCATTAAAATATTCCACAGCATACATATGAACAGAAAGGGAAACAAGAAATGAGAAAACGGAACACATATGAAAAAATGCCAGAAAATAAGAAAAGAGCCGGAAAAAATAGAATTTTCACCCCGAAACATTCAGGTAATGATCTTAATGTATTATTTTAGTTTATTACGTGTGTTTGAATATATTTTGACGGTAAAAATTAGCATATTAGACATCGTTTTAATAAGTTCACTTAAAAGTTTAAAGTGTCAATTGGACCCCGATAATGGAATTGATTATATATCCGTACTCAGTGAGTTATGGGCAATATATAAATATAATTTATTTAGGGTTTGGTTATGTGACCTTAAACCCTGTACATAGGCCTGGCCTGCGTATTGCGTATGCAAATAGGAAATCAGGTTCCTAACCGGATTGCCCTAAGATGTAAAGAATGAAGTCTTTAACCTAATTTGATCTATTTTCTGCTTATTGAATAGGCAGGATCATTTGGGCAGTGAATTGAAAGGATAAAGCGGGTGTTGAGTAGCATTTTGAAATAAGGTAACTGTTTGTATCCATTTCTTTGGAGGCCCTTGGCCTTGTGGATTATCTACCACGTGTTCCTTACGTGTGTAGCTGCCGACAGGCGTACTCATTACACCTTAGCTTTGGATTTACATTGTATATTATATGTTATGCCTTGTTGTTGATATTTCATTAAGCATATGAGCATTGCACTCTGGATGTGAGTTGGCATCTACTTCCCGGCTATCGATAAGATTCCCGCACCGGTGAAGGATTATTATTGCATCACATTGTATTCATATGCATTATATGTCATTCATATGCATTACATTGCATATCATATTGGGAGTAGGAGTATTCCACCCCAGGAGCAGGAGTATTCCGCTCTTATATCAGATTTTGAGTGCAGGAGTATTCCGCCTCAGCTTTACATTATACCGGGTGCAAGAGTAATCCGCCCCAGAAGAGTGCAGGAGTATTCCGCCTTTGGTTTATATTATATCATGTGCAGGAATCCGGTTAGGCCGTGCGGGCGCCCGACATCCTTTCCTAGACCCGTCGGGCAAACCCTTACCAATTAAATTAGGAAAATAAATATAACAATTCATAATAAAGACAAGACTTAAAACAAAAACACAGACATACTGATACCTCAAAGCTGTACAAAATAAATTACAGCTGCCTACCCAACATACTAGGTTTAGGGATATCCAGACTAGACATCTAAGAATACAAAAGAAGACAGATACCTCATGAAGGGAGCAAAATGCAACTGAAATAATAAACAATAAACTGGTGGCCATCTGGAATAAAAGTTGGCTCACCCTGACAGCTGAAGTCGTCTTCGCTCCTTCACAATGTGGCGAATTCGATCCTGGAGCGAACCTGCCGAAACGAAATAGATAGACAAGACACAAACAACAAACAAGGGTGAGTCAAAAGGACTCAATAAGTAGGGCAGACTAGCCACCTCAAAGAATAAGATAGCTAGCCAAGGAGAAGAAACAGATAAACCAAATTCTTCTTATTTAAATTATAAAAAGGCAGAGCCATATAACCACCGGAAACACGTATGAAACCATAAACCAGGAATACGAGTCAGAAACATATCAACAAATAAGCAATGCACGTCTAGGCAGAACATTAGTTATGTACCACAAATTTATACAATGGTATGAAATGAAATGAGATGAAATGAAATATGATGCAAAGGGTCACATGTGTCAAATGAATGGAGCGGAATCCTCCTGCTCCGATGGCGGAATCCTCCTACCCTCAATATGATGCAATGGAGCGGAATCCTCCTGCTCTGAGAGTGGAATCCTCCTACCCTAAATATGATGCAATGGAGCGGAATCCTCCTGCTCCGAGGGCGGAATCCTCCTACCCTCAATATGATGCAATGATAACCCTTAACCGGCGCGGGACTCTCATCGACAGCCGGGAAGTAGATGCCAACTCATAGCCAGAGTACAATGCTCAGATTCTCAATGCAATACCAACAACAGGACATAACATATAATATACAATGTAAATCCAAAGCTAAGGCGTAATGAGTACGCCTATCGGCAGCTACACATGTAAGGAACACGTGGTAGAAAATCCACGAGGCCAGGTGCCTCCAAAGAAATGGATATAAACACTTACCTTGTTATAAAGTTAGTACAGTTACTCGAATGCAGGAGTATTCCGCTTCGAGATGGGATTACGGGCACATGTGAGCCTTTGCATCATATTTCATTTCATTTCATACCATTGTGTAGACTTGTGGTACATAACTATTGATCTGCTTCTACGTGCATTGCTTATTTGTTGATATGTTTCTGGCTCGTATTCCTGGTTGAGTTTATGGTTTCATAAGTATTTCCGGTTATTATCTGGCTCTGCCTTTTTATAATTTAAATAAGAGGAATTTGGTTTATCTGTTTCTTCTCCCTGGCTAGATATCCTATTCTTTGAGGTAGCTAGTTTGCCCCACTTATTGAGTCCTTTTGACTCACCCTTGTTTGTTGTTTGTTTCTTGTCTATCTATTTCGTTTCGACAGGTTCGCTCCAGGATTGAGTTCTCCACGTTGTTCAGGAGCGAAAACGACTTCAGCTATCAGGGTGAGCCAGCTTTTATTCCGGATGGCCACCAGTTTATTGTTTATTATTTCAGTTGCATTTTGCTCCCTTCAGGAGGTATCTGTCTTCTTTTGTACTCTTAGATGTCTAGTCTAGATAGCCCTAAACCTAGTATGTTAGGTAGTCAGCTGTAATTTCTTTTGTACAGCTTAGAGGTATCCGTATGTCTGTATTTTTTTTTCTAACTCTTGTTCTTATTTATGAATTGAATTATATTTATTTTTCTAATTTAATTGGTAAGGGTTCGCCCGACGGGTCTAGGGGAGGATGTCGGGTGCCCGCACGGCTTAGCCGGATTCACTGTTCTCGTTTCTCTTTATAATTTCTAATGTTTCAACATTCTGCTCGTCCTTAGCTTTAGCTAAGGACCCACCGCCATTCATTTAATTTCTTTTGTCCTTTTTCCTTTTTTTTCCTTTAGAATTCGCTGTTATGGTAAAAATTAAAAAGGTACCCTACGATATTCGAAATAATTCCAACTTTTGCATACCAGTTATACAAAATATATATAGCATACTCGCTAAGCCGGATCTCAAATCGGGTTCCCGAAACTCAAGATGGGGCAGACTAGCCACCTCAAAGAGTAGGATAACTAGCTAGGGAGAAGAAAAGCAGATAAACCAAATTCCTTTTATTTAAATTATAAAAGAGCAGAGCCAGATAATAACTGGAAATACGTATGGAACCAAAAAAACTCATAAACAACCAAGAACATAAGATAGACAGAACATATGGGTATCCCAAACATATCAACAATCAGAAATACATCTCATTATATGTAAATACTGTTGTTGGTATTGCATTGAGGATATGAGCATTGTACTTTGGCTGTGAGTTGGCATCTACTTCCCGGCTGTCGATGAGAGTCCCGCACCGGTGAAGGGTTATTATTGCATCACATTGCATTCATATGCATTATATGTCATTCATATGCATTACATTGCATATCATATTGGGTGGAGGAGTATTTCGCCCCAGGAGAGTGCAGGAGTATTTTTCCTCTGATTTATATTATATCGGGTGCAGGAGTATTCCGCCCCAGGAGCAGGAGTATTCCGCTCCAGTTTGTTAGCAGATTGGATTCCCCTCGATTGCAGGAGTATTCTGCTTCGGGATGGGATTATGGGTACATGTGACCCTTTGCATATCATTTCATTTCATCTCATTCCATTTCATTTCATATTATTGGGTAGATTTTCTGTACATGACTACTGTTCTACTTGTATGTGCATTGCTTATTTGTTGATTGTTGTCAGGTTCCGTTTCCCTGACTAGCGTATCTATTTTTCGAGGTTGCTAGTTTGTTCGCACTTATTGAGTCCTTATGACTCACCCCTATTTGTTCTTGCGTTTTCTTTTCGTTCGGTAGATTCTGCTCCAGGACCTAGCTAGTCGCGTCGTGATTGAGGAGTAGTACGTTTTCAGCTGTCTACGGTGATCCATCATGTTCATTGCGGCCACCAACTTCAGATATTATAGTTTTCCTTACTTTTTCTCCCTTCGGGACGTGTGTATATCTTTTGGTCTTCTCAGATCTCTGATTTGGAAACTTTTAAAACTGTGATTTATGGGTGGTTAGTTGCATTATTCAGACAGCTTGTATGTTTGCCTATCCTAGAGAGTTATCTTATGTTGTTAAAGTTTAGTTCATTTTCATTTATATTGATTTAGTCAGTAGGGTTCGCCCGACAGGTTTAGGTCATCGACTTGTTCTATATCGAAAAGTATATCGACGAGGTGATTCACCGGCAGAATCATGTTAATCCATCCAGAGTTCCGTGTAACTTTGTTTCGAAAAAGTAAAACTCTCATCTCGTGATCGAGGAAGTGTTAGTTTAGTCAAAATAAGTTGGGCAATGGTGTTATCATATTATCCAAATATGTTTTATTCCAAGAGTTTGGTGTTCGTGTTATAATTTTGATTCTGCAATCATGAGATAATGTACGTAGAATATTTTATGAAGGCCGTTCAAGTTCTTTTACTATATGTGTTAATTTTTCTTTAGACTTAGGCTCGTTCAAGGATGAACGAGAGTCTAAGTGGAGGAAAAAGAAACGACCTTAGGTAGTCATTTCGGAAGTAAGGGCTCAGATTGGCGTGCCAATAATTAAAAATCTTCGTAAGGTCCATTGGGACTTATCTGTAAAATTTGAACTAAATCAGATCTCGTTTGGTAGGCAACGGAAGAAGGTTTTAGTTTTCATTGTCGATAAATATTAAAAAGAGATTTTCGAACTCAGTTTTGGCGAATGAGCTCTGATTCAAAATCCGAAAGCGCCTTTAGGTTCGTATGATTATTTGTGACTTTTGTGACTTTTCGAAAGTAAATTTCTAGGTTGTTCGGCTAGTTTCCGCTAAAATTTCGAAAGTTAAATAATTTGACATTTTCCCATTTAATTTGTATTTTGAGTTTCTGAAATCCGATTTGAGGTCCGCCTTAGCGAGTACGTCACATAAATTTGGTATAACTTGTATGCAAAAGTTAGAATTATTTTGAATATCGTAAGGTACCGTTTTAATTTTCGTTAAGAAAAGAAAATAAAAATAAAAGAAAAAAATAAAATGAAAAGGAAAAGACGAAACAAGAAAGATAAGAGGCGGTGGTCACCTTATGTATTAAAAGATTCCACAGCATACATACGAACAGAAAGGGAAACAAGAAATGAGAAAATGGAACACATCCGAAAAAAATGCCAGAAAATAAGAAAAGAGCTGGAAAAAGATAGAATTTTCACCCTGAAACATTCAGGTAATTATCTTAATGCATTATTTTTGTTTATTACGTGTGTTTGAATATATTTTGACGGTAAAAGTTGGGATATTAGATATCGTTTTAATAAGTTCAATTAATAGTTTAAAGTGTCAATTGGACCTCGATAATGGAATTGATTATATATCCATACTCAGTGAGTTATGGGCAACATATAAATGTAATTTATTTAGGGTTTGGTTATGTGACCATAAACCCTGTACATAGGCCTGACCTGCGTATTGCGTATGCAAATAGGATATCAGGTTCATAACCGGATTGCCCTAAGATGTAGGGAATGAAGTCTTTAACCTAATTTGATCTACTTTCTGCTTATTGAATCAGCAGGATCGTTTGGGCAGTGCATCGAAAGGATAAAGCGGGTGTTGAGTAGCACTTTGAAATAAGGTAAGTGTTTCTATCCATTTCATTGGAGGCCCTTGGCCTTATGGATAATCTACCATGTGTTCCTTACTGTGTAGCTGCCTATAGGCGTACTCATTACGCCTTAGCTTTGGATTTACATTGTATATTATATGTTATGCCATGTTGTTGATATTTCATTGAGCATATGAGCATTGCACTATGGTTTTGAGCATTGCATATACTTCCCGGTAATCGATGAGAGTCCCGAGCCGGTGAAGGGTCATTACTGCATATACTTCCTGATTGGCGATGAGAGTCTCGCACCGGTGAAGGATAGTTATTGCATATAATTCCCGGTAATCGATGAGAGTCCCGATTCGGTGAAGGGTCATCATTGCCTATACTTCCCGGTTTGCGATGACAGTCCCGCACCGGTGAAGGGTCATTATTGCATATTCTTCATGGTAATCGATGAGAGTCCCGAGCCGGTGAAGGGTCATTATTGCATATACTTCCCAGTAATCAATGAGAGTCCTGAGCCGGTGAAGGGTCATTATTGCATATACTTCCCAGTAATCGATGAGAGTCCCGAGCCGGTGAAGGATCATTATTGAATATATCTCTTAGTAGACGATAAGAGTCTCGCGCCGGAAATAGGTATCAGGCATATGTGACTGCATTGCATCGTACCACATTCATCCCATCTCATTCATATGTGACTTCATTGCATCGTACTGCATTCATCGCGTCTCATTCATATATGACTGCATTGAATCGTACCGCATTCATCCCATCTCATTGCACCGCATACTGACTACTGTGTGTATTGTGTTTTGTTTTATGTATGCGGTATGTATTCTATGTCGTGGACATATCTCAGTTTGCCTATATATTTCTTGCTCGTATTCTGGGTTGCGGGGATCGGGTTACACCCCGCAACGGTATAAATATATGGATCGGGTTGCACGTCTGCACATCGCAACGGTATAAATATATGGATCGGATTGAACACCACGACAGTATGAATATATGGATCGGGTTGCACGCCACAACAGGATGAATATATGGATCGGGTTGCACGCCGCAACAGGCTGTATTTCTGATTATTGATATGTTCGGGATACCTATATGTTCTGGCTATCTTACGTTCCTAGTTGTTAATGAGTTTGTCATTCCATACGTGTTTCTAGTTATTATCTGGCTCTGCCTTTTCATAATTTAAACAAGAGGAATTTGATTTATCTGTTTCTCTTCTCCATGGCTAGCTATCCTATTCTTTGAGGTGGCTAGTCTGCCCAACTTATTGAGTCCTTTTGACTAACCCTTATTTGTTGTTTGTTTCTTGTCTATCTATTTCATTTCGGCAGGTTCGCTCCAGGATTGTGTTCGCCACGTTGTGAAGGAGCGAAGACGACTTCAGTTTTCAGGGTGAGCCAGCTTTTATTCAGGATGGCCACCGGTTGCATTTTGCTCCCTTCAGGAGGTATCTGTCTTCTTTTGTACTCTTAGATGTCTAGTTTGGATAGCTCTGAACCTAGTATGTTAGGTAGTCAGCTGTAATTTCTTTTGTACAGCTTAGAGGTATCAATGCGTCTATGCTTTTTTTTTCTAAGTATTGTCCTTATTTATGAATTGTTATATTTATTTTTCTAATTTAATTGGTAAGGGTTCGCCCGACGGGTCTAGGGGAGGATGTCGGGTTCCCGCACGGCCTAGGCGGATTCCAGGTCGTGTCACATCCCCAAGGCAACAGTGTTGACCGGCTTCAACAACTCCACGGAGAAAACTTTGGGTGAAATTACACTCAAAATATTTGCTGAAGGAATTAGCAAGGAAACACTGTTCCAAGTGCTGCCCGAGGACATTTCTTACAATGTGATCCTCGGAAGACCATGGATCCATTCCATGGAGGCTGTTCCTTCCACGCTGCATCAAGTGATCAAATTCCCTACGCCTTGGGGGGTTCGATTAATAAAGGGAGAGCAATGAGTAGCAAGAGAGTGCTATTCGGTTGCGTTGAGAAGTGGAGTCGCCCCGACCGGGCAAAAACAATAGCAACTAGCGCAACCTGGGTCAAGCGAGGAGGACCTCCGAGGAGAAGTTGAAAAGATCCCGGTGTGCATTCAAGATCCTATGAAACAAAAAGCCGAGGACACGACTATCGAGGAACTGGAATCTTTCACCTTATTAAGGACTTTCCTGAAAGAAAGGTATTTGTCGGCTCGGAGTTGGACCCGGAGTCGAAGAAAGCAATCATTGAAGTTTTAAAGTCCAACAACGATTGCTTCGCTTGGTCTCATTCAGAGTATCGATGCGGAGATCATGACCCACAAGCTGAATGTAGACCCAAAGTTCACCCCAGTGAAGCAGAAGAAAAGACCTCACGACGGGGTTAAAAAGAAAGCGATTGAAGATGAAACCACAAAGTTGCAAGAAAATGGTTTCATAAGGGAGGTAAAGTACCCCGAATGGCGGGCTAATGTGGTCGTCGTACCACAGAAAAATGGCAAGTGGAGGATGTGCATAGATTACACTGATTTGAACAAGGCTTTCCCCAAAGACTCCTACCCATTGAAACCTTCCCGCACGGTTCGGAGAGCACTGAATGCCACAAATAGATAGGTTAATAGACTCCACGGCTGGATACAAACTATTAACCTTCTTGGATGCTTATTCGGGCTACAACCAGATCCTTATGGATCCGAAGAACGAAGAACAACCTCGTTCATCACTGTCCGAGGTACCTTTTGCTATAAGGTGATGCCCTTTGGTTTGAAAAATGCGGGAGCGACATACCAGAGGTTGGTGTGTCGCTTGTTCAAGGAGTATATTGGAAAGTCTATAGAAGTCTACATAGATGATATTCTCATCAAGTCAATTCGAATAGAGGATCATCTGAATCACTTGAGGACAGCTTTTGCCATTCTAAGGCAATATGGCATGAAATTAAACCCTGAGAAGTGTGCCTTCGGCGTAGGGTCGTGCAAATTCTTGGGATTCATTGTCTCAGAACGAGGGATCGAAGCAAACCCAGATAAGATCAAAGCCATCGAGGAAATCCCCGAAGAGTTGACCAGGGTGAAAGAAGTTCAGCGCTTAACTGGCCGAATCGCCGCCTTGAGTCGATTCATATCAAGTTCCTCGGAGCGATGCCACAAATTCTTCTCTGTTTTGAGGAAGAACAATCACTTCAAATGGACACCGGAGTGTAAAGAAGTGTTGAAAGATTTGAAACGCTACCTGGCTAACGCGCCGTTGCTCGCCAAGCCGAAGGATGGTGAAACATTGCTAGTTTACTTGGCTGTGTCCGAGGTGTCAGTCAGTGTGGTGCTGGTTTGGGAGGAAGATGGCAAGCAACAGCCCATCTACTATGTGAGCAAGACACTCCTCGATGCTGAGACCAGGTACCCACACTTGAAAAAATTGGCACTTGCTTTAATTGTTACTGCCCGGAAACTACGACCTTATTTTCAATGTCACCCAATAGTGGTAGTTTCGACCTTCCCCTTGAGAAGTATATTACATAAACCTGAGTTATCGGGGAGGTTATCAAAATGGGCGGTAGAATTAAGCGAATATGACATCACTTATCAACCCCGAACAACTATCAAGTCCCGAGTTTTGGCTGACTTCGTAGCTGATTTTAGCGTTGGGATCCTGCCCGAAGCCGAAAATGAGAACTCAATATCGAAAGGAACAGCTTCGGGACTGTGGATACTTAACACCGATGGGGCAACTAATTCCAGGTGTTCGGGATTAGGCATAGTGCTGAAAGCACCCACCGGGGAGAAAATCAGGCACTCGGTTCGGTTAAAAAAAGTGACCAACAATGAGGCTGAATACTAAGCAGTCTTGGCAGGCTTGGAGTTAGCTAAAGAAATGGGGGTGGAAAGAATTGAGTTGAGATGCGACTCACAGCTAGTAGTAAATCAAGTGCTCGGTGAATATACGGCTCGAGAGCCCAGAATGCAGCTATTCTTGGACCGAGCATAGAGGATTTTGGGCCAATTCCAATAGTGGAAAATTAAACAAGTGCCTCGGGAGGAAAATACCGAGGCTGATGCCCTGGCAAACTTGGGTTCGGCGGTCGATGAAGCCCACTCGGGGACTGACTCAGTGGTTTGGTTGCTATCTGCACAGATGAAATTGCAGATCAACTCGGTGGACCACAAATGGGATTAGCGGAGTAAGTTTATCTCTTACTTCGACTCGGGGACTGTTCCCCAAGATAAAAAGGAGGCCAAAAAGTTAAGGACTCGGGCGACTTCATTTCATATGATCAAGGGAAATTTGTATAAGAGGTTGTATTGCGGCCCGATGGCCAAGTGTTTGGGTCCAGATGAGGCTAGATATATGATGGCCGAGGTACACGAAGGCGAGTGTGGCAATCACTCAGGGGGAAAGTCCTTGGTGCGCAAATTACTTAGAGCTGGGTATTATTGGCCCACTATCAGTGCAGATGCAAAGGCCTTCGTGCAAAAATGTGATAAGTGCCAACGCCACGCACGAATGATCCATCAACAGGACGAACTTCTGCATTCGGTCGTATCACCATGGCCCTTCATGAAGTAGGGGATGAATATTTTTGGACCCTTACCGAAGGGAAAGGGTGGTGTTCGGTTCATCCTCGTGTTAACCAATTACTTTACTAAATGGGTGGAAGCAGGAGCTCTCACCGAAGTTAAACAAAAACAAGTAATCGATTTCATCAAGAAGAATATCATCTATAGGTTCGGTGTCTCGAGGGAAATTTCTTGCGACAATGGTAAACAATTCATAGGAGCGGTTATCACTGATTTCTTCAAACAATGGGGGATCAAAAGAATTGCTTTGAACCCTATCATCCGAGTGCCAATGGCCAAGCTAAGTCTTCGAATAGGATTATAATCGATAATCTCAAGAAAAGGCTTGATGAGAAAAAGGGTCCTTGGCCCGAGGAGTTGTCAGGCGTGTTGTGTGCCATGCGGACAACAGAGAAGGACAACACCGGTGAGACTCCTTTTTCACTTGCTTATGGTATGGACTCCCTTATCCCCGTGGAGGTGGGCGAACCAAGTCTTCGGTACGCTCACACCACCGAAGATGCGAATCAACAAGCCATGCGCATATAATTGGACTTGCTTGAAGAGAAAAGAGAGTTGGCTTTGGTCCGGCTAGTTGCTCAAAAAAGGCAGATCGAAGCATATCTCAATAGGAAGGCCAAACTTAGAGATTTTAAAGTTGGCAATTATGTGCTAAAGGCCACAAACAAATCAACGAAGGAAGAAAAATGGGGGAAAGCTTGTCGCAAATTGGGAAAGACCTTACAGAGTCAAAGCAATTGTTGGGAAAGGATCTTATCAAATTGAAGATCTGCAAGGTGCACCCGAACCTTTAAATTGGAATATTTCCAATTTAAAGCGGTACTACTTCTAATCGAGGTAAATATTCCTTAACCTTTTTTAAATTCACCCACAGCCTCGAGCTGAACAATGCTCCTAGGGCTTCGGTCGAAATGTACTAACTCGCTCCTCGTTTCATTTTGCTTGACCTTTTCAAGAAGCAGATAAAACGACTTCCAGTGCTCGGATCTTCATCAAAATTCACACCCAAACACTGGGGGGGAGTGAGAGGCGGTTTGAAACCTAGGTCGATACCGAGCCTCCCAACCAAAGCCTGTCTATTCGATAATCGGGAACTGACACCCGAAGGATATCTTAGTATATTGTAATTACGCCCAATAGTGGCATGTTATCAATTTATTTTTACGCCCAAGGTCTACTTCGACTTGGATTTATGTAAATAGCTGCTTTTTGGCCCGTTTGATATTATCAATGAAGTAAATTTGATTCTATCTCTTTTATCTTGCATTCGAAGTTGCATTCGAAATGCATTGACTCGAGAACGAGACGTCGTTCTAAGTTTGCATCGATTTCATTTTTATTAAGTCTTGCAAACAGAACTGTTCATATTAAGTGTTCGGTACATACAAAAATTAACACTTAAGATGAGAAATACTAAGTCATTCCATTAACAAGCCCGAAGGCTAAAATTTACACATCAAAAGGACCCGAAGGCCCAAAGTATGAACAAAAGAGCCCGAAGGCTTACATGAAAGCAGAAAATGTAAACAAAAGTCTAAGCCTCGGGGGCGTCATCCCCCTCTTCGGAATCCCTCTCGACATCTTCTTCATCTTCCTCATCTTCATCATCGCTCGAAGCTTCACTTGATGGGAGGTCGTCAATGATAGCTTGAGCCTTTGCTGCATTTTCTTCTACCTTAGTAATCTCTTCTTCCAAGTTGAGCTCGCCAGCGCGGCACTGCTTGAGAAGCTTCAGTGGAGACTTGATAACGGCCCATTTCTTATCCAGCTCCGCCCTCTTGGCCTTGATCTTAGCTCTGTCCTTGCGATCAGCGATTTCGTCCCGAAGAGCTTCAACCTCGGCCTCACGAGCTGAAAGTTTGGAGGTCTTACCCTCCAACTTTTGAATATGAAGTACATGTTTTCTTAGCTGCTCGTGATGCTTCTTGGCCATCTCTTCAGACTTGCCCCTCGCTTAGATCAGCTCGGCGTTTAGTCTTGCAACTTCAGCCTCCAGCCTCTAATGCTCAACTTGGAAGCCATCATCGAGGGCTCTGATCCTCGCCTTGGCAGCTGACTCAGTATCATGAAGATCGGACTGGGACTTGGACAATTTAGCCTTCAACTCCGCTATCTGCACTTTGAAGCTATCCTTTTGCCTGTCCCACGAGCGGGCAACACGCCGGACCTCCTCATCTCTTATAGTCTCGACCTCGAGGGCCCTCAATGACAGAATGAAGCCCTAAAAGGAAATCAACCAAAGAAATCATTATCAGCAACCGACCGAAGATAGAGATGCAAAATCAATAAACAAGCAAAACTTAAAACTTACTCTGAGAGCATTGGCGGCGATGGTGTGGTGTAGTTGGCCTCGAGAGAAAGTCTGCACGACTTTGTCCTCCACGGGGCCAAGCAGGGGCATAAGGCTTAGGATATCGCCTCGGTCGCTCGCCAAAAGGTTTGAAGAAGATGGCCCTTCCAGCTTTCGAAAAGACCCAACCGAGGAGGAAATCCTCGCGGGCTCAGATTGAGCCCTGACCGCACTGGTGCCAGCCCCCTCTTCGGCAAAAGCAGTGCCAACCTCTCCGACTTTGGCTTTGCTTTTGGCTTTGGCAACTGCCGCTTCAGAATTGTGCTCCTGGTCTTCGGGGTCAACAAACTCAACCTCCCTATGAACCTCTAAGTCCCCGGCGGCTACATCGTCAGACTCATCGATCAGCCCTTGGTGCTGTCCCGCCGTTACTTCGGGACGAGGGGAGGTCGCCACCTCGGTGCGAGGAGCCACAGAACGAGAGGGCTTCTTAGAAACCGCCCTCTTCTTTTTCACGCCTGCAAAGGGCAACATGAAAAAGTTTTAAGTGAAAGAATAAAGAGAAGCAAGAACCAATAAGTTAACCAAGGATGGTGATTACCTTTGGAGGACCCCTGGCTGGAGGCCCCTTTTGAAATTTTTGAAGACTTTGAAGCCTTCAACTCCTTCAGGTCACCTGCTAGACCAGTTACCGAAGTCAGATCATCATCTGACTCGGTATCTTCTTCGGCTTTCTTCTTTTTGTCTTTCTTTTTGTTGATGGAACGGTTTGGAAAACGTGGTACCGAGGAGAAAGAGGTCAGCGATAAAATCAAGAAGAGTTGGGATAACCACTTATGCAGTAAATTATTGATGACTTACCATGCCATTTGCATTGCCAACCGAAGTTAGCAGCCATCTTCATCCATGACCGAATGGGACGTTTGCAGGCCCCGGTCACGGCCTTGACCCATTCGGTCAAATCTTCAGGGGGAACGATAGCAACTTTGTTGGCTGGGGAACAAGAAAACAAATTTCTTGAAATCAGCAAACACGAAAGAAAGCAAAAAATGAAGCCAAGGACGAAGGAATACTTACGTGTATTATTCAACCTCTTTGGAAAGTTAGGTTCGATGGATAAGACACTGGTCTCTAAAATAACGTAACGATCACTCCAGCCTCGGTCCCCGTGATCTTCGCTCTTATGGAGGAGCGCGTACTTCCCTTGGTTGTTTAGAGCCACAACCCGGCTTTATGGAAATAGGGATAATAAAGAGAAATGAGGTGCTGCAGGGTGAAACTTACCCCGTCTTCTTTACTCAGCCAATCCAGGTATTGAACGACCCTCCAAACGCCGGGGCCTAACTGAGCCAAGCATAGGTTGTATGCCCGGCAGAAATCATCAATAACCCTGTGGACAGGTAGGGTGAACCCAATGGTGAAAGGGTAGGTATATGCAAAAGATAACCCCTCCACATGATGGCACACTATGCTAGTAGGATCAGGGACGATTATTTTCACCTCGGGCCTGAATGCACAATCCTTCCGAACCCGTTGAATGTGAGCTTGAGTGATTCGGGTCGGAGTCATATTTACTGGTATATTCCTGTTCTTCTCCTCTTGATCCGCAGACGATTTTTGTAATTTGAGATCCTTCCCGTTGTCAAAGTGAGAAGGGATGATTTGAGGAAGCTCAAGCTCTTGCTCGAGGGGAATCTTTGGTAATTTCTTCTCATGACCCGAAGGTCCCACCTCGGCCTCGTGCTCCCCCTCGGCGGCGAGCAGATCACCCCCAATTTCGACTTCAGCCTCGGCGTCGTCCTCACCCTCGCCGTCGTCATCCCTATGGGTGACATCATCAGTACCACCTACTACCATGGCGTCATCAAACATGACGTCGCCCTCTTCCTCTATATTGGCGTCATCACCCTCTGCAGCTAAATCGCGTCTGGCCCTCTCTTTACGCTGCTGGGAGCCACCAGTGCTCGAAGTCACCTCACAACCACCTTCCGCCTCTACCACCTACAACGCCGGCACGGTGGTGATGAAATCACCACTAGATATCATGGCGGCGTAGCGAGAAATCTTCGTTCTCTCGCCTGAGTCACTTGAGTCTTGTTTGGAATTCGTAGTAGACATGATTACGATTTTAAATATGCAAAGATCTTATTGAAAATAGGGATAATCAAGACGAAAACGGAAGTTGTTCCTTTTCTTTGACTACTGTTGCTTACAAATATTGAAAGTGGTGAGAATGGGTTGTGAGGAAAGTACTTATAGGTGTGGGAAGCAAGTGGCCTGACTCCATCATTGTAATGTTGGGAGAAACAAAAAAAGCGGCGTGACCATTCGATCAGCCAACGGGTAAGAGACGCGTGTCATTGAATAGAAATCTGAAAGGATGCATACCGTTGACAATATTTGAAACGCTTGGATAAGATCAAGCCACGTCGCTTTCCCGCGGAATCTCACTCCACTCCTCGGTAACTTCGGTAATTAACCGCGGAGTGGGGGGGGACTATCTGTATTGGGTAAAAATCGGCTCGCTATGAGTCACCTCGGCAAGACAATCTGACAACCGCCGAGCACGTGACGACAAACCAGTAACCAAAGCAATGGAGTTGATTACCGAAGTCGGACACCGAGGTCATCGCCGAAGGCGAGCCGTAAGCTGAGCTTTGGTGACGTCCACTTCGATCAAACAAAAAGGCCTTACCACCGAGGTCACACACTTGTACCTCGGTGAATCACCTCAGTTCGAGCGGCTTGGCAGCCCACTACTTCAGCCCACTATCTCCATTAATGAGCTCTCAGAACGTGGGTTTGAGCACTACCAGACATGGGAAACGTGGGCTAGGCCTTTGAGTCTATAAATAACACTTTATTTTATATTGTACGCATTCAGAAATATATACAGAAACTCTGCCAAATTTTGTACTCGTTACGATATATTGAAATCAAGTTACTTTCTCGTGTTTTACGCTTATTTCTTGCATTTTCTTGACTTTGATACGAAGATTTTCTTATATTCTAACCCAAATTCGATTTGCGATCCTAAAACTGATTTAGGCCCATACAGACTGTTTGCCAATTTTTCTTTTCGAAAGAAAAATTTGGGATCAAGATGACATTGTGGTCGTAAAAGTGTTTAAATAAAAAAGTTAGATATGACCCTTTGCCTTATTTATTTTTCAATTCTTCTAAGTAAAGAAAGTTTACTCATAATTCCTCTATTAATAATTCTTCTACAATTTGAGACATATGTTGTCACTTGAATGGTGATAGCCATTTTTATTTCTTTGTTTCTATTTTATACATGGCTGGATGGGGACTAGATCGACTTACTCCTATTGGGACTAGTGCTGAAAATTCAGTAAAGAAACTACGTGGGAGAGTGCGAAGGAGGAAGACCAAATTCTGTAATGAGCCTGAAGTCATAAAAAGAGTCCCGAGGATGGAACAAAATATCCTTAGGGATGAGAAGACAAAGCAAAGATAAGGAAAAAAGAAATTTGAAGAATTTAAGATGTTAAAAATGGCCCCAAATGCTACCATACCCAGTCACATACATATTTTTTGGCCGAGACGTTATGAATTGGCTTAGTATAACATTTTAATTGATGATCATGTAGCTTTAATTATGTTAGTATATTCTCTTTGAGAACCTTGGAGTAAAGTTTTAACTAAAATTTATCACGAGATATGGCCACATACGCGTTATTCTGTATACCTTCACTATCTAGAAAATGAGTGGCAAAATATGTCTATATAAGCGTGTTACTTAGTTTGCCTTATTTTGTATATATATTTATTATATTAATGAATTTATGTTAGTCTCTTTAATTACATGTCATGCTATTTTTTTCTAAAAGTAGAGACTTAATAAATATGTAAAAGTAATAATCTTTTACATAATTACAAGTGCACTGGGAAATAAAATTTTTAAAATATTAATTGAACATTTAGCTGTAGATGATGCATGAAAACATAGTAACCTTTCGATTCTATACTAAGTGTAAAGTTAATATTTTATTTAATTGATTTGCCTAAGCGTGTATATCACGTGTGAGAATGATAAGTAATAAATACAATTGCATAATTATTTCATTTAACAAACAATGACATCAAAAAGTATCATTGCTGACTTGAACAAGGGTGACAAACTAAACAATGAAAATTATGATATTTGGAGCCATAAGATGTGGTATGTGCTGGAAGAGCAAGATTATCTACAAGCCAAGATGCTCTAGAAGCCATTAACCATGTCATGGATTGCCCAAAGGAGGGTAATACTACCCAACATATGAGTGATCTTGAGGCTTATAATTCTTGGAAAAAGAAAGATGCCACTACTCGTGGAATCATTGTATGCTCAGCTGTCGATGATTTCATCCATGAATGTGAACAATTCTCTACTACTAATGACATGTGGGCACATTTGAGAGAAACATATAGGGTACAATTGTGACTCGCCACAGATAACTGACAATAAAGTTTGACACTTATAAGAAACGTCATGATCACAATATGAAACAGCACCTAAGAGGTTATGTTGTCTAACATGATTGCTCAACTCAAAAATACTAGTAATGTTCTTTCTGATGAGCAACAAGTTCATGCAGTGAGTCGGTCTCTTCCCAATAATTGGGAACATCTGAAGGTAAACTTGACCCACAATGACAACATCAAAACCTTTGCTGATGTTTCCCGCCATGTGGAGTTTGAAGATGAGCGGCTTGGTGCTACGAAAGCTATACCCAGTGCCTATGTGCAGAATCAAGTGGTAGAAAGCTTTCGGGATTCAAGCCAAAAATGATTGGAAAAAAGGAGGGAAGGGAAAGGAAATGGGAGAGGGGCTCCAAGAAAAGAAACAAACCTAACTCCAAGAAGGGAAAACAATTTTCCAAGAAAAAAGAGAAGAGCAAGATGAAATGCTACAAATGCCAAGTGCTGGGACACTTTGCTCGTGATTGTACTAAGCCGAATAAGGTAGAATGTCAAGACGCATCTCTAAGTGCTACATTTGTTTCTAGAATAGTTTTATTAATTGAATCTTATCCTGTGTGGATTGAAGACTCAAGGGCCACCGACCATGTGAGCCGAGATAGAGAAGCGTTTGTGGAGTACCGTCGAATTCTATTTGGATCAAGGTGGATATATGTAGAAAATAATGCAAAATTTGAAGTCAAGGAGATTGACACTTGCAGGATAGACTTGCGTGGTGTCTGAGCTTTGATGTTGCATGACGTCCTATATGCTCCGGAAATTCGACAAAACTTAATTTCGGTGTCCGTTCTACTTAATTTAGGTTTTCGTTTGAACTTTAGTCACAACGTTGTGAAAATTACTCAACACATTGTCTTTTATGGTTCTGGACATCTTATGATGGCTTGTTGGTGTTAAGTTGTGATCCTTCTGCTTATGACTATTATATGGACCGATGTGTTATGACGTGTTCTTCGTATAATAGAGATGTTGATATTATTATATTAATAAGCAAGATCGAATGAATAGATTGGCTAAGAAAGGACATTTGAGTTCTTTCTCTCAAATTTAAATGTCAACTTGTGAACAATGTCTTGCCGAAAAGATTACACGTAAACCTTTTGGGAAGGCTAAAAGAGTTGACTTCCCATTGCATGATCCATTCAGATATCTGTGGTCCAATGAATATGAAGGCAAGATTTGTTGCCTTGTATTTCATAACATTTGTTGATGATTTCACGCGTTTTGGTTATGTTTATTTGATTTCTCATAATTACGAAGCACTTGAGTGCTTCAAACGATACATGAATGAAGTTGAGAATCAATTAGATAGGAGAATTAAAAATCTAAGGACCGATAGAGGGTGTGAATATATATGAAGACAATATAATGAATTGTGTAATAAAAAAGGTATCACCAGACAATTAACTATTCCTTATACACCTCAGCAAAATGGTGTAGCTGGACGAAGAAATAAAACTCTCTTGGAAATGACAAGGTCTATGATGGCACAAGAAAATTTACTAATATTCTTCTATGGAGATGTGTCATTAACTGCGGTCTATATATTAAATAAAGTGCCTTCTAAGTCAGTGCCATCCACTCCTTATGAGCTATGGACCGGACAGAAACCAAAGTTGAACAATTTACGACCTTGGGGTTATGTTGCATTTGTAAAAGATTCTTTTAATAAATTTTGCAAACTGGGTTCAAAAGGTAAGAAATGTATTTTTATAAGATACTCAGAATACTCTAAAAGGTATGTGTTTGTTGGTGATTGGAGGATGAAAGTTTTATTGAAATTGAATCACGAGATGTCACATTTTTATAAAATAATTTTCCAAAGAAGTGTGAAGTAAATGATGGAGAGCCTCTTTATAAAATGTTGAATTCAGATGATCAAAAAGTGACTTCTTACACATTTGATGATTTAATTGATCAAGAGTGTGGTGTCGATCCAAGTGGGAGCTTTATAATGCAAGATCCTTCTTGTGAATCTGAGTCTCAACTAAGAAAGAATAACAAAAAATGTGTGCCTAAACGTACTTATGACATTGAGGATTACATTTTCTTGGTACGGACAACAGAAGTTAATGAGCCAAATTCTATGGTTGAGGCTTACCAAGCCCTGAAAAGGATGAGTAGATGAAAGCAATAAAAGAGGAGTTAGAGTCCACGTGAACCAACAAAGTCTGGGATTTAGTTGATCTCCCGCCTGAGCGTAAAGCAATTAAGAACAAATAGGTACTGAAAATTAAGCGCAAGGCAGATGCATCAATAGAAAGATACAAGGCACGATTGGTTGCAAAAGGCTTTACTCAACAAGCAAGAATTGATTATGAAGATACTTTTTCGCCAGTTGTGAAGTTTACCTCAATTTGCTTACTTTTAGATATTGTTGCATGTTTGGATCTAGAATTATACCAAATAAACGTAAAGACAATTTTTCTCAATAGAGAACTGAACAAGGAGATCTACATGGAAAAACCTATAGGTTTTATCGTTAAAGGCCAAGGCAATGGTACTTGAGATTTTATAAAGAAATGATTTCATATTATTTTACTATGTTTGGTGAAGACCATTATATTTATGTTAAAAGTCCCAATGATATGTTTGTAATTCTTTCCATTTACGTGAACGATATATTAATGGCTGGAAATAATTTGGAGTATCTAAAGATTATCAAGTCATGGCGTTCAAGGTCATTTGACATGAAAGATATGGGCGAAGCAGACTACATCCTTGGAGTTAAGATCCAAAGAAACCGTTCCAAGAAGTTATTGAGTCTATCTCAAGAAACATATATAAAGAATATTTTGGAATGCTTTCAAATGAGTGAATGCAAACCCATGGATACTCCCGTAGGGAAAGGTAAAACTTTATGTCTTGAAATGTGTCCACAAACTAAAAGAGAAAAGGAAGAAATATCTCGAGTTCCATACTCAAGTGCTATCGAGAGCTTGATGTACGCTATGTTGTGTACTCACTCAGATATTTGTTATGTTGTAGGTCTAGTTAGCAGGTATCAATACAATCCTTGAAGAGATCATTGGAAAGCAGTTAAGAGAATTTTTTGATACCTGAAAAGGACTGCAAACTATTCACTATGCTATGGTGGATCTGATTTGATGTTGAGAAGTTACCCGATTGGGCTGGTTATTTGGATGAAGGAAAGTCAACATCAAAATATGCTTTCTTACTTAATGGTGGAGCCATTTCATGGAAAAGTAAGAAAATAACTTGTATTGCTCTTTCGACTATGGGAGCTGAGTTTGTAGCTTATACATATGCAGTACAAGAAGATATTTGGTTGAAGAGATTCTTTGAGCATCCAGATATTGCAAAGAATTCGCAAGGATCAATAATTTTATATTAATGATAGTCAGGCGGCTATTGATTTTATAAAAGTTTCTAAGCATCATGAAAAGACCAAACACATTGACACCAAGTATAAGTACTTGAGAAACATTGTTGCAAGTGGCGAAATTCCAATACAATACATGCCTATGTTGAAATGGCAGCCGATCCTTTTACAAAGGCGATACCTAGAGACCAGTTTGAGACACATGTTATGGCTCTAGCTTTGCATAGAATATGACCATGTTTATGTATTGTAAAATGATTTGAATGTTATACTCATCAATATATTACTATTTGTGTTATATGCGTGTGATGAAATTTATGTATGTTTAATGTGCCAAACAAGTCATGAGATCGACTTTCTTACACAAGCGATCACCTCTAATATCGAGGAACATGCAGAGATGAGACCAAATCGAATCCTTATTTGTAAAAGGTCATGCGGATTTTAAATAAAATGGTTGGTCTTGATTAGAGTTTAGACGTTTGGATTCAACCTCCTATATGACTTGTTTCGCAAGCCAGGTGTGAGTTTTTCAAAAGATTGGATTTGAGGATTGTTTAAAGTAAAAATCATATTAGACATTTAGAAGTGTCTAGACCAAGATCTATACAGTATTATATATTTAAAAATGAGACACACGTGCCAAATCAAGCAAGAATATTGTAACACGTATTTCATATCACGTGTGTTAATTGACCAATAGGGTAATAGAAGAATAGATCCCTGCTTCTTCATTGTGTGAGACCCTACGAAAAATCAATGTAATTTTTCATTAGAATACCTTTTGACCTTTTACTATCTCTTTAGTACCAATCTGTGTTGCTACTTTAGCATGTTACTAATAGTCATGAATGATTTGGCAATGCGGTGCATGTCTAGAAAAGCAGCTGATTTGGAATGAACAGATTTAAGTAGAAACAAAAGATAATTAAAATAATTTATAACTTAACTTGTATTCACAAGTTGACCATTACATTTACCATGATAGTTTCAAGTGTAATTGTGATACAAAGTTAAATAAGAACTCGAGTTCGCCTCCATCGAGGTCGAGAGATCAGATAAGCAGCTACTAGAGTAGTGAATGATGTCTGGGGTATTGCGAGTAATATGATCCTTAAAATTCCTAGTGAGTTCTTTCCGTAGATGATTGGATTCCTATATTGAGCTTTTATACAACCTTGATAGAGTATATTAGACGCTCTTGATGCTCGCAGGTCGCACAAACTATTTGCATGTATGAGTTGTATGACCTATTGGCATAGTACTGGTTTAGATCCAGTCTACTGTGTGCGAAGTGGGAGATGTAGGTTATTTAAGTTTGGGTCTTGGGTCGTCCATGTGGACTGACCCGACCCAAATTTAAAAGAGATCAGATAAATATTTAACTTTTTTAAGAGAAGTTATGTACACTTAAAAAGGGAGTGGGAGCAATTTATCGACTACTGTAGTTATTCTCTTTAAAAAGAAAAGTTACGTGTTTTTCTAAGATATATGAAACAATACAGAGAAAAACTTCTTCTGATCTTCTCCTCTTCTTCTTCTTCTTCTTCCTCTTCTTCTTCTTCTTCTTCAACTTCAAGCCATACAAAAGTAGGCATTTAGTTTGCGGAAACCCTAACTTTGTTTCATAGTGAGACAAGGTTCGACCTGGGGCAAAAGGTCTTTGATGGTGATTTCAACAACCTTCCGTTGCGTTGATACATTAACAGGTACGCAAATTCATTCCTGTTACGACTAAAAATCCTTACAGATACATATTAACATTTGAAGTTGAGCCAAAATTCTGACAATTTCCATAATTGGACAACATCATGTATTTTTCCTTTTGGTCCAATTCTTCCAGCTAATTTCTCAATGCTCTAGTCCTCCAAAATAAATGAAAATACACTCAAAGTAATATATTTTAATCAGTAAAATAATGCATAATATGTTATTAAAAAGGTGGCAAAGTAAGTGATCACTTATCACCCATACAATTAAGGACCATTATTGTCTCTATTTAAGCTAGCTTACAACAAAAATAATAATATACCTTGTAAGGTCCTACAAGTGGGGTCTGGAAAGATGAGGTATACGCATAAACAAATTTCGGTTATAGTCAATACCCATCATTTTAGTGTCTAATAAATATAAATCTCCTGGTAAAGTTTCATCGAGTGTGATTGTATCATGTTTTACCAAACTCCTCGCACAATCAGGTTTTTCTTTCAAATCAATCCATCACGCATCATCTTAAACAATTCGAACATTTGAATAAGAACCTTAATAGTAACACTTTTCCTCTACTTCCCTCGAACATAGGGGTGTGCATTCAATTTTTTGGTTCGATTTTTAATTATTCAGTTTCGTTTTTCGATTTTGAAAAATTGCAATCCAATCCAAACAAAAATAATTTTGGTTTGGTTCGATTTTTCTCTTTTTGGTTTGGTTTTTTAATTTTTTCGGTTACATCGTAAGATCAAAACTTTAATAAAATACTTAAAAGCATTTCATTACATGTCCAAACATAAAAAAGATATAAAATCTAAAGTCTAAAGTCTAAATAATAAACCCTAATTAAAAAAGAAGAAGTTATAATTCAAAAAGTAGAAGTTGATGGAAGTACTCTATATTGAAACTTTTAACGAGAGTTTCGCAAGTGTTATATCACAATACAAAGATGTGTGATCATGTAGAAAGTACTGAAGGCAAAAATTATTAAAATATTCAAATTCTAACACCCTTGAATATGTATATGTTAAGAAATAAGAATTAGAGAGTGTGTCTATGTGTCTATCCAAATATTTAAAAATTTGAAACTCTCAATCAAATCCAAACCAATTAATGAAAATTCCAAACCAATTTACAAATATAATTCAGTTTGATTTTTCGGTTTAATTCAAATAGTGCACACTTCTACTCGAACATAAGAAACTAACCCGATTGAACGAACAATGAAGCAAAAAACCTTGAGGGCGGGACATTCACGAGTAGGATAATCATAGAGACAAGTACGGATACATACACTTTTAATGTCAAAAGTGAAATATTTGAGGGGAGTGAGACCATTGATGAACACATTGAATTTTAAGGAAAAAAAAAAAAAAAAAGTGGGTGGGACACTTTTTGAGGAAAGGCTATGGTAGGGTCAAGATGAAACTTTGTGTTAGTTCGAGAAGGGCATTCATGTCTGTAATTGGTGGTTCATGAATATATTTATGAGATTTGAGGGGTCTGACAATTTTTTTACCATGCCTTCTTTGGAAGCAACCATTGAAATTGTTGAGAAATATACTGTAGTTCGATTTTATCTATGAAAAAACGATTTTATCTATGAAAAAAACAATAGATGATTTTGAGACATTTTAAGAAGCTAAGATAGATTTTTTTTGATGACGTCTTGTCTTCTACTCTTCATTAGATGTTGTGTTCCGCACAATTTTGTTGAATATTAAGATGGTATTGTACTTCGATGTCTGGCTATTAAACAGTCACGTCTTTGTATGTGCACGCGAGTCATCAATAATAATAAATGTCACATAGGAATTTCCCTCCCAATCGATGTTTTGAATTATACTAGTAATCAAACTCATTTATGCAAAATCATTGATGAATTATTTGCAAAATACCTAAAGACCCCTAAACTTGACACCTTTATTAGCTGCATATCTAAATTAAAGGATTTTTTTACATAAAAGTACAAATTTTAGAGCTTAATTACCAAACATAGCAACATTTTAGTAAAATTACCCTATATAGAGGAAAACACAAGATAATTACAAATATAGCAAAAACATAGCAATATTTTCTCATAACATACCAAACCCTTACATTCTTCCTCCTATTTTCCCCACTATCACTTTTGCTCCTTCCATTTTCTTCTATTTCACTTTTACTCCCATTATTTCCCCAATTTCACTTATACTCCTCCCATTTACCCCAATTTCATTTTTCCCCATCCCATCCTCAATGTATCTCGTTGTATCTCACCGTATCTCGTTGTATGTAATCGTTTCAGCACCGTATCAAACTGTTTCTGCACCGTATCAAACTGTTTCTGCAGCACTGTATCAACTGTTTCTGCACCGTATCAAACTGTTTCTGCACCGTTCAACTGTTTCTGCAGCACCGTATCTAACTGTTTCTGCAGCGTATCAAACTGTTTCTGCAGCACTGTATCAACTGTTTCTGCACCGTTTCAACTGGTTCTGCAGCACCGTATCAAACTGTTTCTGCACCGTATCAACTGTTTCTGCACCGTTTCAACTGTTTCTACACCATTTCAACTGTTTCTGCAGCACCGTATCTAACTGTTTCTGCACCGTTTCAACTGTTTCTGCTGCACCGTATCAAACTGTTTCTGCACCGTTTCAACTGTTTCTGCAGCACCGTTTCAACTGTTTCTAACTGTTTCTGCACCGGTTCAACTGTTTCTGCAGCACCGTATATAATTGATTCTGCACCGTTTCAACTGTTTCTTCAATTGTTTCTAATTGTTTCTGCACCGTTTCAACCGTATCTAAAACAGAGTTTTCATAAATCTGGAGGGTGACTAGGTGGTTTAACTATGAAAATCATGATTTATAGTTCCAACTAGATGCTCAAAGAGCTAGGCAGACAACCTTAATATTTCTGAACTTACTGGGAAATGACTCATCCTGGAGAAAGAATTGGAAAAGGAAACTGTTGCAATGCAAGTAAGCAGAATTAGTGATGCAATCCTTGCAATATCTAAAGCAACTTCTACAGCAGATATCAAACCTGTGGCTGTCTTAACATTCGAGAAAAATGCAGCAACCAGAAAAGCAATGGACACTTGCAAGTTTATGTTAATGAAGAAAAATACAAAATAGGTGCTATAATCATTAAGCAAAAAGAACTTCAAGCCTGCAAAAGGGATAAAGGGAAGTTCGTAGCAGGAAATTCCAGTTAATAAAAAGGGCTCAATTGAGTATCAGTAGCATTACCTACTAATGAGCTTCAATAACAAAACAGAACATGTATAAAGTAGATATGACAAAAAAATAAGCATAAGAAATCATCCAATAGGGACCATCCCCAAGTCCATGCATTTTCATCATAATTCTTAATCTCTGCTGCTTCTCATAAACAAGAGCTATAATAACAACCTGCACACAATTAATGATACAATAAATATGATAAGCATAAAGAATAAAATAGAATCACACGATAAATAAAAACGATAACAACTGTTCAAAGGCTGATAAGTATATGCAAATACTGTGTAACCTCAGAAACGTACATACTGATATATGAATACATGAAATAGAGGAATTAACTGCATCCCTCCCCACGCTCAATTTTCCTACTACAATTCATATTAACAGAGAACCAAATAGAAATGGGGAGGGGGTGATGGTGGTGGGGTAATGGTGGTGGGGTGGTGGTTATGGCGTTGGGGTGGTGGGGATGGGTGTGGGGTGATGGGAGAAAGAGAGAGTAAGTGAGAGAATTTTTAATTTGGGGAAAATGGGAAGTGAAAGTGAAATGTGTTAGATTATTGTTAAATATGTTAGAAAAATAATGCTATGCATTGTAATTAGAGAAATATTGCTATTTTTTTTGTAATTAAGGGTGAAAATTTGTATATTTGTGTAAAAAACCCTAAATTAAATGGTGTTCCATTTACCTCGAAATTGGCAACTTATAGTTAAATATCCGGAGATTTACAAAAATATACATATATACTATTTTATTTACATGGCTCTACCCATTATATTTAGGAAAAATTACACAGAGTATAACTTTATGTACTTTTATTACAAAATATATAAATATTTTCAAAACTTACAAAAAATAGCAACATTCTTGGTTTTTGCTACAAAAAATAGCAGAATGTATTTAAAAAGAAAAGAAAATGTAATTAAAAAAAGATAAATCTAATCCTATATTTATGCACCCAACATTTTTTCTCTCACCTCAAAACCATCTATTAAAAATTGACAATAGACATACGTAAGAAACAATAGCCATACAATACACATATAATAGTCATACAATAGCCATACAATACACATACAATATACATACTATACACATACACCATACAATAGACATACAAAAGACAAACAATAGAATTAGTAATTGGGTAGTTGTAATTCCAAAAAAGTAGTAACAGATGAAAAGACATGCCTATAATTATGGGCGATTTTGGTGCAGGGTGTATTTTCAATTTTATTGAGTAAATCTTTTTTTAATAACTTGTATATATAATGTTAAGAAAGTATTGCTATTTTTGAAAAGTGACATAATGTTGCTATTTTATTGTAAACCTGCTACTACGTTTGTATATTTATATAATTTAGCCTTATATTTATACCCATAACTTATTTACAATCTATACCTATTAGCTAATTTCCTTCTTATTTTAGGCATAAAACAAAGAACTCAAATTCCTATCTCTCCTCATATCTTGTATTTTTTTTTTCTCCTTTTTTTTTGTCGTTCTATTATTATTCTTTTCTCCTTCTCTATTTTCAATGTTCTTGTTTTTTTTTTATTCATTTTTCTTTCAATTTTATTTCTTTTTTCTTTCTCCTGTGTCTAGCACTATTCATGTCTCCTCATGTTTTTATTTTTTAATTTATTTTCTTTCTCCATAATCTTATTATACTCATTTTTTTTTTGTTTTTTTTTTCTTTCTCCAAAAAGGCATATTTTGTTCACAAACACAAAAATTGAAATATTTTATTTGCTCGATAGTATCTCACACTTTTATCCAAACATAACAAGGTATAGCGAAAGAGAATACAATATACTAAAAAGGTATATTCTGTTCAAAATAACAATAATTGAAATACTCATTTACTCGATAGCATCGCACACTTTGATCCAAACACAAAAGGGTATACCAAAAAAGAATACAATATACTAAATAGGTATTCATTAAAAATAATTAAAATTAAAATATATATATCTTCTGAAATATTTTGCACTTCGATTCGAACACAAAAGGGTATACTAGAAGAGTATACAGTATACCAAAAGGGTATACTTTGTTCAAAACAACAAAAACTGAAATATTAATTCGCTCGGTAGCATCACACACTTGGATCCAAATACAAAAGGGTATACCATAAGAGTATACAGTATACCAAAAGGTTATACTTTGTTCAAAACAATAAAAACTGAAATAATTATTCTCTCGGTAGCATCACACACTTGGATCCAAATAAAAAAGGGTAAACCAGAAGAGTATACAGTATACCAAAAGGGTATACTTTGTTCAAAACAACAAGAACTGAAATATTTATTCCCTCGGTAGCATCGTACACTAGGATAAGGGTATACCAAAAGTGTATACGGTATAACAAAAGGGTATACTTTGTTCAAAACAACAAAAACTGAAATATTTATTCCCTCAGTAGCATCGCACACTTGGATCCAAACACAAAAGGATATACCAGAAGAGTATACAGTATACCAGAAGAGTATACTTTATTCAAAACAATAAAAACTGAAATATTTATTCCCTCGGTAGCATCACACACTTAGATCCAAACACAAAAGGTATACCAGAAGAGTATACAGTATACCAAAAGGGTAAACTTTGTTCAAAACAACAAAAACTGAAATATTTATTCGCTCGGTAGCATAGCACACTTGGATCCAAACACAAAAAGGTATACCAGAAGAGTATACAGTATACCAAAAAGGTATACTTTGTTCAAAACAACAAAAACTGAAATATTTATTCGCTAGGTAGCATAGCACACTTGGATCCAAATAAAAAAGGGTATACCAGAAGAGTATACAGTATACCAAAAGGGTATACTTTGTTCAAAACAAAAACTGAAATATTTATTCGCTCGGTAGCATCACACACTTGGATCCAAACACAAAAGGGTATACCATAAGAGTATACAGTATACCAAAAAGGTATACTTTGTTCAAAACAACAAAAAACTGAAATATTTATTCGCTTGGCAGCATCGCACACTTGGATCCAAACACAAAAGGGTATACCAGAAGAATATACAATATACCAAAAGGGTATACCTTGTTCAAAACAATAAAAACTAAAATATTTATTCCCTCGGTAGCATCGCACACTTAGAGCCAAACACAAAAGGGTATACCAGAAGAGTATACAGTATACCAAAAAGGTATACTTTGTTAAAACACAACAAATACTAAAATATTTATTCTCTCGATAGCACACTTGGATCCAAGCACATAAGGGTATACCAAAAGAGTATACAGTGTACCAAAAGGGTATACTTTCTTCAAAACAACAAAATCTGAAAAATTTATTCGCTCGGTAGCATCGCACACTTGGAGCCAAACACAAAAGGGTATACCAGAAGAGTATCCAGTATACCAAAAGGGTATGCTTTGTTCAAAAACAACAAATACTGAAATATTTTATTCGCTCGATAGCATCGCACACTTGGATCCAAACACAAAAGGGTATACCAGAAGCGTATACATTATACCAAAAGGGTATATTTTGTTCAAAACAACAAAAGCTGAAATATTTATTTGATCGGTAGCATCACACACTTTGATCCAAACACAAAATCCAAAAGGGTATACTAAAAGAGTATAGACTATATCAAAAGTGTATATTTTGTTCAGAACAACAAAAACAGAAATATTTATTTGCTCGGTAGCATCAGACACTTTCATCCAAATGCGAAAGGGTCTACCAAAAAATTATACAGTATACAAAAGGGTATACTTTTTTCAAAATAACTAAAATTAAAATATTTATTTGTTCGATAATATCACACACGTTTATATATGTGAATAGTGCAAAATCAGACAGGTTTACAAGAAATTTTTTTTCCAAAAGTCGATAATTTTTATGGACATCAAATTTTTTTAAGAAATTTAAAAAACTTAAATCAATTTTTATAACCAAACAGGGGCTTAGTCTTTTTACAAGTATTATTATATTACCAATGGACGAGAATGACTATAATTTCAATGATGAGTATTTTCAATAAATTTCCACCATTAAAGAGCGAACGGAAATGATAAAAGATTGAGGAATGGATCATTACTCTAGGCACTGTAAGCACAAAAAACATACTATATTGTTGAGAGGAATAAATATCAATGTTCGTCACTATACTATTGATTTATTAATCAATGTGATAAGAACTCCATCTTTACAAAAGGAAAAAAATCGAAAAGAATAAAGAAACACCCCTCCCCAATCAACTGTACCATGGGAGATCTAACTCTACACCATGCTATTTGGAAAGAAAATGGTTAACAACACCGAATAATAAAAAGTTGAACTTCATTAATAGCAGACGTTCATTCACATTACGCTTGAATTCTCAAGTTGTTCACCAATATTACCCCATTGCATATGACATTGCTAATCCGTAAAGCCCAAGCACCACTGCCTTGACAACACGCCATCCCCATTGCTGCTGCGTGTTAGAGATAAGTTGCTCCTCTTCTTGAGATTTAACTCCACAAGAACTGCTTGTGCACCAGGCCACAATAACAAAGTCGCAACATCTGAAAGTTTGTTCAATTAATTAAAGTAAAAATTTAATGTATGTGCTCAATGATTGAAAAATAAAAATAAACTAATTACTAATAAATGAAGTAACAAAAACCTTCTTAGGGAGATGCCAACAACAGATGCAAGGTACTCGGCAACATTCTTTTTGTCGCCAGACAGTAAATAAGTGTTAATCCCTCTTTCGACAAAGAACAACGACATGCTTTGCATCTTCTTTGATTTGATCCTCAACATAAATTAGACCAGCAAGGGCACCATCAACTCCCACACATACCACTTATTGGTTCTTAAAGTCATCAAATCCGTGGAATGGATTCTCAAGAACTCCATGCCTGCACAATTTGAAGTATCTAAATACTACTGTATTTAAGAAGTATAAAGAAATTTCTCACAGAAAAAGATAGCGAACTAAGTGCAAAAGGAAGCAACTACCTTTTGACCCACTCTATCGTACCAACAGAAATCCTTTTATTATCAATATAACCTACAACACCTGATCAAGGCTCCTCCGTGAATGTTCCATGCAAAACCTGTATTTATACATCTAAGAAATATGGAATCTACTCACGCTTCTTCATATTGACAGCGGGCACAACAAATATATGAGCTCAACTATACTCATACATTTAATTATATAATTGTCAAGGTTAGTTTTTTCTGTATGTTAATCTCAGCCAGTACACATAGAAAAAATAGCACGTGATCGGATAGAGGGGTCAAGATAATAAAAATTAAGATAGAGTTAAGGTTTCAAGCTTGTAAGCTTAACTCCAGCTAGTTTATAGTCAGGTAACCAAGCAAATAACAAACATGATGTTCTACAAGATGTGCTAAGCAAAAGAATAAAATAGTACTAGGAAAAAGTTCTACTAATCTAGTTATTCTCAATTGTAGGAGAACAAGATTGGAGCTACCAAAATTCCTCCTCAAATAAACTGTATAAGGAACTTATAATTAGAAAAAAGAGATACCTAATGCAAACATGAATGGTGAGAACCTCTAGCTTTAGAGTGGATTTACAGGACCTCGTTAGCTTAAGCGTCGAATGAGTATGTTGAAGAAGCCTCGCCTACTTTATAAAATGTTAGGATCTCGTTATAAAAAATTCTACCTTAGCCAGATCTTTATGAAAATGAAGTGCTTCCTACAAAGAAAGGTAATTAAGAAAATAGCATAAATACAAGGAATTAAAAGCATGGTACTGAACATTAGGACAAAAAATTACAAGTTATCATTGCATTACAAGATGTTAGGTAATCTGCTTTCGCATAAAAAATAATATGTTTGACCATATCCAAGATATATGTATGGTCCTTTGTTACTAACAAGCACCATCTGATCAGCAAGGTGTGAAAACTTACAACTAAAATGCTTGAAACCAATAATTTAAAGTCTGCACATTTAATAAGGAAACTCAATCAACAAACCTCCAAAACTACTACCTATAGTTTAGAGCATTCTCTCTTTTCCACTAACTCCAAAACTTATAGCCACCCACACCCATCAAAGCACCACCCTAGTAGCGTCACAACACCACTAGCGGCTTCGCCAAGCACTTAAAACATCCCCTCCCCCATGCCATTAGCATTATCATCATCACAGCCTCCACGGCCTCCCCACTTACTTCGCCAATTACACCATTTCAAAAGGGAAAGTTCCAGTCACCTTAAACAAGAAAGGAAGGAAGGAAAAGGAAAATAAATAAATAACATAACAAACGGAGGCAGAGAGAATGTAGAAAAAGAAGGGATGAGTTTTAAGTGGAAATACCTTTAGAACATTATAGAGGAGACCAAGGCGAGTTCGTCAGTGTATGAGTTCACCGGAAAACGTGGTGGTTTCGTCGGGCAAAAGTTTAACTGCCCCTTAAAGTTCAGATCTACGCTTATTCATTGAGATTTTATAAAAGCCAATGGTATAAATGGAAAGAGCAGACCGAGACGAGTTTACGGACATAAAAAAATTTTTTCAGCCACCAACTGATGGTGGCCCAGCGACGGCAGCCGGTGGCGGACAGCGGGAGACGCGGTGGAGCAGTTTTTCACTGTGGGGGAGGAAAATTTTGACAGCATTTCTTAAGCCATATGAGACTTGAGAGGGTGTGAGTAAGAATGTGCATAGACGGTAAATAAAATTTATGGAATGTGTATTTTGTGTAAAGTATCTTTTAATGGACATTAAAACGTAAATAAAATATTTTTGTGGGCATATGGTATAAAAATCCCTTAAATATCCGGGATAATTACACGAAAAGACAAACAAAAGACAAGAATTACCAAAAATGGCCCATATTTCTGAATTTTATCCAAGCTGTCACCCTTTTCCTGAAATAGCAGTCTGCCGCAAGTTTATACAAATTTATACATGTGTATAAAATTGTATAAATTTGTGTAAGTGTGTATATGAGAGTGAATAAATATGTTTATTAGGGATGTTTATATGATTTTTTACTTTTTCTGTGTATATTTTTGTATTTTTCTCATTGCTACATATTTATATATGTATATTCATGTATAATTTAATTTTTAGAGGGAGATTTGTGTATATAAACTTGTCCAAAGCAATGATTTAGACGCAATAAACAACATAAATTCAGTAAAATACAAAAAAGTAATGATACCATTGGCGGGGGAAATATTTGCCGGTGGCTTAGTGGCTAGGGAGGGGAAAATTTGATAGCTAGAGTGTTTTTTATGAAGGAGTGCTAAAATTTATAATTTTAGGAATGGGTGCTATGCATGAAAAAAAAATATGGCCTCCTATTTGTAATTTTGAGTAGTGGGCTGTCTATTTTTGAAAATTCCGCTAAATATCCCCCTCAAGTTCTATTTGGCCCAACAAGTGGATTCGACCGAGGTTTGGTGCGTGAGAGATTATTAAAAAGGCCATATCTAATATGTTTGAACGGAAAAAAGGGTAACTAATCCTAGTGGCTAATTTTTCCATATATTACCTATTTGTTACTGGCATTCTTTTATTCCTTCATTAAAATAGAGTATGTGTTTGGTTAGTTTCAACATTTTTGGTGAATAAATCAAATTTATATAAAAGCTTCAAATTAGATTAACTATGTCGGGTTCAAACTCTTGTATTAAAATTCAAACTACACAAACTCGAAATCAAACTAACAATCCCTAGGAGTCAACATTTAAACATATTTGGGCTTAGAAAAATTTTAAGAATTACTATACCCGCTATAATTCCAAGTTAAATATTACAATTTACAGCTGCCTTGTATAATTTTCTTTGAAACAAAAGATTGTGTTACATTGACAAATCAAACTCTTATATGTAGCGTGATTAGATTTTGAAAAAATGTCTAATTATACATATTTCTGATAGAGCTTCTCGGTTTTTTTATATACATCGATTAGTTACACCTACCGTAACATCTCATTGCATTTTCCAACTGAAATAGAATAATACTATCGAAATTGTGTTGTACATCCAGAATAATCCCAAGAAGACATGATCCTAGACTGATACTTGACATGTACAGGTGTGGGTAAAGTTACACCACCTATAATTAAGGGGATACGAGTCTAGCTGGCAAAGGCTAAACTTACTCTCTAAGTTAACTGGCGCTGAGGATATACGCCTGCTTTATAGGCCGCGTCCTCTCATCAGGCATGGGCCTAGAGCCGAGTGAGGCCAAATGGCACATACCAGCTGCCTTAGGAGTATTAGTCTCCTAGTTAGATTTTACTTCTATAACCACCTCTTGTAATAGGCCCAAGGCCTATAATGCTAGTTTTTACCATAGTTAGAATTAGGGTAAATTTAAGCCTATAAATACCACTCCCTTATTGTATTCGACAATCGAGAATTAGCTACGAATCCTCTATTATTCAAGGAATACAATTACTATTCTCTTGATTTTTTACATTATTCTTCGTAATTATTTTATTGCTTGTGACCTCTTATAAATTTATCTGTTTAACCTATAGCGAGCATGTTTTAGGCATAAACAATTTGGCACCCACTGTGGGGCCCAGGAAATTTGTTTACTTTTCCGAAAGAAATGCACGAATTATGTCACAATACAATGACGGACTCCCACGAAAAAATGCTCAGACAATAGAGGGTTCGACCAAAGAACCCAGCAATAACACCAATCGTGAAGCCAATCCGCCTAAGGATCCCATAGACATAGAATAAGAAGGTGACCACAACGAGTCTTTTGAGGAAGCCCCACCAGGGTTGAGGACAAATTTGAGATAGCTTTCAGTGCTCTTTGAGGCTCAGCAGCAGCAATAAGTCCAGAACTCGAGGATGCTGGCAGAAGTGTTAGCCAAACACCTGGAGGAAGTTTTCACCAAGTCAGCCCCAAGGCCAGAATCCCCTCACAGATCAAGGCCCGCAAGAAATACTTTGGCCTCCGTTGCCCGGCGGATTGATCTAGATTCAACCCCAGGAAGCTCCGCGGCAGTCAACGGCCTGTCATCGGTGGAATCTGCTGCCGTACAGAAATTACGCCTGGAATTGGGAGAAGTCCACGAGTGAATGAGTTACATACTGAGCGCTATGCCCTTAGCAGCAAAGGTGGACAAGAAAAGATATTCCAAACAACCCTACAAGGCAAACACTGCATCGTTTGTAGTCCCGAAGACCTTCTGTCTGCCGGAATCACTGAAGTACGATGCTATCATCGACCCTGAGGACCACATAGCTGCCTGCATCACGACAATCAAGAATAATGATATGACCAAGGAAGAGATTCAGTCAGCATTGTTAAAAAAGTTCGACTTTACCTTGTCTAAAGGGCCCTTAACGTGGTATAACCAGCTATCTGTGGGGTCGTAGTATATTTTACGCAGATGCAAGACAAGTTTAAGAAGGTGCACTATGGTACCCGAAAGCACGAAAAAATGATGGAAGATATTTTGATATCCGACAGTGTTTATGCCTAAAATTGTACATCTAGGTTAAACTATTATTTATGGTTAGGGTCACAAGCAATACAATAACTACAATGGAAAAGTATGTAAATATAATAAAAGCAGTAATGAATAAACAAGACGAAATAATTAAGAGAAAGGTAGAGTAATTCTTATTCCTTGAGAATAGTCGGATTCGATGTTGAATCATCCGATGTACAATACAATGTAAGGATGAGTATTTATAGTTGTGATACCCAGTCCTAAATAAGGTAAAATACAAAGACTAATAAGGCTATGGGTCTATAACTCAAGGCGGTGGAATAAACTAAATCCTAACTAGGAGACTGGAAACCCTAGGCGGAGGGATGTATGCCATGCGTTCTATAGTCGTGCCGCCTAAACGGTCGTTAGCTCTAGGAGCAGGCGTATATCCTCTGTGCTTGATGACTTGTATGATAAATCTAGTCTCGCCAACTGGACTAATATCCCCGTAATAGTAGGTGACATATTTTTGCCCACACAGTTAGTCCCCCCCACTTGATGAGTGCTGACGCGAGCAGTTAGGAAGTGAAAGAAGCGTGATAGCAGATGTAAAGGTGTGATGGTACTGATGCTTGCCTTTTTGCATGCATCGCATTGAATGCAAATTCTTTTATACAGCAACGTGTCCCCCTACGATTTGAGGGGTTTTCCGCGTATCTTCCCAAGGCTGCTATATGCGTTGTTCGTATCCCGTAATATTGGGATGCATATCACTTGAGCTGCAGTAATCATAATTACGATCCTACGTGACTGTAATCATTCAACTGCCCGATCAAGCAACCCCCACAGACGTGTATATATACGTCGTAACATACGAATTAACCCATTGATATCTAAAGAATTTCAAGAACTTCTCCAAATATAATATCTTCTTAATCTTAATATATTTTCACTGTGGCTCAAGGACCAAACTTCCTCCTTGATAACTTCCGAGACCAAGACTATATTCCTTCCATCATTAATTTCGAAGGCGATGGCTGTATGTAGGGCCAGACTCCTAAACAAGAAGGTGAGAATAGAAATCTCTCAAAAGAATATTACCCTTCTGCAGTCGTGAGGCATGACCTGATGTGCATTAGGTATGAATGAAAATGGATAGAATTTGTTGACATCATTATTCCTGGGACTGAAGAAAGGATCTCTTCTCTTCGGACCGGTTACTCGATGGTCCATACATACCCTTTCACTCTATATCTCAATAAGCATGTTCATACGGTTGTTAAGGACACATGTCCCCTGTATAACATCTGCTTGGGCCAAATTAGCCCCTCTACTTGGAGTTTGGTGGTCGTACTGGATCACCTGGCCAATTATGCTCAAGTTGCATTCTCCTTCGGAAATCTTCTAGCTTTCGATTCTCTTTGAACTTTCCAATATCTTTATCAGCTCTCCTTTCACCTCAGGGTTTTTCCGCCGTGAAATGCCCCCGCTAAAAGAGATCAAGATTGGCTCCCCCTATATCGCTCCTCTACTTGACGTGCAGGCCTTTGGTGAGAGAAGTTTGAAAAGGGCGAGCAGTTTCCGCTCCTCAAAGAGGAAAAGACCCTCCAGGTCTGCTAGTGTGGTGGCTACCAGTGAAACCCTGGTGATTTCTGATGACGAAGGTGAAGTCCCCTAGGCACTTGCGCCAGAAGTTGTTGAGGCTACTCCGATTGCGGCTGTTGAGACCGGTCCTTCTACGCGGAAGCGTAGGCATTTGGTAAAAGAGTCCCCTTTGGTTGAAGAAGAAGCCAATGTGGAGGATAGGACGGCTATGCTACCTGCCTCATCTGAGCCTCAGCCATCAAGTTAGAATTCTGCTTCTAGCCATGCAATTGTGCTTCAACCATGTACTCCATAAGTTGACGTTTCTTGTCCCTGTTCAGAAATCGCTGCATTGACTCCCGTTCCTGAGGCTACTGACTCTTTTCAATGCCATCCTGGCAAGGAAGTAGCCACGGATACTATGATCGAACTCGTGAATGGAGCCCGCGAAGTTGTTATCCTTTTTGCTGCGGGAATTAACCTATTCAGGACTCCAAGGATTGTAATAGACCATACCGCCGAATTTATCGGTCCTGCTGAGTAAGGTCACCTTTCTGGTTATAGTTCTCATGATCTACTAGAGATTGCTGCAGAATGCTCTCTTCGGGTAAGTTCCTCCTCACTTACTTCATAATTCACAACTTTGTCTTCTCTTCTTGAATACTCATCCCGCCAATCGTCTAGGGGTTGATGTTGTACCACGAGATACTCCATCGAGGAGGCCCAGAGGGGATTCTTCCTGAGGAGATAGAAGCTTTACGCGGGCAGGTTGCCAGCTTACAACCGTTCGTGGAGAAGGTTGAAGAGTTGAAGGGAGAGCTCCAAACTACCTGCGAAGCCTATCGACTTGAGGCTTTAAAGAGCAAGAACCTGGACAAAGCTCTGGCCAATGTGGTTCGTAAGCACAAGCAGAATGTGGAGTCCCTCAATTCTTCTCTCATATATGCCTAAGTTTCGGAGCAACTTCATCGGAGCAATGTGGACCGTCTTGAGGCCATTGCGGAGAAAATGCAGCGAAAGCTGTCTGGCGTGGAAGAAAGAATGAATGTTGTTGAGAGAAGTGTCTCAGATGCCCAGAACCTTTCCACTTTCCTTCAAGATGAGAATGAAAAGTTGAAGAACAAAGTTGCGGCGCTGGAAAGGACCCGTGATGAACAGGTAAATGCCTTAAATGCTCGGCGCGTGGCCGAAGTAGAACGTGCTACCATTGTAGCTGCTCTTGCCACTTTCCTCCGGGTTCGTGACGACCTTAAATTGGACCTGACTGCTGAGATTTCCTCGTATATCGAGCTTGTTGCCCAGGTAGATGCTCAGTTGGGATACGACCTTGATGAAGGTTCTGAAGAGGATAGTGGTGAGAGAGGAGGTGAGACACTAGATGGGGAACCTGCAAATGGTGAAGTAGGACCTTTGTGGAGTGTTGCCACTGAAGGGAGTCCCCTGAGAGAGGAATAAGAAATACCCTCTGATGCATACACTTTTTTTTATTGCATCTTTGTTGTAAACAATTGCCCATATTTTTCGGGCGTAACAATATAATTTTGGGCCCGTTTTGAGGCATTTTGACGTGAATTACTTGTTTGCTTGTTTGTGACGCTTTTTGTTTTCTGCCGTAAGCAATAAGTAATGTTAAGTTGTGTCTCTGTGGGCGTGTGCACCTAAAGTTTAGATGTATTTCAGTCATCCTGAATGTTCTAATGTTTAGAACGTTTATCAGTTTGTCTTCTCTTAGCAATTACTTCCAGTGTGCACCAATATTTGGCGGCTAGGTTGCATCTGTAGAAGATGGCTTTATTCGCCCACCTGGGACGACTTTAGCGCGTGTGATAACAGGCACTTTTTCGCCTGACTTCGAACATCTCTGCTTAGTTACTTGAGTATTTAAGACTTTCTGGAACTACTTGAACAGGCGTTCTCGTCGGCGTATAGGTGCAGTTGTTGAATAAATGAGTTCAACTTACGGATAATATATGGTGGCTGAGTTAGACGTGGTCTAGCTCTAAGCGAGTAATGTACCCTATTTTTGTTACGAAAAATGGGTGTATTACATCACTTGTATGTGGCCTAGGCTATGAATATTTGGATCGTAGATGGATCTTAATTTGTAAAAAAAATTGACTATATGAATAGTAGTTTATTAATAAAGGCATGGAGCCTGGAATGTTGTGGGTGAAAACCCGTAACATGTCATGGAAGCATGAAAAGGATGTAATTTAATAACTAAAGAGCTAAAAAAAGTAAGTTTTGAAAAGAAAAGTACTTCCACTCATTACTACTCTTCCCCCCCTCCCCGAAAAACGTCAATCAGCCATACCAACTGAATCGTAGTCTTGGTTTATTGTAGCTTTAGGGTCTGTGGGGACTTCAGAGATGTTCACTCCGAGTACTTCCTTGGGGACAGTTGCTCCTAAAATGGCGGCCGTGTAACACTCTCTTACTGCTTTGTAATCATCGTTAACTTCCTTTATCCCCCATTGGGCAGGGTATTTCAGCTTTTGATGCTATGTAGATGTTACTGCTTTAACTTGATGGATCCATGGTCGTCCAATGATTGCGTTGCAAGAAACTTCTCTTTTGATTACCTGAAATATGAAACATAATCTGCACCTGGCAGGTGAATAGTAAGGTTAACTTTATCAACAAATCTTTCACAAGAGTTATTGAAACCATCGAGCGTGTAGAAACTCGGTACAATTCTGTCGTCGACGCCTATTGCCTGTAGTGTATCCTATCTGATGATGTTTACGGCACTGCCAGCATCGACTAAGACGCATTTGACGTCTGTATCTTCCATTCTGAGCGTTATAACCAAGGCATCATGGTGCGGAGCATTGCAACTGATGTTATCCTCATCGCTAAACATAAACGTCTCATCTAGGGCACGATCCTTATGAGGTGATACCATATTGTCGTTTAACCCTTCGAGCAGTGTTGGACCTCCAATTATGATGTTGATTGATCTTTTGGGCTCAGGTAGGTCCGAGGGTCCATCTTGGCTTTCGCTTTTGGCGAAGATCTGTTTTCCTCTGACGGTGAGCAGGTCCTTAAGATAACCCTTATTCATTAAACCCATAACTTCCAAGATCAATGCTCTGCACCCGGCCATATTGTACCCATGGTCCTAATGAAAATTACAATAAAGACTCTTATTTCTTCTGCCCGGTTCGGCCCTCAATTGCTTGGCCAATGTATTTGGGTGTCCTTCATATGATCCCTTACGAACTCTACGATGTTGGCTCTCATTCTCAACTCTTCGAACTGATCAGGAACCCACTCCATGCTGAGTGACCCATTTGTTGATGGAGCTGAGGTCTTTCCACTATCTTTTTGCTTTAGGAAATCATCCATGTAATCTTTCCTATTCTGCTTCCCTTTGTCTCCTGCTCGAGGCTCCTCTACATATCCCCATTTTCGTCCTTGGCGGATGACGTCTTGGATGGCTGGTCGAATTTCCTCAGGAGCGGATGATTCTCCAGGCTTAAGGTGAAGCTTCTCGGTGTACCTTTGGTGCAATGCGCTCCATATGTTCATATGGTGCTGGGTTAAACTCCACTGCATCTACCTGGTGGCGAACGATCCTTTTTAATTCAGACTCTTGCCAGAGGCCACACAATCGATGTTGTGAGGAACTGGAAGAAGCTCCATGCGTTCCTTCTGAAATCTATCAAGGTAGTCCTTTAGCAGCTCGTTATCTTGTTGACGTATCTCAAAAATATCTTCCATGCACTTCTCCCACTTGCGGGCACCGGAATGCGCTTTCTTGAACAAGTATTGCATCTGAGTGAATGATTCGATAGATCCCATTGGAAGTGTACTAAGCGAGGGCCCCTTTAGTTAGGGTCGAACCAAACCTCTTCACTAAAGCAGACTGAATTTCTTCTTCAGTAATCTCGTTACTTTTCACGGCGGTGGAATATGCGACAATATGCTCGTCTGGGTCAGTTGTTCCATCATACTTCAATTTATCCAGCAAGCGGAAGTGCTTTCATATGCGGACGGTGCAGCACTTGCTTTATATGCATGTTTATGAAACTTATGCTCATCTACCATGGTAACTTGGGGTGGAGCACCCGGCACATTACTAATTCGGTCGTGGATTGCCTTCATCTCTTTTATGAGGTCCTGAATAACAGGAGCTCCTCTGAGTTCTTGGTTGTTGATTGTTGACGAACCTCCAGGGGCGGCATCCATATTGAGCCTCCGACTAGGGATAGATGTTGGTGAATTGTAGTGGGCGCTGGTCCTCGCAGGGATGCTGGCCTCTGGGATGATCCAACAAATATTGCCCCTAGCTTTCGAGATACCCCTTCGATCACACTATTTGACTTATGTTCTGCATGTTTTGACATGGTTTTGAGGAAATTAACAATGAAAGTTCTGAATTCAGAATTACCTCCCACAGGCTGATCGCCTTCCCCGTCGCTAGTAACAAGGATTTTTTCCCGAGAGGTGTCTTTCGGCTGCTCAACAAGATCCTTAGGCTGTATGCTGGTATCATCAATATCCTTTTCGAACTCGTCTAACGCGTCTGCAGTGTTCTTTGCAATGCTACTATCGTCAGACATAAGTGCACCTTTTCCTTTGTAGAAAACCTACAATTTCCTTGGCCCCGTGGTGCGCTCCAAACTGTTTATGCCTAAAATAGTACATCTAGGTTAAACTATTATTTATGGTTAGGGTCGCAAGCAATACAATAACTACAATGGAAAAGTATGTAAATATAATGAAAGTAGTAATGAATAAACAAGACGAAATAATTAAGAGAAAGGTAGAGTAATTCTTATTCCTTAAGAATAGCAAGATTCAGTGTTGAATCATCCGATGTACAATGCAATGCAAGGAGGGATATTTATAGTAGTGATACCCAGTCCTAAATAAGGTAAAATACAAAGACTAATAAGGCTATGGGCCTATAACTCAAGGCGGTGGAATAAACTAAACTTTAATTAGGAGACTGTAAACCCTAGGTTGCGGGATGTATGCCCTGCATCATATAGCTGTGCTGCCTAAATGGTCGTTGGCTTCAGGAGCGGGCGTGTATCTTCTGCACCCGATGACTTGTAAGATAAGTCTAGTTTCTCCAGTTGGACGCGTATCTCCGTAATAGTAAGTGACATATTTTTGCCCACACAGACATCAGGAAGGAGAATTGATGAAGGATTACCTAGAAAGATTCTAGGGGCAGCAAATGACACTCCCGGCATTACAAGACAACATAGAAATGATGGCTTTTGCTACAAGCTTGAACCCCCGAGGTTCAATTGCCACATGAGAGCTTAGGGGGGTTTATAGGAACAACCAACCAAGACTTGGGACGCGCTACATCAGTGATATAGTCACAAGCTCTAAATCGAGTCAGAAATGTCTCGAGCATCAGAAAAAAGTAGTGGGAGGAATCACAAGCACGGACTAACTGAAGAGCCAAGAGCTGAGGATAGGGGAAAGAAGAATAGAAAAGTCTTCAGAATGGATACACCAAAGTTGGTGGATAGACGCAAGGACGCCCAAAAGACAACTTCCTATAATCACAAAGGATCATCGTACATCAAAAAAGCACCCGATAGGTTTGAAAACTTGGGCATATGAGTTTATGGAGTGGAATTCGTTACAGGTCACATAAAGAACACACTGGTCCACTGGCTCAAAGACATCAGGATTGACCCTGGAAGGAGGGATTCGAACCTCTATTGCGAGCTTTGCAGAGACCATGGGCATGACACTACTAGTTGTAGGGCCTTAATATTAGAAGTAACACACCTCCTCATTAGGGGAACTTAAAGGAATTTCTAACAAAGAAAAGGGAAACAAACATATGCAAAAAATAAAGTCACGGATAGAACCCCAGAATTGCCAGAAGCAAAGAAATCCATCAACATGGTCATGGGAGGTCCGGAGGTATCCAGTGGAGTCGAAAGTAAAGAAAGACACCGTCCATGGCGGCATAATTCTCTTTGAGGATAAGGACCTCAGTGGTTTTATTTTCCCATACCACGACGCCAGATTATAACCTTAAGTACTGGTATTACGGACGTGAAATGCATCCTAGTTGATACTGGAAGTGATGTGAATTGCATCAAGTGTGAAGCTGTGCATACCATGAGAGTCACGGACCAAATAGTACCGAGTTCATACACACTGGAAGGCTTTAACAACTTATTCTATAAGTCTTTTGGGGAAATCATTCTTGTAGTTCACACGCCCGATGTAAGTAAAGCAACATTTTTTCAGGTAATGAAGGGGGACATTTTGTATAATTCTATCATAGGTCGGCCATGGATAAATAAGATGGGAGCGATGCTATCCACCTTACACCAAAAGTTGAAGTACCCAACAGAATAGGGGATAAAGGAGATTCGAGGAGAGCAGTAGACTGCAAGGGAATGCTATATGACAACTATATTTGGAGCAGCCAAAGCCAGCGAGCAGGAAGGGCCGAGCCCCCACGAAGCACTAGAATACCCTTGAACATAAAACATCTAAGTTCGTCACGATGCTAACTTTTTTAGCACAATGGCTCATAATTTATTTGCTTTACTTATTTAAGTTTTTTTTGTAACTTTTTAATTTTACTTACTTTACAGGTCAATTACCCTCTTTAAGATGTTATAGGCCTAACTCCTCGTTTCATATTTGGACCTTGCGTCCATTATTTAATAACACTGCTATATCGACTTTAATCAATTTTGCGATCATCTTGATCCTCTTTTAATCAGCCCTCTAACATATTTTGAGTTTAAATCATTAACTCAATCAACTAGGTCAATTCTAGTTAAGCAACCAGGCAATACGTATGTTTGAATCGTCAAGTCAATACTTGCACCTAAGTGGAGTGCGGATACTCACTCGCACAGTGCTGTGAAAGATTCACGCATTTGAGTAGACAAGCACAACCATCCTCTATGGGTGCAAAGATGTCTTATTATCGACAACGGACTAAAGACGTCCCTTTATGGGCGCGGGCCATGCCCTACTTAAAGACGTGATCCACTAACTCAACTTCAAAACCGACATTTTACAGGCGCCAATAAGTCTAAAACAGACCAACGATACGCCTGCACAGGCTCAAAGGAACTTTAGGATAAAAAACATTCAAATAGGAAGTGTTGAAATAGATAAAATCAAATGAAAAATAAATTTGGTAAAGTCGTCTCCCACTTAAGCAAACTATGTCTCTGTCAAGCAAAGCTACAGAATGCTCTTCACAAGCATAATATAATTCTTCGTTAAATGAAGCAAAAAAGCTCTTCCTCAGGCACAAGTCAGACTAGCGACATGCAAAATCGTGCAAGCTAGCACAAGAACCAACCACACCATCGACAAAGCTTTAGATTCAAATATGATTCTATAAGTTATATGAAATCTGAACTTCAAAGCAAAAAAATTGAGAAGATTTTTACAGATAGGAGCAGGTGATTTCATTGTCATCAGAAGAAACATAAAGCGGTTTTAAAAACCTGAAGGCTACCAGCAACAGTAAATAAGGAAGGGGCAAAAAACTCCATCTAGCCAGAGGAAATCAACTCTGATCAAGGAGACTTGCTTCTTCAGCATTACACCTCGATGTTCCGGCCTCTTCACATGTTTAACCCTCAGGAATGATACCCTCACGCTCAGCAAAGTCAGCTTTTTTTGAAAGATCTTCGACATCAAAAGCCAATTGAGTATCTGCCGCAATCACCAGAGTGCGTAATTAATCAATCTCGGCCGCTAAATCTAAGACAGGAGTATCACGAAACTTCTAGAAAGCTGCAAGCCCAGCGACCAAGGTTATATGGTCTAGCTTGATCTCCTGCTTCGTGGTCACAACCTTATACTTTATTGTCATGGAATGAAGCCAGTTACAGAGATCATCACGAATTTTTCCAAGAGATTCAAGTCTTCTTTACAACTGATCATTTTCATCTTACAGATGTTGGGCCACGCCTTGAAGCTCAACTAATTCTCGGTCGGCTACGGTAACCCTTTCCTCAACAGATGACACACGCTGATCTCCAATCTCTCTTTGTGAATCCAATTTCAACGGGAGACAACCTCCAAGATTTTTTTCGCTCCTTAGCCACTGGACCTCTTAGCTAGAGCTACATGCTTTCAATTTGTCCCCTCTAAAGGTCATTCTCATCCTGGAGATATTTTTCTGCAATCCCATGCTGGCCATGATGATGGAGGGATTCTAAAGAAATGAACAGCCCTTGTGGATAATACAAGAAAGGCTTACGCAAATGGAACTCAAAGGTCGAAATTATAAGAAAAATGCACAGAAGACAAGAAGCATACCATTACTGAATAGTAAAAAAAGCTAACCAACAGCTCCTGGAAATTGTAGTAAGTGAAATGTTGCTGTTAAGAAGGCCCAACCAGGCCCCAAGACTTTCAACAACAATGTCAAAGTCTTTAAATACATTCACCCCATCTGGGATATGTATCACTATATCACGAACATCTCCAAGTGGGGCTTCTTCAGCCATGGCAGCATCACTGCCTACCTCAGCAGCTTTATGATCATCGATGGCCGCAATGGACCTGACTACTTCATTCCTGAGGCGGCGTCAAAAAAGGGGGACTGAGAGGCTCGGAGGTATGGGCAGCGGGAGCGAGAATTTGATCTGCTAAGGGGGATGATCAATTAGCTATATAGGGATAAAAATATGGAAATCATTTATCAAGCGAATATGACAAACCTGGTGTTGGCACCCAATTTTGTCCCGATTTATTTTTAAAAAATAATTATTTGTTATAAAAAAATTTGAAATTGAGTCAGTTTTAAAATTATGAAAAGAATCAATTGTTTTGATAAAAAGGCCAGAACCGCAAGTGTAATCACCTAATTTTTGACCCTCACACTCATAATTGCATCATTTTTGGGTCCATGAGGCGTTCCTCTTAATATTTGAGTTTTTAGTATTTTAGTAGGTTTTTATAAGAAAAATAGAAAATGCACAAAAATACTAATTTTTACATTTATGGGTCATTCCTAAACAGCACAGCACAAAGGGCCATCCACGCAAATTTGTAAACTCACCAACACGTCACTTAGCATTTTGGGTTTCTTTATACATAGCCACATATTATTTTATTCTTTTATAAGACAGCTATGCACAATCATCACGTCACCTTTCCATCACTCAATGTGCACTTCTTTCATTTATAAACACAATTTAGTCTTGCATCTTTTACACAGCAGCCAAATGCATATTAAAATTCACAGGCACACATTCACAATTCTTCGCACAATTCTCGGCCCATTAGACACACACACACACCCTCAGAATCACCTAGCCCAATACTATCTTAAGCCCACATGCACATCACATGACACATATATATATATATTTCATTTATGGAATTCACGGGGAGGAGGACACAAAAACCCTAGGGAGCTGAGGAAACCAGCGGCCGTGACCTTTCTTTACCAGAACATTTTCTTATTCCATCTTTTGAAAAATATGATTCTTCCTCCTTTTCCCATGAAGAAAATAGCTAAATAGCTTAATCTTTTAGTACTTCTTAGTTTGATTTTAGTATTCCAGTAAGAAAAACAACAAAAATAATTTAGTTTCTTTATTAGAATTTAGTCCTTTCCTAAAGAAAAACTATAAATAAAAAGGGGTCTTCAAGTTTGATTTTTTTTCCTTCAATCGGGTTCCTATCTTTGACGTTAGTCGAGGTCACCGTTCATCGTCTCCGGTCAAGGATCAGGTCACTGTCCACATTTCAAACAAATTTCGTAAGCTGTGGCGCAATTTTTATATAAATTGAAGAAGATTTTGGCTCGCACTGAGGTCCGCTCTAATCACTTTATATCTTAATGTTCTACGATATTTATGCAATATATTTGTCTGGTCAGCTTTGCGTGGTTTAGTCTGCTTTAGCTTATTTTATTCACAATATTATTGATGATTAGTTTTTTTGCGTTTTTACATGGCCGTTTTAGTTTAGTAAACTACATATAAGCACAAGCAAATGAATCGATAAGCTAAAATTATAGTAATGTGGGTTAATAAGAGGAGTTGAACTTGATGATAATTTTGTCACTATGGGCAAATCTTGGGTTCGTTCTCGACTGCATGCTTGCGTGCCGAACTTTATTATATTATTTATGTACTCATTTATCCGGGTGGGATGTCCCGGTTATATATTGATGTAATAGTGACCGTTCATTGAGAAGGCCCGGGATGTCGGGTTTGCTTTAGTTTAGGCTAGTATAGTTTGTTTTATTTTATTTTTTAGTCTTTTTAATTTGGAACTGTAATGGACTGTATATAATTTTACCTGTGTGTGCTTGTGTATCTGTGCGTTTCAATCAAATATTTTTCAAAAGCCGATAAAGATCAAATGAGCAGCTATGCGTAGCATAGGGTCGGGGAGTGCCTAACACCTTCTCCTTGATCAACAGAACCTCAGTACCTAATCTCTGCTTTTCGCAAACCAGTTAATCGGATGTCCTTAATTTTAAAAGAGGTCTTTCTTATAAAAATAAAAAGAACTGCAAATATTTAAGAAAAGTCGACTAGGTGACCCAGCACGCTTAGTTGACATATTTTCTTTACTTTTAATGTTGGGTGGCGACTCCGTAAAACTTTTTAAAAACCTCTTTTGGGTCGCCACTCAATTTTTCGTGATTTCGGAAAAAATGGGTGCGACAGCTTGGCGACTCCGCTGGGGACATTCGAGGGTTCGAGCTCAGTTTGATATTGTCGGCCTAGAAAATGTTTGAATTGAGGTATTTGTTTATTATTGATGACATTTTTGCGCCTCGCTTGATTGCCTTGTGACTTATGGATTTGATACAATTGTCATTGCATTGCATTGCATATCCCAAAAATTATTTAGCTTCACTTTTGCAGACACTCACGCGGGAACGTGATGCGCTACCGCACATTGAAATCATCCTTTGAAACGAGATAGAGTCAGATATCTGGGTTAGCCGGACTACGGTGCTAGCCGTGCGACCCGATGCTCTCTCACTCTGAGTTGTCCGCTTGGGGCCACAAGTCTTGACCCACTCTAGTTGACCATAGCATAGAGCGCTTGGAACCCAATGACTAGGACATGCATCATTTAAGGCTTCAGTTGGTTCGGTACCTGCGTATCGAGTCCATTTTAAGAGAGCCTGCTGAATTGTCTATTGGGTCCCGACCCCAAGACATCTTTGCATCTTCTATGTGTTATTTTTTATGGGTAAAATTGTACATATGCTTTCTGATTTGGGTTATGAGGCAAGAGTGAGTTGTGAGTTTGAAAGATGGAGGAAAGGACGAAAAGAGAAAGTTTTTCTTAGTTTCTAGTTATAGTTTTTTAGTTTTCAAAAATAATAATTAAAAAAAAAAGCAAGTTTTTTCTTTTTGTTCTCAGAAGTATTCGCACGAACTACGCGGGCCTGATTCTCTAGGTGAGATACGTAGGCAACCCATATAGGGTCCGGTTCACTTAAAAAAAAAAGATGTGCTTTTTAGTCTTTCTACCGTATTTGCACAAATTTTGCGAGCCTGGTTCTCTAGGCGAGATACATAGGCAACCCTTATCGGGTTCGACTCTCTTTTGTAAATATTTTCTTTTGCTTTTAAAATTATTTTTACTGTCCCTGGCTGAGTCTTTTTGCATAACATTTTTGTAAATATAAGGCTGACTCGTGGTTTTATTTTCTTCTTGCAAATATTTTGGGAAAATCAAAGGTTGACATGTGACAAACTAAGCTTTTCAGTCAAGCATCCTCTTCCAGTCAATCTAGTTTTTCTCCAATGGATCCCAACATACCAATTCCTTCCAGCTTCACCATCCCAGCAGTTGCCAAAGAGTCTCTCACGAAGGAAGATCAAGCCCCGTTTGTAATATCATATAGCCTGCATATGCCAAATCTTGGGTCTGCCATCCCTGCCACCCTCCACTATGCCTACAAGCGTGAATACTTCTTTTCCTGTCCAAACGCCCGCATCTGACCAATCACTTACCGTCCCCCAATCCCAGCCACTTGACCAGGATCATCACTTCACCACCAAGCCCTCTTCTAGTAGCACAAATCTGACTATTGGAACACTATCTCAACATTTGGACCATGAGAATTGTCAGCATGCGGTCTCGCCTCCTACCAAACTGTCGCTTTTGGGGATTAAGAAAAAGACCAATGAGAGTTTTGATGAATATGCCTCTCGATGGTTTAAGCAGGCAATTAGGGTTAGGCCATCTATGGACTCAAAAGAGATGAGTGGTGTGTTTATCTTAGCACAAGATGGTGACTATTATCAACATTTGTCACCAATGATGGGAAAGTCTTTCATTGAGGTATTGAAAAAGGGTAATGTGGTGGAAGAAGGTTTGAAATCAGGTTTATTGGTCAGCTCTACTGAGTCGAGGGTTGCAACACTAGCCATTCAGGTAGAATCAAGTGAGGCTACGCGAACAATGAAAGGTGACAAGGGAAAATTTGCAGAAGGAGTAGTTGCACCATTGATTAATCATGTCCAGTACCAACAAGCTCCATCCCAATCCAAATACCCCACATTTCCATACTATTCCGCACCGATCCAACCACCTCTTCATCAATTATGCTCGGCATTCGAACTATCAACTGAAAGAGACTGTCGCCTAGTCATCACTTTGCTTGAATCACTAGAAAGTGTTTTTGGAAAGTTATTTGCTAAAGGAATGTTGGGAGTAAAAGATCAAAAGACTCCCTACACTGCCCATCTTGATGCTTCAAAACGTTGTATGTACCATTCCTATGCATGTGGTCATGATACTGAAGATTGTCTTGATTTGAAGCGTGACATTCAAAAAGTGATTGATAAGGGCCTGGTGAAGATAGATTTAGTGTCTCTTCCTACAAACCATTCAAGCCACTTGCCACACAATACTTTTCAGCAGCCTATTCAGTTCTTGCCTTCCCCAAAATATCAGACTCCTCAAGGCAATCTTGTTCGAGCCTCTCAGTTTGTCTGGGAATGTAAGCCTTCACGCGTATTCATCCCTTTGTTAGAATCTCAATCGGGCATCTTTGAGAAATTGCAGTCTTCTAATCTTCTTTGTCCCGTTCAAGCCAAGGCATATGTGAGAAAATCCAAGTCTTTTGACCCTATGAAGCATTGCACTTTCCATTCCAATATGTTGGGTCATGATACAAATCATTGTACGCATTTGAAGAGTTTGATCCAGGACTTCATCTATCAAGGGTACATAAAAGTGGAAATGTCTGATTTAGCTGATAGGGAATTGCTTGCATCATTGGTTAATGTTGATGTCACCCCAAGGTTCACTCTTATTGGATTGCCCATTGTGCGTATCAAAGCAGCAATCACAACTTTGGCCCAGCCAATTCTAGAAAGACAACAAAAGAAATGCCGTTTTATTCCTTGGAGCACTCAAAACACTGGTGCGATGCATAAAGGAAAGGAAAAGGCCATTGAGCAGATTGGGACTAAGAAGCATACCGTTATACCATTTGTTTGGAGAAATAGGTTGGAGTCATCTGATGAGGAATTCGAGGATCATTAATCTCTCGCTACTTAAGGGATTTTTGGAGTCTAATGGCATGGTTCTCTATTTGACCAACCTTGAAGTCTTGTTTCAAGTCCTAGCTTGTCATTTCGGCATCATGCCTTTACTATGTAGAGCCTCATTATGGTTCTTTCCTTTAAAGTGTCAATAATTGAGTCGGTAGGTCCGTAGTTTTAAAGTGTCAGTATTGAGTCGTGTCATATCTATTCCCATGGGTTTACCTTTATAGTCTTATATTGTCTTAAATGTCGGTCTATTTGAGTCAGGTCACGTCGATATATTTTCATTGTGGTCCTGTTATGTTCCCAGTCAGTTAATATTATTAATGAACATTTTACTTTCATTTTCTATTAATTCTTTGTCCTATAACAAGTTCTCATTTTTGCTTTGAGCTGACATGCATGAAAGATCGATCAATTACAAGAAGCTAACACAATCTAAGAGTGAAGACTTGAGAGCAGTGCGACCAGGAAAGAGAGCCAAATGGAAGCTTATTTAAGTGATAATCTCATCCCTGGCATTTGGAAACATAAGTGCGGAAAAAAGTCTTCTGTTCCACATTAGCAATGTCATGTAGGTTCTATTGTTCAGCCATGAAAACTATGCACAATCTCTTGACAAGGCATTTTCAAGATTGGGATGATGAAAGGCTGCCCTTCCACTACCTAAACACCACTGCATCTTTTGTCAAGCCCTTTGAGCCTAAAAGTTTATTCTCGAGCCCTCTTTTGGAATCAATGTTAAAAAAAGAAAAAGGAAATGGAAACATGTTTTGTTAAGTCTTTTCTTAGTTTTGCTTTACCAATATCAAAAAAAGGGGTGAAAAAAAAAAAAATAAAAATATATATATATATATATATATATATATATATATATATATATATATATATATATATATATATATATATATATATATATATATATATATATATATATATATATATATATATATATATATATATATAAAAAGAAAGAAAAAAAAAGAGAAAAAGAAGAAGAAGAAAGAAGACGTGTCATATAAGCATCTTTTATTCTGAACTACGTCTGACCTGATTCTTGCTACGGCATGATACGTAGGCAGCCTTACCCTGGGGTTCGGTCACACCAATAAAAGATCCAGAATTTTCTCAATTCAATAACAGGGGCAATTTTTTGAAGGTTCCATAATCCCAATCTCGCAAACTGGGGCAGATTTTTTGGAAAGATTCCAAAAGTTGTAAATAGATTACCTGCATTCATGTCAAATTTTGAGCCTTATATCCTTTCTTTCTAGCCATTGCCCAAAAGCCTGCATTACGGTCCAAATAAAGTCCTTTTTGATCAATTTTGAAGATGCCAAGTCAAGGGATACATGCTAGTTCCTGACAGTACTAAACAAGTTTGCAAAAAAGAAGAAAAAAAGGAAAAAATGAGAGAGTCTTGTTGGTGAAAACCCGTAGGGGCACTACAAGGCGACTGTGAGTATGAGAGCACAATCGAGAAATTTGTCATGTGATCATTGAATAGCAAAAGTTAAATGCAATAGAATGTGCATCACAGAAAAATCCTCCAAAGGAACCGGCTGCCAGAGTAAGATATCTGAGATTGAAAGGTCCAAGTGCATGTCATGCTCAATAATGTCAGTGTCAGTTCAAAATCATTTCTTTTCTTTTCTTGGTTGAGTCATTAGGGTCAAGCATCTTCCACTAGTAGGGTCGTCATTTTCTTCACCTCAATTTTTGGGGTCAAGGTCAAATGAAATCATGTGTATTGTTCTTTAGAAAATCCCCAAAAGCAGTATAAAGAGATAAATGATTATGAATCATCTTTGGACTTTTGAAAGTGTGACCTCTCATGTTGAATCAATATTTGCTTGTTTATGGTCTGATGGAGTCATATTCCTCTCTGGTCTTAAGTAGTTACATAACGTTCTCCAAGTTTGGGGAATATTGCATCCCACTGGCGGATCTCTTCAAGGCAATGCATAAAGCTCACTGGCCTTTAGCCTATTCCTTTAAGCCACTCTTAAACATCGGTGCCAAGCCCGAAAACCAAAACTTTTTAACCGAGGCCAACCATCTCACATCAATCCACGCCCACTAACCAAGCTCAAATATAGCGTGCAGTTTGTCACAAGCTAACCAGTTTTCAAAAATCATAAGTTTTCTTAGGGGCAGTTTTTGTTTGCTTCATGCAATTGCATTTTTAACATGACGTGTTGCATTTAAATTTCATAGGCTCTGTGTCTTTGAAGTTTAAGGTTGCACATAGGCTTATGCCTCAGAATTTTAGGATTTTTTTTTAATGATGGTTTTAATTGTCCTTAGTGAATAAAACAGTGAAAAAAAGAGAGGAAAAAAGGAAATGGAGAAGAAAGACAAAATCAAAACAAAAAACTCTAGAAAGGACCGTTGGCAAGCTAATTATTTTAAAACAGGGGAAAACAGGGGCAGAAAAATTTTCTTTTGTTTTGTTTGTGCTTTTGAAATTGCAGGTGTTCTCTTCAAGTCAGGCACCAACCTACAAATGCGGGTATTTCTTTGCAAGTCAGGCACCCACCTACAAATACGGGTATTTTCTTTCAAGTCAGGCACCCACCTTCCAATGCGGGTATTTTTTTTCAAGTCCAGGCACCCACCTTCAAATGCGGGTATTATCTTCTAAGTTCAGGCGCCCACCTACAAATGCGGGTATTTCTTTACAAGTCCAGGCACCCACCTACAAATGCGGGTATTTCTTTGCAAGTTCAGGCGCCCACCTACAAATGCGGGTATTTCTTTTCACGTCAAGCACCCACCTTCAAATGCGGGTATTTATTTGCAAGTTCAGGCGCCCACCTACAAATGCGGGTATTTCTTTACAAGTTCAGGCGCCCACCTACAAATGCGGGTATTTCTTCTTCAAGCCAGGCACCCACCTTCCAATGCGGGTATTTTATTTCAAGTTCAGGCGCCCACCTTCCAATGTGGGTATTTCCTTTCAAGTTCAGGCGCCCACCTACAAATGCGGGTATTTCTTTTCAAGTCAGGCACCCACCTTCCAATGCGGGTATTCTCTTTTCAAGTCAGGCGCCCACCTACCAATGCGGGTATTTTCTTTCAAGTTCAGGCGCCCACCTACAAATGCAGGTATTTCTTTGCAAGTTCAGGCGCCCACCTACAAATGCGGGTATTTCTTTGCAAGTTCAGGCACCCACCTTCCAATGCGGATATTTCCTTTCAAGTTCAGGCGCCCACCTATAAATGCGGGTATTTCTTTACAAGTTCAGGCGCCCACCTACAAATGCGGGTATTTCCTTTCAAGTTCAGGCGCCCACCTACAAATGCGGGTATTTTCTATCAAGTTCAGGCACCCACCTTCAAATGCGGGTATTATCTTCTAAGTTCAGGCGCCCACCTACAAATGCGGGTATTTCTTTACAAGTCCAGGCACCCACCTACAAATGCGGGTATTTCTTTGCAAGTTCAGGCGCCCACCTACAAATGCGGGTATTTCTTTTCACGTCAAGCACCCACCTTCAAATGCGGTTATTTATTTGCAAGTTCAGGCGCCCACCTACAAATGCGGGTATTTCTTTGCAAGTTCAGGCGCCCACCTACAAATGCGGGTATTTCTTCTTCAAGCCAGGCACCCACCTTCCAATGCGGGTATTTTATTTCAAGTTCAGGCGCCCACCTTCCAATGCGGGTATTTCCTTTCAAGTTCAGGCGCCCACCTACAAATGCGGGTATTTCTTTTCAAGTCAGGCACCCACCTTCCAATGCGGGTATTCTCTTTTCAAGTCAGGCGCCCACCTACCAATGCGGGTATTTCCTTTCAAGTTCAGGCGCCCACCTACAAATGCAGGTATTTCTTTGCAAGTTCAGGCGCCCACCTACAAATGCGGGCATTTCTTTGCAAGTTCAGGCACCCACCTTCCAATGCGGATATTTCCTTTCAAGTTCAGGCGCCCACCTATAAATGCGGGTATTTCTTTGCAAGTTCAGGCGCCCACCTACAAATGCGGGTATTTCTTTTCAAGTCAGGCACCCACCTTCCAATGCGGGTATTTTCTTTCAAGTTCAGGCACCCACCTTCAAATGCGGGTATTTTGTTTCAAGTCCATGGCACCCACCTTCAAATGCAGGTATTCTCTTTTCAAGTCAGGCGCCCACCTACAAATGCGGGTATTTCCTTTCAAGTTCAGGCGCCCACCTAAAAATGTGGGTATTTCTTTTCAAGTCAGGCACCCACCTTCCAATGCGGGTATTTCCTTTCAAGTTCAGGCATCCACCTTCAAATGCGGGTATTTTGTTTCAAGTCCAAGGCACCCACCTTCAAATGCGGGTATTTGCTTTCAAGTCCAGGGCACCCACCTTCAAATGCGGGTATTTTGTTTCACGTCCAAAGTACCCACTTTCAAATGCGGGTATTTTCTTTCAAGTCCAGGGCACCCACCTTCAAATGCGGGTATTTTCTATCAAGTTCAGGCACCACCTTCAAATGCGAGTGTTTCTTCTCAAGTCCAGGCGCCCACCTTCCATTGCGGGTATTTCCTTTCAAGTTTAGGCGCCCACCTTAAAATGTGGGTATTTTCTATCAAGTTCAGGCACCCACCTTCAAATGCGGGTGTTTCTTCTCAAGTCCAGGCGCCCACCTTCCAATGCGGGTATTTTCTTTCAAGTTCAGGCGCCCACCTTCAAATGTGGGTATTTCTTCTCAAGTTCAGGCACCCACCTTCCAATGCAGGTTCAGGCACCCACCTTCAAATGCGGGTATTTTCTCTCAAGTTCAGGCGCCCACCTTCAAATGCGGGTTTACCTCTAAGTTCAAGCATGCAATTGGGAAAGACAGCTCAATGAAAAAAATCAAGCTTGCATTCCGGATCGAGCCTGAAAGACCACTATCAGTCAAGACTTTGAAAGAATACAATAAAGTCACACTGGGGCAATTTTAGAGTCACAGTCAAGAAAAGATCAAGTCTCATTTGCTAAAAGATGATCAAGTGATAAGCAAAGTGAAAACAAGCAGCATCATAAACTGTGATAAGTCCAGCAGTGCAAGCAATTTTGAGCACCAGGCGCCCACCTGAAGAATGCGGGACAACAATTGAAGATTCAAGAAAAAATAGATAGGGTCTACAATTTTTCGTTGTATTTTCTTTTCATGTTGATGTAATAGCAGGACCCGCCGACCGGGACCTCTACGGTACCTCACTCGACTCTCTCTCCATCTTCGAACCACCTTCTTCCACTTCCATTCCAACGAGTCGGGTCAAAAATAGGTTACGTTGATTACTTCTTTGCCCGAAAACTAGAATTCTTCGAGTTTCCGAGCAAAGAGGGGCAGCTGTAATCACCTAATTTTTGACCCTCACACTCATAATTGCATCATTTTTGGGTCCATGAGGCGTTCCTCTTAATATTTGAGTTTTTAGTATTTTAGTAGGTTTTTATAAGAAAAATAGAAAATGCACAAAAATACTAATTTTTACATTTATGGGTCTTTCCTAAACAGCACAGCACAAAGGGCCATCCACGCAAATTTGTAAACTCACCAACACGTCACTTAGCATTTTAGGTTTCTTTATACATAGCCACATATTATTTTATTCTTTTATAAGACAGCTATGCACAATCATCACGTCACCTTTCCATCACTCAATGTGCACTTCTTTCATTTATAAACACAATTTAGTCTTGCATCTTTTACACAGCAGCCAAATGCATATTAAAATTCACAGGCACACATTCACAATTCTTCGCACAATTCTCGGCCCATTAGACACACACACACACCCTCGGAATCACCTAGCCCAATACTATCTTAAGCCCACATGCACATCACATGACACATATATATATATTTCATTTATGGAATTCACGGGGAGGAGGACACAAAAACCCTAGGGAGCTGAGGAAAGCAGCGGCCGTGACCTTTCTTTACCAGAGCATTTTCTTATTCCATCTTTTGAAAAATATGATTCTTCCTCCTTTTCCCATGACGAAAATAGCTAAATAGCTTAATCTTTTAGTACTTCTTAGTTTGATTTTAGTATTCCAGTAAGAAAAACAACAAAAATAATTTAGTTTCTTTATTAGAATTTAGTCCTTTCCTAAAGAAAAACTATAAATAAAAAGGGGTCTTCAAGTTTGATTTTTTTTCCTTCAATCGGGTTCCTATCTTTGACGTCAGTCGAGGTCACCGTTCATCGTCTCCGGTCAAGGATCAGGTCACTGTCCACATTTCAAACAAATTTCGTAAGCTGTGGCGCAATTTTTATATAAATTGAAGAAGATTTTGGCTCGCACTGAGGTCCGCTCTAATCACTTTATATCTTAATGTTCTACGATATTTATGCAATATATTTGTCTGGTCAGCTTTGCGTGGTTTAGTCTGCTTTAGCTTATTTTATTCACAATATTATTGATGATTAGTTCTTTTGCGTTTTTACATGGCCGTTTTAGTTTAGTAAACTACATATAAGCACAAGCAAATGAATCGATAAGCTAAAATTATAGTAATGTGGGTTAATAAGAGGAGTTGAACTTGATGATAATTTTGTCACTATGGGCAAATCTTGGGTTCGTTCTCGACTGCATGCTTGCGTGCCGAACTTTATTATATTATTTATGTACTCATTTATCCGGGTGGGATGTCCCGGTTATATATTGATGTAATAGTGACCGTTCATTGAGAAGGCCCGGGATGTCGGGTTTGCTTTAGTTTAGGCTAGTATAGTTTGTTTTATTTTATTTTTTAGTCTTTTTAATTTGGAACTGTAATGGACTGTATATAATTTTACCTGTGTGTGCTTGTGTATCTGTGCGTTTCAATCAAATATTTTTCAAAAGCCGATAAAGATCAAATGAGCAGCTATGCGTAGCATAGGATCGGGGAGTGCCTAACACCTTCTCCTTGATCAACAGAACCTCCGTACCTAATCTCTGCTTTTCGCAAACCAGTTAATCGGATGTCCTTAATTTTAAAAGAGGTTTTTCTTATAAAAATAAAAAGAACTGCAAATATTTAAGAAAAGTCGACTAGGTGACCCAGCACGCTTAGTTGACATATTTTCTTTACTTTTAATGTTGGGTGGCGACTCCGTAAAACTTTTTAAAAACCTCTTTTGGGTCGCCACTCAATTTTTCGTGATTTCGGAAAAAATGGGTGCGACAGCAAGAATGAGATAAAATTCGTCCTACACATGCAAAATATGATATAAACAAAAAATCCCTAAATCCAAAAATTCTCCCATTTGTTTCAGTCAAAATTCCTAAACCCAACCCATCTCCTAACCCGAATACCCGGATTTCCCCCCGAATTCATTTGAAATTCTTGACCCCACTCCCTCTCTAGCTCACCTCGTCGTACAACCTTATCCAATTGAGACCGTTTGAGGTTGTTTTGGGGATTTTATTTCAGAAACTCATTCACCCAAGAACCCTAACTGACTGCTATAAATAACAGCTTATAAGAAGTTAGAGGGGGATTCAGCAGCCATTAATGGGGTGAGGATAGAGCGCGGCAGTAAAAGAGAACAGGGGTGAATAAGGAGAGGGTTGGAAATGAAAAGGAGTCAGAGCAATATATTTTTTTTAGTCTTTGAAAATACATAGATCATTACTATTTTCTGTTTCTGTTTGGGATTAAATACATCATTTTTCGGATCGTCTCGTCGCTTCGTCAAACGAGTCGTCGCTTGTGTTCGGGCTTCTTTTTTTCAAATCCACGCCCTAGCTCACTGCGTCGCAAAAGGTAATACTCTTCCTTGTTTTCTTGTCATTGTCAATTAGTTATAACTTTGAGTATGGACAAAACTTAGCTGTGCAAATTGTAGTCTTTAAGCTGATTTTGTATGCTGCGATGGGAGTCGTGTCTTTCTGTCATGTACTCATCAGTTTACACATGAAAACTGTTTGTCTTGTTCTGTCTGAATCATGTGTTATTTATGTTTGGATATAATCTGTGTGCAGCTTGAAATCAAGTTCTTTGTTTCAGTTTTGAAGTGAAAGTTTCAATCTTTAGGTTGTTATTGTTGGTCTATGGTTTAAAGTTGAATTTTTGATAGCTTAGTTGCAAAAATCATGTCTCTAAGCTGGATTGGTGAAATAGAATTTAAAAGAAGATGGTCTTCCTGTTTCTCTAAAGTTTGCATTTTTGTTTGGCGCTTTTACATGCCATGCTAGCTGCTAATGTAAGAAAAGGGATTGAAAAGGGATTCATGTTTTCTGTTTATGGTAGTAGCAGCAGTTCTGGTTTGGTTCTGGTAATATGCTTTGGTTCATGGGAAATGTAAAAGGGAGCAGCCGTGTAGGGGTGGTAGGGCAGGAAGTTCTTGGTTGTGTGATGTGTATGGAGGAATTTTAAATGTTGCAGCTGTATAAGAGAACCTGCAGGTGATATGAGGTTGAATCCTTATGCTTTTAGCTATTTGTAAGTAGCATAGGAAGTCTGGTTTGTTCAGGGAAATGGCAAGTAGGCTGTTAGGTGCTATGAGTCTGTGTGAGTGGTAGGATGGATGTTCTAGGTATGCAGATAGTAGTGGTGTTCCAGGGAATTGGGTAGTGGTGCTATGTGTTTGATTAAGAGGAGTAGCAGGGTCTTGAGTTGGTTTAGGGGCTGTTTGTAGTTGTTTATAGATGCAGTGAGTGTGTTTGTCCAGGGAGGTGTGTTTGATACTAGGGAGAAGTGGAGGGCTTGATCCTGGAAGTGTATAAGAGGGTAGCAAGGGTGAAGCTTATGGTTTCTTGAGAGTTTGAGTAAGAATGAGCAGGGAATTAGGCTTGGAAGTAGGAGGATGTGAATGGGCTGATTTGTTTTCCAGGTTTTGCTATGCAGGTAGTTTGTGAGTAGTGTGTCATGGTCTTGATTGCTTATGATTGTTCTGCAGATGTTAGAGATGTTTTCTTATTTGGTTCAGGCAGCCTACATTCTGTTCCAGCATTTGCTGATAGTTTATAGCAAGTGCTAGAAGTGTTTGTCCCCTAGTGGTGTTTGGTTTCTGCCTGATATAGAGTAGTTTAGGATTGAAGAGTGTGTGAATGCTAAGAGGTATGGCTAGTAATAGTATTTATGAGTCTTGCTTCCAGTGTATGCAGCTTGGTCTGGTTTTCATTGGGAGCTGATTCCCTCCGTGGGTGTCCATCTATAGCTCTGTTTATGTGGTTGTTACTAGTGAATATTGCCCTATTGATTGCACAGCCAGTATGAGAATCGGTCCATTTTGTTTCTCGAGCATTCTGTTAGTGAATGAGGTCCATCAGAATATTTGTGAAATTGTTGGTCTTTGTTGTCTGAACCTGGGAAGTTTTAGTCCGATTCCTGTGTCTCATCTCTTTGAGAATTTGTAACTAATTTCTGCCTCACTTGATATATGATTATTCCAATTTACATGCTTAGGTTACTTAATACTTTGGCTTGAGTTGTAGCCTGCGAGCATTGGTTAGAATTGAACTGGTTGTTGTCTATGCAAATTTCCCTCGCACATACTAATCCTTATCTCTTATTTATTTTGCATGAAACACTCCTTGGGATCGAGTTGGTATCAACTCAAATGGGGCTCATTGGCTTGGAGTTTGCATTGGGATCAAGATTCGGGCTCAAGTTCTCAAGATTAAAGAAAACTTTAGGAAAACCAAGGCTCGTTTCGCGAGTTTGCTTTCCGCGTTCTATCTTTTAACTCTTGTTTTCCCTTTGCCCTTAGGATATTTATATAAATTACTTGAAGAATAATTATGTACTTATATTTTATGAATAAATACTTGATGGTTTGAGTTACTTAGTTATTTTATGTTCATTATCCTTTACCTTGAAGCTGTTATTTAATTTATTGCAAATCAGGCCATTTAAGCAAATGCGTGTAAATTTCATAAATTTTCAAAAACCACGATTAATAAATGACTACAAGAAAAGACTTCTATTTTATCGATACGAAGTAGTTTCTTTAAAAAGTCAAAACTTATAAAGAAGTTTAAATTAACTTCTAAATGTCCCGAAACGACTTTGCAAAAAGCGACTTGAAATCTAAGTTCCATCTTATGGTGAGATACTCGGATTTTAAAGTTGAAAAGCAAGTGCCATTTATGCGCCATCACATATGAGTTGGAAAAGAAATTAGGACGATCAAATCATTCTTTTTCAAAAGGAAAATGCGCTTTTAATTTATTTTACTTTTATAAATTCTATTTTATTTAAAAAAAAAAAGACAAGTAAAGCCTTTTGAATAAATTGTTAAATGTTTGGAAAAGTTACTAAATTTAATTTGTTGAATTAATCAATGGTTCAACTAATTATTTTTAGAAAAGCGCATAAATAGCACTTGCAAATAAATTTGGAAACCTGTCGGATTAACTGCTGTTAACGGAATTTCGAAAGTGCCTTAAAAACCTTCTTTCGAAATTAACAAAACCTCTTACCCAGAATCTCTGAAAGAAAGACCGTCTTTTTCCAAAAATGGAGTTTTGCACGCATTTGCTTATTTGTTCCCTATTTTCCTTAAATTGGGTAGCGACTCCAAAAACTCCAAAAGAGTTAGTCCATCCTGTCGATATTCCTAAATTTAATCCTTCGGGGTTATATTTTTGGGGGTTAAACACCTGGAGGAGGGACAGAAAGATCAACACTGACATTATCTACGTCCACTTCTTCTTCGGCCTCGGAACTTACCTCTATCGCATGTCCTCGCCTGCACGAAGAAGGAGCATAGGGAGGAGTGTCGGTAAGGCTAAGGGAAGCAACTGCAGAAGGGGGTTCACTAGTCTGAGATGCATGAACTCAGGGGACTTTAACAACCTGCAAAACAGGAACATGAGCAGTGATGGCGGACCTAGAAGGCTCGATTGTTTTCCTTATATTCGATGATCGAGAACTGCTAGCCAACTCGGAGATTGTTTCAGCAGAGACAAACAAATCAGGCAAATTCTCTACATATAGAGCCGTATTCTTATTATCTTGAATAGACAACATGTTGTCATAACGGGAAAGACCCGAAGAATAAAGAAGAATCATGCAACAGAGGAGCAGGAACTATTTATAATAATTAAGGCATGGTGTACCATGATCTTTCGCTCGCCAACGTTTGACGGCTGCTGAAGATAAGAACCTCATCATGAGTGGAGGGTTCCTTGTAAAAAACCATAATGAATTCAACCATGTCGTCACAAGAAAAGGAGAATGAGTTACACGGTTGATTGCCGGAATCAGGAGGAAAGGGTTTGCAAAGGGACCAACAATGAACATGAATAAGGAAGTAAAAGTGGAAAAGACAACTTACACTTCCTAACAGAAACTTTAGGAAAGGGAATGGACATAACTAGGGTGGAGCGCCACGTAGTGGTAGCACCAATCGCGGTCATTAGCGTCCTCTCTGTTGGAGACAATTGCCTTTGTGCCTCATCTATTAAAGTTTAGCATATCTAATTTAATAAGTCGGGGAGAATAATAAGCATAGAGGTGCCAAAAGTGAATTCGAGACCGACCTTTTCAGCAGGTGTTCCAAGACGATGATCAGGCACCATATAGATGGGCCAACTTGGCCTATGCAGATGTTGTATTGCTGACACACCTCATCCACAATCGGGTGTACCCGAAGCCCAAGACAAATTGTAAAAGAATATGTATGGACAAAAGAATAACCTTCTTGGCGGCTAGATATCTTCTCTACTGCAGTCGGGATGACAATCTCCCTGTCTAGACCCCAACCGCAGTCAAGTTTGACACGTTAGAGGTCATCCGCTTGGATAGTAGAAGGGTAAGCTTCGATGGTCAAATTGTTGGTGTCCACTTGTTTTTGTTTTTTGGTCTGCACTAGCAACCTACCATCATTATTAAAAATAGGGTTCAAGGGAATGTAATCCTGAGCCCCGAAGTCATTTGGGATGAAGTTTGGGGTGTTAGTGATATGATCCTAACTAGGAAATAAGGAAATAACAAGAATAATTAAACAAGATAGAAGCAAGACCCACTTTGATTAGAAGATATTACAGAAGCAAATTAGGGATAAGGCCTAATTACCCCCCTTAATTGTCCAAATCATGAACCTAAATTATTTGATCCTCAATTAAAAAGACATTCAATTGCAAACCAAGGAAAAGAGATGCTCAAGCAACAAGCTTAGCCAATGTTTACTCACACAATTAATCATCAAAAGTCTAACCCTGGCAAATGAGGCTAAGTGGGCTTAAATACTGGTTTCTAAAAATGGCATAACATTGCCTTAATTTCCCCTAAAGTATGCTGAAATAAAAGTCATTAACTTGAAGTGGGTTTCTGATCATCGTATCAGTGCAATCGCGACATAAGTGGCGCGATCGCGATGACTAATCCAGCAGCGCTTCATGTATGCGCCAAAGGCCACTCGTCCGCGAAGGTGATCTTTCTCAGCCTTTCTCATCTATCTGCGTGATCGCGTTTAGGACCTCGCGATCACGCTGCACAGTTGTTTGTCCATGCGCGATCGCGTCTGTGGCCACGCAATCGCGTTGAGTTGATTTTGGAGTTGGGGCAGTAAGCTTGTAGACAGGCTCTGCAGCCTCCAATATTTTCGCCAGTTGCTTCACTTGTTCACTTTGGCCATCTTTTGCCTTGATTCTTGGCTTCCAAGCTCTTTTGAAACACTCCAAGCTTTTGATGTTAAGTCTAAATCCGCCAATGTCATGAGCGCCAATCCGGTTTGCATCATTCCCTCCTTCTTTAGAGAAATTCATCCTCGAATTTGGACCTAGCAAAACAATAACCGGAATAAGCACCAAGTCACAAGCTTTATAGACTTTGCATAAGAAAGATGATGGAGTTGAATATTTCCACTTAAACGTCACACTTTTGTGGTAGAGCCAAGAGTCAAATGACTCAAAGAAGATCAATTCTACAACTAAAGTTCCAAGAAGTTGGCCAAATGATAAATATGCACAAGAGAAATCAAGGAATCCAAAAAGTTTAATGAGTACATAATGTAGATTGCAATTGGATCCTTTAAGCATAACACCACCAAGATCACTAATTATCCAATAATAACATTTATCATCGGGGTCAAACACTACCCTCACATCCAAAACATCCTTCAAAATATCATCAAACCAACCAAATATTATTGACAAGGAAATAATACATAATACCACACATCCACTATCCAAGACACTATAAGTTTCAATAGATAAGTTCCATACCTCAGTGGCTTCGGAAAGCCCAAATATAAGAACTAGCCATTCAAAAAAACCATTATTGGCTTTAGAAGACAACCACACGTCAAACCCTTTTGTAGTCCATGAAGATGCTTGCAAGTGTCTTACCTCTTTGTAGATCCTCTCTTGATAGTCTTTCACAAATGGACCAAGAGGGTTAGTAAACTCATCAAGAAAAATATTATCACAATTATACCCATGGATATTTGGAAATGCCTCAAATGTGTTATTTTTGTATTTCTTTCTAGAAGCATTCATAAAATTCCTCCAAATTAAATCCTCAAAACTAGGAATAGAGTAAGTAAAGAACATGACACTAAAATTAGCATCAAGCAAGTTACTGCAACTATCACTAGTGTCTCCCTCCTTCTTTAAAAGACCCTTTTCATTTTTGGAGGACTTACCAATATAAGACAAGCTTTCAAAAAATATTTTGGGAGTTAGCTTGCTAACATCCACACAATTAGCACTTTCAAGCAAGTCACAAGAATCATTTTCACAAGTTATACACTCTTTAAACATTGACTCATCATTTTCATCAAGTGCAAACAAGTTCAAAAGAAATGTATCTTTAAGGGAAACATGATCAATGGTGTCCATATATTCAAGCTCACTTTCCAAATTAGAATCTCTATCAAGCACAAGGTCAAAACTAGGATAATCCAAAGAACATTTTACATTTTCAAGTGTACACTCACTTAACAACTCAAAACATGATTTATCAAATTCAAATAAAAAGGAAGGCGATTCATTATCATTCAAATACAATTCTTCACTTCCTTCAAGTAAGTGCACACCTTCCAATCCATCACTATGTTTAACTTGACACAAGCAACCACCAATACCAACACCAAGAATACTACCACTCAAAGTATCACAAGATCCAAGTAATTTTTTTTCTTTATTCACAAGAGAAATGTCATTGTCATCATATGAATAATTAGCACAATCATCATCCAATCCTATATTCTTTATGGAATTCATGAAATAACTTAAGGAATGAATTTTAATCATGCTCTCTTGATTTTCAAGGTCGCCAATTTGACCACTTTCTCTATCTAGTTCACTCAAAGAAATACAAGAGTTAGGGTTAGCTATCTTACCTTGAAGCACCAAAGAACTTTCTTGACCTTGAATTTCAAAGTTAAGGCTTACTTGACAATTGGAGAAGTATTTTCGGCCTCATCATTTTCTTCCAAGCAAGAGTCATTTTCCAATGATGATTCTTTTTTGCAATCACTTCCACAAGAACCTACAAAAGAGACATCACTACTAAAAGAAGTAGTGAGGGGGTTAGAGTTAAAGCAATGAGTAGCCTCTCTTATTTTTCTTGACTCTCCATTTCTTTTCCCTCAATCTCTTCATTCTTTTCTGCCTCACCCTCTTCATTTTCTTTTGGTGACAACTCACTCTCATTTTTCAACTCATCCTCTCCTTTTTTCCTCTCTTGAGTTGTCACTTTGCTCACCCTTACTCCTCTCAATCTTTTCTCTCTCACAATTTCTTTTGATTGGAGTATCAAGGTTATAAAATAAATCATCATGGGGAAGCTTTTCTTGTATCCCAAAATGATTCCTCAAATTTTTCAAAAGATCTTGTCAAGTGGGTTTTGGTTTCCAAGGGAGTTCCCAAGGCCGCCCACGACTTAGATTATAATGGTTTCTCAAGTCTACGGGAAGAGCCCATGCAACCAAAGTCAATTTATCTAACTCCTTGCAAATGTATTCCTGCACAAAGATTTCCTCCAATTGAGATTCCCAAAGGATGTAGAGCTCCTCTTTATATTTTGCATGAAACTTAGGCAACTCTATGTACCTCTTATCCCTTTTACTTTGGCCCTTTCTCTTGGTAATTCTAAAGGTGTCATCTTTTTGTTCCGAGACTTCAACTACCACATCTTGCTTGATCTTGTCATTTCCACTATTAGGTAGTGGAACATGCTTTGGAGGATCTTGAGTAGGATCCTTTGCTTGCGGAATGGCATTTGGAGAGCAGGTATCTTGATCATCATCATAATCTTCAAGCGAATAGTAGGATTCTTCATCATGTTGACGACCAACTTGTTGAAGCACCACACCTTCACGCCTTGGAGGTTCATTTTTTGGAAGGTCATGCCTTGGAGGGTCTTGGATGGGATCTTTTACTTGTGGAGTGTCATTTGGAGAATATGTGTCTTGGGCTAACATATGAGAATATTGGTCACCCGCCCGAGTAAGCCTACTAGGGCCATCATCACGCACCCCTGCGGCCGGAGGTATCTCCACCACTTGCTTTCCCATTTCTCGAAGCCTATCTTTTCAGGATAGGTCATCAACCGTCTCCTTCATGGCTTTCAATTCATCTTGCATTAAATTAACACTTGCCATCAAGGCTTGCAACACGGTTTTGGTTTCCATGTCCGCCCCGATTTCCTTTTGAGCCATGGTACCTCCAAACAATCAAAGTAAATAAGGTTAGGAAAAGTCATCACCAATTCACTCTCTAAGTGTTTACACTCGATTTGATTGCACTCAATCCACTCGTGTTTAAACTCGATGGATGACTTTTACTCTCTCGAATGTTCTCACTAATCTTTCCTTTTACCTCTCGTTGGCAAAGTCAAGTTGCTTTTTGCACTCAATTTTGATTTTACAATCGAACTCAATCCAATTCGGGATGGAATGGAGTTGATGTGGCAAAGAATGGACAATAAAAGCTAATAAGATAGAATTCAAAAAAGTCAAGGAAATGAAGAAAGAAAGGTTCGAATCAAATTGGCACGAAATAGATTCAGATTTAGATGAAATTTTGTTTATGATCTAGAAACTCACTGTATTTGATAATATGATAGGGGTTTAGGTGATCTGAAACTGTTTAGGGGATGTTTCGAGAAATCCGTGAAGTGATTGATTTTTGTTCAACGTTGTCGCATGAGAACGAGTGCTATCACGAAGAGGAATCAACAACTCTGCGATGTCGCTTCGCGATCGCTAAGAACAATAAATCAATAAGCCTTCGCGATCGCGACAGAAGGCGTGCGATCGCGAAGAACAAATTCTGGGTTTGATGCAGAACTTTAAGCCCGCATTTTTGAAAATTTTCTTCACTTGAATCTTCACAAATGAACTTGTTTTTGCTCCAAATTTGAGATATTAGCTCCTTATATGTCTGTGAACAAACTCCAATGATCAATCCTTCAAAAACAACACCCAAAATACAAAGCCCCAATTTTTTTGTTGAAGAACCCTAACTTTTAAATCTTCAAATCGAATCCCCAAATGTTGTTTATTGTTCGATTCCTTCAAAAAAACAACTTCTAGAATCATCAAACAACAATTGGTAACAAAGATTTCATCCAAAGGAACCCTAAATCTAAGACTTAATTTTTGGATTTTTGATTTTTTTGTGATTTTTTAGATTTTGATATTCAAAACCTAGATAGTGTTTGTAGGAACAAACACCAATCTGTACTCTGATACCAAATGATATGATCCTAACTAGGAAACAAGGAAATAACAAGAAGAATTAAACAAGACCCACTTTGATTAGAAAATATTAAAGAAGCAAATTAGAGATAAGGCCTAATTACCCCCATTAATTGTCCAACAAAATGAACCTAAACTATTTGATCCTCAATTGAAAAGACATTCAATTACAAATAAAGGAAAATAGATACTCAAGCAAAAAGCTTAGCCAATATTTACTCACACAATTAATCATCAAAAGTCTAACCCTAGCAAATGAGGCTAAGTGGGTTTAAATACTGGTTTCTAAAAATGGCATAACATTGTCTTAATTGCCTCTAAAGTAGGCCAAAGTAAAAGTCATTAACTTGAAGTGGGCTTCTGATCATCGTCTCAGCGCTATCGCGACATAAGGGGCACGATCGCAATAACCAATCCACGTGGCCACGACGGTGATCTTCCTCAGCCTTTCTCATCTATCTATGCGATCGCGTTTGGGACCTCGTGATCGCGTTGTACAGTTGTTTGTCCCTGTACAATCGCATCTGTAGGCACGTGATCGCGTTGAGTTGATTCTGGAGTTGGGGCAGTAAGCTTGTAAACAGGCTCTGCAGCCTCCAATATTTGCCCCAGCTGCTTCACTTATTCACTTTGGCCATCTTTTGCCTTGATTCTTGGCACCAAGCTCTTTTGAAACACTTTAAGCTTTTGATGTTAAGTCTAAATCCGCCAATATCATGAGTGCCAATCCGGTTTGCATCAGATAGTCATTGTAAGAAGAAGAATTTCTAAGAAAATGAGCAATAGTACTTGCCTTAAGTTCAAATGGGAGGATGATGAGAAGGTAATGAAGAAGATTAGAAGTAATGATATGTACATATAAATAGTACAAGGTAACTTGGAAAGGAAAGTGTATTAATTGACAGATGTGAGATCGTGATGATTATAGCAAACGTTGGATAACCCGTTAATGACGGGATACGACAGAGAAGCTATAGCGTTGGGAATATGGGGGCACGGTCCACCAATCAAAAGGATACATGTAGATATACTTGAGTAGTATCAAATACGCTCTGCAGATAAAACACCAGGAGGCGTGAATTGCATCTGATTATGTGGGTAAAAATAGGCCACCTATAATTACAGAGGATATGAGTCTAACTGGTGAGGGCTAAACTTACTCTAAAAGTCAAAATCCATTGAGGATATACGCCTGCTCCATAAGCTATGACCACTCATCCGGCACGAGCCTAGAGCAGAAGGGGCACATACCCAATCGCCTTAAGAGTATTATTCTCCTAGTTAGGTTTTACTTTATATAACCGCCTCTTGTAACAAGCCCAAGGCCTATAATGCTAGTATTTAACTATAATTGTGGTTGAGGTAAATCTAAACCTATAAATACCCCCTCATCCTCATTGTATTTGACAACCTAGATTGCTAGTATTTAACTATAATTGTGGTTGAGGTAAATCTAAACTTATAAATACCCCTCTTCCTCATTGTATTTGACAACCTAGATTCAACTACGAATCCTCTATTATTAAAAGAATATAACTCCTATTCTCTTACTTTTCAACATTATTCTTCATAATTATTTTATTGCTTGTGACCCCCTATAAATTTATCTGTTTAACCTATAGCGAGCAAGTTTTAGGCGTAAACACCCCCTCTTTTGGGTTCATAGCATGACCACTTATACTCGACTAACTTGATAATGCCTCCACCCTTCTGACCTCGACTAATTGAGTGATAAATTGGATAACCCATCCAGGTGTTCTTCGAGTCATCGTTACTCTAGATGGTGAAGATGTTGGCGATTGAGAACCAATTAGGTTATTTACATAGGGGTGGAGAAAATTGTGGAAGCTTACATACATGTTTGCTTGTTTGTTTCTTTTCTTTTCTTTTTGCATGTCGGTCTTTGAAACAATTTATATCATTTTAACAGTAAATTTGATTCATTTTACCGAGAATGTCTACGGTTTGAGTCTGTCTCACCATTTAAGAAGTAACCATAGAAATAAAGGAACCCAGTATTTATTTTTTGATTTATTTTATTTACCTTTTAGATGTAGTTATAAATTTATGCGGTTCTCGAAAAAAGATAAGCAAAAAAAAAATTATCCCTAGAGTTGAGACATCTCATTCGAATCTAATTCGAACGAGACGAAATCAATAGGGTATCGATTAGATCTAGAAATGAATCAATAGAATCTTCTTCCTCGGGCGAATTCCTCCTTTTTCTCCTCAATCTACGGGGTAGTAGTGGCCATTTTCAGCTGTTACCCTAAGAATTAGAGATAAAGTCAATCATTGCTATACAAGTTGAGATGGAACATCTGAATAGCTACTATGTTGAATACTTACTAATAGGTGTGAAAGAATTTAAGGACCCAACCTAAAACCTTAATGCAATGGGCGAAGTGGCTAGAGATATTATAAAACCTTTTAAAAATCCTTATAGAATTGATGTGGGACAAGTGCACTCTCTAACACTCTCCTACACTTATAACTCATTATAGGGTTTACAAGTGGATTTGATTTTAATTTTTTGAAGTAGAAAGGGAAGATGAGACCCAACATGAGTGGGCTTTTTAAGAGGGAGGAGAGAAGGTCAAACAAGAGTGGGCTTTGAATATGTTTAGGTCTAAATTTGGTCGTTTAGGTAAAATAATTGAATTTGTTAGTGGGTTACAAGCAATACGATAAATACGCAGGAAAAGTAAAAATATTGAGAGAAAAGTAATAAGCAAGAAAGTATTAATCCTATTCCTTGAGAATAGTCGAATTCTGTGTGAATCGCTTGATGTACAATGTTGACACTCAATTTTGTCCATCCTTTTCACAATTGTCCATATCTAATTCTAAAATGCAATAGCAGTTTTTCCAGACAAAAATTGCACTAGCCATCATGCAATTAACCATGTCGTCTTTGTCATCAGTTCCTATTCATACAAATACTCAATTCAATACATTTATATTGTATAAGTACATCACTTGGGTCATTTTCAAGGGCACTTGCACACTCTGTGACTATTTAAATAATTTGTACACTTAATTATTTATTTTACAATTATCTATATTATCTAAGCCTATCCATAATTATTTAAATTACTTGTTATTTTTCTAGGCCACCAATAGTATTCCCTATATTTTATTAACTATTTTTTGCATTTTATTGACATTTTAAAGATGTTTTAACTCTTTTATACCCATTTTATACATATTTTATACACTTTATATACATTTATATACATGTACGCTTAACACTCACAACTTTCCATGCACTGCATATACACTCGCCTTACACACGCACACGTGGCACTATCCTGTTCGTCCATACCCTCAATCCAACACCAACACATAACTTTTCTTTTTTAATTACATTTCAACCCCCAAAACCCTAGGCTAGAAATCATTTAGCCTCTCCTTTGTTACAAACACACGCCGCCACCCCTTCCTTCTTTCCCTCTCGTCGAAACCCTAATGTTACCGCTGCCTTAGCCATTTCCGGCCACCTCCGGCCACCAAATGACAAACAAATTACATATTCATGATCTCCTCACTCTCCTCTACAAAATCCAGTGGTAATTTCAAGAAAAAAAGAGGTCTAAAATCGAACCCTTTCTTTGTCACTCATCACTGTCGAAAATGAAAAATTCGGTGAGAATCCGGTGTAACAGAGATGTCAAGACAAAACCCTTGCACCTTGTGCTTGTTTTTGACAAAAGAATTAAGATTGAAATGCAAAACTCCCCAATCAAGGCATGTCGGATCCGACCCAACTTAACGCTGAAACATGTATCTTCATTCCTTTATTTTATTCCTGGAATTCACTATCTGACATTGTATTCACCTATGCATCGCTAAGAATTTGAATGTGTGCATGTCCTTGTTCGCATTACCAAATTTGTAGGGTATTTTTACTATCACTTAAAACGTAATAGTAAAGTCTTGGCATTTGTTATTGAAGGCATATAATGTTTTCGAACCTGAAAACTACATTTTCTATATGTAACTATGAGCATGATTACACCATCAGTTTTTTAGCTTGATTAGAATACTTGTCTAGCTGAATTATGGTTTCAAATTCAATTTAAGAAGATATGTAGAATGAGCACTCGATTGCTCCTCACCATGGTTGTTTAGATTCCGAAAATCCTTTCCAATATATGTTATAGGATGCAAATTGTACCATGACTATATCTTGATAATTAGCATGATAAAACTAAATTCATGCTAACTACATGTTGCCTTATTAAATTAGTGCGAGCACTATAGTTCATCTTCTCTTTTTACTGGGATCTGATTAGTTTAGGTTTAAAAGAGAAGCCTATGTTACTACTTGTAACCAGCCAGGGGAGGGAAAATTTTGAATTCAACTTGCACCTAGACAAGTTTGTGGTAAAATAAAAGGCTGACACAACCAACATATTTGAATTTTGAGTTGAGTGAATTGTCTTAGGAGAAGATAACTTGAAATCATTAAAATAGTTGTAATTTGGTGCTTTGAAGATTCTAATTGACTCGTTATAAAAGGAAATTCTCATCTCTTCCTATTTTTCGAATTTTTTTAAAAACTTATTCAAAGGTTTAATTTATTTTACTTTGATTTAATTTGAAAATATGATTTTCCTTGATATATTTGATTCATAGAATAATTAAAATCATTCTTTCCTTTTCTTTTCCTTTTCGCACTTAGTAATTAAGGTCCTAAACTCCTACCCTATTACTATTTAAACCAACCCCTCCCCACACTTCTACACACACTTACACGCTGAAAATTACTGAAAAAAAAATTCTCTCTTTCTCTAAAAAGTTTTTGGTGACATTCACTTTCTGGGCATTGATACTTGAGTGTCGGTTCCTGTATTTTTCTCGACAATATACAATCTCTGGTCCTCACTCTTCTACGCTAAGGTAGTATATTGAGGGATTTATTCTTGAAACTTCAACATTCTCTGTGTATATATTGTACACTGTCTATGTCTGTTTAGGCCCCTTTGGCCACCACAACACTATCTGCAGGTTGTTTTTGGGTAGTTCTATTGGACTATACCAGAGTTTATTTAGCAGGAACTAAAGTTTGGCTTTGCGAAGTCAAGTATGGGAGGTACTAATGTTCTTATATAGGGGAGACAGTCGTAATGACTATTGTCTTAGGCTATGAATAACAAGTGCACCAAGGGCACATTCTTTCACTCTTTTTAGATCCCTGGTATGTGTATTTATTAGGACCTTCCTGTTTGTATATATACATATGGCATCAGTGTTCACTGCCTCGCCATGGCTACCCAGGAGTCTTTTCTTAACCTTTACTTTCGATGCGTATGCATCGTCATTCTAAAACAGAAGTTTGCATGTTAAATATAAGGAAAACTTATGTTTAAAGGTCTGAGATAACGTGTTCATGTTAATACATAGCAGTTTTAATGAATGCAATTAGAAATCTGGATATTTTATTGAGCAGAGGCTATTTACACATCTTCTTCCAAAATCAAAACTGTTTCTGCAAATCTGAAGTGACCTATTTACTGCGGGTCTGATTTTTTAAGAAAATAAAGCGTAAGCCTCTTTTATGGTAAACTGATTTTTTTAAACAAGTTTGATTCTCCTAGACACTAATTATTAATGTGTAGGGGAGTATAAACTTTGGGGATCAAGTTATAGAATCTAACTATATATATGTGTCTTTTTCTAAAATTTATCACTTAAATAAGTCACTTAACATGTACTGCATGAAGTTGTCTAAAAAATGCAAGTATGATTTCAATATATCTATGTGTGCGCGCCCTTATATGTATTTAACTTGTTTGTGTATCATTCTTTCAAAAATCAAATCTCTCCTTATATATGTATATGTATATAATAGTATTTTGACGTGGCCCCAAAACAATAGTCGTTTGCAAAATGGTGCTTGACAATTAATGTCCCATTTCGTTTAAGTTATCATGTAATTTTGGGAGTTCTAAAAATATTTTCACTTCACCAATTTACACACCTTTTACTCACTGATTTGCTGAAATATCCCTAGATTAAGACTATGTTACACTTCTAGCCATACTGTAACTAAAATATTACTGCAGTGGCTATAATTACAATTAGGAAGTGGGCTTAGGCTATAAATGCAAATCCAATATATGCTTAATTCTGTAAAAGCGTGTCTACTGCCTATACCTTTACAATTGCACCGAATGTCCTTTCTTTATTTAACCTTGTCTTTTTGGCCTATGTTGGGGTTTAGTTATCATTAGGTTTGAAATTTCACCTTCGGACCTTAGTCTTGCTTGCCCTTTCCTTCATAACCTTACATGTATTTCAACGTTTTTATCCTAGTCTTGCGTGTCAATATCCCAAAATTCGAATTCGGTGGGGAACCACTTTTGGTGGGACCTGGGAAGAGATATTCTTATCTTAGAATCTCTACTAGTACGACTCTCGGAGTTAATTTCATCCTTAGACATTTTAGGTGACCAGATACACCTTTAGAAGATATTAGGTGGCGACTCCAAAATCGACTCAACCGAGTCACGTAGTCAAACCCAATCTTTGACTCAATCCGAGTTAAAAAAAGGGGTGCCACATAATGGTGACTTCGGTGGGGATAACTTGAAAAGTCCTAACCACAACGGGTTTAAATTTTGGAATCTTATTGTTTATTATAATTATTACCATTGCCTTTATTTTGCTATTATTTTTTATTACTTTGGACTAACTTTTTTTCTTTTTATTTTTTTATTATTATTATTATTATTATTATTATTATTATTATTATTATTATTATTATTATTATTATTATTATTATTATTATTTTGTAACTAACACTCTTATGTGGTTTTCTCTTATGGCATCCCGCTCATACTCCGCCACTCCTGAAAAATTGGCACTTGCACACACACAAATAATTATGTTGATCTCACGGTCGTTTCACTCTCAAAAACCCCTAGGGGGAACGATTAGAATCTAATCAGTCCGTGGTACAGCCAACAATTCTAAACGTTCTCACCCCTTGGTTGTCTGCCTGGGGTAACCATGTCTAGAATTACCCAAATCTTGGAAATGTAATAATACATGCATCATGTTGTAGGAAGGCTTCATGCAAGTCAATTGGTTTCATCTTGTTTAAATATCTTTGACGGGTTTTCCACCCCCTTGGTTGTTCTCAAAAGGTAGTGGGTACTTCATTGATTTTATTTTTCTTTTGTAGGTCACAATGAGTCAAAAATTTCATCGATTTGGGATGATCTTGGGTGCACCTCCTATGTTGGCTCATTGGTGGGATAATTTGGCATTACATGAACAAACAGAAGTGCGTAAACACTTAGGGCATTTGATTTCTTTACTAGAAATAAAACCTTGTCAAGAGGCTATTGAAGCGACAATGACATTTTGGGATGATAAATTCAGTGTCTTTAGATTTGGCGACGTTGAATTGACATCTTTGTTAGAAGAGATAGGAGAGTTCATATCAATCTCGGGGTTGACAAAACATAGGTGGCAGGGGGATCTCATCTTAGCTCATGATGTCCCTACACTGGCAGAATTTCTTGACAAATTTGGGATGGTGACAAACGTCGACGTGGGATTTTTACAACAAAAGAGAATACCTATTTCCTACCTTTACAATAGGTTTGGGTATTAGGATGCTTTTGATGGCCATAGAAAAGAGTTCAAATCTTATAGTGATTGGAGAATTGCTAGACCATTTGTATTTGCTGTAAGTTTCTTGGGAGTAATGGTATTTCCCGAGAGTTCAGAACACAACATATGTTCGAGGCTTGTCATGGTCACTGATGTCTTATTCAACGGGATTGATGGTCACCGATACACAATTATTCCTATGATCGTAGCAGATATCTACCGGGCTTTAGGTTGTGACAAAAAGGGAGAAAAATACTTTCAAGGCTGTAACCTTTTATTGCACGCGTGGTTCAAAGAACATTTGAGGAAGGTTACAGGATCACAAGAACTATCCAAATCACCTGGTTCAAACTACTTAGTCAAAGACCGTCATGGGGTTCCAAAGTTTAAGCAGCTAAACAGAACAGAAAGATGGATAAAGTTGTTTGAAAATGTAATGGAAGATTCAATTCAGTGAATATTTTACTAGAAAGGCGTCCTTTCTGATACTCATGGGTCTATGAGGTCTCCAACCCTATCTCTCATCAAGGGCCATGAGACAAGCAGGAAGAATGAAGATTATACCAATAGTTCCAGACACAAAAGAGCACCAATCGTATCCCTAAGGTTAAAAGCATAAAAAAATCGCGGGAGGGCAGACGAGTTATGGAGGAAAAGACTATAGCACCAGACAGATACAATGCCGGTTGTGAACTTAACTATATCAATTGGTTGCATGCCAGTGGGAAAGAGAATGTTGTAGTTGGCCCATGCCGAGGGAACGACATAAGGGATAGATAAGCAGAGGCTAAATTCGATACTGCAAGTTCATGATAAAAACCATAGAGTTGGAAAAAGAAAGTAAGAAGAAGGTCGAGACATACAAGAAACGGGCATTAGATTTAGAGAAAAAGGTGCAAGGGTTTGAAACAAAACTTGGACAATGGAACTCCAAATATGACGTGGTGGACATCATACATCTGGTTGCTGCTAAAGGATACTTAGCCAAAGCCGTGGAAGAAATTAAGGAGGTCGTGCAAGAAGCAAAGAGAGCCAGGCTGGGAGAGGAGCATGCTGCTTATTTCTGGGATTAGAAGAGGGTTGTATTTCACTTCAATGGAATATATTTGGCACCAATATTGGAGGAATTGGACGTTTGACAAAATTAGCATCTGGACCTGAGACTATGATTCACCCCCAAGAAGTGGAACCCATTGAAATCCTTGACCTTCTGCAAGTTCCTTATATACCATACAAAAATGGGATCCAGGATGCGAAAATCACCTTAGAATTTTTGTACTCCAGATTCAGGGATCTGACCCTTCGGTATGATCTCCAAGGGGCATCAGAAATTCAACATTGGGGTTGGACCGAGTCTGTGGCTTTCACCATTGCTTTCATAAGAAGTGTGATTTTTCCTAAAAAAGAAGGAAGAATTGACATAAGGATGGAATTGGGGGTTGAAAAATTGTGCAGAGGTGTCCCCAAACATCAAGTGGGTTTGGTTCCAATGATCGTAGGAGACATTTATAAGGCTTTGACTAAGTGAAAGAAAGGAGTAGACTATTTCGAAAGGTGCAATCTCTTATCGCAGATGTGGTTAATCGAGCATCTCCAAAATCTCGAAGTGGCCTCGTCTGCACCAATGGCTCAGAGGGCTGATGGCATCAGGACATATGTTGCCGTGCAGTAGGAGCCGCACAATGGACGAAGCCTGTAGACATGAATGTTTGGTTCAACAAGTTTAATAAATTGCAAGACGTACAGTGTGTGATAGAATATTGTGCTTGTTTTACAGTCTGTGTGCAAGATCAAGACGCTACCTTCTTGGCATTGATCGGGTTCCGAAGGACTCATCACTACTTTCCTCTAAGAACTCTTAAAGAAGTAGGGATGGCACAACTGCTCCCCAAATTGACAAAGAGGCGAAGTTTCAATGCTGAAATGGGCGACATAGACCGCCCCACAATTGACACAATATTGGTAATATGGGAGAAGAGAGCAACGATACAATTCTGTCATGGTCGAGACAATAGGGTAGACCCTAGCATTGCTTTAGCCTATCCCAAATGGCTCAAGAAAGACAAAAAGAAATTTCAATCTAACAAACACATACTGAAGAGGAAGGCCGAAGCCCCGAGCTTTGAAGAAAGGTATAAAAGCCTGCAAGCTAGATGTGAACAAAAGAGGGTGGAGTTGAGAGCAACACGGAATAGAGAGATGAGGAGGCAATACAAGGGAAATATTAAAGAGGATGAGGGCATATTTTGGATGGACAAAACAATGGGAGTTAGGCAAGTTGCAGGGAACTTGAAAAACCTTCTCAATAGATGGGTAGAGCATTTCAAGGCACTACCACTGGAAGACAAAGAAATACTAGGAGTGCTAATTCTCACTTCATTTTCAAAATCACAGGGCGACATACAGACTGGGAAACACCTCTTGGAAGCAGTTTTTATCCCTTCGGGAAATACTGGAGGATGGGGGCAAGTAGAGAAGGAGTATGAAGAAGAAGATGAAGATATCAAAGTCAATGTTTGATTGGAGGACAACTATGCTTGGCCTTTAGTTTGAGTCGAGTCGTTTTCTTTCTTTTAGTCGATTCGTTTGGGACCTTGGGTCGTTTTAGTCAAGTCATTTTCTTTCCTATTTTTTTGCAAGATTAATGATTATAAGAAAGCCACGCAAATCAAATAAAATTACTTGTTTTGGGTTTATAGAATTGTTTTGAATACTCTCAAGCAAACGAAATGATACCTTCGGCGCAAACATTACTCTAAATCATCGATAGGCCTACCTCTAGCATAAACGAGGGCCCCTACATAAGAGGACGTGATTACACAATATCAACTTGTATATCAAACTTTCTAACACTTTACTCACATCTATCTTTGTTTGTTTTGTTAAGGTTATTTCATTCCCAATCCCCGAATGTTGGTCTGTGCATTCTGGCCGAGCGGCATTATCCTTTGAGATCCAGAGGATCAATTTCAACTCCTCCCCCTCTCCCTATAAGGACAAGGACGAGACGAAATACCATGGCTGAGTTTGACAAAGTTGATGGTAACACTACCAACTCCATCATTGAAGCAAGGAGTGATCGCGTACGAGGAGTACGCAAAGCTGGAACAAAGGTTGTATGAATTGGAGAACAGAGTTCCCCCCGTCTATGCCGATGGAACCACTGACCCAAAAAAAACCAGCACACCCTCACGACAAAGACCCCCATGTTTCCTGAAAAAGACATTTCATACCTTGCTTATGTTGCACCACTAAAAGCACTGCAAGACAATCTTGCCACCACTCAATTCCACACCTTCACCACTGAAACCAAACTCATCGCTTCACCTACCAAAGAACAAGACATGTATGCATGGACGGAGGGAGATACAAACAACACTAAAGAGCAAGTTAAGTGGCTGGTGCAAAATTTCAAGCAGTTTCAAGTGACCAAGGAGACTAGCGGTTTGGCTTACGAAGACTTATGTCTCTACCCCAATCTGAAATTGCCCAACTGTAAGAAGACACCTAAATTCAATCTGTTCGATGGCAGTGGGGACCCGATGGCTCACCTGAGGTCATATTGTGACAAGCTGATTGGAGTCAGACATGATGAAAAGATCAGGATGCAGCTGTTAATTGCAGTCTAATAGGGGATGCGTTAACATGGTATTCCAAGCAACAACTAAAAAATTGGACTAGTTGGGAAGCTATGGTTGGAGATTTTGTCGATAGTTTTGGGCATAACAATGATGCCATGCCGGACTATTTCTATTTAGAGAAGCTGAAGAAAAAACCCAACGAGACTTTAAGGGAGTATGCAACAAGGTGGAGAGCCAAGGCTGTAAAGGTCCAGCCACCCATTGACGATATAGAGATAGTGACGAATTTCATCCGCATATAGGAAGATGCGTACTTTGACAAGATGTTGAACATGCTAGAAAAGAAATTCGGGGATTTGGTCAAAATTGGAGATATTGTGGAAGATGGTTTGAAAACTAGAAGAATTGTTAGCTTGGCTGCATTACAAGCAACTAATAAGGCATTGCAGATAGGTAGTACTGGGATAAATAAGAAAAAGAAGGACGATGTCTCTTTCGTCACTGCTTCTCTCGATCATACCCCTACCCATAATCACTACTACCAAACACCACATCTATCATACCCATACACCCCATCACCACATGTTTACCCATATATAATGCACAACCTACCTATCAAGGCCCACAACGACCACCATACCCGCAGAACCCAAACTATAGAAACACCAACACATATCCTTCTAGACCTCGCCCGGATAATAACTAAAAACCCAGAAGAAACTACACCCCTCTTGTCAAATCCCGAACCCAGCTGTTCGAAAGACTTAAGGCGGCAGGACACATCCAAGCTATCCCATTCAAGATGCCCAAAAAAATATCACCATTCTTTTATTATTCCAAGACTTATGCTTACCACTCTGGAGGGTCGGGTCATGACACTGAGAAGTGCTTGCTTTAAGGGATGAAATACAAGATTTGATAGACCAGAAAGTGATACAATTGAAGGCACCTAATGTGCACAACAACCCTCTGCCCGACCACATAGATAACAGGGTGAATTTTATCGAGATAGAAGTCGACTGTGATCTATAAGGAACCATCATCAGAACAAAAGAAGCCACACCAGCACTTGCTTCCATCGCCCAAGCCGCTAAGGCGCCTAGTCATATTGAAGTAGAAAATGATCCAAAATTCTACGTGGACGTGGTTCCTCTTTATGATGACAAGGATGTACCATGAGACTATAAAGCTGAAAGAAGAAGGAAAGGAAAGGCTGTGGCCGAGACAGTCGCATCACAGGGTATAACCAGGGAGGATCTATACTCCCCATAACCTTGTTCAGGGAAAGGAGCCAAATAGAAAGGGGTTCAGCGAAGAAGAGACCAAAGAATTGTGGAAGAAGGTTCAAGCAAAGGGATATTCCATGGTTGAACATTTGGGCAAAACTCCAGCCCAAGTCTCTTTTCTAGCTCTGCTGTTGAATTCAGAAATTCACAATAACGCCTTAATGAAGGTGTTGGATGAGGCATATGGCCCAGTAGATACAACTATAGAGAATCTGGCTAGCATAGTTGGGCAAGTCATGGAATCTAACCGAAGTACTTTCCATGAAGATGAATTACCACCAGAAGGGCTCAGGCATAACAAGTCTTTGCATGTCACTATCAAGTGCAAAGAGTGGTTCGTAGGAAGAGTCTTGATTGATGGAGGTTCTGGTTTGAACATATGTCTGATCATCATTTTGAAAAGAATGGGAATTAACCAAAGCGAGATCAGAGAAAGTGACATGAAGGTAAAAGCATTTGATGGGTCCTAGAGGAGCACCATTGGAGAGATCGACCTAACCATCATAGTCGGTCCAGTTGAGTTCACTACCGAATTCCATGTCATGGACATATCGGCATCTTATAATTTGCTGTTAGGAAGGCCTTGGATTCACATGGCTGGTGCAGTACCATCAGCCCTGCACCGGACAGTGAAATTCGAGTGGGACAACAAAGAAGTTGTGGTGTTCGGCGATGGGAGCAACTCTATCTATGATTAGCAGATAATACCAGCGATCGAAGGAAATGTCCCAGATGGGAAAACTTTCTACACAATGGAACTTGTGGGAATAGTGCATGGCAGTCAAGGAGGACTCTACAAAAACTATGGAGGATGGAACCGTAACAGATACCCCAAGGAAAGCTATATAAGAAGCATTGACACGACACAAAAAAGGGTATTCTGCACACTTTTCTCCTAAGCTTATCAACGTCCCTCAAGAGATACAGACAAATAGGAATTTCTATAGTACCTATTGGGATGGCCGAGGTAAAGGTTATGAAGCAAGGGATTTAGGTAGGGAACCTGTAATGTCCGATTGGGGTGTACCTTCATAAGAGTTTTGTGAAACAATACCCGCCAAAATAAAGAGACAACATGTGTACCCGCCTAATGTCCGTCCTGACTGGAAGTGCATCTCTAGAGAAAAAGGAGGAAGGCAAGTGTGGGTGCCCAAGATACTCGAACCTGAGGAAGTGCAAATTGAGGAACCCTACATACTCCCACAACCTGCAAAGTGGCCAGGAGACTGGGTGATGGGTATCATGCTAAAGCAAGGTTACGAACTAGGAAAAGGTTTGGGCAGAAATTTGGATGGCATAGCGGAGCCTATTCGGATTATGATGAGAAATAATGATGATAAATCTGGCATAGGCTACTTTATGGGTTATGAAGTGAGTCTAGAAGAAGTATTCCTGGATTCAAGTATCTGGTTTCTTGGATGGTCACAAGGGGGAGGCACCTGCGACGCAAGAGGAAAAACCAGAGGCTGTTGAGGCTGAGGAGGACTTGTTGGCAAGCATGCAAAAGCTTTTCTTATCTGATGAGGACTGCTGTGTGATCTTAGAGGGGCATACTGACCCCCGGGTCTTGAAAAAGTAGAATCTCGAGCAGCACTGAACAATTGGACTAACAACCTGGCCCGAGCATACCGCATATCTTGGTAGAGCTAGGGAGCACTGTTTTCCTTTTTACATGCTTTCAAAATAAAATACGACTCCTAGTCGTTAGAGTTGCATTTCTTTTCTTAGTCGTCGTGATTAAATATTTCCCTACAAACACTTTTTTTGCAAGGATTCATGAATAAAAAGCATTGCTTTACTTCTCCTTTATTTATTTTAATTATGCATTTACTTTACTTTTTTAGTATTCAAACAAATAATTCCATTAAATCTGCAACCACAACGTATAATGAAACAACTGAGTTTAAGGAATCTGACCCAAATTATGAAGAGTTTGATGAGGCAACGCAAGAAGATATTGAGAAATTTAAAAATAAGCCTAAATCAAACTTGGAAGAATATGAAGTGGTTGGGTGATGATGAAACAGTGAAAAAAATAAGAATCAGTGTACACTTGACTCCAGAAGTTAGGGAACAGTATATTGAATTCCTTAAAGAATATGAGGACGTATTCGCGTGGTCATATGATGACATGATAGGTATAAGCACATACATTGTGGCCCATAAGTTACCTATTAATTCGGGCTTCCCACCAGTTAAGCAGAAGCCCCGGACCTTCAAATCATTGACTCTTGTATAGATTGAGGAAAAGGCGACCAAACAACTCAATGTGTGGATCTTAAAAACGGTCGAATATCCGACTTGGTTGGCCAACATCATGTCAGTACCAAAGAAGGATGGGAAAATCATAGTTTGTGTTGATTACAGAGATCTGAACAAGGCAAACCCAAAAGATGACTTTCCTTTTCCAAACATACACATTTTGATTGACAATTGCGCAAAGCATGAGCTACAATCCTTCGTAGATTGCTTTACTGGCTACTGTTGACACCCAATTTTGTCCCGAATTTTTCAAAATTATTAAATTCTGGTAATATTTTCATAATTGAGGTTTAAATTGGAAAATTAAATAAATAATAATAATAAAAGAGATCAATTGTAGTTTCAAAGAAAAGTGCTAAAATTGCAAAATCCCACCAAATTTAATCCACTCGTGCAACTCATTCATTTTTTTTAAAATTAATTATAAAATTGTGCCAAATCCGCTCCCCTCCTTGAAATCTATCCTATTTGTGCAAAGCCTATATATGCATACACACTATTCATTCATCATCTACAACCCACTACCATCTCCCCTTGATCCAAAACCCTACCCCCACCACTATAAAGAAAAAAGCCAGCCGCGGCTCATATCCATCATCCTCATTTTATTTACTTGTCCCTTTCCTTTACAAATCAGATCTCAAAAGGGGCAACTCCCCTCGTTCCCTTCTCCCTTTCAAAAATAATACCCACACACAAACAGATCTAGAACAGGGGAGACGGAGGGGTATATAATCAGTGAGATCGAGGTTGAGATTCGGACCATCGGAACGGCTCCTTTCATCTTCTCCTCATTACACTAACACACCACTCCCACACAAAAAAAAAAGGCACGAGCAGATATACACATACACCAAATCGATTAGAAACAGAAGATGGTATCGGCGAAAGCAAACAGAAACAGGAATAGATCGGGGTTGAGTTTTGGAAGACATAACCAGTGGTGTCACTAGTCATCACCGCCGGAGAACCCCGTCGCCGGTGACATATTCCTATGCTTCCGATTTGGTCTGTTATTGAACGGAAAAGGGTTTGGGGTTGTAGTGATGCCGCTATCGGTGTTGCTCCTCCTCCCTGTTCGAATCTGCTCTGTTTTGATTGTTCCGCCGTTGTTTCTTGCCTTGGTTTATTTGGGACAGCTGTGGTTTTGTTTTCGTCTGATGATAGGCGATTCACAAGATGTCTGAATCTCATGATGTTTGATCGAGATGTTGGTCTCTTGTACAGATCCCTTTCGTTGGTTGCTAATTATTTTTTGTTACATGATTAGCTATTTCTACTGGGTTTTGAATCGATTGATAATCGGGGTCGTAGCGACATCGCCAGAAACAGGCTGGAAGTTGCTCCCCTGTTCCTGTTCTCCATTTCTGGTGGTTTGGTGTTTGAAACTGAATTTGAAAGGAGGTAGAGTGGTAGTGACGCCACTGAGCAGTTTCTCCTCCTCTGTTCGTGTGTATATTCCGTTTGTTTCGCTTGAATGATTCACTGCAGGTTCTAAAACTAGTTGGGTCTTGATCTGTTTGGACACTTTTGTCCATTCCTGATGCTAGAATTGGCAACCTAAATGTATCGTTGACCCTTTTGTTCCCTGTTTGAAAGATTGGTCCTGTCCATTCCCTTCTATGGTGCATTTAGTCCTTGTGGAGATGGTTCTGGATTCTGATGTTGCTTATTTGGTTAGCTAAATGCAGTTAGACCCGTTCAATTTTTTTCAGACTATTATGTTGCGCAGCTTGACCCGTTTACTTGACCCACCCGATTTCAACATATATTGCATTTAGCCTATGAAAATATGTACTTACTTGAGGCATAGATTGATATGAACACGATGCTACTGGCCGATGAAAATATACACATGCATGTATTGAGGCCTACACAAGGAATTGACGGAAATAAATTGACGGATTTTGAACTTGATACTACACTTGAACCGTCCCGTTCCCGTGTCCCTAAAGCAAAAGGCGATGATGAAAGTATGAAATTAATGCAAAGCAAGTCGAATAAAGTAGTGGATTTGGTGCTTTGGCATGGCAACACGGCCCGGGCTCCGTGTTTGCAACCGTACCAAATCCCGAGCCTCTACATGACGCGCCATACAAATCTGAGCCTAAAATTTTGCAAAAACCACCCCTTTATTATTATTATTATTATTATTATTATTATTATTGTTATTATTATTATTATTATTATTATTATTATTATTATTATTATTATTATTATTATTATTATTATTATTATTATTTATTCTATTATTATTATATATATATTTTTATTTTATTATTATTATTATTATTATTACTTTATTATTGTTATTTTATTTTATTAATTATTACACTTTATTATCAAACTAATTTAGTTTAAATTCCCATTTGATTGCGAGGTACATCTTGGCACGAGCAATTCGGGAACGCTTTTTGGGCTAATTTCCGTTGCATTGGAGTCGTTTGGATTGAATTCGGACTCGAGCGTTCAGAAATAAGACTTAGAAATTTTAGAAAATCCAAGGCTCTCGCGAGTTGATCATTTCTCGGGTTTTACCTTTAAACTTTGCCTTTCTTTCCTTAGAGATATTTATGCAAATAAATGTGTAGAATATTTATTTATCAATAATATTTGATTGTTTGTATATTGTTTTACTTTATGTTCGTTGCCTTTTATTTTTGAAGTCGTTATTTAATTTATTGCAAACTGGGGCAAATTAGCAAAATCCGTGCAAAAATTAAAATATTTTGCATAAACAAGTTTTATTTCAATTAATTATTTTAGATAATTTTTTTTAGAAAAGCATATTTTGCAAATATTTGGAAACCTGTCGGATTAACCGTATTTTACGGAATTTTGGAAGTGCCTTAAAAACCTTCTTCCGAAATCAATAAAACCTCTTACCTTTAGAATCTCTGAAAGAAAGACCGTCTTTTTTTTATGAAAACGGAGTTTTTGCACGCAATTTGCTAATTTGGTTCCCTGTTTTCCTTAAATTGGGTGGCGACTCCAAAAACTCCAAAAGAGTTAGTCCATCCTGTCGATATTCCGAAATTTATCCCTTTCGGGGTAATTTTTGGGGTTCAACAGCATGGCGACTCCGCTGGGGAGCAATAAAGGTTTTGACCATAAAGGTTTCCAATTATTTGCAACTAGCATGCTTAATTTATTTTTGCTTTATTATATCTGTTTGTTTGTGTGCCACGAAACGCATGTCACTACACTCTTATTTGCGCACATATAAACTGGCATTCCGTTCATATTTCCCCCACTCCTGGGAACCTCTTGCATTCTCACTCAAATACCCGCGAGGTGTGTGCATACGCACCCGCACTTTCTTCCACTAAAGAACCCTTTGACGAGTTGGTGTACCGGCGGATTGTCGTGGGAGTTATTCGACCACGAAGCCGCCTGCCACTCACCTGTTTGCCTCAACCGTTAGCCCACTCTTAGAAGGAGATTAGGTCATGCATGCATATACACCTTAGTTTGGGGGGAAGTTCGGCAGATTTGGTTGGTTTGTGTTTTGGAGATTGTTTGGTGTAGTGAGATCTAAGAGGCGAAGCCCCTGGTGTCTTTAAAAGGATCAGTGGGGTCCCTCTTGTGGATGGCTTTGCGTGTGTGCAGGCCTATGTTGATTATCTAGCTGCAACTTTGTAAAAATTGAAGTATGCTTGTCGCATACTAGGAGAGCGAAGCCCTTGTGTCTTTGAATGACAAGTGGGGTCCCTCCTTGAAGACCAGTGCGGTCTTGGCTGCCTAGGAAACTGAGAGGCTTGATTAAAGCCGAGGACCAGTGAGGAGCCCTATGAACAAGGTCTGTGAGCCTTGAAAAACCTAGGAAACTGAGAGGCTTGTCCTAAGCCGAGGACCAGTGAGGTTTTATTTTGAAAGGCCAATTGGCGCCTTTCGTGATTTGCAGTCTGGTATTGTGGAGGCAGTTGGAAATTTCTCCCTGGATGTTGTCATACAATTGGGAGTTGCGCTTGGAGGAGTGCGGATGTTTGCAAAGCTATGGAGGATTGTTTCGGGTTTTAGGCATTCGGGTTTAGAATTTTGTGCAGATTCTATGGAGAGAATGAGTTGTGTTATATACTTGTGATTGTCGCATGTTAATTGCCTACCTTGCTTTATTTGGTCAAAATACGTTAAATACTAGGTGTTGCTTACTTGTATGCAATCCTATAAATGACATGCAAACTATCTTAGTTACCCTTTGCGAGGTTTCTTTTGTTTTGTTTACTTCTCTATCAAATGTTGGATTTGTGAAGTGGCAGACCATCCACCATGCAAAGGTTTCGAGATATGATTGATGGTAGACGCTTTAGCTCGTGAACGGTGCAGTACCAGAAGCTAATGACATTGCTTGAAAGAACTTGGCGATTGAACTTAGTAGCATTGTTTTCAATTTTAATTCAGATTGAGGCCCTGAATTGCATTGTACTTTAAAGCTTGTGTTATTCTGAATCGACTCATTTTGAATTTATGAAAGTTGAAATAAAATTCATCGCATTCTTATTATGTTATTTACGCTTGCATTTATTTCCATTGCAAAATTAAAATTGATAAACCTGTCAAAACCTTGCTTGTAATGTATGGCAAAACAACTGAACAATTTAAATCAATGCACTGAAAGTTATTGTCTGTGCTCTTTGGATATCGCACTATCTGTTAGAACTTCAACTGGGGCATCTTTTATTTTATTGGTATATGGCATTGAAGCAGTGATGCAGAACTACGCACGGTCTGATTCCCAAGGAGGGATACGTAGGCTCCCTCATCGGGCTCGACCCTTTAGCATTTAAATTATTATTTTCCCCCAAGAAGGATAACTGGGGCAATTTTTGCAAAAATGAGTTAGGAATGCGGAAGATAATAACTGGGGCAGAATTTTGCAGGAAGCGGCGTTGGTTATTAAAGATGAGTTGGCAAGAATTTTGAAATCGGTTAAGCAAACAGTGCAAAGTCTAAGAAAAAGGACGTTCAATTTGTTTTAAAATATGTTACAAGTTTAAGTCAAGACAAAAATTTTCAAAATGCATCTTTGACTTCATTTGCATGTTTATTTCACTCGCTATATTGCATTAAAATATTTTATCTTGCCTCTATCTTTCAAATTCTATGCTATTTGAGTTCATGAGCCAAGTTTCTGAAAACAGTTCGCAAATCCAAGTCCAATGAAGACGAGGAGTCAGCAGAAGCAGCAAGATCAGGATGAATGTCTGCACAAATCAAACGTTTCCCCTTCCCTCCTCAGAACTAACAATTTTCTTTGAGAGCAGGAACATAAAAGCTTGCGTTGAAAGATCATTCGCACTATGGATGAACAGTTTATGGAACGCGCATTCAAAGTTGCCTTGCAAATTGCGTCGCATTGCCCTTTTCATGACTTAAAGCATTATGCTTTGTCATGAGTTATTGCCGAACAGGCGGCATTTCTACCCCTATGACTTTCATTCCTAATAGGCGATAAAGCCGAGGCTTGTTTTGTGTTTTCAAAACTAAGCCAAATAGGGCATCGCTTTGTTTCAGGCTATAATCCGCACAAGGCCATCCTTGCCGGATTGTCTCGCCAATTGATTTATCAATGGCTATCGCACTGACTACTTTTCCGCACTACTTTGCTTTGCACTTATCTTGAATTACGCCTTCACACTTGCTTTAAAATTAACGCCTCGCTTTACTCTTTCAGGTTGACCATCGGCTACGAGGATTCCCTTTGTTGGACTATCTTGCCCATTGATTCGCCAAATGGCTCTTGCATTGCTTTACATTCCCGAACTGCTTTTCTTTGCACTTGCTTTGAATTATGTCGTCGCACTTGCTTTAAAATTGATGCCTTACTTTACATTTTTCAGGTTGACCACCAGGCGGAGCTTCTCTCTTGTTGGACTTTCACGCCTGTTGATTTGCTAAATCGCTTTGGCGTTGCTTTACATTTCACGCTAAATTGCTTTGCACTTGCTTTCAATTATGCCTTTGCACTTGCTTTATATTATGACTTGCTTTACTTTTAGTTTAACAGGTCAGCCCTGATACCCTCCTTGCTTTGTGCCGGACCGGATCACCAGCTGATTTGTAGACAATCAACCCCAAGACCCTCCTTGCTGCGTGCCCGACCGGCTTGCCAGTTGATTTGTCAAGATGTTCAAATTGCCTTGCACTTGCTTTCAATTATGCCTTTGCACTTGCTTTACATTATGACTTGCTTTACTTTTAGTTTAACAGGTCAGCCCTGATACCCTCCTTGCTTTGTGCCGGACCGGATCACCAGCTGATTTGTAGACAATCAACCCCAAGACCCTCCTTGCTGCGTGCCCGACCGGCTTGCCAGTTGATTTGTCAAGATGTTCAAATTGCCTTGCACTTGCTTTCAATTATGCCTTTGCACTTGCTTTATATTACGACTTGCTTTACTTTAACAGGTCAGCCCTGATACCCTCCTTGCTTTGTGCCGGACCGGATCACCAGCTGATTTGTAGACAATCAACCCCAAGACCCTCCTTGCTGCGTGCCCGACCGGCTTGCCAGTTGATTTGTCAAGATGTTCAAATTGCCTTGCACTTGTTTTCAATTATGCCTTTGCACTTGCTTTATATTATGAACCGCTTTACTTTTAGCTTAGCAGGTTAACAGGTCAGTCCCGAGACCCTCCTTGCTTCGTGCCGGACCGGTTCGCCAGCTGATTTGTTCGACAATCAACCCCAAGACCCTCCTTGCTTCATGCCCGACCGGCTTGCCAGTTGATTTGTCAAGATTGTTGAAAATGCCTTGCACTATGCCTTCGCATTTGCTTTATTGCTTCACCAGTGGATGGGAAGACAATTATCAAAGATATTGCAGCTTGCACTTACAAATTACGTCATGCCTACCATAAGCAATTGGAGGCCTTATTCTGAAGCCTATCATAAGCAATTGAAGGCTCTTTTATTATTGATCCTACCGTAAGCAATCGGAGGGTCTTATCATCAAGTCTATCGTGAGCAAGCGAATACTTTATTAGCATTGAAGCCTACCATAATCAATTGGAGGCCTTATTCTGAAGCCTATCATAAGCAATTGAAGGCTCTTTTATCATTGATCCTACCGTAAGCAATCGGGGGATCTTATCATCAAGTCTATCGTGAGCAAGCGAAGACTTCATTAACATTCATGCCTACCATAAGCAATTGGAGGCCTTATTTTGAAGCCTATCATAAGCAATTGAAGGCTCTTTTATCATTGATCCTACCGTAAGCAATCGGGGGATCTTATCATCAAGTCTATCGTGAGCAAGCGAAGACTTCATTAACATTCATGCCTACCATAAGCAATTGGAGGCCTTATTTTGAAGCCTATCATAAGCAATTGAAGGCTCTTTTATCATTGATCCTACCGTAAGCAATCGGGGTATCTTATCATCAAGTCTATCATGAGCAAGCGAAGACTTCATTAACATTCATGCCTACCATAAGCAATTGGAGGCCTTATTTTGAAGCCTATCATAAGCAATTGAAGGCTCTTTTATCATTGATCCTACCGTAAGCAATCGAGGGATCTTATCATCAAGTCTATCGTGAGCAAGCGAAGATTTCATTAGCATTGAAGCCTACCATAAGCAATTGGAGGTCTTATTTTGAAGCCTATCATAAGCAATTGAAGGCTCTTTTGTTATTTATCCTACCGTAAGCAATCGGGGGTCTTATTATCAAGGCTATCGTGAGCAAGCGAAGACCTCATTATCATTGAAGCCTACCATAAGCAATTGGAGGCCTTATTTTGAAGCCTATCATAGACAATTGAAGGCGCTTTTGTTATTGATCATACCAATAAGGATCAACCTAGAGGTCCTCCGGGCGGAGTACTTTGTCAGTTGATCGAAGGAAGAACTTATCGATGATACCGCAACCCGCATTTACAATTTTATCACTTTATCTATTTCTTTTTCCAATTATTATAGTTTATTAGCAGTTCCACGCTTACCGTTTGTTGAGATTATTACAGGATTTTTAGCAGCACCGCGGCAGCGTTTGGAGCATAACATGGAGCTTTTCTTAGCGACGAACCGGGCCAATCTTTGATATGAGCTAGACTCGTCAACGAAGACCTGAAGAATCGCACCCGCATAAGCCATCCACCCTAGAGGTAAGTCTCTTGTTAACCCTGAGTCTGAGGTTTGAGATTGAAGACAAGATGGCTCGATTATCGAGGTGCAGTGGAAGCTATGTCCGTGTAAACCCCTCTTTATGGGTGTGTCGTCGACCACATTTTCATAACTTGGGTGATTACAAGCCTCTTTTCCCGCGCTTGAGTAGTCGTTACTATCTCGTCTTTGATTTTCAAATCGCGTCGAACTACATATGGCCTGATTCTCTTTCAGTCCGAGATATGTAGGCAACTCGGTCCGGAGTTCGGCCATAAGCCTCGCATTTTGATCCCAGGAATTGGAGTCTTGGCTTTGCCGTGACAAAATTGGGTTTCACGTCAACTTCTTTACCCTGGAAACTCTTTCATCCTTTCCGGGTAAAGAGGGGCAGCTGTTGACACCCAATTTTGTCCCGAATTTTTCAAAATTATTAAATTCTGGTAATATTTTCATAATTGAGGTTTAAATTGGAAAATTAAATAAATAATGATAATAAAAGAGATCAATTGTAGTTTCAAAGAAAAGTGCTAAAATTGCAAAATCCCACCAAATTTAATCCACTCGTGCAACTCATTCATTTTTTTTAAAATTAATTATAAAATTGTGCCAAATCCGCTCCCCTCCTTGAAATCTATCCTATTTGTGCAAAGCCTATATATGCATACACACTATTCATTCATCATCTACAACCCACTACCATCTCCCCTTGATCCAAAACCCTACCCCCACCACTATAAAGAAAAAAGCCAGCCGCGGCTCATATCCATCATCCTCATTTTATTTACTTGTCCCTTTCCTTTACAAATCAGATCTCAAAAGGGGCAACTCCCCTCGTTCCCTTCTCCCTTTCAAAAATAATACCCACACACAAACAGATCTAGAACAGGGGAGACGGAGGGGTATATAATCAGTGAGATCGAGGTTGAGATTCGGACCATCGGAACGGCTCCTTTCATCTTCTCCTCATTACACTAACACACCACTCCCACACAAAAAAAAAAAGGCACGAACAGATATACACATACACCAAATCGATTAGAAACAGAAGATGGTATCGGCGAAAGCAAACAGAAACAGGAATAGATCGGGGTTGAGTTTTGGAAGACATAACCAGTGGTGTCACTAGTCATCACCGCCGGAGAACCCCGTCGCCGGTGACATATTCCTATGCTTCCGATTTGGTCTGTTATTGAACGGAAAAGGGTTTGGGGTTGTAGTGATGCCGCTATCGGCGTTGCTCCTCCTCCCTGTTCGAATCTGCTCTGTTTTGATTGTTCCGCCGTTGTTTCTTGCCTTGGTTTATTTGGGACAGCTGTGGTTTTGTTTTCGTCTGATGATAGGCGATTCACAAGATGTCTGAATCTCATGATGTTTGATCGAGATGTTGGTCTCTTGTACAGATCCCTTTCGTTGGTTGCTAATTATTTTTTGTTACATGATTAGCTATTTCTACTGGGTTTTGAATCGATTGATAATTGGGGTCGTAGCGACACCGCCAGAAACAGGCTGGAAGTTGCTCCCCTGTTCCTGTTCTCCATTTCTGGTGGTTTGGTGTTTGAAACTGAATTTGAAAGGAGGTAGAGTGGTAGTGACGCCACTGAGCAGTTTCTCCTCCTCTGTTCGTGTGTATATTCCGTTTGTTTCGCTTGAATGATTCACTGCAGGTTCTAAAACTAGTTGGGTCTTGATCTGTTTGGACACTTTTGTCCATTCCTGATGCTAGAATTGGCAACCTAAATGTATCGTTGACCCTTTTGTTCCCTGTTTGAAAGATTGGTCCTGTCCATTCCCTTCTATGGTGCATTTAGTCCTTGTGGAGATGGTTCTGGATTCTGATGTTGCTTATTTGGTTAGCTAAATGCAGTTAGACCCGTTCAATTTTTTTCAGACTATTATGTTGCGCAGCTTGACCCGTTTACTTGACCCACCTGATTTCAACATATATTGCATTTAGCCTATGAAAATATGTACTTACTTGAGGCATAGACTGATATGAACACGATGCTACTGGCCGATGAAAATATACACATGCATGTATTGAGGCCTACACAAGGAATTGACGGAAATAAATTGACGGATTTTGAACTTGATACTACACTTGAACCGTCCCGTTCCCGTGTCCCTAAAGCAAAAGGCGATGATGAAAGTATGAAATTAATGCAAAGCAAGTCAAATAAAGTAGTGGGTTTGGTGCTTTGGCATGGCAACACGGCCCGGGCTCCGTGTTTGCAACCGTACCAAATCCCGAGCCTCTACATGACGCGCCATACAAATCTGAGCCTAAAATTTTGCAAAAACCACCCCTTTATTATTATTATTATTATTATTATTTATTCTATTATTATTATATATATATTTTTATTATTATTATTATTATTATTATTATTATTATTACTTTATTATTGTTATTTTATTTTATTAATTATTACACTTTATTATCAAACTAATTTAGTTTAAATTCCCATTTGATTGCGAGGTATATCTTGGCACGAGCAATTCGGGAACGCTTTTTTGGCTAACTTCCGTTGCATTGGAGTCGTTTGGATTGAATTCGGACTCGAGCGTTCAGAAATAAGACTTAGAAATTTTAGAAAATCCAAGGCTCTCGTGAGTTGATCATTTCTCGGGTTTTACCTTTAAACTTTGCCTTTCTTTCCTTAGAGATATTTATGCAAATAAATGTGTAGAATATTTATTTATCAATAATATTTGATTGTTTGTATATTGTTTTACTTTATGTTCGTTGCCTTTTATTTTTGAAGTCGTTATTTAATTTATTGCAAACTGGGGCAAATTAGCAAAATGCGTGCAAAAATTAAAATATTTTTCATAAACAAGTTTTATTTCAATTAATTATTTTAGATAATTTTTTTTAGAAAAGCATATTTTGCAAATATTTGGAAACCTGTCGGATTAACCGTATTTTACGGAATTTCGGAAGTGCCTTAAAAACCTTCTTCCGAAATCAATAAAACCTCTTACCTTTAGAATCTCTGAAAGAAAGACCGTCTTTTTTATGAAAACGGAGTTTTTGCACGCAATTTGCTAATTTGGTTCCCTGTTTTCCTTAAATTGGGTGGCGACTCCAAAAACTCCAAAAGAGTTAGTCCATCCTGTCGATATTCCGAAATTTATCCCTTTCGGGGTAATTTTTGGGGTTCAACAGCTACCATCAAGTGCTTATGGATGAAGATGATGAAAAAAGATAGCTTTCACTACTTCTTGGGGAACATACTGCTACAAAGTAATGCCATTTGGTTTGAAAAACTTCGGAGCCACTTATATGAGAGCAATGACCATAATGTTTCGTGACTTAATGCATAAGGAGATCGAGGTATATGTAGATGACGTGATCATTAAATCCAGAGAGAGGTCAGAACACTTGGATAATCTGCGCAAGTTCTTCAATTGCTTACGTAGATACAATCTGAAGTTGAACCCGGCAAAATGCACTTTCGGTGTTCCTGCTGGAAAGTTATTGGGTTTCATAGTCAGCAAAATAAGCATTGAATTGGATCCGACTAAAATCAGAGCCATCAACGAATTACCACCGCCGAGGAGTAAGAAAGAAGTCATGAGTTTCTTACGGCTCAACTACATCATCTGTTTCATAGCCCAATCCACCGTCATTTGTGAACCTATTATCAAGTTACTGAGGAAAGATGCAGTGATCGAATGGAGAATAGAATGCCAGAAAGCCTTTGACGGGATAAAAGAGTATTTGTCTAGCCCGCCCATACTGGTTCTACCCGAACCAGGGCGACCTTTGATACTGTATTTTTCTGTGGTAGATTCAGCATTTGGATGCGTGCTGGGGCAGCATGATTTTGTACACACTGCTAGAGCGATATACTGATAGAATGCCAGAAAGCCTTTGACAGGAAGAATGGAGAAAGCGATATACTATTTGAGTAAGAAGTTCACCCTTATGAATCTAAGTACACACTGCTAGAGCGCACATGTTGTCCATTGACTTGGATAGCACGAAAGCTGAGACATTATTTGATATTGTACACAGCATTTGCTGATTTCCAGAATGGATCCTCTTAAATACATTTTTCAGAAGCCGATGCCTATCGAAAAACTGGCCAAATAACAGATGTTACTTAGTAAGTTCGACATCACCTTTGTCACTCAGAAGGAGGTGAAAGCTCAAGCTTTAGCAGATCATATGGCCGAGAATCCTGTGGATAATGAGTATGAGTCTTTGCACACTTACTTTCTAGACGATGAGGTCATGTTCATTTGAGAAGACATCGCAGAAGAGTATGATGGTTGGAGACTGTTCTTTGATGGAGCACTGAACTTCAAAGAAGTTGGCATTAAGGCAGTATTGATTTTTGAGACGGGCCAACATTACCCAATCACAGCTAAGCTCATATTCCCTTACACTAACAACATGGCAGAATATGAGGCTTGCATCTTGGGACTTAGAATGGTAGTAGATATGAACATACAAGTTATTAGCAATCAGAGTTTCTGATTTATTAATTCATCAAGCACGAGGCGAGTGGGCAGTAAAGAACTCTAAGATATTGTTGTACTTGGAATGCATAAAGAACTAAGAAAGAGATTCACCAAGATAGAATTCCGGCATGTCCCTAGACTGCATAATGAGTTCGTTGATGCTTTGGCCACAATATCTTCCATGATCCAGCACCCCGACAAAAACTACATTGATTCCATGCCTATAGCGGAGAAAGACAAATCGGCGTATTGCTTCCATGTAGAGGAGGAATTAGATGAAAAAGCTTGGTTCTACGACATCAAGAAATTTCTCAAGGAAGGCGCTTATCCAGAAAATGCTGCAAGCCTTCAGAAGAAGACATTGAGGAGATTGGCGAATGGTTTCTTTCTGAGCGGTGGAGTCTTATACAAAAGAACGCCCAACTTGGGTTTGTTGAGATGTGTGGATGCCAAAGAAGCCGTTAGGTTGTTAGAAGAGGTGCACGCCGGGACTTACGGCCCCCACATAAATGGTTTTATGCTTGCAAAGAAGATCTTAAGGGCATGTTACTTCTGGATGACCATGGAACATGATTGCATGAAACACGTGAAAAGATATCATCAATGTCAAGTCCACAGGGACATGATTTGGGTCCCCCGAGCAAACTGAATGTTATGGGATCACCCTGGCCCTTTGCTGCTTGGGGAATGGACGTCATAGGACCAATTGAACGTGCTGCATCAAATGGACATAGGTTCATATTGGTAGCCATCGACTATTTCACCAAATGGGTAGAAACTGCATCATACAAGTCGGTGATAAAGAAAGTAGTTGCTGATTTTGTAGGGGATAAAATGATCTGTCGATTCGGAATTCCCAGTCAATCATCACTAATAATGGTTCCAATCTCAACAGTGACTTAATGAGAGCCACATGTGACACTTTCAAGATCAAGCACCGTAATTCTACTGCATACAGACGTCAGATGAATAGATCAGTTGAGGTAGCTAATAAGAACATCAAGAAGATACTGCGTAAGATGACTTGATAATTCAAAATAATGGCATGAGAATCTACCCTACGCATTGTGGGATACTGCGCCACTGTAAGATCGTCAACCTGGGCAACCCCCTACTTGTTAGTTTATGGCAACAAAGTGGTAATACCAACAGAGGTTGAAATACCTTCTTTAAAGGTCCTTCAGGAAGCAGAGTTGAAAGATGCGAAATAGATTAAAAGAAGAATGGAACAGTTGGCACTTATCGACGGAAAAAGGATGAATGCAATATGCCATGGACAGTTGTAACTAGAAAAGGATGGCAAAGGCATTTAACAAGAAATTCCGGGTGAGACCTTTCGAACCTTGACTGTTGGTTCTAAAGAAGATTTTTCCTAATCAGGAAGAGGCAAGAGGCAAGAGGCAAGTTCGCGCCAAATTGACATGGGTCATACATGGTTCATCGAGTTTTGACTGGAGGGGCATTGATATTGGCAGAAATGGATGGAGAAATATGACTGAATCCAATCAATTGAGTCGTTATCGAGAGATATTATGTGGTCGATAAGTAATAGAGTGGTGAATCGAGTATCATTCCCACAAGGACTATTGTTAATAACCGTATTCTAGTAAACAATTTCCTAAAAACTATCCAGAGATCTTTTTAAATGATGGTTGTGATTTTTACTAACGAAAGCAAACAATAATTAAAAGCGAGTAATGAAGTCAAGTAATCGAGAATAATTGAGTTGTTATCAATAAGAGAGAAACAGTACTGAGTTAGAGTGACAAACAATCCAGTTGAGTTTTTCAGTCGATTCTACTTCTTGATTTCCTAGATTGCTAACTAACATGTTAAATATATTCGTAAAAACCTATCGATTCTTCACGACTCTGTACAAGCTACTCTAACGTCTATATTTCTATGGAATTAAATCACATGCACGCATTAAAGAACTCTGTATTTAGCAAAACAAGGCGAATAGGTATATATCTGTCCTACCCGCAAATCGATTCCCTGATGCCTAGGTTCACAATCAGGCTCTATTCTTTCTTATGTGCGTTCACAAGTTCCCTCTGTCGAGTTCAACTGGTAAACCGTAGATACTGTTCAATTATCAGGCCTCAATAACCAAACAATTAGGCTCAAGAAAGAATAAATAATTTATAATGGTAAATCAATACGTAGAAATCAACTTTCAAACACCAACTTTCATGTATTTTTCCCTAACCCTAGAACGATATGTAGCTACGAATATTCATAATAACAAAACAATAACTCATGGGAGAAAGATTGAAATATTATAATAGATGCAAGGAAGAAATTAAAACCCTTGTGTAACGTGTTCTCTATCAAAAACTCTCTCCAAATTTTGACTTTTTTTCTAAAAATAACGCAATAATAAGGTTTTTATACTGTTTACAAAGTGCTAGGATAAGTTAAACCAAAGCGTAAACTAGTTGGAAAAACTTAATTCTCGCCAGCCTCAAAGCTTTCTTGGAAGCCCCGCTTCCAGTATAGCTTCCAAATTCAAAGCTATCTCTGAAGCTTTACTCTCAAAACAACTTACAATCTTCAGGGATTTCCTGGAAGCTTTACCTTCAAAACAGCTCCCAAAGTATCATTTTGGTCCAAGCCTTGCTTTTTATAGTATTTTGCTCCATTTTGATTGTTCTTGCCTCGACTTCATCCACACCATTTCTAAAATCACAAACACGAAAAGTGAGCGTAAGAAACACAATTATTCCAATTAATGAGCGCATAAAGTACCAAAAATACAAGGAAATATTAAGGTAAATTAGGCGAATATCGCCAAATATCACCTGCACTAGCTAGTAGCTTTACTCTTTATGCAAAATCTCATGTAATCTGGAACTACGTAACGACCTGATTCGCCTAGTTGGGCTACGTAGGCAACCTACCCCAAAGTTCGGTTGCATTAGTACAAAAAATTTTATTTTTCCCATATAGTAGACACTAGGTAAAATTTTTGAGGATCTCTCAAAAATTCAAAAGGAAAGATAGAAATCGATGCTGGGGCAGAATTTTGAGGTTCCCTCAAAATTCACCAAGGATGGGCTTTAGTATGGTTTGAGAAGCAACAATGACAGTATTGTACTTGTATTACACAGTGCAGTCTATGATTCAATGAAATATAAACACATTTTTACAAATATCTTTTTCAAAATGCATGCATATTTTCTCTTTACTTTTTTCCTTGATATCCCCTATAGCTTGAATAAGGTCCAGTGCTCATAAAAGAAGGCACAGCAGAAGGAAAGCGCGAAGCAGACGAATAATGCACAAATCAAACCTTTCCCCTTCACAACTAACCAATTTTTCTTTGAGCGCAGGCACCGAAAAGCGAACCATATGACAATGAGCATGACAATACTTCATGCAATATTGCAGACATGGTAACACCATTTCATTATTAGCACTTCACTTTACTCGTTTTGTGCAGGGTACACAGCCCGATGCGATAAACAAATATCTCCTGACGAGAGGCACTTAGTAGCTCCCGACGAGCGAATGACTATCTCCTAATGAGAGGTACTTATAGCTTCAGATGAGCAGATGGTCTCCCGATGAGAGGCACTAAAAGGTACCTGACGAGCAGATGAACATCTCCTAACAAGAGGCACCGATAGCTCCTAACGAGCAGATGAATATTTCCTGACGAGAGGCATTTAGCAGCTCCTAACGAGCAGATAAATATCTCCTGACGAAACGACGGTGGAAACTCCAAACGACATGAAAGTCTAGTTTATGTTTATAAATATTATTTGCAATGAGCTCACTTTTATTGCACGAAACGTTCCGACATCTTAGCAACACTGCAAAAATATTATTTTTTTACACATTATTCCAAGACGTGCACAGTTCTTAACTGCACTTTCCCAAAGCCTTGACAAAATAGGCTGCTTCATCAACGTCTTTGCCCGAAGACTCTTTCATTATCCCGGACAAAGAGGGGCAGCTTTTGACACTAAGTTTTATCCCTCCTTTTCACAATTGTCCGTATCTAATTCGAAAATGCAATAGCAATTTTTCCAGACAAAATTTGTACTAGCTATCATGCAATTGACCATGTCGTCTGGTCATCAGTTCCCTATTCATACAAATACTCAATTCAATAAATTTATATTGCATAAGTACGTCACTTGGGTCATTTTTAAGGGCACTTGCACAATCTGTGACTATCTATATTGTTTATACACTTAATTATTCATTTTGCGATTATCTATAATATCCATAATTATTTAAAATTACATGTTATTTTTGTAGGTCACCAATAGAATTCCCTACATTTTATAAACTATTTTTTTTTGCATTTTATTGACATTTTAAAGATCTTTTAACTCTTTTATACGCATTTTATACACTTTATATACATGTACACTCTTAACTCCCACAACTTCCCATGCACTGCATATACACTCGCCTCAGACGCGCACACATGGCACTATCATGTCCGTCCATTCTCTCAATCCAACGGCGAACACATAACTTTCCTTTTTTTAATTACACTTCAACCCCCAATACCCTAGGCCAGAAATCATTTTCCCTCTCCTTTGTTACAAACATACGCCCCCACTCATCGAAACCCTAACGTTGTCACTGTCCTGGCCATTTTCGGCCACCAAATGACAAAGAAATTACATATTCATGATCTCCTCACTCTTCTCTACAAAACCCCAATGGTAATTTCAAGAAAAGAAGAGGTCGAAAATCAAACCTTTTCTTCGTCACTCATCACTGCCATCGAAAATGGAAAATCCAGTGAGAATTCGGTGTAACAGAGACGTCAAGATAAGACCCTTACACCTTGTGCGTATTTTGGACAAAAGAGTTAAGATAGAAAACGCAAAACTCCCCAACTAAGGCATGTCGGATACGACCTGACTTAACGCTGAAACGGGTATCTTCATTCCTTTATTTTATTTCCTGAAATTTGCTATGCGACATTGTATTCGCCTATGCATTGCTAAGAATTTGAATATTTGCATGTCCTTGTTTGCATTATCAAAGTTGTTGGGTATTTTTATTATCACTTAAAACATAATATTAAAGTCTTGACATTTGTTATTGAAGGCATATAATTTTTTCGACCCTGAATACTAGATTTACTATATGTAACTATGAGCATGATTACACCATTAGTTTGTTAGCTTGATTAGAATACTTGTCTAACTGAATTTTGGTTTCAAATTCAGTTTAAGAAGATATGTACAATGAGGATTCGATTCCTCCTCACCATGGTTGTTTAAATTCTGAAAATCCTTTCCAATATATGTTATAGGATGCAAATTGTACCATGACTATATCTTGATAACTAGCATGATAAAACAAAATTCCTACTCACTATATGATGCCTTCTTAAATTAGTGTGAACACTATAGTTCATCTTCTCATTTTACTGGGATCTGATTGATTTAGGTTTATAAAGGAAGCCTGTGTAATTGCTTGTAACCACCTAGGGGAGGAAAAATTTTGAATTCAACTTACACCTAGACAAGTTTGTGGTAAAATAAAAGGCCGACACAATCAGCATGTTTGAATTTTGAATTGAGAGAATTGTCTTAGGAGAAGATAGCTTGAAATCATTAAAAATAGTTATAATTTGGCAATTTGAAGATTCTAATTGACTCGTTATCAAAGGAAATTCTCATCTCTTCCTATTTTTTGAATTTTCTTATAACTTGTTCAAAGGTTTAATTTATTTTACATTGATTTAATTTGAAAATATAATTTTCCTTGATTTATTTGATTGACAGAATAATTGTTTACTTCCTTCTTTAAAATCATCCTTTCCATTTCTTTTACCACTTAGTAATTAAAGTCCTAGACTCCTACCCTATTACTATTTAAACCAGCCCCTCCCCATATTTCTACACACACTTACACGCTGAAAATTGCATAAAACAAAATTCTCTCTTTCTCTAAAAAGTTTTTAGTGACATTCACTTTTTGGGCATTGATACTTGAGTGTTGGTTCCTATAATTTTCTTGGCAATACACAATTCCTGATCCTCACTCTTCTACACTAAGGTAGTATATTGAGGGATTTATTCTTGAAACTTCAACATTCTCTGTGTATATATTGTGTATTGTCTATGTCAGTTTAGGCCCCTTTGGCCACCACTAACACTATTTGCAGGTTGTTTTTGGATAGTTCTATTGGATTATACCAGAGTTTATTTAGTAGGAACTAAAGTTTGGCTTTGCAAAGTCAAGTATGGGGGTACTAATGTTCTTATGCAGGGGAGACAGTCTTCATGACTATTGTCGTAGGCTATGAATAACAAGTGCACAAAAGGCACATTCTTTCACTCTTTTTAGATCCCCGCTATGTGTATTTGTTAGGACCTTCCTGTTTGTATATATGTATGGCATCAGTGTTCACTGCCTCGCCATGGCTACCCAGGAGCCTTTTCTTAACCTCTACTTTCTATGCGTATGCATCATCATTCTAAAACAGAAGTTTGCATATTAAAGATACGTAAAAATGATGTTTAAAGGTCTGAAATAATGTGTTCATGTTAATACATAGCAGTTTTAACGAATGTAATTTGAAATCTGGAAATTTTATTGAGCAGAGGCTGTTTATGCAATTTTTGCCTATTTAAAATTGTTTCTGCAAATCTAAAGTGACCTATTTACTGCAGGTCTGATTTTTTAAGAAAATTAAACATAAGCCTCTTTTATGTTAAACTGATTTTTTAAAACAAGTTTTGTTCTCCTATACACTCCTTAATTATGTGTAGGGGAGTATAAATTTTGGCGGTCTAGTTATACAATCTAACTATATATGTGTCTTTTTCTAAACTTGAAATCACTTAGTTAAGTCATTTAACATGTATTGCATGAAGTTGTCTAAAAAATGCAAGTATGATTTCAATATATATTTATGTGTGTGTGCCCTTATATGCGTTTAACTTGTTTGTATATCCTTCTTTCGAAAATCAGAACTCTCCTTATATATGTATATGTATATAATAGTATTTTTGACGTGGCCCCAAAATAATAGTCATTTGCAAAATGGTGCTTGACAATTAATGTCAAAACACCTCCATAAACGACTAACATCACATATACACGATAATTTCTATTTGTCCCTTCCATTTATTTTCGGGAGTTTTAAAAATATTTTCACTTCACTGTTTTACACCCCTTTTACTCATTGATTTGCTGAAATATCCCTAGATTAAGACGTCGTTACACTTCAAGCCTTACTGAAATAAAAATGCAGTGGCTATAATCGCAATTAGGCAGCTGGGCTTACACTATAAATGCAAATCCAATAAATGCTTAATTCTGTAAAAGCGTGCCTACTGCCTATACCTTTACATTTGCACCAGATATCCTTTCTTTATTTAATCTTGTCTTTTTGGCCTGACGTGGAGTTTAGTTATCATTAGGTTTGAAATTGCACCCTTGGACCTTAGTCTTGCTTGCCCTTTCTTTTTATAACCTTCAATGCATTTCAATGCTTTTATCCTAGTCTTACATGTCAATATCTCAAAATTCGAACTCAGTCAGTAACCACTTTTGGTGGGACTTGGGAAGTGCCTAACACCTTCTTCCCATGTCATAAGGGCTTCTTACCTTAGAATCTCTACTCGTACAACTTCCGGAGTTAATTTCGACCTTATACATTTTCGGTGACCTGATACACTTTTAGAAGATATTAGGTGGCGACACCAAAACTGACTCAACCGAGCCACCTAGTCAAAACCAATCTTTGACTCAATCAGAGTTAAAAAAAAAAGGTGCGATATACAATACAATGAGAGGAGGGGTATCTATAGTAGAGATTTACCCAGTCATTTTATAGTAAAAACAAAGACTAATAAAGGCCATGGGCCTAAACTCAAGGCGGAGGTATATACAAAACCCTAGCTAGGAGACTGTGAACCCTAAGGCGGTGGGATATATACCCTGCGTCCTATGCCTATGCCGCCTGAACGGCCGTGGCTCAAGAAGCAGGCGTGTATCCTCTGTGCTCGGTGACTTATAGACTAATTTTAATTTCGCCAGCTGGACTCGTATCCTCATAATAGTTGAGTGTTGTCGTAAGCAGTCAGGAAGTGAAAGAGGCATGATAGAAGACGTAGGGATTTGTATGTGCCTGATACTCGTCCCCTGTCTCTTCACATGTTTAGCATTAAATGCAAGTACTCAAATACTATGACGTGTAATCTTGTGATTGGAGGGGTTTTATGCGTGTCTTTCCAATGCTGCAACTACTCTATCATATCCTGTAATTATTGGGATGTATGATGTAAGCTACGATAATTACGATCCCACGTGATCTTGATCTCACGCTTCAAAAATGATTCACTTCCTATCTGAGAATCTTCCTTGGTGCATATAAATACACCATAATTACAAAGGCTTTTGTTCATCTTCAAACTATCCCAAGACTTCCTTTCAAAAGCAACTCTATCCTAGTCTTTTCAAAAGGTTTTCTTCTTTGACATGGCCTAAGGAGCAAATTTTCTTCTCGAAAACTTCAAAGTCTCTTGCTATCTTCCTGCAACCTTGAATTTTAAAGGTGGTGGATAAATGCAGGGCCAAATGTCTAAATAGGAAGGCGGGAATATTAACCTTCCATCGAGTTTTACCCAACTGCTGTCGTGAAGGACGACATAACCCGCATCAAGCTTGAGTGAAAATGGACAGAACTTGTTCACATTATTATCCCTACTGCTGATGAAAGAATTTATTCTCGTCGTGCCCGTTACTCGATGGTTCATACGTACCTTTTCACTCTGCATCTCAATGAGCGTGTTCATTTGATCATTGAAAAGATATGCTGTCAGTACAATATTTGCTTAGGTCAAGTCGGGCCCACCGTCTGGCGCTTAGTATTGTGCTGGATCAACTGGCAAACCATGCTAGAGTGAAACTCTCATTATGGCATCTTCTCGCTTTCTACTCTCCCTGTCTTCATAAAGTGGGTATGTTGATGTTTATCAAGCGGAGGAAGAAAGGCATTGTTCCCAACAATGAGGATTCCAAAGATCATGGCTGGGCCTACCGGTATGTGGCGATACAGAGCCGGCCATAGTATCATCTTGCCCCTTTCCAGAATTCTTCAACAGGAAGTGTAAGTTACCGTATTCCCATCTTTGTACGTTTTACGCCCGTTGTCTCTTCGAACTAACTTCCCTTTCTTTAGTGAACTCTATGACAACCATTTTGTTAACTCATGCGGAGTTAACCATGTAATTCTTTTTTTGCTTTAGTTCTGAACATTCGCCCATGTTTTATGGGTGTAACTTCTATATTTTGGCCCATTTTGAGGATTTTTGACTTGAATTTCTCATTAATTTGCTTGTGATGATTTTATTTTTGCCATAAACAGTTTGTTAGATAACGATCTTCCAAAGTCGTGCCTTTATGGGCATGTGCGCCAATGACTTAGGCGGCTTTTAATTAAGTAACGGACGTCCTGTATATTCTAGTGTATAGAATGTTAATCAGTGAGCCTACTTAGGCCATTACGTCTGATGCATATGCATCCATGGTAAACAGCCTATGCTGCTACGAATTTAGCCCGTGATGTGTAACGGGGCATTTTTTTCGTCCAAACATGAACGTCGTTGCTTGTTTACTCGAGTATTTTAAGACTTTCTGGCACTATGCGGGCAAGCGTCCCCACCAGCATGTTGGTGCAATTTTGTTGAATTGACGATTTTAGCTTACGATGTAATGCCTGGTGGCTGAACTAGAAGTGATCTAGCTTTGAGCGATTAGTCTACCCTACTTTTGTCACGAAAAGTAAGTATATTACTTCAACTTAAGTTAAGACAGGACTATGAATAGTTGGATCGTAGATGGATCTGATTGCAAAACTGACAAAATAAAATAGTAGTTTTATTGATAAAGGATGAGCGGTAGTGGGCCTGACTTGTTGTGGGTGAATACCCATAATATGATTGATAAGTACGGAAAATATTGTAAAAATATTAAAAACTTAAATAAAGTAAATGCTGAAAAGAATTGTACTTTCGAGTGCCCTACTCCTTCTCCCCCCCCCCCCCCTTCCTCCGAAACTTTTAATCAACCAAACAGTCAGAGTCATCGTCCTGGTTGATTGAAGTTTCGAGGTCTTCATCATCTTCAAGGAGGTTCTCTTGCCACCTCTTCGCCTCCGGTCATTTCTTTCACCCCCCAAGTGGTAAGGTACTTAAGCTTCTAATATAAGGTGGAATGTAATGTTTTGACTTGATGAATCCAGGGTCGTCCTACGATTGCATTATACAGGACCCCTCCTTTGATTACCTAAAAAGATGAAACACGGTCAGCTCCCGGGATGCACGTGGTGAGGTTAATCTCTCCATCGCACCTTTTGTGGGAGTTGTTGAAGCCGGCCAGTGTGTAAAAACTTGGGGTCATTTTGTCTTCAACTCCCATTGCTTGCAAGGTATCCCATTTAATAAGATTTATGGCGCTGCCCGCGTCGACCAAGACACGTTTGACATCCGTATCTCATATTCTAAGCATTATGACCAAGGCATTGTTGTGAGGAGTATTGCAACTAGTGATGTCCTTGTCACTAAACAAAGTCATCTCTTCTCGGGCGTGACCCTCTTCGGGCGCTTCCTCGTTGAGCCTTGAATCGTCGAGTAATATTGGGCCACTAACTATCACATTGATGGACCTCTTGGGTTCCGGCAGATTTGGCGGTCCTTCTGAACCTCTGTTCTTGGCGAACGTTTGCATTCCCCTGTCAGTCAACAAATCCTTCAAATATCCTTTGTTGAGTAAGCTCATAACTTCCAGGATCAGGGCCTTGCATCCAGAAGTCTCGTGTTCGTGATCCCTATGAAAATTATAATAGAGGTTTGCATTTCTTTTACCAGGTTCCGCCCTCATGTTGCTAGGCCAACGTACATAGACGTCCTTCAGATGATCCTTGACAAACTCTACGGCATTGACACACAGTCCTAGCTCCTTGAACCTGTCAGGTATGCGGTCTATAGAGAGGGACCCCTTGTGAGAAGGTGTCACTGTCTTTTTGTTGTCCTCTCAATTTTCGATCGGCCTTGGGAAATCTATCCTATAATCTCTTCTACCCCATTTCCCTCTATCCTCGGCTCAAGGTTGTTCGGTGTATTCTCATTCTTGCCCATGACGGCTAGCGTCTTCGCAATTGAGTGGATTCCACCATCAAAGGTTGAGGATTGTTCAGGTTCCAAATGGAGTTTCTCCGTATATCTCTGGCGTAAAGCACTCCATGTTGTTACGGGGTATTGAGTTAGGTTCCACTACAACTCCTTAAAGGTTAACGAACCCCTAGAGTTTAGGCTTTTGCCAAAAGCTACTACAGTAATGTTATCGGGAACTAGAGGGTGCTCCATGCATTCCCTCTGAAATCTGTCTAGGTAGTCCTTCAGCAACTCGTTGTGCCGCTGTTGGATCTCGAAGATATCTTCCATAAGCTTCACCCGTTTGCGGGCTCCAGAGTGTGCCTTCTTGAACAGATCCTGCATTTGGGTGAATGACTTGGTCGAACCCATAGGTAGTTGAGTGTACCATAAGAGGGCTCCTTTTTTTAAGGTCGAGCCGAATCTCTTCACCAGAGCGCACTGAGTTTCTTCTTCAGAGATCTCATTGCTTTTAACGGCTGTGTAGTATGCGGCAATATGCTCATCCGGATTAGTAGTCCCATCGTACTTAAGGTTATCCGGCAGGCATAAATACTTGGGTACACGGGCCGGTGCAACACTTGCCTTGTATGCATGCTTATAACCTTCTGCTCATCTATGGTGGTAACCTAAGGTGGAGCTCCCGGTACGTTACCAATCCAATTGTGGATGGTCTTCATCTCTTTTAGGACGTCCGGAATGACAGGTGTTCCTTTGAGGTATTGATTATTGACTGTTTTCGAGTCTCTAGGGGGTGGAATCCACATTGAGCCTGCAATTAGAAACGGATGCTGGTGAATCGTTCGCAGGCACTGGTCCTCGTGGGGATGCTGGCCTCTGAGATGATCCAGCGAATATTGCTCCTAATTTCTCGACCATGTTGGTCGAGTTCTGCTCTGCCCGTTCTGACAGTGTTTTGATGAGATCAACAAGGAAGTCTCTAAACTGAGAATTACCTTCGCGCAGTTAATTGTCCTCGCCATCGCTGGCTACATGGACCGGCTCCTTAGCGGGGCCCTTCAATTGACTGTTAGGATCACTGGGATCCTGTGCGGAATCGTCTGCTGCGTTGGTGGTGTCCTTTGGGATGTTGTCGTTGTCATCTGACATGACTACACATTTTCCCTTGTACAAACCTACAATTGCCTTGGGCCCCACGGTATGCGCCAAGCTATTTAGGCCTAAATTTGGTCGTTTAGATAAAATAACTGAATTTGTTGGTGGGTCACAAGCAATATGATAAATGCGTAGGAAAAGTAAAATAAATACTGAGAGGAAAGTAATAAGCAAGAAAGTAATAATCTTATTCCTTGAGAAGTGTGAATCGCTTCATGTACAGTACAATGAGAGGAGGGGTATTTATAGTAGAGATTTACCCGGTCCTAATTATGGTAAAATACAAAGACTAATAAAGGTCATGGGCCTAAACTCAAGGCGGTGGTATATCTGAAACCCTAGCGAGGAGACTATGAATCCTAAGGCGGTGGGATGTATACCCTGCGTCCTATGCCTGCACCGCCTGAACGGCCGTGGCTCAAGGAGCGGTCGTGTATCCTCTGTGCCTGGTGACTTATAGACTAAGTCTAATCTCGCCAGTTGGACTCATATCTCCATAATAGTAGGTGGCCTATTTTTGCCCACACAGAATAGAATGGGAATTATAGGCTCAACATGCTAATGAATGGACCTATAGCGGCTCGATGAGTTGATTTTTGAGAGAGAGAGAGAGAGAGAGAGGGGGGGGGAATAGTGCATTCTCTAGCACTCTAATGCACTTGTAACTTGTTTTATAGTTTACTAGTGGATTTGATTTTTTCTGAAGCAGCGAGAAAAGATGAGACCCAATAGGAATGGGATTTGAGAGGGAGGAGAGAAGGTCCTACAGAAGTAGGCTTTGAGTATAAAGAGAATTATAGGCTCAAAATGCCAATGAGTGGACTTTGAGCGGCTTAATAGGTTGATTTTGAGAGAGAGAAACCCAGAGCAACTACAGAGATTGATTTGAGAGAGAAGCCCATAGAAATAGAACAAGTAAAGAATGGTTGTGCACATGGACTCGCCAAAATTTGGCTCCCATATAAATGAATCTAAGCATCCAACTCAAACTTAGTGTAATGGGTAGAGTGACTCAAGACATTGACTCAAGAAATTGTGGGACAAATGCATTCTTTAACAATATGTGGATAAGGTTATACCCGAGTTTTGAAAACTAGAAAAACAATATGTGCATTAGATACAACATTATAAATGGTTGGCACCAACTAATAAACTCTAGCACCATCCACATCAACTATGTTTTAGGTAAGATGTGATGTTATTAGTTAGATTAGACAAATGTTTAGGTGGTAACCGGTAACAACACATGTTTTTCTTGTAGTTAAATTACCTGAACTTGAAATATCAACCAAAGTTTCACTTGTTTTTCATATTTTAGTAGATTACATAGACTATTGTTTGATAACTGATTGTAACACTTTATGAATATTTGTTCCCGTTATAGGTTATAGCTCATAGAAGAGAAAACTACTCTAATACACTTTAGAGATCTTTATTACAAAATATATCGATACTTTTGAAAAATGTCAAAACATAAATACACCTTTAAAATTATTATAGAACACCGCACATTATGCGAGTTGTATGTCATTTGTATATACATGTATATTCAATGGCATAAGCAGTTGTTTATATCACCTTAAAAATGTATTGTTTTATATTTGTAAAGTGAGATACTATATGTATTTTTTGAAAAGTATCCCATAAAAGCCCATCAGATAACAGGTAAAAATGAGGGTGGTCTTGAAGTTCTGAGCACTTCAAAAGTGGTTTTTAAAAATTTAGCACTTTTACTAATAGAGCACTTCTCATAATTACACAAATGTCACCGCACCTTTTTGAAGTCGTAATTACAAAAATGTCAATGCTCCCTACGAAGCATAAAACAATGTCAATCCGTCGTTATTTATTCATATAGTGAATTTGTTAATAAATAATGCAAAATCATCATCATTTCACTCATATACAAAAATCAAAACATAAGACCAATCTGGCATCATATCTTCATATACTGAGTAAAATATCATGTTTATTTTATAAATAGATAGTGTCAAGTTGTGCTTATTTTATTCATCCACAAAAAATACATAAAATAATATAAAATCAAAACAATCCGTCTGTATTTACTTACAGATGATCCAAACTACTCTGTCTACTTTATAGATAAATAACGCCAAAATCGTCATCACTTTGCTCATATACAAAAATCCAAAAGAAAAACATAATATAAGGCCAATTTGGCATCATTTATTCATATAATGAGCAAAATATTATGTTTATTTTGTAAATAAATGAAGCCAAGTTGTACTTACTTTATTCATCCATAAAAAAGCTATACAAAATATAAGAGCAAGACAATCGGTCTGCATTCACTTATAAGTGAGTCAAACTACTATGTCTATTTTTTTCAAAAATGCCACCAATTCATCATCACTTCACTCATATACAAAAATCCAAATGTAAACTTAACTACGATGATATGATCATGGAAAGACCAGATGGCGTGGGGCATATTGCAAGGCTCCTAGAGATGTTTAGCCGACTATTGACTCATTCAAATATTAAAAGTTATATGATCATAAAGAGTTGATTTGAAGATGTTTGGAGAGTCATATTGATGATCCATGTAAAGAGTATCAAGCTTGGAAGCTTGAAGATTGCTTGGAGCAAGTTCAGAGTCAAGATTCTCAAGTTTGACCCACAGAATATTGATGCGCTCAAGCGCAAAATTGTTGTGCACCTTGATGAAGAGTCTGCCTAATGCTATGCAGATTTGCGCCTAAGTGCAAAAATGCAGCGCACACTTGCGCTCGAGTGCAAAATTAGTACGCGCAAAATACTGCCCCAAAAACGTACCAAACTTTATTTTTGTGATATTTTTAGGACTTCTCTTGTAATTTTCAAGTCCTATTTAAACCTAAAGTATCTCATTAGTTAGGAAAAAACTTGGATGATTAAGAGATAAGAAAAACTCCTTTGGAGAGAGAATTGGACCTCTTGGTTTGAGTTCAACTTTGGATTACTTGTTTTCAAGAATTGAGACAAGATCTTCTTCCTTATCCTTTATATCTAGGATTTTTATTTTTTCCGTTCTTGGGAGGCGATTGGGTTAATTTCAATTGTTGCTTGAGATGTTCACTTAGGGTTCTAGATTTTCTTCTTCTAGTTTGATTTATTCAGACTAATCTCAATTTTTCAATCGAATCTATCTTTATTTTATTGTCAAGTATTGTTATTTACATATTCCGTTGTTGATTGCACCTCGGATCGTATCGGTTGGTATCAGAGCGAAGGCTTGGATATTGTTCCTACAAATCCACATTCTTGAGTTCTTGTATCAAAGATCCTAATTTGAAAAAAGGGGTATCTTGTTCTTGTGTTCTTGTTTTGACTAAACCGTAGTAAAAAAATGAAATAAGAAAATAAAAGCAAAAAGCAAGAAACGAAAAAAAAAAGGTTGATTGTTGGATTGAATTGATTGATAAGTTAAGATTCTTCTAGGGATAGGAATTCATTGGGATTCAAGTTAAGAGTGAGTTAGTGTTAGTCCACATTAGTTCATTATTGACTTCTGTTGAAAACCTATTTTTTCGTGCTAATTTGTTCGTGTTTCTCTTTCATTTTTGTTGAATTTTCTTGGCTCAAGTACATAGCTTTTGAAGTCCGTTCTTGATTAAATAAATTCTACTCTTAAAATAACTTTCGAGAAATTCATTCTCGAATAGATTATTTATGAGTTGAGTTCTAACTTTGAGGCTTCCAATAGTGTAAGGTGAGATCAAGAAGAGTGATACACTAGTGCACATGGGCTTATAAGAGTTCTCATGTCAGTAATATATTTTTTCTTTGGCTTAAATAATATTTTATTCAATTTCAAGGTACATCTTAATGGTTGGGGGAGTGAAAAAAAGTACCCAAAAGGTTCAGGGTAAAGCAATCTTGCAAAATTGTGCATGTATACTAGTAAGGAAGTGAAACGACCTCGGTCAGTCGTTTAGGAAGTTAGGACTCCGATTGGCGTGCCGATAATTTTAAAATATCTGTAATGTCCATTAGAACCTGCCTGTAAAATTTGAGCTAAATCAGACCTAGTTTGGTAGGCATCGGAAGAAGATTTCAGTTTTTATTGGCGATAAATATTAAAAAGAGATTTTTTGAGCTCGATTTTGCCGAATGAGCTCCGATTCGAAATCCAAAAGCGCAGTTAGGTTCGTATGATTATTTATGATTTTTGTAAACTTTCGAAAGTGAATTTCGATGTTGTTCGGCTAGTTTCCGCTGAAATACCGAAAGTTAAATAATTTGACATTTTTTCATTTAAATTCGCATTTTGAGTTTCGAAAGTCCAATTTGAGATCCGCCTTTTTGAGTATGTTACATATATTTTGTATAACTTGTATGCAAAAGTTGGAATTATTTCGAATATCATAGTGTACCGTTTTAATTTTTACCGTAGCAGCGAATTTATTAAAAAAAAAAGAAGAGAAAAGAATGAAAATTGGAAAAGGTTAGGCGGTGCCTAACATGTATATATCAGTACGATTTAGTTGAGGAACAGAAAATGTATAAGAGGAAATGAAATGACGCAGAAAAGAGAAAAATGCCAGAAAAGGAAAAAAGGGGCCGGAGAAAAGTAGAATTTTCACCTCGAAACATTCAGGTAATGATCCTAATATATTATTTGAGTTTATTACTTATGTTTGAATATATTTTTACGGTAAAAATAGGGATATTAGACATCGCCCTAATGACGTAAATTGATAGTTTAAAGGGTCAAATGGACCCCGATAATGAAATTGATTATATATTCGTACTCAGTGAGTTATGGGCAACATATAAATTAATTTATTTGGGGTTTGGTTATGTGACCTTAAACCTTGTACATAGGCCTGGCCTGCGTATTGCGTATGCGAATAGGGTATCAGGTTCTTAACCGGATTGCCCTAAGATGTGAGGAATGAAGCCTTTAGCCTAATTTGATATATTTTTCTGCTTATTGAATAGAGTGGGATCGTTTGGCAATGAAACCAAAGGACAAGCGGTTATTGAGTGGATGTACTAACTTTGTAACAAGGTAAGTGTTTATATCCATTTCTTTGGAGGCACCTGGCCTCGTGGATTTTCTACCGCGTGTTCCTTACGTGTGTAGCTGCCGATAGGCGTACTCATTACGCCTTAGCTTTGGATTTATATTCTATATTATATATTATGTCCTGTTATTGGTATTGCATTGAGAATCTGAGTATTGTACTTTGGTTGTGAGTTGGTATATACTTTCCAGCTGTCGATGAGAGTCCCGCGCTGGTGATGGGTTATTATTGCATCATGTTGCATTCGTGTGCACATTGCATCATATTGAGGGTAGGAGGATTCCGCCCTCGGAGCAGGAGGATTCCGCTCCATTGCATCATATTGAGGGTAGGAGGATTCCGCCCTCGGAGCAGGAGGATTCCGCTCCATTGCATCATATTGAGGGTAGGAGGATTCCGCCCTCGAAGCAGGAGGATTCCGCTCCATTGCATCATATTGAGGGTAGGAGGATTCCGCCATCGGAGCAGGAGGATTCCGCTCCATTGCATCATATTGAGGGTAGGAGGATTCTGCCCCCCGGAGCAGGAGGATTCCGCTCCATCTATTTGGCACATGTGATACCATTGCATCATACTACATTCATCCCATTTCATTACACCGCGTGCTGACTATTGTGTGACTATCGTGTTGTGTTTTATATATGCGGTATGTATACCGTATCTCAGTTTGCCTATATATTTCTGGCTCGTATCCCGGGTTGCACGTCCTGATAATATAAATACATGGATCGGATCGGGTTGCACGCCGCAACAGTATAAATATACGGATCGGGTTGCACGCCGCAATAGTATAAATATACGGATCGGGTTGCACGCCGCAACAGTATGAATATATGGATCAAGTTGCACGCTGCAACAGGATGTATTTCTGATTGTCGACATGTTCAGGATATCTATATGTTCTGTCTACCATATGTCCCTGGCCGTTTATGATTCCATACGTGTTTTCAGTTATTATTTGGCTTTGCCTGTTTATAGTTCAAATAAGATGGATTTAGTTTATCTGTTTTTCCTCTCCCTGGCTAGCTATCCTATTCTTTGAGGTGGCTAGTCTGCCGCACTTATTGAGTCCTTTTGACTCACCCTTGTTTGTTGTTTGTTTCTTGTCTATCTATTTCATTTCGGCAGGTTCGCTCCAGGATTGAGTTTGCCACGTTGTGAAGGAGCGAAGACGACTTCAGCTGTCAGGGTGAGCTAGCTTTTATTCAGGATGGCCACCAGTTTATTGGTTATTATTTCAGTTGCATTTTGCTCCCTTCAGGAGGTATTTGTCTTCTTTTGTACTCTTAGATGTCTAGTCTGGATAGCCCTAAACTTAGTATGTTGGGTAGTTAGCTGTAATTTTCTTTCGTACAGCTTAGAAGTGTCAATATGTCTGTGTGTTTTTTTAAGTCTTGTCCTTATTTATGAACTATTATATTTATTTTCCTAATTTAATTGGTAAGGGTTCATCCGACGGGTCTAGGGGAGGATGTCGGGTGCCCGCAATGGCCTAACCGGATTACGGGTCGTGTCAGGAAGTTACCTTAGATGCGAATATCAAATGGAAGATAGTTTTGCTTGTAACAATTATAGCGAAAGAGAGCAATTGGAGTTGGCTACAAAGGCCTTGTCTCAAAAATTATGGAAATTAGTTGATGATTATAGTAACCCCCATTGGTTTGGAATTTAGTGGCCGTTTGGCCATAGATTTGAAAAAATATTTGAAAAAAGAGTTTTTGAAGTTGGGTTGAAAAATGGTATTTGGAAGTTGAAGTTGTGTTTGGACATACATTTCACTTGAAAAAAAGTAGAGTTTTGTGAGAGGAGAAAAAACTTTTTTTGAAAAAACTTGAAAAAGTGCTCAAAACCACTTTTTGGTTTTTCAAAAACTGTTTTTCAAAAAAAGTTGAAAAAATAACAAGATTTCATGGACAAACATGTTTTTCAAAAACTTTTTGAAAAAAAGCAAAAAAAAAAATTGATGGACAAAAGGGTCCTTAATAGGCTACTCTTCACTTGGGATGATTTGAAGGAGGAATTGAGGCGTATTCATTATATAGCGGAGCTCCAAGATGAAGTTAGCACAAAAAGAGAGCATTCTACTCTTTCCGATGAGCCTCCAAAGCACGTGACATTTCATGAAGGAGAGTCAAATATAATTGTGAACACAAGTATGACTCTTCATCGTGTTTAACTTCTTCTATATTAGTTGAGGTTCCTACTACTCCAATCAAAAGTGAGGTTGAGGAAGAAACAATTGAGAGTAGTGAAGGAGCGTAGTTTGACATCCTGAGAGAGGTAAAAGGAAATGTTGTCTGGTGTGAAGAGAGTGGAATGTCAAGATAGAGAAATAAGAATCAAAGTGAGTTTGGAAGAGAGTTGAGAGTAGAAAAAGAAGTGAGCCAAAAGAGTGTTGAGGTACATGAATTGAGAGAATCAAAAGAGAGCTTCATTGAGGATATTTCTTGTTTACCTTCTAACCCACTAACAATTCTTTGTTTTTCTAGTGTTCATGATGCTAAGATATAGGTTTTAGAAAAAGCGTTCATGAAGATTTTGAAGCCACAAATACTCTCAAATTAAACTTTACATATCGACCAAGGTAGAGGGTCAATTGAGGAAGCAACTCGTGGTAAGATGGCTAAACCTAATTCTTTAGATGTTATAAAGGTCATTGATTGTGAAGCGACTCAAGGTAATGTACTTAAATCTCATTCCTTGTGTTACTTCTTGAGTGCTACGGAGAATATAAATTTAGATGAGTTCTACAATGGTATGTGTTGTGGTGCATATTGGTTGATGAATAGTGATACTCTTCGTAGAATTCATGCTAATTGTGTTGAGAAGTCATTATTAGCTGAAGATCAACCTGATTCGCTTGAGAAAATGATTTATGTGTCTTTTGGGAGTCAAACTAGTGATGGTGGATTATTTCCATTTGAGCATGTAATTTAAAGGGATGAAAGTTCTTTTGTTGAGAGTCTTTTCATATGTCCTAAAGAAATGAAATAATCTTTGGGTTCTAGTGAGAATTGTGATGAGATTTTTGTCAACAGGAGTAATTCGTTTCCTTATGAGGTTGAGTATGACATGTTGATTATGTATTCCAACTTGTTGAGATGATACATGGTGTTCATGAGAAGAGCCTTGAGAATGAGCTTAATGTTTCTACTTCTATAATTCAAAAATCTGATGAGTTGTCATGTGGTAACTTGTCGGAATTTGAATCATGTTGCATGTTTGTGAATCATTTTCGGAGTCGTGTTGATTGTTAGTTTATAAATATGTTTGCTACTAGTAATGAGGAGATGCATGATTATTGTGACAATAGTGATCAAATGCTCTTTCATGAAACTATCAATGATTCTTTGAGTGATAATTTATATGATTGTTTTGAATTCACCGATTTTGGAAATATTATGCCAAACATTGTTGGTGAGGATTCTAGTCATGAGCTTGAAAGCTATGAAAATTCTAGTTTTTAATATTTGAGTTCTTCTAAATTTCTTGAAGATTCAAATACTTCTTTGAATAGTCTATATATAGGAGGTTCCATGGGCTCTGTATTTGGTGATACATTTAAAGAATATTGACATGATATCCATTTAAGGTCTAAGGATTGTATTGATGGGATGATAGACTTGCACAATCATCTCTTTAATGTACTCGCTTCTAGTATATGTCCTATGTTTAATATATTTAAGAGAAATTTTAATTGTAGTTATTTGAGTATGATTAGATTTTATTGGGATGGTGATGTGCATATGCTATTTAGAGGAGTATTTATGCCTTCTAGGTGTAATTGGGTTAAGTAGATGCATGGGTACTATCTTGTGTTGTTTGTACCAAATATATCTTGTGACTCATGTTGGTTTTGCATCTTACTATAGTTCTTTTGCGTTGTAGGCCAAGATTCAAGGACGGATGCATCAATATTCCGCGGATCAAACTTGAAAATCTTGACTCCGAACTTGTTCCAGGCAATCTTCAAGCTTGATCCTCTTTACATGGATCATCAACATGGCTCTCCAAACATCTTCTAATCAACTCTTTATGATCATGTAACTCTTTAATGTGCAATTCTCTAATGTTTTTAATCTTGGAACGAGTCAACGGTCCACTAAACATCTCTAGGATCCTTGCAATATTTCCCACACCATCAGAGCTTTCCATGATGATATCACTAAGGTTCTTAATCTTGGAATGAGTCAACGGTCCACTAAACATATCTAGGATCCTTGCAATATGCTCCACGCAATATGGGCCTTCCATGATCATATTATAAGGTCAATCATGCATCACTTATTCATAGTGTAAGTCAAATACTAATTGTATTTGTAAAGAATTGATGACAATCGTCAACAATCATCATCAGTTTACTCTCTATTTTTTCCACGTAATTAAAAGAATTTATAAATAATACAGTTAAAAAGGTAGAAATGCCAAAACTCAAGTAGTGCCACGCCGACTGGAATGACGGAGACGGTGGACGGATAATCGTTGAAGAAATTGAAAATGGGTGAGAAAAGTGACCCAAGATTAGATTCAAAGATCCAACAACACATACAATCAGTAATATATACACACACATATGCTCAGCACACCCCAAATTTTCACTCTATTTCCCCATTGCTACAAACAACATCAGGACCGTACTGCAACAACAATGGGTTTTTCGCTTCTCAGAGCCCTATTGCAACAACAATGTACTCATCCGCACCGTAACCTCCACACCTGAACACAACAATATCACCGTCATACAACCACTAGATCAGAGATGCGGTGGTGACTTCATCAGCGAAGAACAGGGAGGAAAGATGTCATCATCGGTGTAGATGGCGACTGGTACACAAAGGGGTAGAAGTGAAAATATCTTTAAAAGTGCTAAAAAATTCAATACTGTGAACAAAGTTCTCAAAAATTCAATACCGTGAAAAAAGTGCTCAAAAAATCAATACCAAGTACCAAAGCACTCAATTCCCACAAAAATTTGCAATTTACACTATCTAAATTTTATAGAAATGGGCCAAACTTCATACCGCTCCATATGTAGAAATATGACACCATAAGTAATGGTTTACCTTTTTGCCCGTGCTAACAATGATTTTGCAAAAATGCCCCTATTAGATTTAGTGAAAATATTCTGGAAGGAATTAAACACCTCTGTCAAAGTCTTGGCACGGGGACAAGACTTGTATTTGACCCCTCTCAGTATTGGAAAAAGGCAACACTTGCCAGCACTTGATCGTAGGTGTTGGCAAAAGGCCAAGACTTGCATTTGACCCCTCTCAGTGTTGGCAAAAGGCAACACTTGCCAGCACTTGATCGTAAGTATTGGAAAATGACCAAGACTTGCTCCTTCCAATCTCTTCCTGCATTCTTTTCATATAACTTGAAGTGTTAACAAGACAACACTTGCCCTTTAAGTTTTGGCCACATGCCAACACTTACAAATTTATACCTTGAAGTCTTGGCCCCGTGCCGACATAAGGGTATTTTGCTAAAACATTGTTAAACAGGGGCAATTTTGTAAAATCACTCCTTATGGAGGGCACCTGGTGAAAATTTGTGTTCTTGTGCTCCCCCATCCTTATTTCTTCTTCTTACATGAATTTGAATAAATTGGATTACATTTTAGAAAAGCTTTTGAAGTTTAAATTTTTGTAATTGTCCAAACAATTCTTTATCAGCTAGAAACAACATTAGAATTAAAAATATCAATTAAGTAACAAAAATCAAAAAAATCTATATATTGTTAAAAATGAAAAACGCTTAGGACAAAATGTAGAATAGGACATTAAGACAATATTTGTAATGGCATTTAATTTAAATTTAAAATTGAAAGATGAGTATCTTTTTGAATTGAAAGATTTATTTTCCCAGCTTATCTCTAAAGTTAGGAAATAGATAAGATATTATTTAAGATGGCAAACTTATCCTTTTTTACTTATGTAAATTCTTTTTTTGGTAAGAGCTATTGAAATGTTGTGAAAATTGCAAACTGCTTTTGCATCTTTTTCCCTAAAATTTGTATTAACGATAAATCTTTCTTAATTCTCTTATAAGGTACTTTAAAAGAAAAAGGGCCAGTGGATAACAACGGGTTTTATATCAAATTTTCATATTCAGTTTAGCAATGTTAGGCAACATCTTATATTAAACCAGAAAATATTAGGATAATAATAATAATACATTTATAAAAAGATTACTCCTCTTAACTTATTTTGAGTTTTAGTTGAAAGATAAACAGGATAGCATTTAATTCTATTAGTTTATCTATCCATATAATAGATGAGTTTGAGCATTTAAATTTGAAATTTCAATTTGATTAGTGCTTATCTGATTTGATTAAACTTTAGAAATAATTCATCTAATGAAAATCTGTACATAGAATCAGGCTATAGATTTAAAGTGATTAAGAAAATATAATGTTTTGAATTAGATTTATCTTATCAGATAAATACTAATAAAGCTTCTAAACTTAAAAAACAAAATTTTTGAATTAAAATTGAAAGATAATGACATGTAGTTTAAATTTTGAGATTAAGTTATCTACATCCCTTCTTTTCTCTATTTGATCGCTTCCAACCCAAAGTGTTGTGGTTAGACGGTTACAATACTAATCTTTTCATTATTTCACGAAACTATTTGAGTTTTGCTACTTATTACTCTTCTTTATTCTTTGTTTTATGTTAGGTACTTTCTTTTTGATTGTCATGCACATGTTTATATATTTGTAAAATTTGGATTCACATATATTCACATTGTTGTCTATTTGTGTGCAGATATATAACCGATTCAAAATTATAGTTGTTGGATGCCATCGGTCATAAATGTCTAATCCCTAGATGAAGCCAATGAATTATGTCATGTATCTTGGTCAATTTCTTAATGTTCTGATTCCTTCTAACTCATGCATTGAATAATGAATAATTAATTTGACTTTATGGCCAGAAAATCTACTTGCGGATCTATGGTGCAGCAAGAGAATTGGAAGCTATCGTCCTCCCCATTATCGCGTTTGAATTCAAATGAAATTTGAGTTGGGATGAAGTTCCAACCTCTTAAACCTCTTATGTATATCCTAAGTTCTTTTCCTCTTCTTGGTGTTGATCATTAGCTCTATTATTACTTATTAAGTTTCTTATGATGGAAATGTTATATGCTTAAAATATGAAAATATAGTATCATTATTTTATTTTTAATTTTTTGGTGCAGAACTCTCCAAATTTTGGATGAAAAACGCCAATTGATGTTTTCAAACTCAACAATCAGCATGAGGGTCATGTATAAATAAAACTTTATTATGTCACACGTTGTAATTGTCTCAAGCTATAATATTTTGATGAGGTAAAGAATCTTATCTGTATTTGATGTGTTCCCCCAAGTTATCTTTGTCACGTCATTTATAATATTGGTGTACTTCTGGATGTGTTATAATTTGTAATATTGTTGTTAAGTTCTCATGGATGTTTTGTATTTGTAACATTGTTGTTGTCAAGTCATCGTAACTGTAAATAAATTTTTTCAACTGCGAGTCAAACTGTTATAGTAGGCTTTGCTTTGTTACGGTAAAAGAAGGAATCTAATTTTTTCTTTTTGAAATTTGATTAAGATGTGCAGAAACTAACGGTTGGGAAAACAATGAAAAAAATTAAGAAAAAATGGGAGAAAGAAAAACATTCTCTTTTATTCGAAGTATTATGACTATGTTACAATTTGTATAATAAATTTCTGAGTTCAAATTCTTTTTATATTATATACTTTCACACTTCTATACAGACGATTTTATTGGCTTGGGGCTAAGAGATAGGTATGTTATAAATGTTGTTATTCTTTATAGTCATTATACACAAGCAATTAACTAATAAACTCTTATTTATCTTTGACTTTACCGAAACTCTTATCTACTCTTATTACACTTTTCAATTTGTATTGTTTCTTTTGATAGCTTATGTTCAAATCAATGTCATTTTTTTATATAGGTAATATTAATCCCACAAATGATTGATGAGATAAATAGAATGTGTATACCGTATCAGAAACATGCTAATTATTCCTCAAACAAGCAACAGTATGGAACATTGATTTCTGCATTCAAATTTAATTTACTCATCCTTATTTGTGTTAGTTTAGTGGATGTTAGATAAATATTTGTTGACTACAAGCAGTGATAATACTAGAAATTTGAACCTTATCATATATGGGACTGTTCATAGAAACCATGTATTTGGGAACTTATATCCGAAGGTGTCAACCTAATCATTGTTGAAGCTACCATGTCGTCAGATAATTTTTGACAGTAAAATATAGTACAAAATCTAAAGTAAAATAAATTTTATAGTATGTAATATAAGTGGATGTATGTTCAAGCTTAGCTATTTCAAAAGTTGAAGACTAAATAGTGAAATAGATCAATGTCCCATTTAATTTTTAGATCAATGGTCAGGATCCTAGCAGTATGTTCCTCTTGAACTAATCCTTGACGACAAAGATGACTAAGAAATGAGGTAAGTGGTATTAAAAATGAGCGATGAGATAATTTTTGTCAATATGTATTCAATAGAAAAGGGTCTAATGCCCAATATCGTATTCGAATTTTCGTATACTTTACACTTAAGTTAAACATCAAGTTTTACTTACATGTAATATTTTTTAAGAGTCTTAGAATTCGAAATTGCAAATATCGACGACATTTAAACAAGTATGTCAATACGAAATATTAAATTTTTGCACCTCTAATAATATATATCGAGGACTAAGTACATATAAATATACACACATGCACGTTCATTATATACTCGCCCATATTATAACAGGTCAGATGATAGTGTTGAAAGCCAAAAGCATTGATTGATGAATTTTTTGGGTTTTGGAGGTAGAAGGCGGAGTGGGGTGAATGAAAAATGGAGTACAAGTAAAAATAAAAAAAGAGTAAATTATCTATCAGTATTCTCCAGCTTCAACTCTATACACAATTACTCATGCATATGACTATCTAAGGCATGAGAACAATGTATGATATATCCAACTTTGGCGAAAGAAAAAACGCATGTATTGATATTTTTCTCTGCCTTTTCTTCTATCCACTAGATTGCTGAAACATTGTATGTATTAGCACAACTTAAGAAGTTTTTGCACTGAGGGTTAATTTGCTGATAAATTCTCTATACTTTGCCAAATCATTTGCTTAATCTTTGCAAGAATATGCCACCTGAGAAATTTTTTTATAAGTGATAGTGGAAATTATGCGCTGTTGTAATAAACATGATTCATTCTGCCCTTTAAAAAAAAAGGTCTTTTATTGCTTCTCGAAGTTGAATTAATTACTGAAGACTTATAGGCGGATAATTGAAGTTTGAGTCAATAGTTGATAAGTTTACGTATATTTACTTTAAAATAGACCATATACTTGCTCAAATGCCAATAAGCATACTAAAAATGAGGGATAACCTAGGCAAAGGACAAGTATATGTCCATTCATTTCATTTTACATACTTCAAAAGGTGTGAAAAACACAAAAAGAAAATCCATCAAAGAAAATAGCAAATATACTAGATGGATTACATCAAAGCAAATGAAATATTTGTTTATGTTAGCAATGGTACAAAAGTATTCTTTTTCATGTACCTTAATTTTGATAAACTTTTGGTTATTTTTATATTGTGTGGAGGAACAAATAACATTTGTAATTTTATTAAAACAGTTGATTTAATGTATTCAAATATATTATATTATAGTTTAATTTCCTAGGTAATATACTAATACTAATACTAAGTGAATGATTGATAAATCCTGATTAAAATAATTGTTATTATGTAACTTAAAATTTAAACTATATAGTTGGAACTTCAAGTTCAACAATACTAGTTCAAACATTAGACAACTGATATGAAGGTAGAATTGGCATTGGCAAACCTTACCCCCGACATTTGTGTGAGGCAGTTCAAACTTTAGAATTAAATTTTGAATGTACATACTAACCATATGTTGAGTTCAACCAAAAAATAAAGATAAATACTCTCTATAAGATTCCCTCCACTCCATGTTAAACCCGAGAAAATGACACAAAAAGGGCCTCTCAAGTGTGAATTCATTTATTTTTTCCTTTTCTTTTCTCTCAAATGGGTGATTAAGTTTAAGTGTGTGGGGGGGGGGGTGATTACACTCTTTTAAAAATTGTGGGGCATAATTAAAACACCCAAAACTTACAAATTTACCCACTACTCTACTACCTACCCCACTACCCCAACTACTGATTTTTCATAATTAAAACACCCAAAACTTACAAATTTACCCACTACTCTACTACCTACCCCACTACCCCAACTACTGATTTTTCAAAAATCAAAAACCCAAACATCCCCAAACATTTCCCAAAGAATCCCAAACATCTCTCTCTTCAAACTCGACCCGTTTTCAACCCGTTTTCGACCCGGCTTTTTTTCTCAAAATCGGACTGTCAAAACTCATCGATTGTCACCGAATCTCTATTGTAAGTCTTCTCCGACACCAACATTGTAGTTTTCTTCATTTGTTTTCATTATTTTACCAATTTTTTGATCCATTTTTGTTGTTAAGAGAAAACCGTAGAATTTTATTTTAAAAGTTATGGTTGTTTATGATTCTGTCTGGGTCGGTTTGGGACGAGGAAATGATGAAGTTTTGACTGAATTTTTTGTGTAGTTGCCGATGATATGGTTAAACAAAATCCGTTTGTTTCAAACATCCCGTAAGATGTTTGAAACATCTGTGTTGTGTTTGGCCATATCACCGTATGTTTAGCCGGAGATGATTTAAACATCAATAGAGATGTTTAAATATCATCCCCTGTAGAATACAAACATTAAGCGTGATGTTTAAACATTACGCATGATGTTTGTTCCCTGTATGTATGGTGTTTAAACATTATGAGTTATGTTTGACTCCGAGTGTTTGAACTGCATTTTTCAGTAACATATATGGATAAGGCATTTAGAATATTCTTAAAACTTGTGAAGAGAGGTAATAACAAGCCTAATGTACACAATCATGACAGTTGTATATGTTGAATAGGAAATGGGCCTCAAGTTTTTTGCACCATATTTTGTTCTTATAAATATGGGAAATACGTGTAAAGAAACTTATTTGTTATTTGTGTATATAGGTAACATGCCCCCCAAAAAAAGGCAACTGATAAAGGCTACGGCTGCTGCTGCTAAGAATGTCCAGAAGACCAGAACAAAAGCCACAAACAGGCAAATTCCCATGGAATCTGAAAGTGAATCTCCTCGTGCAAAAAGACAAAGAAGCAGGGCAGTACCGGATCTTTTACAGGTCCCTTTCGAGAGCCCAAACACTAGTCGTGCTAGTCAAGCTAGTCAAGCTAGTCGGGATCTTAGCAAAAATCAACACGAAGAGGAAGAGGAACAACAAAGATCAAGAAGTAGTGAAGAAGGTACAGAGGATGCAGAAGCAGAGCCAAGTAATGAACAAAGGGGAGAAAGTAGTGCTATGCCTCAAGTTAGAGTTAGTGAGGCAAGGGAAGGAAGAAGAAAAGATGTACATGATTTGCCTGCAACAACAGAAGAAACAACAGAAGCAACAACACAAGCAACAACACGAGCAACAACACAAGCAACAGCAAAGGATCAATTTGTAGAGGTAATAGAACAGGAGGTAACATCGAAGCTTATGTTTACACATCTTGTATGATGTTTCAAACATATACGAATATGTTCAAACATCACTCCGAATGTTTCAAACATTTTATATTATGTTTCAAACATAATAAATGATGTTTGGATTTATTTCAAACATTATAAATTATGTTCCAAACATATTATAAGATGTTTGAAACATGTTGGGTGATGTTTAAACATCTTAACAATGTTTAACCCATGAAATGTTTTCTTCATTGGCAATGTGACTGTGTAATGATTGTTTTTCTTGTATCAATTTCAGGTGGAGTTGGCTGATGAGGTTACCCCATGCATAAAGACTGACCTGCCTGAGTTGAGTCAAATGAAGACGTGGATGGACTATAATAATACGTTCGCAACAAAGAAAGTGACGGTCAGATCATCAATGAACTCGAAGTTGGATAAATTTCGTAAAGCTTTAAATCATTTTAATCTAATGGAAAGATTCAAGGAAAGCTGTTTCGGGCACCTAATCGATTTGCCCAAGTGTGTGTTTGCTCCAAAGCTGGTTCACAATATTTTACTTCGCCGGGTTATTTGTTAGAAGAAGTTTGAGGCGTGGTTTAAATTCCATGATCTGCCTCTTCGTTTTGGGATGCAGGAGTTTGCCTTGATGACAAGATTGAGTTGTGCCCTACCTCCCCCTGATGATTTCATGGATGAAGCCCGTAGCAAGGGGAAAGATTTGTGAGATTTATTTTCAAGGAAGGGGAAGAAGGCTGCAAGTAGTGATTATATTCTGGAATTGATAGAGAGTGAAGACCTGGTGAAGGATGATGACATAAGGTTTAGTTTATGTTTGTGTTGGTTCGAGCACCAAGTGTTGTGTTCAAAGGACACTAACAGTGGTATTGAGGAATGGGTGGTTTGTCTCGCGAGCACCCCTGAATACATTTACAAGTACCCATGGGGAAGAAAAAGCTTTGACTTGACTGTGTTTTACACCCTGAAAGATTTTACAAGCTGGAAGGCTCCTGAGAATAGCTACACACTGTATGGATTTCCATGGGCTTTCATGGCATGGGTGTTAGAGGCTATTCCGGCACTTAGGCTAAGGGAATACCCTAAGGAGAAGACAATACCATGGATGAAACGTTGGTTGGGGGATAAGGTAGAAAAGGACCCAGATGCAGTGTTCCAGCATGTTGACATCCAGGTAGGATTTCTTTTACTCCCCAGTTCTTTCACATTCAACACTGCATTATTTGTGTAAACATTAGTAATGATGTTTAAACATTACACAAAATGTTTAAACATTATACTAAATATTTAAACACTGGTACTGATGTTTAAATGTTACAATAAATGATTAAAAATTAGTAGTGATGTTTAAACATTACACGAAATGTTTAAACATTAGTTGTGATGTTTAAACACTGGTACTGATGTTTAAATATTACAATAAATGCTTAAACATTAGTAGTGATGTTTAAATATTACACGAAATGTTTAAACATTAGTCGTGATGTTTCAACATCACATGAAATGTTTAAACATTTAGTGTAATTTTTAAACATCACATTAAATGTTTTAGGAACATATATACAGACATTTGACATATATACATAGTCTTAACATTTATGGTTATTTTATTGCAGGAGGTGCACCCTTACCTCGTACCCACACCCAAAGAGTTGAGGGATGTGCTCTATGACTTTGTTCCATTTGAGGATGTAGAGGACGTGGTGATTGATGGCTTGATGCGGCAGTTGGATGGGGTCACAATGTTGAGGAAACAAGCTGTTGTTCCTAACACCCCTCTAGAACATGTTGTGCTAAGCCGTGGTGCAATGTTGACGGGATACAGTGGCGGCAAGGGTGGTGATCTTTTTGGAGCAAGTGGAAGAGAGTACACTGGAATTGCTGGGGATCTTTTTGGATATGCTAGAAGGCAGGCTGAGGATAGAGAAGGAGTTATTGGAAGAGAAGAAGATGGTAGCAGTAGAGAACCTGCTAGAAGAAAAGAAGATGGTGGCAGTACCAGAGGAGGAGTTGTGAAGAGAGAAGAAGCAGTTGTGGGTACGTCGACTGGAGAGTGCACTTGCAAATGCTTAAAGTGCAAGGAGGACACTGATAAATTGATGTTGAAGGTTGGTGGGATTGAGACAATGTTAGAACAGGTGAAGGAAATGATGGAAACCCAGGTGCCCAAGAGAATAGGTTTGAGAAGCATCTTCCCTAGTAGAGTTCTGAAATCCCCATTTACTGCTTCAGGAAGAAAGGGGAAGAAGAAGATAGTGAGGGGGAAGATTGATATTTACAAGGCTGTGGATAAGAAGAGCAAAGATGCATTAGATACCTTCTTGGCAGAGAAGAAAATGGAAAAAAGTCCACTTTTTCTTGGGCATGAGTACAATTACAAGGATCTGGAAGAGATCATTAGAATGGAAAGCAATTTGAAGGAAAAGGTACACACAATTCACCCTAATTCTTTTTTCTTAGTGCATATATTAGAGCAGATATTTAAACATGGATTGGGATGTGCAAACATAACAAGCAGTGTTTAAACATCACAAATAACTTATGATATGTGTAAACATAATACATAATGTGTAAATATATTAGTTAGTGTTTAAACATTACGCATATATGTTTATATAATGTTAAACATCTATACAATGTTGCAACATATCACAAGATGTTTAAACATTATGTCTGGTGTTTAAACATTTCCACTGATGTTGACATGTTCTGCCTGGTGTTTATGTATTTTCTTTTTCCTTTTTTTTCCTTTTCTGCAGCATGTTGAGGAAATCATGAGCCTTATGAGACTTAAAAAGAATGCACACTCCCAGTTCTATCTCAAATCCGATGTTATTTTGGATTTGAATTTCTCTAAGAAATTGTGTGAGCTTTACAAGAAGCATCGTGTACTCGCTGATGCATTGGCTGCGCCCCTAGAAGTACAGCTTGAGACTGTTCAATTCAATGATGACATGCTGGACTATGCACAAGGTAAGCAGCCGAACCCAGGGGGTCTGAAGTGGGCTGGGGTGAAGAGGATTTTCTGTGTGTTGAAATTGAAAGGTGTTCATTTTGTCACTGTGGAGTTCCTTGTGGAGGAAGGTAAGATAAGGGTATACGACTCCCTGTACAGTGATAATACTGATGATGAATTTGACACACTGATCAAGCCCATCACTTCCCTTTTCCCCCATTTTCATCAGACAGTGCGAGATGTTCCAAATTTTGCCGGAGGATATCCTGAACAAAAAATTGTGGCCATACGAGCGTGTGAAAGACCTCCCGACAAACAACACTCGTACTGCATCAGGTGGTTATGCTCTTGCCTTCATTGAGCACCTTCTTACAAAGACTACCTGGGACAAGCTCGGTGACAACACCATGGTGGATTTTATGGTGAAATGGGCTGTGGACATATTTCGTGGGAAGATGGTACCGTAGTTTGATAAGTTATGGTTGGAAAATTAAGTATTTGTTGGCATGTAAGGATAATTAAGTATTTGTTTTGGCTTGTTTTCTTAATTTTATGTTATGTTATGTTTTGTTGGTCGTCATGTAAGGATAATTATCAGTTTTATGTAAATATTTTGGTTGTGTGCACTGTACAGATCTCACTGATTTAAGAAACATCGTGTCGATGTTTAACATGTCATCATATGTGTAAACATACTTGACTATGTTGAAACATAATTCAGATGTTTAAAATATTAATTGGAATATGCTGAAACATCATCCAAATATTTAAACATGTCAATATATGTGTAAATATCTTATCTAAATGTTTAAACATTTGAAACATTTATACAGAAGTTCCAGCATCTCAAAATATATTTTAAACATCACATTTATGTTTAAAAGGTTAGTTTAATGCGCTGCAATCTCTCTTTTCTTTCTTTCTTTCCTTTTTGTTTTTCTTTTTGATAAGAAATACTTAATACCACTTAATAATTATTCAAAACAATGGATACCACTTTTTGATAAGAAATACTTAATACAATGCTGGTAATTGATCCACATATGCGCTCAAGGTTGCAAGTATGCATCTTTATTGTTGTTAATGTTGTTGCTTGCTGCAGATTCAAATGCTTTCTAATAGTGTTGGTTTGTGTTGTTTTCTTCAGATTTTGTTTGGGCTAGATGGAAGTAATTATGGAACATATATATAGGCTAAATTTGGTGCCTTTTCGGTTGCATATGTGATGGTCACAGGAGGTGCCTATTCATATGTAGTTGTGTATGTGCCTATTCACATCCACCCCTTCATAAATTCAAACACACCCCTTCATAACCCCACGTACACCCTTTCATTTTTTCCCTTTTACACATTAGAATCACTGCACATTCACATTAAATACGACTGCTCATTGTCACAAAAAATACTACACATTCGCTCCAAATAACAGTTTCTGGTATCAATGCGGTTTATAAAAACATCACTACACATGTTTAAACATCTCAGGAAATGTTTAAACATCTCATAAGAATGTGAAACATCGTGTGGGCATGTTTCCAACATCTTGGACGATGTGCAAACATGAATAGCGATGTTTAAACATATTTTTACTATGTTTAAATATTTCATGAAATGTGCAAACATATTGTCATATGTTTCAAACATCACACATGATGTTTAAACATATGAGAAGATGTTTGAAACATCTCGTATGATGTTTAAGCTTAAGCTTGAGCTTTCAATAAGAATGAGTTCAATTATCAATATATACTTACTTTAAAGTTTTTTTTTTTTTTTACCGTTTTGACTCCTAAACCCTTCAATTTTCGATGAAAACTTAGATTAACTCTAATCACTTGATAGGTCACTCCAAACTCTTTTATTAATGTTCGTCTACGTGAGTGAACAAGTTAAAATAGAGTTCTCACTCCAATTTTGTTCAGAATCATTCACATGCACATAGGAACGACTAATTATTAGAGTTTAAAAAACCAATATGTTCACCTTTCAATAAAAATACATGTAAATCACTCATAACACTAACACCTTTCACTCAAACACCTCCAGCTTGATTGATAGAAACACCAATCATCAGTGTTATCATTTCATACACCTTCAATATCGATGGAATTATACTTTGTATACTTAATCATTAAGTTTATCGTTCAAAATGTGTAATTATACGTCTCATAACTCAACATATGGTTGCATATTTGCAAAAAAATAGATTGTTTCATCCAAACGTAGCATGATATATTTAAACATTTGATGAAATATTTAAACATATGGTCATATGTTTCAAACATCTGCTGCTATGTTTAAACATACCATCAGATGTTTGAAACATCCCGTACGATGTGCAACATCTTACGAAATGTTAAACATCAGAGGGTGATGTTTAGTATATTTGGCAGAATCTTAAACATTTGTCATGATGTTTAAACATAACACATTATGTTTAAGTAAATTAGTGAGATCTTAAACATAACGACATATGTTTAAACATCGTGTTAAATGTTTAAGATTCCGCCTGCTTGTTAAACATTGCAAGTACTATACTAAAATGAGAAGACGCATTTGTAAAAAAGAGACTAAACGACTAAATTAAACAATAGTAGAGTTTACAACGTACAGATATAAAGTTTACAACATTATAATACGTTAAATGATATAAAGTTTACATGATATAAAGTTTACAACATAATAATACGTTAAATACGGAAACTAAGGTAATATATAACAACTTAAAATATATCATAAACTTCATGCGCCTTCAATCTCCAGGTCCAGTTCATCCAAAATTTGTGTAATTATTTGCATGATCCTTCGGTGATCCCTCGCGTGCCTGTACCTTAAACGCCATAAATCTGCTCGTACTGTTTCTATGGGTCAATTCATCTCCGCCATGTCGTCCTTTAGAATTGCAACTTCCCAATTTATATCGCCTCGTCGTTCTCTTTGTGGCGCATTCTGTATTGGTTGGTTGTGACGTGATGCGTGATCACTATTGCCAACCTGCAAGGGGTCGTTTGATCCTGCTTCAGACATATTTATGATGTTGAAGTTGTTGGTGATGGAAAATTCACATATACTGTTGGTGCATATAGTGTTGGGTATTTATAGGATGTCAATGTGGTTTTTAAAAGTCACCGTTTATACTTTAAGAGGCACCTTGTGGAATGAATGTGTCTTTTCAATGCAGTCGTGCAATTTTGAAATGTGTCTTTTCAGGAGAACCCGTCTTTTCAGTGTAGACGTGCAGTTTTTCACAGTTACTGTGAAACATCCGTCGTGATGTTTAAACATCCAGTGGGATGTTTAATATATTCGGTGGAATCTCAAATATTTCATAATATGTTTACACATTACACGTGATGTTGAAACATATTAACTTATGTTTAAACACTTGATCTAATGTGTATATATCTCCACTGATGTTTAAACATAGTTCAAGATGTTTAAACATTTTGTTATATGTTTAAACATTGTGCAAGATGTTTGGAACAGACTCAAGTGCGATCAAACATTTTATATGGAACAAAGAAGCAGACAAAGCATGAGAAAACAAGACACACCTTAATAACTTAATACGAACATAAATAAAGGATTGTCTAAATAGAGATTACATATTAAAGGATTGTCTAAAAAGAGGTTCAGAAATTCAACAACAAACACCCAAATAAAAGGATTGTTTAAAGCAGCAGCTAAACACTTGTGGGATCGTTCTGACTTGGTCTTGTAACTGTTGGGCAGGTAGTTTTTTTTGTGGCCAAGCTTTTTGCAAATCCCGCATTTGTTTCTCCTCTTTTTGAATCGCTCCCAACGGATGGAATTCTCTTCATCCTCCTTCTTCCACGGCCAATTTTCAAGTAAGGGCAAGGTAATTTCTATTCCTTCAGCTCATGAGGACAGTCATGCCAAGATTGTTCATCCGGAACTGGATAGATTGATTCGGCATATGCAAGCAAGTAGGAATCTACATAATAATATGGCGACGTGTATTCATAGATTTTCCTCCCAAACTCATCTGGATACTTCAACCTCATAGCTGCCATAGCATGTGGACAAGGTATCTTGTCCAAATCAAACCGCTTGCAAGTACATGTCCTGTTGTGTAGGTCCACATCATAAGTCATATTTGTTGGACCTCCTCCTTTAACTTTGAAAAAACAGTGTTCGAACTGTACAAAAATTCCATGCACTTCTGAAGAAACTTTTCAGCATAGTTCTCGCTTATAGCATTGAAAAGCGCATCAATTGGAAATTCTTTGTGATTCCTGAACATTGAGTTAACCGACTCGGCAATGTTTGTGGTCATCACATTGAACCTACAATATTAACAAACAATAAAGTTGATATGAACCTGAATCTGAAACCTGAACAATAAATTATGTCACAAGCAATAACAATGCACTGAACAGACAGAAACATTAATATATATGTTTAAACATAAACCAAAATGTTTCAAACATCAACCATAATGTTTCAAACATCTGCTAAATTGTTGTGCACACATATTAAACATTACGGATATGTTTCAAACATATATTAAAATGTTTAGAAATAAAGTCACACATACTGGAACATTCCTTAATATGTTTAAACATCCAACACTATGTTTCAAACATCAACAATAATGTTTCAAACATCTAAGTATATGTTTGGTGTAATTCAGGTACCTGTTTCCAGGGAAGTGTGCTCTGCTCCACTTCTCAACCCCAAGATCAACCAGGTAGTTGGATACTCTCGGGTCAATTTCTTCAATTTCTTTCAAATGCTTATCAAACTGAGCAACCGGATACGCCTCCACTGCGGTAATGTATTTACCAATTAAATCTCCACAATGAAAAGACGTGCGGAGGTTCTCACCAAGGTGCCTCATGCAATAACCATAGTTAGCAAATGGGAAAACCTTACAAACAGCTTTTTCAATGCTTTTGTGCCTGTCGGAGATAATGCACAATTCATCATCGTCAGGGACTATTCCGACCAATTGCTCAAAAAAGAATTCGTAGGCGGCATCGCACTCTTTGTCAACTACACAAAATGCAAGAGGAAAGATGTGATTTTGAGCATCCTGACCGACAACGGACAACAACACTCCACCATATGGACCCGTCAAAAAAGTGCCATCAACAGCCAGCAATTTTCTAATAGTCTTAAACCCCCTGATCCACGAACCATAAGAAACAAAAAAAAAAATACAGAAACCTCCCTTATTCATCAAGCTGTAATGCTGTCTTGCTTCCTTCATTTGACTGCCGAATCATATAGCTGTATGCACCAAGAATGGCATAGCCATGTTCGGGTGACCCCCTTACCAAACACTTTGCAATGTTGCTGCCCTTGAGACACTTCCAATAGCTTATTTTGCAACCCAACTCTGCTAGAACTGCATCCTTGATTTCTTTGGTGGATGGTGCTTTTCCATCATGAAATCTGTTCTTCATGTACTCTCCAACAACATTGCACGTGGCGTGTGGATGATGGCTTTTAAAATGCTCAGAACCACAAGTGTGCTGGCTGTTGTAGACAGTGATATAAAACATGTCACAGCTCTTGTACTTCATGGCTCGAATCTATCAGTGGCAATTCTTGTCCACACATCTAGCAAAAAAATACATTCTTCTTATTCTTCATATACTGAAAATAGAAAGGCACTCTCACTGCAGCAAGCTTCAACAGCACAACCAACTCGCGCTTGTTCATGAATGTTTGCCCTGTGCAGAAACCAGTGCCGTCCGGCCGAGTGTGGCTGCCTTGTGATGATATTGAATCAGGAAATTGTACCTCATTATCTTTTTGGATTTCTTTTGCTTCTTCATCTTCTTCCTTCTCAGCCACATTCATATTTAATGAAGCCTCCTCTGCAATGTCATCCAACCCATGATTTTGTTCATTAGAATTTTCAGTCCGAGGAACCACATTTACACGTAGAGTGGGCCTAGCACCAGATGCATCCACATCAGCCATAAAAAGAGAGACATCAATGTCATTCCTAATGTGAGAGGGTGCAGTCTTTTGCTTTACAATGCTCAACAAGTACGTAATAGATAGATCCCTCGGATCATCAAGAATTCCCCAACTTTGAATGATTTTTTCAACCAGCTCATTATAAGTAACCTGCTTACTAACAAGAATAGGTCTACTCTCCTTCACAACGGGAACCCAAACAAAACTTTTAGCTTTCTCCACCCATTTGCCGAGATAATCAACTACCAATAATACGGGCCCCATTATATGTTCTGAAGATACAAAGAGGGTCTAAATTAGATCCTTATAGCATAAATTTCATAATACAATTGTTTATAGAAGCCATATTCACAAAAAATGAAAGGTACTGCTTCAAACATTCTGTAAAAAAATTTACAGTGTTTACACATCGATACAAATGTTTAAACATTTTGTTAGATGTTTAAACATCATTCATGATGTTTGAATATCATTCAGGATTACTAAACATCATTGAGGTTGTTTAAACATCAGTTAAAATGTTTAAACATTTGGACTTATGTTTAAACATCATGCATGATGTTTGAATATCATTCAGGATTACTAAACATCATTGAGAATGTTTAAACATACGCTCATATGTTTAAACATTTGCATTTATGTTTAAACATCCTCAATGATGTTTAGTAATCCTGATTTATATTCAAACATCATGCATGATGTTTAAACATAAATCCAAATGTTTAATGGTTTAAACATACGCTCGGCAGCCACATATGTTTAAACATATGATACGATGTGCACAAAAACATCAACGAGATGTTTAAACATCAACCATCTCGTCGACGGATGTTTGACCAGAAACCAAACCCAGTTCTTCAAAATTGTCAATCCGGTAGCTTTTAGCTTCAAATCAAATTTCTCGACTATAAAGTTAAAGAACACTTATCAGAGACCAAATGTGGCTGAAAATCCAAGACGATTAGTTGAGATTCGCGTTGTAAATGGCTGAGCAAATTTTGACAATTCTCAAATTTTTTTGGAACAAATCTTTTGCAAATACACAATATACTTGGAAATGGTTGTTGAATCTACTTTGGGGAGCTGATAGTGAACCAAAAAATAAAAAAAAAATGGCCGGAAACTCGCCGGAATCGGCGGAGCAGTGATGGGGGACGGCGGGGAGGGAGCTATTGGGTGGGAAATTTTTTTTGCCATTTTGGAGGGTAAAATGAGGGTTTATTAGAGGGTGCAAAGTGTAAACTTAAAAACCTGAGGGTTAAGTTTTTATATATCTTTTATCCAATTAACACTAATTCTAATGGAAGATTCTATACCTATTATTTAAAACTTGAGCCCTTTTCATTATTAAAAGACTTCGCTCTTAAAACTTACCCGTTAAACCCCTCCTTTTATTACTCTCCACTCTAAAGCCTTATCCCTTCATTTCTCTCTTTTTCCCCCAATGCACTTCCACTTCTCCTAATACTAACATTTCAAATTTCACATTCAATGGCTACCCTTTCCATACACTTGCCTTTAACTTCCAAATTCACACTTCCAATTCCCCACACACCCTCAACTTCGCGCTCTATTATTAAAGCATCAGTATCGTCCCAACCGCGAAAAACCCGAAGAAGTAAAAAGCAACAACAGCAGCAGCTGAAAACAGTGGAAGATGAAAATGCGATGGCTTCTGGAACTGAAAAAGTGTTAAGGCTTGTTTTTATGGAGGAATTAATGGAACGTGCTCGTAATGCTGATTCAATTGGTGTATCTCAAGTCATTTATGATATGATTGCTGCTGGTCTTTCTCCTGGTCCTCGTTCTTTCCATGGTTTCGTTGTTTCTCATGTTCTTAATCGCGACGACAACGGCGCTGTAACTCTCTTTCTTATCCTTCCAGTTTATGTTCCAACAACTTTCTAAATTTCTAAACAGTTAACTTCAAAATTACTACTTTACCCTTAATGAAATAATTTTTAGCCACACAAACAACAAGTATTCATTTCTTTGTTCATTCAAAATTTTGCCACATAAAGTGGAATGGAGGGAGTATCGGAATTTATATAATTTCTGTAGTTTATACTATGCTATGACTGAAAAAGTCAAGGGAAAAAATACTAGGTCATTTATTCACATATGCTCAAGCCTTGTTGGGTAGCGTTACTTGGGATAGGTGTTGGTGAGGTGGAATAGTTGAGGTGGAGTTAAGCTGGACCGGAAACCACCATTATTAAAGAAAAACTTAAATGCTATTTTCACTTCTTATTCGACAATATTTTCTACTGTTAAGATACCCTTGGACATCTGTTTTGTCAAACTTTAAGTGAACTAGCTGTATTATTGTGTTAATGTTGAACACCTAGTTTAGTTTTAGGCATCTAAAACTTCTAAATAAAGCATGTTGTGTTAAATCATAAGTGATTAGACGCTTAGGCATGCACTAGCGATCTGTTTGGTTCTAATTTTGGTTGTTAGCTCGTTTGAAAACTTTTTTGGTTGAAGTACCAATGGCATATGATCATGTTTTACTTGGGTTCCTATTTCTTGAAGTCATCTGATATCATGCAATGACAGATGCATGCTCTTAGAAGGGAGTTGAGTGAAGGTCTTCGGCCTCTGCATGAAACATTTTTGGCATTGGTTCGTTTGTTTGGTGCAAAGGGTCTGGCTACGAGAGGCTTAGAAATTCTTGCAGCAATGGAAAAATTGAAATACGACATTCGCCAAGCTTGGCTGGTTCTTGTTGGTACAGTGAAAGCAAGCACCTAGCTTAAGTTGCTATTTTGATTTACATTCCCCATAATTTACTCTTTCATCGAGTCTTAAGTTTGTCTTTTCCTCGGAGCAGAGGAGCTTGTACGAAGCAATCATCTAGAAGATGCCAATAAAGTGTTCCTCAAGGGTGCTGAGGGTGGAATGAGAGCAACTGATGAGATATATGATCTCCTAATAGAAGAAGATTGTAAAGTAGGAGATCACTCAAATGCCTTAACTATTGCCTATGAGATGGAGGCTGCTGGTAGAATGGCCACTACCTTCCATTTCAACTGTCTTTTGAGTGTGCAGGTACTTCTAATACTGCTGTAGCGTAACTCTGTATATCTATCTTCTTTGTAGGATAAGAAGCTCAAGTTTCAAAAAATTGAAATAAGAAAATCTTACTAGAAATATGTAGAGGGAAATTTTGTTTAATTGCAGGAAAATGCTGAAGCATCTCTAAGATGTACTTTTTAAATGTCTTTTGGTGGCATGAAGATAAATTTATATTGAAATGCATTTGTACCATCGTGGTTTCTGATTAATTATAAGCTTCACAGCCTATTGTTAGAGTGTTTGACCTTGAAGCTTAAAAAGAGTACGAAATCTGGAGTTTGATAAATTGAAATTCGGCGATGGTAATTACGTTGGATTCTTCATAATTAGTACAATATATTATATTGCACATTTTCATGTAATATCAGCTTTGTTTAAAATGTAATTTTGCTGGCATTCTCATGGTTCGTGGAACTTCTATACTTGGGCTATTAAAAAGTTGCAGACTTTAATTTCTAGGTTAATATAATCGAGTTAAGCAAGTTAGTTGAGGTGATTTGTGTGAGAAATCTGAGAATATATTATTGATCACAAAGAGTGTTTACAATGAGTCCTATTTATAACTACTATACATGTATAACTACAAACCCTTTCCCAATGTGGGACAGGAATGACTACCTACTTTTATACAACTTAGGTTTTTCTAACACTCCCCCTCAAGCTGGTGCATACAAATTATATGTACCGAGCTTGTTATAAATATATCCAATACGTGGACCAGTAAGGGACTTAGTGAAAATATCTGCAAGCTGATCATATGACTTCACAAATTTTGTAACAATGTCCCCTGAAAGTATTTTCTCTCTAATAAAGTGACAGTCAATCTCAATGTGCTTAGTCCTCTCGTGGAACACTGAATTTGACGCAATATGAAGAGCAGCTTGATTATCACACACAAGTTCCATATGATTGAACTCTCCAAACTTCAACTCTCTGAGCAACTACTTGATCCAAATTAATTCGCAAGTAGCTACGGCTATTGCACGGTATTCTGCTTCTGCACTAGATCGGGCGACCACATTTTGTTTCTTACTTTTCCAGGACACCAAATTACCTCCTACAAGAACACAATAACCAGACGTAGAACGTCTATCATAGGGACACCCTGCCCAATCAGCATCTGTATATCCCACAACTCGTTCATGGCCTCGATCCTCGAAGAGCAATCCTTTGCCTGGAGATGATTTAATATACCGAAGAATGCGAATAACTGCATCCCAGTGACTATTACACGGAGAGTCCATAAATTGACTTACCACACTCACAGGAAAGGAAATGTCAGGCCGCGTCACCATGAGGTAGTTTAACTTACCAACGAACCGCCTGTATCTCGCTGGATCACTAAGAGGCTCCTCCTGTCCTGGCATAAGCTTAACATTAGGATCCATAGGGGTATCAACAGGCCTACAACCTTTCATTCCCGTCTCTTCAAGAATGTCTAAGGCATATTTTCTTTGTGATATAACAATACCTGACTTAGACTGAGCAACCTCAATACCCAGAAAGTACTTCAATCTGCCTAGATCCTTAGTCTGGAAGTGCCTAAAGAGATGCTGCTTCAATCTAGTGATACCATTATGATCATTGCCAGTGATAACAATATCATCAACATAGACCACTAAATAAATGCATAGATTTGGAGCAGAATGCCTATAAAAGACAGAGTAATCAGCTTTACTACGAGTCATGCCAAACTTCTGAACAACTGTACTAAACTTACCAAACCAGGCTCGAGGAGACTGTTTTAAACCATAGAGTGACCGACGCAATCGACATACAAGACCACGAGACTCCCCCTGAGCAACAAAACCAGGTGGTTGCTCCATATAAACCTCCTCCTTAAGATTACCATGGAGAAAAGCATTCTTAATATCCAACTGATAGAGGGGCCAATGGCGGACAGCCGCCATGGATAGAATGGACTGATGCTATTTTAGCAACCGGAGAGAAAGTGTCACAGTAATCAAGCCCAAATATCTGAGTATAACCTTTTGCAACCAGACGGGCCTTAAGTCGATCAATTTGGCCATCCGGACCCATTTTGACTGCATAAACCCATCGACAACCAACAGTAGATTTACCTGGAGGAAGAGGAACAAGCTCCCAAGTACCACTAACACGTAGAGCAGACATCTCATCAATCATAACCTGTCGCCATCCAGGATGAGATAGTGCTTCACCTGTAGACTTAGGTAAAGAAATAGTTGACAAAGACGATACAAAGGTCTGATGATGTGATGACCTCAAGCCTACATAATGAGGATTAGAATTCGCAGCGGATCTCGTACCTTTTCGAAGTGCAATTGGTAGACTAAGAGGAGACAGGTCCGCAGTAGGTGAAGAGTCTGTTGCCGGACGTGAATCGTCTGGGCCTGATGCTTGACGTGGACGACGATGATAAGTCAGAAGTGGTGGCTCTGGAGCAGTAGTAGTAACTGTAGAAGGAACAACTGTAGGAGGGGCAACTACTGTAGGAGTGACTTCAGTAGGAACAACTGCAGGAGGGGCAACCGCAGGAGAAGGAACTACAGTAGGACTAACTGCAGGAGGATCAACTCTAGGAGGAACTGGAGTAGGAGGAGCTATGGCGGACTCCTCAATAATCGGCACAGGCAAGACTTCAGAGATATTAGAATGGTCAGAAGAAGGTGCAAAGTAAGGTCGACCTTCAAAAAAGGTAACATCTGCTGACATAAGGTATCAACGAAGATCAGGTGAATAGCAACGATATCCTTTTTGAACTCGAGAATAACCAAGGAAGACACACTTGAGAGCACAGGGAGCTAATTTATCTTTCCCGAGGGCAAAGTTATGGACGAAACACGTGCTTCCAAACACACGTGGGGGAAGAGAATACAAAGGTGACACAGGAAACAATATAGAGTGTGGAACCTGATTCTGGATGGAAGACGAGGGCATCCGATTAATCAGATAACAAGATGTGAGAACTGCATCGCCCCAAAAACGCAGTGGAACATGAGACTGAATGAGAAGAGTGCGAGCAGTCTCAATGATATGCCTATTCTTCCTCTCTGCTACCCCATTTTGCTGAGGAGTATGGACAAGAGGTTTGATGAACAATGCCATGAGAAGTCATAAACTGCTTAAACTGAGAGGATAAGTATTCTAAAGCATTATCACTATGAAAAGTGCGAATAGAGACACCAAATTGATTTTTTATTTCAGCACAAAAGTTTTGAAATATCGAAAACAATTCTGAACGATCTTTCATTAAAAATATCTAAGTACATCTTGAATAATCATCTATGAAACTAACAAAGTAGCGAAAACCCAAAGTAGAATTGACCCGACTAGGACCCCAAACATCAGGATGAACTAAAGTAAAATGAGACTCTGCTCGATCATTAAGACGTCTAGGAAAAGGAGAGCGGGTATGCTTACCGAGTTGACAAGACTCACACTCTAAAGTAGACAAGTGAAACAACCCAGGCACCATTTTCTGAAGTTTTGATAAATTAGGATGTCCTAACCGTCTATGTAATAAATCAGGTGAATCAGTAACAGAGCAAGCTATGGAGGGAGGACAAAGTGTGCGCGATTTAGGAAGAGTAAGGTAATAAAGTCCATGTGATTCACGTCCGGTACCAATGACCCGTCCCGTACTGCGTTCCTGTATGACAACAGAGTTATTGAAAAAATGTTACCGAATAGTTAAGTGTTTGGGATAAACGACTAATTGATATGAGATTAAAAGGACTACCGGGAATATAAAGAACTGAAGGCAAAGTTAAGGAAGGAAGTGGATTAGCTTGACCTATTCCAGTTGCCATGGTGTGAGATCCATTGGCCATTGTGACTGTCGGAAGAGATTGAGGGTTAAAAATTGTAGTGAAGAGAGATTTATTACCAGAAATATGGTCAGATGCACCTGAATCAATGATCCATAGACTAGAAGAAGATTGAGAGATACAAGTCATGCTATTACCAGTCTGAATGATAGAAGCTATCTGAGAGGATGTCGGCTTACGTGCTTTGTTCCGAAGGAACTCAATATAATCAGGTAGAGACACTATCCGACTATTCAATGTATTAGATTGCATGTTGCTGCTACGAGAAAAGTTTAATGCAGGGCTTCAAGCGTAATGCTTTAATTGTTGAAGGGGGCTGATACTGAGAGTATGTTCTCCAGAAAAAACACCGAAAAGAATTGGAGTGTCTGTTTGCCGTAAAAGTGGCCGATCTACGCCGGAATAGTACACTGGTGGTCTGAACACAATAAAAACTATATGGTTGGGCTCGGAATGAGTAGGCGAACACCAGAGGAAAAAGAAGTTGGGTCAAAAACTGCCGGAAAATGGCTCACGCGCTAGGCGCGTGGACTGACGCGCCGCCGGAGGTTTCACTGTCAACGGCGTGTGGCGGCGCGTGAAGGGTCGGATTCCGGCGAGGCTGACTGGGGTTTGGTCGGAATTGGCAGAGGAACCTTGCTGTGATGTTGGATTTTGCACAACACCAATTCAAACTGATACCATATTAAAGAATATGGACCTTGGGCCTAACTCTACCCCAAAAGCTAGCTCACTAGGTCACCGGAAAAATTGCACGGTGACTGAATTTTGCTCGGGAAATTTGCTGGTATATTTGCACAGCAATAGTTTCTCACCAATGCTCTGATACCATGTAAGAAATCTGAGAATATATTATTGATCACAAAGAGTATTTACAATGAGTCCTATTTATAACTACTATACAGGTATAACTACAAACCCTTTCCCAATGTGGGACATGAAAGACTACCTACTTATATACAACTTAGACTTTTCTAACAATTTGCATAAGTTAGTGGACAATTTCTAGGAGCTCTTTCCTGTTTCAAGATTAATGAGGTGTTATACTATCATGGCATTTTTGTTGTAGATGATCTTTAAACTTTTTATCCTTTTATTAACGATTGAAAGAATGTTGAAACAAAAAGAGAAAAACCAGTTGCACGTATTAAATATTTGATTTAGTTACTGCACTGTGGGCTTCTGAAAATATTATATAATCTCTAATTCTTTTCCTCCCAGGCTACCTGTGGCATACCGGAAATTGCTTTAGCGACATATGAGAACATGGAATACGGTGAAGGTTTGTAACTTCTTTTGTCTTGTCAAGCTTTATTTGATCTACTTTGATTCGTCCATTTGGGCTTGAGCTGAATCCTCTCGATATTGGCTCTTGCTTGGGCTGTGATACTGGGCGGTAAAGATGTGTTATTTGTTATATCAAGGATTAGAAGTGCATTAATGTTCTTAGGATGCATCTGAAGTTTTGCAAACTTAACTCGTGCAAAGATATTCATTCTCAGTGAGTAGAAGGAGGTCATTATGAATTGGTCACCAAGGTGATTGACCAATTATACGTGTTCTTTCTGAACTATACCATTGTGGAACTCTGATTGGCTTCTTTTGGCGTTGCAAACAAGAGACATGTTTAAATTGGCTAGGGAAGAGTCTTCTAGTTAAAAGTGGATATTGTGACCACAAAACTCCTGGATCACTTCCTTGTTGGCTATGCTAAGGTCTCTATTGGCAGAGCAGTATAAAACTGTAGTCGAATAGATGTTCTGCTCTTGGATGTGGGGGATACATTATCCGCCATATCTCGAATCTTGCGCCATGACCCTTGGGGATTTCTCCATTTGAAAAATGTTAACATCCATCCTTCTTGCACCTCCAACATACGCGCGGTGGGCAGATAATTTTTGGCGGGCAACTTCAACATGGTAGAACATGAAAAGGGAAACTCAACTTGCGAACAAGTTAGCAAAGAAATCCGCGTGTTACCCCGCGACCATCCCTCTGTACATATATGGAAACAAGATTATTATATTGGGTGTAATTCGCATCTTTTCAGTGGACTACCCTATTTTCAATCATGTGAAATATATCTCTTACAGCCTCTCTACCTTACTCAAGGTAGGGGTAAGGTCCGCAAATACCTCACCCTCTCCAGACCCCACTTGTGGGATAACACCGGGTATGTTGTTGTTGTTGTTGTTGAAATATATCTCTCGACTCCAGTTAAAGCATGAAACCTACTCAAACCTTTGATTTTCCGGTCAAATTGACTGAGCTATTAAAGTGGGGCAAAGGGAGTAAAATAACATGTGTGACTTAGTTCCCTGGATGACCCTACTTTTGGGGAAGATAGATATGCAGCGGAACCCTAATGCGTTGCTTCTGGTGGGTTGAGTCATGTTCGTCAAAGTTTTTTCTTTTTCTTTTTAAGCTCCTGATGATTTTATTATTAGAATCTTCACGACGTATACCTCTTTAATTTTATTCTAAGTTTGTATTATGCTCCTTTATCTATCATGCATCTGGTTTTGAAGTACTTATATCCAAATACTGTGTTAAAATCACACCTTGCTTATTCATAAAGAATAGAAGCTAAAGTTGCTTTTGCACTTTCGTTTTTGTTATGCATTGTTTGTTGGTTTTGTTTTCTTCCTGGTAGTATTAATTACTCATTGAGTCATAAAAGCCAATATTTATGTTAAACGGATAGCTGATCCTTACCTTTGTTGGGCAGCTCATATGAAACCTGACACCGAGACATATAATTGGGTTATCCAAGCATATACAAGGGCTGAGTCCTATGATAGGTGAGTTCTGAATCATACCCGTATTGTTTGTTATTTTATTTTTGCGGCATGTTTCAAAATTAGTAAGTGTGAAACCTGCTGTCGTTCAAGCTCTCAACTTAGTATTTATAGACCTCTAAGTGATATGAGTTTATGTCTCTATAGTTAAATAGCTCGGTTGATTTTCCAACTTCTTTCCACTCTTGCTCATAAACATTTCTGTAAGAGACATATAGCAGTTATCATTTGTTTCGGGATCTTAGAATCTACCAATAACCCCCAGAAAAACTAAGTGTAGTCTTGGAGTTGTAATTGAACGTATATGATCAATATTGGACAGGTCAATACAGGCTAAGCAGAAGAAATGGTTATAGCCTTACTCACACGGCGTTTGTTTATAACAATTTGGGTCAAATGCTTATTGTATAGCGGCTCATAACCTAACTTGCTTAACTCAAGAACCACTTCTCAAACAATTTCTTGTTGCAGCTGGGACAACATTTTTTTCTCTATCCACTTATTTCTTTTAGCTGGAGAGTTGGGTAAATTTTTTAATCATATTGGATAAACCTTCAAATAGCAGGTTGAGATCAAGTCTTTGGTCACTGTAATCTTTTCCATTTTAAGCCAACATTTTAATGGGTCAAGTTGCGCCTCAACTCATTAGATTCATCCTTAATTCATCAATCAGCTACCTGTCAAACTTTGGAAGGGTTACATAAATTAGGCTAATGACACTCCTAGCTGTTGGTCGGAAATTTCTTATGTTAATTGAAATTTGCGACTTCTTTATCTGTGCATTTGCTTCTGTAGTCCACTGTTGATTTAAGAGTTCTGCATCTTTCTAATACGTCTTTCATGTGAACTGTGGTTGATAAATTTAAGAATTTTATTGTCATTTTGTACTTATGGTATATCTAATAATGCCATTTTTCACTGAAGTTTTCTGTCTGACTGGTAGAGTGCAGGATGTTGCTGAGCTACTGGGAATGATGGTTGAGGACCACAAACGCTTGCAACCTAACGTTAGAACTTATGCGTAAGAAATTTTCTTTTTATTCTATCTTCATTAAGTTTTCTATAGCATGATCATTTCTCTGTTTCCAGGGAGTAATATCTTTATTATTTATCTTGAAACTCTCAATTTTCCTGCTGCGGCAAGATTGCTGTATGAGCCAACACAACACAGTCCCATTTCTTGAAATTCTTTTTTCTCTAGTTTGTTCCTCTTTCATGACATGCTCAAAGTTTGATCCTGGGGAATCAGGTTTACTAATAAGTTCCTGCAGCTTTTCATTAAGAAAAAGTACCTTTCATCATTGAAATTCTCTCTTTAATTGGGTGGGATTTTATACTCTGAATCTTCTTTTCAGAAAACCTTTTATTCCTAAAGTTTGATTCTGGTGAATTTTATAATAAAACACCTATTTAAATAACGAATGGTACTTTGTGCTTTTTGTGTACTCCTTTGAATTCTTTTAATGTTCTTTTGCCAACCTTTTGGTTAGGCAACTGCATGGAAGCAAGGACGAGGCCATTGTATTGATTAGTAAATTGTTATGCACCCACATGAAGTCTTGTGTTGAACTTGTCCTTTTCTTTAGATGACTCATATGATGACTCTCTGTTTACCTTTTCCAGTTTGTTGGTTGAATGCTTTACCAAGTATTGTGTGGTACGTGAAGCTATCCGACATTTCCGTGGTCTGAAGAACTTTGAAGGCGGAACGCAAGTGCTCTACAATGATGGAAAGTACGGGGACCCACTTTCATTGTATCTCCGTGCTCTATGTAGGGAAGGTATGAATATATAAATACAATGGACATTTTGCAATTGCTATTTTCAGGAATAATATGGCTCTTGTCCTAAAAATTAAAGATCCATTTTCTCTGATATTCTTTGGTTGATTTGTCAATTGCTCGTATTCACCTTTCAAACGGCTTTATTTCAATTGATGGAGGTTTTAATTTGTAATGCAACTAAAGTACAGGGATCCTCTTATATCGGAGATGAAATGTGTACTAGCTAAATTATTAATGCACTGTCTACTTAGATTACCACAAACATTTGGTGGTTTCATTTGAAGTTATAAACATCTGTGGAACAAAATCAATAGCATCACGAGAACAATGATAGAGATATATGGAAGACCCATTTTCATTCATTAGACAGTAGAGAGTAAGGAGGAATTGTTTAGCTACAACATTTAGTTTCCCTAAAATAAATATCAGCAATCCAAAATCAGGAAAGAAAAAACATGTTAAGAAATGCATTTTCTCAGTTTAATTTTGTTCGAATGGTGGTGGTGGTTTGGGGGGAGCACTGACTGTCAAATGACCATCCAAATTGCTGGTGCAACATATTCTATCATAAGAAAATTCACTTTTGATATGCATTTATATTGGAAAGTCACACCTTGGAGGGGAAGGGCCACGACCCCCGCCCATACCACCTCTCTACTATCTCTATATTATGAAAAACTAGCGGTTTATTCTTCTCTTCTATTAAATTCACCAATTTCTGGTGTTTACTTAAAGGCTATATGCTTCAAGTGTTGTTATCTAATCGCCAAGAGCTTATTTATTTTCCTCTATTGTACTTGAAGGCATTCTATTGTGTTCTCTTCTCTTTTCTCAGTATTAGGTCCCACCCATAGCATATGCTGTCATTTTCTTGTTGAAAGTTCAACCAAATTAGCTCATTTAGTTATTGAAGAAGATATTATGCTTGTAACTGCTTTGAGGAGTAAACATATGAGTATCAACACAAGTGATCTTTTACTCCAGGGAGGATTGTTGAGTTGTTAGAGGCACTTGAAGCTATGGCTAAAGATAACCAACAAATCCCACCAAGAGCAATGATCCTGAGCAGAAAATATCGTACATTAGTTAGCTCATGGATTGAACCTTTGCAGGAAGAAGCTGAACTTGGATATGAGATTGATTACATAGCAAGGTAACCATTTTTCGTTCATATTGGTGGATCACATCTGGTTGCATACTTAATAATTTGACTTTATCTGTTTCCTTTCCAAATTGGTATTTGGTAATAATTTTATGGTTGAAGTATCGATTAATTTATATGCCTGATTCCACTATAAATTATTCCCTCCGGTCCCTTTTAGTTGTAACAATTGCTATAAATAGTTGGATCAAAATGTTTGTCAATTTAAAAGATCAAGATGAAACTTACCATGCTTTTCCTATTATATCCCTAGTATTAATTATTCTTGAAGATTACAAACACCTTAATTATGAGCATTGTTCAAATACTAAGAAGGTTAAATTAGTAAAAATACTCTATTCATTTATGATTTCTTAAGGGATGTGTAAATGTAAAACAAGGCAACTAAAAAGGACCGGAGGGAGTATCAAGTATGATTTAGTAGTTTGCCGTTGCATTCAGGTATGTTGCTGAAGGCGGACTGACAGGTGAGCGCAAACGATGGGTCCCAAGAAGGGGAAAAACTCCTTTAGATCCTGACGCCGAAGGATTTATATATTCCAATCCTAGGGAAACCTCTTTTAAACAAAGATGTCTGGAAGAGATAAGGTTGCACCACAGGAAGCTATTGAAAACCTTACTCAATGAAGGACCTTCAATCCTGGGAAATATTTCCGAGTCTGATTACATACGTGTTGAGGAGAGACTGAGGAAAATCATCAAAGGACCTGAACAGAATGCCTTGAAACCTAAAGCTGCTAGTAAAATGATTGTATCAGAATTAAAGGAAGAACTAGAAGCACAAGGTCTACCAACAGATGGAACCAGAAATGTACTCTATCAGCGAGTGCAGAAAGCAAGGAGAATAAATCGTTCTAGAGGCAGGCCACTTTGGGTTCCTCCTGTTGAGGAGGAAGAAGAAGAGGTAAATGCTACTCTTAAGTGTGTGAGTTGCAAGTAATTGTCTTGAGATACCGCGAATTTATGTGGTTCTCCCATCAAATATCTCAACTAGCTGTATCAAACTGTGTTAATTTCCAGGTAGATGAAGAGCTGGATGAGTTAATCTCACGTATTCAGTTACACGAAGGAAATACTGAATTCTGGAAACGTCGTTTTCTTGGGGAGGGCTTAAGTGACAATCATGGGCAGCAGTCAGAAATAATAGACTTAGAACCTACTGATGTGGTAGATGATACTGATGCTGTTGATGATAATGCAAAAGAGGCTGAAGATGATGAGGCAGAAGATGACGAGGCACAAGATGAAGAGGAAGAAGTGGAGCAAACTGAAAGCCAGCCGGAAGTAGGCGACAGGAAGGACAAGGAAGTTGAAGCTGCAAAACCTCTTCAAATGATTGGAGTGCAATTACTAAAAGATTCTGATCAAACAGCAAGCTCATCAAGAAAATCCAGGAGAAAGCTTTCTCGAGTAGCTGCAGTGGTATGACATTTATGGTGTTCATCAACTGCTAATTTTCTCTTGCTGCATCTGAATAGAAAGAAACTCATAAAATACAAGTAAACAGAGGCGGATCTAGGATTATAAGTATGGTTAAGGGGTCGAGAAATATATCATGTTTTCCTCTTTCCTTTCCACGTTACGACTTTGCCTTTTGCTTTATCTAGTTCTGCACGTTTTACTTTTATAGTTTGTACTTAAACCTCATCTCCAGTTCACTAATTTACGAAACTTACTTGCTGTTTTATCTAGAGCACAAAGATGGCGTGACTTTAGAGAACTAAAACTCGTCTGTTTGAATCTGTTGATCTGAATAAGTCATTGTGTGTGAGGTCCACTCAGATTAAGAAGCTTGAGTGCTAAATTAGATTATTTCTATGCTTCATGTCTCATATTATGTAACCTAATGGACTACATCATTAGGTTTGTGGAAGTGGTTCTCGTTGTAAATTCTAGCATTTGTAACTGAATCATAGGAACCAATCAGCTTAGCAAAAATTGGACCACTTAAACCTGTTGATCACTTTGTCCACGTACTTATATTCTTATGTGCTCTCTGTTGCCTAGGAACTAAGAGTTAGTACATCTCTATCAAAGCCAGTTTCATGGTTAAGTATTAGCATACATGCAGAAATGAAACTAGTCATCTGGGTCACAACCCTGAAATCTTCTTACAAATGGAGTTGGTTTTCCTAAGTAGAATTGACCCTTTAAATTTGCAAAATTTCACAGAAGAACTTGTTTTACTAGTGGAAACTGCTTTACATCTATAAAAACACGGTCTAAGAGCACAGATATTTGATTGATATTTCTTTTCATATTTGCGCAGGATGATGACGATGATGACTGGTTTCCACTGGAGATTCATGAAGCACTTGCTGAGATGAGGGAGCGGAAAGTATTTGATGTATCAGATATGTATACAATAGCTGATGCTTGGGGTTGGACATGGGAAAAAGAAATCAAGAACAGAACTCCTCGAAGATGGTCTCAGGAGTGGGAAGTTGAATTGGGAATCAAAGTGATGACAAAAGTACGTTTTAACATCCATTTCATCTCCCACATTTTTCAATACCATTATCTGAATATTACTAGCGGTCTTTCCTTGATTTATGAGTTACCGCTAGCTAGGTAGTATTCTTGTAGGTTGAAATTCTATGTGTTCATCTTGGCCTTTTATGAGTATGCCGTCACAGATTTGGAAAGTGCATGAAACTATGTATATCGTTAAGCAAATATAGCAAAACTTTCCCTGGATGGACTCAGTTTAATAGGTCCTTGCTCGGTGATTCTTCAAAGCTCTATGCTGATTGGTAATTTTGCATTTTGTGTTTATTACAAGAATTGGTGATATGACACCTTTTGCTTTTACCGTCTACCTTAATCTTCTTATTTAAATACACAGAACGATTGGAATCTAGAAGACACAACATATTCACCTGAATAATGCCCTACATTTACGGCAAGCTTTCTCAGATTCTTCATTTTGCCAATTCATGCTTCTTCATAGAAACTTTCAGGGTTGTAAATATGAATCAGAATTCACTATTTTTTAATCAATTTCTTGGTGACCGGCTCGTACTTGGCTTGAAAATAAAAAGAAATTAATCCAACATTAAAGATTTAATTGATAAAGCTTCATTTTTGTCAAAAAATTTCCTACATAATCTAACATTAGTCTATTATGGAGAAAATGTGAGTTGCTAAGAATGCTTGAAACTCTTCTTCTTGTTCTTTGCTTCCTGTGTCATTTTCTAGAGCTACTGCTGCATGTAATGAAGTCACAAGTGACTCCAAGTCATGGTAAAATCATGACTGGATTTAGTGTTGTTACGTCTTTCCTAGTTCTTTCTAGCCTCTCCTGTAAAACGCCAATAAATCAATAAATTGTAAGTGAATGAGCTTAAGATTTTACAACATTTTCTGATATTGTTGTTCTATTGTGATAGTTAATTGTGAAATATAGCAGAGTTAATGTTGAGCTGTTTCTTGTCCTAATAGTAGTGGCTAGTGAACTTGGCTTATGGGTGGTTGCTTTTGTTTTTTCTTGTGAACTAAAAATGTTTTTATCTCAGGTAATAGAATTGGGTGGGACACCAACAATTGGAGATTGTGCTATGATACTGCGAGCCGCAGTACGAGCTCCTATGCCTTCTGCGTTCTTGAAAATATTGCAGACAACACATAATCTTGGTTATGTATTTGGAAGGTAAGTTAGTTCATTCATGATATAAATCCTTTTTTGTGAAAGATCTTTTCCTTGCTTGCATCAGACTTAATACGGTACAATAAATGGTAAAGCATCAGGTGGAAGAATGTCTATATAAAGATTGGCTAAACAAATATGTTCCTTTAGATGTTCAAGCTGAAATTGTATCTACTGTATATTTGGTCACTTCCAGCAACTCTATTTGCATTCCTGTGTTTTTCCGAAGATTCATCTGGTAGTTACTAGTTATGTGGTCTTATTTAGAAGCTTAACGTATTGATTAAATTGGTTGTTGATCTTAACCCATTTATTGCAGCCCTTTGTACGATGAAATCATCACATTGTGCCTCGATCTTGGGGAGCTGGATGCTGCAATTGCCATAGTGGCAGATTTGGAGACTAGCGGAATCAAGGTCCCGGATGAAACCCTTGATAGAGTAATTTCTGGCAGGCAGAGTAGTGATACTCCCGTTAACGGTTCACAATAGTTTGAGACAAAAAAATCTGCATATTTCAGTTTTACTTGTAGGTTAGTAGGAATTTAGAATAGCATGTAGCATATAGTCTGAACACACAATTGTAGAATGGATAGTTGTAAGCGGATACATAAACTATTTTGAATATACGAGTGTTGCTTCCAACCCCTTGTAGTTGGGGTTTAAACAACAGCAGGTTTAGTTGGGGGTGTAAAAAGTTGGTTCGTACACTTGGTAAATGAGTACATCTGTAGAAATAATATCTACACAAAAATTTAAACATTTTCAGCTTAGTTGAAATTTCGAAAAACGTCCAGTGATTATCCAGTAGTGGGAGAGAAGGCAATTGAGTTATTGTTTCATTGTAAAACTATGGTTTTACTCTTTACTTCCATTTAAGATATTAAGATCGGGAATCTATGTTTAGAAAAAATAAAGAGGTTATAAAGCTTATTCAAAAGAAGATTGGAGGAAATTGATAATGCTTTCTGACCAAGAATCGGAGAGGACCAGGTCAAGCGTCATGATGAAAGGAAGGATATGAAAGGCAGGATACCTTATGAAGAACTTCCTAAAGTGTGATGTTCTATTTGTGCAATTAACCTTAGCATATGAAAGGCAGGATACCTTATCCGCCCCTGAACTTGCACAGATTTTCAAAGCCCGCACCTCAACTCCCACTTTTCTTATTTTTGACACCTGCATTTGATCCACACTCATGTTTCAAACACCTACACAATAAAACTCATGTTTCAAACACCTCTCACATTGTGTGAGGTTCAGTTGTTTAAATATATAATACACCTCAACATTTATGTGGGCAAAAATATACCACCTATTGTCATGAGGATACGAGTCCAGCTGGTGAGACTAGACTTATCCTACAAGTCATCGAGCACAGAAGATACACGTCTGCTCCACGAGGTACGACCGCTCAGACGGTACGGGCGTATGACGTAAGGCATACATCCTGTCGCCTTAGGGTTTACAGTTTCCTAGTTAGAATTTCGTATATATCATCGCCTTGAGGGCGGCGGGTTTACAGTCTCCTAATTAGAGTTTCATATATACCACCGCCTTGAGTTTATAGGCTCATGGCCTCATTAGTCTTTGTATTTTACCATAATTAGGACTTGGTAATCTCTACTATAAATATCCCTCCTTACATTGTATTGTACATCAAGCGATTTACATTGAATCCGGCTATTCTCAAGGAATAATACTACTTACTTTCTTGTTCATTACTTTTCTCTCTATTTACTTACTTTTTTCATCGTTTATATTGCATTGCTTGTGACTCATTCATAAATTTAATTGTTTAACCTAGACGTACAATTTCAGGCATAAACAGTTTGGTGCCCACCGTGGGGCCCAGGCAATTGTAAGTATTCTACGAGGAAAAGGCGCAGTCATGTCAGACAACAGCAACTACGTCGCATGGGATACTAGTATCAAGATCCAACAGATGACTCGTAACTCGGTCGACACGGCTGAATCTATGAACGAAAATCTAAGATTGACGTCCCCTTATTCGCTATCATGGACGGAATCCTACCGAGATACCGCACTTATAGTGATTCACACGAAGCGATATTGGCGATCCAAGAGTCCTAGAAGTCCGTCAACACGATTTTCGGGGGGCCTGGAGTTAGTAGCACCAGAACCATAACCATCATGATCTGTGAGGCCCATCAAAGATATAACCAAGAAACCTCGTATCAACGCCATCGAGTTCGATAACAAAGACTCACGACGAGTTTTATACCCCCATTACGATGCCTTGATAATTACCCTGTAGGTACATGATGTTCAGGTCAAACGCATATTGGTAGATCCAGGCAGCACGGTGAACATCATTCATTGGGAGGTCGTCTGCTAGATGGAGGTGCAAAACCAGATGATTCCCAGTCCATATACCATAACCAGCTTCAATAGCTCCAGCGAGAAGTCTGTAGGAGAAATACTCCTTCAGGTACACCTTCCAGGGGCAGCGAGGGTAACGTCCTTCCAAGTTATGACATGCGTTCTCTCATATAACATTATCTTGGGAAGATCCTGGATTCACGAAGTACGCGCAGTGTCCTCTACGATTCATCATATCCTTAAATACCGGACCCCCTGGGAGAGAGAGATTCGAGGGAAGCAAAAACTATCCCGGAGCTGTACCGCCGTGACATGCACGGTCAAGAAGGAAACGAAGAACCAAAAGAAGAAGTTGGATAAGTTGTTTAGCCCTTGTCTATTAACCAACATACCTTTAAAGTTTGGAAGTCATGAAGCAACTGGACCACGAGAGCCGGCCATGGCGCCCTTAGACCTGCATGAAGAAGAAAAATTCACCAAAGCTATGGTCGACAACCTCGATCCAGTGATTTTCGACGAGAGGTTCCCAGACAAGATATTTTATGTATGGGCCAAACTCTCGTCCGAAGCCAAATAAGAATACGTTAACTTCGTACGCGCTCGGTCAGGTACATTCACCTGGACACACAATGACATGCCTAGAATATCAACTAGCGTCATTACACATAATTTAAATGTTGACCCCAACTTTAAGCCAGTCAAACAAAAGAAATGAACGATCAGCCGCGAAAAGGGGATGGCTGTGCACGAGGAAATTGAGAAGTTGTTAAACAACGGTTCCATTCGCGAGGTTCACTACCCCGATTGACTATCCAACGTTGTGGTGGTCCCAAAGAAGAATGGGAAGTGGAGAATGTATCGACTTCACATATTTGAATAAAGCATGCCCAAAAGACTCCTTCCCACTGCCTAACATCGATCAACTCATCGATTCAATGGCAGGTCATGAGGCTCTATGTTTTCTGGATGCATACTCCGGATACAATCAGATCCTCATGAATCCGGACGATCAAGAGAAGACTTATTTCATCACGGATAGGGGGACTTATTGTTACAGGGTAATGCCTTTTGATTTGAAAAATGCAGGAGCAACCTACCAGAGATTAGTGAACCTGATGTTTAAGGAGCAGATTGGCAAGACTATGGAAGTTTATATTGACGACATGTTGGTTAATTCAAAATTTTCTAAGGACCACATCGACCACCTGGAGATAGTATTCGACATTTTACACAAGTTCGGTATGAAGCTCAATACAGAGAAGTATGCCTTTGGCGTATCCTCTGGGATGCTCCTCGGGTTCATTATCTCCAACAGGGGCATAAAAGCAAACCCCGTGAAAATTGGAGCAATTGAGGCTATACCAGATGTTTTGAATAGTGAAGTGGAGGTGCAAAGACTCAACAGTCAGATAGCCGCACTCAATCATTTTATCTCACGGTCCTCTGAAAGGTATCATCAGTTCTTCAATGTCTTGAAGAAGAATAAAAGCTTCGAGAGGACAGAGCAGTGTAGCAAGGATCTTCGATAATTAAAGCAGTGTCTGGCTAATCCCCTGTTGCTGACCAAGCCACGCGAGGGGGAGCCGTTATTGTTATACCTCGCGGTGTTCGAAGTTGTCGTTAGTGTTGTCCTAGTACGAGAAGAAAAGAGAGGTACAGTCACCAATATATTACGTCAGCAAATCTCTCCTGGATATAGAAACCAGGTACCAGCACCTGGAGAAACTAACACTCACCCTAGTTATGGCAGCGAGGAAGCTGCGACCATATTTTCAAAGTCACGCGATTATTATGGTCTCATCTTTCCTTTTGCGAACCATTTTTCACAAACCCGAGCTCTGGGGCAGGCTAGCAAAATGGGCATTTGAGCTAGGAAAATATGATATCATCTATAAACCATGCACGGCCATCAAGTCACAGGTACTATCGGACTTCGTTGCGGACTTCAGTACCGACTTAATGTCAAAGGTTGAGATAGAGTGTAAAATGATGGAGGGTGTTACCCTCGGAGAATGGGTGATCCACACCGATGGGGCCTTGAATGTAAAAGAGGTCGAGCTTGGTTAAGTGATCAAATCCCCTACTAAAATCAAATTTCGGAAGGTTGTCAGTTGCCCGCCGATGACAAATAATGAAGCAGAATATGAAGCAGTAATTCAAGCTTTAAAATTAGCTTACATATTGGGGGCCAGGGAGATCAGTCTCAATAGCGACTCTCAGCTGGTCGTCAATCAGGTAACTGGAGCCTACGTTGCAAACGACTGCATGCAATAGTACTTGGGTGGAGTGGAAAAGCGTCTGAAGAATTTTCAAAATTGGAAGATCAATCAAATACCAAGGGAAGAAAACACGGAGGTTGATGCCTTAGCTAGTCTAGCGGCCACTGCAGACAACCCGGAATCCGTTACTGAGTTAACTTACACAGACGTCAAGCGTCACGAGGTCAACGTCGCGGGATCGGTATGGGATTGGTGGTACCTGATCATTAAATACCTGGACAATGGAATATTCCCAGCAGACAGAAAGAAAAGCAGAAGGTTGGGGGTTCAAGCAGCTCATTATTGCCTGATCAATGGGGAGTTGTATCACCGGATGTTTAGCGACACTTAGGCTAAGTGTCTGGGACCCTCTCAAGTGGATTATGCACTAAGAGAAATTCACGAGGGGTAATATGAAAACCACTCGGGCGGACAATCTCTAGCTCGCAAATTAATCAGGGCGGGTTACTTCTGGCCCCGAATGGAAGATGACGCGGGCAAGTTCATTCGTGCATGTGACAGTTGCCAGAGATTTTCCCATATACTTCATCAGCCATTGGAGCTATTACATTCCATGATAGCCCGTTGGCCTTTCATGAAATGGGGAATGGATATCGTAAAGCCCAAGCCTAAAGCGCCCGGTGGTATCAAATTATTGCTTATTATGACAGACTATTTCACCAAATGGGTCGAAGCAGCGGTCTATGCTCAAATTCGAGAGCAGGAGGTGATACCATTTATATGGCAGAACATTATGTGCCATTTCGGCATCCCAATAGAAATTACTTGCGACAATGGATCTCAATTCGTGGGCGACAAAATCACCACTTTCCTGGAGGAATGAGAGATAAAGAGGATAACCTCAACACCTTACCACCCTTCGGCCAATGGTCAAGATGAGTCTTCAAAAAAAAAAAAAAACAATCGTTGAAAGCCTGAAATAGCGACTCAAGGAAGCCAAGGAAAAATGGCTGGAGGAACTTCCAGGAGTTTTATGGGCTTACCGCACTACATCCAAGGCTATCACGGGGGAAACTCCATTTTTGTTAACATATGGAACGGAAGCGATGATTCCCTTAGAGATCGGAGAGTCCAGCTTGTGACGGTCGTTTGTCGAGGAAAAATTGAATAACGAGGCTTTGAAAGCTTCACTCGATGCCTTGGACAAACGACGAGAGATAGCGGCCATACGCCTCGCGGCCCAGAAGCAACGGGTGGAAAGTACTACAATACGCGGACTAACTTACGCTCCTTCAACGTGGGCGATCTAGTCTTTTGCAAAGTTACTCAAAGCACCAAGGAGGCCAGTTGGTGCAAGCTAACTTGGAGCTTAGCAACCGAACAAATGACAGCAGAAAAGTAAAGACGAAAAGGTAAAGATAGAAGCTAGACAGCTCTAAGCTTCGTTCAAACAAACCCAAGGAACTAATCTTGGGGCCACTCGAACTAAAATGCAATAGAAACACCTAAAGCTATAACAATCCTCAATAAGTCAAACCATGCTTCTTGCAAATTGAATGAAAAGAAGAAGATGTTCCAACGGAATCCACCGATTGACACAAGTTCTTTAACAGTCCCACGACCAGGGTTCACTCTCGACGGAGTTACAAAGCACTCGATTTATCATTCAGTATCACAAATCAGCTTACTCTAAATGAACTAGGCTTATCATTCAATATCAAAAATCAACTTACTCTAGATGAACTAAGCTAAGGGGTTTATATAAATAGCCCCAAGGGTAAACTAGGAAAATGGTCACAGTCGACCAATAAAACAAGGCCACGTAGAGCCAAAGTAAACAATATGCTCGGGCAGTCTGGGCTTCGATGCTTGGTTGTTCAGCCTCAGCACAATTGATAACGAACGATAACCTGCCTCGGTCAGATTGGTAGCCCTTCAGTCACTTTAGTGCTCGGCGTCACGGATTAGTGTTCGGACACTTCTAGCCTGGGGCTCGAGCTTGTAAATGTAGGTTCAAGTCTTGAGCTCGGCCACTCATTTATCGAATGGTTGCTTCCTCTCGGCCATGCTAAGTGAATGTGCACGTCGTGCATGATCTTGTCTTGGCTTCATGTGACCGGCCTCGATGGCTCGAACACTGGTTCAGGCTCTGTTGGTTGATCAGTACGGACACAGACTGCATCATCCTCCCCTTTTTCAGAAGATTGCGTCCTCGAAATCGCATCCTCTTTAATCTCCGGTGCTCGGCCTACATCACAAGGAGTTAAGTCAGCAACATTGAAGGTGTTGGATACATTATACTCACATGAGTGGTCGATCATATAACCATTATTATTTATCTTGCTCAGTACTTGGAACAAACCATCCCCTCTCAGAGCCAACTTCCCTTTCCTTTGGTTCGGGAACCTCTCTTTTCTGAAGTGAACTCAAACCCAATCTCCCTTCTTTAATTCCAATCTTTTTCGCCCTTTGTTCTTCTTCGAGGCCACTTTGGCATAGGCTTCCTCAAGATTCTTCTTCACCTTGGTATGTAGCTCAAGCAAAGCAGTGGCTCAGCGTATACCTTCAAAATCAATAACATCTCAAGGCAACGGGGTTAAATTAAGTGGAATCAAAGGGTTAAAACCATACACATACTCAAATGGAGTCATTCCAGTCATTCGATACACAGTACAGCTGTATGCAAATTCCATCACAGGTAAACGGTCTGCCCAATTTCCGACCGTACCTTTGGTCATAGCTCGAAGCAGAGCTCCCAAGGTTCGGTTGACTACCTCGGTCTGTCCATCAGTCTGAGGATGGTGAAATGTCGAGAATAGCAATTAAGTGCCAAGGGCACCCCATAGACATTTCCAAAAATGACTCAAGAATTTTGAGTCCCGGTCACTCACAATAGTACGTGGCACACCATGCAATTTAAACACATTAGTAATAAACAAAGTAGCTACATGTTGTGCATCATCATATTTCTTGCAAGGAATAAAGTGAGCCATTTTTGAAAAATGATTGACCACAACAAAGATGCTATCATGTCCACCGCTCGATCGGTAACCCCATCACAAAATCCAAGGATATATCAACCCAAGGGAAATTAGGAACATGCAACGGAGTATACAAACCATGAGGGTTGGAGCTCGATTTAGTTTTCTTGCAATCTAAACAAGTATTGCAAAGCTTTTCCACATCTCTTCGCATCTTGGACTAGTGAAACTGCTCAGTTAAGATACCAAGAGTTTTATCGACACCGAAGTATTCCATTAAGCCCCCACAGTGAGCTTCTCGAACCAAAAGCTCTCTCCAGGATGACACGGGAACACAAACTCTCCCATTCTTAAAGAGATAGCCATCGTGGCACTGATACTTCTCCACCCTTCGGTCACTCAAGATAGCGTCATGTACGCTCTTAAGCTTGGGGTCGTGTTCCTCCATCAGCTTGATGCTTCTCGAACCCTATTAATCTCGAAGCGAGAGTGGTCGCTAAGGCAAATTTCCTCGATAGTGCATCGGCCACAACATTGTCTTTACCCATCTTGTAATGAATTACATAGGAAAAGCTCTCAATGAATTCTATCCACTTGGCATGCCACCGGTTCAACTTCTCTTGGCCTCGGAGATGTTTCAAAGATTCATGATCACTTTTAATCACAAACTCACGGGGCCAAAGATAATGTTGCCAATGATCGAGTGCTCGAACGAGGCCATACAATTCCTTGTCATACGTTGAGTAATTCAAGGTTGCACCCTTAAGCTTTTCGCTGGAGTAAGCGATTGGCTTCGATTCTAGCATAAGCACTCCTCTGATCCCAACTCCGGACGCATCACATTCAACCTCAAACGTTTTGTCGAAGTCAGGGAGCTGCAGTAACGGGGCAGAGCTTAGCCTCCATTTCAACTCTTGGAAAGCCTTGTCTTGGGAGTCTCCCCACACAAATGGATGGTCCTTCTTTACCGGAGCCGGTAAAGAAAGCTGCCACGGTGCTAAAGTCACGGACAAACCTCCTATAAAAACTAGCTAACCCATGAAAACTATGGACTTGAGACACCGAAGTAGGGGTCGGTTAATCTTTAATTCCTTTGACTTTGGACTCATCGACTTCAACACCACTAGCACTTACAACAAATCCAAGAAAGACTACACGCTCGACACAATAGGCACACTTCTTGAAGTTCTTGCTTCTAAGTGTATCAAGCACAAGCCTTAAGTGTTCAACATGTCCATCCATATATTTACTATAAACAAGTATGTCATCAAAATACACTACAAACTTATTTATAAACGCTTTAAGCACATGGTTCATTAATCTCATGAAAGTGCTTGGGGCGTTAGAGAGGCCAAATGGCATCACTAACTATTCATAGAGACCGAGTTTGGTCTTGAATGCAATTTTTCACTCATCACCTGATTTCATTCGGATTTGGTGGTAACCATACCTGAGTTCAATCTTTGAAAAACAAGAAGAACCACTCAATTCATCAATCATGTCATCTAATCGAGGCATAGGATGACGATATTTTACCGTAATTTTGTTTACTGCTCGACAATCAACACACATTCGCCATGTTCCATCTTTATTTGGGACAAGGATAACAGAAATGGCACACAGACTCAAGCTCTATTGAACCAGTCCTTTGTTCAACAATTCATCCACCTGTCGTTGGAGCTCTTTAGCATCTTCAGGATTAAACCAGTAGGCTGGCTTGTTTGGGATTTGAGACCCTTGTATGAAGTCAGTTTGGTGCTCGATTCCCCTCAACGGAGGCAGTCCACTGGGTATTTCTTCAGGGAACATGTCCTCGAAGTCTTGCAAAACACTTTATATAGCACTAGGCAAAAGGTTACCGTTAGTGAAATCATCATTAGAGTTTAAGAGGACACCCTTATGCACGAGGCAAATCATCAGTTTGCTTCGGTCATTGCCTCCAAGGCACTCACCTGGTAGCATAATTGCACAAATATTGTCTGCCTTGGGCGGTGTCTTTTTATCCTTGGCAACAATTTGTGTCCCCACGGAAGACTTTGCCTTGGCTGCGTCTTTCAGCTCACTCATTCGTTTATATTCCTCACTGACTTGTTTTGGAGACAAAGGTTTGAGAGTGAAGTTCTCTCCTCCAAGATTTGCGATGTAAGTGTTGGTTCGACCATTATGGATAACGGACCTATCATGCTAACACGGTCACCCAAGTAGCAAATGACAAGCTTGCATTGAAACTACATCAAACTCTAATTCATCTTGATAGGGTCCCACCTTGAATTTGATCAACACTTGCTTGGCAACCTTCAACTCTCCACATTCATTCAACCATTGCAAACGATAGGGATGAGGGTGTTTCATAGTAGGCAGTCCCAATTGAGAAACCAAATTTTGGTTTGCTACATTAGTACAACTACCTGAATCAATAATCATCGAACACACTCTCCCCCTCACTTGACACCTTCCATGGAAAAGATTTTCCCTCTGATTGTCATCCTCATCATCCATGTTCATAGTGCTCAAGTTCCTACGAACCACAAGAAACATTTCCGGATGGTCAGCTTCGGTAACTTCTCGACCATCATCAATTTCAGCTCGATCAGCCTCATCTCCATTATCTACCTCGGAGTCACTCTTTTGCCATGTGACCATAACCCTTGCATTTATGACACTGAATATTTGAAGCACTAGGAGTATTGAGTTGAACTTTACCTCCTACCTTCTTGGAGTTATTAACAGTCACTCCCCTTTCAAAGGGCTTCTTCAGATCTCGGCCAGTGTTGGCACTTGTAGGATTTGGACTCTTCCAATCTTTACCCCGGTTCAAAAGAGTCGAAGTGTAACCCCGCGGTAACGATTTGCTTTGTCGTCCTTCACCCATTTCTCAGCATCTACGGCTGCATGGAAAACATCATCCAACCTTTGGTACACATAGAGTCGCATTTGAGATGACACATCTCGAGTTATTCCATTTTTTAACCGAATGATGGCTTGCTCATCATCTTCTTCCATATCAAGAGCCAATTGAATCTTTTCAAACTCATCATAGTATTCTTCAACCTATTTGGACCCTTGTTTCAGAGCATAGAGCTTCCGAAGTTGCTCCTGTCGATATTTAGCGGTCACATACTTAGCATCCATCACTCTTTTCAACTGCACCCAAGTAAGAATCTCATAGGAAACATGTCTTCTTCTCATCCTCTTATCAGATTCCGACCAAGTAGAAGCATATGCCTTGAACGAAGCGATAACATGTGCAACTTTTCTTTCCTCGGTCGTCTCATTTGTCTCAAAGATTCGTTCCAAATGAACCTTCCAATCAAGATATTGGTCTGGATCAATAGTTCCTCTGAAAGATGTAATAGTGATCTTGACACTGTTCAAGTTTGAATCTCGAGTACCTCGGATCGGTTCCAGATACTCATCATTATAGTCATCAGCCTCATGCTCATAATTTCTATCAACATATGCGCCTCAGCCTCGACCTCGATGGTTCCTACGGATTGAACTTGCCTTATTTGAACGAATGGTGGCTCATAATCAGCTTCAGCATCGGGAAACTGTCCATCATCAACCTCTTCATCAATGACCATGACTTGTCTTCAGGGCCTTAGAAGTGGTATTCTATCACCTCAGGGAATGCCCAAGTTTTATTATTCAGCTTGGATTGCCCAAGTTCTATTGATCTTCTCGGGGAATGCCCATAGCTTCATTTCAAACGGCCTCGTTTCTCAACCATTGTTTACGAGCCAGTTCAGCAAATTGCTCTGGTTTCATAGGAGTTGAATTGCTAGTGCCAGCGTCGAACCCAGGCAAAGCCACGAACACTTTCTCTTGCTCGAGGTTAGCTACTCGAGCACTTACTCCTTTCACCTCCGCATTGATCCCTTGTAAAGCAGCTAACAGATCCACCTCGGGGGCTTCAACGCCTTTCTCTCCATTTCCAGCAATGGTACCTGCACAAACCAAAAACTAAGAAAATGTTAAGGTTAGAAATCACCTCACACAATCCCTCACTTTTGTTGGGTGGCACTCGGGTCTACTCAATTTGTAGGTTCGATCACTCAAGAACTTGTAACCAATGGCTTCCTCGATTTGGTCAATTTCTCTAAGACCCTTCGAATTTGACAAGTCACACTATCTTCTTCGGGAATAGTGAATTGATTCGACTCAATGGAACAGCCGCTATTTAATTGTGCACGGGAGGTCAAGAATTTACTATGACATTTGGACTTCGGTCACCTCACGCACGAGTTCTTATAAGCTCAAATAAATTAGTAGGACCTCGAGTAGAAGAATTTACTCCAGAGATCTATTAACGAGATTCCACAGACAAAAAGAAAGAAAGACAACCTAGGAGAATCTACCCTCTGTTCCTTCTTCTGGAAGCCTCGGACACGTCACCTTTGTATGGACAAAAGTGGTCCCCCTTTGGTACGGATTAGGGTTTAACCTTATCCACTTTCCTTTTTCTACCAACAATTTTCACCTAAGGTTTTAGGCAACTGTACCTTCCCCTTTGTTCTTCAATGGAACAGTGAACTCCCAACTCCATTGTACGGACACCTTTTACACTTTGTTCACAATCCACTAACAAGGTAAGATTCAAGGTCGCTTCTCATTAAACTTTACAATAAACGGAGGAATAAAACTTAAGCTCCAAATAAAGCAACGGATGCAGCTTCGCGACCGTACACTGTTATGAATTTAACAAGTTTCCGGTGTACGGATGGTGGCTATCGGCGGATCTTCAAAGATTTTTCAAGAAAAACACGACCCAAATCAACCAAAAGTGAACCACAAACAACCAAACTTCAACTGAGGTTTTCAAACAGTAGCACCAACTTTTGGACAGTTTAAAACCTCGAGAAACCCTAGTCGTCAAACGTTGTACGACTGGTGTTTTTCTGAAGCTCCAATCAGTGGTGAATCCAAATATGTGGTTGTTTAATCCAAACAACCAACCAACAACAAATTTTGAATTTTCTCCTTTTTACTTTTTTTTTTTGTAATAAGTACAACAACAACACAGTAAGAAATCAAGAAAACAAAACTAAAAGTAAAGACATAAACGCACGAAATAAAGATAACGTAGAACGGGATTGGGGTTGTAAGAACAAGCCCAAATCTTGCTCTGATACCAAGATGGTGAAAGCTAACTTGGAGCTTAGAACCCAAACAAACGACAGTGAAAAAGTAAAGACGGAAAGGTAAAGATAGAAGCTAGACAGTTCTAAGCTTCGTTCAAACGAACCCAAGAAACTAGTATTGGGGCCACTCGAACTGAAATGCAATAGAAACACCTAAAGCTATACAACAATCCTTAAGAAAACAAACCATGCTTCTTGCAAATTGAATGATCAAAAAAGAAGATGTTCTAACAGAATCCACCGATTGACACCAGTTCTTAACAATCCCATTACGGGGTTCACTCTCGATAGAGTTACAAAGCACTAGGCTTATCATTCAATATCAAAAATAAACTTAATCTAAATAAACTAAGCTAAGGGATTTATATAGATAGCGCCAAGGGTAAACTAGAAAAATGGTCACAGTCGACCAATAAAACAAGGCCACGTAGGGCCGAAGTAAATAATGTGCTCGGGCGATCTAGGCTTTGATGCTAGGTTGTGTAGCCTAGGCACAATTGATAACGAACACTCTCCTTCCTCAGGCACATTGGTAGCCCTTCGGTCACTTTAGTGCTCGGCATCATGGATTAGTGTTCGAGCACTTCTAGCCTTGGGCTCGAGCTTGTAAATGTAGCTTTCAAGTCTTGAGCTCCACTCACTTATCGAACCATTGCTTCCTCCTGGCCATGCTAAGTGAATGTGCACGTCGTGCATGATATTGTCTTGGCTTCGTGTGACCGGCCTCGATGGCTTTATTACTTGATCAGTATGGACACGGACTGCATCACCAGTGCAGGCAAGCTAGCCCCAAAGTGGGAAGGACCTTACAGAGTCCAAGGCATAGTTGGAAAAGATGCGTATGTACCTGAGGATATGAAAGGAATGGTCATTCCAAATAATTGGAACATCTCTTGGCATAAAAAGTACTACTCTTGAAAGGCTAGCCAAGCATGCATACTCGAGACATGAATTTTTCTCCTTTCTTGTTTCTTTAGTCATTATTTCATGACTGGCTCTTGGCTCCGTTCTTTATTTTTCATATGGCTCAACGCCCAATTTTTCAATAAAACTACTATTTTACTCAGTCAATTTTACAATTCAAATCCATCTACGATCCAAATATTCATAGCCCCGGCCAGACCTAAGTTGAAGTAATACACCCATTTTTCGGTACAAAAAGTAGGGTAAACTACTCGCTTAGAGCTAGATCACATCTAGCTCAGCCACCAGGCATTATTCATAAGTTGAACTCGTCAATTAAACAAATTGCACCTACATGCCAGTAGGGATGTCTGCCTGCATAGTGGCAGAAAGTCTTAAAATACTTGAATATACAAGCAAAGACGTTCTAGTTGGAACGCAAAAATACCTCATTCATACATGGGCTAAAGTCGTCCCACTGTGGGCGCGAAACAGCCGTCTATCACATACGCAATGCAATCTGTCACTTATTGATGCAAATGAAGCGCCCCTTAGTGCACATGCCCGTCTTTTAAAAACACTAGCCCAGAAATGCATACAAAACATGTTGCTTAACTACACAACTACGCATAAAATTTTTAATGAACATCCATTTTATTAATAAAAAATAGTCTGTAGGCTCATAGTATACAATTAGTTCTTCCTGATTACAACATTGTTCATAACAATTGTAGAAAAAAGAAAAGAAAAGGGAAGGCTAAAAATTACAAGTTCTTCCGAATTTGCACTGCCAGAGATTCTTCGTCTAGATTGTAGCTCTTGCATCGAAGTCTCTCTCGGTACTTGGAAGGAAAAATTTCCATCTTGATACGCCAAGCAGCAACATCTTTGTAACGCTGTATTACGGGAGTTGGAAAGTCAGTCCAACTTAGGAATACCTCAGTAGAATGGGAGATGAAGCAGAATACGGTCCGAGACTTCACTTAGAAAGACTCCAATGAGGAACCCTCGGTGGCCCTGGGAACGCCATGTTCCCCTCTTCCCCGGATGATTGGAAGCAGATGCAATCCCCGAAACTGCAGAACAGGGCAAAGCTATACGACCATCCTGAACGCTGCGGGTATGGAGAATGTTCTTCGGTATCAACTACCTGAAGAATGAGAAGATATCCCAGGGACCCGCTCCTAGTTTAAATGGAGTTGCTTTCGGGACAATAGACCTTGGCAACCAAAAGACGAGCAGATGCAGGAGCCCCGCTGGGTTGGCATTCTTCTATTGACAAACCCCGCATGAAAATAGCAATATCACAGCAACCGTTATGTTAAAAGAAGAGCACAACGTAATCAGTGTACATACCATAATGAAGACATTCCGAAAAATATCCTTAGAATCACGATCAAACTTGACGACTCGGGCACTCCGTCCATTCATGGACAGAGAGAAAGAGGAATAAAACTGCAGAAGATCATTTGCTTACAGTTTTCTCTTGCACCATCCACTCTAAACAAAGGAATTTTTCTGGGAATATCAAACCGAGATCGAAGGCCAATGTCCTTGAAGATGGGAGAATCATTCTTTCATAAAGAAACTGTGAAGAGATGAAGTGTTTTTCTGAAGAAGATTTCTGATTCCACCAATCACGAAGTCCCTATTTATAGGTTGGAAGAGATAAGAACAGATCATGAAATGATCAAGCGTAATTATGGCTTGAGATATGAAATGATTCGGCGCAGCAAAAAGCATTTTTGGAAAGGTACATGGAATCAACATCAATCAATCAGATGAAGGTATGCGGAGTTCCCAAAGAAATTAGCATCATTCTTGGTCAAAGAGATTGCAAGTTTCAAGGAGTCAGTGAAATATCTTTCACATCCGTCTTGTACACCGTTTTCACTTCCTGACTGCTCACATCAGCACTCAACAAGTGGGGGGACTGACTGTGTGGGCAAAAATACGTCATCTATTGTTACAGGGATACGAGTCCAACTGGCGAGACTAGGCTTATCCTATAAGTCATCGGGCACAGAGGATACACGCATACTCCACGAGTTACGACCATTCAGGCGGTACGAGCATAGGATGCAAGGCATACATCCCGCCGCTTTAGGATTTACAGTCTCCTAGTTAGGATTTCATATATACCACCGCCTTGGGTTTATAGGCACATGGCCTCATTATTCTTTGTATTTTACCATAATTAGGACTGGGTAATCTCTACTATAAATACCCATCCTTACATTGTATTGTACATCAAGCGATTCACACTGAATCCGACTATTCTCAAGGAATAATGCTACTTACTTTCTTGTTCATTACTTTTCTCTCTATTTACTTACTTTTTCCATCGTTTATATGGTATTGCTTGTGACCCTTTCAAAAATTTAATTGTTTAACCTAGACGTATAATTTCAGGCATAAATAGTCAAGGTCAAATAATTTATGTAAAACACCATTTTTTATTGGGGAATTACACAATTGAGCAGAAATGCACATGTCTTGAAAACATAAGCAGCTTTTTGGTGGTCTTGAAAATATAAGTACTTTTATGTTAAATAAAGCTGAAATTACATAAATACCCTTACTAATAGAGAACTTTCTGTAATTAAAAAATGCGAACACGCCTTTTTAAATCTAAAATTACAGAAAATGCCATTGCTTCCTTGATGCAATGCAAAATATGCGGAAGCTAAAAACGATACGATAATGCGAAAGCGATAAAATAAGATACATGATATCGATAAAGATATCGGCAAACAAGGATTGGGGAGTCAAGAAACGAGAAGAAAGAACGGATAATTGATTCAAGACATGAATTTAATTATCCAAAAGGGAGAAATAAAAACTCGAACCTTAATTAAACTTTTAGTTTCGGAAATGATATTGAAGAATGTCAAAAGAAAAGCAATAATTAAAATAAATGCTCTCGTCTCTCTCCTCCATTGGCAAATGAAATAATGATTCACCAAAAAAAGCTCTCTTCTCTCTCCTCCATTGGCGATTTTAAGGCGATTGGGAGACTACACTTGAAACTTGGCGGCCATGGTTGCTCTTGATGGTGGGCAGCCCCCTCTAGGGGTTGTCCATCTAATTTCGTCCACTACTAACAAACCTACGGATCCAAATACCTCATATGTTGTGATCGTTTCTCCTATAAGGTTGTCCAACGGCCCGGTTTGCACCGGATCGGCGCAAACCGGACCAAATTAAAAAAAAATGAAATGGTTCGTATCTCGACCCATCAGCCCATTTCTGAACCGGCCAAACCGGATAAAACTGGACCGGAACCGGTCCGGCCCGGACCGGAAAAAAAACTGTTGGGCTGGTGCAAAAATAGTCGTTGGCAACGGCTCATTTCACCCACAGCCATTGGCCAACGGCCAAAAATGGCTCTTTTTTGCTCCCCCACCTACTAGGCGCCCCCATACCCCCCAGCCTATTTTTTCTATAAATACTATAATTTTTCATCAATTTATTCACAATTTCTCTAATATTCTCTCTAAATTTCTCTCAATCTCTCTTATTTCTACAAAGGCTATTTGCTAAATAATTCAAAATTTCTCTCGCAAAAAGGGTTTAAGTTCTAAATTGCATTACAAAAAAAATTTGGAGTGAAGTGGAAAATTGTTCAGTGCGGTTCCAGTCAAGTTTCAACTTTTACTTCTAAGTTCTACGTTCTAAGTTTGCGACATCAAGTAAACTCGTTCTTACTTCTTATTATCTATTTTAATTTTTGTGCAAGATTGTTTTTAGCATATTTTAGTAATTTATTTGTTTGCTTTACTTATAATAATGTCTGGAGTGTGCAGATCAATTACTGGGCGTACGGGTAGCGGTCGTTGATCACGTGCTACTAACCGGGGGAGGATGATAGACGTATTCGTGCTTTAGGTAAAAGACCAATTGGTAGTTCTAGCGCTCCTTCTCATCTAGATAATTTTACTCAGGAAGATGACACGTAATTTTATCATGATGTAGGTTTTGAGGTACCACTAGATAATGATATGTTCGAGGCACGATATCAATAAAATACCGAAGGGATTAATTTAGATGATGAAACACCTACTAGTCAATTTCATGGTGAACCTGAAGAAACTGAATCTGAATTACCACCTATGCCTCATAGTAGAGAACCAGCGGTACGACCGGAAAGATTGGATGCGTGGAAATTTATGACTAAAAATATTCCGGCTCAGACCGCTAAATGTAATCTTTGTAAAAAAGTTTGGGATTTTAAAACCGGCAAGCATAATGGTGGGAAAAGGAAGTTGAGAACACACTTAGAAAATCATCATAAGGATGATTGGGAAAAGAGGCCGGGTGGCACTCGATCAGGAAACAGAATGGCTCCATCTCAAGGTAGCGGAGTTCAACAGGAAATTAACCCAGTGACTAGGGGGCTTGTGCATTATGATAAAAAGAAAGATAGGGAACAAATGGAAAATATGATTGTGGTAGAGTGCTTACCTTTTACATTTGCTTCTTGTCAAGGTTTTGTTCGTTATATTCAAACCGTATATAATCCATCTTTTCAAGGTTTTCCAAAAACTACGGTTAGAGGTGATATTATAAAATTTAAAAATGAATATAGACAATATTTACGATATATATTTTATCACTTTGATTGTAGAGTTTGTCTTACTACTGATTTGGGTCGTGGTGTTAATGTGTATGACTATTTAAAACTTACTTGTCATTAGATAGATCCTAACTGGATAGTGCAAAAAAGAATTTTAGCATATAGCGCTGTCGATGAACCACACACGGGAATATTTATTAAGAGAGAAATAACTGATATTTGTAAGGCGTATTTTATTAGTGACAAAATTTTAAGTATAACTCTTGATAATGCTGCAAACAATGATTATGCTATTGATAAGTTAAGACCCGCATTGCATCCCCCTTTTGAAGAATTGTTTCATGTTAGATGTGCATGTCATATATATAATTTAGTTGTAAAAGATGGCCTTCAGTTATTTGATCCTACTATTGTGAATGTTAGACTCGCAATTAGTTATATTTTTAAATTTAAAATACCGGATAGATGGAGGGACTTTAAGGTAGAGTGTATGAAAGAAGGTTTGCAGCCTAGAAGAGTTCCTAAGGAAGTTTCAACTAGGTGGAACACTGTATATGACTCTTTGTCTGTTGCTTACACTTTACGAACGGCTATAACTAGTTATTTTAATGACAAAGTGGCTGTAGAGTATCACCTAGAAGAATCTGATTGGAAACTTGTTGAGAGTCTTCTTATATATTTAGAAAAGTTTTTTTATGCTGCTAAAGAATTTTCCAGTCAATATTATCCTACAGTTACTACCATGTTATATTTTATAGCTGAAATAGCATAATTACTTAACGAATATAAATTAATGCCTGGTTATAAAGAAGCCGTAGAAGCAATGATTGAAAAATTTAAAATATATTTTTTTCCTATTCCACCACTTTATTACATTGCTTCTGTATTACATCTCTGTTTTAAACGGTTTAATACCGAAATGCTTATTAGAGAAATTTATCGGAGTTTGGAAATTACTGATGAAGAAACACCAAGTGTAGAAACAACTTGTGCGCAGGTAATTGTAGATTGCCAACTGATTTATGAAAGGTATAGGAGTGCAGCTGATAATTTTGTTCCAAGTGTTCAAAGTGGAGCTGGATCAAGTTTAATGCATGCGAGTAAAAGAGCTGTAGCCGGATTGGAAAGTTTTTCAAGCCTTAATCAAAGGCTTTCTAGCAGGCAATCGAGTAGCGGATGGTTCAACGAGCTTGATGTTTATTTACTTCATGGGTGCAAGGAAATTGAGTATTTTGGAAGCGATCAACTACTGCAATTTCGGAAGGATCAACAAGCACAGTTTCCAGTTTTCGCGAAAATGGCACGGGATATTCTAACAATTCAAGCATCATCAGTTGCTTCAGAAAGCGTATTTAGCCAAGGAAGATTACAAATTGGAGATCATAGACATTCATTGAAGGAAGAAGCAGTGGAGACAGCCGTATTATTCAGAGATTGGATTAGATCGGAGCGAAGAAATTTTGGATTTGCTGAAGAAAATGAAGAAGCAGATGCAGTATATTCAACCGAAATTTTATCAGGTGGTGGAAATGTGGAAAATGAAAATTATTAAAAAGAAGATGAATCTTTGCCACCAGTTCCTCCTGAGGTGCCAGAATAAATTATTCAGAAAATGAGAAGTTTTTTTTATTAATGTGTAGTTTTGCAATTTAATATCTATGTAGTATGTACTTTGCAAAAAAAATCAAAAATTATTCAATAAAATATGTTACGCCTTGCTATTAAGTTATCATTCTTTGTTATATTCTCAATTATCCTTTGTTATACCTTTTTGCAATTCAATAGTAAGTTATCATTCTTTATATATTCTCAATTATTCTTTGTTATATTTTTTTTTTTGCAATTCAATACTTAAATACTAAATATTAATTTAATACTTAGTATTTTATTTTGAAAAAAAAAATAACAAGTGTTATGTCTTGCTATTAAGTTATCATTTTTTATATACTCTCAATTATCCTTTGTTAAACTTAAATACTAAATACTAAATACTTAATACTTAGTATTTCATTTTGAAAAAAATAACTAGTGTTATGTCTTTCTATTAAGTTATCATTTTTTATATATTCTCAATTACCCTTTGTTATATATTTTTTTTTTTTTGCAATTCAATACTTAAATACTAAATACTAAAATACTAGTAAATACTTAATACTAGTAGCATAATTATATAAAAAAATACAAGTTATAGGCCTTGCTATCAATTTATAAGTGTTTATTATTTTTTATTTAGTCATATACTTAATTTAAAATTCAAAAACTACTTTCAAATTAAAACAAAAAGATAACAAAAAAAAATTCGTCCAAACCGGGACGGACCGGAACCAGAACAGGCCCAACAAAAATTTTCAGCTCCCCCTTTGAAAAATAGTCGTTGGAAACGGCTATTTTTCCATCCCCCACCCCAATAAACACCCCAACAGCGCCCCCCCCCCCCCCAAACCTATTTTTCCTATAAATACTTCCATATTTCATCAAATTAATCACAATTCAATATTTTTTATTCATTTCTCTCTAAAAAATTTCTATCAAAGACTATTTTCTGAATTTTCTATCAAAATGGCTGCAAATATCCTACTCAAGCTCAAGGTGCTACTGCTGAAAGTCCCTCCCAACCAAGAACTGAAAGATACGAAGTTTGAAAATTTATCATGAAAAATCATGATACTGGCACTGCTCAGTGTACTCTTTGTAAGAGAACTTGGATTTATCAAACTGGAGCAAATCATGGAGGGATAGGGAAGTTTACGACTCACTTGCAAAACCAACATAGCCCCAAATGGGCAACACGTGGTGGTGGAATATATCTGCGCGAGCGCGACAATTGAGTCATTGAAGATTTATGTATTTTTCTAGTTTCTAGTCTTTATTTTCTAGTATGTCACTTTAAGTTTTTAATTATGTATTTCCAACTTAATGTATTTCCGTATTGTTGAATAAAATGTGTGTTTTTTGTTGTTTATTTAGTCTATTATAAATTTTTAATATGTTTCAAAGAATCGGAAAATTAAGTAAAAAAAAATATACGAAACCGAATCGGTACCAGACCGGGTCGAACTAGAACCGGACTGGTTCCCCCTTGCGATACCGGTTCCAACACGGCATTGGTGCATTTGCACCGTTAGACCGGACCGTTAACGGTTTTTTTTTAACTTTTACAACGAACAGGACCGGCCAAGGAGCGCCGAAACCGGACAGGACCGGGCCGGTGGACAACTTTATTCTCCTACAACCACCCCAAACCCTCTAAATCCTAGTTCAACCTCGGTTAACTCTCTTCCTGTTAAGAATCCAGAGAAAATTAATGGAAGACATACTGTTTTTTGGAAACCTAATGAAGTTAAACAATCCATTGCAGTCACAAAGTTACAATATGGTGTTGTTGGTAAATTCACTTATGGTGCGCCTGATTTATATGAGTTGAGGAAGATCATTCTTGTTCAATGCGAAGTTAAAGGACAATGTGTTATTGGAGCGATTGATAGTAAAAATATTCTCATTCGATGTTCGTTGGTGGAAGATTATATTCAATTGTTATCCAAAGTATTTTGGCTCAGGGTGGGTGGCGCTAGTTATTTGATGCATACATTAAAATGAGGTCCTTGGGATGATATTAGAAAAGAAACTTCAATGGCAATCGCTTGGATTTCATTTCTCAATCTGCCTCCCAATTGTTTTGCGCAAGAATGTGTATTTTCTTTGGCTTTGGCTGTTGGAAACCCCTTATATGTTGATGCAGTAACACGCAATCATACGAGGCCTAGTTGTGCTCGTGTCAAAGTTGAAGTGGATTTACTTGGTGAATTCCCGTATGAGATTGATATTGTTGAATAGCATGAGGAAACGGGCAAGAAATTTTCCAGAACAATCAAGATTAGGTATGATTATTTACCTAAATATGGTAGGGAGTGTTGTTTGCAAGGCCACAATAATGATGAGTGTCGTGTTTTACATCCTCAACTTTATTTGGAAAAATTGAAGGTTTCTTCTTTTGTTGAAGGCGTAGCAAATCCACAAGTACAATACAAGGAGCAAGGAGTGCGAGATGTTGATAAAGGAAAAGGTGTTGCTCAAGCTGGAAATAATCAGAAATCTAAAAGAAATATTAGGGTGAACCCTAATAGAGATCCCTATGCATGGAAGGTGGGGGTAAAAAGAACTGTTCTTTTGACAAGGAGACACGGCAGGTTCACGTCTCAAAAAATGCCTTTGCTGCGTTGGAGGACATTCAGGAAGAGGGGGAGATTGGAGCAGTGACTAACGATAATGGTGATACAGTTAAGTATGGTGGAATCAGTGATAGTAAGAGGGAGGTGAAGAATGTTGATAAGGAGAAGGAAGATAATATTACAAATAATGAACGTGAGGCAAAAACTAATAAAGTTGTGGGAGACGGGAACGCCAATTCTAGGATTTTGCAAGGAATTAAAGCTGTGGACAATCAAGGTGTAAAGGGAGATGTGATTAATGTAATTAATGTTGGGAGTTTGCAAGAAGTTGTAGCTTTGGGATATGTAGTAGTTAATGATAGGTCGACACAGGGAAATATTTTTACAGGCGTGGGGCGTACCATTTATGGAAGTTTGCAAAGTGTTAAGGCTGTTGGGAGTTCACAAGGAGTTAATGCTGGGGGCAACCAAAGTTCTAAAAGGCTGGAAGTTAATGCAAACATTGGGATGATGGGTAATAAAGCTGGGAGTGTTGATACGGAAACGTCGGGCAAGAATATTAATGTTGTGGGTTATGAAGTAGCTAATGATTCACAAAGTTTAATAAATGTGTATTTGGTGTCTTCTGATGTTGGAGGGTTATTAAATTTTAATCCAGTTGAGCGCATTGAAGCTGGGAGTTCAAATTTGGGTGAAGTTAATGCTGCATTAAAGCTGGGAGTTGAACACGCATTTAATGTTGTTGGTGGCAGTGTACAGGGAATTAACGCGCAGCTGGTAATTTGGTTGAGGAATCTGCAGGTGCGAGAATTAATGAGCAGCGGGTTATGGACACAATTAATGCGACCTTAACTACTGAAGATCATTCAGTTCCTTCACAAGATTCAGAGTGGAATGCTGCGTGTCCAAATATGTCTAGGAGTCTGATCATACCCCCTTCTCCTAAACATAGCAGAACTGCTATTTATTTACATTCCCAGTTGGCAACTAATTCACAATTTCGAATTCAAGAAGATGTGGGTAATTTATTGTCTTCAAAGCAGTGGGTTCGCGATTTCAGAATTAAGGAGACTTTGCTACAAAAAGCTATTGTTCCAGTGGGAAACGTTCATTCAGAGGAGGATACAAATTTTTCTTTATCCACGTTGAACAAGGAGCTGCTGATCAGGACATTAAATGAGAGTCAGGCGATTGCGAGAAGAGAAGCAGCTAATTTGGAATCATTCAAACGCTTGCCTACAGATGATGAACTCATAGCCAACATGAGTGAACTGCCTAATATTATTGTTCCTACTCCAGCCATGGTGTACAGGTTACAAGATGGTCCCTTAAGCCCGGAAAGATTGTTAGAGGAGGAAGAAGATGAGTCTACAGCTCACAATTTCAATGAGGCAGCGGCTAGGGCGCAGATTTCTCCTAGAAAACAAACAAGCAAGTTGAGTCCTTTGAAGGCGTTGGAGAAACCAAGTGATGATAACAATGAGCAGGTGAAGACTTTGAAGTGGCAGAAGCGGACTAAGAAAGACCTTGCTATTGCTCCACAAAGAGTTCAACATTTGAGGTCCGCCTCGACAAAAAAGAATTAATTGATGGATAAAGCTTTAATATGGAATATTAGGTCGTTCAAGACCAAAAAATCTTTTCAGCATCTTACAACAATGCACAATAGGTATAAATTCAATTTTGTGGGGTTAATGGAACCATTTCAAGCAGCTAGATATATTGATCGTTATAGAAGAAGATTGGGGATATTGTTTGCTACTGCTAATTGTAGTAATAAAGTGTGGGTTTTTGTAAATGATGGGTTTGATGTGACTGTAGTTCAAGATCATGTGCAACATCTCACTCTGAACTTGTATAGTCAGGAGCTGGATCAAGATTTCTTGTGCATGTTTGTTTATGCTAAATGTTCAAGTGTTGAAAGAATTGATTGGTGGGATGCTTTACACTCTTTGTCCGAGGGTGTTGATAAACCTTGGATGATTGGTGGTGATTTTAATGTGATTCTTTCTGATTAAGAGAAATATAGTGGCCTGCCAGTGCTTCTTCCGGAGTACGAGGAATTTGCAAATATGATTACGAATTGTGGGCTTATTGATTTGGGTTATATAGGCAGCGTGTTTACATACTGGAATGGTCGCTTTGATGATGAGTTTATTCTTAAACGACTTGATAGATGCTTGTGTAATCAAGAGATGAGGGAGTATTTTACTTCCATTGAGGTGGAACATCTTCCTAGAGTTGGCTCGGATCACGCCCCTTTGCTTTTGTCTTGTAAAATTGATACGCGTACTATTGTCAAACCTTTTAGGTTCTTAAATATGTGGATACAACATGCTGAATTTTTGGAGGTGGTGCGCCAATGTTGGGGTGATCGTGTGGAGAGAAGCCTTTTTTAAAAATTTCACTCCAAATTGAAGTAGTTGAAGGTGGTACTTTCAAGATGGAGCAAAAACACATTTGGCAATATTTTTGATAAAATTAAATCTCTTGAAGATATTGTTTAAATTCATGAATTACAATTGCAAGATACTCCTAGTGCAGCTAACAGAGAGGCGCTTAAGGGAGCTGAGGCTGAATTAATTAAATATCATGCTCTGGAAGAAGATTTTTGGAGGTAAAAAGCAGGTATGCAATGGTTTCAGAAAGGTGATAAAAATTTCAGATCATGATCATATCAAAGGTAGAAGAAACAAGCTCCAGGTGCACAGAATTAAAAATAGATGGAGTCATTGGATTAATTCTAAGGAGGCAATGGCGAATGAGGCTGCTTATTTTTATGAACAACAATTTAAGTAGGATGAAGAGCCTTCGAATTTTTATCTTCTTATGCATGTTCCTTCCATGGTTTCTGAAGCACAGAATGATGATTTAATTAAGGCTCCTTCTTTAGATGATTGTAAGAGGGCAGTGTTTGGCCTGAATGGTGATAGTGCAGCTGGTCCGGATGGTTTCAATGGTAAATTCTTTCAGGTTTGCTGGGACATTATTGGTGAAGATCTCACCTTATTAGTCAAAGCTTTTTTCTCCGGGCAATTTTTACCAAGTATATTACTCACAGCTGTTGAGGTGCTTTCTAGAGGTATGAATTCTCTTTTTTAGAATAATTTGTATAAGGGGTATCAAATGCCTAAGTGGAGTCCTTTCATCAATCATTTGTCGTATGCTGATGATTGTTGACACCCAATTTTGTCCCAGATTTTAATTAAATGTGTTAGCTAATTAAATGTATTAAATGTATAATTATTTTTAAATTAAGTTCAATTTTGAAAATTGCAAGTAAATAGCTAATTTTAAAGGAAAATGGCCAAAATTGCAAGTCATCCCTTCATTTGCAGCGTACTATATAATTATTTGTTTAATTTAATTGAAGGCTGAGTTCTACCGGAAAAGCTCGCCGGTGTTGCTCCTCTCCCTGCGTTGACTGCGTCGCCCCGTTTGATGTTTCTGTTCCTTCGTTTCATGTGATTTTGTATATCGATGCATTGATTGTTTTGTTTACTCATGGGATTTTGGACAAATCTGGTGGCCCTCGTCGGCTATCACTGTCGATTTACATGCTTCTTCTGTTATTTGACTGCGTTTAACGCTTGATACTATTATTCATTGACTGCTGATTTTTGACGTTTGACTATTGAGTTTCACGGAAAAAACCATCCTTTAATTATTTGATTGGTGTTCGAATTTTGATTTGGCAACTGGTCCCTGTGTATATTGTTTCTCTGCTGCTGCTATGGTGGTTTGCTGCAGATCTGATTCATGACTGGGTCTTCCGTTTGCCTTGCACATTTCACTGGTTCCACTGAATCTTTTAGGAAATATTGTTTGACCCATTACTTGGTCTCTGTTATGATCAGTGGATTTTGAACATATATCGCATAACTGATATTGAATTGATGCTACACTGGTCGATGAAAATAATCAAATAATTAATTTGAGGCTTATGGACTGATATTGAACCGATACTACACTGGCCAATGAAAAAATACATATGCATGTATTGAGGCCTCGAGATTCATTTGAACATGATACTACACTTGAACCGTCTCGTTCTCGTGTCCCTAAAGCAAAAGGCGATGATGAATGTATGCATTTGAGACAAAACAAGTCGAATAGAGTGGTGGATTTGGTACTTGGCATGGCAACACGATCGGCTGGCGTGTTTGCAATCGTACCAACATCCCGAGCCTCTACATGACGCGCCATACAAACCTGAGCCTAAATTTTGCAAAACAAATCCCTTTACTATTATTATTATTATTATTATTATTACTATTATTATTATTATTTTATTATTATTATTATTATTATTATTATTATTATTTTTTTTTTTTTTTTTTTTTTTTTTTTTTTTCATTGGCTATTACGCTTTATGATCGTACTAATCCAATTTCATTTTGTTGTTTTCCGAGGAACATTTTGGTACGAATAATTCGTGGACTAACTTACAAATGGGAATATGCATTGATGTGGAGTCATTTGAGATCGAGCTCGGGCTCAAGCGTTCAAGAAATAAGACTTAGGAATTTTAGAAAATTCAAAGCTCCCGCGAGTTGATCAATTTCCCGGTTCTATCTTTAACTTTGCATTACTTTCCTTGGATATTTATGCAAATAAATGTGTAAAAAATATTTTATTTATCAATAATATTTGATTGTTTGTATATTGCTTTACTTTATGTTCATCGCCTTTTATTGTGAAGTATTTAATTTATTGCAAATTGGTGCCGTCTTAGCAAATGCGTGCAAGAAAAAGAATATTTTGCAAATAAGCTTTTATTGGATTAATTATTCTTATTATTATTATTACTATTTTAAATAATTCTTTTGAAAGAAAAGCGCACTTGTAAATATTTGAAAACCTGTCGGATTAACCGTTTTTTAACGGAATTTCGGAAGTGCCTTAAAAACCTTCTTCCGAAATTAATAAAACCTCTTACCTTTAGAATCTCTGAAAGAAAGACCGTCTTTTTATAAAAATGGATTTTTTGCACGCATTTGTTAATTTGGTTCCCTGTTTTTCTTAAATTGGATGGCGACTCCAAAATCTCTAAAAGAGTTAGTCCATCATGTCGATATTCCGGAATTTATCCTTTTCGGGGTAATTTTTGGGGTTCAACAGCATGACGACTCCGCTGGGGAGCAATAAAAGTTTTGACCATAAAGGTTTTCAATTGTTTGCAACTAGCATGCCTAATTTATTTGCTTTATTATATCTGTTTGCTTGGTTTGCCTTATAAAGCATGTATTATATTTATTTGTGCATAGTCTGCATTCCGTTCATATTTCCTCCCTCATGGAGCCTGTCAATTCTCTTTCAACTCCTCGATTTCATCATGGGGGGCCCGCGTGACGGGCAATAATGCAGGAAGGGCATTGTCCTTCCTAAGTCTTTGAATTTCTTTCGTGTCACCAAAGTTAGTTGGGATATGGTTTGCCTGGTTTTGTCATGCCCGGTTTTACTGGTTTATGGGGCCAGGTTTATCCTGCATAGGTCGAATCAGCCTCAACCGTTAGCCCACTCTTAGAAGTAGATTAGGTCATGCATGCATATACACCTTAGTTTGGACCCGGTCCTTGATACCGTTTCCAGGAATTAAGAAACCGCCCTTTTGTCAATGGGTTCTTGAAACCCAACGACAATGCATATTATGTGTTGTGTGATAACGAATCCTCAGTCCTAATCATGTTTTGAGCAAAATCAAATTTGGAATTTTGTCTCGTGTGTTGTCTTTTAGGTCAGAAAATGGAAGAATTTAGCAGAATTGAGATCATAAACAGAATTGCAGTCTGGGGAAAGTTAGGCAGATTTGGTTAGTTTATGTTTTGGAGATGGCCTGATGTAGTGAGATCTAAGAGGCGAAGCCCCTGGTGTCTTTAAAAGGATCAGTGGGGTCCCTCTCGTGAATGGCTTTGCGTGTGTGCAGGCCTATGTTGATTATCCAGCTGCCACTGTATAAAAATTGAAGTATGTTTGTCGCATACTAGGAGAGCGATGCCCCTGTGTCTTTGAATGACCAGTGGGGTCCCTCCTTGAAGACCAGTGCGGTCTTGGCTACCTAGGAAACTGAGAGGCTTGATTAAAACCAAGGACCAGTGAGGAGCCCTATGAACAAAGTCGGTGAGCCTTGCAAAACCTAGGAAGCTGAGAGGCTTGTCTAAAGCCGAGAACCAGTGAGGTTTTGTTTTGAAAGGCCAATTGGCGTCTTTCGTGATTTGCAGTCTAGTATTGTGGAGGTAGTTGGAAATTTCTCCCTGGATGTTGTAAAACAATTGGGAGTTGTTCCTGGAGGAGTGTGGATATTTGCAAAAGCTATGGAGGATTGTTTCGGGTTTTAGGCATTTGGGTTTAGAATTTTGTGCAGATGCTGTGGAGAGCATGAGCTGTGTTAAAATTTCGAGTTGACACCAACTTTTGTAAGTTAGTTGGGATAACAGAATTGCTGTGTCAAGGCGGAGAGATGATTGTAATCGATTATTGTTATTATTTATTGCTTACTCTAAGTCTGAATTGCTCAGAACTGGCATGAACTATTTTTCGTGACCACTTGTTTGCGCGTTTAGGCTTACCTAGCACAAAGAGGCACCTTACAGGGTAGGACACGTTTGCATATTTATTTACGCTCAACTACTTGTGATTGTCACATGTTAATTGTTTGCCTTGCTTTATTTGCTCAAAATGCGTTAAATACTAGGTGTTGCTTGCTTGCATGCAATCCTATGAATGACATGCAAACTATCTTAGTTACCCTTTGAGAGGTTTCTTTTGTTTTTTTTTAATTTCTTTAGCAAATGTTGGATTTGTGAAGTGGCTGATCATTCACCACGCAAAGGTTTCGAGATCTGATTGATGGTAGATGCTCTAGCTCGTGAATGATGCAGCACCAGAAGCTAACGGCATTGTTTGAAAGAACTTGGCAATTGAACTTAGTAGCATTATTTTCAATTTTAATTCAGATTGAGGCCCTGAATTGCATTGTACTATAAAGCTTATGTTAATCTGAATCAACTCATTTTGAATTTATGAAAGTTGAAATAAAATGCATCGCATTCTTATTATATTATTTACGCTTGCATTTGTTTCTGTTTCAAAATTAAAATTGATAAACCTGCCAAAGCTTTGCTTGTGATGTATGGCAAAACAACTGAACAATTTGAAAACGATGCACTGAAAGTTATTTTCTGCGCTCTTTGGATATCGCATTATCTGTTAGAACTTCAACTGGGGCAGCTTTTATTTGTTGGTATATGGCGTTGAAGCAGTGATGCAGAACTACGCACGGTCTGATTCCCAAGGAGGGATACGTAGGCTCCCCCATCGGGCTCGACCCTTTAGCATTTAAACTTTCATTTTCCCCCAAGAAGGACAACTGGGGTAATTTTTGCAAAACGAGTTAGAGATGCGGCAGATTATAACAGGGGCAGAATTTTGCAAGAAGCAGCGTTGGTTGTTAAAGATGAGTTGGTAAGAATTTTGAAATTGGTTAAGCAAACAGTGCAAAGTCTAAGGCAAAGGACGTTCAGTTTGTTTTAAAATATGTTACAAGTTTAAGTCAAGGCAAAATTTTTCAAAATGCATATTTGACTTCATTTGCATGCTTATTTCACTCGCTATATTGCATTAAAATATTTTATCTTGCCTCTATTTTTCAAAATCTATGCTATTTGAGTTCATGAGCCAAGTTTCTGAAAGCAATTCGCAAATCCAACTCCAATGAAGACGAGGAAGCAGCAGAAGCAGCAAGATCAGGATGAAGTCTGCACAAATCAAACGTTTTCCCCTCCCTTCTCAAAACTAACAACTTTTCTTTGAGAGCAGGGACATTAAGACCCGCAACTGAAGATATACATCTTAGCAAGTCAATCTCCAAGATTCTCATCGCTAGGATTGCAATGATATTTGGATAAAGCTCGTGCTTCATGACCCGATGCTTTTTCCAATTTGCCGAAAGGCGGCATTTCTATTTCCCATAATTCTTGCAAATTATCAACAATATCTATTTCATTTCCTTTCCCTTTATGAGACCACTTACTAACGTTCCATTTCTTTTACAGATATTGCCAATCCTGGGGGCTTACTTTATTTTGTAGTCAAGACCATTCCTCCGTGGAAGAGTTCAAAGAGTATCATGTATTCATGCTTTCAAGAAGCGTCGTTATATCTCTCGCTTTCGATAAGCGTCTTTGTATTCTCACACTTCCGGTAAGCGTCCTTTATGTGTTCACGCTTCCGGTAAGCGTCTTTATGTGTTCACGCTTCCGGTAAGCGTCTTTATGTGTTCACACTTTCGATAAGCATCTTTATTTCACGCTTCCGGTAAGCGTCTTTATGTGTTTACGCTTTCGATAAGCGTCTTTATATTTCATGCTTCCGGTAAGCGTCTTTATGTGTTTACGCTTTCGATAAGCACTTTATTTCACGCTTCCAGTAAGCGTCTTTATGTGTTTGCGCTTTCGATAAGCGTCTTTATATTTCACGCTTCCGGTAAGCGTCTTTATGTGTTTACGCTTCCGGTAAGCGTCTTTATGAGTTTACGCTTTCTATAAGCGTCTTTATATTTCATATACATATTTTAATAGCCTTACGTCGCTAATAAGTTTGTTAAGACATGCAGGATAATGTGAATATTCCTGACGTATTACAATCCGAGATTGCATTCAAATTGACTCCTCATAACTTAAAGCATTATGCTTTGTCATGAGTTATGGCCGAACAGGCGGCTTTTCTCCCCCTATGACTTTCATTCCTAACAGGCGACAAAGCCGAGAATTGTTTTGTGTTTTCAAAACTAAGCCAAATAGGGCATCACTTTGTTTCGGGTGATAATCCTCACAAGGCCATCCTTGCCATATTGTCTCGCCAATTGATTTATCAACGGCTATCGCACTGGCTATATTTCCGCATTACCTTGCTTTGCACTTGCTTTGAATTATGTCTTCGCACTTGCTTTAAAATTAACGCCTTGCTTTACTCTTTCAAGTTGACCATCGGCTACGAGGATTCCCTTTGTTGGACTATCTCGCCTATTGATTGGCCAAATGGCTCTTGCATTGCTCTACATTCCCGCACTGCTTTTCTTTGCACTTGCTTTAAATTATGGCGTCGCACTTGCTTTAAAATTGATGCCTTGCTTTACGTTTTTCAGGTTGACCACCAGGCGGGGCTTCTCTCTTGTTGGACTTTCATGCCTGTTGATTCGCTAAATCGCTTTTGCGTTGCTTTACATTTCACATTAAATTACTTTGCACTTGCTTTCAATTATGCATTTGCACTTGCTTTATATTATGACTTGCTTTACTTTTAGTTTAACAGGTTAATAGGTCAGCCCGGAGACCCTCCTTGCTTTGTGCAGGATCGGATCACCAGCTGATTTTAGACAATCAATTCCAAGACCCTCCTTGCTGCATGCCCGACCGGCTTGCCAGTTGATTTGTCAAGATGTTCAAATTGCCTTGCACTTGCTCTCAATTATGACTTCGCACTTGCTTTATATTATGACTTGCTTTACTTTTAGTTTAACAGGTTAACAGGTCAGCCCCTCCTTGCTTTGTGCCGGATCGGATCACCAGCTGATTTGTAGTCAATCAACTCCAAGACCCTCCTTGCTTCATACCCGACCGGCTTGCCAGTTGATTTGTCAAGATTGTTGAAAATGCTTTGCACTATGCCTTCGCATTTGCTTTATTGCTTCGCCAGTGGATGGGAAGACAATTTATCAAAGATATTGCAGCTTGCACTTACAAATTACGTCATGCCTACCGTAAGCAATCGGGGGCCTTATTATGAGTCTATCGTGAGCAAGCGAAGACTTCATTAGCATTGAAGCCTACCATAAGCAATTGGAGGCCTTATTCTGAAGCCTATCATAAGCAATTGAAGGCTCTTTTGTTATAGATCCTACCGTAACCAATCAGAGGTTTTATTATCAAGTCTATCGTGAGCAAGCGAAGACTTCATTAGCATTGAAGCCTACCATAAGCAATTGGAGGCCTTATTCTGAAGCCTATCATAAGCAATTGAAGGCTCTTTTGTTATTGATCCTACCGTAAGCAATCTGAGGTTTTATTATCAAGTCTATCGTGAGCAAGCGAAGACTTCATTAGCATTGAAGCCTACCATAAGCAATTGGAGGCTTTATTCTAAAGCCTATCATAAGCAATTGGAGGCTCTTTTGTTATTGATCCTACCGTAAGCAATTGAGGGTCTTATTATCAAGTCTATCGTGAGCAAGCGAGGACAACATTATCATTTGAAGCCTACCATAAGCAATTGGAGGCATTATTCTGAAGCCTATCATAGGCAATTGAAGGCTCTTTTGTTATTGATCCTACCAATAAGGATCAGCCTAGAGGTTCTCCGGGCGGAGCGCCTCGTCAGTTGATTGAAGGAAGAGCTTTTGATTATATCACCACCCGCATTTACAATTTTGTTATGGCTTTATTTATTTCTTATCCCAATTATTACAATTTATTAGCAGTTGCGCGCTTACAGTTTGTTGAGATTATTACAGGTTTTTTAGCAGCACCGCAGCAGTGTTTGGAGCATAACATGGAGCTTTTATTAGCAATGAACTTGGGAAATCGTTGATATGGGCTAGACTCGTCAACGAAGACCTGAAGAATCACACCCATATAAGTCATCCACCCTAGAGGTAGGTCTCTTGTTAACCCTGAGTCTGAGGTTTGAGATTGAAGACAAGATGGCTCGGTTATCGAGGTGCAGTGGAAGCTATGTCCCTGTAAACCCCTCTTTATGGGTGTGTCGTCGACCACATTTTCATAACTTGGGTGATTAAAAGCCTCTTTTCCCGCTCTTGAGTAGTCGCTACTATCTCGTCTTTGATTTTCAAATCGCGTCGAACTACATATGGCCTGATTCTCTTTCAGCCCGAGTTATGTAGGCAACTCGGAGATCGGAGCTCGGCCATGTCCATAAGCCTCGCATTTTGATCCCACGAATCAGAGTCTCGGCTTTACCGTGATAAAATTGGCTTTCACGTCAACTTTCTTTACCCTGAAAACTCTTTCATCCTTTTCGGGTAAAGAGGGGCAGCTATTGACACCCAATTTTATCCCGGATTTTAATTAAATGTATAATTATTTTTAAATTAAGTTCAATTTTGAAAATTGCAAGTAAATAGCTAATTTTAAATGGAAATGGCCAAAATTGCAAGTCATCCCTTCATTTGCAGCGTACTATATAATTATTTGTTTAATTTAATTGAATGTTAATTACATTCTTAACCTTAAAATCTAGCCTATTTGTGCAAATCCTCTACCCATATATATACCCTTAAACCCTAGCCCCTATGAAAAAAATTCATCTTCCTTAACACAAAATTTCAGATCTACAATTCATTCATCCTCTACTATACACTATTATTCATCATCTTCTTCCTAAAAAACACAAAAACACAAAATCCAAAGACACACACACACGTAACCATTATCAGCAGTAGAAACCACTCCCTACACCCATTTTTTCTATCAGCCCCTCATCTTCTCAAAAGAAAAACCCTTGACACATTACACCCATATCCCCTCACCCCTCTCATCTTCCTCATCCACACACCCCAAACCCCCCTAAAACCCGACACCCATCACACCAATACACACATACGGCATAGACCTACCCCTTTCGATCCTATCCTCTCCTTCAACAACAACCAAAGACAAAAGCAGATCGGGGTCAGGGAGGGGTGAAGGCGATTGTGGGATTGGTGTTAGTGGTGATTCAGAGGTTCTTAGCCAGAGGTTTCGTCCATTTTCGACGGCGTGTCCTTTTGTTACCGCTGATTCGTGACTGAAAATAAGGGTAGATCGGGGATGGGAGTTACAAATCGATAATAGGGGTTTGAAATAGTGGGGAAAAGACATCAGGATCGGAGAGTGGCAGTGACGCCGCGATCCTCGCCGGAGTTCTGCCGGAAAAGCTCGCTGGTGTTGCTCCTCTCCCTGCGTTGACTGTGTCGCCCCGTTTGATGTTTCTGTTCCTTCGTTTCATGTGATTTTGTATATCGATGCATTGATCGTTTTGTTTACTCATGGGATTTTGGACAAATCTGGTGGCCCTCGTCGGCTATCACTGTCGATTTACATGCTTCTTCTGTTATTTGACTACATTAAACGCTTGATACTATTATTCATTGACTGCTGATTTTTGACGTTTGACTATTGAGTTTCAGGGAAAAAACCATCCTTTGATTATTTGATTGGTGTTCGACTTTTGATTTGGCAACTGGTCCTCGTGTATATTGTTTCTCTGCTGCTGCTATGGTTGTTTGCTGCAGATATGATTCATGACTAGGTCTTCCGTTTGCCTTGCACATTTCACTGGTTCCACTGAATCTTTTAGGAAATATTGTTTGACCCATCACTTGGTCTCTGTTATGATCGGTGGATTTTGAACATATATCGCGTAACTGATATTGAATTGATACTGCACTGGTCGATGAAAATAATCAAATAATTGATTTGAGGCTTATGGACTGATATTGAACCGATACTACACTGGCCAATGAAAAAATACATATGCATGTATTGAGGCCTCGGGATTAATTTGAACATGATACTACACTTGAACCGTCTCGTTCCCGTGTCCCTAAAGCAAAAGGCGATGATGAATGTATGCATTTGAGGCAAAACAAGTCGAATAGAGTGGTGGATTTGGTACTTGGCATGGCAACACGATCGGCCGGCGTGTTTGCAACTGTACCAACATCCCGAGCCTCTACATGACACGCCATACAAACCTGAGCCTAAATTTTGCAAAACAAATCCCTTTACTATTATTATTATTATTATTTTTATTACTATTATTATTATAAATATTATTATTATTATTATTACTATTTTATAGCTTTATTATTATTATTTTATTTTCATTGGTTATTACGCTTTATCATCGTACTAATCCAATTTCATTTTGTTTGTTTTGCGAGGAACATTTTGGTACGAATAATTCGTGGACTAACTTACAAATGGGAATATGCATTGATGTAGAGTCATTTGAGATCGAGCTCGGGCTCAAGCGTTCAAGAAATAAGACTTAGGAATTTTAGAAAATTCAACGCTCCCGCGAGTTGATTAATTTCCCGGTTCTATCTTTAACTTTGCATTACTTTCCTTGGATATTTATGCAAATAAATGTGTAAAATATTTTATTTATCAATAATATTTGATTGTTTGTATATTGCTTTACTTTATGTTCATTGCCTTTTATTGTGAAGTCGTTATTTAATTTAGTGCAAATTGGGGCCGTCTTAGCAAATGCGTGCAAGTAAAAGAATATTTTGCAAATAAGCTTTTATTCGATTAATTATTCTTATTATTATTATTATTACTATTTTAAATAATTCTTTTGAAAGAAAAGCGCACTTGTAAATATTTGGAAACCTGTCGGATTAACCATTTTTTAACGGAATTTCGGAAGTGCCTTAAAAACCTTCTTCCGAAATTAATAAAACCTCTTACATTTAGAATCTCTGAATGAAAGACCGTCTTTTTATAAAAATGGAGTTTTTACACGCATTTGTTAATTTGGTTCCCTGTTTTCCTTAAATTGGGTGGCGACTCCAAAAACTCTAAAAGAATTAGTCCATCCTGTCGATATTCCGGAATTTATCCTTTTCGGAGTAATTTTTAGGGTTCAACAATGATACAATTTTATTCACTTCTGCGGACAACAATTCTTTGAGGTTGGTATTGGGTGTGTTGGGTGCTTATGAAGAGGCCTCGGGGCAGTGTATTAATAAAAGAAAAAAACGCCATTTATCTTCACAAAAATGTTGAGGAAGAGGTTGTTCAGCTGGTGCAAGGTATTACGCAGATTTCTATTGGTAGTTTTCCTTTTAATTATTTGGGGTGTCCCATTTTTTATGAAAGGAGAAAAAAGTATTACTATAATGATATCTTGATAAAATTATGAGGAGGCTTCAATCTTGGAAGGCCAATATGCTATCATTTGGAGGTCGTGCAGTTTTAATCAAATCTCTGTTGCAGAGCTTGCCAATTTATTTGTTGTCAACCATAAATCCTCCATATTGTGTCATTAATCAAATGCACAAATTGTTTGCTAATTTTTTCTTGAGAAATTCTCAGGAAACTCGGTGCAGGCATTGGGATTCTTGGAACACTCTTTGTCTTCCTCCAGGTGACAGAGGACTTGGTTTTAAATCACTCTATGATGTGTCTATGGCATTGTTTAGTAAATTATGGTGGAATTTTAGAACAAAATCATCATTGTGGGGTACTTTCATGGCAAAAAAATATTGCAAGAAGCTTAATGCAGTTGTTGTTCAATATACGAATGGGTCATATGTTTGGGAAAAAAATGCTCTTGGCAAGGGACCGTATCGATCAACAAATTTTTTGGCAAGTCAAGGGTGGAAATTCGCACTTTTGGTATAATAATTGGAGTGGTTTGGGTGCTATTCATAAGCTTCTTCCTGCTAGTTGGATGGTTGATGGATGCTTTAATTTGGTCGAAGATTATGTTGTTGATAATAATTGGAATGAGCAGCTAGTTCGCGAAAAAGTCTCGGGCTTTATTGCGGATCATATTTTGAATTTGCCTTCTATTATTTAGGGAGGTGGCAATAATAAATCTTGGTAGAAATTGACTCCTAATGGTAAGTTCTCTGTTAATTCGGCATGGAATTTTATTAGGCAAAAAGGTGTGTTGAATGATTGTTACAAGAAGATGTGGGTGAAAGGCCTGCCGCTTAAAATTTCATTTTTAATGTGGCGCTTGTGGAAGTTTAAATTACCTCTGGATGATGCGCTTAAGAAGATGGGTTATTGCTTTGCCTCGAGGTGTTATTGTTGTAGAAGTCCCAGGGAGGAAACTATGGAGCATGTGTTCTTTACTAGTTCGTATGCAAGGCGATTGTGGGGTTTCTTCTCCTCTACTGTTGGCATATCGCTTCTCAATTGTAATTTTCACCAAGGCATATTAAAATGGTGGAGTGCTCGTGCTAGACCATGGTTAAAGTTATTGTTGAAGGCTGCTTCGTCTATTATAGTGTGGGAATTATGCAGGCGACACAATACTTTAATGCATGGGGGTCAAGTTTCTTATGTGCGCCTTGAGTTTGAGTTTGAGGCGACACAATACTTTAATCCAGGTATGAAAGATTTACCTTTGTTATAGATTGCTATGGTTAATAATTTAAAGGCTTATGTTCCAGTGTTGAGGTATATCTTTGTGCGATGGAGGCCTCCACAGATTGGGTGGTACAAATATAACAGCGATGGTGCTTGTCATGGGAATCCAGGGTTGGGTTCATTTGGCTTTTGTGTTAGAAAGTCTACTGGTGACATCGTGAGGGAAGTGGCCAAACCATTGGGAGTTTGCACAAATATTTTCACAGAGGCTAAAGCAATTTTGGAAGCGATGCGATGTTGCTTGGATTTCAATTTAGTGCCTACTGTTGTGGAGACGGACTCGCTGCTTTTGAAGAAAAGTATTTAAGGTATTTGGGATTCGCCTTGGGAAATTTCAAGTGTTGTTGATGATATTCACTCCATCATGGGGTGGCAATTTATAATCGCCCACACGTTTAGAGAAGGGAATCATCTTGCGGACTACCTTGCTAATAAGGCGTTAGATGTTGGGGGTGCTTTGTGTTACACAAGGTTTGATGAATTTGATCGCAAAGGAAGGCTGATAATCAATTTGGACAAGGATCGGTGTCCGTCAATTAGAACAGTCGTGGTGAAAAAATGATTGGAGATAGGAGAAGGAGGAAACTGAACGTGTTTTATGCTCACTTTGTTTATTGTTTTGCATGTACTTTGGAGGCAATTCAAGGATTAATTTCTTGCTATTCCAGGACTCAATTATGTGGTAATGTATTCATAATTGTTAAATGCACAAGGCTTTGTACAAATCCAGTCAATATAAGGCCTGAAGTTACGTGTTGTGTACAAGATAATCGCGATAAGGCAGCTGGTTCGAGGGCAACTTTCTCGCACCTGTTTGTCAACCTGTTACAACCTGCTGTAGGGAGGTGTTATTGCTATAATACTCAGGTGCTTTTATTGTTTTTAAGGCTATGTACAGGTCCTTTGAAGGGGAGGGTTGCTGCTTTTACAAGGCGATACTTTGGTACATGGGAAAGATGGCCTAGAACTATTACGAGTGCTCTTAAAAGTCGTCATTCTCTCCCGTTACATCTTCAAATTTATTCAGCTACTGGTTTTGTGCTATTTTGGTTTCGTGAGCAGCTGGCCTGTCCTTGGTTCATGTTGCTAGAGTTGAGCTGCATATTTTTCATTGGATACAAGCAACCACAGATGTAACGTCTTAGGCTGGCCTTATGAGCTTGTTTGATCGCTTGTTCAAACATTGTGTATGGGGCCTAAATTGCTACTGTTTTTGGCATCATCAATTGCGATGCTCAGATCTTTTACTATTGGTGTTGTGTTGGTTTAGCTCTACGCTGCTTCTCAAATTCTTAATTGGTGTGTTGCTTTTTGGCCAATCCTAGAGGTCCTGCACATATGAAGAAAGATGTACAAGTTATTACATTAGTTTATTTAGATCCTTTAGCCTAGTATTTGATTGTTACATTGTATTGTACTATTTTAATTTATTGTATTTGTCTTTAATGGTGGTATTAACACTTTATGCTCAACCCATTGAGATAAATATGATGGAGAGGAATAGTATACTTTATAGGCTAGGCTACATAGCATTTGTTTATACTTTATATTCTTCTTGTAAGACGTTATTTATTTTTTGAGTTCATTATTCATAAAATTAGCCACTAAGCTATGAGCTTAGTGGTATTTGCTAAAAATAAAAAATAAATAAATAAAAACTCAAACCTTACAATGGTTTCATACTAGCGATTATTCTCTATAGGTTGCAAGTTATACAAGATTTCACGAAGCGATCCGCTTCAAACTCGAAGGCTCGGCCTTTCTCGTTCTCTCTCAATTTCTATCCTCAAAATCTAGCTAGGTGAAATGAAATGGCTAAGTCTCCTATTTATAGTTTTTCACAAGACAAAGTGAAATATCTAAAATTTCCTCAAGCCAACTTAAAGCTATACACAACACTTAGGGGCAAAATAGAAAGTTCAAGCAAAAAATAGAGGTCTTCAGCGATGTGGGCGCTCCGCCTGGATATGGGCGCTCTGCCCACTTGGTCCACTGACCAAGCAGTGAAACAGCTAGGCGCTCCGCCTAGAATTGGGGCGCTCGCCTGGACCAAGTGTTATCTAGATGGTCCGCCTCAGCCTTGGGCGCTCCTCCTACTTGCCTGGGTGCTTCTCCTTGCTTCTTGTGGCCTTTGACTCATCTCCGAAGCTCTTGCCCTTGCATCCTCGCACCCTTCTTGCTTGGCTCTTGAGTTGGGTCCTAATCCCAATTTAGATTGCATCATCCTCCCCTTCTTGAAAGGATTTCGTCCTCGAAATCAAGCCATCAAAGCCTACGTTCAAAGACAACATAAACAAAAACATCCTACTACAAGAGTAGGTTAGTACTTAAAAGTTTGGGAAAACACACTCTTATGATAGAGCCAAGCGTCAATAGCAAGTAAAAATCTCATGTCTCCCAAGGAAACAACAAGTACTTGACTCAATAAGAAAGTACATTCATCACAAGAACAAGCAAAGAAATCAATAGGATTTGGAACATACAAGATGTAGCAATCAATCCCCCTATAGCCTCTAAGCTCATGACCAACATACCAAGCCTTTAATGTATTTTTATCACAAGAAAATGGAATTTTGGAGAATAGGGTTTTTATTCACACGGCGGCAATGTAAATCTAATTAGGTAAAGGACTAAGAAGTGCAAGGAAGTTTTTATATATGAAGGGTAAGACAGTCATTTTATGTGGGAGAGTTAAAAGTGCTTATGGTTTAGAGACCAACGAAAAATAGCTCACCAAATAAAGACCAGACAAAAAAAACTGCTCATTCTACATAAAAAATATTTTTTTGTTTTATAAATAAATATAGAAATACACCGCTTTTAATTCATATCTCTCTGCCCAACTTCTTCTCCACCTCATTTACGCCCAACACCACCATTCCATCAATTTTAAACTTTTTCTATTTCAAAATTTTCATGGTGAAAAAGTAAAACTTAAGTTCAGTGAATTTGGATCCAACTTTTTCTAGCTCCAATTTGGACCCCTTCCTTTCTTTATTCAAATATGTCCATTTTTCTTCCCTATTCCAGCCACCACCACATCTGCGGGCTTTGCCACAGAAGTAAAGGCACTTCAGCTAAAGGGATTTCAACAAAGAAGATGAATGAAGAAAGCAGATAGGTCACTGGTGCTTTAATTTATTTTTGTTGGAAATTGTGATTTGTGAAGTTTTTTATCTTCTTTACGATGGTCTGTGAAGTGTGAATTTTTTTTCTTTTTCTTTTGAATTGATAGATGAATTTATGTGTGATGAACTTTTTAGAGGTTAATGTAAGGGCATCCTTCTTCTTCCCTATTTGATAAACTTTTTTAGAGGTTAATGGTACTTTATATATATATATATCTGATTGTGAATGTAATGAAGGAGAGTAGAGATGTATTAGAGCTGGAATTTCGATGAATTACATGAAACTGTATTGGCGGTGAGAAGGTGGTGGTGCAGTGTTCTTTGTCAGAGTGACATGAACTTTTGCTTTTCTAGTGGTGCTTGGGTCTATTCATGGTGAAGAAGGTTGGTGTGCCCTTTTAACAATACTCGCGCTCTTTTATTGTGTGATCTACACATCTTTGGCCATATCAACAAAAGAAATTCCACATATGTTTAGTCAATAGTGAGGGGTGTTTAAAACTTGAGTTTTGATCAAGTAGAGGTGTCAAAATAGGAAAAGTGAGAGTTGAGGTGCGGGCTTTAAAAAACTGTGCAAGTTCAGGGACAGATAAGGTATTCTGCCTATATGAAATTGAAAACAAAGGTAGTCATCATTAGTAGAAAGGAAAGGCTTAGGTTGAGATGACTCTCTTACTTTACCAAAGTTTGTTCTCATTCCATTTATGGTTGTATTTCTTCCTGTTAATTGAAATTGATAATATCATATTGTAATCACCTAATTTTGGCACCAAAATTCATAATATTGCTCAAAATAGTCGTATTATATTCTTAGGACGTTTCGTCAAATTTTCTGGAGTTCTAGTATTTGTTCTAGCTAAATTTGTCATTAATTAGGAAGTAAAATATGAAAATTAACAAAAAATTACTTGTTAGGCACTTAATTGTGATTCTATGTTTAATTGTGATGTTAGTATAAAATATGTGATTTTTATTTTGGTTAATTTAGTAATATTTTAAGTAATGTAGTGCTTTTAAATGGTCATTTGTGCAAAATATGTAGCCCAATGCCCCAACCCGCGAGCCCACTTCTAGATCCGGCCCACCACCCTCCAGTATAAACAAAAACCTCCTTATTTTGGCCATTACACCCCCTTAGTCTTTTGACTAGGGTTATGCTGGCGAAATTTTTCACCCCCACCGGGAAAAAAAACCCCGCCGCAGCTCCATTGCATCTCAGCCAGTCGACCACCGCCAGCCGGCCACCGGAAAAAACACAAAATACATCACTCTACTTATTTTCACCCCCTCTTTCCATTTCCGCAACTATCTTCTTCAAATTCGCAACCGTTTGGTGTAGATCGAGAGTCAAAGTTCGGTCAAAGCTTGAAATCCGGCCGCCCTTTGATTTTCCGGTGAGTTTTTTTTTTGTTTCCTCCACTTCTCTTTACTCCTCTCTATCTCTCCCCCACACCCTATCTCCCAAAACCCGTCCCTTTTTCCCCGTCCAGTTTCACCCGTTTCTGTTTCTCATTTTTTCTTTTCTCTTCTTCTCATTTCCTTTTTTCTGTTTCTGTTATGGCTTTGGTGAGCATGGAGGGGCTGTTTTGCACCTGCTATGGTGATAGTGGGATGGCTATTTTGGACCCGTGGGGATATGATTCAGGTGGGGTCAGTGGTGTTGTTTGTTTTGAGTGTGTAGTGGTGATGCCGGAGCAGCGACGCAGTGGTGATGGTGCTTGCAGCTGCTACGGCTATTGTGTGTGAGGACGAGGGGTTGTTTCTATTTATTTGGTGGCATAGAGGCAGCGGTGAAGCTTGAGGCGATGTGGAGATGCTGCCATTTGTTTGGTGCAGTGAGGTTTGTTTTTTTATTATAGGGGCTGTTAGGCTGAGATGAATCTGGGGCTGTGATGATTGTTTGTGGTGGAGGGGCATGTTTCAGTCTTGATATAGCAGCAGTGATAGTGATGATTTGGGGGGGGGGGGGGGGGGGCTTTTTGCGATGTTGAAATGGCGATGGAGGGGCTGTTGCTGATCATCATAGTCTCGTGGTGATTTTCAAGCACCAAAACATTGTCGTTCGTTCTTATTCGGGGCCGCTGCGAGGATTGATAGTTGGTGGCATAGCTGTCTTGATTATGATGTTACGTTTCACTTATGGGGCTGATTAATGAGGCAATGGTGTGAGGGCGCTAGCAAGGGAGACGCAGCAGAGCAGCTTATTAGCTTTGATGATTCGTGGGTCAGGCATGAAGTCCTTAAATCCCTTGGTTGTTCTTTTACTCTTATCTAGTTTAGTAAAAATTGCTAGTGTAGTATTAGTGTTAAGGATGCCACTGTTTGGATGTTTAGTCATTAGAAACTTGTTCACATGCTAGTACTGGTATGAGGAATAAACTATCACGTTTGTCTGCTCACTTGAGAATTGTGATTTCAATGTAGCATTAGATTTGTGGTAGTTCTTATTAGAAGTATTGAAATTTAGTTTGAGTTATGCCACTGTTATGTTAGCACGTGAATTTAGCATTTATGTGTGTCCGTAAATATGTATGTTTGTTAAGAGTCTATGGGATGTTAGTTATGTTTGTGTATGTGAGTATAGTATGAGCATGAAGGATGTAGGTAGTTACTTGTAGTTGACTTGCCAAAGCCAAGCATGAATTTGTTCCTGAAAATTTAGTCCTTGAAAATGTTGTCTTGCTTTAAGTACTGTTGATTAGAATCATGGTTGAAAAGAAAGTGTTTTTTAATGGAATTCATGTTAATTAGAGTATTTTGATCGAATTTGTTGTTGTCTAGTTTGTGTTGAAAATGTTCTGTGAGTTGGCATGAAATTTGCCTAAGTGCGCACATGTTTTAGTTACTTTTGTATTCCTTATTTAAGCTAGGGAGTATGACTTAGTTGCTATTAGTTTAGTATTAGTTTAAGATAGTTTGGGGCTGATTTAGTGTGCCTAGTTTGGTCCTAGACTTTCAAGTTAGTACAATGAGTAATGGGTGTCCTTTTTAGAGGACCCTACTTGTATAATTTTCGGCTTTTTGGGACTGTTTAGGTGGCTGAAACAGTGGTTGTACAACTGTTGTATCATGCTGAAAAATAGCCAAAAAACACTCAAGTATAGGGGTGTGGGCTTGTAGTTTTGTACAAGTCCACACCCCATCCTTTGGCCCTCAATTTTCAGCTATAAAGAGGGTCTTTTATTGCCCTCTTTCACACAACGAACCTGCTGAAAATTTTCAGAAAAGAGAGCAAATACTTGAGAAAAAAAGTGAGAAAAATTAAGTAAGTTTCATCAAAGAATTTAGAACCAAAGGCTACTACTCTTAAGAGTCTTTGAGGTTGTAAATTCTTGAGTTTTAAGTCAAAAGAAATGGTAAAAGTGGGCTGTTTTTGTTTGCTGGATTAGGCTGGACATTGGAGATCTTTGTTGGTTTGGTTTCGGGTTTTGGTTTTGGCTCTAGGTCTTCATTGCTATTTAACTTGAGGAAATTCTACATACTAGGTAAATATTTCTTCCATATTGTATTTTTCCTTTGGATACCTACTGTACCTATGTATGAAATCGCTCAATGTATGGTTTGTTGAAGTTGTTTTTGCTCATGTATGTCTATCAACATGACTCGTCAGTCTTGCTGCGTTTTTTTCTTTTAAGTTGAAGATAGTCAAAAAAAATATATAGTTTAGATGTTTATGTTCATATGGACTAAGTTGAAGAGAACCAAAATAGTTTAAATATTTAAGTTCATTTTTGTTTTCACATTTAAACTCCTGAGAGTAGAGGAAGCATGAGAAAGATGAAAATTTTAAATTTTAGCTCTTGTAAAATAAATGGTTTAACTTGGTAAACTTGGGACAAAAAAGGAATGGCATTGCAAGATTATGACGTGAATGCAAACTAAGTTTTAAGGGCAGCAAATATGAATAGCCTTCGCCCCTCAACAGTTAGGCAAATTTAGGATTTAACCATCAAAAATAAAAATTTTAAGCTCTAGTCGTTTTCTATAATTCGGGTTATTTTCTGTAAATTGTATATATTCGTAAATCTGAGAATTATTAAACCATGGCTATTTCCAAAAAGAACAAGTCAAAAATATGATTAAGAGTGTGAAGCTCAAAACATGCAGAATGCCCCTTTGCGAAAATAGACTGAAAATTGTACTTAAATAGATAATTGAGTATGTACCAATCTTTTGTAAAGTTGGCCTGCTAAATATGTCAATCTTTTGTTAAAGTTGGCTAAATGTTAAAAGTTCAACATGAAGGCCCATAATAACTTTTGCAAAAAATAAACACAAAATAGTCACTTGGTATAGAAACGTAATGTAACAATTATGTAAAAATTGGCCCATTCTCGCAAACTGAGCTAGCCCAACACGCCTTTGCAGAAACAGTTTGCAATTCAGCTTTCCCTTTAATAAAACAGTCCCACTTGTATAAAGGACACATAGCCTTATCTCTTAAGTTTGGCTAAATAATCTTTTGACAACTCATGATAAATACTTTAAGTTCACATCATTTTAAAACTCGAAAAAAAAAACAGTTGAGAAGAATAACTGTTTCACTTCCAAGTCACAATTAATGATTTTTGTTTTAGTTTATATAAATCCTTTTGCAATAAACCAATCCTCTGTGAGGTTGGAAAGGGATGATATAATTTCAATTTTATTTAAATCAACATTATAAATTTAACCAGTGCTTTGTGAGGTCGGAACAACGCTTTTAAATTTTTCTGAATCAAAGTACAAATTCAAATTAACGGCATTAATTCAACAACCATGTTTAATAAATCAAAATTGCGACAATAAAGCAACTATGCTTCGCACAGGAGTCGAGCGTGCTTAATACCTTCCCGAGAATCAACTGAGAACCTTAGCCGAATCTCTAAAACGCAGACCATTAGACGAGTTAGAGGTATTCCAAGGTACCTTCTGGTGACTTGGCACACCTTTAACTATGTCAAGTGGCGACTCCGAGTTTCTCTAAAATAATTTTGTACCTTTTTTAACACCAGTCACGAGCCTTTAAATAATAAACCTCAGCGCAGGATTAATTAATTTTTTTTAGGGCGTGACAGCTTAGCGACTCCACTGGGGATATTAGTGAAAACTAGAATCCCCGACTTTTTGATAAAATTGTCGCATATATTAATTTATTAAATATTTGGTTGTTATATATTATTGCCGTTATCACATGAAAAGTTGAATGTTACTGCTTTGATATTGTTGAACTGTATATAAACTGTCTTCCTCCCAACCCTCTGAGTCTCTGAAACACACGCACACGTGCACTTACCAGATTGCTTATGGCATCTGGGACTTCTTACTAAATTGACCATGATTTAGGAGGAAGTCGTGACGGGGTTTTAGGCCGGACACACTGTCTCTGAATGGCCTTGATGCGCTTTCCGCCCTGTTTGTCCACCGGATTTTTCAGCCAGTCTAGACACTGAGTCAGTTGTGTCACCTAGAGTTAAATATTTAGGCCCAATTATCTGCATCATATTTGACCTAATGAGGTGCGGTACACCGGTATTGCACTTGTCTAGGCTGACTACCCTTTTGTCCAAGTGGGACCCACATCTCGAGAGAGACATGCCCAGGGCATTTTATGTGTTGCATGCGCCTAGAAAAAGTCGTTATGCTGACCAATTTGGAGAGAGACGGATTTCAAAAGAAAAGAAGAAAAAAAATGAAAAAAATGATAAATGAAAGGAAAGTGAGGAAGTAGGGTGAATTTTATGTTTTAAATGTAAATGTTCTTGTACTTTTATAAAATCGAGTCATACTGATGTAATGGCAAATCTCTGTAAAGCGCCAGCGTTGGCCATCTTTTGTAGGTGCCATTATAACGACGTGAAAACTTGTCGAAAAAAATTTTGGTGTCAGTTTTCACGACGTTATAATGGCGAATTTTTAGAAAAGGCTCGTATATCGATGTCGGAAGTTTTTGGGATCCAGTTTTTTACGTCGTTATGCTGGCGAGTTTTTTGCAAAAAATACTAAAGTGTCATTACTGGAATGAATTTTTTTGATGTCAATGTGGCGTCGTTGTAACGTCGAATTTTTTCTTTCGTAAATTACATCTAAATACCAATGTCGGTAATTTTCTGGAGTCAGTCCTGATGCCGTTATGATGGCAAAAATTTTCAATTCTCTTAGGGTCAACTTTACGTCGTTACAATGACAAAAGTTTTGTTGAAAATTGGAGTTTCGAATTAGAAGTTTAGGCATCTGTTTTGCTCTGTCGGTCAGTTGTTTTCAGGCTTTCAATTTGACACATTTTTCATTAGGCACAATGGTTGTATCATCTTCTAGGTCAGTCAAGAGAAAATACCCTGTTGATGTCATTCCACCCTCTATCATGATGACTGATGGCCCACCCAAATGGGATAAATCTTTGAAGTCTTGGTGGGACACAATGAATATGCAGAAGAAATTAGTCCAGGATAAGATTGGTTTTCTGACTGGCCTTGTGACTAAACCTATTGTCCCACGTCGAGAGTTGATCAGTGCACTAGTTGGGTTTTAGAACCCAAACCAAAATACTTTCTGTTTTAAGGGGTTTGAGATGACGCCGACCCTCGAGGAGATAGCTGGGTTTGTTAAGCTAGATTTTGAGAAAAAGAACATTATTGCTCCGAAGAAGATTAATGAGTATGATTTTTATAGTAACATCAAGGTACGAATAGACCCCTAAATCGCTAGTGTTCGTCGAGGCTGGATTTCATTTGACTACCTATATGACAGTTTTGGGGCTGATAATGGTTTTAAAAAGCATGGATCTGAGTTCCATGACAAGCTAAAATATGAAGATTGGGTACAACTTTGTCCAAAGGTCTTTGTGTTCGCTTTGCTGGGGTTGCCGGTTTTCCCTCTACCGGATAGAGCGATATCTATTAAGGTCAGTTGGATCATGACAGCTTTATATGGTGGAGCACCGAATGTTACTATCATTCCAACAATTCTGGGTAGTATATTTCATGCTTTGGCCTGATGCCACAAAGGAGAAAGTGGTTTCTTTGAGGGGTGTAACCTCCTATTACAGGTCTGGTTCTTGGAGCATGTACGCCCTTGCCCACCTCGTGATACTCTTAGATACTGTGACACTGATTATCTCGGGGTACCATCTCGAACATATCGAGAAGTACAAATTTTCAGAAAATGAGCCAGATTGGAGGTCTTTCTTGAACTCTCTCACGCCGGACAATGTTTTGTGGCAGTATAACTGGCTTCCTAAGGGGGAAGTTCTACACAGATGTGTGGACCGTCCTTTTCTAATTCTGATGGGTTTGATAGCATCCCAGCCTTATGCTCCTCTGCGTGTACTTAGACAGCTGGGTCGAAAGCAGGAGATCCCAATAGTTGAGGACATGAGTGCATATGTCTCAGACTATCCTCTCCACCCAGCTACCCTTAGAGGTGATATCTTGCGCTTGTGGGATACTAGGAGGTGCCTCGCAGAAAATACACAGGTCCAGGATAGACTTAGGGGGAGGTCGTTCGGGAGTACAAGTTATGGTATTACCACCAGCCTATACCCAGAGAGATGCCCGCGAGGTCGAGAACAGGCATGGTTGACATTGAGGCTAGGTTGGATATGCAGGTTCAGCTTGCTAGGCGTGAGATTGGGGAGGAATACCGCGCTACCATACAAAGCTTAATTGCAGAGAGGGACGCCGCCAGAGCTGCTCAGTCAGAGAGTGAGGGTTTAACACATCAGCACTCAGATACTATCAGGCGTCTTCATGACTTGCATTGCAGGGCGTTGACAGAGAGGGATACTACTCTAACTGCCCAAGCTGAGAGCGAAAAATTCGTACAGAAGTGCCTTGGGAACATTGACCGATTGCATGAACAACTTGATCAGGCAGTGATTTTGAAGAATGATGCATTGAGATTGGCCACGACCCAGCTTCAGCAAATAGCCGTGTCAAGGGGAGTCATTGATCGAGGTCATGAACGGGTGTTGGGGTTGGCAAACTATTTGGCTCAGATATGCATAGATCATAATAACTCGTCTAATAGGACTATCCTCATTGAAGCTCCAGATTATGTGAGGAATGTAGCACGGCGGGTGGACATATTATATGATGTTTTGAGCCAGCCTTTGCCACTAGCCGAGGGAGATCCCGAGGAGCCATTCGAGTTCGACCTAAAGGAGCCAGCTGACTTTGTGCCCTGGTCACCTTAGTAGATACATCAGGCCAAGATGACGCAGATTATTGCTTTTTGTCATTTATTTTCCATCTTGGCATGTTGTACTTTATGTCGCTTTTGAATTTAGCATGTTGTAATTTATTTTCACTTTTTTCTGTCATTTATACATTTCTTTTGGTCGTGCTCCGGAAGCACTGTATGTACTTTTTTTTAGTAATGAAAATCTTTGCTTATTTTTATGTATCAATTTATTTCACCCTCTAGCCTCACTTGAAAAAAAAATACGAAAAGAAAAAAAAAAGAGAAAGAAAGAAAGAGAAGAAGAAAAAGAAATCAAACAATACACTTGAAGATCTAATCTAAACCAATTCGGGATGACGCATAACGACCTCAGGCATTGGTTAGGCCGACGAGCAAATTCATGTTCCATGATATCTTGTTGCACTAACGTGTTTTGATTTGACTAGAGCTTGAACAACTGTCGTGCTGGCCCGACATTCCTATTCCACCAGAATCAAGGGACCACTGCCTGTTCCGGAAGTGGTTGAAGCGCCTCTTCAGGAAAACACTCCAACAACGATGGCCGAGCAAACTGAGAACACTGAGCTGGTTCATTTAGCTAAGCAACAGGCTAAGATGGCCGAGGACTTCACAGCTATGAAAGAAATGATGATGCAGCTGGTTCGTAACTTGGCAGCAGTTCAGGCACCTCCTGTTCCGCCAGGTGCTGCTGGTTTCAAGGCAAATACTCAGCCACCAGGGCAAGGGCAATCTGCAATGGTAGAAGACCCCCGTTACCCTCCAGGGTTTGGTCCACATTCGGAAACTGACAACGCAGCCGGACTTTCTACTGTACAACCTGGGGTACAATTCCCACAGCATGGACAACATGGCCAACCCCAAGTTCCTGCCACATCATTCACCGTTCCTGCAGGACACACTTTGCAAAGATCGAATAGAGACCCACAGTTAAGGGCCCGTGATCAACAATTTGACCAAGCTCAGGGTAATGTGTGTCGCCAAACCGAGTCGTATGATCAGGGAAAACACCCAGAATCACACACTGATATCGAGAGGTTGGGAAAAACAGAAGAGAATGACTTTGCTCGGATTGAAAAGCTTGGAGCAAACTGTGAAAAACATACAAGGGCAAGGGGGTAAAACCAATATTTCATATAAAGACATGTGCTTGTTCCCTCAAGTGCCATTGCCTGAAGGTTTTGTTGTGCCCAAATTTGATCCGTACACTGGACAAAGTGATCCAAGGATCCACGTGAAGATCTACCTTAACAAAATGAGGGGCATCGAGAAGGATGAATTGTTGATGGCATACTTTGCTGACAGTTTGGGAGGACCAGCAACAGAATAGTTTGTACAACAAGATATTTCGAAGTGGGTCACCTTTGATGACATGGCCAGTGCTTTCCTAAACCATTATGGTTACAAAATGGAGGCTGCTCTGATCGTTCTTCTTTGAAGACGATCACAAAAAAACCAATTAAAAGTTTCAGAGAGTATGCCAACAGGTGGCGCGAACAGGCAGAGCGTGTGAGCCCTTTGATCCCAGATAATAAGATGGTTGAAGAATTTGTCGAAGTGCTCGATGAAACATACTACCAAGCGATGGCCTCTGCCATTGGAAAACAGTTCAGTATAGCAGTGAGAATTGGGGAGATGATTGAGAGAGAAATCAAAGCAGGCAAGATTGTCAGCCAAACAGATTTGAGAGCCCCTACCCAAGCATTGCAATCAGGGTCAGGTGCTTTTGGGAAGAAGAAATAAAAGAAAGATGAAGTGACAATGGTTGGCCCTGGACCGCGAAGAAATGACGGAAGAAATGACCGTCAAGGGTACATTCAGACACCCCCGCCACAACAATTCTATCCACCTCATGGCCAATAATTTGCCATGCCGCAGTTTTCATTCCCTGTCAATGCAGCATCTTATGTTCAGCCGCTATCTGGTCCACAATGGCGTGCACCCCCTGCTCCAGCCCAGTATAACAATCAACAGGCACATGCTCAATTCCCGGCTCAGCAGGAGATGCCTTATCGACCACGAGGTCCACCGGGTTTTTGTCCAAACATGCAACAAGAGAAAAGACATTTCACCCCATTGGGGAAAACTTACACTAATTTGTTTGAAAATTTGAAACAAGCAGATCTGTTGAAGCCAATCCCGGGAAAAGTGAACCCCAATGGAAGAATTGATCATTCACGCCATTGCGCATTCCATTCTGGAGCACCTGAACATGACACAGAATCTTGCTGGGAACTCAAAAGGGTAATCCAAGCAATGATAGACAACAATCAGATAAAAGTCGTGGGGAATGAAACACAAAATGTAAATCAAAATCCTTTACCAGCTCATGATGTTCAAAGTAACGTACACATGGTAAGGATGGTATGCATAGAAGAAGACATGAAAGGGAAAGCTGCCAAGAAGATTGTGGCAGTTGGTCCCTCCCCAGGCATCAAAGACCATGAGCCATTTATTGTTGTAATCGGGGGAAAGTCAAGTGCGTCTGTTGTCAACAAAGCAAAGCAAAGCAAGACGCGGCTATTGAGCCAAGTTTCACAATTCCGACTGCAAACCAGGAAAAGGTTCATGAAAGCGCACCAGCATTTATTGTGCAAAAGGCATCATGCCAGAAAACTCCGGTCTTCGAGGTTAAGGCAAAGAAGTGTGAACCGATTATCATCACTCAAGCAGCGCAACTCCCTGTCAACAGTACAAAGGCTGTTCCTTAGAACTACAACAAGACAATTGTGTCTTACAATGGAAAGGAAATAATGGAGGTCGTTGCAGATATAAATGGTCTAACTCGGTCCGGGAGATGTTTTACCCCGAAAGAATTGAGAAAGGCAAAGCCAGGTCGAGAAGACCAAGGACCCATCAAAGAGCCGGTGTCCGAGAAAGAAGCTGAAGAATTTCTGAAGAAGATGAGATCGACAGATTATGTTATCGTCGAGCAATTGAGAAAGACTCCAGCTCAGATATCACTCTTGTCTCTACTTATGAACTCTAAAGCACATCGCAACGCACTGTTGAAAATACTGAATGAGGCCTATATTCCTGAACAAACTACCGTGGCTAATCTGGAAGCACTTGCTGGCAGAGTATTTGAGACTAATCGTGTGACGTTCACCGATGAGGAGCTGCCAGCAGAAGGAACCAGTCATAATCGGGGGCTTCATATCTCAGTTAATTGTGAAGACTCCTATGTCACATGTGTTCTAATAGATGGCGGTGCAGGATTGAACATTTGCCCTCTGTCTACATTGAAGAGTCTAAAGGTGGATATGAGCAAAATCAGGACAAGTTCCTCTGCTGCTCGTGCTTTTGATGGTGGAGTTCGAGGATCTTTGGGCATCATTAATCTTGAGCTGACCATTGGTCCTGCTACCTTCAGCATTGAGTTGCAAGTCATGGAGCCGGATGCATCTTACAATTTATTATTGGGCAGACCATGGATCCACATGGCCTGTGATGTACCATCTACAGTTCATCAGGTAGTCAAATTCACTTGGGACAATCAAGCTGTCGTAGTTTTTGGAGAAGATGACTTACAGTTTAACAACAGTCTGGACGTTCCAGCCCTCGAAGTTGTCACCACACGCCCGACCATCATGTATCAAACCTTCGATGTGGTGTATGTGGAAAAAGTAACAGAAGGGAAACCTATACCCGTCCCAAGAGTGTCAGAGACGTCTATTATGATGGAATCTGAAATGTTAAAACATGGTTTCAAATTTGGAAAGGGCTTGGAGCATCGCTACAAGGCAGGGTAAATCCAGTTTATCCAAATGGCGTGCAAGGCACGTGGTTCAAGCCAAAAGCAGCTGATCACAAGCAAGCAAAGAAAAAGAAGTCGGAAGTTTGGTCTCTCCCAAAGACAATTCCGTGTCTCGCTCAGTCTTTTGTGGGTTATGTCATGAAACCAAAGATTGTCGCTACAAATGTCAACACACTGGAAGACAATCAGGATGCACCATTTGATCTAGGTGGCATTTTTGAAATCTTCATGGTACATCTGGGTGAAGGCTCCAGCAACGCTTCAATTCAGTACATTGGCCCGGACGTGCACCTGACAAACTGGAAAGCAACTCCCTTCCCCATCAGGAAGGGGTCTTGGTAGACTGTTGTTTTACAGTTTTCTTTTTAATACACTTGGATATTCTAAGGGTTGTATGCCAAGTATATTATTTTGCTCATCTTTCCTTTTGTAATTCAAACCATTTTTCATTAATGAAAGACCTAAGAGCCAAGCTTTCCTTCAATCTTTGTTCATATTCTTAATTTTATTCTACTTTTGTTTATCTGTAGTGATATATCTGCCGGTCCTGATATCATGACATGTTCAAGGAACTTATCGTCCATCCAGGGACCGCAATCTGATTTTGGCTCCATAACCATAGTTGAGGTTGAAAGTGATGAAGACAACATTGAGGAATTTGTTAACGAGATTGAATATGATGGGGAACAGGCGGATTTTGAAATAGGCCTGGAAGTTGAACGCCACGAGGACAAGCCTAAACCCAATTTGGCTGATACATAGGATGTTAATCTTGGGAGCCCTGATGATGTGAGAGAAACCAAGATAAGCATGTATGCCCGACCTAAAGTGAAGAACGATATTCGAAAAGTGCTTTTTGAATATTGGGATGTTTTTGCATGGTCATATGATGAGATGCCGGGTTTGAGCTCCGAATTGATAATCCACGAATTGCCAATTCAACCTGGTTTCCCTCCAGTGAGACAAATGCAATGAAAGTTCAAAACTGATATGATCAAGAAAATCCATGATGAAATAATGAAACAGTTGGATGCAAAAGTAATTCAATCGGTTCAGTACACTACTTGGGTTGCAAATGTTGTCCCGGTTCCTAATAAATATGGGAAAACAAGGATATGTGTTGACTATTGAGATTTGAACAAGGCAAGTCCCAAAGATAATTTCCCATTGCCTAACATTCACACTCTCGTAGACAATTGTGCCAAACATAAGAAACAATCCTTCGTCGACTGCTATGCTGGATATCACCAAATTCAGATAGATGAAGATGATGCATACAAAACGGCATTCACTATGCCTAGGGGAACTTATTGCTATAGAGTGATGCTGTTTGGTTTGAAAAATGCTGGGGCAACCTACGTGAGGGCTATGACTGCCATTTTCCATGATATGATGCATAAAGAAATAGAAGTGTACGTGGATGTTGTGATCATCAAGTCTAGAACTGCTGAAGACCACATGAGAGATCTCAGAAAGTTCTTTGAAAGGCTCCGTAGGTACAATCTAAAGCTGAATCCAGCCAAATGTGCATTTGGTGTGCCTGCTGGAAAATTGTTAGGTTTCATTGTTAGCAGGCGAGGTATTGAATTGGATCCCGCAAAGATCAAAGCAATACAACAATTACCTCTGCCTCGAACCAAGAAGGATGTTAAAAGCTTTCTAGGCAGACTAAATTACATCAGTAGGTTTGTTGCTCAACTTACCACAATATGTGAGCCGATCCTCAAGTTGTTGAAAAAGAATGCATCAATTGCATGGACTGAAGAGTGCCAAGAAGCCTTTGACAAGATCAAGCAATACTTGTCAAATCCTCCTGCTTTAGTTCCGCCTGAGCCTGGCCGACCATTGTTTTTGTACTTGTCAGTCAATGAAAACTCATTTGGTTGTGTACTTGGGCAACATGATGCCTCGGGAAAGAAAGAGCGGGAAATTTATTATCTGAGCAAGAAGTTCACAGATTGCTAGGCCAGATACACTTTGTTGGAAAGGACGTGTTGTGCCCTAACTTGGATTGCACAAAAATTGAAACATTATCTTTTGTCCTATACCACTTATCTGATTTCCCGGATGGACCCATTGAAGTACATATTTCAAAAGCAAATGCCAACCAGCAAACTTGCCAAATGGCAGATCCTGCTCACAGAATTTACATAGTTTATGTCACCAGAACTGCAATGAAAGCTCAAGCCTTAGCTGATCATTTGGCTGAAAATCCGGTGGATGATTATTATAAGCCATTAAGGACTTACTTCCCTGACGAGGAAGTAGATGTGCTTGAAGAACTGATTAACGAAGAAGAGCATGTGTAGAAAATGTACTTTGATGGTGCTTCCAACTCGAAAGGACATGGTATTAGAGCAGTCCTCATTTTTCCCACGGGGCATTATTATCCGGCAGCTGCCCAACTCCGTTTCAGTTGCACTAATAACACATCTGAGTATGAAGCATGCATAATGGGTTTGCGTATGGCGCTAGACATGGACATCAAAGAATTGGTGGAGATCGGAGATTCAGATCTTTTGATACGCCAAATGAAGAATGAATGGGAAACTCGAGACCTTAAGCTGATCATGTACAAGCAGTGTATGGACGATCTTCGCCAAAAGTTCGATGTTCTAAAGTTTAGACATGTTCTCAGAATACATAATGAGTTGGCTAACGCATTGGCTACATTAGCCTCAATGCTTGTCCATCCTGATAAAGCCCATATTGATCCGTTAGAGATTCAGGTCCAAAGTCAACATGCATACTGCAATGTGGTTGAAGGAGAAATTGATGGTCAACCGTGGTATTTTGATGTCAAGAATTTCCTTCAAGACGGGACGTATCCGCCAATGGCAGAAAACAATCAAAAGAGAACCCTTCGGTGACTGGCAAGTGGTTTCTTTTTTAGTGGAGGGGTTGTGTACAACAGGACACCTGATCTGGGACTTTTAAGATGCATGGATGCAACTTAAGCCACAAAAATTCTCAATGACATGCATTCGGGGATATGTGGACCCCACATGAGCGGGCACGTTCTAGCTAAGAAAGTACTCAGAGCAGGACACTTCTGGCTTACCATAGAACATGATTACATTACTTTTGTGCGAAAGTGTCATCAACGCGAGGTACACGGTGATTTGATACATTCACCCCCTTTGGAGTTGCACACAATGTTAGCCCCTTGGCCTTTTGCAGCATGGGGGATGGATGTTATCGGGCCTATTGAACCAAAAGCATCAAACGGGCACAGATTCATTCTGGTTGCAATAGATTACTTCACCAAATGGGTTGAGGCCGTCACTCTCAAGTCCGTGACCAAGAAAGCCGTGGTGGATTTTGTTCATTCTGACATTATTTGTCGCTTTGGTATCCCAAGTACCATCATCACCGATAATGCGGCAAATCTGAACTGTCATTTGATGAATGACGTGTGTGAAAGATTCAAGATCATGCATCTAAATTCCACACCTTACCGACCAAAGGCGAATGGCGCGGTCGAAGCAACCAATAAGAATATCAAGAAAATCCTTAGGAAAATGATACAAGGATCTCATGATTGGCATGAGAAGTTGTCTTTTACTTTGCTTGGTTACTGCACAACTGTGCGCACTTCCATAGGTGTGACCCCATATTCATTGGTATATGGAACTGAAGCAGTCATACCCGCTGAAGTTGAAATACCATCTCTCAGGATCATTGTGGAAGCGGAGATTGAAGACACAGAGTGGGTCAAAACCCGATTGGAACAGTTGTCATTCATTGACGAAAAAAGGCTCAATGCAGTTTGTCACGGTCAATTGTATCAGCAAAGAATGGCCCGAGCCTACACCAAGAAAGTGCGCCTCCGCGACTTGAAAGAATGGCAATTAGTCTTGAAAAGAATCTTTCCTCTTCAAGAAGAAGCTAAAGGGAAATTTGTTCCAAATTGGCAAGGGCTATACCTGGTAAAGAAAGTATTGCCAAATGGCGCCTTGTACCTTACAGATCCAGAAGGCATGACAACCGAAATACCCGTCAATGCAGACGCGGTCAAGAGGTATTACATTTGACTCCAAGATGGCTTTCAAATCGGGATGAATGCAAGGCTTTTGTTCTTTTTTGCTATCCCAAATTGTATCCCTTATTAGCACTTTGAACATTGTACTTTCGAGACATGTTCTCTGTTAAAATCAATGTAATTGTACCAAAATGAAATGAAACTAAAAAACATCAAAAGAAACCTGGGCATTTGCCTAGAGCTACGTCTGACTTGATTCCTCTCAAAAGGATACGTAGGCAACCATTTCGGTGCGGTCGCAACAAGAGAAAATTCCTCTTTCCCTTTCTACTTTTATTCGCGCAAAGTTTGCCTCCAGGCTTGCAGAATATGTCAAGAAAATCAGAGACTCCAGTTTATCCTAAACTGGGGCAGAAGTTGTTTTTGTTTTTTAAAGAAAATATGGGAAATTCAATATTCCTCCCCACTTTCTTTGTGTTCGTAATAGGGAAAAGTTCATTCTTTCCTATTTCATATTGAGACAAAACTTGCCTCCAAGTTTGCGGCCAACATCAAAAGAAATTTAGATCCCCCTTTTATGCGAAACTAGGGCAGAAGTTTGTTTTTATTTATTTCATAAATAAAATAAAATAAAAACAAACTTCTATTATTTTTGTATCGTCTATTCACATGTTTCACGATATGTTTGGCATACCAGTTTCGAAGTCAAGGAAGAAAAATAAAGCGCCCTAGTTTATTCTAAACAGTGGGGCGAAATTTTTTATTTTTTAAAGAAAATATGTCCAAAGGGGAGCGAATTGTACGCAGTCACCTCATGATACGTTTTGGAGAGCTTATGTCAAATTTTCCTTTATGACAAGGCGATGATGCCATCAAAAGAGATGTTTGTGTTGTAAATTGCATTGAAAAAAAAAAAGAAAAGAAGAAAAAAAAATGTCTTGTCGGTGAAAACCTAAGAAGGTGCCGCAAGACAAACAGTGAGGAAAAAGATTAAAGAGAGAGGCTAGTTGGCGAAAACCCGAAAGGGCGCTACTAGTCGACTTGAGAGTCACCTCAACTTGGTTATGGTTTGATATCTTCACTGGAGCAACTCTCAACAAACAAGTGGCACTGGACGGACGAGGTCACCCAAGATACATGTCATGATCTTTAAGGCTGCCAGCGTATTGCCAGATACGTTTCCCTTTTGAGAAAGACGTTCCCTATCCAAACGACTTTCGCCATTAAGGTTTTTATTCCATATTGTATATCTTGCCTCACCATTAATTCCTCGTCCTTTCGGCGCTAACATCATATGAGCAACAAAAGAAAATTGCAAAACTCTGTCTTTCAGGATTCAGGGTTAATTCCAGCAAGAAGGGCACACCCTCGATAATGGAAAAGCTTCGGCGAGTCATGACCAACCTTGATAATCGGAGCCAAGCACCGCATATCAGGTCGGAGGAACGACATACCAAAATTGTATCATAAAGAGTGAACATGTTTGAGAGAAGCTTTAAGCGTTTGTTCATCCCGTATTACTGTGAAGAATAGAACAAGAATCACCAAGCTTATTTGCAAGATCAGAAGCAGGGAGTATCCATGATGCAGAAAGTCAGTGTGACATTTGCTATGTTTCCAAGAAAGAGCTAGGACCACCTGAATTGGGATAGCTGCGCTAGATATCAGACGGAACTCCATTTCCTTTTCGTGTCGGTTTCGCTAAAAGATAACGATAATTTCTTTTCGTGTCAGCTTCGCTAAAAGACAGCGACCACGACCTTTTCGTGTCAGTTTCGCTCAAAGATAGCGTCATTTTCCTTTCATGTCGAGATCTGCTAAAAGATAGCGATCGTTTTCTTTTCAAGTCAGTTTCACTTAAAGATAGTGTCATTTCCTTTCCATGTCAATATCTGCTAAAAGATAGCGATCATTTCCTTCCCGAGTTAATTTCGCTCAAAGATAGCATCATTTCCTTTCCATATCAAGATCTTCTAAAAGATAGTGATTATTTCCTTTTCGAATCAGTTTCGCTAAAAGATAGCGTCATTTCATTTCCATGTTAAGATCTTCTAAAAGATAGCGATCATTTCCTTTTCGAGCCAGTTTCGCTCAAAGATAGCGTCATTTCTTTTTCATGTTAAGATCTGCTAAAAGACAGCGATTATTTCCTCTCCGAATCAGTTCGCTCAAAGATAGTGTCGTTTCTTTTCCACATCAAGATCTGCTAAAAGATAGCGATCATTTTCTCTTAGAGTCAGTCTCGCTCAAAGATAGCGTCATTTCCTTTTCATGTCAAGATCTGCTAAGAGATAGCGATCATTTTCTCTTAGAATCAGTTTCACTCAAGATAGCGTCATTTCTTTTTCATTGACAAGATCTGCTAAAAGATAGCGATCGTTTTTCTTTTCAAGTCAATTTTGCTAGAAGATAGCATTCACATTCATTTCAACTCATTTGCGCTCAAAGATAGCGACCACTTCCTTTTCAAGTTAGTCCCACTCAATGATAGCAACCATCCCCAGCTTCAAGTCAAGACCCGGTTGAAACAGAAGCAACCATTTCAAGTTTCAGATAGTGCTTGCCCATACAACGAGCAACAAAGTTGTCTATCAAGCCAAGATTACCTCAAGGAAGCATGAAGATTAAGGCTAGGGATTGTAATTTTAAATTTTTCCTTGTATTTCCATTCCTTGTAAAGCAACGACCACCAGCAAGCGACCAGTACTCAGCAACGACAGCCCTTGTGTGCCTAAGAGTGTCTAGTATCAGCCCCAAATGTATCTAGAAGAGTCTCTAGTTTGTCTTAGTAGTCTAGAGTATCTAGTTTGTCTTAGTGAGTCTAGAAGAGTCTGGTGTCTGTTTGAATGCGGTAGTCCCAGCCGCCGCACGTAAGGAACTACACTCTCTTGATTCCTTAGTCCAGGGATATGTAGGCAACTTTGTTCTCGGTTAGAACCGCAATTCAAGGTACGGTCACTATTTTGAAAAGCATAAAGCCAAAAATTAGTTGTCGATTACTTCTTTGTCCGAAAACTCTTTGTGTTCCCGAACAAAGAGGGGCAGCTGTAATTACCTAATTTTGGCGCCAAAATTCATAAAATTGCTCAAAATAGTCGTAATAGATTCTTAGGACGTTTCGTCAAATTTTTCTGGACTTCTAGTATTTGTTCTAACTAAATTTGTCATTAATTAGGAAGTAAAATGTGAAAATTAACAAAAAATTGCTTGTTAAGTGCTTAATTGTGATTCTATATTTAATTGTGATGTTAGTATAAATTATGTGATTTTTATTTTGGTTAATTTAATATTATTTTAAGTAATGTAGTGGTTTTAAATGGCCATTTGTGCAAAATATGTAGCCCAATGCCCCAACCCGCGAGCCCACTTCTAGATCCAGCACACCAGCCTCCTATATAAACAAAAACCTCCTCATTTTGGCCATTACACCCCCTTAGTCTCTTAACTAGGATTATGCTGGCGAAATTTTTCACCCCACAGGAAAAAAAAAAACCCCCGCCGCAGCTCCACCGCATCTAGGCCAGTTGACCACTGCCGGCCGGCCACCGGTAAAAACACTAAATACATCAATCTACTCATTTTCACCCCCTCGTTCCATTTCCGCAACTATCTTCTCCAAATTCGCAACCGTTTGGCGTAGATCGAGAGTCAAAGTTCGATCAAAGCTTGAAATCCGGTCACCCTTTGATTTTTTTTCGGTGAGTATTTTTTTGTTTCCTCCTCTTCTCTTTACTCCTCTCTACCTCTCCACATACCTCATCTCCCAAAACCCGTCCATTTTTCCCCGTCCAGTTTCACCAATTTCTATTTCTCATTTTTTTTTCTTCTTCTCATTTCCTTTTTCTGTTTCTGTTATGGCTTTGGTGAGCGTGGAGGGGCTGTTTTGCACCTGTTATGGTGATAGTGTGATGGCTATTTTAGACCCGTGGGGATATGATTCAGGAGGGGCAGTAATGTTGTTTGTTTTGAGTGTGTAGTGGTGATGGCGGGGCAGCGACGCAGTGGTGATGGTGCTTGCAGCTGCTACGGCTATTGTGTGTAAGGACGAGGGGCTGTTTCTGTTTATTTGGTGGCGTAGAGGCAGCGGTGAAGCTTGAGGCGATGTGGAGATACTGTCATTTGTTTGGTGCAGCGGGTTTTTTTTAATTATAGGGGTTGTTAGGCTGAGAAGAATCTGGGGCTGTGACGATTGTTTGTGGTGGAGGGGCATGTTTCAGTCTTGATGTAGCAGCAGTGATAGTGATGATTTGAGGGGGAGCTTTTTGCGATGTTGAAATGGCGATGGAGGGGCTGTTGTTGATCATTACAGTCTCGTGGTGATTTTCAAGCGCCAAAATATTGTTGTTTGTTCTGATTCGGGGCCGCTGCGAGGATTGATAGTTGGTGGCATAGCTATCTTGATTATGATGTTTCGTTTCGCTTATGGGGCTGATTTATGAGGCAAGAATGTGAAGGCGCTAGCAAGGGACAGCAGAGCAACTTGTTAGCTTCGATGATTCGCGGGTCAGGCAGGAAGTCCTTAAATCCCTTGCTTGTTCTTTTACTATTATCTAGTTTAGTAAAAAATTGTTAGTGTAGTATTAGTGTTAAGGATGCCACTGTTTGGATGTTTAGTCATTAGAAACTTGTTCAAATACTAGTACTGGTATGAGGAATAAACTATCACGTTTGCCTGCTTACTTGAGAATTGTGATTTCAATGTAGCATTAGATTTGTGGTAGTTCTTATTAGAAGTATTGAAATTTAGTTTGAATTATGCCGCTGTTATGTTAGCACGTGAATTTAGCATTTATGTGTGTCCGTAAATATGTGTGTTTGTTAAGAGTCTATGGGATGTTAGTTATGTTTGTGTGTGTGAGTATAGTATGAGCATGAAGGATGTAGGTAGTTACTTGTAGTTGACTTGCCATAGCCAAGCATGAATTTGTTCCTGAAAATTTAGTCCTTGAAAAAGTTGTCTTGCTTTAAGTACTGTTGATTAGAATCATGGTTGAAAAGAAAGTGTTTTTTGAATGGAAGTCATGTTAATTAGAGTATTTTGATCGAATTTGTTGTTATCTAGTTTGTGTTGAAAATGTTCTGTGAGTTGGCATGAAATTTGCCAAAGTGCGCACATGTTTTAGTTACTTTTGCATTCCTTATTTAGGCTAGGGAGTGTGACTTAGTTGCTATTAGTTTAGTATTAGTTTAAGATAGTTTGGGGCTGATTTAGTGTGCCTAGTTTGGTCCTAGACTTTCTAGTTAGTACAATGAGTAATGGGTGTCCTTTTTAGAGGACCCTACTTGTATATTTTTCAGCTTTTTGGGACGGTTTAGGTGGCTGCAACAGTGGTTGTACAGCTGCTGTACCATGCTGAAAATAGCCAAAAAATACTCAAGTGTAGGGGTGTGGGCTTATACTTTTGTACAAGTCCACACCCCCACCCCCACCCCCACCCTTTGGCCCTCAATTTTCAGCTATAAAGAGGGTCATTTATTCCCCACTTTTACACAACGAACCTGCTGAAAATTTACAAAAAAGAGAGCAAATATTTGGAAAAAAAAAAGTGAGAAAAAATAAGTTAGTTACATCAAAGAATTTAGAACCAAAGGCTACTACTCTTAAGAGTCTTTGGGATTGTAAATTCTTGAGTTTTAAGTCAAAAGAAAGGGTAAGAGTGGGCTGTTTTTGTTTGTTGGATTAGGCTGGACATTGGAGTTCTTTGTTGGTTTGGTTTTGGGTTTTGGTTTTGGCTCAAGGTCTTCATTACTATTTAACTTGAGGAAATTCTACATACTAGGTAAATATTTCTTCCATATTTTATTTTTCCTTTGGATACCTACTGTACCTATGTAGGAAATCGCTCAATGTATGGTTTATTGAAGTTGTTTTTGCTCATGTATGTCTATCAACATGACTCTTTAGTCTTGCAGCGTTTTTTTTTTAAAAAAAGTTGAAGATAGTCAAAAAATAAATATAGTTTAAATGTTTATGTTCATATGGACTAAGATGAAGAGAACCAAAATAGTTTAATATTTAAGTTCATTTTTGTTTTCACATTTGCACTCTTGAGAGTAGAGGAGGCATGAGAAAGATGAAAATTTTAAATTTTAGCTCTTGTAAAATAAATGGTTTAACTTGGTAAACTTGGGACAAAAAAGGAATGACATTGCAAGATTATGACGTGAATGCAAACTAAGTTTTAAGGGCAGCAAATATGAATAGCCTTCGCCCCTCAACAGTTAGGCAAATTTAGGATTTGACCATCAAAAATGAAAACTTTAAGCTCTAGTCGTTTTCTATAATTCGGGTTATTTTCTGTAAATTGTATATATTCGTAAATATGAGAATTATTAAACCATGGCTATTTCCAAAAAGAACAAGTCAAAAATATGATTATAAGTGTGAAGCTCAAAACATGCAGAATGCCCCTTTGCGAAAATAGACTGAAAATTGTACTTAAATAGATAATTGAGTATGTACCAATCTTTTGTAAAGTTGGTCAGCTTAATATGTCAATCTTTTGTTAAAGTTGGCTAAATATTAAAAGTTCAACATGTAGGCCCATAATAACTTTTGCAAAAAATAATCACAAAACAGTCACTTGGTATAGAAACGTAATGTAACAATTATGTAAAAATTGGCCCATTTTCGCAAACTGAGCTAGCCCAACAAGCCTTTTGCAGAAGCAGTTTGCAATTCAGCTTTTTCTTTAATAAAATAGTCCCACTTGTATAAAGGACACATAGCCTTATCTCTTAAGTTTGCCTAAATAATCTTTTGACAACTCATGGTAAATACTTTAAGTTCACATCATTTTAAAACTCGGAAGAAAAAAAAAATAGTTGAGAAGAATAACTGTTTCACTTCCAAGTCACTATTAATGATTTTTTCTTTTTTAGTTTAAATAAAGCATTTTGAAATAAACCAATCCTCTGTGAGGTTGGAAAGGGATGATACACTTTCAATTTTATTTAAATCAACCTTATAAATTTAAGCAGTCCTTTATGAGGTTGGAACGACACTTTTAAATTTTTCTGAATCAAAGTACAAATTCAAATTAACGGCATTAATACAACAACCATGTTTAATAAATCAAAATTGCGACAATAAAGCAATTGTGCTGGCACAGGAGTCGAGCGTGCTTAATACCTTCCCGAGAATCAACTGAGAACCTTACATGAATCTCTAAAAGGCAGACCATTAGACGAGTTAGAGGTATTCCAAGGTACCTTCTGGTGACTTGGCACACCTTTAACTATGTCAAGTGGCGACTCCGAGTTTCTCTCAAATAATTTTGTACCTTTTTGAACACCAGTCACGAGCCTTTAAATAATAAACCTCAGTACAATATTAATTAATTTTTTTTAGGGCGTGACACATATAGAGACCATTTATTCAGTGTATTAACATCAAGAGTATTCAATGAATTAACAAATCTACTGTGATTTTTTAAAGGAAAACAACGAAATTAGCCAGCTCATAGTAGCTGCTTATTTTTTAATGACTCTTACTTTTTTGTGTCCCGACTCCAAGAATTTAAACCAATCTGAAATTAAGAAAGCAAAAGAAAGAGTGAATAGTAGTAAAACTTTTCTTCTAGCCTGAATTTCTAAATGATAAATAACAAAAAAGAATAGTAAAATTTAGGGTTTTTTAAACATAAATACCCAATCAACGAAAAATTAAATTATTACCCCTGTCTATTCCTTACTTATTTATTTACCAAATATATTCATAAATTATTTACATATATACCCATTTACTATTCTTCTATATTTTTATGCAAGAATTAAGGAAATACTGTGCTCCTAACCACCAGAATAGATAAATTGGTATTTCTTCTATACTTACTTCCTTTTTCTTTATTTTCTTCTTTAGTTCCTATTTCGCTTTATTCTTCTTTTTTCCTCCTTTTCTTTTGTCTTTCTTTTTTATCAATTTCTAAATCCCACTTATTTCTTAAAATATTTTTTTATATAATTTTTTGCTCCACTTATTTTTATATTTATTTTTTTCTCAGTTTTAGCTATACAAATAAATAAAACGGATAATTATTGATATAATAACATTTTTCATGTTTTATAACCCCATCTCCACCATCGCGCCTACCTCCTACCCCTTTTTATCCCCACCCCATCTTCTACCCACCCCCTACTCCCACAACCCCACATTCTACCCTATACAACCCATACCCAGCCCTTCACCCTGACATTCAAACCAACCCCACCTACTCTATATCTACCCCCTACACCTCCAATCCCCCACCCACCCAACCTTCTCACCTTCTCATACCCCACCTATCCCCACCCAAACCTTCTATCCACCCCTACCCCCCCCCCCCCACAACCCCTACCTTCTTCCCTATTCCACTTCCTACCACACCACCATCATTTTTAGATCGCAACACCGCCCACCCCAACCTCCTACCTCAATGCCATCCCCACCGTCTACCTCTAGCCCACCCGTTTCACCTTCCTACCCTATCGCCTACCCTCCCACCCCCAAACCTACCCCAACATCCCCCACCCTTCAACCCTCACACCTACCTACCTACTACCTTATCATCTATCAAAATATCCCACTTACCACATACTCACCAATGCACACCCTTCTACCTACCCTGCATCTTGCCCATCCTACCCCTACCTCCCACCTTCTACCCAAACACCCAACCCACTCCCCACCTACCACCCTCATCAACCCCTACCCCATCCCTTTATCCCCAATCCTTTCCACTTACCCCTTCTCCCTACCTTCCACCCTCACCAACCAAACCTCCTCACTTTTTATGCAAACACCCCACCACCCTACCTCCCACTCCTTCACCTCCACCAACTCTACCTTATATCCACCTTGTACTCCTACAGCCGCACCTTTTACCCTACCTCACCCCTACCTCTCCACCTTCATTTTTAGATCGAAACACCAGCCACCTACACCTCATACCTTCCACCTCATCCCCACCTTCTACCTCCACCCTATCTCCCTCCACCTGCCTACACCACCCCGACCCCCATCTCTTACCTCCACAACACCCCGGCCCAAACCCATCCACCACGACCTTCTACCCACCGTGCATCCCCCACCCCTCAACCCCCACACTTTTACCTCTTACCTTCCACCTCATCCCCACCTTCTACCTCCACCCCACCTCCATCCACCTTCTTACACCACCCCAATCCCGATCCCGATCCCGATCCCGAACCCCACCTCTTACCTCCACCACACCCTGGCCTAAAACCCATCAACCACTACCTTCTACCCACTATGAATCCCCACCCCTCAACCCCCACACCCACCTACCCCTACCTTCTCACCTTCTACCCAAAAAAACCCCCACACCCTCCCACACACAAACCCTCACGCCCGTATCTATCCATCTACCCCCACCCTCACCCTACCCCACCTTCTCACCTTCTACTAAAACACCCAACCCATACCCCCACCCCTACCTCCTACCTTCATCCTTACTCAACACCCCGCCCCCACAACTTACCACCTAGCCTCACTCTTTGACTTATTCTTTATTATTAGATTGTTATCATCGTATACTTTGACTTGTTCTTCATATTTAGATTATTTTTTATACCCTAACTTATTCTTCATTCTAGATTGTTATTATTGTATTTCCAGACTTATTCTTCATTTTAAATTGTTATCATTATATATTGTCAAAATATACCATATATTCTTATAGTACACAATTCTATTTTTCTCTCTGAAGAATGATACGCTTTGAAACAATATACTCTAATTTTTTGTTATCACCGTTTGATGTATGCCTTTACAATACACCACGTTATTTTTCCTTTGAAGATGCTATGCTTTGAAATAGTATACTCCAATTTTTTGTTATCACTATATACCTTTGGAGAATACGGTATATCCTTGAGTATATAATGTTATTTTTTTCTTTGAACCGCTATCCGTTGAAACAACATACTTCATTTATTTTGTTATCACTATGTACCTTTAGATTATATAGTACTCCAATTTTTAGTTATTGCTATATACCCTTGAAGTATATTGTATACTTTTATAGTATATAGCATTATTTTCCTTTGAAGAATGCTATATTTTGAACAAGTATACTCCACTTTTTATTTTCATTATATACCTTTAGAGTATAATGTATACTTTTACAGTATTCCTTTGAAGAATGCTATGTTTTGAAATAGTATACGACAACATTATGTTATCACTATATAACCTTGGAGTATACTTTATACCCTTGGAGTATATTGTATACTTTTACAGTATAAAATGATAATTTACCTTTGAAGAATGTCATGCTTTGAAATAGTATACTCCAATTTTTTGTTATTATTGTATACCTTGAGAGTATAATGTATATTTTACAATATATAGTGTATTTTTCCTTTGAAGAATGCTATGTTTTGAAACAGTATACTCCTATTTTCTTATTATCATAGTTTATCTTCTAGAGTATAATGTATTATTTTACAGTATATAGTATTATTTTTCGTTTGAAGAATGTTGTGGTTTGGAATAGTATACTCCAAATTTTCATTTTTACTATATAATTTTGCAGTATTGTATACCCTTGGAGTATACTGTATACTTCTACGGTATGTAATGCTATTTTATCTTTGAAAAATACTATGTTCGAATAGTATACTCCAAGGGTATACAGTAATAACAAAAAAATTAGAGTATAATATTTAAAAATATAACATTTTTCAAAGGAAAAATTAGCAGTATATATTATAAGACTATACAGTATATTATTATAGTATACAGTTATAACAATCTAAAAATGAAGAATAAGTCAGGGTATACAATATATTCTTACAATATACAATTATAACAATGTAAAAGTGAATAATAAGTTAGGTTATACGATGATAAAAATCTAAAAATACAGAATAAGAAAAGGCATACGGTATACTCTTATAGTATATAGTGATAACAATATAAAAATAAAAAATAAGTCAGGATATACAATGATAAAAATCTAAAAAAGAAGAATAACTCAAGGTATACAAAATATCCTTATAGTATACAATGATATAATAATTTTAAAATAAAGGTGAAGTAGAGGTGGGGTGGGTAGGTGGAGGGGATGGGGGTAGGTTGGGTATTTGGGTAGAAAGTGGAAAGATTGGGGTAGGGTTGGGTGGGGGGTAGATGGGCAGATGGCAATGGGGGAAGGAGATGTGTGTGGGTGGGATATTTTGGGTAGGATGAGTGTGGTGGTTGAGGGGTACATGTAGGGTGGGTAGGATGTGGGTTGGGTGGGATTTTAGGCGGGGGTGGGAGTTCGGGTAAGAAGGTAAAGGGGGTGGGTTGTAGGTAGAAGGTAAGGATGGATGGATGCTAGGAGGTAAGAGTAGGTGGTGTTTCAATTTAAAAATGAAGGTGGATAGATAGGGATGTGATAGGGTAGAAGATAGGGTTGTAGGAGTAAAGGGTGGGTAGAAGGTAGGGGTGGATGGGGGTGAGGTGTTTGCGCAGAAGGCGAGGAGGTTTGATGTGGTGGAGGTTGGGGGTAGAAAGATGGTGGGCAGGGTGTTTGCGCATAAGGTGAAAAGTTTGGGTGTGGTGAGGGTGGGGTTAGAGGGTAGTGGAGATTTGTGGAAGGGGTTAAAGGGTGGGGGATATGCGAATAGGGGGTTGGGGATGGGGATGGGTTAGGAGATATTGGTTGGGGTGGGTAGTGATAGTGGGGGTGATGAGGGTGAGAGGAGGTGAGAGGTCGGGGTATAGGTAGGAGGTGGGAGTTAGGGTAGGGGTAACGAGGGTAGGAGGTGGTGATGGGTGGGGGTGTGTTGGATAAAAAGTAGAGAGGTGGTAAGTGGTGTCGAGGGAGGAGAGGTAGATGCAGAGTGAGTAGGAGTGGGTGAATGGGCCCTGAGGGTGGAGGTAAGTATAGGGGTTAGGGGTAGGGTAGGAATGGAAGTATGAGATGCAGTGGGTGGGGTAGGGTAGGAGATGAAGGTGAGGTTGGGTGGGTGGTAAGAGTGGGGTAGAGGGTAGAGGTTTGGGGTCGGATTGGAGGTGGGAGTTGGGTGGGAGGTAGAGGTCAGGGTTGGGTTAAAATATGCGGTAGGGCTAAAAAGATTGGCAGTAGGGTGGGTTAGTTTTTTTTTTTTTTTTTTTTTTTTTGCGAAAGGGTTGGCTAGGGGTGGAGGAATGAGTTGCGGGTGGGTTGGGAAGTGGTTGGGTGAGGGTATTTATGGGAGTAGGGGGTGGGGTGGAGGTAGGAGGTAGAAGTTGAGGTGTGGAGGGTGAGTCGTTTTGGGGTAGGGGGTAAGGGAGTTAGGTTTAAAATAGGAGGGTAGGGGTGGGTAGGTGGGTAGTAGGGGGTAGGTAGGTGGGTGGTAGGGGTAGGTGTAATGACTCAACCTTCTGACTGCTTCATTCAGCGTGTCGATAGTTTTGGAAGCTTTGTTATTATGCTTATATCTTTTTTGTGAAATTTGAGGTAATTCGAAGGTCGTTTGGTAGGGTTTGGCTCGAAGGTTTGATATCAAATAAGTTATGGACTTGAAAATAAACATTTATATCATGTTGAGTGACAAAGATCCATTTGGAAATCCATTAGGTTTACATGAGTATTTATGGTTGGTAGAAATTTCGAAAGTGATCCATAGTTCCGGGAGCACCTTAAAGCCAATGCGAGTTGGAATCTACACAGTACACAACCAATTAAAGTTTCTATTGAGCGCACACAATGCTAGATTTGAATTGACAATAGCGGTCAATCTATGCATAACCTGAAAAAAGTCAAAATATAAAAAGTTCTAACCCATTGAGTATATTTTCTAGAACATTAAACCATTTGTCAATCGAAGTTATATACAAAAAGTTATGAATATATTATTGAATATTATCTAGTAAAGTATAAACTTAACAATGTAAGGTACAACTCAATAATGCAATTGGGCTGCTATAAATGCAAAACGGGGAAGCCTTTTTGTTTTGGAAAATTTTAAGTTGGATTTTCTTATAAAGATCAAGATAACCTTGGGACTTTGTCTACCATTTAAGATTATTGGTTGAAGCTTCCACAATAATACCAAGCTCAAGCTTTGGATATTTCAGAAAAAAACTTTCAAGAAGTTTGGAGCCATTGGAGGCCATTTTAATGGACTTTGGATTTGGATTTAGATTGGTCGTTGATGTGATACGAGTTTCTGTGTGTAGGTTCATTAATTGTAGCACAACTGGCGTTCTTGGTCCTGTTCGTGATTATTTTCCAGCGTTCTACATTGATATTGTCCACAGTTTGTGGTAGTGTCTACTCCTTCCTTATGATATTTTAGTTTGGGTTTGAACTCATTATTACATATCTTATACTCATAGATGATCCATGACCAGTTATTGGATTTTGGGTTGGTATGAACTATTTTATTATTTTATTTAAATTACCATATTTATGACATTACTAGTTGTTTTATTTGATCTTCCGCTTTATCTTTTCTTGTCTGATTTCCTTATAAAATCTTGATTTCTTGGAAATATATTTAAATGAGAAGGTTTTTAAGAATTGGTTCTCTTAAGGGTACAAGCTCTTAAGTGTCATCACGTACTCGAGTTTTGGATCGTGACAGTAGGATCATGAGTTTTGTCGAGCGGATGTTTGGTATAATAGAGGTAGAAGGTGGGGTGGATTGGAAGGTGATGGTAGGGGATGTGGGATATGAGTTTGGGGTGGATAAGGTAGTTTGGAGTGAGGGGTAAGGTGGAGGTAGGAGGTCGAGGTGGGAGGTAGGATAGGGTGTGAGTTAGTAGTTGAGATGTGGGTAGTTCGGATGAAAGGGTAAGAAGTTGGGGTAGAATTATTGGTTGGGAGTAGGGTTGAAGGTGCGTGATGTTCTGATCTGAAAATGAAGGTGGGAAGATGGGGTGGGAGTGAGAGGTTATTGGGGTATGAGTGCGGTGTGGGGGTAGGGATTAGGTGGAAAATGGTGGTGAAAGGGTGGACAGAAAGGTAAGGGATGAGATAGTTGTAAGTTTGTGGGGTCGGGGTAGGATGGGGTAGGAGGTGGGTTGGGTAGTTTTTCAATCTAAAAATGAAGGGTGGGAGGTAGGGTAGGTAGGGAGATGGGGTAAATGTAGGGTGGGGTTGAATGTGGGGAAGGTGGGGGTAGGGGTAAAAATGGGGGAAAGGGACGGAAGGTTGGGGTGGGTTTAAGTGGTGGTTGGGGTTGGGTGAGGTAGAAGGCATGAGGTCAGGTGGAGTGTGGTCGGAGGTGAGGACATGTGGTGTTTCAATCTCAAAATGAATATGAGGATGTGAGGTGCGGTATGGGGTGGAGGGTGGGGAGGAAGGGTAGAAGCAAAACAAAATAATACCAAATAAATATAAATAAACACATATACTGGATTACAATTAAAAAGTAATAATTAAATAAATTCAATGAATTGTACTAATAAGAACCTGAATAGTTAGAATATTTAATTTTATTAAATAATTAATGAATTGTATTAAAGAAAGAGCTAATTTAACCTTGGAACGGAGATTAGTGGAATGGTGGCAGTTAATGGGTAAGAGTTAATTAAAATGAGTCAAATAGGTACTCCCTCCGGTCTATTTTGTAAGATATTTTAGCCTATTTTTCTTGATCCACAATATTATATTTTTCAGAAATCAAGAAGGTTTTTTCCAATATCACCATTGATAATAAATGACTACAAAATAAAATTCCAGATAATAATAGCTTGGATAAGGGTTAATATAGTCAATTACATTACTAACTAATGCTAAAAATGTGATTTTTTAATATATGTGAAAACACCCAAAACATCTTATAAAATGGGCTTGATGGAGTATTAACTGTTAAATGGGTATGGTGGGTAATTAAAATCAAATGGGTGAGCGCACTAGGTAAAATTCCTTCATAACTTTCAGATCCAACGAATCTGTGTGATATTGATCAGAAGCCATTTTTAAACCCGCTCCTTGAGGTTTAGCTACAGATTCAAAAGTAATTAATCTTTAGCCACTTTCTCAAAAGTTGGGCAATTATACCTTGTTTCTTCTTCTTGAAGCTCTATGTTGCTATGGCTGTTAAGATTGTTGCAAATCTTTACCACATTTTAAAGCTGCATAAAATCAAGCTCGATATAGCCTCCTTCAATTCCTCAGCAAATGAAGAATATTGAATAGACAAAAAATAGACAAACATTAGAAGAGCAGCACGTTAAAAAACCATATTTCTTATTCGAAGAAAGTGCATCATTTCAAATAACAACAACCAATTACAAACACATTCAACATGTTCAATTCTTTGTTACTTTCTTGACCTACATACACAAAAATAATGCAACACATAAAGGATGATCGTGTCCTGAGATTTTCACAAGATCAAACTCTAAAAAATTATCTTGGGATTTTCACTTGCACAAGTGGAGTTTCAGTAAATTATCTTGGGACTTTTCACTTGCACAAGTAGAATTTCAGTAAATTATCCTGTAATTTTTCACTTGCAGAAGTAAAATTCTGGAAAATTACGTTTGGATTTCACTAACACGGATGAAATTTTCTAGAAATTATTCTGGGATTTGTCATATGCACAAGTGAAAATCACAACATATTATCATGCGATTTTCATTTCCACTGGGATTTTCACTTGCACAAATGAAATTTCAGAAAATTATCATGTAATTTTTACTTGATCAAGTGAAATCCCAAAATAAATATCTTGGTGTTTGATATCCATGTTCAAAAATAAAATTGTAAGAAGAAAAAATAAACAACCATAAAAGAAAGAAAAAATACACCACTAGGTCTTGGGAATGTTTCTCAAGGTAGATAGTAGAATGGAAAAATTACACAATACTACAAAGTGTGGACTATTTTTCACAAAATTTAGAGGGTACAATTACACAATATAGTGGGAAATGATATTTAATTACAGATCATAGTAAAAATATATAAACCCTTACATAACAAAACTCCAGTCTCTTGCTCTCATTTCTCCCATTTTCTCACGCTCCTCCTTTCTTCACTCCTAATCTTCCGTCGTCGACCACTTCCCACCCACCATCGGAAAATAAAAAAATACATTTATGAATTTCCCTTTACACCATATTTACTTATTTCCAATTCTCTCACCCTCCTCCATCATCAGATATCCTGATTCCCCATATTTGTTGTTTTTTCGTTCAAATATGGTGATTTTGAGTAAAATTTGATACTTTTCGACTACATCTCATGTTTCCCGGCACAATCACGTATTTTCGGTCCCTTTTTATGTTTTTTTGTAAGATTTAGTATTTTTTTTTCAATCAAATATGGTGTTCTTATATATATTTATTTATTGTATCTCACTTTATCTTCACTGTTTCTGGATTGTTTATGAGTTTTTGCTTTATTTCTGGACTGTTTTTGCATTTATTCGGCATTTCTGCACTGTTTTTGCGTTTATGCACTTTTCGACACTGTTTTTGCATTATTCTGCATAATTTCTGCACTTTTTAATGCATTGTTTCTGACTATTTCAGACGGTTTCTGCACTGTTTTTGAGTATTTCTGATTGTTTCTGCAGGTGGTGACAGTGGGGGTGGCAAGCGGCAAGGGGTGGTAAGGCGGAGGGATGTGAAATAGAGGCCAGGATTTTTCTTTTTTAATTATTTGTATCAACTCGTACATAAGTATATTGCTATATTTTATAATAACAATAATATTATTATAATTTGTAATAAAATGTGCAAAATTGTATATAAGTGTAAATAACTCAAGTAAAGTCCAATAAAAAAATTAGGTCTTGGGTTTTCTTTAGGTGATAAAAGCCAAATAAAAAGCTTCTCAGGGGAGAAGCTGAGATCGAGGCATAAAGAGGATTTGATGTGGAGGCTAGGTTATTCTGTTGTGGGAAATAAAGAGACGTTGGCATAAAAGGCAATCGACTATTATTTTAATTAAAATTTGGCTATTTATTGACTACTCTTACATTGATGGCTAAGCCTTATTTAGCGGAGCGAAAACTGGTTGTGAGGCCCAAATTACAACGAATCTTCAAGCAATCATATCTTTATTTGGTGAGCTATTTTTTCAAGTCGTTAAAGCATAAGCATTTTTGCGCACATTTAAAGATATTTCCACTTCTACCTTGAAGTACTTATCTACAATTATTTGATATTCACACTTTCTCACTCTAGAAAATCCATCTCCTACTTCTTCTCCTTCTCTCTAGTTTACTGTCATTGTCAGGCGTTGATCGTCGTCGGGCCACTATCAACCGCCGTTAGAATTTTCTAAAATTTACATCCCTAGATTCGCCTTAGTTTTCTCTTTCCGTTTTTACTATTGGTTTTCCAAAAATCAGGTTAAATTAGTGTAGATCTGATTTTTTAAAACAATGAAAAATATTTTTCGGCTACTGTATAATTATTTTTTTTTTTTTTTTTGGCTTTGTATCATCCTATCAGCGTTGTAGCAAAAGTTGTTATGAGAAACTCTCTCTTGGAACCATTATTTAGCTTCAGAGATGAATCTTATAATGTGTATTTTAGCATTCAATTATAGTGATACTTATGATGTGGATGGACTTGAGTCTGGTCGGCAATCATAAGTTGGGTGCAAGCCTGGTGGAAGGAACTTTATGACGTAGGACATGGTGATAAAAAGGATGAGCCGTGGTAGCCTAAAATGCAAACACTTGGTTTACTGTATTTTGAATTCTTTTCTTTTTCTTTTTTGTTGTTGACGTGAGTTCTATACACATTTCTCCATTGTTGGCTAGTGTGAGTACTTTTTAAAGAGTAGGTTAGTTGCATGGAAATTTCTGAAGTTAATAATCTTCATAGTCAAATCTCAAAAGTATGTAAATCATTCGGTCATTGTAACTTGATTAGCTTGATGGTGGTTTATGGCTTAATAATGGAAAGTAATGACAATTTGTCTTTACTTATTATAAAATATATGTAATATGTGTACCACTTTGTAAATAAATGATGCTGAATTGACTTTAATTTATTTTTATTTTGGATTTTTGTATTTGGGCAAAGTGATGATGATTTGGTGTCATTTATTTGTAAAATAGATATAGTACTTCTTAGTTAATGATGCCGAACTGGTGATATTTGGCTATTTTACTTATATTTTGAGGGTAGTTTTACTATGTTATGATAGTACACCTAAGAGTTTATATGCAAAATTCTCAAGAGTTGATACTAATTGAGTTGTTTGGTGTTGTAGGATTTGAACATGGTGAATTGAGGAAGAAAGTGTTAGTTTTGGAGCTAAAAGTGAAGATGTTGAAAAGTTCAAGTGATCTGTGTGCCATGCGACTGACACGGGAAGAAGTAGAGTCTTTGCTTAGGAATGGAATAAAAATTTCAGCGCATTTAGGCCAAATACGTGAGCGCCACGCGAGCTGAATTGCCTGGAGAAAATCAGGAAGCATAAAGCTGTTAGGCGAAATTTTAAGGGTTTTTTGGTACTTTTGCTTAGTTTCCTACATGGTATAAAAGCTTCTTTTGCCTCCATTATAAATTTTAGACTGGAAAAAGGCAAAAAGGAGGCTAGAGCTTTGGAGACTTCAAGAACATATTTTTATTCCTAAATTCTTCCTTACATTTTGTAATTTAATTATTCATGAATTATATTGACATGATTATCATGAATATGAGTAGCTAATTCACCAATTCTAGGGTTGATTAAACCACTCCTATACTTATGTGTTAAGAATATTTATTTCAATGGATGAAACTTGTGAATCCTTCCTATCTAAGTATTTATGTTTTGATTGCTATCAGTTGGAAGGGCCCCCAATTGATTATTCCCATTATTCTTGTGTGTCTAGGGATAGATTCATAGGTTTGGGCTAAACACTTAGCAATATTTCAACCTAAAACCAAGGTATTACTTAGGTTGTCAATAGGGTGATTTGTGACCATTGACCCTGATTGTGAACTAAACTTGTAGTCCTAGGTATCTTTATTAATTAATTGGAAAATTGGTTAGTGAAAGTTACTATTATTACATGGAATTGAATAGTTGTATAATTGGAGCAAGTGTTCAATAAGAAGAAAATCAAGTTGAATTTGTTAAAAGAATTATTCTAACACATAGGTAGGAGTTGGGTAAATTAATCCTAGGCTTTTAAATCCTTGATTAATTATTTCTTAATATTTTGCTACTTACTTTAGTGTTAATTAGTTGTTACATTGTATCCACCATTCAAATACAAACCTCAGGAGTCAATTGGTTAGATAAATTAGTTAGAATAACTACTGGATTTTGATTATTCCTTATGGGATTCGACCTCAGGGCTTTAAGTACCGACCTATATTTAGTGCGACCGCTTAGTCCCTTTTATATGGCGTAGTTGGGAGTGATCAAATTTGGCGACGTTGCCGGGGAACACAGTGTTATTTTAGTTGTTAAAATAACTAGTTTTATTTCTCAATTGATTTCACTTTTGTCATCTTGAATTAACTCTTTGGAATTTGTGTGTTTCAGGTGTATGCGTAAGACAAGATCTCAGTCTGCAGAGTTGAAACCGTTTGACCCAGAGATTGAGAGGACATTCCATGCCTTGAAAAGGGAAAATACTGTTGGCAATACACTTAGAAAATCAGAAACCAAAGAAATTGAGATGGCTGAAGATTTGATACTTAATGCTTTTGCTGAGCCTGTGGCTGGAAACTTGGCTTCTGCTATTCGGCTTCTGGAATTTGAAGCTGAGAGTTTTTACATCACCCAAACTATGGTCAGTCTGTTGTCCAACGCTGGACTTTTCGCTGGTAAATCTACTGACGATCCTCAGAAACATTTAAAAAAAATCATGAGGGTGTGTGAAACTCAAAAGCATGCTCGAGTTCCGGCTGAGGTCGTGCGATTGATGTTATTCCCATTTTCTTTGACGGATGATGCTAGTGACTGGTTTGATTCTTTGCCATTCAATTCTATCACTTCGTGGAATGAGTTGGTGATCAAGTTCATGAAGAAATTTTTCCCACCAAAAAAAACTGCGAAGTTGGTTGATGAGATACTCATGTTCAGGCAGAACCCGCTAGAGACTTTGCCAGAAGCTAGGGAGAGGTTCAAGGGCTGCTTGCAAAAGTGTCCCCATCATGAAATTCCTGATCAGAAATTGGGACAAAAATTTACATGGGCATGAGTGATCAAATCAAGGGCAATTTAGATATAGCTGCTGGAGGAGCATTTTTTAGAAAAACATTTACTGAAGCAAAAGCTCTACTCGATACCATGGCTCAAAATTCAGGCTGTTTAACTAGAGATGCATTTGCTGGCTCAGGCCCAAAGGTTTTAGCTGCTGGAATTGATCATGGGGTTGAAGAACAAATGTCAAAGCTGCAAACTACACTGGATGTGGCCCTAAAATAATTTAATGAAAATATGCTGAAACTTGTTAACCAAGTGGAGACACCTGACCCTAATAACTTTTCTGACTCTAATTTATTGGGTTATACTGAAGATGTGAAATTTCTGATTTATTGGCAGAGGCAGCAATACAATCAGCAAGCTCCAGTTAGGCAGGCACAACAACCAGCTCCATACAACACTGTCAGACAGTAGGGACAACAAGTTCCTTACCAGAGACAAGCAGCTTATAATAACCAACAGCAAATGGTATTACCTAAACAGCAAGCTAATGACATAGCTGACATTAAGAGTTTGGTGCAGTCTATGGTAGGAGTACACAAGAAGTTGCAAGATCAAGTTACATCCCATGATACTTCCATTAAGGGGATAGAGACCCATTTGGGACAACTAGCTATTGCTCTAAACAATAGACCTCAGGGTACCTTGCCAGGAGACATAATGGTAAATCCAAAGGATGCAAATCCTAACCTAGTGATGGCAGTTAGCTTGAGGAATAGTAGAGCTTTAGACAAAGAGAAAGAATTGGCTAAGGAAGAGGTGCCCAGTGTACCAAAAGCAAACCCTGTGGATGTTCCAGCTAAAGTTGCTGAAAAAGATGGAGCTGAAAAGGAGATTACACATGAAGCTGTGACTAAGCCGACTGACAAGGAAAGTGAAGAGGTAAGTGTAAAGCGTAAGATACCATCACCCCCCGTATCCCCAAAGGCTCGGAAAACAGCAAAAAGAGAGCTAGTACAAGAAATTCATTGATATTCTTAAACAATTACATGTTAACATTCCTTTACTTGAAGCAATTAGAGATATACCTGATTATGCTAAAATGATGACAGATCTTTTGTCTAGAAAGTTTGATTTTCAGGATCTGGCTACGGTCACTCTTACTCACACTCGCAGTGCTATGTTGACTAAGCCTGTGGCGCAAAAGCTGGCAGACCCAGGTAGTTTTACTATACCTTGCACGATTAGTAAGCACACTTTTGCTAGAGCCTTACTTGATTTAGGAGCTATTATAAATTTGATGCTCCATCTATCTATAAAAAGCTTGGCATTGGCAGAGCTAGACCCACCTCTATGAGTCTTCAGTTAGCTGATAGAAGTGTTAAAAGACCTGTAGGGATTTTAGATGATATTCTAGTGCAAGTGGATAAATTTGTGTTCCCTGCAGAATTTGTAATTCTTGATTGTGTAGTTGATGAGGATACCCCTATTATTTTAGGGAGGCCTTTCCTTGCTACAGGGAAAGCTATCATAAATTGTGAGGCTTGTGAGATCAAGATGAGGTTAAATGACGAGGAGGTGACCATTAGTGTTAAAAAATCTATGAGGAGACCTAGTGAGTGAATCTTTCTATCCTAATAACCTACTAGAAGCTTGTATTATAAATATGGACATCCTTGATGGCGAGGAATAGGAAGAGACTATATTGGGCTTAGAAGGGCGCGGGTTTTGGCATAGAGAACCACGATTTGAGCCACTTGATTTGGCTAATAGGATAGCGCCACCCGCTAAACCATCTATAGAGAAGCCCCCTCATTTGGAGCTCAAACCATTCCCTCGAGCACCTGAATATGTTTTCATGGGACCTAACTCTACTTTGCATGTTATTATCTCATCTAGTTTGTCAGATGTGCAGGTAGAAAGGTTAATGCAGGTTTTGAAGGAGTGCAAGCAGGCGATTGGATGGATTATTGCTGACATCAAGGGAATAAGCCCAGTTTTTTGCATGCACAAGATTTTGTTGGAGAAGGGTGCTAAACCTTCAATAGAGCATCAAAGAAGGCTAGTCACAAACATGAAGGAGGTAGTCAAGAAAGAAATAGCAAAGTGGCTGGATGCAGATATTATCTTTGCAATTTTTTATAGTCAATGGGTAAGTCCAGTTCAGTGTGTGCCAAAGAAAGGTGGGATGACTGTGGTTAAAAATGAGAATAATGATCTAATCCCCACTAGAACTGTAATTGGCTGGCGAATTTGTATGGAATATAGGAAGTTGAATAAAGCTACTAGGAAAGATCACTTCCCCCTTCCCTTTATTGATCAGATGCTTGACAGATTGGCAGGGAGGTCCTATTTTTTCTTTTTAGATGGTTACTCGGGGTATAACCAAATTCACATTGCCCCTGAGGACCAAGAGAAAACTACCTTCAGATGTCCCTATAGCACCTTCGCTTTTCGAAGGATGCCTTTTGGTCTATGTAATGCGCCTGCCACCTTCCAAAGGTGTATGTTGGCTATCTTTACATGCATGGTAGAGGATATTATGGAAGTATTTATGGATGACTTCTCTATGGTAAGTAACTCTTTTGATGAATGTCTGACTAATCTTGAGAGTGTTGAAAAGGTGTATTGAAACTAATCTTGTGTTTAACTGGGAAAAGTGCCATTTTATGGTACAAGAAGGGATAGGCTTAGGGCACTAAGTGTCAAGTAGAGGGATTGAGGTTGATAAAGCCAAAGTAAAGGTAATTAAGGAGTTGCCTGAACCCACCTCGGTGAGGGCGATTCGTAGCTTTTTAGGCCATGATGGCTTCTATAGGAGGTTCATTAAGGACTTCTCTAAAATTTATCATCCCTTGTGTAAATTTCTTGAAAAGGATCACCCCTTTGTTTTTCTAATGAGTGCATGTTAGCTTTCCAGGAGCCAAAGGAGAGGTTAGTGTCAGCACCAATCATTGTAGCACCTAATTGGAGGACCCCTTTGAGTTGATATGTGATGCAAGTGACTATGATGTGGGTGTCGTGCTTGGGATAAGAGAAGATAAAATAATGCACCCAGTCTACTATGCTAGTCGCACACTGAATGGAGCACAATTGAATTACACCACTACTGAGAAGGAGATGCTAGCTGTAGTATTCGCCTTTGACGAGTTCCGTTCCTACTTACTTGGTTCAAAGGTGGTAGCGTACACAGACCATGGTGCAATTTGGTATGTAGTTGAGAAAAAGGACTCCAAGCACCGCTTGATACGGTGGGTGTTGCTATTACAAGAGTTCGATCTGGAGATCCGTGATCGTAAAGGTACTGAGAACCAGGTTGCAGACCATCTTTCTAGACTTGAAGGAGCTGAGAAGCGATTGGAGGAAGGTGAGATTTGGGAAAATTTTTAGGATGAGCAGTTATTGGCTACTACACTAGAAGAAATTCCATGGTATGCTGATATTGCAAACTATCTGGTTAGTGAAATAATTCCTCACAATTTTGACTCTGCGAAAAAGAAAAGATTTTTGTATGAATGTAGATCTTATTTTTGGGATGAACCTTATTTGTTTAAGATATGTGTTGATAACATGATCCGGAGATGTGTCCCCGAGATAGAACAATCCTCTATTCTGCAGGCATGCCATTCTTCACCTTATGGTGGACATTTTGGAGGGACCCGGACAGCTGCTAAGGTGTTGGAAGCAGGCTTCTTTTGGCCTGCATTGTTCAAGGATGCAAACATTTGGGTCCGGGCTTGTGATGAGTGCCAGAGGACCGGCAATATCTCTCGTTGTCATGAGATGTCTATGAAACCAATCTTGGAGGTTGAGACATTTAACGTGTGGGGAATAGATTTCATGGGTCCATTTGTCAGCTCCTATAGGAACAGGCAGTAGATTACGTCTCCAAGTGGGTCGAGGCTGTTGCTCTCCCTACTGATGATGCCAAGAGAGTTACTCAGTTCCTTAAAAGGAATATCTTCTCTAGATTTGGTATTCCTCGGGCTATCATTAGCGATAGGGGAAGTCGTTTTTGCAACCAAGTATTCAAGAGGTTACTGAAAAAGTGTGGTGTTCATCATAAAGTTGCCACACCTTACCACCCGCAGACCAGCGGGCAAGTTGAGGCCTCAAATAGAGAGATTAAAAGTGTACTTCAAAATACTGTAAATGCTACCAGGACTGATTGGGCAAGGAAGCTGGATGACGTATTATGGGATTATAGGACTGCTTACAAGACACCTATAGGGATGACACCTTACAAGATGGTGTTCGGAAAGGCATGTCTTTTGCCTGTAGAGTTAGAGCATAGAGCTTTGTGGGCTCTTAGAAGGGTAAATTTGAATTATGACTCTGCAGCTTCTGCCAGGATCAACGAGCTGCACGAACTTGAGGAGAGACGCTTTAACTCTTATGAGAGTGCGAGACTATACAAGGAGAGGATGAAAAACTTGCATGACAAGAGGATAATAGATAGGAGCTTTGAGCCGGGTGAACAGGTATTGCTTTATAATTCTAGACTCCATTTGTTCCCTGATAAGCTTAAGTCGAGGTGGTCTGGACCATTTAAAGTTGTGCAAGTGGCACCTCATGGAGCTGTGGAAGTAGAGACTGGGGATGGTTCAAGACGATTCAAGGTAAATGGGCAAAGGTTGAAAAGTTACTATGGAATGGAAGAAGAGGTCAAGGTAATCTCTGTCTGGTACTTTTACGAGTGATTTGAAGCTTGCATAATGTCGTGCCACGACTATAAATAAGGCGCTTCTCGGGAGGCAACCTGTGTTGTAATTGTAAACAAAAGAAAAAAAAATAAAAAAATAAAAAAATAAAAGAGTCATGCCACGACATTAAAAAAGGCGCTATGTGGGAGGCAACCCACGATTTTAGTTAGTATTTATTGTTTACTAATTTTTATTTTAATTGTAGTGTGTTAATGTTTGATCAAGTTCCGTAGGATTAATTGTCACTTGCAAAGTTCGTGGAACATGCGAAGTGAATCAAGATGAGCAAGCTGAAAAATTGCATGAAACGAGGTGTGTAATTGTGGAAAAAAGTACTAGAGCTCGTGGCACGCTAGTACCACACGAGATTTTGGCCTGAGGAGCACTTAATTCTCGTACCACGCGACTACCACGAGGTATTTTTTGTGGGTGAACTAAAAAAATACAGCTCATGGAGGCTTATAGATGAGCTCACCACGTGGAGGTAAGTATTTTGCTTTAAACCCATATTTAAAAACAGCCCACAACAAACAAAAGTTAATTACCAGTACGTAATTAAAGACAAATCTCCATACAACAGTCAGTAACGTATGCGACCTTCCCCTCTCCTGAAATCCTTCACCCCAATCGCCACCACCTGCGCAGCAACCACCACCGTCGACCGTCGGCAACCAGGTATGCTCCCCTTCGGCTTTTTCTCTTTTCCCCATCACCCCTCTCCCCTGCCACTCCCCATCTTTGTTCGCCGTCTCCCTCACCCTTCTGCCTTGTCCCGCCACCCCTTCATTCCGTCACCCCTGTCCTGCGACCCCTTAATCACGATGGAACCCTAGGTGTTGTTCCCACCAGTCCAGTGATTAAACAAAATAACATAAAAAATATAAAACAAAAAAAATATGGAATGAATAGGTGAAGGAGCAGTAAGCTTACAACTCGTGTATGGGTGCCTGTAGCTCAGGTTTGTTACTGCATCAGCTGCTAATCTTGGCATTGTTGTTGATGTTATTTCACGTATGTTGGTTGTGCATCACTGTTTACTATATTTTAGTTGTGGTTTATTGATTGGTGGTGAGGTGGGTGATGATACTGTGTGTATTTGTGGACTAGTTCTTGGTACCTTACTGATTATGTTATGGTAGTCCGACTATTTGTGTATCCTTAGTGGTGAGTTGACAAGAAACTAATTATGATGTAAGTGAGGGGAAGTCTGATGTACCCTCGTGTTTGTTTTATATTGGATAGTTGTGCGTATTGCTCAGTTGACATGTGGCTTGTCCTATTTCTGTCCTGATTACTATGATGTTGGTGCTTGTCTGTAGTATATGCTATTTGGAGTTGCTATACGATTGATGTGTTTAAACTCTAAGTGTGGGGGTCATAACACAGCCTTACTCTCATGTTCTTTCTTTTAACGAACTGGTTGGTGTGCTATGCCATGTGTGTGACGTTGACTTGTTATTTTTGGTGCTATTTTGTTGTATTACTTGGTTATTTTCTCTTTGGTTGTAGGTGTTGACTACAATGGGACGTGTAAGAAAGAATATTGGGCAGGAAAAGGAAGCTGATTCTGAGCAACAACTTGCAGCCAAGCGGCGCAAGACAGTTCCTCACACGGTCTGGCGTGATGATCGAGCCAAAGAAGATTACAAAGAGATTTGTGGTAAGACATTTCTGAGTGAATCACCTATTGACACTAAGATGTGTAGGAGAAAGTTTCCAGATGTGTTGGAGGAAATTCAGAGGAGACATTGGGATGTGTTGCTAACTGGGTTTGGCAAAGCCAACATATCTTGGGTTCGTGAGTTGTTGGCCAATTGGAGGATGGATGTTGATAATGTGGTAAATGTTCGTGGCAAAATGGTTGACATATCTCCTGACAAGCTAACTGAGTTTCTAGGGCTCCCACCAGTTGATAGAGCTGCACTTCAGGCTATTGAGAATGCACCAGATATTGATGATATCAAATGTGTGATATGTGATGATAATCCGAAGGCGAAGTGGAAGGCGAGTTCAGGGTCCCCTCACAACACCTTAGCTTTCAAATATTTCTCTAAGAAAGCGAGAGTGTATCTGAGATTTGTTTACTTACGTTTGATTCCCAATGAGCACATGACAGACATCCAGTTTGAGAAAGTTATTGCCACCTATGCGTTGATGAAAAAGATTGATATTAATGTGGCTATTTGATGTTTCGAGAGTTGCAGCGCACTCGAGAAAATATGCAATGGCGCTTGTTCTTTCCTAACAATTTAACCAAATATATGAGGTCATTGAAGGTAGTGGTTGATGACGGAGATGAAAAGGAGAAAGAAACTACAAAGAGAGTCGATATCACAAATTTCAAGAGCCCGGATGAAGATAGAATGGAGAAGTTATCTTATGAGCGACGCTTGGATAGACTTGAGCAGATGTTACTTCGCCAATGGCGTGCTACAGAGCTCGATATGAAGATGAAGGGCATGGATCTCACTCCTCTTATGACTGAGTTGCCTTATACAGCTGATGAGCACTTGCTAGTTGGTTTTCCGCCTGAGGTTGAGCAACCTGCTGTTTCTACTATGGTTGCACCATCCCAAGTAGTAACTGTTGACACCCAATTTTGTCCCGAATTTTTGTCAAATTTAATAAATTATGGCAATATTTTTATAATTTAAGTTTAATTTGAAAACTAAATAAAATAATGATAATAAAAGAGGATCAATTGAAATGTCAAAGAATGTGCTAAATTTGCGAAATCCATCCAATTTTAACCCACCCGTGCAACCTATTTACTTTGTTTTAAAATTTAATTTAATTGTAAATTGAGGCCAAATCCGCTCACCCCCCAAAGCATTAGCCTATTTGTACAAATCCTCTACCCATATACATATATCCTTATCTATAACCCTAGCCTCTCACACCCCCACTCATTTTGGACCCCCACCCTCACATTACACTAATCATTTTCATCATCTTCCCACTCACAAAAGACCCACCATTCATTCTATAATATTCACTATCTCCCTCATTTCTTCCTCACTAAAAACCCCACTTCATCTTCTCCTCTAAAGAGATACAAAACCATCAGCATCGAAAACACACGACACCCATTACATTTTTTACACTAGTCGTGCCCTCTTCTCCTTTGGATTTCCATTCACCAGCCTATACACACATCACACACACATTAAGGGGTTTGGGGAAATGGTTCAGTGGCCAAAAGGGCATCACCACCACTAGCGTGAATCAGATCAGAAAAGAGGAAATGGGAGATCGGGACAGGGAGTTTTGAGGAAGGAAATGAAAGACATGAGAAACGGAGAGTAGAAGCGACGCCGCGAGCTTCGCCGGAGTCACGCCGGAAAACTTCGCCGGCAGTCGCTCATCTCCATATGTCGATGGTGTTATAGTTTTGTTTCATTGTCTGGTTGTTGCTCTGATTTCATATACTGCTTCGCTGGATTTTGTCGAATCTATGGTTAAGCTTATCGATTGATTAATCGCATGTTCATAACTGGTTGTCTTTTGTTCCGGCGATCTAAAAATAGAGGAAACGAAAAAGATGGGTTGCAGCGAACACCGCTGGTGTTGCTCCCCTTCTTTCGATGCTCGGGATGTCTTGATTCCGATTATTGTTGACATTCACCGACTATTTGAAGTGTCGTGATTGGCTATTAGGTTTCTCGTGTTTTGATCTGAGTTTCTACAGTTTTTCTTGGCTTTTGTTACCAGTGACTCGCTATGTTACCGATTATACATTCATATCTCACTATTTCGTTTGTGTGTTATGTGCTTAAGCTTCGGGTATTTTGCTAATGTTATGCTGCTTTACTGGATGAGAGTCCACCATTTCAGGTCCTATGTTTGTGAGAAGTGGGCACTTCCTTTAACGCTGTTGGATCTGGGATTTTGACATTATCGTTGGTTGCCTTGTGGAAGTTCTATTGATGTGCACCTTATTGGTGGTCCTTAGTTTGACCACTTCACAATACTATGGGTTTTGATTATTGGATTCTGAACAGTACGACATGATGCTAGGAAAAGCTTATGAAAATACCTTTATTTTGAGGCTTTACAATGAATTGACGGATGTTGTACCAATCAGGGCCAATGAAAAAATACATATACACGTATTGAGGCCTCGGGATCGATTTGAACATGATACTACACTTGAACCGTCCCGTTTCCGTGTCCCTAAAACAAAAGGCGATGATGATTGTATGCATTTGAGGCAAAACAAACCGAATAGAGTGGTGGGTTTGGTACTTGGCGTGGCAACACGACCGGCTCCGTGTTTGCAGCCGTACCAAATCCCGATCTTCTATTCGACGCGCCATACAAACCTGAGCCTAAATTTTGCAAAAAAAAAAACCCCCCTTTATTATTATTATTATTATTATTATTATTATTATTATTATTATTATTATTATTATTATTATTATTATTATTGTTATTATTATTATTATTATAGGCAAAATTGCAGTCCGGGGGAAAGTTCGGCAGATTTGGTTGGTTTGTGCTTTGGAGATGGCCTGGTGTAGTGAGATCTAAGAGGCGAAGCCCCTGGTGTCTTTGAAAGGATCAGTGGGTCCCTCTTGTGAATGGCTTTGCGTGTGTGCAGGCCTATGTTGATTATCCAGCTGCAACTTTATAAAAGTTGAAGTATGCTTGTCGCATACTAGGAGAGCGAAGCCCCTGTGTCTTTGAATGACCAGTAGGGTCCCTCCTTGAAGACCAGTGCGGTCTTGGCTACCTAGGAAACTGAGAGGCTTGATCAAAGCCGAGGACCAGTGAGGAGCCTTATGAACAAGGTCTGTGCGCCTTGCAAAACCTAGGAAACTGAGAGGCTTGATCAAAGCCGAGGACCGGTGAGGTTTTATTTTGAAAGGCCAACTGGCGCCTTTCGCGATTTGTAGTCTGGTACTGTGGAGGCAGTTGGAAATTTCTCCCTGGATGTTGTAAAATAATTGGGAGTTGTGCTTGGAGGAGTGTGGATGTTTGCAAAAGCTATGGAGGATTGTTTCGGGTTTTAGGCATTTGGGTTTAGAATTTTGTGCAGATGTTGTGGAGAGCATGAGCTGTGTTAAAATATTAATTGCCTGTCTTGCTTTATTTGCTCAAAATGCGTTAAATACTAGGTGTTGCTTGCTTGTATGCAATCCTATGAATGACATGCAAACTATCTTAGTTACTCTTTGTGAGGTTTCTTTTGTTTTGTTTACTTCTCTAGCAAATGTTGGATTTGTGAAGTGACTGACCATCCACCATGCAAAGGTTTCGAGATATGATTGATGGTAGACGCTCTAGCTCATGAATGATGCAGTACCAGAAGCTAATGGCATTGCTTGAAAGAACTTGGCGATTGAACTTAGTAGCATTACTTTCAATTTTAATTCAGATTGAGGCCCTGAATTGCATTATACTTTAAAGCTTATGTTAATCTGAATCAACTCATTTTGAATTTATGAAAGTTGAAATAAAATTCATCGCATTCTTATTATATTATTTACGCTTGCATTTGTTTCTGTTTCAAAATTAAAATTGATAAACCTGCCAAAACTTTGCTTGTGATGTATGGCAAAACAACTGAACAATTTGAAAACGATGCACTGAAAGTTATTGTCTGCGCTCTTTGAATATTGCACTATCCGTTAGAACTTCAACTGGGGCAGCTTTTATTTGTTTTTATATGGCGTTGAAGCAGCGACGCAGAACTACGCACGGTCTGATTCCCAAGGAGGGATACGTAGGCTCCCCCATTGGGCTCGACCCTTTAGCATTTAAGTTTTCATTTTTCCCCCAAGAAGGACAACTGGGGCAATTTTTGCAAAGCGAGTTAGGGATGCGGAAGATTATAACTGGGGCAGAATTTTGCAAGAAGCGGCGTTGGGTATTAAAGATGAGTTGGCAAGAATTTTGAAATTGGTTAAGCAAACAGTGCAAAGTCTAAGGCAAAGGACGTTCAGTTTTTTTTAAAATATGTTACAAGTTTAAGTCAAGGCAAAATTTTCAAAATGCATCTTTGACTTCATTTGCAAGCTTATTTCACTCGCTATATTGCCTTAAAATATTTTATCTTGCCTCTATTTTTCAAAGTCTATGCTATTTGAGTTCATGAGCCAAGTTTCTGAAAGCAATTTGCAAATCCAAGTCCAATGAAGACGAGGGAGCAGCAGAAGCAGCAAGATCAGGATGAAGTCTGCACAAATCAAACGCTTCCTCCACCCTCCCCAAAGCTAACAAGTTTTTCTTTGAGAGCAGGAACATGAAAGCTTGCGATGAAAGGATCATTCACACTATGGATGAACAATTATTTGAACACGCATCCAAAGTTACCTTGCAAATTGCGTCGCATTGCCCTTTTCACGACTTAAAGCATTATGCTTTGTTATGAGTTATTGCCAAACAGGCGACATTTCTACCCCTATGACTTTAATTCCTAATAGGCTACAAAGCCGAGGCTTGTTTTGCATTTTCAAAACTAAGCCAAATAAGGCATCGCTTTGTTTCGGGTTATAATCCGCACAAGGCCATCCTTGCCGGATTGTCTGGCCAATTGATTTATCAATGGCTATCACACCGGCTACATTTCCGCACTACTTTGCTTTGCACTTATTTTGAATTATGCCTTCGCACTTGCTTTAAAATTAACGCATTGCTTTACCCTTTCAGGTTGACCATCGGCTACGAGAATTCCCTTTGTTGGACTATCTCTCCCATTGATTCGCCGAATGGCTCTTGCATTGCTCTACATTCCCACACTGCTTTTCTTTGTACTTGCTTTAAATTATGCCTTCACATTTCCTTTGTATTACGTCTTGTTTTACTTTTCAGGTTAACAGGTCAGTCCCGAGACCTTCATTGCTTCATGCCCGACCGGCCTGCCGTTGATTTGTCAAGATTATTGAAAAAGCTTTGCACTATGCCTTCGCATTTGCTTTATTGCTTCGCCAGTGGATGGGAAGACAATTTATCAAAGATATTGCAGCTTGCACTTACAAATTACGTCATGCCTACCGTAAGCAATCGGGGGCCTCATTATGAAGTCTATCGTAAACAATCGAAGACGTCATTATCATTTGACGCCTACCATAAACAATTGGAGGCCTTTTTATGAAACCTATCATAGACAATTGAAGGCTCTTTTGTTATTGATCCTACCGTAAGCAATCGGGGGGGGGGGTCTTATTATCAAGTCTATCGTGAACAAGCGAAGACATTATTATCATTTGAAGCCTACCATAAGCAATTGGAGGCCTTATTCTGAAGCCTATCATAGACAATTGAAGGCTCTTTTGTTATTGATCCCACCGTAAGCAATCGGGGGAGGGGGGTCTTATTATCAAGCCTATCGTGAGCAAGCGAAGACATTATTATCATTTGAAGCCTACCATAAGCAATTGGAGGCCTTATTCTGAAGCCTATCATAGACAATTGAAGGCTCTTTTGTTATTGATCCTACCGTAAGCAATCGGGGGGTCTTATTATCAAGTCTATCGTGAGCAAGCGAAGACATTATTATCATTTGAAGCCTACCATAAGCAATTGGAGGCCTTATTCTGAAGCCTATCATAGACAATTGAAGGCTCTTTTGTTATTGATCCTACCGTAAGCAATCGGGGGGGTCTTGTTATCAAGTCTATCGTGAGCAAGCGAAGACATTATTATCATTTGAAGCCTACCATAAGCAATTGGAGGCCTTATTCTGAAGCCTATCATAGACAATTGATGGCTCTTTTGTTATTGATCCTACCGTAAGCAATCGGGGGGTCTTATTATCAAGTCTATCGTGAGCAAGCGAAGACATCATTGTCATTTGAAGCCTACCATAAGCAATTGGAAGCATTATTCGAAAGCCTATCATAGACAATTGAAGGCTCTTTTGAATGAACATCAGATTCAATATGAACTGAAGGGAGCATTCAACACTTTGCATCACTATCAATACAAGCAACACGACCCAGTTTTGCTTATTTGTTTTGCATTATTTTGCCTTAATTAATCCAATTTGCAACTTTGTTTTGCAGGCTGCTATCAAATTTAGGCTCGTTCGCCTTATAATTGAACGTTTTAGGCTCGTTCGCCTTATAATTGAATGTTTGGGCTCGTTCGCCTTATAAATGAATGTTATGTTATCTGCGTAGGATGTAGATTAGCCAAGTCGACTTGAGATATTATGTCTCGTTAGTCGACTTATTTTATGAAAGCCTTGCATTTTACAATTCGTTCTCGCTTTACTCATTGTCTTGCTTTACTGTTTCAGAATAAAGATCAGCTTAGAGGTTCTACGAGCGGAGTACTTTGTCAGTTGATCGAAGGAAGAACCTATCGATGATGCCGCAACCCGCATTTACAATTTTATCACTTTATCTATTTCTTATTCCAATTATTACAGTTTATTAGCAGTTGCACGCTTACCGCTTGTTGAGATTATTGCAGGATTTTTAGCAGCACCGCAGCAGCATTTGGAGCATAACGTGGAGCTTTTCTTAGCGACGAACCGAGGCAATCGTTGATATGAGCTACACTCGTCAACAAAGACCTGAAGAATCGCACCCGCATAAGTCATCCAAACCTAGAGGTAAGTCTCTTGTTAACCCTGAGTCTGAGGTTTGAGATTGAAGACAAGATGGCTCGGTTATCGAGGTGCAGTGGAAACTATGTCCGTGTAAACCCCTCTTTATGGGTGTGTCGTCGAACACATTTTCATAACTTGGGTGATTACAAGCCTCTTTTCCCGCGCTTGAGTAGTCGTTACTATCTCGTCTTTGATTTTCAAATCGCGTCGAACTACATATAGCCTGATTCTCTTTCAGCCCGAGATATGTAGGCAACTCGGAAACCGAAGTTCGGTCATGCCCATAAGCCTCGCATTTTGATCCCAGGAATCGGAGTCTTGGCTTTACCGTGACAAAATTGGGTTTCACGTCAACTTCTTTACCCTGGAAACTCTTTCATCCTTTCCGGGTAAAGAGGGGCAGCTGTTGACACCCAATTTTATCCCGAATTTTTGTCAAATTTAATAAATTATGGCAATATTTTTATAATTTAAGTTTAATTTGAAAATTAAATAAAATAATGATAATAAAATAGGATCAATTGAAATGTCAAAGAATGTGCTAAATTTGCGAAATCCATCCAATTTTAACCCACCCGTGCAACCTATTTACTTTGTTTTAAAATTTTATTTAATTATAAATTGAGGCCAAATCCGCTCACCCCCCAAAGCATTAGCCTATTTGTACAAATCCTCTACCCATATACATATATCCTTATCTATAACCCTAGCCTCTCACACCCCCACTCATTTTGGACCCCCACCCTCACATTACACTAATCATTTTCATCATCTTCCCACTCACAAAAGACCCACCATTCATTCTATAATATTCACTATCTCCCTCATTTCTTCCTCACTAAAAACCCCACTTCATCTTCTCCTCTAAAGAGATACAAAACCATCAGCATCGAAAACACACGACACCTATTACATTTTTTACACTAGCTGTGCCCCCCTTCTCCTTTGGATTTCTATTCACCAGCCGATACACACATCACACACACATAAAGGGGTTTGGGGAAATGGTTCAGTGGCCAAAAGGGCATCACCACCACTAGCGTGAATCAGATCTGAAAAGAGGAAAGGGGAGATCGGGACAGGGAGTTTTGAGGAAGGAAATGAAAGACATGAGAAACGGAGAGTAAAAGCGACGTCGCGAGCTTCGCCGGAGTCACGCCGGAAAACTTCGCCGGCAGTCGCTCCTCTCCGTATGTCGATGGTGTTATCGTTTTGTTTCATTGTCTGGTTGTTGCTCTGATTTCATATACTGCTTCGCTGGATTTTGTCGAATCTATGGTTAAGCTTATCGATTGATTAATCGCATGTTCATAACTGGTTGTCTTTTGTTCCGGCGATCTAAAAAACAGAGGAAACAAAAAAGATGGGTTGCAGCGAACGCCGCTGGTGTTGCTCCCTTTCTTTCGATGCTCGGGATGTCTTGATTCCGATTATTGTTGCCATTCGCCGACTATTTAAAGTGTCGTGATTGGCTATTGGGTTTCTCGTGTTTTGATATGAGTTTCTACAGTTTTTCTTGGCTTTTGTTACCAGTGACTCGCTATGTTACTGATTATACATTCATATCTCACTATTTCGTTTGTGTGTTATGTGCTTAAGCTTCGGGTATTTTGCTAATGTTATGCTGCTTTACTGGATGAGAGTCCACCATTTCAGGTCCTATGTTTGTGAGAAGTGGGCACTTCCTTTAACGCTGTTGGATCTGGGATTTTGACATTATCGTTGGTTGCCTTGTGGAAGTTCTATTGATGTGCACCTTATTGGTGGTCCTTAGTTTGACCACTTCACAATACTATGGGTTTTGATTATTGAATTCTGAACAGTACGACATGATGCTAGGAAAAGCTTATGAAAATACCTTTATTTGAGGCTTTACAATGAATTGACAGATGTTGTACCAATCAGCGCCAATGAAAAAATACATATACACGTATTGAGGCCTCGCGATCGATTTGAACATGATACTACACTTGAACCGTCCTGTTTCCGTGTCCCTAAAGCAAAAGGCGATGATGATTGTATGCATTTGAGGCAAAACAAATCGAATAGAGTGGTGGGTTTGGTACTTGGCGTGGCAACACGACCTGCTCCGTGTTTGCAGCCGTACCAAATCCCGATCTTCTATTCGACGCGCCATACAAACCTGAGCCTAAATTTTGCAAAAAAAAACAACCCCTTTATTATTATTATTATTATTATTATTATTACTATATATTAAATTATTATTATTATTATTATTATCATTATTATTACTTTATTATTGTTATTTTATTTCCTTAATTATTATACCTTATTATCGTGCTAATCTAATTTTACTTGTTTGTTTTGCGAGGTATATTTTGGCACGAATAATTTATGGACGAGTTTGGCTAACTCACGAATGTGAATAATCCGTTGCATTGAAGGTATTTGGGAATTGAATTCGGACCCGAGCATTCAGAAATAAGACTTATGAATTTTAGAAATCCAAGGCTCCCGCGAGTTGATCATTTTTTCGGGTTTTATCTTTAACTTTGCATTACTTTCCTTAGAAATATTTATGTAAACAAAATGCGTAAAATATTTATTTATCAATAATATTTGATTGCTTGGTATCTCGCTTTACTTTATGTTTATTGCCTTTTATTGTGAAGTCGTTATTTAATTTATTGCATATTGGGGTCGTCTTAGCAAATGCGTGCAAGTAAAAGAATATTTTTGCAAATAAGCTTTTATTCGATTAATTATTCTTATTATTATTATTACTATTTCTTAATAATTATTTTAAAAGAAAAGCACTTGTAAATATTTGGAAACCTGTCGGATTAACCGTATTTTACGGAATTTCGGAAGTGCCTTAAAAACCTTCTTCCGAAATTAGAAAAACCTCTTACCTTTAGAATCTCTGAAAAGACCGTCTTTTTCCTAAAACGGAGTTTTTGCACGCATTTGCTAATTTGGTTCCCTGTTTTCCTTAAATTGGGTGGCGACTCCAAAAACTCCAAAAGAGTTAGTCCATCCTGTCGATATTCCGGAATTTATCCTTTTCGGGGTAATTTTTGGGGTTCAACAGTGACTACTTCTGATTTTGTTCCTGGTGCACGTCCCAATGCGAGTGCCAGCTGTTCGACTAGTACTGCTTGACAGGGAGTACCACCACCCTGCTTGTTAAAACTGTTTTTTGTTATAGTGCAGTAAGGACACTGTCTACTCTTAAGTGTGGGGTGGGAGTTTATTGTCTGGTACTTGTTTATTTTAGGATGTTTTCATACTTTCTTGTCACTTGACAGTTTTTGATTTATTTCTTGCTTTCTAGTTTTTGTTGAGTCTGTAATATCCTAAATATTTAGGACCTGTAATTAAATAATATTATGAATATTTAGTAGTTCATTAATATTAAAGTTAATTTTTAGCTTAGTTATTTCTTAGTTATCAATAATCTCTTTGGGTTTTCTTAGCCTTGGTTCTTTCTCATTGAGTTATTTATGCTGAACCAGGCAGTCTGGAGGTTAGATAATAATTTAAAAAACAAAAAAAAATTAATTAAAAAAATATAAAAAAATGCCTAAGAGCTCAGAAGGAGGGAAATTGGAGAGTAGGCAGAAAAAAAGAGAAGTGAGGAATTCGGAATGCAATACTTAGCTAGAACTACCTACATATTTTTTAACTTCCTTTTTGAGTTCATAGTGAGGTGTTGCGGGGTGAAACTAAATTGATCTTTGAGTTCCATGTACAGTGTGTGGCGAGTTTATTTATATATTTCTTATTGTTTCATGTTAAGTCTAGAACTTGCCCTGCTTGTTGTTTGAGGCAAAATCCTAGGTAGTCTTGATCTCAAGAATGAAAGTAGGCCTTCTTTGGCCCGCCAGTTCCCAAATTAGCCTACATAATGAATGTATTTCGTTGAGTCCCCAATTTGAGCCTATTAACCTTTTCTTTGGCAACCTGAATTACAAGCCCTATCCATTTTTCTATTTACCTCTCTTTTTACCCATCTTCCCCTTAACTACTTTAGGTTGTGTGTTTGGAAAGATTGTGGGTTATTAATAAGAGTTGTTGTATACTTGGGAAGAAAGTTGCAAAAGAATGAAGGAATGAAATACTTGATATCCTCTTCGTATAGAAAGATAAAAAAAAAGAGAGAAAATAAAGGATGGGGGCACTGTTCCGATGCTCGGTTAAGGGTGATAAAAGCCTCGAGTATGAACACGCCAAAGGCACCCTAGTGAGTTGATGTGTCTCATTGAACTCTTAGGTCCCCAATCATCCAAGTGTTGCGAAAATCATTAAAAAAAAAGAGAGAATGAGTTGATGAATAAACGAGTAGAAATGAAAAATTAGTAGTAAGTGATGTTTAAAGTGTTGAGGGGAAGAATTAGTCACTATATACCCAAAAGTGTACCACACCTTACCCCAAGCCAACATTACAAGCTATGAAAAAGCCCTATTTGACTTTTGATTGAGACTCCTACATTAGTGGATAACAACAAAATGGGCAAGCCTATGGCACTTTTCTGTGAGACATGAGAAATTTCTTTCTGAGTGTGAGAGTATTTGAAATTTGATATGCCACAATTTCTCTTGAAATCATATATTGTGTGTTTGGTAGTGTCTTCTTTCTGTGAGGTTCATTGGAACTTGAGTGGTCTATAGGTTTCTACTTTCAATACTTGACTGTGACCAAAAGAAAGGGTGTTTGAACTTTGTGGGTGAGTTTTGCTAAGCTGTTGTCACGAGTCCTTATCTAATCTTGATGTCTTGCCCGCTTTCTGTATATTCTTCTTCTTTGCTCGAGGACGAGCAAAAGTCTAAGTGTGGGGTTGTGATATTTGGCTATTTTACCTATATTTTGAGGGTAGTTTTATCATGTTATGATAGTACACCTAAGAGTTTATATGCAAAATTCTCAAGAGTTGATACTAATTGAGTTGTTTGGTGTTGTAGAATTTGAACATGGTGAACTGAGCAAGAAAGTGCTAGTTTTGGAGTTAAAAGTGAAGATGTTGAAGAGTTCAAGTGATTCGTGTGCCATGCGACTGACACGGGAAGAAATAGAGTCTTTGATTCATTGCTCTTATCACTTACCTGAAAGAATATATAGATGGATTTGGAATTGAAGAAGGATGTAGTGGTCAGATCAACAAGCTTGTAGAGATTTCGAGAAGAAAAATCATCTGTTGATATGTGAAAAATCACAACAAGATCAAATAAGAAAATAAATAAAGAAGAATAATGAAATCTTGTCTTACGTAAACAAGAAAAAACATCTAAAAATTTCAATGGCGAATTAGTTTAGCAATGAATGAAGTAAGACAAATGTGAATAAGAAAAGATAAGTGTGGGTGCGATCTAGACAAAATTGACATTTACAATGGACATTCTGACAGTGCAGGAAGTGTTAATTAGTGTTGGTGAGCGTGAATGGTAACCGACTAGAAAAGTTATCGGCTTACTTAAATGTACGAATTAGGAAAAAATAGGTTTATTTTTAGTTTGAAAGGCTCTGATCTTTTTCAATTTTGGATTTCTTTAATATTCATCTCTCGTTCTTTTTAGATGCATACACCAATATACTTGAGCTTGCATATTGAGAAAAATGTTTCAGATACATGAGCTCGAGTTTGAAAGCATACAAGAACATGTAAAATTTACTATATCCTTCACTCTCATACTTGTTAAAATAATATTAATTCTTTATTAAGGGAAGTCCAAATAAAACTAAAAAAATAAATCCTACTAATCTTTTAGGTTTTACTTGAATTTTTCTAACCACTCCCTTTATGGGTTTCTATAGCATGTTCCATCTTTTTCTTCCCTCTCTCTCAGTGTCATCGCCTCCCTTCCTCTCTCTTTCCGCCACTATCCCTAATTCCCTTTGCCCGTTGCTGCCTCTCTCTTCCCTGCTCCACCGTTGCCACCACATCCGCCGCCATGGAGCTCAAGCACATGGCTAAATAGTGGGTTTCAAAAGTAGAGTCTTCTATTTTGTTAAGTTATTTGATCTTTATTCGGCGTTCACGGACACCAAGGTAGTTGTCGCAATTACAAAAAGAAAGACAGTTGCACGAAAGCATCTCATCATCTTCTTCAATATATATATATATATATATATATATATATACACACACACACACACACACACACACATACATATATATACATACATACATACATACATACACACACACACACACACGCACGCACGCACGCACACAAAATATATTATATTAAAAATGTATACACAACATTTTTAATCTATATAACGATATATATATATATATATATATATATATATATATATATATATATATATATATATATATATATATATATATATATATATATATATATATATATATATATATATATATATATCCGCCCTTAAGTGATCCCCGTTCGTGATCCCAGCCCTTAAGGCCATATTTGCCTTTGCCACAATTAAAAGATATATATATATATATATATATATATATATATATATATATATATATATATATATATATATATATATATATATATATATATATATATATATAGCATATTATACCTATATAACAATGTATTGTAATGAGAATTGAATGAGTACACACTATAAGTTGAGTGCGTATATATTGTACAACTGATGAAATCGTTTGTATACACTGTGTATAACTGAGAAAACTGATTACATACATTGTAAAATTGAGTTAATACACTATATATACATGAGGAGACAAATTGTATATATTGCGACATCATGTTATACACACTACATATTAGTTTGTTGTATACTGGCTACAAAAGTAAGGACTAATAAAAATAATGAGATGACTACATTCCGCTTGTTTCGTCTATCTCAAGTGTTAATGTATCATTATCTTCAGCCTCATAAGATGGTGTACAATTATCTCTTGGGTGCCTCGTCTCTTGATCATGATTGCTCTTATGTATTGAGACACTTGTTAAAGAAAATATCATATTAGCTGGGCTCACTGCTTATCTAAAAGACAAAGCTCAATATAAATTCCAAGTTTATACGGTTGCGAAAACATAACAATATATAATTGGACAAATAAAATATCGTAATTACTTTACCCTACTAAGACCATAGTAAGTAAATTTTTAGTACCAGCCACAAACGAACTGCTTTTCAGCATTTTGCATGTTAAGAGTGTAAGCCTAAAATCTCTTGAGTAGCATCAACATTGTATAATCAACACACGCATAAATTGTTAGACAAAGAAAATATTATAATCAAATTACGATCTTCTTGAAAAAGACAATCTAAGAAGAGAGAACTCAACTGATGTGACCAATTTTGTTTTTGGTAGAGAGCTAGATGGAGACAAGTGTATATTCGATAGTATTTGAAAACAAAAGTTCTCATGGTCATCATAACAACGTCTCATACATTAAAAACTATTTCTTACTATGCACAGTCTCATCGATCATGAGTCAATAGCTCATCGCAAACAAAGTGCATCGTGTTATGATCACCTATTCCCTTCCGACAAAGACGACTACTAGTATATGATATCTCTCATAACGATAAATATTGAGTAATAAACAGAAGTCATTTGATAAATATAAAAGAAGATATGAGTTGACGTGGGAGACAGATTGGGTGTCGTGAGATAAAATTATAATAAAAAATACCTACAAATAAATATTTTTCTATGCAAAAGGGAAATTTGGCAATCAATATTGAGTTTGACTCAAAAGACTATCTAACTAATACAATCGACCTCAAATGCTAACTCTTCCTTTGTTGTTGAGTGCATATACTTAATGGAGATGCTGTAGAGATGCAAATCTTTACGTTTTTGGCAACAATTGATATCTAAAAGTGATAACAATATTTCCTAAATCTCTAATTTATGTGTAATACAATTGAATAACAACAATTTCCATTGTTACTGAATATTATGAAAAAAGTAATTTACTTAGTTGTACTTGAGTTTTTGTGATAATGAAGAGCTAAAACTCATCTCTTCATTTCATATATTTAAAAGGACTCCACGACAATGTCTTGAAATTTCGTGTGACTATTTTTCAGCTACTTTCCCACCGTGACTATTTTTCCAATTTATGTAATTTTCTAATCGAATTATCAATAGGTTAAAAAAAAAACAAAGAAAAAGAAAAAATAAAAAAGGACAAACACAGGAAATGGCATCCTAGTCCTGCTTATTGGTCTCTACTGAAATATACAGTTGCAGCCTTTGCTGTCATCTCAAACCCTAAAACCAAATATCTCATAATTTTAACACTTCGTCGACTCTGCCGTTTTTTCATCGACAGATCAGTTGCAAATGGCGAGTCCAGTGGAGTCACTAGCATCCATTGCTTCATCACTCTCAACATCATCCACCAAACGCCAAATTCAGATTTTCCGCAATGAGATTCCTTACATTCTCGCTAATTCTGGTCTGCATTTTATTACATATATTTTTAATCACTAATAAGTAGAAATTGTTTTGAATCTTATATATTGTTGTTTCTTTTGGATGACGTGGTGTTTGGGCCAGCTCTCGACTATTACACTAGTGCCACATCCTGATAAGACCATAGATAAATAGCCGCCCTAGTCAGGATATATTAGCGATTGAACAGTGGCTAGGTCACTTTAACAAAAAATATACACTCATTCTGCTCTGCATTTTCTCTCTTATGCACGAATTTGCCTTTTACATGAATCTTATATATTCAATGATATCATCAAAATGTTGGTACTTTTGGATGAAGGTGGTGTCTGTCCCAGCTTGCTTGTGCACCTTGACTATTCCACCCAACATGTACAATAGGGAACTTTGTAGAAATAGCTGCTCTTGTTAGGATATATAAATTACTTATTATACATGGAACATACAAAAATTGGCTATTTTTTTTTTTTGTTTAGTGACCTAGCTACTGTTCAATCAGTTGGTCCTTGTTTATTTAGGTAGATTGGTTAGACCACTCTCTTTTATGTTAGATAGGGGTCGATCCTGGATGATAGACCATGGTTTGCGAAAGTGACTTCAGAAGATGAGTATGGGTTATGGTTATGCTGCCATTGTATGGCAGAGCTTAGGTATATAGATATATTCCTTTTTGGCCTTCATTGTGTCTTTTTGGCAAAAATTGTGAGATGCCATGAAGTTTTTGAGGAAGCATGTTGAAGCCCAGTGAAGGTGGAATGACCTACTCGATATACACATGCACACACATCAAGAAGGATCTAACCTTCATCTCATAGGCGTACTAGAAGAGTGGAATGTTTGAGGAATCTAGCAGTATTTCTAAGCCCCTATTTTCTCTTGTAGATGTCTAGAGTGGCATAGAGAGTTGCTACTACGTTGATATGATAAATGGATGGGCCATGATAACATTAAGGCTTGTATACTTCTTGTATACGGGCTTACTTTGCCCAAACATTGATAAAATTATTACTTTATCAAAAAAATTGATTAATGGATGTCTAGAAAGCATTGATGTGCTTAACAAACCTATTTATTCCATCTAACATGAACATGTGTATGGCATGCATTAGATGAATTGACAACGAACTGTAGTTGGGTCTCAGATATTTTGAGTCATGGAATCTTGGAGACATTTTGATATGTGTATCTTCTCTTTGAATGAGTGACTCAATGAATTAAATGTTTTAACTTTGTGGTGCATGAGGAGCAGCAATCGAGTGCTATGTGATCATTTATGGGAGTGTTATTGTGATGGAGGGAAGTAAATGTTGGCAAATATACCACTAGTCAGAGTTTTGTTCACAAAGACCGGCTTTTGTTCCAACAAATGCCTTTGGGATCATTGTTTTAGTTTTAGTACTTAGTTCAATATTCACAGTTCTTGGGCAAGAAAATGGCATTATTACTTCTTCACTAGCTCCTCATCATTTTGTCAGTGTCTCACACCACCATCACAACCACTCCCATGCCCCAGATTTTTCTCCTTCTCACTCATCTCCACCACCATTGGTGGCATCTCCGCCAGTTAAACCACCAGTTAAGCCACCGTCTCCTCTTCCTGCAACCAGCAGGAAGTTCGTAGAGAGTAAGGGGAGTTATTTACTGCAAATCTTGCAAGTATAGGGGCATTGACACCCTCTTGGGAGCTTCTCCACTTGCTGGAGCGGTGGTAAAATTGGCATGGAACACAAATTACCACTTAGCAGAGCTAGGCACAATGGATAAGAATGGTTTCTTTTATATCCAACCAAAGTGGTTGACCACAAGTGGAAAGTTTTTTGGCAAAATCACCAAAGGCAGAATGCAGTGTCCCAAACAAATTTTCACAATAGACAAAATGGAGCCTTGTTGAATCCTGCACCACTGCCTCCAATGACATCAAAAGTTATAATTAGCTCTTTGATGTGGGACCTTTAGCTTATGAACCCTCAAATGATATGGCTGCTGTGAGATATGTATTAGGTGGTTTGGAGCTGGGAAAGTGAGAAGCTAGCTAGTAGTACTAGATTGTTGGGAAATGAGTGTGTTTGAGATTTTTAGTTTCTTGTTTGTTGGTACTTTTGCCTTTTCTTGTTTTTGTGAACTTAATGATGATGTTCTCGTAATGTTAGGGTGTTTGCTTTGATGGCAGTGTAGTGATTGTGTCACCTCTGGTTGGTTGGTCTTAGATACAATTACCAATGAACAAATAAGGTTCCAGTAAA